>JADMLD010001397.1:1295714-2591428 GCA_017589585.1 Phylloscopus whistleri | reverse complement strand
AATATTTATTATAGTGCCCACAATCATGTTTCATTTAAATTCCTTTTATGACTAACTATCAGAAGCTGAAGTGAGAATAAGGTAGCAGTCAGTTCCTGTCAAAATGCACACAATATTAAAGGTCTTTTTGAAACTGACAATTCATTTATAAGGCAGGCAGTTTTATGAGCTCTGATATTTGTAACAGGGGACTCTTTCAGCTGTTCTTCTTTGAAGTGAAAATTAATCTTTAGAAGAATCGTATAATTATAGAATCACAGAATATCCTGAGTTGGAAAGGACCCAAAAAGATTGAGTTCAACTCCTGGCTCTGCAAACAAGAGCCGCAAGAATCACACCATGTGCCTGACAGCATTATCCAAATGCTTCCTGAGCTCTGTCAGGTTTGGTGCTGTGACCACTTCCCTCGGGAGCCTGTTCCAGTGCCCAACCACCCTCTGGATTAAGAAGTTCATATGGCTGGTGATTGCCCAGACCTCTAATTTATCAAGAACCATACACTGGTCCAGTCCAAGCCAAAATAAATGAAGGGCAAAGAAACCAGTTAATTCAGGGAAGAACGCTTGTGTTCCAAAATGCAGCATGTGGCGTTTCTGTGGAAATTAAAACTGAGTAAGCCTAGCAGGGATTGCTAATCTTACTTCACAGTATCCTCAAGAAGTTTGGTTGTTTTGCCTAGATTATTCCCAGGTCCACTGGAAATTTTTCTCTAGTGCAATACTTTAACCTCACCCACTTTAGTGGAATTTGCATTCTATGATATACTTCTGTTATTCTAATCAGGATATAAGCTCTTTAAATATAATTTTAGGTTCACATGACATATTCATTTTGTCACAAAAAATATTTTGTAACATAATTTTGCATAATAATATAACATATCATTATATATTATAAAATACATATAACTCTATATAAATAATATGTATTATATATTGTGTGTACATATTGTGTATATATGTTACAATAATATGTATAGTATACACACATATATGTAATTATCAAATAATTACATATAATAATTTTTATAATTATATAATTACATTTAAGCTACAATAACTCGCTTTATTTTATTTTATTTTATTTTATTTTATTTTATTTTATTTTATTTTATTTTATTTTATTTTATTTTAATATTACCAGTAAAACTTCAGGGACACTTTTCACTTCATTTATTTTTGAGTATTTGCAGTCTAGGGAGTGATATCACCGTGGGGTTGACAGAAAAAAACTTGCCTATCTTTCCTATGTCTGGATCAATCTTTTCTTATTACAGTGAATTTACATGTGCTTTAGGTGTTCCCAATATATGGAGCTAGTTCTACTACAATAAACCAACTAGTGGGCAGAGATCTCTCCTGTTGCAATGAATCAGAACCCATTTTCACTGTCCTTTCCTCTTTCAAGGATACTATTTCTAGGATTTTTTTTTTTTCAGGATGAAGGGTGTCTTGTTAAGAAGACATTTCACTCATATACATTATAATTTTTTCAACATTCTCTCAGTGAACATTTTAGCACACTTTGATTACTAATAGTATACCTTCTACATCACTGTAAATTTTGATTTTCTTTGTTGCCTCTACTGCATGACAAAAAAAAGCAGACAATTGAGTGTCAAGAGCTTACCTTCAGCTGACCTTTGAGAACTGTATGCCCAGTGAGAAAACTTTTGTCATATTTCACTTTTAGAGTGTCACAAGATTTCTGTGTTTCAAATCTATTAAATCTAAACTCCCCTCAGAGTTAAAACATTTATTGTTTTCATTCTTTTCACCAGCCCTCAGAGCACACTGTTCTTCTGTACCCTCAAGGGGAGTATTTAACTTTTATTTCTGTTCTTTTTCCTTGACTCCAGGAAAGTTGGCTGATTTGATTTGGCCTCTTGAGCATATCTTGTCTCAGAAGCCTGAGTCCACACTTGGGAGTGGCTGGGGTGGTCCCCACTTTTCTTCCTTCCACTACATTGAGAAAAACTTGGGGATGACAAACCAGTATGCCTCTGGAAAAGCAGAGCTGCAGCAAAAAACCCAAACAAAAATAACTGGATTTTTTTTTTGTCTGTATAGCTTTTCATAATCTACAACCTAACTTTCAGGGTAAAATTTACACTCCAAACACTCCCAATTCCAACTAACTCTTTGTGTATTGACTGAGATTTGTTCTTAAGAATTGGTGGCTCAGGAGAACTGTAATGTTAATTTGACAGTGATGTTACAAAACTGTATCTATCACAGAATAACTGTACATCTTACGGTCAACAGTTCCTGACATTTAAGAAGCCAAAGCAAATAGCAGGTTGTAAAGCCTGTCATAATTTCCTTGAGTTACTAACCTTCAATCTAACAAAACATGCATTCAGTTGATTGAACTTTTAGACACCTTTTCTCTAAGGAAGATCATTCTAACTGGTCAAGTTATCAGCTGATTAATTTGTTACTCTAGTGATCCAGTTCTACCCTCATGAAGTTTAAAATGCAGAACTTTCAGAGAAATATAAATATTAATTTGTTCTGAGACTCACACTCAATACTTTGAAATGTGTTTTAACTGCCCATTTTAAAGAAAACCCATTACAAAGTCAGTAAGTACCACCGAATGATTTATTAATTTGCAAAATTATTTCATGATGAGCAAGGCGCTTTGGTGTTACTAAAACTTAATTTCAAAAGACCATTCTTTGAGAGAAGAAAGAACCAGGACAGCACTGCAAATGCAAATATAATATTGTATAAATTAACTTTACAAAATTGAGCATCACACTGACAATAATGATTTGTGATACATGATTAGTGAACTATTCATCCAAGTGAACTACACAAGGATAATAAAGTACCTCTTTGGGGTTTTGTTCTGAATATGGCAATCACGGTAAAATAAATAATAATCTCAATGTATTGTCTCCTATGTTGGCAACATTTGCTGTAGCAGGAGTCATCTATTGCTACAAAAAGGACTATGATTATCCTTAACATTCTCTCAGAAAAAGGGATAGCTTGTTGCCTTAGTGTCTGTCTACCAGTGAAACAAAGCATATGAGATGGTTATGAAAATGCCATACAATTGGAAACATGCATACTAACTTGATAATTTGTTCTGCATGCCTCTCCTTCAGCATCAAAAAGACAACTGCAAAAAGACTTTCTAGGGTTTTGGTGTAGGCAGATTTGTCTGAAGTTTTATTGCCCTTGAGAATGTACTGACCGAAGTACATACACACAATACCAAGTATTTTGTGTGTATGTATAGCAAAGGGAAGTAAATTACATATAAATCAGTTCAGAGTGAAAAATGATTCGAAATTTTTAACTATCAGAAAAGGGAGTTTTTGAAATAATCTTCTAACAGGGAAGCCATCTTAAATATGGATCTTGATAAGTTTGCATGAAGGAGACCATAGTATCTGTTCTTTAGAGCAGGGCAAATGACACTGTTACAAAGGAATTTCTCTCCTGGCTTCCCAAATTCTAAACTTCTGTATTTCTCTATTGTCTATTATAAAATATTGCATTAGAATTCCGACTGCTTCTGCAGGTATTTTGAGATAGTTAACTGCCATTAAAGTTTACATTTAAGTAGGGCATCAAATTTGTTTAAGAACCTTTGCATCATTAACAGTTGTATCCACTCCTATGATTCAACAGGGGTCCAAATTTTATTGCAGAATGTTTTCCCCTAAAAATAACTAATCACTGTAAAAAATGAAGATTATACTCAATAGAAATGGAATAGATATGCTTATGAAAAAAGAGTAAATCTGAAGTACTGTATGGAGAAGTTTGGATGAGTCCTGATCTTGGATCAATTCGTTGATCTGTAGATCTGGAGTTTAAATGCCATATAGAAATTTTGAGGATTTTTCTCCTTTCCTCTGATGTCTGGATTTGATAATTTTTATTTAAAATTGCCTCCTGGAGGCAGTAATTTCTGTCCTAATGTACAATGTCCAGGTTACTCATTTACATATCTGTATCCATCATGTTCTTTTAAATTACATGAAGTATTTTTCTGAGATGGACTAAATTTAAAAGCAGCGGCTCAAAAGCTGATTAATGGCCTTATAAACTGTGAGGAAAGAAAGGGCTTTAGCATATAAAGAAAACCCTTACAATGAGCCATGATCAGCATGTTATCATAATTATTAAAATGTCACAATTTTTTAGGATAAAATGAAACATTGTCTGTTCTGCCTCATGTTTAACTTCTGAAAAAAAAAAAAACAAACCCACAAAATTACTGTCGTCTAAAACTATTCCTCTTGGGTTTTTCAGAGATTACAAATAAGTACAGATTTTTCTTGCTTGTTTTTCCCTTTTACAGAAAAATAAATCAGAAATTATCCATTTTAGTGAATGAATATTTAGTTTTGTTTACCCTATAAAACCCATAAAATTAACCCAAAATTGGACCTTGCAAAACCCCTGCATTTTGATGTATTTCAGGTCCAAATCTGAAGTTTTACTTAAAGACCTATAAGAAACAATAAAGTGTTTTTTATACAGAGAATTTCTACAGCTTTTTTTTCCCAAAAAACTTGGTGACTGATATCATTCTCTCCACACAGCCTCAGAAATATCTGTAGTCTAATTTTGAATTGATATACTTAACATATGTGCATATAATAGATTTCACAGACTTATTGTGAAGAACGGAGATATTCTCACACAAAGATTACTATGGTAATGATCCATTCCTAAAGCTATTTGGACAATAGTTAGGTGAACTTTCTCATACAATAGTCATAATCAGCTACCACATGAGCTATAATTGGGTCTAGCCATAATATGCTTCATCTTAAAAAAGATATTTCAGATAGCATTTATCAAATTAATCCTGAAAAACCTTATTCACTCCATTAAATTTAATAAAAAACAAGATAGGCTAGACTAGATGTTGGAATTGCAGGCATATGAAATTTATATAAAGTTGCTCTCATTTTCTATATATGAAATATAAATTATATATATGACTTGTTTTCAGCTCTTGCATTTATTTTTCTTCCAAAGATATTAAGTTCTTATAATCCAGCTCAATCTTTGGGTTTGGTTCTGCATTTCTGTAAAAAAATTCATGCATTCTCATGTCCAGACAAGGGCAGCAAGATCTGTAAAGGTTGTAGAAAACATGTTTTATGAGGAGATGTCAGATGAGTTGGGTTGTTTAGCCTATGTTTAGTCCATGGAGGCTCAAATGGACCACACTGTTCTCTAGAGCTACCTGAAAGAATAGTTATTAACTTTACATACAATGTACCTTTTCTATACTTTGAAAGAGGAGTTTACTTTTGATACTTATTAAAAATTCATCAGGTATCAGTTTAGTTTGGTATTGTTTTCTGAAAAATTTTCCTTTCAAAGTCTTCTCCATCACATGCCTTTCAACAGGATCCCAATATCTGGCCTTCTAGATATGGATGAAAAAACTATATGAAAGAGAATTAGATTAGTCTGGATATATGTTTGGATCTTGGAGACTTAATGAGCATTTATTTAGATCGGAACAGTTTGTTTGATCTCTTGTGATTGATCTGTCCTGGTGTTTAATTTTTCTTAATTGATAGAAAAATTTCCATTGGAATACTATATTACAATGTTCTACTTTATAACTGATGCACTGATCAATTTGTTCTAAGGAAGTAAAAATTCCTTACGAAAAAGCAGTAAAAGCAGTTAAATTCAAATTTTGAACAACCAGAAATTCTATCTGATCCTATTGAAACTGTTACAGATTTTGGCTACAGCGATGAGATTTCCCAGAACAGAAGTATCTGAAATTTGCCTTCCTCTTACTTTATTGTAAATTTTACTGTATCATGTTTTCCCTTTTTCAGAAATGTAAAAAATGATGCTCTCAGGAAGCAAAATAACTTTAACTATGCTAATTTCATGGAAACTATGTAATTGGATTTATACCTTCAGGATATTGTCTTTCTCAAAAGCACTTCAATGAATACTGTGAAATTTTAATTTTTCAGTAAACCTGAAAGCCTTTTATGAAGACAAAACTTGATGATTGAAAGACATTTTGGCAATGATTTAAAACATAAATGATATTTTAATTCTGAATGGTATGGTAATGGTTTACTTTCTGGAAGCACAAGTAGGAACCATAAAACAAGAAAAGATTGATGTGCTGTGCATGAACAGAAAATTCTTGGATATATTCTCTTTTCTTCTCACAAATGAGACAATATTCCTGAAAACAAAAGTCATCCTTATAAACATAGAATTTAGAGGAAAAGCATTAGAGCTTGAATATTACAAAGGAGAGAGACAGCTGCAACTGACTTAATGATAGGAGGTAAAAAATAACTCCTTTAGAAATTATTTTAGCATGTTATTAGACAAGTCATCAAATACAGGCTTCCTTTGAGTAATTAATTCTTCCCCAAAATTCTAAAAATTTGGGTAGGGGCTTGAATGTCTCATATTTACAATAGCTAGAAATGTATTTCAGTTTTAGGTTTGGGTTTTTTTTTTTTGGTTGCGGGGTTTTTTGTGCCTTGTCCTTTTAGATGATTTAAAAATATCTTCCTATTGAAATTTCTTGCTTTTTTGTCTTCTGACACTTCTAGCTTCCTAATAACTCTATTCACAAGAACAGCAGCTGGTGCCTGCACAAAATTAGGAAAAAGAATATAAATAATATTGCATTTTATTTATAATGCATTATTTTTGAAAACTCTTATAAAATGCATTCTAGTGAGAAGTAGGTGCCTTCCAAAGTGAGTTGCAGATTTTGCAGATTATCAAAAAATGTAAGAAAAAAAAAAAAAAGGATGAATAACTAAAACGAATGAATTACAATAGCAGTGGTGCCGATACCAGTGATAATAGATAAGGAAATGTGAATCACTATAACAATAAGCAAAAGAAAAAGACATGGAAAAGGTTTAAGGGAAATGGAAGTATGAGAACAGTATTTATGGAACAGGAATTATGAGATGTAGCCTGACAGGAAAGAATTTCAGGGATTTTTAAATTTTGATGTGTGAAGAAGTCATGCAAGTGACAGAAGAGACTCTACTGCTCAACAGGTCCTCAGTAAGCAAAAAATAATGTTTTTGTGAAGGCTCACAAAATGATAAAGAGGGACAATAAAGTTTATTCAAAGACATGGTCAAATGTCTCAAAAATAATTCAGATACTATAGGAAATAGGAACACTATAGGAAATACTACAGGAAACACAATAAAGACAATGTGATATTGTGTGTTGCATAAAGAAAAAACTTTACAATATTACTATTGCTAGACTTCAGGGCTTCAGAAGGACATTTGCAAAAAAAAATCTCAGGCACTAAAATGGGAACAAAGGTGAAGGTAGAAATGGTAGAAATGGTCATAATAAGCTGATGGATTTAATGCACAGCATTTCAGATTTCAGAAGAAATAAAAGTCCTTCCAAATTTTTATCTGAAGATAGTGACAATTAATTTTTGTGGGAAATCATTATGGTGTCAAAATTATGTCACTTAAGAAGTTCTAGGCCAGAAACATGCTACTAAGTCTTCTTTGAAATAAATTGTTTTTAAAAACCAGGGGGGCTGGTCAACAGCGTACCCAGGTGGACAGCAGGCATCCTGGCTTGTATCAGCAACACAGCAGGACCAGGACAGGGACATTCCCCCTGAACTGGGCACTGGTGAGGCCTCACTTTGAATCCTGTGTTCAGTTCTGGGCCCCTCACTGCAAGGACATTGAGGTGCTGGAGCACGTCCAGAGAAGGGCAATGAAGGTGGTGAAGGGTCTGGAGCACAAATCTTATGAGGAGCACCTGAGGGAGAGAAAAGAGTCTCAGGGGAAAACTTAGCACTCTCTACCACTGCCTGAAAGGGGGCTGGCCAATCTCTTTTTCCAAGTAACAATAAACAGGAAAGCAGGAGATGGGCTCAAATTGCACCAAGGGAGGTTTAGATCGAATATTAGGAAAAATTTCTTCACCGGAAGGGTGGTTAGGCATTATAACATGCTGCCCAGGGAAGTGATTGAGTCACCATCCATGCAGGAATTTAGAAGACATGTAGATCAGGTGCTTAGACACATGGTTGAGTGGGGGACTTGGCAGTGCTGAGTTTGTGTTTGGACACAATGAGCTTGGACGTCTTTTCCAACATGAATAATTCCAGGTTTCTAAAATCTTGGTGGAGCCAGAAATGTCTGTATCACGTTATGCCTATGAAAACAATATGGGTATAGAAAGAACATGCAGTATTAACATGAACACGTAAATGTGTAGCAATAAGTAGCCTACAGACCAGTACAGTCCAATACCAAATTCGGGCAGAATCCAGACATTTCGAGGATTCCATGATTCTAGAGCTTTATGCAAATTGTAGACTTCAGGGACTTCTTTTTTTTTTTTAATATATATATATATATATATATATATATATATATATATATATATATAGGGAGATTATAAAATAGCTGCCTGTAATCAAGAGAAAATAGATGTCATGGACTTATTACATCTCACCATCCTTTCTTTCTCAACTGATCAAAAATAGCTCTCTCATTTAAAAGCCTGGAACTTATATTTTGTTTTCTCTGAACGTGTTTCAAGACTTTCTTTCTGTGGAGGACTAAATGGATCCAGAGAAGGCAATAATCACAAAATTACTTTGCTACACTGACTCTGGGAATTTTGCTGACACGTATAGTCACTTTTTGTACACCAAATATGCTTAGACCCAGAATGGCTGTAGTGCTTTCCAATTTTTTTTAATTCAGACACAAGTTGATATTGTGAAGAGACACTTTGAAACAAGAGGGTCTATTCCAGATCAATGCCATATCAAAGAAAAGAAACAAAGAATAAAGGAAGGATGGGAGGAAGGAAAAAAGAGAAGGAAGGAGTATAACTAAATAAAATAATTAATAAAACAGTATTCAAGTTGAAATTCTTAGGTAAGCTTTCATTTTAAATGCCTTTAACATTTAATTCCTTTAAGGCTCCCTTTAATTTTTTCCTACCCTCTCCATACAGTTAAATGGTGGTGTGCAGATGCTTTACTGTATTTGTTCAGTTAAATGTATTTCTCCCAGTCCAGTTCTTCGGTTTGCCTTCATTGTAGCCTGAAAGGTCTCTTTTGAGTCTCTTTTAGCTACATTTTTTTTCATTCTTACTAGGTCTTGAGATGAACATTATTATGTTTTCCTGGGTTGTTTCATGCACCATTGAAAATTTGCTTTTATATTTGGACTTCTGTTGAATGTTTCTATCAAATTACTTCCATACTCAAAAAAAGATTGAAATTACTATTATTGTTATTTAATATTTCAGATGCCGTGAGAAAGGAATAACATCTAGAAGTACTCATGAGAGATTTTCAAGGGTTTGTTTGTATTTGTAAGAGCAGGATGTACTATGAACAAATTTTGTATTTGTAAGGCCAGGATGTACTATGAACAAATAGTTCAAAACAAATAGAATTTCAGGTTTCCATTGGTACTATAGTTTTAAAGTAAGAGAAAAATAATTTGATGGAAAGCTCTGATAGGATTTATGATGTTTTATTTTGCCCATAAAAGACTTGCGCTTGTATTTTGTCTTTTTCTTTTGTTGTTGTCTCAAGAGATATTTCCAGTGTTTTGAAATATTTGTAAATAATCTGTTTATTAGTAAGTATTTATTTGTGTGTTTATTACTTTTTTTCAAGCCATTTAATGAAAACTATACAGTTCATTTCTCTAGCAGTCTTGGAATAAATTACAATGTCATTAAAACTAGAGTGGCAGAATGCACAATTAATGACTTGCAAAAGTATGCCAATAAAACCATGCTGGAAACGTTGGGAAATTAATAAAGCTGTAATGCAATTAGAGTTAAAATTTGTATTCTGGGAGAAAATCTGTGTCAAACTTTGTGGTTGTGTTGAGCTAATGTATTTCAAGTTGCATTTAAGGGTGGTATCATACTTTTTACATAGAAAGACTTCTTATTACAGGAAAAAAGTCCAATCTAGAGTGAAAAATGACAGCTCTGTAACCTCCCCAAACCATTTTACAGCTATTCATATAGGAGGTCAGATTACCAGCCACTGTATATTAGCACTGTGATGTTGTTAAGACACAGCATTACACAACAAAATTTTACAGCCCTGAAATAACTGACAAAAGAGATTAAAAACATTCTTGCTTTTATTCAGTACGTTATTTGCAAGGAATTACTTGAACCTGAATGATAAACTTTCCTGCCATCCCCTTTCAAACTTTGCATTTATAGAAACACCAGGAGTTTTTGAGCATGTTGAATCAGTGTTTGGAGCACTACAAAGGAACAAACTTTGCTGGGCATTGGCAAGACCAACAGAGGGTGTCGATGTCTCTGTGCAGAGACAGGGAATAGGCAGCGTCGAAATGCCCAATCAGAAATCATGGGGGAATGGTGTCATTATCACTGTACATGCTGGTAATGGTTGATAATCCAGGAAGAGTTGAATAAACAGCAAAAAGGAGGATTAACCTGAAAAAACTTTGGAAATTTAATAGTTAATCTAAGGCCCTTGTATATTCAGTAAAAAAACCAGGCAGTTTTAAAGATGTTTTATGCTATGAGGATAATCATCCAGCAGAGAAGCCTATCAGTTTCTGTGGAATATAAAATAATGGTGAACAGTTCAACTAGTTCTGGAACCTAACTTTCAGTGGTTTAAATGACAAGGAAGAAAATGACACCTGTAATTCTATAGATTTCTAATTCAGCTGAAACTATAGCACTTATTTCCTACTACTTCTTATAAAAAAAAATCAACAGCCTGTACATTTAAATTAAATATATAAACATTAATTTTAAACATGTAGTTATTAGCTATAAATAGTGACTAAGATTCCACTGTAACATGTACTCTACAGTGTAGTACATGAGTAAACAATGATTATTTCAGAAACAAATTCAGAGAAGAATAACTTTTAGTTAACACTTCTAGAGCACATAAGTTATTTGTCCAGCAGACTAGACTTGTCTCAGAGTACTTCCTTTAAAATGGCCCAAGTTCTTTAAATTTTTATTTAGGGAAGGGTGGACATTTCTTCCCAACTGATAGTAACAAACATGGTTGTAGAAATACAAGGAAACAGCAAGGGGAGAGGGATAGAGAGAAAGAGAGGGAAGGAAGGAAGGAAGGAAGGAAGGAAGGAAGGAAGGAAGGAAGGAAGGAAGGAAGGAAGGAAGGAAGGAAGGAAGGAAGGAAGGAAGGAAGGAAGGAGGGAAGGAAGGAAGGAAGGAAGGAAGGAAGGAAGGAAGGAAGGAAGGAAGGAAGGAAGGAAGGAAGGAAGGAAGGAAGGAAATGAAAGAGGACACTTGAGAAAATGATCAGTCATTAAATAAATTAATCCTTTTTTTCCTTTTTGTACTAAAAAATCATGCTGGAAACTGTTACGGAAACACATCAGTGTTAATATTTTTCATAATAGAACTATGAATGACACAGGATAAATAAGTGTTTGAATAAGTTTCATGCCAGCTATACTTTATTTTGAGCTGAGTGATTGAAATGGCAGAGAGCTTTTTACCTTGGTCCACGAATAAGCATAAATTGTTTAGGTGGCTGTTAGCAGCACACATTTGTCAATTATGACAAATCATTAGCTTTCATGGAAAATAACAGCAGAATGAAAATGCTCCTTGGCTATAACTGGGAATAAGAAATAGCCTGAAGGTATCCTCAGCTTTACATAGATTGACATTAGATCGTAATTATCTTTTATTGTGAGGCATCATTTGAATCTATCATTCAGATTCTTATAACATCAGATATAGTTATTCTTTATAATGCTGTGGGGAAATAATGTGCTAACCTGGACCCTGATAAGAGTTTTGGGCGATGACGCTGGAAAGACGGTCACGGTTATCTTCAACAGGTGGAACGCAACACCTATGCAAATGCTGCTTTTTCATCAAAACTGGTAAATAAAAGGAACGAGGACAGTTAAGGCCCTGCAGCTACTGTGCTTGCAGCTATTCCTGAGTATGCTTGTATTTTCTGTCCAAAGACTGAGTTTGGTTTTGTTCGCCCAGATTTAATGTGTGATGAGTTCCTAGGTGGCACAGCCACAAGCCACTTGGAAAAGCACTAAACAAAGCACAAGGAAGAAGTGAGAAACCAACTACCAGACTAAGGTTTTTCTAGTGTTTCAACTGTGGCCTCACATCCTGCATCAGAAGAAAGACTACAAATAGGAACTGAACTAAAAATCACTCTGTACCAGCTTGTAAGAATCAGTCTTCAAAAAAGTTAACCCATAAACTTCTAACATGAAGGAGGAAGAGTAGGTAGAAATGGAAGAAGCAAATGTGTGTGATTTATAAGTCCTTTACTGTTCGATACAATCTGGTTTTGGGGAGGAAAGAAAAAATCTGTTGGCTAAGAGAATAAAAAAGAAATCTTGAGACAAGAGAAAGGTAAGCATTCTGGACCAGAAAATTTCAAATTTTCTGTAACAGTTTATTTTCTGATTTCAAATTTTGCCATGCTTTAATGTACACTGTCCTTTAATGAATCACGTACTTCTTTTGGCTCATTAGTGTCATGCCAGTCATTCAAAATTGACAGATACTCTACCTCAGAAGTTTATACAGTGTCACACTTGTACTCCTCTTCTTTGCAGAGAAAGATATATCTGTCTTTCATGATCTCTTGAAGTGAGAAAAGTCATTGCTGGGATGTCACTAGCTTTTAACAGGCTTTCCAAACCCTTAGGTGATGAAGTCATCCATATTTCATCTAAAATAGTAGAATATTTGCAGTCACTTTAAGGTCATTCTGCAATCTAGGAATGCATTAGGAGTTGTATGGTATATTTAATAGCTCATTATTTGCCTATTATTTTGAAGATTCCTGACTTTTTTTTTTTCTTATTCCCTCTTTATTCTGAAAAAAATAAATCTTACTCTGTGAGAATGGGTGCAATTCCAGTCTCATCAGAAAAAGGACTGGAATATCTTCAAAATGCTATTTCCTTGACATTGAGAGTAAGTTTTTATTTTCATATTTTATGGACAAGTAACCTATGAAGAAACCAGAAAAAATACTATTTATGTTATACATTAACAATTCTTTGAACAAAACATTATCCCTTTAATAATGAATATTCAATGAGTTTACATAAAACATAAATTTAAGAACAATATTTTTTTTTCTTTTTTTTATAAACTGAGGACCTAACAAGTGAAGGACCTAACAAGTCACCAAATAGATAAGGTGCTTAAATAATAAAAGAGGATTGTGAAGTTCTGGAAAAGATTAAACAATGTTTTAAACAGAGCCAAGTTAATACTAATTTAATTTTACAAAGCACTGAGTAAGACCTTGTTCAGAATGCTACGTACAATTCTGGTCACCTATTTTCAACAAAAATTAATGTAATAAAGGAGCAAGTGTAGGAAACAGCTATTATGGAAATTAGGGGAATGCAATATTTATCTGAGCACGAGAGGTTTAGAACTTGGCTTACATAACCTCAGCTAGAAAAGAAAAATGGTAACAAATTTGGGGTTGACTAATTCATTCAGATATGAAGGGGTAGATGTGAGGGAAGGAATAGAACTACTTAAACCTAAAAATCAGTACAGATACCTGACCAAAGCAAAGTATATGAGAGACTCAGGTATAAAGTTAGAATTGGAAATTAGAAGATCTCTAACCAGCTGGAACGGCAAAAGTCTTTCAAACTTGATAAAAGATGTTTTAAGATTCAAGTGCTGCTGGAGTAAAATTTGTAATTGATTTTTTGTTCATTATCACTGAATATGTGATATTAGTGGTTACATCAGCTGTTATGGAGGTTCATGTTTAGGACACAAAGGACTGGACCGATGTTTGTGATTTGCCCTGTACTAATCTAATCCAAATGGGGGAGAGGGGAGGCAGATGTTCTGTTTTAGCAGATTCTCAGCTACTGTGGATATGGGAATGACGACCTTGAAAAATTCTGCAGTTTTTCTGTGGGACATAGTTCTACAGTGTTTTACATTTGTTAGATTTACTTTAGTAAGCTTACTGGAAAATGTTGATTATGAGTCCTATGGGGATGTTCTTGAGCAACCTATAACTATTCAAAAGGTGGCTGCAATTATAGGAGGACTGAAACAAACAACAAAAAAATTATTCTTGTTATAATTTGTCATAAAAATATATCATTTGTTATAAAAACAAATTATATTTATAACAATATAATTTGTTATAAAAAACCCAAAAAATCTATCCAATATTATTTCCCATCATCCTCTACCCAGTTCTAACCCTTCTAGGAGAAACTGATGCTGAGTCATAAAAACCCAAGTACTTATTTATTAAATTTTCACATCTTGGCCAATACCTGATTCAATGCTACAGCAATACTGCCATTAAAAATATTAAACAAATTTTAACAAATTTTAACAAATCATTAAACTGGTTTTTCCTGTGATATTTTCTGCTACTTGATTAATTGCACATAGTCATTTTGCTCTGTAACAGTTTCAAAACTATTGTGTTAAGCACTGCTTTCTGAATTATGTGGTGCTTTTTTGATATTGTTAGGCTTGATGTTGAATTTTTTTAATGCTTGTAAATATCAGAATTTAGTCTTTTGTTGACACCACTAATTTTCGTAAAATTTGTGACTGAGCTCTGCAATTTGAATAAATGGTTTCCTAATATTGTGGCACTTTTCTGAAAGGGTGGAGGCAGAAAGGTTTTCTCTATATTCAGACAAAGAGTTACATTTGAATGCCTGAGAAACACATTTGATTTCACTGTTTAACAATTATGGTGAAAATATGTATTTTTAAAGCTGATAAAGTGGTTATCAGGTGGTGATACTGTGGAACCTTCAATGAGAAATATAATAAATATTTTACTTAAAAGTTAATGTCACAGAACTTCTCACAGTTTTTAAAGTATCATTCTGAAACAGGGTTTTAAAATGTAGATTTTATGACTCATAAAAATAATTGTAACTATAAAAAAACTTATATATCTAAGACAGTCATGCTTTACCTCACCCCACAACTGAGAACCATACAGTTACTCACTCACTGCCACTGATGGGATGTGTGTCAGAGACTGAAATATTCTAGTTCATGACTTAAATATTTTCATGAAAGACTTTTGCCTATTAGAGAAGAACTGTGTTACAAAAGCTGCAAAGAATACCACCACACCCTCGATGCCACCGAGGAGAGCAGATGGAGGGGATGGAGCAACGAGACATTGCTGGGACCCTCGATAGGTGATGTGCTTCCACCCAACCCCTGTCACTCACCACCTGTCCCCAACCCCCCAGGAACACTCTTTCATCTCTCTCTTTCTCTTTTTCTTTTCCCTTTCTTTCTCTCTGCCTCTTTTAAATAAAATACATCAATGTTTGGGCACCAACATCTAACATTTAGTTTTAATCTCGTTTTTGGATATATTTTGAACCTTCAAAGTTCTCTCTGGTTTATACACAGATATTTAGTTTTCTTTGCTTTTCTGGGTTTAAACTGGATCATAATGATGTGGAAGACAATCAGAAGAGTAGAAGTAAGGAAAACTCATGGGTTAAGATACAGCCAATTTTATAGATAAAGCAAAAGTCATGCATGCAAACAAAGAAATACAAAAAATTCATTCACCACTTCCCAGACTATGCCGCAATAAGAGAAAATGGACTGAACAAATGTGTCTCTGATCTATTTTACTTCTTGGCACTTAAAGCAGGCTCTGTAAAACTGCTTTTTTAGAGCTCTGATGACCATTTTGGTAACTGTTCCAGATTCTTATGCCATTCTCAGATTCTTTGTTTTGTTTCTATTTTTCCTGTTTCACCTCTGTGGTTCTTAGCAATTACTGGAAGTGAACTATTCACTTTGTCTGGAAGGGGGTGCAAGTAAGCAGCTCCAAAGAAGGTGAAGTCGTGCTTGTGAGTTGTTCTCCTCTAGTTCTGAATTTGCCAAGAGAAGTTTCCTTGCAAGACACAGCACCATGGGTATTTTTCTTTACTAGGTTTTTCATTTCTAAGAAGTCCTCACTTGCCACTGAATAACAGTGATGAGATTGTTCTATCAAAACCTACATTAAAGCCATTATGAATGAACACTGAAGAAAAGCTGTCCAATGCTTTTAGCTTTTCATACTTTCATTAAAGTCTTGTACAAAGTATTGGTGATTTTAAATTTGTCTTCTTAACATTGTTTTGATATGTAATTATTAAGCTAATTTTAGTGAGGAATATTATGTAAAAGACTATATATGTTTCCCAGAGAGAAGAGAGCTAGGCTTGCTTTTCTGTAGTGAGATACAACATTTGAACCTTTCCACACATCCAGAATATTGTCCTGTTTGTCTGTCTGCATCATACTGTTGTGATTGGTCCTAGAAATCTATTTGGCTGACCTCTGGATAATCATTTTTTTCATCAAGCTATAAGAACAACTCTGGGCTGGGAGGGAAACAGAAATGTCAATCTTAATTAGCAAAACATGTTACTAATGCACCTGTAATGAGCACAGCAGGTCTAAGATATCGCATATTAATTTCTTATATTAGGTTCAGCCACAGGCAAAATCTGTAATGTTACCTACATTGTCACTGCTTGAAGTGCATTTTCTTAAATTTCAGAATAACCATCCTCAATATAGCATCCATTCAGTTCTTTGCCTTTTGCCTTTTAAAATACCTTTAAAACCCTAAGTAGACAATAGTGTTAATTGGGGGGTTTTTGATCCTGTAGTGTCATAACTTTTTTTAGCATTATGGGACAGGAGTGTTCTGTTTGAAATTTTGATGGTAACAGAGACAACAGTTTGATCAGTGATCCTCAAACTATCATTAAAAAAACTCTTTTGGATACTGATTGCTAAAATCATCCAGGTCCTTGTGAAAATAATTAAACAACTGGTTTGTGGTGAATTCTTTTCTTTAGTGGCTTTAAGAATAGCAACTTCTCAGCCCCAGTTTAAATCACTCACCTTCATAAATTTGTAATGAAATGCAGGCCTGGGAAGCAAACCCAGTAGCTAAACCGTTTAACAAGCCAGCCTGCTACCATAAAGTTATGAAGAAAATGCAATATGGTGTAAATTTTCTGAGATAAATGTCAGCAAGCAGCTGTGGTTACCAATGATAATCATTTGTCAAAATTATGAAACACAGCCATGCAGAGAAAGCAACACAAATTAATTCCTCAGTTTGGAAGATGCCTGGTACCTCCAGAGACACAGAGCAGAGCACTACACCTGGAGGTACCAGACATCATAACACATCACAGACATCTGTGTGCATGTGAGGTGTCATATACAGTGCTATGACACTGTGCAGAGGATCCCTCAATAAGGGCTGATTAAGTCTGTGGCTTCAGAAAGGGATGAGGGGCATGGGGGCACATTTCCCTTGGTTACATGGCAATTCTTTCCTCTTTCCTCTTCCTACACCCATAGCTTATACCAGCTGAGGATTTGGAGATGCCTTTTTAGGCATCTTGATAACTGCTTTAAATTTTCCCTTTCCAAAAAAGAAAATTATATTGATAAAAGAATAATATCCTTCAACAACAGATCTGACAGACAGTCAATACTCAAAAGAAGAAGCATTATCCAGCTAGTAACCTAATAATCTTGATCCATATCCCATAGTGAAAACTAAAGTTGCAGCTACCTTCGGTGCTAGGGACCTAAATAATAAAATTAAAGGTTTTCCTGGTGGGACCCTGAGTTAAGAGTATGTGTTCTGGCAAAAGAATGATAAAGTCATACAGAATTAGAAAATGGGCAGCATATCCTAAAAAAAAAAAAAAAAAGAAAATCAGTTCTTATCCAGGATTTCATGTGAAATACCTAGATCTGCCCATCAAAATAAGACACATCAGTCATAGTAATAGATCATTGAAACTAGGCATTTAAAAATAAGTTAAATAAAAAAAAAAAAAAAAATGCGACCCCCCCCAGCCTATAGTGTGCATTACATAGACTGTCCAAGACTGCAGTTCTGGAGGGGAAGAGGTGTTTCAGAGTATCCATTAGAGGGCATCTGCCCCTTCTGTTTCTTTTTTTTTTCTATTACAGATTTTGCTCACCTGTTTCCTTTCTCATAGGTCTTTTGATTCTTCTATCTCATTTGTACTTCTGGTGGTCTAATCTCTGAGGCAGAGCTCCATTCCTCTAGCTGGTGTTAGCAGCATCAGCTTACATGCAGCCATTCCAATTACTTTAGAGTTATCTCCAGGGAGGAAAGGACTATTGCACTGCACTCTGTAAAATTCAAAGTTCATACATCACCAATAACCTGAAAAGTCCAGAAAGAGTAGTTGCAAACCCTCAGACCGGACATTTTGAGTCACAATTTGCAATCTAGAATCACAGACCAATCTATTGGTTTTATTATCAGAGCAAGAAAAAATGACAGGATGACATTCCTTGGAATTAGTTTCTTTCTGGTGTATATTGCTTTAGAAAGTGAAAAATATCATGCAAATGTAAAAAGGTGAGTGTTTTTTTCTTTCAGTTTTCTTTTTAACATTTAAATTGTTTCCAATAAACTAGTCAATAATTTAAATTTATGAAATATTTAATTTTCTAGTTCAATCAGCTGTACAACTAAAGGTGCAGAACATCATAATTAGTCTCATATTAAGATTTTTTTTAATTTCCATAATATAAATATTTCAATAAGAAAATTTGGCTTTTTGTGTATGTTTTTATTCCTCCCCCGCTCCCTTTCTTATTGCCTTCCTTTCGCAGTCCCTCACTCTTTCTCCTTCCCTTTCTTTCCCATGAAGAAAGCAGCTGAGGAAGTTGTGACTCAGAACCTTTTTAGAAATCGAATCTTTGACCCTGTTAGAGGTCCCTATTGAGTTTTTGTTAAACTCTTTAATTGTCTGGTTTCTTATGAATTCACTGACTGTGTTTTTGTGAATAATGTATACATAACTGAATTCTTTAAAGCTTTACTTTCTTGGTGATTAAGCCTTTTTTTCCCCTTGAATGTCGCTGCAGGAGGGTAAACTTCAAGTGAGAACATGATTTTTTTTTCTTTTCTTATATGTACCTTCAGAGTAAAATAAAGATTAACTTTTTTTTAGCTGACTTCACAAAAATTATACCTATTCATTTCATAAATCCCAGCTTCATGATCAAAATGAAGTCAAGCCAATCCTCCCTTAGGTACACATTACTATTTCACTCATCTCTTTTATGCAATTATTAATCATAATTAATTTTTTCTTGTAAAGCTCAGGGCTGCTACACATACTGTAACTAATAACAAAAATATGCTAGAAGTGTAATATCAAAAAAAAAGAGGAGTTTGTGTTTGACATGTGTGGGGGAGCAGGAAGAACAGTGGGCAGTCACCCTTGCAGACAATTGTTTTGAAATGTATAAAGTTCCACACTCTCTGGAAATCTGGCCTGAGGAATGACAGATATGAATGCTTTGGAATGCAACATATTTTCCTTTTTGTCTCCTAGTATAGCTGAGACCAGCCTGAAGATTATTTCTTTTTTCTCTATCCACTGGATTGCATTATTTCTCCCTGTGCCATTTTATGAAATCAATCATTTAACAGGAGCATCTAGGTAAGAGGCTAACTTACATTTTAGGAGCAGAAGGAGATGGAAACCAGGAAACATGGGAACTAAACAAAGAGAATAACATTTCCACGGTATGTGCAAAAAGGAAGCAGATTCTGTGTTGGACAATATGGGAGACATGAGATATCTGGATTACCACATATTTTATTTTTTTATTATTATGTCTGGATTACTGTACCACACACAAAAATAGAGGATGTGGGCTGAAAACACGCAAATCTGTGGAGATACACATAATCACATGGTACAGAATGAAACATGTTTATTTGGCTGAAAATATCCAGAGAGGTCATGTTTTATTGATGTCGTATTTCCAGCTTGCTTTCTTCTTTTTCAGGCTATTTTTTTCCACCAAGAACTACTCATCTGTGGTGTGTATAAATGCACTGTAGATTATACTGAGCCAACTTCTAAGATATGTTGCACTTAAAACCGACCTGAGCTGACCTGTATGATCTGGAAGGACTGAGAGCTGTCTAGGTCCATCTTGTATGGCCATGGTCACTGAGAGCACTGTGTGTCTACAGAGGCATGTTTACAGAACAAAAAGCTGTAAAATCCAAATTTCAAAATCAAAAAAATTTCAAAATCCAGGAATTTAACATCAGGTTCTGCAATAAATTATTCTTATTTAAAACTTATTAAATATCAAAGCTTTTGGTAATTATGATTGGTAAATGCAAACAACATGGAAGAAACATGAAGAATGAAAAAAAAAACAAAAACTGCT
Source organism: Phylloscopus whistleri (assembly GCA_017589585.1). Lineage (NCBI taxonomy): Eukaryota > Metazoa > Chordata > Aves > Passeriformes > Phylloscopidae > Phylloscopus > Phylloscopus whistleri. The sequence continues at coordinate 2,571,146 of JADMLD010001397.1, read as the reverse complement.
TGAAATGCACAGCAAAAATAAATCTCTGCCACTAAATTTTTGTCAATAACATACTATGTGTTTTTTACTACTGTTTGAGGTTAGCTGTTTTTGTCATTTCTTTTGTTTTTAACAAGTGAAATTGCCTAACAATAGTACTGAAAATTAATATAATAACGCAGCTAGGAATCTTTGCACAAAACATGATGAATTGCCCTCGTGTCTTAAGAAATTAGGAGAGTCCCCAGTGAAGCTTTGACCTTGGAGTAAAATCTATGTCTAAATGTCACTGAAGTGGTCAAGTGCCTCCATCTGTGCCTGCCCACAGCTTGGCAAAGAGGATCCAGAATGTTTTATTACATAACTGGAACACAGCATTAGAAGCAGCTCAGAACAGGAGTGTTGACCCCAGTCTTCCACGAGCTCTCTGGACTGACAGCAGCATCCTTCTTGATCCATTTATACCCTTCCTTCTCCTGAAACAGCAGCTTCTCTGATGGGGCTGCTGATGTGGAGTGGGAAGGCTGTGGATCCATGAATGGACTGTGCTGTCAAAGGCATCACAGTTTCACTGTGCCTGTTCCTCTAAGTGTATGGAAATGCTAAAATTAGGATTTAGTTACTCTCAGCTCAGCGGCACGAGGAGTGTGGGATGATCTTAATTTTGGAGCTCTGTTACTCACAGAATATATTTCTGTAGCTAGACATGACCAGTTCTCATGTATTTATGCTGTTTTACTGGAGACATTTTCTGATGAACTGTGGAAGTAAAAAGATAAAGACAAACAAGCAGGTTGAGCAGGGTAATTTGTTTTTTTTTTGTCCCTACAAAGTAAACTACAGTTACTGTTTCAACAAGTTATACTAGAACATAGTGGAGAAAATGCATATGCTTTAGAAAGATAGGGATAACATTAGGGTAAAAGAGGATGGAACTACTGCAGGAAAATCAAGTTGCAGTGACCACTATTCAGCAACAGGTATATCCTGAAACACCCTCTCTCAAAACTTACCCAGATTCAAGCAGAATCTGAAATAGATAATATAATACAGTTTAATTTACAGGCACCACTGGAGCTTTTGTGAGAATTGTTTCACTTTCTGTGTTGTACTGCTATGAAACCAATGTTACCAAAAGCATCTGCAATTATTAAAATAGTTGAAGAATATTATGAATAAAAATAAAAATACTAGAAATAAAATATTCAAAAATACAGTGGAAGAACAGCTAGAAAATAAGATGGCTCAGTGCTTCATTTTGGAAAGGACAATGAAACAGTCCTTTCCAAAATGGACAATAAAAACATAAGAAGGGCTAATATTGATGGTGAAGGGAGGAACGTAGATTAAGTTTCTGCAGTCTGCTACTCTGTCCCTGAAGCTTTATTTCAGGTTATCCTCCAGCTCAGATTCTCTTTGTTTCTATATGTATCTATGCAATATCCATAAATGTAAATACAGTTCCCTCTACAAGGATTTCTTCTTTTTAAAGTTGTATGTGTCTATTTCTGCTTTCTAATGTGGGACAAAAGGAGGGTCCAAACAGTATTTGATTGTGCAACCTAGCCTAACTCCTGTTGTTACAAATCTCTGTGGTCTGCAGTCATATTCTTTCATGGATATCTGGACTGAGATTACACTAGTTGTATCTCAGACTGAAGATTTATAATAGAAAACAGAACCATTCTCCAAAAAAAGTAGATATTGGAAAATTTTGATTTTATAAATAATTTGTTAATTTATCCCTGTGTCAAATGAATCATTGAATGTTGGTTTCCATGCAGACTTTCCTGAGAATGTCACAAACCTTGAATGTGTTTTTACCCATTATTAGGTTGTTACTACCACATTAAATTGATAACTTGTGAACTGTTTCATTTTGGTGGGTTTATTTCATTGTAATCAGGATTCTTGCTGCAAAGTGACTTTATAGGCATTAAAGTCAGGTTATAAAGAGGTTTGTTTTTTTTTTTTTTTTTTTTAGCAAATACATTATTTTAAAGTTCAAACAAGTAAGTGTGATAAAGCAGATCTCAGACTAGCAAATCTAAAACGTTCTTTGGAATCTCCATGAATGTCTACACTGGATTAGGGAATGTTATCTTAACTACTTCATCATTTTCCATACCTGATGATGTTATTTTGGTCAGTTATTACAGGCTGGGTTTTACACGAGGGGAAATAATTATTTGAGGACACTCCACTTGCAATCACTGTAAGGTTTCCTCTTTGCTTTTCAGGCATAAGAAGAAAGTTGATCTTTAGAGCAATGTTGCTTTCATCTTTTCTCACTAGAGAACAGTGAACAACATCCAGCTGTCTCTCATACTCATTATTACTTTGAGGCAGAGATGCATGAGAAAAGCTCGATACAGAAGATTTTCCCATGCACTCTGTATAAATGATAGATTTTTTAAAAATGTTTTGTCTTTTCAAACTGGCACTTAAGCACTCACAAAAAAACAACAACAAACAAAACAAAACAAAGCTATCCCTGAATAGCTATAGGAAAGACAAAGACTCAAACATATAGGCTTAATTTGTTCACTACAGACTCTATACTTCTCACAGCTTAACTGAGAATGCATCCAAAAACGTTTCCAATATGGTAAATTTACCATTTTTATCTTAGTAAGAAATAAAAATGTTTTTCTCTTTGGTGTCAGTGGTGGATATGGAGGCAGATATGATCCATATTAAAATGGTAAACCTCTCATATAAGATCCTGTTCAACTCTTCTGTGATAAGGTGTCAGGTGTCATGGAAAGACATCAAGTCTATTAAATTGAAGAACCTACATATTCTAAAAAATAAAATTTTATTCAATATCAAGACAGTGTCTCAAATACCTCAGTCCTTTTTCCCATCAAAGACAAATATGTTTGCTTAGATATGCTTCCTCTTTAGTTTTTCCAGTGTCACCTAAATAGTTAATGATCTAATTCTGTCCAAGTCTTAATGTAAAATACAGTATACTATATAGGCTCAAAATTGTTTGTCATTGTTAAGTGTGAATTTCTCTATATTCAAGTTTGAGGTTTGCTGGGGAAGTAGGTTTGGATTTTCTTTCTTTTTTTTTTTTTTTTTAATATTGAACACTGTCTTTTTTAACGAGTTGAAATAGATAATCAGAGATGAATAGTTTTAAACAACTCTCTAATCACCACAACCAAAGAAATCCTGCAGGATTTTTCTCTCAGAGTACACGTCCACAAATATCTTACCAACATTTTAAAAAGTTTAGGAACAGGCTGAAGTAAACTTATGCCATGGATCTTCATAGAGATGGGTGAGGAAACTCTAGCTGAAATTTCTTGAGTTGGATCCTGTATAACAGAGCTTTGAGGAAGAAAACTATCTTTCATATCAACTTAAACATTAGGCATGAAGTGTGTTTCTGCACTTCATGATAATTTAAATTGTGATGTGTCTTGCCCTGTTCTGCTGTAGTGGCTATCTACTGTAAGCAATAGAAAATAAATGTGCCAAAAAATTATATTAATACCACAGTCCCAGAATACAGCGAGGATAATAAGCCCAAACTGTTTTTTTGGGTTTTTTTTTCTTAATTAAACAGCTGCACTCTGATACATTGATCCTACATGGGATGGGCTCAGGCAATATCACATGAACATAAGCCAAACTGTCTATGAAAACTTGTTTTCTGTTCAAGAGTGGTTAGTTTCTTTACTGCTTCAAATACTTTATAGAGTTTTGTAGCACATTAAATACTTCAAGTAAAATGCTGGATAAATATTCATTAGTTGCAATTCATAGAATCACAGAATCATTGGATGTGATTTTTTTTGAATGCTTTTTTTGTTGTTTTTGGGTTTTTTTCTTTTTTTCTTGGGGGGTAAGGGGGAGCAGATAACAATATCAGGTACTAGTGATCTATGTTTTACAGTATTTCCCCAATTGTGTGTCCACTGTCATGAATAATGAGGTATGCCCAGTAGTTCATTACCTCTGTGATCTGACTCAGGTTTCCATAGCCCTTGGCATCCTAATGCAAATGGTCAATTCTTTAAATTTGTAGTTCAATTCATCCCTGTGTTAATTTTTAAAACAAGCAGTTTGTCATCTGTTTACATAACGTGGAAATGAATTTTAATTGCCTCACATAAATTCATGACAGAGTACTTTATCTTCTTTTTTTTCAGCCTTAACAAGAGTGTTCAAGCTTACATTGCAAAGATTTTTCATTAAAATCTCTTTTAGACTAGACTATATTTGGCTGGCTGGCTCCCCTCCAGTAACTGAAAAGAAAAAAAAAGGGAAAAGCTCCTTGTCAGTGCTTGATGGGCCTCATCTATCGATTGTTTTTGTTTAAACCAGGATAGTTTTACTTTAATAATACTATACAATAGGCTGATCTTTACAACTTTCTGATAAAACTGAAAGTATGAAAACCTTGATAATTCTGTTGTAACTCACAACTCCAACTCTGTGGGAAAGCTGAAGTGGAGGTGGCTTAGACTAGAGAGATTTTTTTTCCCTTTTTTTTTTCTGTCTTTTCTTATTCTCAGTCTCATGCCTTCAATACAGCAGTGGAAATTGAATGGAGGAAATTATTCACAGTCTCAGAAGATGTAGGACAAGGATCAGTGACCTGAGGCTGAGGAAGGAAATTTTTAGGCTAGACATTAAGAAAAGATTTTGAATTGTATGGGCCAAATGGCTAAAGTCCTGAGGGAGGCTGTGAAAGCTACATCAGTGCTGCCATCAGAGGTCAGATAGGACACTAGTGGGTAGCAGGAGGTTGGACATAATGAAAACAAAGTTTTCTCATGGTCCCCTGTTTTCAGACTCAGTTGTGCTGGTTTTTGACTCTTATATACAGGCTGACAGGCACAGATGTCTACTTTTTTTTTCAGGTCTGATTGGCCACTCAATCAACTCACTTTCTCACACAAAGCTGACTCCAGCTACAATATATGAAAAAGAATTGCTTCAGCATGAATCTTCTAGCCATATTGAATCGTACATTTCACTCTTAAAGAACATTTTGGCAATCACTATTTATATGTGAGATTAATGCATATTTTTCTTTGTGTGAAACTAGATTTGAAGATATAAAAATTCTGGAGTGATAATGAAGCTACAAATAAGACTTGCTTTCTCACTCAAGCCTATCTTTGGTGCTGGAATGATAAGTGCTGAATTCTTAAAATATCAACTGGCTTAGCTAGTTTTTGGAAGCTCCATGAATAATCAGAAAAAAAGTTTGCTCACGAGGACAAATCACAGCAAGAACCTTAACTTGGGCTTAACCATGAAAACTCATCTAAAAGCTTTCAGATTGATCCTGGTGTGTGACGTCACTAATACGAGAGGCGTAAATTAATCTTATGAGAGCTGTGTCAATATCTTTTGTGGTTTTAAACCTTTGAATACTGATATCTGTGAACGTAAAGTTATTGCAGCTATAGAAACATAGAAATATAGAACCATAGAACCATATAATGGTTTAAGTTAAAGAGCCTCTAGTTCAACTCACCTGCCATGGCCAGGGACACCTTCCACTAGACCAGATTGCTCAGAGTCCCATCCAACCTGGCCTATCTGAACATAACTTTGAGAATAGTATTAAAGAAAGGACAGAGCTTTGACACTTCAGACTATTTTTTCCTATTGGAAAACAGATATTTCAATGTCTTCTAAAAATGACCAGATGTTCTATTAATTGAATCCTCTCTGCTGCTTTTTCTTTTTTAATTTTTTAATTTTTTTTTTCCTTTTTCAATTGGATTTCTTCCAAAAGAATAGACTGTTTGCCCTTATTTTTCCAACGTATTTTTCTATAAGCTTTTGAAATTTTCTTCAGAGTAGGCACTGGAAACTGGCATTATGTGGCATGCAGCATATAGATTTAACTTGCTTCCCTCATGCTTCCTTGACTTTCAAGCACACCTGCTACAAATTCCATTTGTGGAATGAAATACATCAATAAATCAGAATCTTTGCACCAGATTTTGCGGCTCATCTGCCATATGGAGAAATGTTAAATGGAGAGTTTAAGGCAGAAACATTTGTATAACTTTCGTGTATTTCATAACTAAGTCAACTCTCACACTGTGAGGTTGATATATTAATCATCCAGTACTGTGTCTGCTGAAGAAACACTCTGAACCAAGTAAATTTAGGAGGGGAGAAGAGATTTTGCATGAGCTGAATTTTAATTGGTATAGTGTCAGTTCTTGATATTGTAGTTCTACCTGTTTGTAGAAGGATCTGATTGCATACCACAAGAATATTTCCTTAGAAACTGCTTTAAGATACTATTTCAATGTGATGTCTACTGATTTTCTTTGTGGTAGGGAGGAAGTGAACCAATATACCAGAATAATGTTAAGGTATAGTATTGAAACAAAAGGTACCAATGAACCAGGACCAACCATTTGGACTTTGTAGTATTAAAAAGCTGAGTTGCAGCATCAAGACATAGACTGACTTACTAAAGTTGCTTCTTTTTCTAGACTTTCTGTCTTCAATTGTTTCTTTGAATGTCAAAAACATCCAAATCAAATAAGCCTTCTGAGGAACAACATAAGGACCTGAAATGTGTCCAGTAGCTGAACTCAAATGATATGTATAAGTTAATCAGTTGAATCCTACTGAATTGTGTGGACAAGATGAGAAAAGCTAAAACAGTACAGCTTGATCATATTACAAAGAGAAAGGAGAGATGATAAAAACTAACCTAATGGGAAGGGTCCATCAAAAATTCTCTCATCTGAAGCAAATACCATTTTATCAATGTAACACAACAAACTAAAAAATGAAAAAAAAGATAAGTGCCCCAGTAAGCCAAAATGAGTTGAATCTTATAGATAGTTCTGAATCTTGACTTCCCTTTTTTAATGATGCAGGATGATAAAAGACAACTTATTCTTACTTGTAGTTAACTCATTTGTTTAAACAAGGATTGGGATTTGACCGAAATGCGAAGATGTTGCAACTATTGTGTGCACTGCATTCTGGACAATTCATAGGCTCACAAAGTTGATGAACAATTCAGGTTCAAAGGGAGCTCAGGATCTCTCCATCTCACCTTCCTGCTTTAAGCAGGGCCAGCTATGTTGGCAGACCATGTTGCTCAGAGTTTTGTCTAATCAGGTCTTGAAAACCTGGAAAGTTCAGCACTGCACCACCTCTCAGCCTGCTCCACTGCTTGGTCCTCCTCACAGTGAAACTATTCTAAACAACCCTTCAGCGTATAAACATAAAATCTACTTAAGCATAGGGCAAGCTGCAGTTAAATAAAATGAGATTTGATTTTATGAGAGCATATTTTTTAACTTTCATTGTCCCATAAACTCGAAAAAAGCATATTTTCCTTATCATTCATTTATTCAGTACAAGACTTTGCCTTGAAAGATCTAAGTGATGAAAGGATCCATGTCCTGCATTTGTGAATACTTTGTTCTCCATAAAAGCATAGCTTATATTATGACACAGGGGAAACAATACTAGAATTCTGTTTGTCTTTTTTTTTTTTTTTTTTTTTTTTTTTTTTTTTTTTTTTTTTTTTGTGGTAGGCAAGCAGTAGCAACAGATGGAAGATACATGTATTACCTTTTATATCCTCACCAGTAAGTGATCAAAGACCCTGTGTTAGGAAAGAGGTCAGTTTAAACATTGCTTTGGAAGAGATTCAAGAGCTTTACACAGCATCCTTCACTTCCAAATTATAATCCTTCACAGTTACTCAGCTAAACACCTGAAAGTTTTAAAGAGTTGATCAATAGATCTTGAACCAAAAATGTGATTCAAGATTAAATTCCTGCAATTTCATTCATGTTTATCTTTTATTTCCTGAATTAAAAACAGTGTTTGAAATGCACTTCAAAAAGTGGAAATAGACAGCAAGACATCTTACATATTTAGGAACTTCAGTAAAATGGTGTAAGAAGCAAAAAAGGGGTGAATTTTACAAATGAGCTTATTATTCAAAAGAAAGAGTTTTATAGAGATATAAGTCAGAGCAATTCTTAAATTATTATTTTGAGTTTTATTTTAACTTTTTAAAAATTTTATTTTAACAATTTTAACTGTAAAATGCCTGGTTAACTGTTTGCTGATATGGTTTCCATGCAACTTTGATTAAAAAGTCAGTGACTTACGGTTAATCAGTGTTAACAACTTTCTAAAAAGCAGTCTGGGATAGTAAGTTAGGAAGATCTCTGTCTGATAAGAATATAATTCTGTGTTTTCATACTAGGCAGAGTAGGATGCTGATAATTTTTCTGGACAGTTGCTGGATAGAAGAATCTTTCTGCTGTCTATGGGAGAGCTACTGAAGGCTGGACTGCAGTGAGTTTGCAGTGCAATAGTTTTGCTGTGTGGTTGTTTGTGCTCCAGACTAAACCAAAGAGTACATCAGCACAGCACTGAAAGATTGCACATGGGCAGTTACTGTCATGAGTGGGCAAAACACTACACTGGAACCTTTCCATAATACCAGTCTGTGCAAAATAAGGAAAAGTGTTCTGGTGAAACTTAGTAGATTGAAGAGCAGCTATTGCACGAAAGACAGGAAGTGCCACTGCTTGAAAAAAAAAAAAAAAAAAAAAGAAAACCGAACAAATCTGAAGACTGAACAAAACATCAGTAAACTTATCCTAGGATTTGGTACTTCACTCTCAACAGCTGCTCTTTATTACATCTTGTTCTGTGACTGACTTGGGGCACTAGTGTAACAGTGCTGCTTGCAGTACTGTTACTCTGGTTTCATACAAGTGAAGTTACAGAGCAGCTACAATCAGAATCACCCTTTCAGTGCTCAGCAACACTGCCAGTTTTGGAGAGTGAGGAGGCGCTGCCCTTTTATATTTATTTCAGACAACTAGCAAGTAAAATTAAAGTAAGATAAGATTCAAGCTATGTCTTCAGTGATTTCCACACTTACATCAGAAGTCAACAAAATAATTCGTTTTAAAGAAGTCTGTCATCAAGGGCCATGCATCCTGCCCTCTCCTCTCAGGAATTAGTTTTTTGTCTTCTTAAAAACTGGAACCATCAAGTATTTTTTCACGCTCAAAGTCATGAACAATTCTAAGGTATCACTTTTTTCAAATGATGACAGTGAAAAATCCAAATTGGCTGCATCTCTATTTATTTTTAAAGTCTTAATTCTTTTCCAAAACTGTGGACTCAGAATGTCCCCTAGTAAAAACTGGAGATACTTGAATCCAAACCAACCATCACTGATTTATGCCAGGTAAGGTTTTGGTCTCTTTGTGGGTTTAGTATTAAAGGCAAACCAATAGTGTCGAATCAATTTATGACTCAATTTTACTTTTTTTGAACTGTGATATTCTCCAGACATTGTGTGTTGCATTGTCAGTGACCTGATATTTTCTTTCCTTTTTCCTGTCATTTCTGTGTCCTCTTCAGCTTTTATTCACTGTGTTATGTATTGCCTGAGGAAGAACGTTTTCCCTTCCTCCACAGTCTCACACATTTCGTATTCTTTATCCTTCCACATCTATATTCTTTTAGTTTATTATACAACCCTTCAGCATTATGTTCTATCTCAGCCATTTTCAGACCTCTTAAATTCACTGGAGGGGACTGTGATCTGATCTAAGTAAATGACAAAACATATGGAAAGGCATTTATGATTTCTTTTTTATTTTCTAATGCCATAGCTTGTTTCTGTGTCCTCTGCAATTCGACCTGCTGGTTTTCCGGTTTCATTTGAAGCATCTGACTTCCTTCATAGCTAAATGTAGCACCCAATGCTCTCCATCACTTAATAACTGTAATGATGCAGTACACCTTGATCAAAAATACATTAGTGGAAAGGAAAACAAATGGAATTGATTTGCTTACAATGTAGACGATTTCCCTTGGTCCATATAGAATATTTTTTGATGCCAATTTATCCTTGTTTTTCTTTCCTTGTCTTTAAAGGGATGGTCATAGACTTTCAAATATTTTTTGAAAGCAATTAAGTAATAGCTGCACAGGTAACACAGGTCTTTAAAGACTGTAAGAGAAAGCACTGAAATTCATCTAATATTACAATAATTGATCATGGTTATGCTAGTGTACTAGAATAACCTGTTAATTTTTATATCTACTACTATAACCCAATGATTCTATTATTCTAGTCTCTATTTCCATTTTTTTTTTACTCTCCAGCAGTTTTGGAGATTCTTGAGCTTGATATGGCTTCCAAAATCTGACATATCTTTGGAGCTCTGTGAATATAAATGTATTCGTAAAAATTCCAATCTACTATATCACCACAAATATCTCTAAACTTCTCAAAATAGATTATTCTCTACACACTGAAATTTTGATGTGAGATAACAATTTAGAGGTATTAATCTGAAACATTGTCAAAGGATAAATGAACTGGGTAAGAAATTATTTACCTTGATATTTTAATTGCAATGTATCTCATAATCTCATTTTCTAGCTAAATGTAAAACTTAGAGTTTGACTAATGCTAGAAAAATAGGTGAATACTCAGAGAACAGGATTAAAGAGACACTGGGACTCCTGAAACTCCTGAGGTTGAGACTGGTTGGGAAATCTCAGAGGATCTCCCTTTTCATGAGCTTTCGCATACACTTAATTCCTTCCTTGTTTGATTATTTTGATTTATTCATTACATAGCCTAAGGAAGCTCCACAGTGCTACTGTACACAAGAAAAGAAAGTACAGCTTTAATAAGCTCTTTATTTTTTGTGACATACTATTAGTTTATCCAGCTGTCGCTTGTTGGATATGAGTTGTAGAAACAGCTGGTAGAAGCTGAGAATTCAGAAATATACTGAAGGATTTGTTTGGAGCAGACCAAATCAGAAAATGTGTAAAAAAATTAATGCTGACATTGAATGTTTTGATTAATAGTGGAGTTCAGAATAATTAAGGATTATCCCATTGAGAAATGTGTGATAAATTAAATTTTCATCAAAATAAAGTGCTTGCTAAGACAGATTGGGACCCAGAATTTCACTTGCAAAAACGTAATTACTTTGACAGGATTGCTTCTGAATTTCTGGTATATCACGTCTGCCAGAAGGACTAGTGAAGACTGCTGTTTTTCTTTTTTCCATGCCTGGAAAGCAAATTTTTTACTCTTAATGTCTCATAAAAAGAAGATGTGTATTGATGCTAACCTTATTAGAAGAGAATTTTAAAGTGAAAAACTGTATTTGATAGAAGCATTCAATATTTTCTCAGTAAAAAGTTGGTTTAGAGGCTAATTTTTATTTTATTGGTGACATTATACCTCATATCTTAAATTAAAAAATGAAACAATTGAATACAGACATTATAAGACTTTGTTAGTAAAAGAAACATTTATCCAAAGTGTGTTTAAACCAGAAAAAAAACTTTCCTTGATTTTAAAACCAAGTAAAGAACCAGATTTGTTCATGTCACCTAACAGTGTTGATTTCAGTACCTGAACTACGCATACTAGACTTTCTTTTCAGCCAGGGGACAGAAATAAGGACTTTTAGACTGTAATTTGTCAGAGGTTAGGACTGGTTTTTTTATATCTGCATCTAGATATAACAGGTTTTCTCAATTTATTATAAAGGAATAGCCTTTTATTTAATTCTTAATCAATAATTTTGCCCTAAATAGCTGTATAAAAATGCATGTAGTATGTTTGTAGGAGAGAAAAGATTAGATTAGAATCTGATTTTCCCCCTAATATTTGTAATCAAAGACTTAGTAGTTAGTAATTTAGAATTTCCTTCTGGTAAAACTATTAGTATTTGTTAATATTTTTCTCATTAGACTGTTTTTCTGATATCAATATATGTATTTAAATATTCACATAGTAAATGATTGTAAAATAGAAATAGAGCTGAATAATGTGTACACAAAATTTTCAGAAATTTTAGTTAGAAAATGATGTAAATAGTTTTTAACCTCTAGCCTGTGTCATTCTGCTTGCCATTCTACTAGTTATTTTCCCCCCAATGGTTAAATCACAAACCTCACCTGCTTAATGCTCAATAAAATATTTGCCTTACAAAGACATAATTTACTTGTTCAAACAGGAACAAAAATCAGATACTTCAGATTAATGTTTACACACTTACTTTCATTCTCTTTGGGATACATATGCAATCTAGATTCCTCCCCCACTACTTATAATCAGGTAATTAATAGTAATTTAGAATTTTCTTTCTGAAGACTTTCTAATATTAATTTGAATGCATAAATACAGATTGTATATACATTTATGAGATAAAATATAACAAAAGGAGGAAGCCGTAGAGAAAACATTAGTCCTATCTGAACTGCAGTGCACTTTATGGCTGAAATCAGATGCTTAACTATTTTGGAACATAGCATTTCAAAGTTCAATGTACACTAGCTCTTCAAGCAGCTCAAAAGAGCTCATCTGACTGCCTCACATCGACAGAAAACTTAAGGCCTCAGACAGTCTTTCAAGAGAAAACAATGGGTTTGAACTCTCCAAAGTCTGTGATTTTCTGAAGTGCACTGTTAAAATAAAACGCCATTCTGCTGACCAAGATAGTCACAGACATTTTGGCTCAAGTTCAAGAAACCAAGAATGCTGAAGCTTGTTTTCTTTACCTGTAGAGAGCTGTATCACTCTCTGGATGAGATGTTGTCCTACCAAGTTTGAGAAGTTGGCTATGGTCCAAATCAAACACACTCTGTAGGCTCTTTTTTTTTTGGCATCTGCACTTCACTTTGCAAAAATCCAAGAGTGAGACAGAAAAAATTAAGAAAGTCATAATGCTTTAAAGATCTGACAAATCTTGATAAAACCCATGACCTGCCTGTTTTTCTGCCTGGAATGTTAAGACAGCAAGTCCAACTGTGGAGAAGTCTGAAGCATTGCTCCCAAAGGTGAGTGAACCTGGCTGGTTTCCCGAGTCTACATTGGAAATAACTGCACAGCGGAAGCCTGTTTAAGATTTTTCTTGCTGGCATTTATATGATTATATATTTAGAACTCTATTAACACAGACACTAATTCACTGGGAATGAACTAATCCCATTTCACACTTTGAATTTATGGTTGGTGCCAACGATTGTAAGCTTAGTTACAGGACTTTATGGAGCAGTCTGTCATTCATACATTTATTTCTGGTGGTGCTGGTGGGGGTTTCTAAAACCCTTGTAAGGTTAGTCGTATATATTTAGCAATAAACCAGGTTGTACTAATTTCTTACAAATTCTTACTTATTTTCTCTTTACTTTTTCATTATGTGAATCCCACCAGATCTGCAGGACTGTTCTTTGAAGAAAAGACACTATGAAGGAAAAGAAAAGATAGAGGAAATAGCATTGTGGGGAAGATATAGGAATGATAAAAAGAATGCAAAAAGTAGTATGGGAGATGGTTTCTTTGTTTAGCCTTTTTTTTTTTCTTTTCTTTTTTTTTTCTTCTAGGAATAGAACTCTTGGTTTGCTGCAGAAATAGTCTTTGTAAAACATTACAGAAGACATTCAGTAAATTTAATGAACAGTTCTGAATTCCAGGAATAACTGCTCAGGCAAATATATACAATATTGTAATTTTCTATGCAAAAGGAATAAGGCCTTTACTACATGCAGAACCTCTTCATACAGTAACTTATTACCATTAGAGGATACATGTTCTTTGTGAAAAAGACTGATGAAGAAATGAAATATGGGTTATTGAACACACCAACAAAGGGCTTTAATGCTCTTAAATCCATATACACTTTGTATATAATATTTTCATACTATTTATATCATTGTTGTATCTGTTTTCATGAATTCTTGTGTCTCCAGATATACCTGTCCCTGCTTCAAGACTATTTGGTAGTATTGTCAGAGACAAAGCACATTAATAGCATGTTTAATTTTCCTTAGTTTCCAGAACTGAGCTTTATGCCTTACAAATAATGTTTTGTGGAATGAACCTGCTACTTGAAATTTCTGCATTCTCATCATCTCAGTCCTCCATCTCTTAGCTGATAAACTACACAGGCATTTATTAGGAGCAACAATTCTCTAGCTCCTTAAAGCCTTGTTAAGTGATGACCATGGTCAAGTACCCTTATATCAGCACAATGTTAAGAAAGACCATTTTTTTCACCAAAGTAAAGTGGAAAAGTGGGAAGGCATCCCTTTACTAGACTACTAGCAGTTTACTTTCTTTTTTATGGCATCTCTCCCTAGACCAGTAAAAGGCTACCATAACACTAATCACACATGATCACTTACTTCTGTGTTCTCATTTGATGAAACTTGGGAAAGAGAAAACATGGTTCATAAGATCTGAGCACCTAACTTTTATTGTATGATCACTACCTATAATTAAACATAACACAACTATTACAGATTTGGGAGAAGAGTATTATATTCTCCCTTCCCCCCCACCCCCATTTGTCCTATGTTTGAGCTTAATTACAGAATATACTGTGCAGTGGTTTGCTCTTTACACCTTAGTTAGGAATCTCTAAAGAGAATTGAAATTCTCTTTAACATTGCCCAGAATGAACTTCTGTTAAACTTTGGTGCGAAAACAAAGAAACCTGTATGTGTAAGTGCAGAGGACGCCTGAAATGAATTTGAAAAGGAATCTGAACATCAAAGTCATGGATGGAGAGTGAAATGCTCTCCGAGCTTGAAACTAATGGTGTTTAAAATCAGAGGACTAAAATTTAATTTTCAGATCATCTTAGATTAACCATTTTTAGGAATTATGATTTCTGAGGTGTCATTTACCTCCTGTTACAAGCAGCAGACTTCTTAGTAGCCAGTTTATCTGGATGGGAAAAAAAAAAAAAAAAAAAAAAAAAAAGAGCAAGCAAATCATACATTTCAAAACAGACATATTCAAAGCATACAGTGACACACAGATATGATGTGTAGTGGCACTACTGAGAATTAAATATTATTATGTAATCTAACTATACTTACCTTTATAAAACATTCTATGTTCCTAAAATTTTATGAGTCATGGGTAGAAAGAATGTAGGTTGTAGTAGTACATAGTGTTGTACATATTTTCTCAGATAGAAAATCCACAGCTGTTTCTGTGTCTTGTATGTTCCAGTCATTCTGTTGTGCCCAACAGCAGAGATAAAGTTCATGTTTAGCTAAAAATCTGCTTAAAGTGGCTAAGACAAGCTAAAACCTGGAACTAACCAGGTTTGTAGCATACAGGTTTTATCCAACATGAAGTGGTATTAAAAGTTCTCATTAAAACTGCTTCACAGGGTTATATGTAAAGCTAGTAATAAAAGGCAACATACTATCTTATGAAGAGAAAGCTTACTGGTAAGCTTGCCATGAGGTCCATACACAAAGTTACTCTGAAATGGACACCTGCCTGTGTTTTGCATGAAAATATTCTCTTGTAGTTGATATAATATCCCATCAAATTCAGAAAGGATTTTGCAAAATGTTTCAAAAATCTTGTTTATCTCAACTTTATGACAGATAAGCAAACTAAACCAGAAAGGAACAAAAGGTGCTCACTGATTCTGCTTCCAGAGGGCTCACAGCTACATGATTACCATAATAATTTATTAACCCAAACACAAGTACATAGACTGATCTGGAAGTTGGAAATCTCCATCTTTAGCTAATGTAAAGCTCCTCTGAACACCTTCACAGAATTATGAACATAACGGCATGAGTAGTTAGGATTTTTTTCTGTGAGCCACAACAAGAAAAATACAAAATAAAACAAAACAAAACAAAACAAGACAAGACAAAACAAAACAAAACAAAACAAAACAAAACAAAACAAAACAAAACAAAACAAAACCCAACAAACTGAAGGATATTTTTTCACTCAAAGCAAACAAAAGGCAAAATGTGTTGATTATGATATAATTTGCAGCTTTATCCCTCCACCACCTAACAAATGATGTTCAGTCTGCTTGGTCATACACTTTACTACATATATTTGATTTTGTAAACTTAAATAGTATTTTGGCAAATTTCTAAATATTTTCTTTGCACACAAATCATGATTAGTCTAATTCTTATAAAAATTCAGAAATTATGTGCTTTGTATGTATGAATCCACACCTGTTATCCAGAAGCAGTGATAAAAAATTGATCCTTAAAACTGTGTTTAACATAAAAGAGAAACTTTTTTGCCATAAGGTTTGGGTTAGGATAATTCTGGGAAGAAAGGACATGACATGTTGCTTTAGAAAAGAAAATTGGAATTTATTTGAAGTTGCTTACGGCTTGTAATGTCAAAAAGAACCTTAAACAAGACAGATTGGGGAGCCGATCAGGGGAGATAGTCACAAGTGCAGAGTAAATGCAATTTATCATTTGACTCCATATTTTATCACAGTCCTGCCTGCCTACGTATCTCTGGTCCTGATCCTGCCAAATTGCATTCCAAAGAACATTTTTTCTTTGATGTAAATAGAAGCAGGAACATATTTAATCTGCCTGCTACAGTACTATACCCTGTGTATACAATAGAAAACCTACTTCAGTCTTCCCCCCTTTCCTTTATCCAGTCCAGATTTCCTCTTGACAATAATGGCATTTTTAATCCCAAAGGTAATTGAGGAGGAGGAGGTTTTTTGAGGTTATTTCTTAGGGTTTTTTTAACTTGTTGCTTGTCTATATATAGTTTTAAAATCCTGAAAATTCCTGACTTCTGTTCTAAAAGGGTTCAACAAAAGCAGTCAGAATAGAGAGCGTGATAAAAAAAGGTGATGGTGTCAGAATTGTCAGAAAATAATTTTAAAGAAAATGCCAACACCAGTGAGTACAGGCATCACATTTTCAAAATTGTAGTTATACCTGAAAATGATATAGGCAGAACTTAACGGCATTCAGCTGAAGTGAATGTCACATGATTTTTTAAAATGCTAGTCAGTTTAACAGTGATGATGAAAAAGCAACAAAGTAAAGACATATACAATGTTAAATTGGAAGTTCAGCAATACAGAAAACTGATTTTAATTGCCTCAGGAAAATCTAAACAATTGACGAGCGTAAACAATTCCTAATTTTGTGTCTTTTAAAACATGATATCACGGACACAAAGTCCATCCGTTTGTTGTAATCAGTTTGAGCCATATCAGGCCATAGAATTAAAGTCCAAAGAATTTGAATGTGAGGTAAAAAAGTAAAAGTAAAAGAAAAAAGTGTAAGAAAGATGTAGAGGATAAAAAAAATGGGAAATTAAAGAAATGTTCTTACATTGTTAAGAAAGTGTGATTAGAAACCTCCTTTATTGATCATAGGGAAAGAACTACTCCCCAACAGCAATTATGTAGTTCCATTTTGCTTGACTTCTTTTTTCCACTTTCAGGAGGTGGTGGGAGGAAAGACTTGATTTAGCTATGATTAGCATTCTCCCACAGGAAATGCTTAAAGTATTAATAAATACGTATTGAACTGTACTCTCAGAAAAAATGTACAAGAAAATTGCCTTGAAGTATGTGATGAAAATCACATTTTGCCTATAAACAGCAAAGAGGAATTGTTCTGCTTCCAGCTTTGTGTGAGATTCTGTGTGTTAGCTTTTAGAATTGGATGGCAAAGAAGCACTGCAGAATTACTGTGCAGATGAGTCATTTTATCCACAAACAGAAACTTGACAAAGGAATCTGATTCTTAGCAGGAATTTCATTAAATGTGCTCAGGTAAGTTATTCAAAGAATAAAGCAACCAGTCTAAAGTTCCTATCATAAAGCTTCCAAAAATCTTAAACTTAGTTCTTTCATTGTATCATTGCTAAGTACTTGAGTAGTACAGAAAATACAGATAACACAAAGGGAAGGCATCTTGAGACCATGAACAAAAATTAAGACTGATAGTTGAGGTCCATGAGTGTTTTGGGGGTTATTGCATACTCCAAGTGCCAGTTCATTTATCTGAACAACAGAGATAATTAAGTTCATCAATACTGAGCTTTTGAAAAGCTGCAGGTTACAAACACTTGACAATATCATGTCATATGGCAAATAAATGGTCATTGTTCCTAATCATTTAAAGATGATTGTGTAACTTGCTTATAGTTGTATTTATCCTGTCCATAATAATTCCTGTGAAACAGTTATTTTAAGTTAAAGCTTCTTACCTCTAGGCCTTTGTCTGGTGCCATGAGTTGGGTTGGGAATCTATCATATTCCAATTATGAATCTAATCATACTCTATGCCTTAACATAAGATTGGTTTTTTCTTGTGTTATGTGAATATTGTTAATGGTAATAACATTAACTTGATTGCTGTGCTCTAATCTAGACACAGAATTTAATTGTTGTGTGAATTGCTGAGCTTTCTAGCCCTTTTTTCATCTGGTGTGTTCTTTTCCTGTCGTTTTTTGTTTTGTTTTGTTTTGTTTTGTTTTGTTTGTTTCCCCAGTAGACTCTCATTGAACTGTTCAAAATTTCAGGACGGGAGAGGAGAAGCCAGAAATGAAAAGCAACTGGGTCCAGAGGAGCCCATTGCAAAAATAATAAAATATCTTGGTGGGATAAAAGTCTGTGTGTTAAAGACAGCTCTGAGGAGACCTTTGTCTGAGGCCCTGGAGTCTTCTTCAGTATTTCTTAATTGAAATCAGAATTAGCAACAGGAATGTTTGCATATTATCAGCATGATCATGACAAAGCCTGTGGTGCTGTGGGCAGACTTACAATAGAAGGGATTGTGGTGTGGTGTGGGAAGATAATGCAAAAATGATTCAAAGGCCCACAGGGACAAAGTCAAAATGATTTAGGTTTAAAATAATTGTAACATACATTTTATAAAAGGCAGCTGGATTGCAAACCTGGATAGTTTTTTTCCTATTAAAAGGAATGATTCTGGTTGGATTTTGAAGCTGGCATGAGGATTTTCTGACAAGAAAACTGTGGACAGACATCAGCACCACCACAAAAACTGAGTAACAATAGTTCTGTTATAGAGGGGGAAATTATTTCCTGAAAATGTAGTATATGCAAGCTTTTTACTCAATCTGATTTTAAATAGTTTCCCCACATAGTTCTTCTTTTCAAGTATTCAAAGTAGTTTACAAACCTTCATGGAAAACTTTAATACTATTTTGTTCATAGGCAATGTTTTCTCAGCTAACTGTTCCACCTAACAGGTAAAACATAATCAGCATTTCAGTGTGCTCTACTCCACAGAAAAGGCCAGGCTGCTGTCCTGGAAAGCCTTAGGCATAGAAAAGAAAAAGAGGGAACATCTATCTCTGAAGTGTAAACAACACTTGATTTTAAAAACACATGGGAATCTGAATCGGACCACACAGCTGAGGGACATGAGTGTTTTTTCTCAAATGGGCTAGCTATTGTGTAAGTATTTTAAATGAGATAGAGTGACTTCTTCAGCAGCTGTGTCTTATTTGTATGGTTTTCTCAACAGCAATAAAATTGCAAATTATTTGATTATTTCTCAAGCCCTTGTTCATAAGTTATGGGGAGTTCTTTCAAACAAACTGCTGTTCACTGTTGGGAATACTCTAAATGCCTCAATGCATTTCAGGGTGGAGATCAGTGGCAATCAGATGGAAAAATACAAGGAAGGGAGAAATTATAAAAGAATATGAGTTACACATTGATAAAGAAAAGAGAGCACAGAAAAAACATGAAATAAAGACAATCAGCAGCAGTAATGTAGATCCTGGATTTCATAGAAGTATGGTAACATATGCTGTAATTGGAGGACTAAGAACAGTATATGACAGGGAGAGCCAGGAACTACTGGGCCTGACAGGCAGAGTAAGTAAAGAGAAAAGAAATAAACTCTTGCCATTCTTGACATCACAAGGAAAGCTTATAAAGGTGGAGAGAAATATTACATTTTATCTCTCACTCAGAAATCTTGTACAAATCAGGCTGCCTTCTCTGCTTGACATTCTGTCATCTTTGCAGAGAGATGGCTTTTGTCAAGAGGGAACTTAAATGAAGAAGGGACAGGGTGGCCTACAAAACCTAGTTCTCCACCTGTGCATTTGCAGTATCTTTTTTATAGGATATTTTAACATCTTTACCTATGACCTGGAGCGGTGGTGTATGGCTGGAGGATGAGAAACAACAGGAATAAAGGGAAACTGGCTTGATAGAAAGACAGGGTTTTTTTTTTTTTGCCAGGAGGACGGTCAAGTAGTGGAGCAAGTTACTCAAAGAAGTGTCCATACTTAGAGATTACCAAGATCTCACTAGACAATTCCCTGAAGAATTTGGTCTGGTGTCATAGCTGACCCTGTTTTCAGCAGTAAGGCGAGCTAGAGAGCTCCTGAGGTCCCTTCCAGCCCGAATTATCCTATGATAGCCTCTCTTCAAAGCTCTGCTTTAAGAGGTTTTCAAACCTCTCTGTGGCTTACTCAGACATATATCCAAAAGACCAAGTCTTTTATCCTTCAGCATATAGAGGTGTTTCAGAAATTGACTGTGAGAATAAACCTGAAGAGAATTAGTAAATCTATTCTTCCTCAGGGTGTTTTTTTCTCTTCAGCTTTCAAAAACTGCCTTTTTTGGTCTTTACTGAAAATTTTCTTAGAAATTGATTTTTCCTCTTCCCTTTGTTTCTTCATGGCTTGATTGTTTCCTTTCTTTCTGCATTTTCCTTTTGAATTTTAAATATTAATTAATATCCTTCTTGCTTCTCGTCTCAAGAGTAATAGAAATTTTGGACTTTCAGCAAAGAAGACAAGAATGATTCTATTTTTCCAGTTCAAATTCTACTGGATGCATAAACAGTATAGATTTTATTCTTGGATTTTTTAGGTAAGAGGGTAAAAGAAATACTTTTTTCCCCTAACTATATAAATGTTTACATAGAGGATCAGAATTTCTTCAGTCTAAATCACTTGAATAAGCATAGACATTCTGTAAGACCTTTGTTTACAGAAAAGAAGAAAATCAGTTCCAGATTAGGGCATTTCTTTGTAGCTGTCTAGAGGAGATTTAAGTGTCTAGGCTCCTGTCACAACCCATATATTCAATGGAGCTGGGGTGCTGTTCAGTTACCCAGTATTAGAGAGCTGGTTTGGAATAAGCCAAGGCACTTCTTAGTTCCTACTGAATGTATTGTTTAGATATTGCCAGACTATAAGTGGTCCTGAGATGCCTTGCTCACATGTGGAAACCCGTGCTGAGTCTCACCCAAACTGACAAACTTCTGAAAACACTACACTAAGAGGAAATCTGATTCTCCTCTCGAAGTTAAGGGAATGGTGCCATTTTATAATTAACTCAATAACTTTATGCCTAAATTATTAACTGTCTATCTGCTCCACTATATGTTATATCTTCACAAACATGGACATTTACTATCCAGAGGAATACAATTTTATTTTACTGTTTTCTTATATTACGTTTTACATTATTTTCTTATAAATAAGATACATTTAATTGTATGAACTTTTCCTAGGAAATTACGCACACTAGTGTTGTCAAATTGTACTTTATGCAATATAATTTGGCATTTTAAATTTATTAAACCTGTTTGAATAAAGACCTTTGAACCAGGACAAAATATAGACTTGAAGGGGTAGAACTGTGTTAAGCAGTATTAATATGTGTGCTTAAGAGTTGTGGTTGTTTGGACAGTAGCTTCACGTAAGTGATTCAGCTGGCTTTGGTATTATTTACAATTAAGGGGTGACTTAAACCAGGAATCATGCAGTGAGGTAAACCTGGGTTAAGTATACCATTACCTGGAGCACTTACAGCTGTCTGTGGTATATCAAACAGAAAATGGAATCAAAGTAAGCCAAAATTACTGACCTATAGATGATACACAAGATAATGAACAGAAAGTCCTATTAGATTATAAATTAGCTGTGGGAGGAGAAAGACCTGTACTTTAGTGATTCCATAAATAAAGAAGTTCATGACTTTACTGCCATGCTGTAATATTCCAACCTTATTAGCAGTTTTAGAAGGATCTACTGTTTAGCCTCAGACATATTTTTCACAGAAGCTGAAAAGATGTCCAGTTCCTCAGGTCAGGTGGCTTCAAATTCATGGTCTTCTAAAATTATTCCATGGAATCCATGAAGACACTGCTATCTTCTCAGCGGGTCCACAAGCTACTCTCTCTAAAGTGACAAAGAGTCAAGTAGTGGTAATTAATCAAGTAACCCAAGGTAATACCAAGCTTATATATTAAACTAGTTCAGATTTGAAGCACATCTGCAAATTAGACTGTTGCCAATTTCCAGTTACATATATGGCTCATGTATATGCCTGCAGAAATAGAACCTGTATAGGTTAACTTGAATAATTTAGGAGAGCACCATAACAAAGAGTGGGGTTTTTAACTCTCACAGCTCTGAAAGCAAATTGTAAAGTAAAAATGAACTTACAAAATTACTAGCATAGTACAGTGACAAAATAAGGTCTTCCAGTGAACCAGCCTGTTTTGTCCCTTGTCCTTGACCATTTGCCATAACCTCCTGGCTTGTCCATAGCTAAAGGCATTTAACTATAATATCACTACCTTCATTGTACCTACACAGGGCAAATAAGGCCCATTAATGAGGATGTGTTTTCACAATATTTAACTCATAGCTAACTCTAACACCACGGCTAGCAGAATAAGTCATGTTGTCCATAGGGTATCTCTGAGCCCTTCATTCACAGTTTTCTTCCTATTTTTGTTTTTGGATAGACAAATCTTTTTTGCCCTGGAAAATTTGCTTTAATCTTCACTTAAATAATTTCCAGCTGCTCAGCATGAACACTCAAGCAAACATATTCTAGATGCCACCTCCATTGTACAAATCCTCAGCCTACTCTACAGACTTCAAACTTTCTAGCAGTAAATCAGACACTTAGTTTCCAAAATTGCCTAACATGGCCTGCAATCAGATAATACATTAACCTGTAATCCTTGTTTTATGATCTATCAATATTTTCAACTTTAGATGTCATTCATCTCTACTAACCACAAAACATAAGATCTATTAATTAATTTTTCTTTATGGTTTTTGAAATCCTGACCCAAAAAGAAATGTGACCCAAAAAGAAACTTGCAAGAATGACTGCAACTTTAAACAGTAACGAATATGTGTTCTTCTAAACCACTTTAATATATATTACTTTGTACAGGGGTATTTTAAGTGCAATATACCTTTCCTTTTCAAACTATTTAATTATATAACATTTTTTCACAGGTGCTTTGACTCATTTACTGCAATATATAAACCCATACTGGAGATAAATAAAGTTCATGGAATAAAAGAGACTGTTGTTTATCAGTTTAATAATTCATCCAATACAAAAGTTTAAAAACTAAGGAAAATTATTAAGGAATTGATTTTTAGGAAAATTACTTAGGCACACCCAATTTACACCTCTAATCTGAACAATTGACAATAATCCTGGAAATGGGTATTCTATTTCTTTGATTGGCATGGATAGCTGAAGTGGCACCTTTCCTTGGTGTTTACCTCAGAATCAGCCACCTCATTTCTTCAGTAGAGGACTTGGAGGTCCAATTTGCTGCAGTGACAAACTGGTAGTGCCACAGATTAACAACGCTGTACTCTGAACACTGTATATTGTAGATTGTTAAGCACAAAGACAAGGAGTATTTAAACATCTGTACCTAGAAAATTTTGACTATAATCTCTGTGTACAACAAATTCCTTCTCAGAAAAAAAATCTCTATTTTTTTTACATGGATATTAAATGCATAAGCTGAAAGAGATGTTGAGGAAATACAGGGTCCTATGAAGGAAATTACAGCCTCATAGAGAACTTAATAAGGAAAGCAAGGGGCTGTAAGGGATAAAGGGTTGAGTAGTGTGCAGTACATAAATCATAAGGCCTATACTAATAAACTGGTAGTAAAAATGTCTAAAATGGCTTAGAATCAGGTAAAGGTTTTGTATACCATGCAGGAAGGAAGTCTTAGGCATTTTGAATCAGGAATTGAGTTGTACCATATACTCACAGGAGAAGAAAAAGATGATTTAATCATTCTTAATTTTTGCTTTCTTATTCTGGGGTGCCTGAAATGTACCTGATTCTTCATCACATAGAGTTTTTGTAGCTCCAAAGTCATCTATATCTTTCAATTCCCTGTGTGCAATTCCTCACACAAGGAGGAATCGCACAGATACAGGAACCTAAGCTTACATCAGCCTACGCCAAGGTCTTAATTCAGAAAGAGAAGGAATAAAAAAACCTCTTTTTCAGAAACAAGTACCCACTGATTTACAAACAAAGTTATTAAGTCTAAGTGTGCCAGTATTTATGTTAAATGGTATATGGAAGTGACACCTGGGAACTGCAGTATTTAGTCACTAGGTATATGTGCACTTTTGTCTAAAGATCACATCAATTTTTTTCAGAACTCAAAATCCTTCTGGGTGCTTCTATTCAAATTTGTGTGATACCTTTAAATGAGTATAAAGTAAGCAGTATGGAACTGTTTTTTTCTAGTCCCAAAATCTGTGACTATCTAAATTGCCAGTGCTACAGCGGTTGACCTTCACCTTTGGTCTTCTTGTCCTCGGCTATTATAGAAATAACAGAAACATATTTTCACAGAATTTATTTACTTCAGCTTTTAATGGATACCACATTTGTCACTTCTCAAGAACAGGGAGCCACGGCTAATGCTCAAATGACAATATTATAGAATAAATGTCATGTATGACTAAGACAAGATTGCAGTTTGCTTGGATCATTTTGTATTCTATGAGCACACAAGAGGGACACATAATTCAGATACTAATGTGATAAATCTCACAACAAAATGAAAATTGCAAGTTTTATTCCTTATGCAATCTCCTGTAACAGTAGGGATAATTATGAATTTTAGGAAAGAAAAATATATCTTTAATATGGTAGGGGTGCAGAAAACAAGTAACGTGATTAGGGCAGAAGCAAACAATCCATTTTATTTTAAAACTTTGGTGAATGACTTTTTATAAAGAGTAAGTTTTTATTAAGAACAGGAAAGGGTTTAAACAGTTGAAAGGTTGTAGGGATAAAAAGGTATCCATTTGTCTGCAATTAAGTAGCCATTATTCATATCTGAATTACTATCACTTTTAAAAAAAAAAAAAAAACAAAAATCATAATTAAATTGTTTGTAGATTGAATTTCCAGGAATTAAATAGTGGACATTAGGATTAGTGGTACCTCAAGTTTATTGTGATATGTAAGGTTAGTTCTTGACATGTGTCTGTTTTATGCATTTTAACTACACTTTCAGCAGTGGGGACCTTCGAATTTGTCATTATGTATTGCCTTTTTAGATCAAGTAAGAGAAAAGTATTCTCCTGTGCTCAAAACAAAAGCTTTTAATTTTTTGATGAATTAGATGCTCCACTGGCTCTTGATAACATGGCTTTCTGAAACAATTTAAAAACAGTAATTCTGTTTATAAAAGGTCAGTTAGATAGCTATGTCCAAACATTACAATATTTCTAAGAAGCAACACAAACTGAGCTAAGAATCTTTGATTCTCATTCTGAATTGTCAAGTGATATTTGTTGATCCTTTTAGAGTGCTGGAAAAATCCCTCTAAGTGTTGAAATAAGTGTGTATATATATATATATATATATGTATATCTCAATATATCAAGTTTAGTAGATTTTCTTAAATGTAAAATGAAGGGAAAAAAATTTATGTCTCAGAAAACTTCTTGTATCTTCCTCCCCTTCCTCCCTCCCCTCTCACCCCTCTGGTGAGAGAGACAAAAGGCAGAGATCCCAAGATGAGATAAGCAAAATTTACTGGAAATAGCTATGGATAAGAAAATGAACAGAAACAGCCACAATATTATTTAAAAAATTATATTAAAAAGACAGGGATTTACATGAAAAAATGCTTCCAAATAACAAAATGGTAGACCTTCTATGTGCCAGCTTTTTCTTCCTGACCCTAAGCCACGCTCCCTTCCCTCTCAGAAGGGAGAGTAAGGGATATATCAAGATGATGTACATTTAATTTTAGTTGTACAGGCTCTGTCCAGATTAAGAAGCAGGTGCACACCTCCATGTGTTCCTGATCTCTCCAGTGTTGATCCTGGTGATGTATGTAAAGCATTTCTGACTCTCTTCTGGCTTACAACCAGATTTTTGTTCATGTAAAAAAAAAAAAGTCTCAATGAAGGGAATGATAAGAGAAGTTAAATGCAAAATTAGCACCACTGGGCTTGTCCTGCTTAATCAAAGTTCATTTTTCGTTAACCTGGGTTATTTTTACAGTAATCTTCTTTGTGCAATCAAAAAGGAATCAGTTCAGATCCCCTAATGTGTAGTGGCAGAGTCAAGTGCAACAAGGTGCCCAGTGTGGTGATGGTTATGTAGCCACCACATCAGTGATAACGTACAGTGTTATATAGCAATCAGTGCTGTACAAGTTAATTCATCGACTACTCTCTCCCAAAATCCAGTCTCTTTGGGGTACACATGGTACTTTCCCATCCTCCCACGTTACCCACCACATGCATACAGATGCTTGAGCAAAAGAAACAGCACAAATGGATTTTCCTTTGCCTGGAGCAGGAATGACCCAGAATGTTTTCCCCAGCATGACTTTTATATGCTCTACAGGAAGTTTTTTCTCTTCCAAGTGTGTATAAAGGGTTTGATGGGGCAGAGTTGGCCCTATTGGCACATTCTCTAGTGGTGACTAACTAGATTGTTTTTAGTTACTGTGTATCTTCATGTTTGAAAATCCCACCACCCACTGCCCCCTGTGGAATCTTTTCAGCCTATTGTATTGTTTAAATTTTCCACAAGCTGGTGAATCGTAGTGGATCCATATATCCACAAATAAGACAGGGATATTTTTATGTTCTTTCACTTTGGGATAGAAGAGAGTTGAGCCTTGTACCCTTACAGGTACATTGAAATCATATCAACAAAAATGTTAGCTCAAAAGGTATTTAAGCTTATTTCTGATTTTGTATAAGCATACAAAAAGTGTTTGTTCTCAACAGAACACTCTGACAACAAAAATAAACTTTCTGTCTCTTTTGGGGATTTGTACAAGAACAGGAAACACTAGGATGATAGAAAAAGCATGTGTTAAATATGTGTTATTTGCCTAGAAAAAGTTTTTCTTTTGGAATTGTTGCTAAAATGAAGTTTAGGTAAAAATGTCCATGCTGAATTTCACATTGACATGAAACATAAAGAAAGAAAAAAAAAGTCAGCTTGTATATGTATTCTGTTGTAGCTTAGTCTTGAAAAGCTTCTAGCCTTTTCTACATGGCTAATAGTCTTATCTTCTATAAAGCTACCCTAAATCATACTTTATTTGAGCTGAAGGAAAACAGAAACACATGGATAACCAAATGGGAAAATTCTTGAACAGTTTATTTAAAATACGATTATATTACTAGCAGTAGTAGTAGTATTAGACAGCGTGATCAATTAATGCCACTTGTCAAAATATACCTTAAGACTGTATAAATGTGGAAATCTACAAGAGGCTAGATTCAAAAGACCCTGTTCAAACAGAATGAGCTAAATTAATGTTGTTGCATTCTAGGAGGACACAGAGCTCTTCATACTAAACTCAAATTAGAGAGTTGGAATGTCTGAATAATAATGTTTTGTGCCATGTTATTCATACCTACCTTGCTTCTTGACACCAAAAAAAAATTATTTTAGTATAGTAGTATTTGGCAAATGTGAAATATGTTTGCACCTAGACTAAGGATAAACAATACCTTTATTTTGTGTGTATATTTACAAATTCTGTGCTTCATGTGTACATTTACCTATTACCACAAATTTTTGTATTAAATTTTTAAAGGTTTATTCTACATAGTTTTGAGGCTATGATAGCAAATTTACTTTCAAGCTTTATGTTATTTACAATTTTTGAAAGTCAAATATATTATAATTTTGAGATTTTAAAATTTGAAATTCAAATTATAATTAAAATTTATAATTTTATAATTAAGAATTATAATTAAAATATCAAAAATAATTAGAAATATTTAATTTTGCATGTAGTTTGATTGCTTAAAAACAGCATTAAAAATTGAAAAAATTCAGACACTTTCATAAACCAGTTAAAAGATAATAAAATTAGAAATAACACAATTTTGGTAAGAAGTTGAGAATATCTCAAAAGTTTTGATATGTTTATGCATGAGATGACAAGGGAGTTACAAAAAGTTATTGTTTTCTCTGCCTAAAACACAGCTTATGATTGACAATGTCTTAGAGCATTTGTCAGTGTGTTTTCTGATTATTTCATACCTTGTGTGGAAAGAGTTGATGTCTGAAAACAAGTTTTTAATTTCTCATTTAATAGCCTTGGGTAGGAGACCACATTAAAAATCTCTAATACATTACATCTTGAAATAATTTCTAATAGCCATTTATCTATATATTGTTGCTCTGCCACATTTAGTTAACACCAGCTGTGTTACTTGTTGGTACTGGACATTTTGAATTCTTCTCTCCTTTATTAAACCTCCTTTCATTTAGCCTTTTCTATTTCTAGCTCCTCGCCTTCCTTCCCCCACCATGTACACTCCTCCCCATCATCTCCCCATTTCCTTGTTGCAATCGATAACGAATGTGTACTTCCATCTGTTCAGAAAGAACAGAGGCCAGACCAGATGTGACCTGTGATTTACCAAATGGGACGCAAACACAAGGAATGTTGTCTGCCATCTGTTGATGCAGAAACCAGTAGAGCTGGACTAGCATTTCAGCAGAGCTCTCCCACCGAGAAACTGCAAAGCAAATTCATCTGTTTCATTTTTTTCTCCTCTTCTGACCTGACAGTTCCTCTGCATGAAGTGTCTTGCAATGAAGCTGTAAGAGTTTACATCTAAATGGCTGTGCTCTAGGGAAAATACAAGAAGGCTTTCACAGCTTATGCTTTATATTTCTGCCAGAAACAGAAGTACAAAGATGATACTTCTCTCTACAGCAAACTGATATGTGAAGCTGTTCTCTGAAACGGATAGAGCAAACAGAGAGCCTGGTTTTCCTCCTTGTCCTCTCCCCTTCTTTTTAGTGCACATGAAAGGGTCCTGAGACTGCTGAAGGAAATGAGGCAGGTGTTAGTAACAGTTACCAAAAAAGATCCTTGTCTCCACTTCATTCTACTTCCAAATTACCCCACCAAGGAACATCTGGTTTTTGTTCCAAAAGAGGAAATGCCCAATATAAGGAGTAATTCTTATGTGTGATCTTTGGTATATTCTTATGTACTGATGCAATTTTTAATGTACAAGTTGAAAACACAAGGATGGTTTGAAATGATAGTTCAAGGTCTAAAAATTCAAAACGTAGCTGATGGCAAATTGGGATGCAGGGCTCTTCATATTTGGGAATATTTTCAAATTTAACATACTCATGATTCCTATTGAATAGAACTTGACAATATTATAAAGGCCAGGAAGACTTCCAGTGCTTTTCTATGTTTTATGTAAACTGAGACACTATAAAGCCAGCAGAGATTTCTATCCATTTATTTTCTTATAGCTCGAGTAGAAGAGCGTGAGCAGAGGAGCAGTGGAATGAGTAATTCACTTCCAGGCACCAGTTTTCCACCTCCAAGAATGTAATTTTATTATACTAGTATGGATTACAAATAAAATATTCTATGTCCAGGCTGCTTACCTGAGATTTTTGGGTTAACATTTATAGTTTTGAATGTTGCAGCTAGAGGAAGCTTAGGCTTTAAGATCCTTGAAGATAACCTTGCAGTTCTGTGTGCAGACTGAGTTTAGCATTCCACCCTGATATGGCTATTCCTTTATCAGTATATTACAGCTTTATAGACAGCAACTCCTAAACATTATATTTGTTTGAAATTAGAAGAAAAACCAGAAAAGACAGAAAGATCCAAGAACCTTGGTAACAACGTTCATGGCTTGCATTGTTGTTTTTGTTGTCCCTGATGCTCCTCAAATGTCCCTAAATGATCAGGAGGTCTAGAGCAAGTTCAGGTTTGATACTCAGTTTTTCATCCACCCTGTTCAGGAGACATACATCAAAATGATTGACTTCCTCTTTGTACAGTGTAGAAGGGGAGGTGTCAGGTAGGTGTGAGGGGGAAGCTAAGCAGCTTTCCTAAAACAGTAACGAGACTTTTTTAAAGTATATTTTAAGTTGTTCACCTGCACAATCTTCTGGGTTCTGTCTTGTCACTTATTTTTAATCTCTTTTGTTTCTCTGGAGTTTTTATGGGGGCAGTTTTGTTTGTGTTTTGTTTTGCTTGTTACTTTTTAATTATTTTTTCTTTCTGACACTGAGAGCAGAATATGCAAAATACTGCATCAGAAAGAAATACTTTTGTCAAAAGATAAGTCTATGTGCTTCTGCCTTATTTCTTTGTTGATAGGAAGTGATCAGTCATTAGCAAACAGACTGTCAAAGCAACTTTAGCAAAGACAAAATCCTTTCCAAATGAGAATTAATGGGGAAAAGAAAATGATCTTTTCATATTCTCAGCTCTCATAATGTATGGCAATTTATCTCAGGAAGGGTTGGGAATCAATTAAGCATGAATGATGTATAGGAAGGTGGAATGTGACCTTAACAAGTTGTCTTGTCTCTTGTCTTGATGTTTCCATCTGTTTTGCACAAAAAATGATCTGATAATGTGGTAAGGAGGTAGATATGATTTCTGAGGGAACTGTCATTATGGGCCACTATCTTCCCAGACCTGATAAGTTTAATCCAAGTTGCCTGGGAGGTAAGAAGTCATAAAATATTTTATCTGAGACAAGTGCAAAAATACTCATAAACTCAAAGGTTAATCACTGCACCAAAAGAACAGACGAAGGAGACAGGGCAGTTTTATGTGTCTCTGTGTGATGTCCTTATTAATCATGGTGCCCCATTTGCTTTAAGTATGCCTCATGTATTTTCTTTTGAAAGCCAAATGGATAGTCAGAGAAAGAAATAGAAGACTATTACTATCACATGTTAAACAGTTCTGCATTTCTTGTATCACATATTCAAGGGATTGCATTACAGCAAAGATGTATTCTATTTCATTCAGTGACTGACCAAATATTCCCTTCAGATAAAAACCTACACTTCCTCCTCTGTGAGTCGTTATGGATAAGAAATGAAATTTGAAAGACTACTGACTAAGAAACTGTGGAAAGATGGCTGGGGACCATGTGAAAAAACATGTCAGGGGGTATAAAATTAGAGGAAACTAAGAGGTTATATTCACATCCTAACGGAATTTATAAAGGTACAGAAATTATAGAGTAAAATTACAGAATAAAATACAGCTGCTACTTCCTGGATAGAATGCAGTTGGCATGCTCAAAAACTATTCCCTAAACCCCTGATTCCCCACAGCAACAATCTCCAACCACAGCACCTGCTAAGGGTAATGGTATGGAGGGTGAGGGAAGTGGAAACTCCTCAGCCAGGTTCTGTTGAAATCTTTGCAGGGAGGGGAACTCGATGTCACTTTGAAGCTGAGAAACAGCATAACCCCTGTCAGAAAAGAGAGACAGGAGATGTCCTGCTGCTGAGCCAACAGCTGTGGTGGAATCATTCTCCTTGGATGAACTTGGTTCATTATAGCCTAAATATATTAGCACACACCTCCACCCCAAATTTACTCGATCCCAGGGTACGCCCACCCTCACTGGGCATGTGCTCTGTATTTTTTGACTGTATCTTTAAAAGTGAAATGAAAGAATTTTATACTAATCAATGAAAAAGGTGTTTATGACTAAAGTCACTCATGCTCCACCTAAGCATAGAGAAATAGTACATAAATAGGCAGAGAATGGGGAGAAGATAGGGAGGACTCCATTGCAACTGCTGGCATCAGTCAGCAAGCTGAAACTGTCTTCTCTGTATGGGCACCTGCTACTGGAGATGAACCACACCTCAGATGCTATCACTGACAATCCTCTAACCTTAACCTGTCACAAATTTGTATTTGGAGTGAGTCCTTCATAAGTGCTGGCAGTCACTGGCAGTGGGTAACATTATCAAATAAAGTGAAAGACCCACTGAGGGGTGTCCCTTACACTGTTGGTGTCTGTCCCTGAATACGTGGAACCACCCTCTGATCCTGCAGGACTGCTCAGTGAAGGATCCCCCTAACCAGACTGACAGACTGGTCAGCAGAAGAGCCTTGGCTTCCCTGGGGATTGACAAAAATCAAACACCAAGGGTTGAGGAAATCTCCCCACACTAAGAATAGACAAAATCTCCCCTTCTCATGTGACAGAGACACAGGAGTGCTCACGCTGAAGAGATATGATCTGTATGGTTGGACTATCAGTTGGGAGGGGAAATGTCTGTATGATTCAGCTAATGGTAGAGGTTAAGGGTTCAAATTTGGACAGATATCCAGTAACAAGGACATTTCTCATGGGGACTATGGTGGCATCAATACTGTTTAAAATCATCATTAGCAACTTGGACAGTAGGATAGACTGCATCCTCAGCAGTTTCATGGGTGACATTAAGATGAGCTCACACAGCTCAGCAAAAACGAATGTGTTGTTTCACCAGAGACAGGGTTACTCCATGCAACAGTGGATGCTTGGGGCTGACTGGCAGGAAAGTAGTTTTGCATAAAGGACAGTAGTCCCAGTAGACAAGAATTGTGCATAGATCAGCAATGTACCCTTGCACCAGTGAAGGCTAACCTCAACAGTATAGTCAGTAGGTCAAAAGGAGTGTTTGTTTCTTCTTCTTTGACACTTAGAGACCAAATTTAGAACATCATATAAAATTTTAGGGTTGTCTCTACAAGTAAGACATTGACAGACTAGAACTAGTAAGTGGAAGGCCATCAAGATGTTTAACGGGTCAGAGCACCTGATATATAAATAGCATTTTTTCAGGCTGAAGAACAGATTAAATGGAGGTCTAATGTCTGTTTTCACTTGACTAACTGGAGGACAAAGAAAATACTTTACTTGATGATCTACATCGAAAACATAAAAAGAAGTGACCACATAATGCAATAAAGGAAATTCAGGTTACATAAAAGAAAACCAAAATATTTCTTCCTCATAGGTGTGGTAACACACTGGCACAGGTTGTTCAGAGAGGCTGGGGAGTGTCCATGTTTGGAGACCTTCACAACTTTGTTGAAAAGACCCAATGCAAGCTGATCTATTTTCATGTGTTTGACTTAGCAGAGAGTCCTCCTCTGACACAGTGGACTGGATGATTTCCAAAGGTCTGGTCTGGACCAGTATTCCATTATTTAAGGACTCTTTTCCATTCCCATTCTCCCTGTAAAATGATGTTCACATTAGATACCTACGTATTTCTCCAACTGAAGCATAAGGCTTTTTTTTTTAATATTTTGGATTGTAATGGTAATTTTATTGAAACTATCATTTTAAGCTATCAGACTAACAGTAAGTAGACTGCAATGTCAAAGACTTTCTGCAAATCTAACGTGAATGTAAATAAAATGCAGGGAAAAAACCAAGAACAAAGGATGATTTTATCTTACAGTACAAGTGCACTGAGAGGCAGATAGTATTTTCAATACAAATTAAAACAAGAACTACTGTATTAAATATAATTCTTAGTTGAACTCTGAATGTCAAGAGGATTTCTGAGTTTGTAGTCTCCTCTAATTCTTCAAATAAGGACTTTGCTTGGATATCTCATAAAAATAAGATCAAAATAAAAAGTTACGTCATGATTCTGAATTTCTACTTTTTAAAGACTTTGTTGGAAACAAGGTCCAACTACCTTTTTTTGCTTTTTTGCATGTCAGTATAAATCCTTCTCCACAAAATTTGGTATCTACGCTCTGTAGAATTCATGATTTATCTAACCTAAGTTCAGACTATTTTCTCCAAGAGAGCACAGTTTTCGCTTTCATATCATGTAGTTACTGTAAACAGCCATAGGCTGTTTGAGAGGAAAGACATTCAAGATGATTTTGTATTTTAATATAACCATTACAAATAGCTCAATACTTTTTATTCCTTTATTTTGTCTTTTGAACTTAGTAATATTTTGCCCATGTGCTAGAAAACAATGTTATTTATGTTCCCCAATATGAGGAAAACATGAGACTAGGTCTCATTTTCAGCACTGGCCTGGAACAGGATTTGAGTTACAGCAGTTCATAAATGACTTCATTTATATTTTATGCTGCTACACTGAATGGAACCAGCAACCTCTTTGGGGAAAGACTAGAAAATAATCTCAAATACATTACCTAGCTTATTACATTTTGGGCTTTGTAGTTCAATATCATAATAAGAAATTGAAAAAAACCAATCAGAATACTTTATTTGGCTTTATTTTTTAAGAAATAACGCATGTTGTAGATTTTAAGAGTCAAATAATTATTTTTGGAGCTAAGAATGCATAGAAAATGGTTCTCATACAAACAGAAATTAGAAAATTAATTTATTGAAATGGAATTCAAGAGGTTTACTAAATATAACTGCCTGTTCCCACAATATGTGGATTGAAAAGAAAATATTTCTTGGGTTTTTTTAATGTCAAATCTGTGCAGTTCTGAAACACACAGATTACTATTATAAATTATAGCTCTTCTTTTGTTATTAACAATAAATATCAGAAAACACATCTAAATAATTTTACTTTTTTCCTTTACAAACCATAAATTTTATTCGATTTAAAATAAAATTTTATTTTAACTGAGGGATCAAAATCTTAGAGAAATAAGAGCATTATTATCCAGATTTTAATCAAAATTGAGAAAAAAAGAAGAAATTTTATAGAAATCCTTTGGGAGAAAAACAAAGCAAGAATTATTAAGCTAAGTTTAAGAGAGAGGGCAAATATACTTAATAATGCATTCCAAATCAATTATTTATAACAATAAATGAAGTACAGTTGGACAGTGTAGCAGTGAACTCTCATCAGAAACTGTCTAAAAGTGGATTTATAAAGGAAATCTTCAAATATGTTTCTGTTCTAAATTAAGAACATCAACTACTCTTCTAGTAAACTGAAAGTGTTTTCAAGAGGCAATTACTCTGGTCTGTGTTGGGAGTCCATTCAAGATAACCTAACCCATCCTTTAGGCTTTAATGAATTTCCCTTTTGAGATCCATTTCTGGTTTTATCTCTATTTGCCACAAAAACAGTCTGGGTGACTGTCAGGTTAGACAGACTAAATTATGTGAATGGGAACATATCTCAAATGCTCTTCAATCTGTTTTTTTTTTGTTTGTTTGTTTTTGTTTTTGTTTTGTTTTGTTTTGGTTTGGTTTGGTTTGGTTTGGTTTGGTTTTGGGTTTTTTTGGTTTTTTTTTTTTTGTTTTTGTTTGTTTGTTTGTTTTAATTTCTTGCATGTCTATTCAAAGTTCTCAGGTGGTCTAAACAGAAAATAATTTTGTGCTATATGGCCTTTTCCATGTGTGTGGGAGAATATGGATATTTAATGTGTATGAATGGTGCTATCAACAAATTTTGAACTGTTCTAAGCCCATAAGAGGAAGAAGTTCTTAGTTTGAAGGTACTGAATTCAAATTTAAACTGACTGTAAATTTTCACCTATGCAATATTTTGCTTATATGATCTTCAAAAATATGCTTATCTTCAATTCAAGGATATAAGCTTTGAGACAAACACTACTCATAAAACTTAAGCTCTAATTTCAATAGTGTATGAAGTAAATTTTTTATGAGCATCCAGACCCTATGAACTTCTTGACTCTGATTTTGGGAGAAACTTCTTGTTCTTAACAGAATGCAAATAATAAAATCACTATGAAATCAAAAATACAAATACTGCAAACAATGACGTTTTTAATAGAAAACTATGACCTCTTAAAATTGACAGATAAGTGAATGTAAGTATTTAACAAATAATTTTGACTATAAGGAAATTATTTCACAGTTAATAATCATATTAATAGTTAAATGTAAATTTCTCAGAGTCAGGGAAGTTTTCAAGATATTTTTTTTCCCAAAAATATTTCCTTTTTTCTAGACTGTCAATTTGTGCTCATTATCCTCAGACAGAAAAAACATGGAGTTGTAAGCTCCTGTCTCAAAAATTTGCCCTGCAAATGCCAACAATGTTTATCCATAGACTGAAAAACCCATAATGTAATCGTATTTTGTTTAGTCCTCCACACACAGATCATTAATGCAGCCTTGCAGCTAAATTTCAGTTTGGTAAAGTGTTTAAGTAAGGATATTTTTTGTTATTTTTTCAATTAATTGGTCATCAATTCCCTCTTTTTGTTTTTTGGGGTTTTTTAAAGTCTCTTGGGATATACTTACCTGTTACCACAAACTTCCACTTAATCTCTTTCTGCTTTCAGGTCAAGAAGATTATTGAAATACTGCCCTGCTGTCTGTCCCAGATACTTGTCTCATGCATGCCATCAATCTTGTATAAACCAGTCTCTAAGGTTCCACTCTTTGAGAAGTAAAAAAAGATAGGGGAAGCCTGGTTCTACAAAGACAGCATGTGGTACTACTGTCTTCATTCCTTTTGACTTTTATTTAATATTTACTCTTAAATTACAGGTTAAATTACAGAATCAAAGAATAGTTTAGGTTGAAAGGGACTTTTAAGAGTCATCTAGTCCAACACTCCTGCAATAAGCATGGAAATCTTCAAGTAGACCAGAGCACTGTCCAAGCTGACCTTGAGTGCCTGGGATCAGACACCCACCACCTCTCTGGACAACCTGTGCCTCTGTTTCACCGTGATGCCAGTATACTTTGGGGGCCCATTCTGATGAATATAGGTATCTCATTTATCACCTCTTTTAAACAGTCACTATTCTTTCCTTCGTGGCTGCTTTATTTGCAGCCTTCACACAGTCTAGATTTTCCACTTTCTGTCATGACAGAGATGATATTTGGAATGAATGATAAGTTAATTTCCATAAAACTCTAGCTTTTCTATCCCTTCAGAATCTCCACAATACTGAGCTGCTCAGTGAGATACTCAACTGTCAAGTGGGTTTTCTGGCAGTTTGTTTTGTGTTACTCCACTTTTGTTTTGTTTTGTGTGTTGTGCATGTGCTGATAATCAAATCTACAATATTAAAGCCTTTAAAGTAAGACCCATTGCTTTTGTTCAAAAGGAATATTGAGTTGTTGATAATGGAACAGAATTGCAGCTGCTGGTCACTATGCAATCTCAAATTATAGGCATCAGAATTCATATTTGTGATTTAAAAGATTTTTGTTCCCATTTGAGCTGCAAAATGAGCAACAGACACATTAAGCATTCAGCTGTCTCTGAAATTCTTTCAAAGCACAATTTCTAATACTTGGGACACAAAATTCAT
Organism: Phylloscopus whistleri; assembly: GCA_017589585.1. NCBI lineage: Eukaryota > Metazoa > Chordata > Aves > Passeriformes > Phylloscopidae > Phylloscopus > Phylloscopus whistleri. The sequence continues at coordinate 2,534,030 of JADMLD010001397.1, read as the reverse complement.
AATCTAAATATGTTGGATTTAGAAATACAATATAGCCTTCATAGATAAAATATTTCAAAGTTCAGCTGAATTAGTAAGTTCCACTTTTAGTAATGAGAAACCAAATAAAAGTTGCCTTTCAGATTTTGAAGCAATTTATAGTAATGTACATATAACACCTGGACTTAATTCACAAGTACTTGGATGCTGAGTGATGCTTCCTACATCTTTCAAGCTGTGGTCATACCACTTCCCATACCCCAACACCTTGTTACCACATTTCTCCTAACACAGAATTGATCAAGATTTGAGATGTTAAACAGACATTCTTTTTAACCTCTGACCAGAAATACAGAACTACCTACAAGGAGTTAGAGAACTTCATTTTGCCACAGCAGATTAGCCAATGTTTTCCAGGATTTAGATATTTGCAAGGCTTTTTAGCTATAAAACTGACCCCAGTGCTATATCTCATTTAATAAGAAGTAATGTTTCCAAAATGCCTACAAGCTGATGATCTAAATTTTCACTCTTATGTATTAGGTGGGAAATTCTTTCAGAATATTTTATTGCCCTGGTCTTGAAAGTGCACTTTCCTGGTGGCAAAGAATGCAAACGTTTTGTTAAGCAACACAGGTGTTAATTGTTACCATGACTGTAAATGAGGTATTACAAGTTGTGGGGTTTTTTTTCCAATGAATTAAAATCTGTCATTTTTTATAAACCCACTCCATAATTTTCAAGCAGGTCAAGTAAAGTCAGATAATAAAGAAATATAGATTTAAGAGCTATCTGTGCCTTCCTTTCTAAGTGTTTTTGTACCTCCTGCCATGAGAAGAAATGACTTGTTGGTCAAGCAACTATGAGAAGTTGGGTCTTCCATTCTCACTAGCCCTTGACCATTTATACCTACAGTATATAAGATTGAGGTACATATAACAACTACACAGTTTTCTTCATGTAGTCTTCAGGTACTCGTGACTTCATTTAGAAGTTTTTCTTAAGTTTCATGTCTTTAAAGTACCCTTTCTTCTCCATTTCCTCAATAATGTTTTTCTTCCTGTTTAACTTTCCTATGTGGATAGTATTATTGTGTTCCTGTTTTCAGACCTGAAGCTATGGGCAGTGAACTGAAGCAAGGTAATTTGGTTCCTGGGATAGGCAGTCAACTCCTTCTTCTTGCATGGGAGATGTTGCTGACAGAGTGCAATCCAAACAGAGCACAGCTTGCTTGGGACTGTGAGATATCTAGTCAGTGGTTTGGTCTAAGGACATGGAAGAATTCTACTTTGGCATCTGTCTTTGTTTTCCTTTCTCAGTGCAGTTTAATGTGCAAGCATTAAATTGTGTTATACTAGATACCAAATAAGGAATGTTATTTTCCTACCCTGCTGATGATGAAACACATCTCTTTCATGCTCCTAAACCCACTAGTATACACTTTATAAGATTCTGATACACTTTGGACTGGTCCTGATATAGTTTTCATTCTTCAATTTTCTAAGTAATATATCTTAAAATATCTTAAATTACATGAAATATAATATACATGTATGGACATATACTAACTAACACACAGAAGATTAATTTTTATGTGTATATTTCTTGTTTTTAGGATATATTTTTTCTTAGAATTAGCTGATGCCTGTTATCTGGAGTGGTAAAATCCAGTCTACCACCATTTATTATTAATAAAAATTCCTGATTAAAATCTAGAAATGTTTTCAGACAACATTATTTTGTCAGAACAAAATGTGGGGAAAATCATGACTTCTGCTTTAAGTTTAGGCTTTTGCCTTTTAGAGAAGATGACAAATAAATCATTGAAATCCAGACAGCTCTGTAATACCTTTCACAACTGCTTTCCTCTCCCATGTGATGAGAATATTTTCTTGCGCTTCAAACAAATGATGTTAAATTTTCCTAAAAATCCTGCATGGGGAAATCACAGGATAGGCCCCTTGATGGACAGAAAAGAAGACAGTAACAAAAAGGACTAAAGGACTCAGCTAGGATTTTTTGCTTCAGTATTCACATATCAGACAGATAATCAATAATCTACAATAGCAGGGCAACAAATTCCAACATGAAGTCTCAGTTTCAAGAGTCTGAGGCAGCTGAATAAAGCTACAAAATAAACAGCCTGTGAAACAGTAAAATTTTATGCAGCATAGAGTTCTTATAAAGGAAGATCCTTGTGAAAAGGAAAAGAAATAACTTGAAGATTCTGTGTTTTGGCTTTGATTCGTTTAGTTTGAGGGTGGCTTCTAGGATGAAATTCAAATTTGAAGTGCTTTTAAACCACCAAATCGATTGCATTTAGGCATTTAGTTTTCCAAGGAAGCTCTGGTTAGGGCATATTTCATGCAACACCACTGTTTAAGACGGGAATACAACAGCACTGAAAACAGCTGGAATATCTGTCTCACTAGTGACATTCTTCCAAACTAATGCACACATCACTGTCAATGCCTGCTGAAATAAAATGTTGCTAGCTATTTCCTGTTATCTGTAAAAGGATTCTTGCTCATTCTGTCAATGTGCAAAACCTCTTGAAACACCTGCAAGTAGTACTACCACTTCCTTGATCATGTTGTATAATTCATCTTGTCCACAACAGTGTCATTGTGACAAAACAGGCAAGGAGTGGAAAGCAAGAACTGCCCTCCTGCCACAGAACTCCTTCAAAATACATGGTACATTTGAAACTTTGGGAAATAAGGATAAGGTATTCCTGTGCTCCCTGAAACAGTCACAGATTTTTTGCCTATGAAGAGTAACAAAAAATCCCATCTCATGAGGGCATGTTAGGCTGTCAGTACCAGTTAAACTGTAGTGGTTATTGTAGGAACATTGGAAAGGGGTTAATTGGTACCTTTCTCATCAGCTTCACCAGGAAAGCCAAAGGAAAGGAATTCACCAGTCCAGTGCAGGGAGAAGTCTAGGGCTACAGAAAAGGAAATGCACTGAGAAATCCCTGGAATAGTACTTTAATAAGAATTATGCTAATTTTTATTTTAGATTTTGTTCTACAATTTAAAACCTGTGTTAGAAATTAGACTTTATATTTCAAACTGTATAAAACACTATTTGAAAGCACTTTTTAAAAGTGGTATGTTGGAAAAAAAAAACCCCAACAAATCCCCTAAAAATATATAAATACCTAACATTACATGATTTTTTGTTAATATTTACTGCCACAGATGTATATATATACCTTTTAACCTGGTCAGCAAAAGAAACATATGTGGGTTTTAGTACATACAATTTCCTAAAAGAAAAAGTAGGAATTACGTTTTCAAATCCACATTTCTATTATTTAGATGTCATGATCTTCATATATGTTGAGCATTCAAAAGTTTTCATTAAAACGAATCACAAATGATCTTCAACTTTCAAATCTAGTTATTAATTCAACATTTCCACTGATAATTTGGGAGCCAATTATTTTCTTTCTGCTGCCTATAAGACAGTTCATATTGATAAGGGGCAAAACTAATGACAGTATAAATATTAAAACGATTTGGTTTACACCATCACTATATTCATAAGCAACAGTAAAATGTTCTATGGAAACGTTCTGGGAGTCCCTCCCCAGAGCAGAAGGGAAGAGTGTGGCAATACACAAAACTAAACACATGCAGCCTAGAGCTAGAGATAGATATTTTAATATACTTTCCCTTTTCAGTCAACTACTAAGTATTTTTTATAATCCAACTGGTAGTTTTTTAGTAGACTTATTTCTGTATTTGCTTCAGCACAGTCTGACAGTGAAACAATTTTCCTTTTACTTCATCTAAGCGAAGTCACTAATAGTAAATTCACATGTCTTTTCCCCTCATTTGTTTGCCTTGAAAATATAAATATTTTCCTATTTTTTCTATTTTAGAATAAACTTTTTTCTTTCCCATAGTGAGCCTGTCTTATCTAAAGAGAATGTAAATTCCTCTTCTAATGTTCACAATTTAAACTGATTTTCTAGAGAATTTTGTAACAAACTGATGAAAATTTCTGATGTTCTACAGCGTTCATAGCTAGCTTAGATTTTGGGATTTAGAAGCTTCAGGTTTTTCTTGAAGAGTTGCACAGTCAAAAATCTCCATTTTTTTCTGAGATCAAGGGACTATTTTCTTTTCTATTATGATTTCATTATTAAAATCATTTTACGTAAGTGCCTAGCATGAGGTCCTAAAATGATTTTGTAAACATCATATATATACTTATTTAGAAAGAAAGAGAATATTTATTTTGTTTGTTTAAATGGCTCAAATACTGTTTACTTGTGATATATTTTTTAAAGAGAGTGGAAAAGCAATTAAATAATATTAGTATAGCATTCTGAAATGCTACAGGATTGCACATATGTTAAGTATTTTTGTACAGCATTCAAGTGCTAAACGAGCCATGTGTATATCATTGTGTAGTTTGCCCCATTTTTTCCAGTCTGTAAAATTACAGAGAAAAAAAAAATGCCAGCCAAGGTTCTGGGGCAAAACTACATTGGACAGAACAGTAAGAATTGCAGTCAAACTTAGGTACCAGTGCAGCCTGTTCTGCAGTACTCTGAATGTTAAAACTAGAATGTTTCACCTGGAAACTTATTCAAGAAAGAAATGTTTTAAGCTACTCAATAGCCATGTAGAGAAAATGTATCTGTTTTTCTTTTGATTAAAATAAAACTCACAAATGCTAAGATCAATATTCTGTAACATTAGCACAGTCCTTCCATTCCCTATACTAAGCCAACTTCAAGACACAGATAGAAGGATAGCTGTTGCATTAAGATTTTTTTTTTTTAGTTTTTAAAGAAGATAAACTTCTAGCCAGTGATGGAGTGACCTCTTTTCATGCCAAAATCTATCTACAAAGATCTCATAGATAGCCATTGTCGAGTTTTCACTAGTTCCTGACATCAGCTATCACATCAGTCTTGGCTAGCTTGACTATGGGTTGTGCCATGCTAGGGAGCTGTTAAAGCAGCAGCAGAACCAAGCTTTGGTCCCAGCTCAGTGTCTTCAGCCTTCAAAAGGATCAGGGTATGTGTTTTCCTGAGTGCCAGCTTTTCTTGTTTCATTTGCTTATTGACAAAATGCTGGTTATACTGATCTTGCTCTCTTCCTTATCTGGTCAAGGGTCAATAAATACTGCACATCTTACAAGAAAGAATGATGAGCTTTCAGGCAGGAAATTAATATAAGGAATTTAAAGTTTGTTTTATCCAAAACTGAGTTTGAATTTTACCTCCTACTGTTGTAAGTCCAATATAGATCACTGAGAATGAGCAAAGGAGCCTTATAATTACTGAAAAGCTTGGCTTCAAAAGCATTGGACATAGAAACTGAGACAAATGTATCCTGCCACTTTTGATCTATTTTGCAGACTCTGAGCAACTTAGCACTAGCATCTATAAAATGTTGTTCAGTCTTTTAATCTATTTTTAAAGGATGACTGGAATTAGCTTAGCTTGTGTAGAAACCCTGACCAAAGGGAGAATTTTACTATTAGTAGTATTTTTAGACATGAAACTAGTGTTCTACAACCATGACACATTGTCCTTTCTGTTTTCTTATTTGATTCATCGTCACTTGAATATTTCAGAAGCAGAATTATATTAACTATTAGATATAATAATGTTTAATTATAAAATATGATTAGTTTCTACTAACTTGAAGATTGCAAAATGTCTAACTTAGTTGCCTGTTGTAATCACATAGTTAAAACCAGAAAAGACTTGCCCTTTTTTCAAAATACATGCCTGTTACTTGAGCATGGAAGACTTTCACTGTCACAATAAGAGGCCTGTGCAATGCTTTATCTTGTACTAAAGTCACATCAGATGAGGGGAAACATTTTTCAAAGGAATTTTTATTCTAATTACTGTTGGGTATCATTGCTTTATAGCTTTCAAGTAGGTTTTCTTCAATTTTTTCCTTCAATTAAGTATTACAGCGCAGTGAGAAATGTTACTGAATCAATATTTTACTGTTTCATGATAGAGTTTGTATTGCACATGTCCAAACTGAAAAACCAATGCTGCTGTTCAGCTTTCTTGGATCACCTTTTCAGACTAAACCACTTGGACCTCACTAATTCCAGCTCAGCTAAATGATTCCAAATAATTCCCGTTCAAATTGACAGTCTTTCCAAGAAATAACAATTGAAAACAATTGGCTCAGGAAGTGTACAAAGCATATGTTTACAATATTTTTGCCCATTTACTGAAATTGAGGGAGCCAAATGGGCACAGAAGGTTAAAATTGAACAAAAATGGTTTTAGCCATGCATGGTTAGAAGATGAGTAGCCAGTTCATCAACTCACCGGAGCATGCAAAATTCATTTCAGTTATACTTTTAATGCCAGGAGAAGTCTATGTCACTTGTTTTTTGTTTCATTTACTGCTGCAATGATTTTGTTAATCTGTCCTGTGTAAAGGAAATTCTAATAATTTGTGCAGGCTCCTGAATATGTATTTTAAAGGTAAAGAAAATTTTGACTTGACGATGGAGATGACAATGACTTTTATAACAAATATAAATTCTGTTTAAAGTTGCCAGATCTAGTGGACTTCAGGGCCCAAAAAATTTTTCTCCCCAGCCTACCCTCATGGGCTTTGGTGCTCTCTTTGAGCCAGTGATGCCTCCTCGATCCAATAGATGGGAAGTTGCTCCAGCTCTGTGCCCTCAGGTCCACCTGGGAGCAGTGTTGGGAAGCTGTTCCATGCATGCTGGCTCAATCACAAGTACACACACTCACACAGAGTACTTACAAACAGCCACAAGGACCCACCCAGATGGAGATCACAGCACTGACACAAACATGCACAACACAGATGACCCAGCCTAGCTCTTTATCTCTTGCTGGTCAGAATTATGATAAGTGGAATATGAACACATAAAGAACATTGATGTCTTCCGTATCTGGATCCCTAGTCCTTGATTTCCTCCACAAGCTGCTCCACAGACCTGCATGCCTTTCACAATAATTGTCCTACTTTAACAGCTGGCATGCAGACCAGTTGATAACAGAGAGAGACAAAGAGAAAAGGGAAGAGACAAAGGGAAAATTCTCCAATAGCTAGATGGCAATCCCAGATGTGTCTTCCTCTGGGAGGGGTTATCAACAGTGTATCAAGTTGTAATGGCAGTGAAGATGATGATCATCACTTTTCGTGATTTTTCAGTAGTACTATACAATTTTCTTTGGAACCTGAGAAAATTCTATACTGGTGGATCCAGCTTGGGCACTGTTTGCAACACGTTAATTGGTGCTGCACATTGATTGGAAGTTAAGTGTCTGCACAAAAGTATTGTTATATTTATCAATCATTTAAATTACTACAATCTACTTTGTTGTGCACCAGGCCTGATTCTCTCCAATATAAACCTAAATTTGCAGAGATAAGATATAAAGAAAAAATGGAAAGAGATGTGATTCTGATGCCAATGCTATCACTACACTGTTGAGAACCTATCATAGCCAGTTTCAGGGTTTTGCAGGTGCAAAACTAGCCCAAAATTCTTTAGCAGATCATTAAACACACACTTATGTGGAGCAAAAAGAAACTAATGTGGAAAATCAGCAGTAACAGAGTTTAAGAAAGAACAAATTGAGGTGATCAGGACCAGGGATCAGTCAGACAAGTATGCTGACCAGCAACCTTCTTGCATACCACTGTTTCTTTTTTTCTTGCCTTTTACACTTTTTTTTCTGACACATGTTCCTCACTTTTGCACTCCTCTTCACCCTGCCATTAGCCCTTCCATAAATACCCTTTAAATTTTATATAATCCTAAAATTCTTCTCTTCCTGAATCTCATAATAAATCTTATTCACATTTAAGCAATAATCTCCCTTTGGTTTGTGTGGCCTTCTGACTCCAGTTGATACTACTGAAACATCTTGGTGGATTTTACGCTAGGGAAAATTGGTGTCCTTTGATACTCTTTGAGTAGCTGGTTTGACTCGCTCTGTTTCACTGATTCCTGTACCAATCAATGGGGTTTTTTCTTATTCTCACCAAGCTCTGTGAATTTAATGTTGTTGCCTTTTAATTAGATAACCTAATCAATGTCTAAGAGAGATTTGGTCAAAAGTTACTCACAGAAGTCCATACAGGAGAAAATATATTATGTGGAAAGTCTATAATCTGTGGAATAAAAACAAAACAAAACAAGAACAACACCCCTCCCCCCCTGCCCAAACAATACATTAAAAACAAACAAACAAATTACAAACTCAAAACAAGCAAAAAGAGAAAGGTATATTTGGAGAACATAGAGTCTATAAAAGTGCTAGTGCTTATACATTCTTTATATTCAGAAGCAGCCTTACTGCAAAAACTTGCTGACCACACAAATTCTACCAGATTTGTGACAATCCAGCTTGGTAAAAGTATTGTTGGAAACTTGAGAACTAAGGCAGAGTTGAAAGGGCCACGGCTCTTTGTTTCCTAGACTGGATGTTTCCTTGTATGTCATCTCCTCATGATTTCACATGTCATACATTCCATATTGGAGAGAAAATCTCACAGAATCCAACTTAAAAGTTCATCCTGTGCATCACTTGTGTCACTGCCAGTGACAGCTTATTTAATGCACCACTGCAGTCCCATCACTTTCTTATATTGTTTTTCCAATAACATTATATAAATATCAACAGAATAGTGTAAATGTCTTAGAAAATTGACAGGTATATGTATGTGCAGAGCTAAAATGTAGAAAAGCTCATGTGGGCTTCAGCAAGCATTAAACTTGATAACTGCTATGGTAAATATAAATTCAAATCATTAAATATGACAATATTATCTTAAAGTAATAAGATTTTAGAGTAGAATTTGATTTACTTTTCTTTCCCCATAAATTAAGAATAAAATTTTCAGCTTTTTTTTTTTCCTGAAAACATTTTTCTTTTGACAATAAATGAATCAGGAAAAAAATGAAATACGGAGTTTTCACATAGTTATCTCACACTTCAGTTGCAGTGTTAGAACAGATATTAATGTATTTATAATTGACTCATGCTGATTAGAAATTTAATGGAGAAATGCTTAAATGTTTAATATCTTTCCTTTGTTACACAGTTGGATTCATAGACACCATTGAAATAGGTAGGAAACACACAAAAACACTGTTTTGGTATTTGTAAATTAAGTTTTCACAAATCAAGAGAGTGGATCCACCTGATACCAAAAAAGATGTAATTCTCATTTCAAGCTTACTCTTTGAACAGGTTACATGGTCATTATATTTTATCATTTGGTAGTCTGGGACTGCTGATTTTTAACACTTTGGGTTTTTATCAGGTTAGTCATAAATTATGCCTTTTCCTGACCTAATTGATACATTGATACATTCATATATTTCCATGTCAAAACCAAATGAACTTGCAAATGTGTCACATGTCCCAGAGGTGAAAAAGACTTCAAAGATTTGGAGGGGATTTGTATAAATCAGATATTGGCAAATGTTCATTCATTTGGAAGACTTATTTCCTCAGCTATTCTCTTAGTTTGGATTCAGCTTTAACCTCTTTGGTGTCTTGTTTAAGGAAATCTGGTTGGTGACATAAAGCATACAGAGAGCAGTGACAGCTCAGTCTGCAGGGAACAGGGCTGCTCCCACAGGACTTGACACTGCACTTGGCACCAAAAAATGGGAATTAGAGAAGACAGAGTACTTCAGTGTTTTCTGCATGGTTAACCATACTTGCTCAATGAATCTTAAGGGAAGTGTCTGATAGTCTTACAGCACACATTAGTGGCTCTTAAATGTCCCAGAGAACGTCACCTTTTGAATCCCAGCAGACCATCTCTGCTGCTAAACTCTGTTGAGTCTCAAGTTTTTCCAAGACTGTACACACATGAATGTTCAAAACAGGAGAGGAGGGAGAAGGGAGGAGAGGTGTCAAATATCTTTGTGAATCTGTGAAGCACTATCTCTACGTATTTGTTCTGTTTTTCTGTTTCAGACACTAACTCCTATGAAGTTCTTATGCTTTGTTAAAACTGCCATGCCGTTACATTGAAGTTTAATATTTGGTGGACCCCAAAGTATTGTCTCAAAAATTATATCCCATACAGAGTAAAACTGAAAATCTTTACATGACCCCTTCTATCTGGCATTGCTGACTCCACACCTCCAGTACTACATCCAGGTCTGGGCCCCTCACTGCAAGAAATAAATTGAGGTGCTGGAGCATATCCAGAGAAGGGCAATGAAGATTTGAGAGGTCTGGAGTACAGGTCCTGTGAGGAGTGTCTGGGGGAGCTGGAGTTCCTTAGCCTGGAGAAAAGGAGGCTCTACAACTGCCTGGAAGGAGGCTGTAGGCAGGTGAGGGTTGGCCTCTTCTCCCAGGCAAGCAGCAACAGGGCAAGAGTGGCCTCAAGTTATGGCCTCAAGCAAGTGGCCTCAAGCAACAACCAGCGGAAGTTTGGGCTGGACATCAGGATGAATTTCTTCACTGAGCAGGAGGTTAAATATTGGAACAGGCTGCCCAGGCAAATGTTTGAGTCACCACCTCTGAAAGTATTCAAGAAATTACTGGATTTACTGTTCCATCAAAGGTGTTGTTCAGTCAAGGTGTTGTTAAGTCAAAGATTGGACTCAATAATCTTGGAGGTCTTTTCCAACCTTAATTATTCTGTGTTTCTATATTTGTGAAAGTGTCGCAGTAAAAAAAACCTGATCATTGGCAAAATAACTGCAGGTAATACAGAAACTATGTTTTAAAGGAACATATTTATGTTCTGATATTAAATTTTTAGTAGCAACACATTTGTATTTTTCACTTGTACCTTATGGTGTTGAGTTTACCAGATGTCTCAGATTATAACAATTTTCAGATTCTACTGCAGAGCAAAGAATAATGATGATGCTGGAAGAAACAACAGTGAACAAAATCTAAAATTTCAACTTCTAGTCTGTAGGAAAATCTACTAGTTCAATATTCCTTTCATAAAAAGTGAAAGAATAAATATTAGGTCTGAGTTCCATTATAAGAGCTGAAACCACAACACTAGAAAACTTGTCTACCAAAAATATTTTGGCAATCCATATATTTCCTAGATTTTTTAAAGCGATATTTTCAGAAAATGTTAGTTTTTTCACTCCTGTTTTTTTACACCAATGTCTGTCTTAGCTTGTCTTCAGGACCAAATCCTTATCATGATTTCCATGCCACTCCATTAATCTTTGCTTTGAAAACCTTGGATGAGTTGTGTTATTGAAGAAATGTGATTTTTGACATTAGTGATGCATAAAATGCCATGCATACCAACACACACCCTGCTGGAGTGTCTCTTTATGTAAAAAGTTCAAATGTGATTAAGTGAGTAAAAAAGTGATGTTACATTATATTAAACCAGGCATTCATCGTGTTATATTTTCTACAAAGGTAGAGTACATAAAAATAAAGATGACACATTAATTCATAATTGCAGTGGGACTGGCAGACCCTGAGTACACACTTCAGTGCACTTACTTTTGTTTCTGAAACCTCTTATGAATCTGCACAACTTAGAATTGTTTTGAGTTCACTGCATATTGTTGCATTGGGAAAGTGTTATTTTATGCAGCTCTTTAAAGTTGCTATTTTTGTTCTCTAAATATTGGTAGTTTTCATGACCTAAAACCACTGAGATTGGATGTATCCCATATTTGCACTTGGAAGGAAAACATGAAATTTATGTCATAGAGTTCCTTTATACAAAATTTGTGGAAAAATGTACAACCAAACCACAAGTGAAAATAAATCCTACTTTGACTGGTCTTCAAAATATGGGGTTTTTTTGCAGATCATAACTAAAACCTTGGAATTGTGTTGATTAATAATCTCTCTAGAAACTATTCAAAAAATATGATGAATAAGTTTGACAACACAGGCCAAATTGAGTCACTTTAGAAAATGTCTTAAATTAGTAAATCTGCTGAATATATTAAGAAATTATTTTTAAAAATGTTAAAAAAATTATTAAAATGCACTTGAAATTCTCACAGTATTGTGAGCTATGCATGTTTTGGTACTTCCTGTTCATGATGGAAAATATTTTTATTCCATATTTTCTGTTCCGAACACAATTACATAAAACTAATATCATGTACAATTACTTCAAAATTCAGAGGATTTTGGATCTGGCCTGCTTGTTTTAGGAGGCATTTTATGAAAATGTTCTATTGAAAGTGTACTAGGTACTTCAAGCTCCATTAGACCTCTCCAGGAATAGATTGAGAGAAAAAAGAACTGTTGTAAGGTATTTTCTGTTTTATTAATCTGGTTGTTGAACAATAATTTAGTGTCCAGTTTTATCCAGTAAAGAAATTGTATTAAAAAAAAGATAATATGTAGCACCTACATGTTTAAACAGTGTTAAATTACTTAAAAATTGCAATATTAATATACTAGCATATACTCAAATTGAAGTGGAGATCATCATTGCACACAGCTGTGGTGAATTTATGTACTGACATTCACCATCTGTAGTATGGTCCTTCACATTTAAAATCTTTTTTAATGACAATTAAAAAAAAAAACAACCAAAAAACCAAAACCAAAACAAAACAAAAAACACAAAAAAAAAAAACAAAGAAAAAGAAAAGAAAAAAAACCCCAAACCACAATCCCCTCCCAAAAAAAAAAAAAAAAAAAACCAAAACAAAACAAAAAAACCTCAACAAAAACCAAACAAAACAAAACAAAACAAAAACACAAAACAAAACAACCAACACAAAAAACCCCCACAAATAAAATTTCCTTTTATGTTTGTATTATGCTGTATTGATAAATGTTATTTCTTTTCATATTTAAGTGGAAAAAAAAAAGAGAAAAAAAAAGAGAATCCAAAATGAAACTTGGTCAATTCTGAAGTCTTTTCTATTAAAGGTCTAGTTATAGAGTTAACAGTAAGATAATAGTCAGATGTTGACAAACAAGACTAAATGAGTTTGGGAGGAGTAAACTAACTATATTATATAGTGTGGTATAAAATGAAGAGCTATTGCACTGAAAATAAGTGCTGAAGAGACAGATATTTTTGCACAAGAAGAGATAGATATATCTGCACAATCTTCAGAAAAATATTATCAGACCCAACTATGTTATTTGTTAGCTTTCTTAAACTTGATTTAAATTTTTTGTATGTGCAGTATACTTGGTGAAATGTTACTGAAATACAAGTGGTAGTCACTCTTCTTCAGCTGTGACCATTTTAAAAATTTTTTGATCCTGCCACTTAATTGTGAGATTAAGTCTTCTGAAATTAACATGTGTAGCCCTGGTTAGTGCCTGAGATGTTTTGGTTTTCTAAAATTCTTTTCCCAGGGAATTTTCTGTAAACCAGAGACATGTTTTTGTAACTATAACTTTGTTTACATTCTTTCCCTAGGAGGGACCTCTTCTTGATGTCCCTCTAGTCTGACCAATGCGATTGAAGAAGTTTGTCTTTTTTTCACCAATCAAATTGTTCTGTGTAGAATAGTATAAAAGGGAAGATATTCCCAGTAATAAACATAGTCATTCTCAGCCTTCTGAATTCAGAGTCTGTGTGGTTGTGGTGTACAACAGTGTCAAACATGTATTTGAATTCCAAAGGCACAATTTAATATGTAATCACTTAGATCTGTTTTAAATTAGTATGATTTGCCAATTCCACAACTACTATTTTAGCCCTTCTGGCAGTTGTGTGAAACTGCATGTTTCAATGTTCAAAAATTTCCATCAGTGTCAATGGGTTAGTTAAGGCAATGCCAGCACAGATACAGCATATGTATTGCACAAAAATATATTGAAACTCAACATTTTTTTTTAGGAAACTTTTATTTAAATGCTTCACTGAATTCGATGCAAGCTGCTTTATGTTCATACATGATGACAACTTGAGCTTCTGAAAGAAAACATTTTTGCCTCACAGTCGACTCGAGGCAACTGGAAGCTAAATATCTCAGTGTTTACCAGAATTTCTCTGTTTTTCTAAACTTCCTGATTGAACCATTTTCCTTTAGGAGAAGATACTGCTTTTGAAGGAATTACCTCATGTTTGCATTTGAATGAACAGCTGTCTGGGGAATAGCTTGTAGCCAGTTGTAATGGAATGAAGCATGCTGCTAAACCTTATGACTTTCAGATTAAATACCTAATTTTATGACATTAACCTTGTTTAGTAAATTAGCCCAACCTCTAGTTCGAGTCTAGAAGTTTCAGTGTTGAAATTTTGAAATACCCAAAACAAAATATTCAGTGTGTATATATATACATATATATTTATAAAATTTACCAACTGCAAAGAAGTAATCTGTATCAGACAAGAACAAAATTCTATTTAATTATGAATTTACAAGAATGCTTTCAGAAAATCTTGGCTACATATGCTGTCACTATATTATTATTATATCCCATATGATTTCAGTTCAAGTGCTGTCTTAAACAGTTTTTCAGCATGCTCAATACATTTTCTTTTGAGGTCTTAAATTTAAGGGTGATGGGTTTAGACTTCTATGCAGTTTGTCAATACCCGTCTTTCCTGACACAAAAAAGATGCTGACCTGTGGGAAAGACTCCAGAGGAGAGCCACAAAGTTGATCACAGGGCTGGAATATCTCTTCTTTGAAGACATGTGGAGAGGATTGGGACAGATCAGCCTAGAGAAGAGACAGCTCTGGGAAGACCTTATAGGAAATTCTATGACATAAAAGGGCCCTATAAGAGAGAAGGAAGAGGAGCTTTTCATAAGGGAATGTAGTGATGGACAAGAGGGAATGACCTTAAACTGAATGCATTAGGTTTTATCTAATAGAGTAGATATTAGGAAGAAATGCTTTAGCCTAAAGATGATTAGACACTGGAAGAGGTTGCTTAGAGAGGTTGTGGACTTCCCAGCCTTGGGGCTGTTCAAGGCCAGGCTGGATGGGACTCTGTGTAACCAGTACTGCAATTACAATTGCCAAATAACTTTTTTATTTCCTTCTTAAATATTTCATCACAGAAGAATTACCAACATTTCTGATTGGCCTGGCTTTGGCCAGCAGCATGTGTGTCTTGGAATCTGCTGACATTGGCTCTGCTGGACATGGAGGAAGCTTCCAGCAGCTCCTCACAGAAGCCAACCCTGTAGACCCCACAAGCCAAACCCTGCCAAATAAACCCCATTCCTAAAAACAGGCTTTCCTCTAGAATAAATTCTTGTTATTGCCTTTTTATTTGCATTGAGGGATGTGGAGAGGTATTTAGAAGAAAAAGAAACCAAAAAAACAAACACAACCCCCCCCAGCTGAAACAAAAACCACAACACACTGGGGGTTTTTTTGCAGAGTAGTATTTTCTGATGAAAGGGTTTGGGGTTACTTCTTGTTTCATTGTTATTTTGTTTTCTTAAAACTGATGTCCTGAATTTTGCAAAAAAAGGCACTCAAGTTTACCTGGGGTCAGTTTTAGTAACGTAATTCCTTTGCAATAATAATTCAATAATTCAGAGAGACCTTTGTGAATTTTCTTCTAGTGATTATAGAGATGATAGCATAGAGGGAATTGACTAAGTAAATGAATATTAATTTTATTCTAAGCATCTGGATGATTAAAACCATCTCAATTTAAATAGTCTCTCTAGGTTATACTCACCTGAATCTATGTGAAAAATGAAATTATAGTGAAATGTTGAACAAAATAGACCTGGAGCATAGAAATACCTTACTTCTGGTAAACTAAAGTAAAAATGGAACCAGATTACCATTGATTTGTTGCTGGGGTTTTTGTTTGTTTGTTTGTGTTGTGGGGTTTTTTGTTTGTTTTTAATTCTGTTATACCTGAATATATCAGGAAGAATGTTGGTCATTTAGAGGAATTATTTAGAGAGAAGAATCATCTGAATATTTTCTGTTAACAGTATGCAGGAGGCAGCTAGAGATGCTGTTCTGCATTTAATGACATCTTGCATACAGCTGTGAATAATTGTACCCGTGCCAAGCAGGCTGTGGGTTGCCATTAGATGAGGAAAATATTAGCCAGCTTATATTTAGTATCATAAATCTTGAAAACAGAAATAGGAACAATGCAAAAGGCTTTTACAATACAGGTTTGATCTTTCTGTTTTACGCCTCATGGTCCCAGAAACTGGAAAAAAAATCATAAAAGGAATAGTGCATTTTCTCACACACACAAAAAAAAAGAGAATGCTTTCCCTAATACATTAACTCCCTTCCATTACATTAACTCCCTTCCATCCTTACACCATCTGTTTTAATTGACACAATACAGTCAGTGAGCATTTGCATGAGACTGAAACTGTCCCCTGTTGTTAATGGTAGAATACCTATTATTCATGCTGAATGTAAATTTATCATCAACTGAAAATTCAATGTCTTCAGTTCACACAGAAAATATAACCATTTTCACTTTAGGTGTTCTGTCTACCACTCATATGTGTATGTATGTATGAATATATGTGTATACATATATACTGGTGATGTGCAGAACTTCTATAAATTTTCTTTTTGCAGTAAAAAAATATTATTTATTCATGCAGAACTAGTCACTCACCCACCTGTCATGAAGGACCCCTAATACACTACTCCTATATTACAAAATTTGTCCATTTACTTTTTCTGGGAGTTTGACAGACATGACTGTGTTCTTGTAGACCAGTATACATACATGAAATAACTACTTTTTCTAGAAGTGGCTAGTTTGGGAAGATTACCCCCTAGAAGAAATACTGCAACATACAGTTTAATGGCCTCCATTCCATTCAGTGAGAAATATTTTATTTATCTTATGTGACCATTTTTTATCAATACAAAATTATCAGTAATTATAGGAGAACATAAAAGTAACTTCAAAAAATAGAAATGCTTCAGAAGATTGAAAAGATATTTGTTAAAGCTCAAGTTCTTGTTGCTGTAAACAAAATACTGCTGATAAATACAGTTATTACATAAGCTAAAATACTAAAATACCTTATCATAAAAAATACCTTTTTGTTGATGCAAGAGGAGTTTGTCTTTAAGTCAGTTCAACTTCATAGAACCCTGGGAAAAAAAAAAAAACTACCACAAAAACAACAAAACAAAAAAACCTCACAAAACAAAAAAACAAACAAACAAACAAAAAACCAACAACCCATAAAAATTTCCTCCAAGTGCCCTTGTAAACCATGTTACTGAATATCAGCTTTTGTTTTTTCTTGGGATACCCAACACAAACATATCCATTGTTAAGATACACATCACGCTGATGTGTCTTGCTAGAGAGTCTCAGAAAAGGTCAGCACAGATTTGAAAAACAAAAAATTACAGACCTAATTAGAGTGGGGTGAGTTGCTTCTGACTTTACTTGTAAGCAGTCTCTGCTTAAGTCTTTGGCATCTTCTTCCTTTATTAAAAAGGAAAAGGGGAAAGAATCATAATCCTACCTGTAGTACAAAACTAACTTTCAGAATTCAGCTTTGGACAACAACTGAGATATCTTATTTCCCAGGGGTAGATGGTGCCTTTTATTAAATTAAGAAAGAAAAATTATTTAATTTAGTTTTTATGTGTTTTTCTAACTGTTCTAACTGCTCATTATGTTGGATGACTGATGACTTCATCATATGTTGTGGGTTTTTTTCCTAAGGCAAGCAGTTCTTTTCAGCTGTAGGACTTGCCATTATTGCTTATGTAGTAAGCTAGTAACAGAAGCTTTAGTTACTAGGCTATTATTTATTTACCGTAGAAAATTTTGAGGACTTGCAGGATTTCTTACATTGTTCTCACTGAACATGTGCATTTAATTCTGAAGCTTTGATTCCACAAAAGCATTAACACATTCTTGTAACTATGTATTTGCTAATTATTGCATTAATTAATGTTTGTGAAGTGTTGTATCGAAAATATTAAGTCTGTGATGTATTTCACCTGTAGGGGAATTCATCCTTAGTGTCTACAGGATCATAGGATCATAGAATTATAGGCTGGGTTGGGCTGGAAGGCACCTTAAAAGAGCATCTATTTTCAACCCCCCTGCTCTGGGGCAGAGACACCTTCCTCTAGACCAGGTTGCTCAAAGCTCCATTCAACCTCTCCTTAAACACTGCCAGGGATGGGGCAACCACAGCTTCTCTGAGCTACCTGTTCCAGTGCTTCATCACCCTCACAGTAAAGAATTTCTCCCATATATCTGATCTAAACCCACTCTCCTTCACTTTGAATGCATTCCCTCTTGTCCTGTCTCTATAGACTCTTGTAAAATGTTTCTCTCCATCTTCCTTGTAGGCTCCTTTCAGGTACTGAAAGGTCACAATTAGGTCACCCCAAATCCTTATCTTTTCCAATTCTTTCAGCCTTTCTTCATAGGAGAGATGTTCCAACCTTCTCATCAGCTTGGTGGCTCTCCTCTGGACTTGCTCCAGCACATGCTCATCCTTCTTACGCTGGGGCCCCCAGAACTGGATGCAGCACTCTCACTAGGAGGGAGAGAGAGGAAGAATCACTGCCTCCTGGTCAGGCTATTTTTGACGCAGGCCAAGTTTGGCTTTGATGCTGTACCTTGGCTTTCTGAGCTGTGAGTACACAATGCTGGGTCATGTTCAGTCACCTTGCACTTGGTATTTTTAAACCTCATGCTGACATATCAAGTTTGTCCAGGTGACTCTGGGTGGCATCCTGTACTTTAGGTGTCACCACACCACTCAGTTTGGTGTCATCTGCAAATCTATTGCAGGTACACTCAATTCCTTAATCTATGTCATTAATGAAAATATTAAGTAACTTGTGCCTCATTCTTTTGTGCCTCCATCTGTGGTCACTTGGAGGAATTTTGGCAGGAAACCCTAGAGTACTGAGTATAGGAGAGGAAAAATAGTTCAGCATTTGGAGGTTCAGCATCAAAGCTCATACAAAATACATCCAATGATTACCATTATAGTGGATACAAGCTAATATACCATCTGTATGCAAAAATTTGCTGCTCTACACTATTGCATATTCATTCAAACAGAGATAATAAGATTGTTTAATGATGATCTTCATGCTACAGCAACATTAATCTGCAGGGCACAAAAAATGAAACAAAAAAAGAAAAACACATCCCCTCTCATCACTTAAGGGAGAATGGATGATTTTTCTCAAATAAGAGAAAATGAGTATTTACAGCACTAATACACCTATTAAATATATCACAGGGTCTATTGACCGCTATCTTATGAAGATTTTAAGCTTCGTGTTTTTATTGGAAGATGTCATACTCTTTGTTTTATAGAATACTAAATAATCTAATTTTCATGGGTTATCCATAAAACAGGTTTTAACTATATTATTTTACTTAAAAGGACGGTAGCTGGATAGTCAACTCTAGAGAGAACTGATCGTAGATGGAATTCACCAGGCCTGTGTATTCATTATAAGTACCTGGAGAGACACAATTTGAAATCTAAAGTATCTGTTTGAGGCTTAAACACATCAATAACTTAAAAGGTCTAATTGTTTTTTTCAGCAGTTTGGAATCTAAAACATTCAGAAGTCCCATTTTTTTAATCACATTTAATTAAAATTTATAAAGAAAAGACCTAGAAATAAGTTAGCCCAAATAAATATAAATCTATGTGGATATTTATTTAAACACCTTTAAATGAGAAATTAGCAAAAAATTAAAAGACAATCTGATTTGACCCAGCTGATCTCTCATTCAGACCTTGGGAAGATCATTCCCTGAGCTATTCTCATCTTTTAGTTGCTAGTCATGACTTCTTTTTGCATTTAAAATAGTGATTCTGGAAACTCATGAAGATTTCTCACAATTGCTTGGAAATCCAAAAACATCAGTCATGTATAACAAGCAGCAACTCTGCTATACACATTCCAGAACCTGGAAATCCTGAACAATCCTGTTGACTGTGAGTAGATTAACGGCGTGCTGTATGTAGAGAATGCACTATGTCTTGGAAGCAGTGATTAATGAACCTACGCTGCATAGTTGCCATGTGCCTGTACAATATGCCTGACAGCTGGGAAAGTATCAGGTATATCTTTGTGCATTTGTGACTCCCTGGTACATCACATACCTGAATAATTTGGTGTGTTTTGAAGACTGGTTTTATGGCACAGGCACAGACCAGCTGTGATGCAGACGGTTTGTCTGGTGCTTCCAGGCATCACAAACTTGCTGCACATGAGCAACTCTGTACAATCATCTTAGTTTTTAGGAAATCCCAGACAACCCTCATTCCTCCTCAGAAGGACTGTCTGTAAGGAAGTTAATGTTGACACTGTGTTTGACTCATCCAGAACAGTGCTGACAAAAACATCCATTTCAAATTGGTCATTTGTGAATAGATTTCAGCATCTGGCTTGCACATACCAACGTTTGTCATACGTAAGTTAGAGACCAAGCTAGTGCCATCTTCACAGTCTTGTTTTCTCATTTTACACTTCAACCAATAGACTTCTGAAAATTAAGAGGAGCTTTTTTTAAAATTAAAAATATTTTCTCTAAAACAGATGTCTCTTAAAGATTCTTTTCCTTTAATTCAAAAATGATGGCAAAAATAAAGGTCACTTATTGTTAAGGTCAATAACTGTTAACGTCAATAACTAATCTGTCTTGAATTAATATTTTTATATTTTTTTCTTAGTAATAAGTGAGAAAATCATTCAGAGCTCTGCAGCTTTAACGCTACTCACATCAAGAAAGGCAATTTAATTACCTTAGAACCATTTAGATGCTGACCAGTGCTGAATACAGAAGGACAATCACTGGCCTGGTCCTGCTGGCCACACTATTGCTGATAGAGGCCAGGATGCTGTTGGCCTTCTTAGCCACCAGGGCACACTGCTGGCTCATGTTCAGCTGCTGTCACCAGTACTCCCAGGTCCCTTTCTACCTGGGCACTGTCCAGGCACTCTGTCCCCAGCCTGTACAACTGCAGGGGGTTGCTGTGGCCCAAGTGCAGGCATGGCACTTGGTCTTGTTAAACCTCATATTACTGGATTCAGCATCCCACGCATCCAGTCTGTCTGGGTCCCTCTGTAGAGCTGTGACAAATTTATACTTTAATGGGTTTATAGAATAAATATAAACCCCAGAAGTCATTTGGTGAAAGAAATATTCAGTTCAGAAATCGACAATGTAGTTTTAATTGTTTGCGTGTCATGTAAACTCAAATTTCTTTAATGTGCTGTCTAGTTTGCATTTTAGTTTGACATGTTCGGTAACATTTTCATCATTGTTAATACTTTTTACGTACCTTTCATTTTCTTCACCTTCAGTTTGATACATAAGGGTCTCATCTCCTGTTCTGTAGAATTTCTACTTCTGGAAGAGATATCATTGACCAGCTGAAAAGAAAGCAATTTGCTATCAACAGCTCTAACCCCTAAAAACTGTTTCCAAAGTGTGTTCCCCATCTAGTGCATGAAACTTTAGAATATCCATTTATTTTTTTAACAGGCAGGAAAAGTAAATGGTAAAGTTTGAGGTCTGACAATAAATTTTGTCCTACAGCTTTTGAAGTCATTGGCCTAGAAGCTGGAATTTCTGTGGTTCTGGAAAACAGCACTTACGGAAAGGGTAGTCAGATTAAAAACGGACAGTTCTTTGGGCACATTTGTGTTAGTCCCCAGGCTGGTCTTGTAATTGAGGAATAAATTAAATTGGATTAGCTTTGAATTTGTCTTGACATGCCATGATGATCAAGCAAAGGCAGTGGAGCATGGGTTGGTCAATCATACTTCAAGTGAAAATAGAATATACACATTTGATATATGTTATATCTATTTCATAAATGTATTTAATCTCTTGTGGTTACAATCAAGGCAGGAACCAGATATTTTTTTCTTTAAGCTGGACACTGAAAATTATAGCCTACAGCTTCAGAGCAGCAAGATAGATTCAGTCAAAAATTATTCTCCTTTCTTTTTTTTTTTCCTATATTCAATAACAAAACGATTCTCTCTGAGCAATTAAGCTGAATATTCAATAGAGAAACTGAAATGAATAATCACTGAATAATTTGTCTAGGAATCGTGCCATGAGAGGAACAGCTATTGTGATATCCTGGGAACTAAATGTGCTGGAAAATTAATTTTTCCTTTATTCTGGAACATTTCCTTGGGTCTACTGAGTTTATGAGTGCCCTCCTTTCTGTTTGAACTTAATTTAAAATGGAGGTGCTCAGTATCTCTCATGTGGTGCTTCATTTTGTATGGTGTCATAGCTTTAAATGGAAAGAATATTCTTGCACTGAGTAGTTGAAGTTTTTATAAAAATAAATTCGTAACATCTTTAAAAACATCTTTAGTTTTGGAAGTCTGGAGCCTGATGAAAGGGACAGTCTTCATTCAGTTAATTATGAATGGCTAAAAATTACATATGTAGTCCTGAAGAATGGAGAACCATTCTAAGATTACCAACTTATGTAAGACATTACATTTGTTTTCTTTTGGCAAATTTTTTTCCAGCAACTTGACCGTGGTTTGCCTGTGAGAAGCTGTACACATATTGGAGACCTTAGAAAGCTTTTCTTATGCTAGCCTGTACATATCTTTACTATTTGCTGAAAACAGCTTTTTGTCTGATTATTGCTTACCTGAAGGTTGCTTTTACATTGCACCATCTTTATTGTGCTGAGGATTTTCTGGGAACTAGGTTTAAATATTACAGTAAAATGCTGTCCATAAATCTATGGGCCCAGATGAGATCCATGCCAGGGTGATGAGGGAGCTGGCAGATGAGCTTGCGAAGCTGCTCTCCATCATTCACCAACAGTCCTGGCTCACTGGTGAGGTCTTGGATGATTGGGAACTGGCCAATGTGATTCCCATTCATAGAAAGGGAGAAAGGAGGATCCTGGTAATTATAGGCCAGTTAGCCTGACCTCAATACCAAGTAAGATAATGGAGCAGTTTATATTGAGAGCTGTTATGCAGCACTTACAAGACGGCCAGGGTATCAGACCCAGCCAGCATGGGTTTAGGAGGGGTAGGTTTTGTTTGACCAACCTGGTCTCCTTGTGTGACTGACCTGCCTGGTGGACACAGGAAAGGCTGTGCATGTTGTCTATTTGGACTTCAGCAAGATCTTTGACACGGTCTCCCACAGCACACTCCTGGAAAAGCTGGAAGCCCGTGGCTTGGACAGGAGCACTCTTTGCTGGGTTAGGAACTGGCTGCACGGCTGGGCCCAGAGGGTGGTGGTGAACAATGCTGCATCCAGCTGGCAGTCAGTCACCAGTGGTGTCCCTCAGGAGTCTGTGTTGGGGCCAGTTTTGTTTAATATTTTTATTGATCACATGGATGAGGGCATTGAGTCTTTCATTAGTAAATCTGCAGATGACACTAAGCTGGGAGCGTGTGCCCATTTGTTGGAAGGGTAGGAGGGCTCTGCAGAGAGACCTGGAGCAATTGGATGGATGGACAGAGTCCAATAGGATGAGGTTTAATAAGTCCAAGTGCCAAGTCCTGCACTTTGGCCACAATAACTCCCTGCAACTTTATAGGCTGGGGACAGTGTGGCTAGACAGTGCCCAGGCAGAAAGGGACCTGGGGGCACTGGTGACAGCAGCTGAACATGAGCTAGCAGTGTGCCCAGGTGCCAAGAAGGCCAACGGCATCCTGGCCTGGATGAGGAATG
Organism: Phylloscopus whistleri; assembly: GCA_017589585.1. Lineage (NCBI taxonomy): Eukaryota > Metazoa > Chordata > Aves > Passeriformes > Phylloscopidae > Phylloscopus > Phylloscopus whistleri. The sequence goes on along the minus strand of JADMLD010001397.1, from coordinate 2,510,461 downwards.
GTGTGGCCAGCAGGAGCAGGGAGGTCATTCTTCCCCTGTACTCAGCACTGGTGAGGCCACACCTTGAGTGCTGTGTCCAGTTCTGAGCCCCACAATTTGGGAAGGACATTGAGATGCTTGAGGGCATCCAGAAGAGGCAATGAGGCTGGTGAGGGGCTTGGAACACAAGCCCTGTGAGGAATGACTGATGAAGCTGGGGCTGTTTAGCCTGGAGAAGACTCAGAGGTGACCTTATCACTCTCTACAGCTTCCTGAAAGGTGGTTGTAGTCAGGCGGGGTTGGTCTCTTTCTCCAGGCAACAACGGACAGAATGAGAGGACACAGTCACAAGCTGTGCCAAGGGAAATATAGTCTGGATATTAGGAACACATTTTTTACAGAAAGAGTAATAAAATATTGGAATGGTCTACCTGGGGAGGTGGTGGATTCACCATTTCTGGATGTGTGTAAGAAAAGACTAGATGTGGCACTTGGTACCATGGTTTGGGTTGGACTTAATGATCCGGGAGGTCTCTTCCAAACTAATGATTCTGTGATTCTCTGATATCATCTGTCTTTTTTAAAATAGACAATTAGAAAGCCTTATCCTTGTTATTCAACTATTACTGGAGTTACTTTGCTCTTTGTGCAATTCCAGGATTTGTTAATTAAAAGTTAGAGAAACAAAACGAAGGTAATTGAAATTCATCTTACTTTTGCAAAATTATTTTAATAATGGAAAATAAAGAAGATTGGTTTTGTTTCATTTGAAAAACTAGTGGGTGAATTTCAGATGAGTCAGTATTATATCAAAACTTCACAGGGAAGGGGCATAGATTCATTTAAGTAGAAAAAACCTCTGAAACTGTTGAGTCCAACTATTAATCCCGTAGTGCCATGTCCATCAACTAACCATGTCCCTAATTGGACATCTTTTAAATCCCTCCAGAAATGATGACTCAATCACTTCCTTGGGCAGCCTGTACTAGTGCATCCTGTTCCTGCAGCATATCTTCTCAGAAACTTTTCCTAATATATCTCTCCTGGCACAACCTCTTTTCGTATCTCTTGTTACTTGGGAGGAGAGACCAACCCCCACCTTACTGCAACCCAGTAGTAGCAGAGAGAGGTAAGGTTTCCCCTGAGCTTCTTTTTCTCCAGGCTAAACACTCCCAGCTCCCTCAGCTGCTTCTCATAAGACTTGTGCTCCAGGCACAAGTATAAGAGGACAAGCACTGCCTTGGTCCTGCTGGCCACACTGTCATTGATACAGGTCAGGCTTATGTTCAGTTGCTATTGACCAACACCCCCCGGGGCCTTTTCTGCTGGGCAGCTTTCCAGCCACTCTTCCTCAAGCCTGTAGCACTACCTGGGGTTGTTGTGACCAAAGAGAAGGTCACTTGGCCTTGTTGAACATCACACCATTGTCCTCAGTCCATTGATCCAGCCTCTCCAGATCCCTCTGCAGAGCCTTCCTGCCTTCCAGCAGATCAACACTCCTGCTCAACTTGCTGTCTTCCACAAATGATTGAGGGATTAAACAGAACAGGCCTCAGTACTGAGCCTGGGAAACAACCCTTGTGACAGGCCATTAGCTAGATGTTATTCCATTTACTACCACTCTTTGGGATCAGCATTTCAGTCAGTTTTTAACCCAGCAAAGAGTGCACCTGTCCAAGCCATGAGCAGCCAGTTTCTTGAGGAGAATGATGTTGGAAGCAGTGTCAAAGGCTTTGCCAGCATTCAGGTAGACAACATACATAGATTTTCTCCCACACAAAAAGTGAGTCAGTCCAATGGCTTCAGAGTTCATATTTACTTAAGCTTTGTTCCTTCAAAATTTGCTGTCCTTTATAAAAATATGCACATTCTGAATATACAATTTAGAGTACTTTTTCCTTTTGGAAACTGGATATTTTTCTTATTTATTATAATAAGACTGTAGAAAAAATAGACCAGTATCTATCAGATCAGCAGTTTCCATAATTTCAGCAATTTATTTTTCAAACCTGTTTTTAATATCACCCTAGCTTCATAATGGAGGAAATCAGCAAACATCAAAGGTACTTGATAGGATGGCAGAATTCACTGAATGGCTGAAGTACATACCTGCTTGGGAATCCTGTCTCACTGCCAGAATCTGGAAGAGCAGAATAAAGAAAATCGTGCCCCATCCCTGGCAGTGTTTAAGGTGAGGTTGGATGGGGCTTTGAGCAACCTGGTGCAGTGAAAGATGTTCCTGCTCATAGCAGGGGGATGTCAGAACCAGACAACCTTTAAAGTCCCTTCCAATGCAAACCATTCTATGATTTTATGATACTGCTAACAAAAAAAAACCCAATGTGAATACTGACTGTTAGGAAGAAAAGGTTAAAACTGTGAGATTCAGCAATGAGGAGGGAATAATTTTGCTCAAAATGACCTTGCAGGTGAGACTGCTACAACCGTCGGTGTGTGCAAGCTACATTTTTTATGCCTTGTGTTGTTCATCCTCTTCCTGTTTTGAGAAGCAAAACTCCTGTGGAGAGATAACACACTTTCACAGACATGCCCAAAGTCTTTTGTTACAGTGAGGCTGGCAGTGAGCCCCTGGATTCTCCTCCCTTGCTGGGATGAGCTGAGCCGAATGGAACCTGGGTCCCCGTGTGTCTCTGCCACCTGATGTTGTTAGCGAGGTAATGAAATAAATCCACTCTTTGCATTTCAGCTGTGGTTTGATGGTTGCCCTTGGTTACCTGTGTGTTAATTCAGACACTGAATATACAATGACAATATTTTCATTAATAGCAATTTTGATATTTAGTGTTCATAGCAGGTGGTCACCTAAGATAGTTCTAAATACTAATATATTGCTGAAACTCACAGGTAACTTGAAAAGGTTTAGAGTAAAAAATCCTGGGCAAAATGGAAAAAAGTAGGAAAACAAAAGAAAATTCCTGCTGCATTTTGAAATTTTTCTCTGCTGTATCTGATTTTGTAAGCTGAATACTGTGAAATGAAAAGTTAAAAAGGTTTGGAGAGAATTTAGCAGCCCAAAAAAGGATTAAAGTAAATTAATAATTATTTTCAGATTAGGTTTGGGGACCTAACTCTACACTTTCACCTTCAGGAGTGTATGGCTCAATAAGGCTGTTTAGTAACGAACAAGATTTATTATGATTACTTGATAGTGGCATTCACCTCATGGTACAAAACCTGAATACTGAAATGGCTCTGGTCAAACTCTGTTTTGTCATCTTACAAACAATTATTTTTGGAGGTGAGGGAGAAGGTATGAATATTTGTTGCAGAGATAGCTGTCTCATATTTAATTCCTAAATTTTTTAGTGGGTATCTTTTATTTTTTATCTTTTGTGGAAGACCAAATATAAGATAAATCCTGGAACACAACCATGTAAAATTATGGTCAGAATAATGAATAAAAATCTATATATATGAAATTTTTAGCCTAGTGGTACATGTCTTTTTTTTTAATTATTTTATTTGAACTATGAAGTGGACCAAAGACCTGTCCCCTGAAATATCCCATCACCAGCAGTGCTCATTTGCCTGGTTGATTGGCCTGTCTATCACTTCTGCTCATGAGTATCTTAGTTTATAGGAATAGGAAAGAAATTATTTTATTCTCTATTACCCAAGAGTATTTCAGCCATATGTGCAAGTACGCAGGTGGGCTGAGATATTCAATCCCAACCCATTTCTTCAATTAATATGGTTTATTAAACAGCTGAAAGGTTTGGAATCTCTCATTTCATTGTAAAATCCATTCCTCTGCATGAACAATTCACTATAAATTAAATACAGCTTTCAGACCCTGTAATATAATTCCTCTTCTTCCCTAAAATTAACTCTTTCTATTTAAAGAGCAAAGACTGGCATTATGCACAAGGAGCTGCCCATCAAAATCACAATGAATGAATCCTTGAGTTGTGTTTTTCATAAATGATAGACAATGTTGGCACTGTACTATTAAATCATAAATATATGAAATTTACAAAGATGGAGAAACTTTCAGAAGAAATTAGATTAAACTCTTAAGGCATAACATATTTCACAAGTGTTAAGTGTTCTAAGGGTTGATTAGATCAAGAACTGAGAAAGGGTTTTGAAATGCTGGCATGATCTGACACCGTAAGTGTATAATTACTCTGTATTTGTACCAATTTCTCATTGTCTATCTCTCAAGCTCTGCTTGAAGACAGACCTCTGCAGATCTTCTCTATTTTGTTTTGCAACTTGTGACACAGAAGTGAAGACAGGAGAGAAGACAACAAAATTTTGTGCCATTGGTTGTAGCAAGAACATATGGCTAGGGAAGCCTCTGACTTGTGATGGATAAAAAGCTATTCAGTGAACATAAAAGAGCTCAAAAATACATAAGAACAGATACAATATAAAGATAAGTAATATTATTTTATCACTTATGATAATATTTCATTTTTATTGTAGAGTTAATACTCTATGCTAAAGAATATGTGAAATTTATCAAACCCTCTGAGAGGCATGATGATTTCTGTGCAGAACAGGTTTCCCACTTAGACTTGATACAGGCTTTCCTGATACTAAATAAACCTGTTTTAAGGTTAAGAACTACTAAAGGAAAGAATTCCCTATTTGTTGCTCCCCACCCATGATGAACAGTGTCTGGAACGTAGATATCTCTGCTTTTCACTTTTCCAGATTTCCATACTGTAACTTCTTATAGTTATAAAACCAGATAATTGTAGTTGCAGCTATTGGGAGATAAAACTAAAAATTAAAGAAATTAGAGGGTAAAATTTTGATAAAAGAGAAAATAAAACACTGAGCCAGATAATTGCTCAGTATTCTTATCTTTATTATTCTGATTAATTAAAATAAGGTTAATTTGCTAAGCAGCTTTTGTAATGTTTATTCTGCTGCTTTGACCAATATCCTGGTTTTTTGCAATTCAAGCAGGGGAAAAAAAACCAGAGTAACTATACAAAATATCAAAAAAAAAAAATTAGGCTGGCTCTTCCACTTTAAAATTTTGCTGTTAAGATTCACAGTGATATCACATAACAGGCTAATAAGGGTCTAAAGGACACAACCTCTTCTTTTCCAGGAAGAAAACATATGTTCGAAACTACTTTTGCCATGCAGAAAGTTCAGTATACAGAAATTTTTCCTCTACACCTTTTGAAAATCATCCCTTGTCAAAAAGAGTCAAAACCAGTCAAAAGTATGAGAAATTAAATAAACTAGACTCATGTCTAATTCTGCTTAGTGAGATGTGATTTACCTCAGTCACAATTTTGAAATCTACCCAGAAATGTTAGCTAATAAGGATGGATAAATTCTAGATGATAGGAGAAGATTTATGTAATGAATGAGCTGGGGACATAATGGTGCTGTAAATAATGGACTCTATTTATACATAATTGACTTGAGCCTCAAAGATCCTGGCTCCCTAATTCATCCAAGATTAATGAGAGACATTAATAACCACTCAGATTACAAAACTCTTACAAGAGTGACAGGAACAAGATAAAAATATCTTTTCAAGTTTTTTTACGAAAATAAATATATCCCCAGGTGCAAGTTAGTCAGACTGTCATTTATAAAGCTGATGTATTTGTTTTCAGAATTGCTTTCTGAATTTTTATGAATTTAAACATGCTAAATTAATTCTCCCATGTTAAAAAAATTACAAAAAGAGAAAAAAATTAATTATTTAATAACAAGAATGGTCGATCAATTCTTTATTTTTCAACTCATTTTGCAAATAGAAGCTTCTATCTACTCATTACTTCCTCTGTAGTTTTCATTAGTCTTTAGAAAACTCCTTTGGGATATAAAAATGTATTTTGCATTTTCCATTAAAAATTGTTAATAGTTTTTTTTATAATAAAAAATGTCTTAATTTTAGATTTGGATTGGTTTTATCTTTTTCTGGCCTAAAGCAGTGAGAAGAAATCACAAAGCAGTCTCCTTTGCATGGAGCAGGGAATAACTCATCACCTTTTTTTCAGAAAGCTGAAGAATCCTGAAATACTTCTGGGATAATACAGATACAAATATTTGCATTTGTGCTCACAATTGAGTTTAGCTTATTTAGACATACACCTGAGATTTATGACTGAAGTAGCTTACAATGGGAGATGTTTTTGGACAATAGATCATATTTCAGAGAAGTAGAAATCAAATAACACAAGGCTTTTAAAATTGGTGGTTTTATTCTTTTTTCGTATTTTCATGCTAGTGTTTCATCCCTGGAATGTTTGCTGATTAACATTTCCTTTCAGAACAGACTCCAAATATTTTTTTTTCTGATTGTCTTGTTATTCTTACTGTTTCTTGATGGACTGTCACGGAATATCTGTCAGAATTCCTTATAGATGCATAACTTCACTAAGATGCCACTTTAAGTTTTATTGCATTCACCCTTGTAAGTAAAGTGACCTGGACACACAGCTCAGATAAACAAAAGGCACACAATGACACATTGGAACATGGTTTGGATCAATTGGTCAAACTTCTGTCTTGCTTTGCTTTTTCATTGGCCTCCGCTAATTATAGCTAATATATAATTGGATTAACGATTTTCATTTACTTAAAGGCAAAGCCAGGCATATTGCATGAATGGGTGTGTGTCCCACATAAATTTAGAAGATTTTGCTGATTAATTTGATTATTTTGTATCAACTTTTTCAATTTCATGGTGTAGTATGTACCCTTAAGCTATTTGAAAGAGCAGCCTTCCTTTCCCCTAGACTTACAACTCATCATATCTGATGTGCCACTGACTGGAGGTCAAATTTGAAAAGCCTGCATCTGTACACAACAATTATGTTTGTTGAATTAATAACATCTGCATTAGTTTTTGCTAATGAATTGCCAAATAATTACGTACATTTTATGGCGATGCAACTCCTTGATGTTAATGACATTCAACTGTATATTTGCTTACTGAAATTCAAGCATGGCATAAGAACATGTAGGTACACATATTTCTTTCTTCTTTTTTTTAAATGTGACATTATAATGTGCATAGAACATGAGTGGCATTTTTATAATCCACTTACAGACACTATTTAATAATACTGGTGGAATTAATTTTTTAAAAAGGCGTATGCTTTAAGACATTTAATAGGAGGGAGAAATACTGAAAGGATAAACCTGAATATGGTTTTTCCTACTCTCTTTATTCTATATGAAAACTTATTCATTTTTTGGTATAAATTTGTAGCAGCCTACAGAAATCCTGAGGAGTAAGCACTAACCCACCACATGCTTGAATCTGAGCTTTCGCAATGGAGGTTTTATTTCCCACTTTATATGAAATAAATGGCTGCTGGAAGGCCATGAGCCCCACATGCACCTGTGGCTGAACAGACCATTATGGTTCACCAATGGGCTGCAAAACTGGCACTGGGCAGTGATGACGGACTCACCACCAGCCAAAGTGAAATTTGAGCCAGGTGACCTAAAAGTCTTCATGTTTGTCAGTTTTCTGAGTCATTGTATTAGAATTCCAAGTGTTGTTTTATGGATTTATTGGAAATAATTCTGGCATTCCTTACCTGCATGATAGGATGCAGTGTACACACAATTCATTCAAGAGCTAAAGCTATCAGAAAAAAATGCTGAGGTTTTTCTTGCTTTGTTTCTGACTCAATTCTCTGTAAATTATAACATGATAGTTACATGGTGTAAAACTTATCAAAGACACTGTTGGATACTTTATCCAAAGAGCAGGGAGAGCATATTTTCCTTGATAAGTTTAATCTTATAATGCTGTATTGTAAGTGAAAACAATTGACTGTGCATAAGTGCATTAACCAAATGCACTGTGGTGAACCTTTTATTACATTTAATCAAGATGGAGGGAGATCTGGAATTCTCTCACATCTAAATCAGTGAATTTTGTCTGCTTTTTGCAGAGAAATGGAATAAAAATAAGGAAAAAGAAGAAGGAAGTTGAACACTATATGACCAAAGATACTGACTTGGAAAACATCACATTTTTACCTTGACGTCCACGAAGAGTTCAATAAAGGTGCACAGAAGACGTCAGTTTCTTTACTGTTTGTTTTCTAGTGTTCATACTTGTGAAATCTTTTGCCTTGCGCTCTCAAGAAATTATTTTACAGCTATTTTAAGTTTTCATTTTAGAAGTAGTATGGACAATGGAAGGAATATTAAATTATGACTTTGTCTTGAGCACTTCGAGGTGTATCTTCTGCATCTCTATTGGACCTTGAGAGTCTCTACTGTCTGTGTCCCCCCCAGCACTACAAATCTAATTTGCATTGTATTTCAATTCCACTAAAATCCTATTTGAAATTAAAAAAAAAAAAAAAAAAAAAAGAGAGAGAGAGAGAAAGAAAAATATGTAGTGCAGTGTTTTTTTTTTTTAATTTTTATTTTATTTTATTTATTTTATTTTATTTTATTTTATTTTATTTTTCCTAAGCCTCTAACTGGAAGACCTAAGATATAACCAAATCTTCAGCTGCAATTATACTATGTAGTTTTGTTTGGACAAAAGGGCACTTCATTATAGGACAAGACACTCCATTAAATATCCATAAATTTGTTTCCCTGAGGAGAGGTTCTAACAGTCATCATGCAGAAACTGTGTTTTTTTTATCCTTTTATACTGGAATCTGCTATATTAATCTGAAATAGTGTAAGGATAGCACCTGGAGAAATGGGAGAAAGTGAATAAAGATCTGAATTCTAGTCTACTGACTGTCAAAGCACCAGCCCTAGGAGAGGCTTACCACAGCAGATGTGCATCTCTACTCATTTAAATTATTAAAGAAAAGAAGCACAATGAGAAGCACAAAAGGACAAAAAAAAAAAAATAGTTAACACATTGATATATGTATGCAATACAATGGCACTGTTTTATTAACATTAAACCAGATTCTATTAAAATATCCATTCTTGGCATGTTGGTTTTGATCGAATATCAAAGTGAATGAAGCTCAAATTCTGAAGAAAATTTTAAAAGTCTAGAGCAAATGTATATAACATGGAATATGGATGTGAATGAGTGAATGAGAAATCATCTTACTTGTGGGTATTTAAAATTGTGGGAAAATGTTCTTGATAAAATAGTGACCAGAATACCCTCTGCATATGACCTACAGGTCAGGAGAGGATGCTTTTCTGCTATTACTGCTATCAGAAAAATGCTTACTTCAGTAATATTTCTAGAAGCTGTTTTATATCTGAGAGAAAACTGAAATCTATTATTATACTATCTATACAATTCCTCTCTTTTCATAATTCATTTATTGTCTGTTATTGTAACATTTTCCCTCATAGCTGTTATTCCTTGTATTCTCTATCTGGGATAAAATTAAATAATACTGTATTTGGGCAGCACTGGAACTTAAATGTAAGCATTCTTGTAAAATAAAGACACATACATTTTATTTTCTTCAATTATTGAATACAAATATTCAGTTTTAATGTGTTTCAGTTACCCTAAAGATGAAGCAAAAAGATGCAAAAACAGTATCTCATCTCTGGGTGGGTTTGTTGTTGTTGTTGTTGCTGTTTTGTTTTTGTTTTTGTTTTTCTTTTGTTTGTTTTTTGGTTTTGGTTTTGGTTTTGTTTTGTTTATGAGTTAATAGTGAAGTAGAAGGGAATACGATGTAGATTTTAAGACACATGTTTTCAGACCAGCAGGACAAAGAGAGATGACAGAGGTAAATTCAAGCATGGAAAACAAGAAGATACCCCTGTTTCTGTATGCCTTCCCTGAATATGGATAAATAATTCCTGATGAAAGAGAACTTTCAGAGTGTATATCCCATAGCAACTCACTGAAAGGATGTGCAAGTCCATTTGCTGAGGATTTTCAGCAAGGATTTGATTTCTTTACGACCATTTTTACATTGTTGCCAAATTGTCATGAGATATTGACAATTCATAGCATATATAAACTGGATAGATTCAGCAAAACACAATGTTTTTATTTCCTTTGGGCAATAGAAAGACTGGCAATAACTGTTTATTATACACAGATTTTTTTTTACTGTCCTTTACAAGTAAGCTTGTAGTTTGGTAAAATTTCTTATTAATTTTTAATCCTAAACAGTCAACATATAAACTCAAAAGTGGGTTTATACAGGAGAAAAAATGGATAGGATGTGGAAATATCACTTCAATTTGTTACATAATTAAACCTTTTTAATTTTTAAGATGGTCTTGTGTTTTCAGATTGAAGTATTTCAGATAGTTTTATAAACTGAAAGAAAAAACATGTAGAGGGAAACTAAAAATGTTTATAATTTGAGTTCAAAATATTTGATTTTTTTAATTTAAAAGGTTGTAAAAATGTATTACAACCGTAAGATTCTGACAGAATAACATCTTCCTTGTGAAAAATTCTTTACAGAACCCCTCATTTTATCTTTCACCTTCTGTTATATCTTAAAAGGGTATACAGTAGTCAGGACTTTGATATTAAGCCCAAATAGCTTTAAACCAACCAGATGTCAATCATGCTAAAAGTAAAACTCACAGGGAGAATAAACGACATTATTTATTCATTCAAATTGAAATCTAACATTCCAAAGAGCTTAGATTTGTTATGGCCTTGCACCACCTTTAACAGCCTCTGCTTTGCCTGCAAATTGTATTTGCTATCCTGCATATGCTTAGAGCAGAGCCAGAGACGCTCTGCTGGTTCAGTTCAGGAAGTGATGATGGCACTGACATCTAGGCCACTGCGAGTATTCTGTGAGCTCAGCTGAAGGAGCTGCCTAGATTTCCACACTATTTCTACACAAACCCAAAGATTTTACATCATAGGTAAACAGAGATCAACCTGTTGAATTTCACTGAGCATGTTTGTACTTGTTTTTTTTTCTGTCAGAAGGTGAGTTTACAATGATTGTAACTATGAACAAATTTTGTTTATGATTCTTTTAGGCTTATGTGAAAAACTCTTTAGCTCTATATTCTTTACACATTTCATGCACAGAGAGCATATGACTGGCAGGTTATGATGGATCCTAAAACTGTTGACGTACAGAGCCATTTATTCACAAATTCAGATTGTTTATCTTCACTGTACTTGGGGTTATAAATCTGAAGAACTTTATCCTATAAGAACAGAAAACTCATTTCATAAATACAAGGAGAATTTGGGGGAGGTGAATACAGTAGACGCAATGTTGGAGAATAATTTAGAAATATTCTGACCAGACAGAAACAGTGAGAATAAGACATTGAGCTGCAACATTAAGAAAGAAGAAAACTGCAAAGAAGAAAATAATAAATATAATGTATACTTAGTACTTTAGAGACAAGGAGACAGGACTGAAGATAACTTCTTTTTTTTTTTTTTTTTTTTTTTTTTTTTTTTGTGGAGAAGATGGTAAAATCACATGTGCTTGTCACGTCAGTCATCTGACACATTACAGTACTTATCTATCAAAAGTTTATGTATTTGAGCAACATGTTTCTAAGGAGCAGAAATGCTAAGAGATAACACAGTGTAAATCTGCCTTTGTTGGGTCTTATTTAATTTTTCTGAGAGATAGCTCAACATAATACTTCATGAAGACATGTAGTGCTCTTGTTCAGCTGGAGATGTCAACTCAGTTCTGGAGTTCAGCTTGCCCACAGACTATCCAACTTTACCTTAAATGTGGCACAGTTTTACTGTGATGGGCTTTCCATGTATTCTGGCAAGGCATTGAGTTCTTATTTCACTTTCACAGTGTGTCATTTGCTGGTCATGTGCACTACAGGTAGCACAGACCTGATGTGCTTTTATCTGTTCTTTGGAGGTGACTGAACCTATAACATGAAAGTGTTCGTGTCATCAGCATTACACAATTAGTATGGGCTTAAGGATGAGTTCATCTGAGGTGACTGTATATTTCTTTATAACCCTCTTCCCAAACCATTTACAGATTCAGTGTGTCACAAATTCTTATACTGCAGTAATCAGGGCTGGTGATATCATCCTCTACTAGTGTGACATGTACCCAAAGTGAGATTTGGTTTTATAAAATGTTAAAACCTAATCTTCTGCTCGTGACAGAACACAGAAATAGACTACTTGAGTATCTGATTACACATAACTTCTACTGCCTATCTGGAGAGAGAAGTTGAGAAAAAAAAAGGAACTATGCTTTTAGCAATGATTCAAGTTTCTAGATGACAGCTTTAAAATGAAACATTTGGCTAATTATCTTCAGGAATTTTAATTCATTCTTTGTATCCTGGCCTCTCTACTCCCACTCATTATTTTGTGACTTTTAATGTCCTTCATGAATACAAAAGTGAAATATTTGGAGGAGGGGACAATAAAAGCCACACCATTATTCACATTAAAATATTTTTAGGAAAGCTGCTTGTTTATGATCTTGTTTTATCCTCCTCTGTGCAGTTCAAATGGCTTTTAATTTTTGAATCTTGTGTATCATAATTAGTAATTGATTTCAGTTTTGTAATATCCTGGCTGATGTGATCATCATGCGTACACTAAATAAATTTTACACAGCAGTCTCTCATAGTAGATGGCACTTCCTCTAGCTAACATAACATTCTATGCCTTTTGTAGTCATCTATTGAAATGATTTGTAGATGTATTGAGTTCATTTCAGTAATCATTTACCACAGAATTAAAAGAAATGCAGTTTAACAGGAATGTTCATCATCAAGGACTAAATATGCAGTGGCTGAATTGATACTAAAATACAGAAGCCAGATGCTTTGCTATTAGAATGCGTACATTTCATTATAGATGATGTAGTGGCATGCCTCATTTATGAGGTCTGATTATGCATCTCTACTTGTTAGAAGGTGACTATAGAATAAGCACTGAAGGAGGACTTGATTGCACAAAAGTGCTAGGAGGAATATCAAAATGTCCCTTCTTTATCCAGCACTCAGAAATAGAGTTGAAGAGGATACTTAGGAAACGCCTTTCACCCCAGAGACTGTCACATTTTGTAGAAACAGAGAGCATTTCTGATCCCCTTGTGAATTCAGAACTCTTTTTCTAGCAACACTCTGTACCAGAATGCTTCACACATGTGAACCACAGGAGTCTTTTGAAAGATGGAAGATAATGCAGAATATGATAAGCAACCCTGGACACCTCAGCTAACCCTTCAAGCCCACAGTTATTTCAGCCTGGAGAGGTGGAGATATTGAGTCCTTTCCTATTCAGCCAGTAGCTAAAAGCTTAGTCCTTATGTCTCATAAGACATAAGGGGCCATTCCGACATAAGGGGCCATTCCAGCACTGGAGCCCAACAACATATAAGGACATCAATTTGCCAGTGATTCAGATTTAGTGTATTTGCAATGACTGCTTAGAGTACACTTTGTTTTCCCTGGGTATTATCAGCCTATATGTCAATATGTATAGGGCCTAGTATTGTTTGTGAAATCCAAAGGGGAGCAAGTCAAAAGGACAGCATCTTTAATGACTTTGAAACATTGTCTTTACTGATTGCCGTGAGAAAGAGAGATTGTGTTCAGTGACTGCAGAGAGATTGAATAGTGAGCACCAAAGACACTCAGCATGCATTGATCACTATGCTGAACTTTTCATGGTTTACTTTTAATGGTAACTTTTAATGGTTAAACATGTATTAGACCTCCTTGTTAAAACCCAGACATTCTGAACAGCTGAGGCTTTCATTGGTTTTTATAAGAAATTTGTAACTAAATCCATAGGATCACCACATGTGAAAAACCTTTGTTACTAAAATACCCTGTTACAATTTTTTGTATCCCTTTGGGTGTGGAGGGGCTGGGAATGGAGCAAAATTTAGTCATCAAGATAGCTTCGTTTAACAAATGAGGAAAAGCATGTAAAGAGGACTCATTTCTTCCAAAAGTACATGAAACTGGCCTATTACAGTAAAAACCATCTATACATGCTGTGAGCTGCAGATGTACACACAGATCAACAGTTCTGAGTTGATTTTTTTTATCAGAACTTGAGACTGTCTTCATATAACAAAGCAGGACTTAGGGTCCTTATTAACAGTGATGGCAATATATTTTATGTTATGAAAATCACTCTTGTTGCTCACCAAAAATCAACAGCAAAGAAACCTCAAAGCTGCAAAACGATTTTATAATAATCACAAGTGGCTGGATTTGTAGCAAGGAATCTTCTTCAGGACTGGTTATTTTTTTATATTCTATAATATAGAAAAATAATGGGGATGTGGTGGGTTAGGACAGAAGAGTTTGTTTACCAGGAGTAGGATGACCTAAAATTAAAGGCAGTTCCACTAATAGATGTTACACAAAAACTTCCAGAATCTCTCTGGCTGTTAATTTGTATCTTTTCAGTTTTGCTCTAGCAATGCTACAAGTTTGATCAAGGCTCAAGTATATGACTGGGATTCCCACCCCCAGCACTTTAAACATCATCTTTATTCAGTGATTAAACATTTCTCTGTCTTAGAACACAAAGTTCCAAGGTAAGTGTAATTTATTCCTTTGTCTCTTGGAAGCATTTGAGGTTTAATTTAGTCATGTATATATTATAAAATATTTAAAGTGTTATGTAAATGCAAAGCACTGTAATGATCAGTAATCTAGTGCTGTTGTTAGTCTATTTAGCTTGCCAAGTTTTAGGAATTACTTCAAAAATCATGCTTTTAGTAATAGTCTTGCAAGGGTAGTTTTATTCTAATTTCTTGACATGAACAATTTACGCAGTGTGACTCTTCATGTGGTAAGGGTAAGTTATTGGGCTAGTACCAGAAATAAGAGTTCTATATTAATTTGAAATTCTGTAATTGGGATGGGAAGCAATAATAGAGTAATATTAGGAATTGGGCCAAATGTAGTTGCAGAAACTATAAAGATATATATGAATTTGTAAAGTTAATGTATAATTCACCGTAAATAATTTATTTACTTTTCTATCAGTCATACAATTCTAACACAATTGGATTTAATCATTAACTAAACAGAATTAGTTAAAACATTCAGCTCATATTTTCATATTCTACATGATATTTACAGTTACTGTGGCAAGAAAGTCCATACATGATTAGGTTTTCTCAAAGAACGGATCCCTAATGAAAGTCCTCTGAGAAGAACATTTTGCTTTGAATAATTAAAGCATGCATCATGACACAAATTACAGTGCTAGAGATTAAATTAAATCAAGCTTCTCCCATGTTGCAGTCTTTCTAAAGATAATTACTATCCTCTCCTAAAGTAGTTTGTCAATTTGAACAGTGATTTGGCAATGAAACTTGCACCTGGACTGCTGTTGTGTCTTCTAAAATTTGAGATGTTTGCTCTTTACGAGAACTGGGACACTGCAGGTAGCCATTGGCAAAAAACAATTAATGCCTTGTTGTATAGACAATTTTTTTAGCCACCTTTTATTGAATTAGTTGGGTTTGAGGCATTTTACAGGAAAAATAGAACCCATTAGGACTCAAGAGCCCTCAATTTTGCCTGGTATATGTAGTATGTGTTACATAACTTCAGATTATCAACAAAATCAGATTGTGATTCTTGTTTTAACACAAACTATAGTTTGTAACTGACAAAAAAATCTGAAGATGTTTTGTCACTGAAAAGAGATTGTATGTGGTGTTACAGAGATATGACCGGAAGAAAATTAAATTACACATTAAAAATATATTTTCAGAGAGCAAGGACTGAAATGAACTCAAAGCCTTATATCAGCCTGTAAACCTAATCTTCTACATGATATGAAATTAGAAAGTGTAAGTTTTTGCAACATACACAGCAACACCTCACAAAAATGGGGAAAAATTTAGCATACTTTCAGTCATCTCACAGTGTCTATGGAAAGTGAGAGAGTTTCAAAGGATTGCTTTGGGCTTAAAGGTCTTCAGAGAACCATGTAATGAGCAGAATGTTCACCAGGAAGATGTGATATCCATCTTCTCACTCATTCTCTGCATCATTTAAGTAACAGTTTAAAGATAATTTCCTGAATTAAACACAAATTTAAATACTGGGCTGATGCAATACACTTAGGTCACTTTCAACTTCTATAGGCAGAGCTGTTTGTATAAAACCCTTCTTTTGTCCTTAATCACTTTCTAATGAATCCAGTGAACGTTCAACTACATATTTAAAATACTAGATTCTTATCAGGATAGCATAAGACCTTGTATTTTTGATGCTCAGTGCCTCATCACAATGAGATAACACATACTCCAGAGAGGTGAGAAGTGAGTGTGAAGTTACTCCCTCAGGAGAATAAACTGATAGAGTACCAAAACCCGAGGGCAGACTGTCATCCTTGACATAGTGTATGATGGAAGAATATCCATCAGCTTTCTGAACTGAGTCCTCCCTGGCTTCTTTTCTGAGAACAGAGGGAAGGACAACCGTTGGCAGAATTCAATCTAAATTTGCAAGTAGTGAGAAATAACAACCCTAATAATAAAATATTCTAAAGTGTTTTTCTACTGTGACTCAAAATCCGTATGTCTTCCTGTTACATTAAAGACTTCTGCATACATTACAAACTTAAGTTATCCAGTTTCTTTGTGAAATAGATAAATATTAATATTCTTAAATCACTACTGCTCTATAAGAAACATAAAAATGCCGTGGCAGATACAAAAAGAGAAGCTAAAAGGGAAAATCAGAATCTTCCTGTCCTGTGTCTGTATGACTTTTCCCTGCCCTTAACATACAGAAAAATTAAATACATTTTGAACCAACTGGCTACTGAGCTAAGAATCTAGGTATAGATGATATCATAAGTGCTTGTATGTGATGGTTATTTATGATGAGTGCTATTGCAGACTAAGCTGGTGCTTTCACTAAATAGTGGCAACAGAGCCTTATTCAACAATGCTGAATGTCAACATGCTACAAATCAGGATGTAGTGGCAGAGTAACAATGGCAAGAGGTCTAAAAATAAAGTAAAATGCTGGGTTTTCATAAAGGGTAGGAATCCAAATCCCTATTACTAAAGTGGAATATTCTGTGCACTTTGTTCATCTTTTATGCCTCTTTGTGTCATGAATAGCAACCTTGGGAGAAAATATTAATTAATTTTTTGGAGATTTCTTTAAATGACTAATCTGCACCGTATTCACAGTGAAATTATGGTGATTTTTTTCTGATGACTCTGAAACCCACCAAATCTGTTGCACAGGGCCTTCCCTGCCCGACATTTGTAGCAGAATCACAGAGTAGCTGAGATGGGAGGAGTCTTGTGGAGACCACGTTGTCCAACCCCCAACTCAAAGCAGGATCAGCTAGAGCAGACTGCTCAGAATCAGGCCCTGTTGGGTTCTGAGTATCTCCAAAAATGGAAGTTTCACTTTTTTGTGCTTCTTCTAGTGCTCAAATATCTCCCCACCCAGAGGAATAAGAATTTTTGAAGATCTTATCTCAGCTCTTCCTCGCTGCCCATTCTTTTTCTTTTCACTTGCTTCTTCACTTTGCTTGTGTGAATTGGTTTTGTTGGGGGTTTTTGAAATTGTTTTGGGGTTTTTAATTTTTTCCTTTCATCACTGAAGTTAGCATACAGCTACAAATCTCTGCAAATAAAGCTTAGTATCAAAGTATTTTGTGCAATTTATCCTCTTTCCCAGATATCCCATAATATTAGAATTTATTTTAAATGCAATGCTGGAAGTCCAGAGTTTGAACTGTATTTGCAAATGTGCCACTGAATTACTGAATAATGGGAAAGAAGTAAATTTTCCCTCTGCTACTTCATCAGGAATCGATAAGGATGGCTAGTTAAAATCTTCAGGAAAGTATTATGTGGAAAGCCACACATGATCACAGTGAAAACCTCTGGCCTATATTGCATTATTTTATGAATTTTACTACTTTGGAAAAGTCCTTTAGGATCTCTGTATTTTACTAAGTGATTTTTATTGTTTGTAATAGAAAATGTGATACTGAAATTCCGCAATCTCACCTAGTATCATTATCTGACACATTCATAGTTCTGCTAATTCTGTGTTCCTTGGAACCGTTTGCAATAACAAATTGTCCAGATTTTTGGCTGGTATCACATGATCAGCTAGATTAAAAAAAACCAACCAACCAAACAAAAAAACCCACCAAACACCAGAACGGACTGATGAGCTATTTTTTGAAGGCTGGCTGGTGTGTGTGCCTGCTGCTTAAGATACTGTGATGTTGGTGAATGGAACCTGCTTGCTGAATTGAATTGTACCAAGGAATTTCCAGAGCTTAACCTGGTCATGCAAACAGATGTTTAGGGGAATTTTAAGAGATCATGACTGTAAGCACAACAGGAGTAGCTAGGTATCCTCCTCGAGTCTATTGTTTGAGTGTGATTAACATTCCATTGAGGAAGAGTTAACTGACAAAATTGCAGAAACAGCTTTCTCTGTGTTTAGCCCACAAGGTGAAGAGATGGTTTACACTCTTGTTCTTCACAGCTAGATACAGTTGTGGAACAGTATGCTTGTCTGATTAAAGACTGGATTACAAAACTACTGATCAGTGTGGAGCAGCAAACTAAAATCCTACCACTACTTCCAATTTGCAGAATACAGGCAGTGATTTTTAAAACCTGTGAGGGACAGTTTTTTATTTGGAATCGTTTACATTAATTAAATAATTGTATTTGCAAATGGATGATTGTCATTAACAAATTCAGTATATATAATCGTTGTAATTATGCACTCAAATGGAGTACATGTTCACCAAATTTTTAAATCTTATATCTGGCAAGGCCAAAGATGTATTTAAGGTAGTACCTTCCTGTAATTCTTATCACATATCTCATCTTCTACTTCATATTAATTATTTAGAACCAAACTTCATTCTTTACCTTACAAGATAGTGAGAAAATTCTCCTTCAAGTGTTTCTTATAATTTCTTCAAACAATTTTTTGCTCAGTACTTTTTTTTTCTTTTTCTTTTTCTTTTCTTTTCTTTTTCTTTTTCTTTTTCTTTTTCTTTTTCTTTTTCTTTTTCTTTTTCTTTTTCTTTTTCTTTTTCTTTTTCTTTTTCTTTTTCTTTTTCTTTTTCTTTTTCTTTTTCTTTTTCTTTTTCTTCTTTTTCTTTTTCTTTTTCTGTTTTCTGTTTTCTTTTTTCTTTTTTCTTTTTCTTTTTTTCTTATACAAATATGAATGTTATCACTGGCCTGGCATCCCAGCATAACATACTAGTTCCTTTTCATTTGGGCTTTCAGGATGAACAGTGGAAGGTTTCCCTAAACTCAAACTGTGGTTGGTGTGATGTAAATATATAAATAACATTTTTAGGTTTTTTTCTCCTTTTGTATAAGTAGTTTAGCTTCACTGTCCCTTATGCCTCCATCAGGCATTTTCCATCTTTATAACAGTGATTGTTTCCCACTGCATAGCCGAGGATTTTTTTCCCATTCTTTCTAGTTCATTTATATTTCAAATCTTTCTGAAAGTGAGAGGTATTCTGAACATATTAGAAATAAACACTGAACATACCTTCGAATCTGAGTTTATACCAGTGCACAAATTAATGCTAGAATTTAATCCCTCAGGCAAAAATTATTTCTGAACCATTTTGTTCCTAACAGTGTGTGAGGTGAGGGATGGAGGAGCTGGGTCTTCAGTCTTGGTGTTTTTATAAAGCCAAAACTCAGCATTGTATTTATCTGGAATGCAATGCTTTCTGTGAAATATCTTAGTTCCTATTTTATAGACAATAATGAAGATTCAATACATAATCTTCAATGTATCCAGGAGAAAACAATACTTTCTCTTTACCCAAAATACATCTTCCTGGCGAAAAGTTTCATTGTGCAAACTAGCAGAACTGTTGGCCTCAGTCTTGTTCCCATTAATGCAGAAAATCTTTCCAATATTCTGGATTAAAGCCAGAAGTAGTTTATACAATTTCTTTAGTAGTAGTAGTTTATGAATTTCTTATAAAAAAACTGTGTGGAACATAGAAAGTGAGCTCAATGCTCAATGCAGAAGGTTCATTTATAGCATGAATTGCTGAGATGCACACATTGCTTAGACAATTTAAGAATTTTGTAATTCATGACATTTTGTAAGTAGTAAAGTCAAGATGTAGAGATATATTAATATTGCAGTTAAAATTAGATAAGTAAAATGGGACAAAATAGTTGCGTGTATAAATGAGCTCTGTGGTCAACTGAATAATTTTGAAGCTGGCTGTGAGTCTCTAGCTCTGTGTTGTATAAGGACTTTTTCTGTCAACTGTAGATGGAATATATCTCAGATACCAAATGGAGCAGATGTCTGTAAGTTATCTCTGATTTTTGAACCATGTGTACTACTATGAGTAAATGTTCCCATTAAATCAATCACAAGTTGATTAAAAACTTTTATTACTGAGCTTTGAAAAGTACTGCACTGAACATAAGGACACAAAATAAGTATATTTTATTAAAAACTGCATGAAGGGCAGAAAGAAACTGGTGTTTCTAAAACTGAAGAACTGTCTTTGACATTTTGGGGAACTGAATCTGTGATTGTAGACTAGATCATGACAATCTTGCTGACTACATCTAATTCAAAAGGAAGCATAGTAACTAACTATACAAGTACATAAGAAAATACAGAACTTTTTTGTGTAATTTAACACAAGTGCTGGCTTTTCCCATGTCATGTTCCCATTGTATCCACAAGACACCACAGATAGGGCTTTGAGGAAGCATATCTGCAGATGAAAAGGCTGTCAAGAGACACATAATAGAGCTGAAAGAAAAGGTTGGTCTCAATCTCTCAGATCATCCTCCAGTAGAGTTTATTTTAGGCTAGTGTTAGAAGGGGAGCAGGATAGACACAGAAAATTTTCATTGGCTTATGGTGACAATAAAGTCAGCTACCAGTAGAATGCAAAGGAAATGAAATCTTTATCTTTTCAAGTAATAAAAGAAAGTGACACAAGAAAAAATTAAGTATGAAAAACCAGAACACTTAGAACAATCTTTAAGGAGAGATATTTTGGTCAAGATTCTCAATGTTCTTGTTTAACTGAGTCACTTTTTAAAATCAAATATGCTATTCATATTCAAAATTCTTTTGAAAGATAGCCTTCTTCAACCCATATTTGGTTGTTCTTGACTTTCAGATATCTCATGGGAAAATACAAGCAAGTTATGCCAGCACAGAAAGTTCTTGGGTTCATATTTGCAATTTTATCAGACAAAACACACTGAGCACGACTCAAGTTTGAAGAAAGGAAAAAAAAAACCACAAGCTGAACTTATTGAAATAAATTTAATATAAAAAAATCTGTACATCTGAAAAAAAATATATATGGTGAGATGGATAGACCAGTTGTAATCAAGTTATGACCACTATTGCAATACGACACGAAAGAACGACACTCACACCAAGGCAAAAAAGGGACAGTTTACTTACAGACCTCGACATTTATAGAATTCCAACAGTGACTATGTACTGGAGGATGAAAATTGTCCTCTCCAACCACACTGGTCAATCCAACAGTCCATCAATTCTCTCCTCCTACAGAAAGGAATGCAAAACAATTATTATTTACATGAAAAGTGCATGAGAAACTCCACTACAAAAGTAAACATCAGAAAGCTTTAAAAGAACTTTAGAAAAACTTTAGAAGAACAGGGCAACAGACCACCACCAATGAATCCATGCAATTAACAGCAAATGAAGAGGGTTTTATGTAATTGAGAATTGTTCAGAGAAAATAAATCTATTTCATCAAAACCTGAAATCCATGAGATTGATATGAGATACACCCTTGCAAAGATATTTCATGGCTAAGGTTAAAATATTAACAATTAATCTGAAAAAAATGGTGGTATTAAAATGTGATGAATATAGTCATGAGAGTCTAGTGAGCACAAAGCTCAGTTTCCAGAGTCTTCCCATGATCATACAAATATGGACAAAATAAACAGGCTTATTAAAGTCAAATCCTCGTATTTTGGTGTGCTAGAGAAAGAAGCCAGTCCCCCTGACAGTACAGAATATGTCTAAGGTAAACTGGATGTTCTTGCTTTATTTCTGTAATGGGCTAGCCATAAAAAATTTAAATCCTAAGTTATTGTATAAATTTGTATAAATTTACTTTTTAGTGCTGGTGTATTTGACAGAGAAGGAAATATGTGGAGCTGCATTTGTTCTCCCACAAGCTGTCTGTAGCAGTTTCTAACTCACTGGTGATGAGGAGCCAATATTAAGACTCAGGCTCTGTGTCAGTCAGACTGTTTTTGTGCTGCTGGCTCTATGCTGAACACAAAAATCTCATGAAGAAAAAGGGAAAGAAGATTGGTGACACCTGTTATCAGCAGTGAATGAGGATCCTTCAATATATACTGGAAGTTTACCTGAATTTGTATGATGTTGTTGTTACTATTAATATCAGCTTTAATATTGGTATTAATATTAGTGTAGGTGTAACTACAAGATCATGGAAGTGAATGAAAATCTTCTTGTTCATACTAGTTTTTGACTTAAGCTATTAAGATTTGTGTTGTTGAGCCTGAAGAGATGATGGTTCCTCTTCTGGCCTTCCCCCTAAGTATTTGATTTATGGTCCAGTTGCATTTGATGTCTGTGGTGTGTGGCTTTATTGCATAAGGACCAGTGGCTGTGGGGACAGGTTCAGTGCTTTTAACACAGGAGTGTGACTTCAAGGAAAGAATAAAGAGCAGGAACAGATGAAGTGCTAAGCAGCCAACTGCTAAGACTGCTTTCTTGGAATAGTTTTAGCTATTTAAATACAAACAAAAGAGTACAGTGAATAAAAACAGTAAAATAATGGAAGAGGTACTTCTCATTAGAATGAGCTTCAAAGATTTCTGTAAAACAAACTTGACTTTCTTCCTTCAAAAAAATATTAAATGCATTGCATCAAGAATAAGATCCTCTCCACAGCAATAGTACACATTGCTTTGATAGATTCTGGGGAGCAACGCTTTGAAGAATCTGGAGTTCAAAAGTTAAAAAAATCCTCCCATACTGTGATGTATAGAATTTTTTTGACATTTAATAAGCTTTGCTTTGAGACATATTGCTTTTCTTGTCAACAAGCTTTTTTTTTTAAAATAGAAAATAGCATTTAATAATGGGGAAAAAAAAAAAAGGGATAAACCCCTAAAATTGGGAGCAGCATGCTTACCTGTGGAATTCTTGGCTGAAAAGTATAACTTTGCTCCTCAACTTGCAATCTGTCAACTTACTGATCAAAGATTTTGCAGTTTATACTGGGCAAATTGTTTCAGCTTTCCAAGCCTTAAGATTTCATCAGCAGTGAAGGGTCTGGAGTATGTGTCCTATGAGGAACAGATGAGGGAGCTGCTTATTTATCCTGGAGAAAATAAGGCTCAGAGGGGACTTTATCACTCTCTAGAATGGCCTGAAAGGAGATTGTAGCCAGGTGGGGGCTTGCCTTTTCTCCCAGGCAACCAGAAACAGGACAAGAGGAAATGGACTCGAGCTGCACCAGGGAAGGTTCAGGTTGGCCATTAGGAAGAAGCTCTTCACAGAGGAAGAAGCTTTTCACAAAAAGGGTGAGTGGTATTGTTGGAACAGTCTGCCCAGGGAGGTGATGGTGTACCATCCCTGGGGGTGCTTAAGGAAAGACTGGATGTAGCACTTAGTGCCATGGCCTAGTTGAAATGGTGATGTTTGCTCATAAGTTGGACTCAAGGATCTCAGAGGTATTTTCCAACATAATTGATTCCGTGATTTCTTTGTAAAGCTAATAATATTTACTTTGAAACTTACTTCTTGCAGTGTTTCCCAACCCCCCATTTTTAGGGCTACAATGCTCTAAAACACAGTCCACTAGGTTTGCTATACAATTTTAATAGGATGCAGTAAATATGATGTCAGTTTATCAATACTAACAGCATGTGGACGTTCTGGGTAAAATCAATTTGTCTTGCTTTTGCCCTGTCCCATGGATAGGAACTATTTCTGAAAAGGGAAAATGAAAATGCAGTTTCCCCATCACTGATTTTATAGTCTTTTTTCATGATAACAAATATCAGATTTTCAGAATTAGCAATGTTGAGATTTATACAGGAGGAAATCTCAACAGGGACACATTGAAATGTCTTGTTTTTAGCAGCAATATGGAAAGGACAATATGAAATAGAAACATCAGGGCTGGTGTTTACCACTCTTTATCATTTAGAGAACTCCACCACATCCAGTTTTTTAATGCTGAGAGCAATTTGGGTAACCAAGGATGGTGTGCCAGGGACAAAGAACAGTAAAATTATAATATCAGTCCAGTGATTTAGGGGGCATTGTTCTGCTCTCCACCTTTCTTGAAATAAAACAGTCAAATTAAAAAAAAATAAAAGAAGTTATTTTAAAAATTTATTATAGACAGACTGAGCAATACTACAGATTTTCCAAATGTCAGAAGCACATTCTATAGGGAAACGAGTCAGTGTCAACATAAGATTAATTTCCTTTGAACACCCTCTTTTCCCTTGAGAAAATAAAACAATGTGATTAGTATTGATTCAAAAGTATGTTCTTTTTGAATAACATTTTAAAGTTAGAGCTACAAAGGCATGTGTAATTAATCAGAAGAATAAAGTGAAATTTTGAGTGGAAGACCTTCATGCAGCTGGGAAGAAACAGTAAAAACATGTTTTTCATATAGAACAATGTGTTTTATAAAAGCTTTGGTTTAATAAACAGATCCAAGCAAGTCATTCACAGCATTTAATTTATTTGACAAGTTCGTTTTCTTTTCTTTTTCATCATGAACCTAAACAGAGGCATATTTTTTGTTTTGGAAAAGGTATTTATTTATTTTTTCTTATTATTTAATTATTTAACTGTACCAATGATTAAAAGTTTTCAGAGAATGCAAAAACTTGTTTGTACTCTGATATTTCCATATTTCCAAGTTATGATTGTATCTTATAAATTGCATCATATTCCTTCTGTTCTGTGACTTTTTAAAGAGATGTCTGAAATGTCTGTAGTTCTTTGTTTTGAGCAACATCTCATATTGACTTAAGATAGTTAATTTCAATGCAACTCCTCCCATGTGCAAGTGTTTAACATTTGATGTGTGAGATAACAGTGTAAAACTTCAAGTGTGGGGATTGAGCCTTTTCCAATGGAAATCAGTGAGAGTTTTTCCACTGATTTCAGTGGCAGTGGATTGCTGTTCCTGTGAGCATCTTGATGAGCGAAATCCTAAGTGCATAAATGTACATGGGCCGTGATGACAGACGGGCTGTGAAGAGAGTTGAACAAATACTTAACAGAATTTTTATTAGGAGTCAGATTGATTAACTGTCTAGAGTGACCTGAAGTTTCACTTGGTTAAGATTTTTTCCTTAAGTCCTTTGTAAACTTGATGCTTGCTATTCTATGCCATCACTCTTATTCCTTTTGCTTCAGAAGTGGTGAAACTGTGAAATAGGAAAATCTCCTTCAGCATGTGACCAGGAGAGTCCTGATTTCAGGCAATTTGTCCGTCTCTCTTATCACACAATACAGTTAAGTGTCTGGGTATAAGGGCACTTGGAAAGGAAGAAGAATCTGTTTTTTCACACAGGATGATATCTGTCTATATTTTATAATACCACTGGAAAGAGGCAATCCAACCATAAGGTTTTTGGAAGGCCTTGCTCTTCCCATTTCACTGGGAGATGCTGCTACTGTTCATGTGACATTTCTTTTTATGGGCTTGGATAACAATCAGGGATAATGTCTTAGCCCAGAGTACTGTGCATGGGCTGGATAGATAGCAGAGAATTTGTTTCTAGGAAGATTTGACACATTCTAGCAGAAGCCGTCTTTGTTATGTGTGATTTTAATATAGATTTGAATCTTCAGAAAAACATGAATTCTGGGTAAAATTTTTGCATGGATTTTAAAAAGAAAAAAAGGTACAAGATTAAATACTATTAAATATTACTTATCATGCAGTACCTTCTTAAGTATGATTTTATCCCATTCTTTTCATTTGCAGAGATTTAAGTATAGCTGTCTGATGGTTTTGTGACATTTGATGAGGCCTTCAGTGACACATACCTGAAATACAAATGGTCAGAACTGAAGTGCACTGCTGTCACACCATGAAATAACTTCCACTGCCCCTCTCTGCCTTATACCTAACAGACCACTGGTTTCCTGTAAATGTCCTACACATTTGAGTTGCTTAAAAAGTTTAAAAGAATCAAGAATGTGGCTTAATCATTATAAATTAATGGGATCATGTAAATCCCATAGTTCTACTTATGCCACTTGAACATAAGCAGAAAGTTTAACACAACTGGATTTATAAAATAGTATTTCTTGGTGACTTTTTTAGAGAGTGTCACTGAAAAAGACTGTGTGACTAACATGCCATGTCCCAGGGGGCTTAGTTTACTGGTATTACACACATTCATTACATAAATCAAGAGTCTCCTCTAAAGCCTGCTATGGACACACATTCATTTACTCTCCATTTTTCAAGAAAGGCACATATCTACTGCATGATGTAGGTTAGCTGGACTTTCTCCAATTTCATTTCATTCTTGTCTTAGGAAGTTCTAAAAAGTCTTGCTGGAAAACATGAAGTGCTTCAGTAGAGACCAATCTCAGAATATGCGAGAGGAATATTTCCTTTTGTTTCCTTTCCACTTTATGCCTCAGACTAGCATCATGAACTGTAGTTTAAAGCACTTTTTTTTTTTCAGGTGGAGTCAAAACATGAGTTATAGACTGCATTGATTTACCTGAATAGACAATCAGGAAAGCACATTTTAATCTAAATACTCTTGTGATAGCAAGAGGGTTACCACTAAACCACAGAATGGAATAACAAGAACATGAAGACATAATTTTCCCAGCTCTTTCAAAGAGAAAAATGATTTAAAAATTCTTTAATCATCTTTGGAAACTGTTTACTTGAGTCTAATCAAAATTACTGATATGTAATGAGGTTACCTCTGTTGGTTAGAGCATGGTCCTAATAACAGCAAGGTTGTGGCTTAGATCTCTGAATGGGCCATTCACTTAGGAGCTGGACTCAATGATCCTTATGGGTCCCATTCAATGGGGAATATTCTGTGATCTGTGACTTTTTTCCTAGGTAGCTGTTTGTAAAACTTCTCTCTGCTCAAAGTTACAAGTGCACTCCTAATAGCTTTTCAGAACTTTTGCAGCTATTTGAATTAGTCTTTTCATGGTCAACAAAGATTTCAGACTGAGAAATCAGTCCCTACTATCTCCAATGTAATGGATACTCTCATCATGATACTTGAGTGCTAACAGATCCAGCTACAACATTAGGAGAGGTTGTCCCTGTCTCTTCAATAGCAGAAGCACTTTGGTCCAAGGATAACCTGAAACCCTCATTTTTTTTCCATGTAGATCCAAACCTCATTATTACCTTCACCGCTGAGAAGCTTATCTTGTATAACTGGCTGCATGTGTAGTCAGCTGTGAATGCTTTCCATTAGATTTGCAGTTCAAACTGTTGCTGCAATTCTTATTCCCACTTCAGTAACGAAAACTGAATCTGTGTTTGAAATGCGAATGTGCTTAATCTAATTGCAAAGTACAAACCGTTTTTATTATTGTATAATCTCTCTTGATCATACATATTAACAACTGGCATCTTCAGTTTACAAGTCCTATGTTATAATCTCTTCCTGGTCTATTTTCAGACAGGTAGCTTTTCATAGTAAGACAGAAATTTCCAGTAATTGCATCCTTTTTTGTTGTTGTTTTTCTGCCACTAACAGAAGACTAAGGACCTACAGACAAAAAAACAAAACAAAACAAAACAAAACAAAAAAAACCCCCACAAAACTGCAAATATTTTTCTTCAACCAAAATAATATCAAATTCTTACTTCACTTCCTACTTTGCAGACGTTGTATTTCCAGCTACTATTATAAATTATTTATATGTCATAAGCAAAAAAGATATTTATTATTGATTGTGCTATGGTATGCACTGTCGTAGCATTCTTTAAAAGAAAGATTATTTAAATTGACCTAAGATGTATACTATAGTTAGGGTTTAATAGAATTTAACAAGGTAACATTTGAGCAGCTGCCACTAGGATAGAATTGTCCTGAAAATTTTTAAGTCAAGTTATTTGAGGTTTAAGTAGTTTTAATAAAAAAATTTGCCTGCTAGCTACAGTAGGGAATTGTAACTCAACAGTATTCTTAGATTTTGTTCTCAGTGGCAAATGCTCTGTTTCCAGCCTAATTTCACTTTTATGTCTCAGCTGTTGTTTCTGTGTGAAATCAGTATAATAAAAACTTGCTACAGTCTTAAGTGTATCATGAGAATTAATGCTTGAAAAGGAGATATTCTCCATTGACTGATCAATGTATGTTTATTCACTCAGTAGCAAACACACAGCTAATGAAAGAGAAACACTGCTGAGTTCCTGAGGGGATGCTGTCCTGGAGCCAGAGACAGAGTAGGAGCCCTGCCATTGGCATCCACATGTTCAGCAGATCAGACTCTGGCAGCAGGAATGTCCCCGTGACAGCTCAAAGGAAAATTCTGCATCTTTGCTGAATACCATGATGAAAAGCAGTATAATCTTAAAGGCTTGTATATGGTGGTTTTTTTGCTTCAGATACAGAAAATGCCAAGAACAATCTGCTTTGATCAAGCTCTCAAAGATTTATGCCATAGTATTTGACCATAAGATCTATATACAGAAAACCTGAGGAGATGTATCTCTTAAAATGCTGTTGGCAAATTTCTCATTGCAAATAACTGACAGGGTACTTCACAATAATTTGTTTTTATCTGCTTATAAATTTTATCTCTCTATATATGTTACTTCTTTTAGTTTTAAGTGCCAAAACAACCAGCTTGACAGATTAGATTGAAAGTTTAAAACAGCTTGAATGTTTTTCATCAAAATTATTTGGTATCTTTTCATGTCACTTTCTTCACAAGGAAAACTTTAACCAAAAACAGGTCAACCATCTTTATGTTCCAATTTGAATGGCTAGTCACATTCTTTCTTTGTAAAGCTTTATTTTAGCACTCTCCTTCCTTCTTCCTTTCCAAAATTATTATGCCATACTGTTGAAGCACCTGCCATATTGATTTCCTTTCAGTGTTGGGTGAAAATAGTTCTAGTTCTGTGAAATGATTCATATGTGCACACAGATTTTCAAGCACAAAAGGTTTATTAGAAATGAAAGGTTTTATATAACTGTAATCTCTCATTGCAACAAAATGTTACTCTAGCCCAACTGCGCTTAAAGATAAGCAACCCATAGGCCGAGCCCAAATAATTATTTGAAATCAAGTAATGAGATCCTTTCATAGCATATGCAGCTAATAAGTGTATGTCAAAACAAATGCCTGGGAAGTTTTCAGTGCTAATAATTTTGTTAAGATTTACATGAATACCTAATATAAAACAAACAACAAAAATTTACAACATCTGTTCCAAGAAAATTATGGTTTGGGATTCTTTTAGGGTTTTTTTTTTGTGGGTTTTTTGTTTGTTTGTTTTTGTTTCTTTTTCATCCTTATTATTGTGTTGTTGTGTCTGGATACAATTTATGTTTTCTTTAAAGTGAACCTCAGTGTTCATTGCAGATGTTTTAAGAAAAAAATGTAAATACTGATCTTACTTACCTTCAACAAAACTGGTTTATACCTACCTCCTACCTAATCATTTAAGCAGGTCCCAGGTTTGGAGCACAATTCCTCTTCAAATCTAATCCTAAATGTCCAAGCTGCTATCTTGAAATCAGGCTAAGCCGAGACTCGTATTTCCTCCCAGTGAGCTTCTTATCTTCAAGTCTGTAATTTCATGTATGTCGGTATGTTCTGCTTGAAATAACATTCACATCATAGAGGAATTTATTTTAACAAAGTCTCTAACTCACAGTGGGGGACTGATTTTCTGTGTTGTAGGGCACAACAGTTTGTAACAGCAAGCCAAAACAAGGGATTGTTTTCTTGTCTAGGCATTTGTTCCTAAGAGATCTTTAGTTTCATTGATTATCTTGTATTAGAGTTCTGAGGCAAACTGTGGAATGACAGAGCTGGCAGAATAGAGCCAGAGGCACTAGGAATACCTTAAATAACTAGGGCCACTTCAAAGCTAACATCATCCTACAAATAAACTTAATGAGATGATGTGCCTAAGGAATCAGAGGTTTTTAAGTACTTGATTGACACTTCCTTGAAAGTAATTTCTTTTATAGATCTCAGCCAACTGCAAGTTTTTACTTTTTAGTTTCTCTTTCTCTAATTCTTCTCAGATTTAAGATTACTGAAAACCACCATTAGCACGCATATGACTAAATGCAGTTGGTAGATTAAAAATATTTTAATAAATCCAGCCTTATACATTACAGCTGTTTGACTTACAACTGTTTTAAACATATTCAGACAAAACAAAGAATTACTTTTAAGTAATAACATATACTGAAATTTTGAGAAATCCCAGTTTGCACAAGGAAGAACTTTGAGAAGCCTGAAAAACAAAAAAAAGTTTTGATTACAGTTTCAGAGTAATACCTTTGTAAATACTTGTCTTAATAAAGGATACTTTTTTTTTTTTTGCCAAGCATAAGTGTGTTTTCATCATAGAGTTATTCAGTACCAACACTTCCAGTTAACATAGGACTTGCTCTATATGCAGGACAGTTGAGGAGAGTATGAGAAATAGTTTTACCAGCTCTTGAAAGGAGGTGGGAAGGAGAAGAATATTTTTTCTTCCAGGAGGTGTCAGAAAGCACACAGAGAATACACACAGCACACTTCCGTTTATTCCTGAATAATACTGAATTTACATGCAGTAGTAGAGTGTACATAGATGGTAGCTTTGCCAGACATCCATAAGATCTGAATGTCCAATATCTGGGTAGGAGGCTCCCATCTGCAAATGTTCACAGAGAAACCATAATTCACCTGAAAAAACAGGATAGGTCTGGGAAAAGTGGATGTTTGTTTTATGCCGGTGGGAGCCAAGTCACATACAAAGCATGACTGAAATTAGAATGGTCAGCACAAACATAAACCATAACTACCATGTTTCCAAATAAAAACCTGTCAGTGCAAAGTTAAAGCCAATCCTGTGTGGAAAGGTGACCATTAAAAAATAAAGGAAAATGAAAATAATTCCTTAAAAACTCATTGGGAAGGGAAAAGCATGTGTAGTTGAGTGAGATGCTGTGACTAAGAATTCCAGTGCCTGAAACACTGGAACAGCAGATAAAGATGCCTGAGGATTATGACCTACTAATGAATGAAACTGGAATATGATAACATGTTTTTACATCCTAAACCAATATTAACATTACGCAGCTGAGAACTCTGGCATCCACACACAGCACTGGAATCAGACTTGCTAACTAGACACAGGCTTATTTGTGGGACATGTGATTAAAGCCTGCAAGGAGGATTGTAAAGAAACAGATCTAACTCCACAGAAATTTCTTTAAACAGCAAATATGGCTGAAATGTGCAGAGAAATGCTCAAAGCAGTGCTCAGAGAAAGTGCACATAATTAAAATAAGAAAGCCCAGACAAAAGACATAACAAATGGGGAAAAAAAAAATAAAACACTTGCCAGTTTCAATTTATAATATACAACATCAGGAAAATATGGGAAAGGTAAAATTAAGTGCACTTAGTTCACAGGAAATTGTATAAATTATATGGAGAATATCATCAAATACTACTTTCAAGATGGCAAATGAAAACAAACTTCAATATACAGGGTCTTAGGACCCAGAGACCTCTAACTAAGAAAAGGGATATTGGAAATAATGCTGAAAACTCTTATGAAGAGGAAAATAATTTTAGTAAAGCTGAATTGCTTTAAAATGCTGTTCTATAGAAGTGAGCTGCCAATCATGCAATGCCATAATGCAGCCATTACCTCAACAGTTAATTTAATTCCAGCTGGATGGTGAAGTCCGTTGCAATGCAATCCAGACACAGTTACAAATAGCAAAGCTTGCCTGGAGTAATCTGACCAGGTGCTGTGGATGTGCGACAAAATTGTTCTGTGACTCCTGAGTGAAAACTTATTGATAAGAAACCTTTAAAAAGCAAAATACCATAATTAAGAGATCTTACTAGGCAAAGCAGACGTAAACCACAGAAACAGATGTTTCAGTATAGTGCTAAACCAGAATGTGCATATCAGTTATTTCAGTTCAACCTTCTAATACAACATGTAGGGTATATTTCAAGGATCTGAAAACACAGAGGCTTAACCAGAACGAAAAAATGCCATAAATTTATTGGGAAGAGGAGGACAAGCAGTTTTAACATCCCTTTAATTATTAGTATCCTACTACTAGGTCCTATGTTTCTCTGATGGCATGTTTTTATAGTGAGGAATTTCACCTTCTTTCCCTGTGAGACACAAGAGCTTATTGTTCTTCTGAGCTGTAAGCTCAGGGGAGGATCAAAGGCAGCCCCTTGGCAAGACCTGGCTGGGAAGGGAAGAATTCAGGCTTGTT
Source organism: Phylloscopus whistleri (assembly GCA_017589585.1). Classification (NCBI taxonomy): domain Eukaryota; kingdom Metazoa; phylum Chordata; class Aves; order Passeriformes; family Phylloscopidae; genus Phylloscopus; species Phylloscopus whistleri. The sequence goes on along the minus strand of JADMLD010001397.1, from coordinate 2,478,104 downwards.
TCTTCTTTTGGTCTTTTGGAAGTTTCTTCTGCTCTCAACAAAATTCTTCTGTGTGTATTTGTATCTGTATAGATAGCTATATGGTATTAAGACATGCAAAACTGAGTTATAATAAAGACTTTAAAATTACAGTTACACTTCTTCCTCCAGATGCCCAAAGTTGCACCTGTTATAACAGATTCCATACTTTTATTTTAAACACACAGTCAAAATATTTCAGTCTCTTATGCTGGATAACAGTAAAGAGAAGTATTGCAAAACTCTTTGACGTATCTCAGCAGCTGTTATTAATTTATATCTTTTAATACATCTTTTCTAGGAGGTATCTATTTTTACAGCCATTTAGATACCTATCGCTATACCTTTGGAAAACTTGTTGCTTTCAGAAATATACAATAAGGTTGAATTTATTTATTTGAGGAGAAAAGTTAAAGGACTTGATGTTCTTACATAGATTTTAAACTGCTTAGTATCAGCTTTCCAACTTTTTGTTTTTCTTTCTTTTTGTACATTCCAGTTGGCATATGTGTTATTCTGGGTGTGAGAATACACTTGCTTCATATATCTGAATTTTTTATTTCTAATTTAACATTTGAATTCAGAATTGTGAATTTTTATTAGATTCCTCCTTTATTTTCATACCTCCATCCTGTTAAGCAGACTGTTGGGTACTATTTTTGTCTTTGTGTTTCTGACCTCTTATTTTGGTCTCTATTGTAAGAAAAATCTTCCAATGTTAGTTTATTGTTGTTAATAAGCCATATGGTGCCTATAATGTAACTCTAGCCAAATCAACAATAAAGAAGCAGGAGTAAAAGTTATTTCATTCCAGAGTGGTTATGTATAGGATGCTACAAGGTCAGCACTGGGTCTAGATAAATTTACTATTTTCAATGAAGAATTAAATGATGAATATGAGGATGGATAGTCTTACTGCCTTTGCAGATAAGAAATTGTGAGCAAGTGTAAGAGCAACAAAAAGTGGAATTAGAATTCAATCTATATATACTGAAACAGTTTGAAAATGGCTGAAAAAACCAATTAAGTTCATAGACTATATTTTGCAAGGAATAGGTAACTAGAAAACAAATGAAATTCTTAAGTTAGTTACATTATGAAATAGATTATGAGTTGAAGAAGATTCAGAAAGTCCATGCTCTTGTGAAGCAGGTAAACTTCATAGAGGACTCAGGCAGAGAGAGGGAAGGGATAAAACCGAAACAAACAAAGTGCTGCAGAACAAGGAAAGTAGAAGTAAGAACTGAAATGTTCAACATTGTTATCATGTCCACTTTTGGGCTCTGCAATACAAGAAAGATATGCAATAGCTTGAGCTAATACAGAGAAAAACAACAAAAATTGAGAAACTTAGCAAACATGACACTTGTTGAAAGATTGAAAATATATTTTCACTTGTTTCAAGAATAAGTTTCAAGTTAATAATAAAAAATCTTCAAGGACATAAAAGTCTAAAGAACAAGTGATGGTGCATTCTCTGTCTATGACATAAAATAGTAAAATAAACAAGGAATTTTCCTGATTACATAAATATTTTTTAATGAGATAATATCAAAGGTGTTTAAGAAAAAAGTAGTTTAGTGTCTGTAAAGGTTATTTTTGATAGAGTTTAATCCCATCCTGGGCAATAAGGAGGAAAAGGACAAATTTTTTTCACAGCACTTGCATACAACTCCTCCATACTTGAGCAAAAGATGAGGCTGAGAAAAAGGTGGGTTCTTTTTCAATTGTCTCATGTGTATACAAGAGAGATGAACTGGAGAAATATCAGAGAATTTACTCTATAGATTAAAAGTCCGAAACAAGAGGTGGTTATGATGTGAACAGAACTTTGAAAGTGAAGACAAGAAACTTGGACTTCATATAAAAATGACGAGTAAGCTTAGAAAAGTACACAAATCTATGTCATGGTGTATGTCTGTCACAACACAACGCAAAGAAATGACACTCACACACTGAGATGTCCAAGGCAAAACCAGGCAGTTTATTTATAGACTTCAACATTTATAGAATTCCAGCAATGACCATGGATTGGAGGAAGAAAATCTTCCTCTTCAACCACACTGGTCAACCCAACAGTCCATCAACAGTCTCCTCCTTACGAGAAGAATGTAAACATGAGTAGACAGTTACAATAACAAGAAAGTTGTTTATGTAAAATCAGGAGAGACTCCATTGCAAAAGGTAAACACAGAAGGCTGAAATAGAACTTTAGAAAAACTTCTTAAAGAGACAGAGGAGAAAAAAACCCCAGACAACATATGTCCTTTGTAGTCCTTCTAATTTTTTTCCTAGTGTATCCTTTAGCTAATATAAATGCATCACTTAGAATATTGTTGAGTTGATAAAGTGTTTTATTGTGTTTTCACAGTAGCTGTTTCTGTTTCTGGTTATATTACTCACATATTCCCTCTTGTGTCTTGTCATGCAGTTTTTACCTCTTTTTTGTCCTTTGTTTTAGAGATTTATTGCTTCTTGTCCTGGAGGTGTTGTTGGGGAGCTGACATTTACCTTGGTTTTCTTAGCACAGTTTTATATATTTTTTCATTTATCCAAACTTCATGTTTATATGGCTACAAAGTGGTAAGTTATTCTTGCCAGGAGATGTTAGCATTTAGTATTGATAGCTGCTTTCAGATGGTGCAGCACCCAGAAAGTGTTCCACTCTCTTTTTCTCAAATGCTGATTGGCCTATTCAGTTTTGTTGTTTATCTTCTGAGGAAGAAGATGAGTACCAGTTTTCATCCATTTTGTTTTCTACTCTGCTTTACATACTTTTCTTAATTTGATATCACCTTTTACTTAGATGCCAAGTTCTGTATTGTAGACCAGATCCATTATCGATCATCACATGGAAAACTTTAAGATATTTTATCTTTGTAGGGAAATAAGTTCCATTAATTATGAAAACATAGTTGTACAATTTTTCACTGTTTCTTTTGGCAATGAAAGGCTTGGTGGAGAGTTGACAGGAAAGTTTTGCAGTGCTATGCAAACATGCTTCAAGACATTGACAAAATCTTCAGATAACTCCAGATTTGTTCACTTATCAGTCCAGGTATAGGGTGTACGCAGACACAGCTTTTCTATTTGAAATGTCTGAAAATCATTTGCGGCTTTTAATACATTGACTGTTTTCCTGCTTTATAGAACTCAGTGCTATTCTTCCCAAGGGGCAGTTGCCTGACATGAGGGAATTAGAACAATATTATTTTCAGTAATGGCAAACTCTTTCTAAAGAATTCCTGGCCAGAAACAATTAAGAGTTGTAAGAGAAATGATACACACACACGTATTGACAGACACACTTACAGTTTGAAATCATTGATGCAATTTAGTGAATTAGAGATTGAAGTACACAACTTTTCTTCCAGAAATTAAGATATCAGAACCTTGTTATCATGTAGGTTTGCAATAGAATGCTGTTATTTCCCGTAGACTACTTATTAGGATTTATTAGTCTACCTTCCTGTGTTTAATATTTTGGTAAGGAATTTAAAAATGTTTTTGGTTTCTGTTTTTCACCTGGTTCCTCTTCTTTGGTCCAGCTTGATTAGCATAAAAAGCAGTTAAACTTCTTCCATGGAAAGTGATTAAAAAAACCTCAACAAAACCAATGAATATTAAATGAAACAGAAAACAGGAAGCTTTAAAATTACTTTTCTAATAACTATTAAAATGAATGTAAAATACATGAGGAAAGAGTTTGTAACAAAGTTATTTCAAAACCCGGGATTGTTAAATGAGCTTGGTTTAAGTTATGAATGAACCAAAATACAAAAATATCTTTGTAACCCTCCCCACTCCCCTCAGGGTCTTTCATGCCATTGTCATTAATGCAATCCTTGGTTGTGCCTCCAAGTGGGAAGTCATCAAAAATCCTGAGAGCAGTTATATCTTACTATATCTGCAATAGAAGAATAGGACTGAGTCTTGTCTACACTGCCTCAAGAGGTGTAAGCTTAGATTCAAGGTCACTATTATCACTGACAAAGCAGACAGTAACATAGAGTGGCAAAATTGCAGGGAAGACAAATCTCTACCTCAGAGATAAAACAGGCTGGAATCCTCTTCAGATACTGATGGAATTTCTGTCTGACTCAGAAGCAGTGGCAGATTTCTTCTTCCAGGAACAAATTACTTCAGCTGGTTTAAGGGACTGAGACTTCATTAGATCCTTGGACCCAGTTATCTCCTCCTCACCTCTACTTACCTCTTCCTTCTATCCATTGCTTTTGTTGTGGCTTGAGAGAGACACCCTCCAGTTGGCCTGCTGCTGCAGCAAACTGTACACATCCCAGAGTGGTCTTTAGTGCTTCTTCAATAGAGCCGTGCTGTGACAGGAGGGTTTTATATGAAACAAGAAAAGGAGTAGAGTATGACAGAAGGCCAAAGGTGTAGTCAGTCTTCAATCAAGAATATTGATTATGACAATGATTTATTTTTTCTTGGAATTCCTTGGAAAAACAGCTAAAGTTCTTCTCACTATCAAAGCCTCAGCAACACGACATCTCACCTTCTGTTTAAATTCTAAAATCATAGCAAAAATCTACATATATCAACTGCACAAAGGTCTGCTTACAGCAGACAGATGCATTACCAATGTTTCAAATGGGGGTGTGGCAGGGAGTAAATATTAGCCAAAAGAGCATAATCCAGACTCAGTTTACAGGTTTTTACAAGGAAAATTAATTCAGTGCAGCTCTGTCAATTATTAGCGCAAGCATCCTGAGGTAAAATGGAAAAAATACTTCCCTCACATGCAGCTTTCCCCTTGAAGGGTTATCAACTGGAATGACATGTTCACAGATACTATTCTTTTGCCCCTCATGTGCTTTCACACAGTTGTGAAAACATGGTGGAATCACAATAACAATGCAACTCGTATTGAACAAGACAGTAATTAGATGCTTAAAAAGTGAAGAAGTAGAGGGAAGAAGGAACTTGAATACATGCTAGACAGAATAATGATTTTCATTGTGTTATTTCTTTTTGAGGTACAACAGTTAAATAAATTATTTCTTTTCTTTACATATAAATTAAAGGAAATATCGATAAGAATACATAAGAGACAACAGATCCATCCTTTCTGTTTTCTCTCAGCTTTTGAATAAACAGTCTCAAAAAATTCTTTTTCTTTTATTTTTTGTTTTTCTCTTCAATGTCAGCTTTTACATTTCCAAACTAAACAAGGTGAAAATAAAGTTGCATGCCAAATGTGAAATGCATCTATGAGGCAGAACAATAGCAAAGTTTGTCCATTGAGTAACTCTTCAGATTTGTTATGAGTAACTCTTAAGATTTGTTTTGGTTTTCATTGGCTCTTTGTTTTATGTTATCTTAGTAGCTAGTTTTGCCCATCCTTAGTCAAATCTCTTTGCTTTTACCACATCTGACCACAAAATAAATTATTAAAATGTACTCAAGTTTTAATGGTTGTCAGCCCATTTAATCCTTTTTCTTTTCCCAGTTCAAACAACAAGTTTCAAGAACAGATCTCTGTACATTTGAGGGGATGGTGTATTGTGCTGGCTGGAGTTTAGTTGATTTTTTTTTACAGCAGCTGGTATGGGGTTGTGTTTAGGATTTGTGCTGAACACAGGGTTGATAATAGAGAGAAATTTTTTATTGCTGAGCAGGGCTTACACAGAGCCAAGGCCTTTTCTACTGTCTGTACTGCCATGCTGGTGAGGAAGTTGGGGGTGCAGGGGAGGTTGGGAGGAGGCACAACCAGGACAGGTGACCCAAACAGACCAAAAGGACATGATGCCACGTGGCATCATGCTCAGTATAGAAAGTGGGGGGCAGAAGGAGGAAGAGGGTGGCACCTTTGGAGTGAAATCATTTCTCTTCCCAAGTCACTGTTAGATGAGATGGGGCTCTGCTCTCCTGGAGGTGGCTGAACATCTGGGGAGCAGGGTTTTGTTTTTCTTGTGTGTGCAGCTTTTGCTTTCCCTTTAAATGGTCTTTATCTCACCCCATGAGTTTTCCAACTTTTATCCTTCCAATTGTCTCCCCAGTTCCTCTGGTGAGGGAGTGAGCAAGTGGCTGCATGGGGCGTCTGCCAGCTGGGGCTAAACCATGACATATGCATTTATGTTTCTGTGATTTCTTACTACTACAATGCTATGAACCTTAAACTGGAAACAGTCAAGACAGGTGTTCACCATATCTACAACTATATAATTTTGCAGGATTTTTATTCGGAGAGTTAACGACTAACTCTACTAAAATACTAAGAAATTGAGAGGGGAAAATATGCAATGACAAGTAACTATTGAATTGAATAAAGTTAACCCAAAATAAATAAAGTAATCCAAGTCTTTCACTAATATTACATTGGCTACACTGGGCATACAGATTAACAAGAGATTTATACCTCTAGTAAATATATTCCTGCTTAACTAAGAGCACAAACCATTCTGAGGAACAAACACACCAGAAATTATGCACATTTTTTCTCCATTCTGATCTGTTATACTGCATCTCTTAAAATCTTATCACCGTCTAAGGCAGCTGTACCTCTTCCAGGAACACCGACACTTCTGTCAAGCACCAGAGGCCCAGGATGGTCATTGCCCTGACTGAGAAGCAGCAGAAAAAGCAAATTCTTACAGAAATTGCACATGAATGTGTCTGACTCTCATTCACAGGTTCAGATGTACTGGCAAGTACTTCTCATCTTTACTGCACCTTACAATAAAGGTTCTGTGGTCACTTCCTCCTATAAAAAGGCTTCTAATAACTTCCATGTGTCTTTTGTCTTCTGTGATTAATCTAATTTCATGTAAAATATTGCATTTAGTTTATTAATATTTGTTGCAGTGTGGATTTTAATCTAACAAGAATAAAAGATATTTTGTCTTGTATGAAGACATATTGAAAGATGAGTTAATATAGTTTGAAATAATAATGATGATACTAAATCTGGCATATGCTTTCTCTTTGACAGTTCAACATATCTAATCTTTTAGTAGGTGGAAGAGAAGCATTGCAAACTTCTAAACATGAAGTTATCAGCCATGGTCACCTAGAGAATTCTTTTCGTTTTTGGCTATTAGTCATACCCTTGAGACTCATGAGTTCATGAAACAAGAATAACTCAAAAGATGTGTGGTTTCCCAATGCTGTTTATCATATTATTACCTTTAAAGTAGAATATGAATGGTCTATATAGAAATTTGCTTGAAAAACTGGGTAATGATCAGATGAAACCCACTTGCTTCCATAAGAAACATTCTGTTTCAACCCTGGATGCCCTTCCAAGTTTGAGGAAAGAACACTTATTTTTAAGGCATAGGTGAAGAGAAGGGAGCTTTCACCTACTTTTAATGCTTAATAGTGTTGGCTTTTCTCAGCTAAAATAATTATTTATTTTTTTAGTTTATTGTTAGAATGATAGAATATATATTTAGAGACTAAAGGATGCAGTGACTATAGTTTGCAGTGGTGAGGAGTCTCTCTCCAAGGCCCCTAGGTTAATACATGGTTATTTATTTGAGGGTAAATTGGAATGAGAAAATATAAACAAAATCAGTCTATATTAGACATGAATTGGTTTTCTGAATACTGATGAATTTAAAATAAATCTTTTTTTTTGTGTAGAAAAGTTTCATTTATAAAAATATTCCTAGTATACTGATTTGCCACTTTTTTTTTTTTAACTGTACAAGTTAAAATACATTATAATTTCCACAGGTCATTCATCTTTCCTGCAGGAAAATTCTTCTTTGGACTGTAGGACAAAGCCTGGAAATAAGACTAGAAGAGAACAAACAAAATATAGAATTTATGAACACAAAATATTCACTTAGAAAAAAGTCTTCAGGCTATGAGTTTACAAAACAAAACAAAACAAAACAGAACGGTCCTCTCAGTTTAGGATATTTGTTGCTGGATAAGGAGTGATCTTTCCATGTACGACAATATTAACTGGTACAAACTGGCTTTGTTGATTGCATTTCAAACATTTTTAAGGATATTTTCACTTACAATCTTTATGGGATTATGTACTGTATGTCCTCTCCCAGCTGTTAAAAAACTAGTATAAAATCATAAATCTGGCATAAGCTCTGTTCAACTTGCTCTTGGTAATTTTCTAGAAATGCCCTGATGATCTGGACCAAATTAGTACCACATAGGCTATGTCTGTGGTGGCAGACTAAATGTTCCAGGTCTTGGTTTATGTCACTTCTAGAAAGTGCATGTCACAGTTTACAGCCTTCTGGACCCACTTACCTCACTTGTACTTCCTGTGAAAACAGTTCCTGGTGCTCAGGCATTTCCTGGGATTGTCCAAGGTCACATGAAATATAACCAGGCAGAAGAACAAGTGAAAATAAACCAGTAGGACATATCTGCCAATGTCTGAACCCCTGCCTTGGCTCTTTGGATTAGTAGAGTAGAGAGACCTTGAGATTATCCCTTAACACTGAGATCTCCAGCTCATGAATACAGAAACATTGTCTCATGTTCAGGATGAAAATTCTGGTCTGAGACCAGGTCCAGACCACATTGGCACACATTTGGGTCACAAAATTTCATGTTCCTCTTTCAGCCAATTTGCAGTACTGCCTGAATGACATCACCATTCAGCAGTGGGTGACTGGAGATTAATATTTTCCTCACAATAATTCAATACAGGCTGTTTCAATTGACATTGTTGGAATGAAAATCTTGTCAGGTTAAATATATACCCTCTAAGAACTGTATCCAAATTTCAGATACAACATTAATGTTTAATAGAACCCTAAAAACAAGTGTTAATTTTTAATATGCATTACTTTACATTTTGAGATATCAGGGATTTGCAATGAAATTTGAAGCTATGAGAAACCACACTGATTTTGGATTTCAGTACAAGATTTAAAATAAACTCATTCTCAGAAGTTATAATAAATTTGACAATTAATATACAGAAAATTTCCAGTTTTTTCCTGCTGCTAAGGTGTTGTCATTGTTGTTGTCGCTTTTGCTGTTTGGCTTGTTTGGGTAGTTTAATTATTCTTTTTTAATTTGATGAAATAAAGCTCTTTAGAAAAAAACGAGAGTAAAAGAGAAGCTGCACAAACATTTTAGCAAACAATCATGCAAAATTAAGGTCAGTGTATTTGTGTTAATTTTTATCAGCTCTAATAATTAAAACAATTAGTACTATGGATGTTAAAAGTTTGCTAATACATTATTAAAAGTTTAAAAAGTCCGATTTTTTTACAAATGTAATTCATTATTTTTCAGTTTAAAAGCAACGTTATATGGAACAACATCAGTAAAAAAATCAATTGTACTTTTAATAAAATGAGAGTTTTACCTTGGTATATTTCACCAAATCAGAGTTAGTTGCTGAGGCATTTAAAAACAAATAAAAGAAAACAAAGTTATGTCTCTATGATTTAAATATTACTCTTAGAAAGAGATGTTTCTAAAGCTACAGTTGTTCAGACAAATTGTTCTCCTTAATTAACATTTAGCATACATTCATGATCTCTGTGTATGACAAGAGTGATAAAACTAATAGAGAGAACAGTGATTCTATAAAGTTCAATTTTAATGCTTCAAGGTGATGCAAAATTGAGGCTGGATGGCCACACATTCCTGTTTAAAACTTTCCATTTACATCTGTTTCAATCAGTTGTTATCACTATTTATTTAACTCAATAACCAGCCTTATTTTACAGGAGATAAATTTTTGCAAGCATTTGAAAAGACTCTCTGCTCTCTGCTCTAGAATTTTTAAGAAAATGTTGTGCAAAGGGTGAAGGAGAAAGATATGTTTAGGTATCCTGTTGCAATTATACAAAATATGAAAGAAATATACCAGCTTCAGAGAACCTACTGTTCTTAAAATAAAGCATAGTTGTTTACCTGTCACAGTTCGACACGAAAGAATGACACTCACACACTAAGATGTCCAAGGCAAAAAAGGGGCAGTTTACTTACAGACCTTGACATTTATAGAATTCCAACAGTGACCACGGATTGGAGGATGAAAATTGTCCTCTCCAACCACACTGATCAACCCAACAGTCCATCAGTTCTCTCCTCCTCCAGAAAGGAATGCAAAACAATTAGTATTTACATGAAAAGTGCATGAGAAACTCCATCTCAAAAATGCAAACATCAGAAGGCTGAAAGAGCTAGAAAAAACAGAGTGACATCTACCCATGTGTGATTCTCAAACCATCTTTTTTTGCTTAATATTTGAAGACCCACAATTTGTTTATTGGACCCTGTAGCACCTATAAGTGATACAATGATGCTGTATTTCCTCCTCACTCTATTCCTCTTAGCACATATCAGTTGTAAATTCCTCTGTCTAACAGGGCACTGGAAGAGAAGGGAGGCACAGATTACAACCAATATTTCTTAGAATACCTTTTATGCATTAAGCTATTATTAATAATAGAATCAAGCTGTTGCTCTTAACAGAAAATAGCACAGAACACTTATGTACTCACAGGATTCATTGTCATCTTCTCATACTCCTTCCCAGCTACCAGAATGAAGAAACAGCAGGGAGATCAGCCCCAAGGGGTGATGCCTGTTGGGTGCTCCCCTAAAGCACTGGGGCTGGCTGAAATGTGCCAGGACCACCTAGGGACGTGTTAGGAGATGCCCTTAGGGGCGTGTTGGTACAGAATCTCTCCAGTAGTCTTTATATGTGCATAGCAGCCAGTGGCCATATGGCACAGAGCCACAGCAGGTGCCCTTGCGTGCTTTTGATTTTCCACAGAGCCATCATGTTCTTCTTGTCCTGACTTTATCAGTTCTACTGGGTTCAGCCCAGTTTTATCTCTCCTTGGGAAGCCCTTACACAGCCCTTACCTTCCCAATACACATTTTCCTCTCTTTGGCCTGTTGTTACTGGGCTCTATTTCTCTTTGTTTACCTGTGGAACCCATTCTCATCCACTGGCACTGACTGGGATTTTATGATGTATGCATTTAGAGAAAAAACATTATTACATTACTATTAGAGAGATATTTTTAGATTATGATTAGAGAGATATTTTTCTCTTGAATAACTCTTTTTAAATTTTTGTCTTCCCATTTTTTCTCTCTTCCTGCAAGCTACACATTGAAAAATACGAAATATTTACTAAATATTATTTAGATGTCTTTTCTATCAAATTCTTTGACTTTACAAAGTGGATTGTTTACAACTGTGCTGCCCTTCTGCTTAATGGGCACCCTGGGGGGATGTTGTTGGGTTTGAGATTCAGCTACATATTTTCAATAAACAACTCCTGAAGCCAGTGAATGCCGAGAGCTGTGAGCATTAATCAGTGATCTATCTGAATGGAATACTTGCCTGTTCTCCCTTCAGGGGATGGAAATAAAAGGACACACATCATGATGCACTATTCACAGTCACACACAGTCGAATAAGCCCAATGAAATATTTTAACATTCTCTTTTAGTGCAAGTTTTTTGGCTAGCTTGAAATTGTGATAGCAAAGCCGACTGCCTTATCAACAGATTTTGCCAACTAGAAAAAGCAAAAAAGCTTCCCCAGGATAAAGAGCAGCTTTCAACTATTAAAAGGTTTTAGACTGCTGGTAGATTATTTTTGGAGTTATTGCATTTGCCATGTCCTTTTGTCCTTGAGTCACATTGCTAAGATGATATCTCTCTGCCTTGGAGGGAAAGCTGCCTGCTCAAGTACTGCCTGAATGGCACTGCAGCTGGCAGGCTGATTTACATGTAGCTGCTGACATCTTCCTTAGAGGAAATCCCTACTCTTGTTTTAAAAACATGGGTCAAAGGTTCAGTTTGGCAATTGCAGGGCTTGTGGTACTGGAGAAGAGAAAGGCAGGAGAGTTAAAAGCAAAGAATCAACCTGAGAAAATCCACAATTGTTTTTAAAGTCAAGTCAGCCATTCCATTATTCAAAATAAATAAAAAACAATGACGCCAGATATAAGGAGGAATCCTATGCTATCTTTTTAACAGAAAGCTGTCAATTCTAAATGACCATAGTCCAGCTGGATATGCACAAACCTCTATAATGAAATAACAATATTATCTGATGTTTCTGGAACTTTCAGTCATTAGGAATTTACAGGCCCAACGATAGCACTGATTTTCAACTTTGCAAGAACTGAGACTTTAACTGAAATTCTATTGTATGTAAATCAAATTTCTACTCTTACTTTTCCCACTGTGAATGTTAAGTAATGTTGTGGGTGGCCCATTCATTTGAAAAATCTCTTTAGCAGCATCGTGTAAAGAACTCTCTTTGGTCCTAGGTATTCTAGAGGTCACAATTTCTACTGAAGTTGGTGGCATAGGATTAAATTATATGCCCAACAGCATAGAATTTCAAATATAGGGAATTTCCCCATGTTACTGGAGGAGGAAAAAATGTAGTCCCTTTCTCCAAATCAATACAGTTATGGTGCAGGAGGCTGAATGAAAGGGTACTGCTGCAATGCCTTCCCATGCCATGAGGAGAAACCAGAATAAAACTAAGAAATAAAAATTAAAGATTGTTAACCCACTAGGTTTTTAAAGGACTGAACAGCAATTCCAGAGAGTAAGTATAATGCAGAGCATGATATCAGAAGCTCACGAAAGTAAACATTTGTAGCACTTGCAGTTATTTCTGTATATTGTTCAAGGATCTACTGATCTAGCACTTCCCCCATGTCCAAGTGATGTACACTGCTAAAACAAGCCTGCCATGTAGAGCTTTCCACCTAGAAGGCGGTCTCAGTTTGTTCCAGGTGGCTAACTATGAAACATTCAGAAATGGGGATTCTAAGATAAGGCTTCAAGTTCATTTAAAAGTAATAAAAGAGCAAAGGAGATGAAGCAGAAGAGTAGCTATTAATATCAAAAGGACCAGAATGATTATTTTGGCTGACCTCATGCATAAACTAAGTCATAAAGATATCTAACCCATCCACAGGGTTGTAGTTTCTAGGTAATTCCTCTGTGATTTCTTTCAGTATGGTTGACTTACTTCCATCTGTAAGGCAAATCCAAGTCACTCCTTTTTGAAGACAAATTTGTAAAAAAACAAAAACAAAACAAAACAAAACAAAAACCCAACATCAAATTTAATTCAGGAAAGAATTTAGATATTTTGTGGAGCCTGATCCATTAGGAAATGCTGAAAGTCTTGAAAGAGAGGTGGTTATGAAGTCTTTAGTTTGTTTGGCTCCTGTTTGGACTGGCAGTTTCTGACAAGGGTAAAGATATGCTATTAATCCAAAGACTTCTAGAATGTAAATTTGAGTGCTTATTGAATTAAATATTTGAGTAAATTCTCCAGAAGAGCTGCAGATATACTTTGCTCATAGTTTGCTTCTTCTTTTAACTGCCAAAAAATCAGAAAAAGTTGATCCTTTCAGTTTTGTCTTCTGAACATCTTTTGCTGACTCTTGTTTTCCTTTCATACTGCAGTGCTACAAAGCATAAATTCTAATGTTTTACAGCAGGAACTGCGTGCAAATGCTGGAGTCCTTTAAATTTCTGTATATGTTTATAAAATCTGATACCATGTACTTTGATAACTTTGATAACCTGATGTTCATTATTTTCATTATTTTCAGCACCTCTTTTCCTCGCTTTCTCTTTCCGTTGATTTCCACATTTACTTTAAAGATTGAATATCCAGTACTTCAGTGGTGTGAGTTCTCCTTCTGAAAAGTTTTGAACCAATTATAAACAAAGCAGTCTCAGTCTATTAAAAGATTTGTTCACTTTTGAACTTTTGGTGCAGCTTTTGCTATTAATAGTATTGACTCCTTCCTGACAGTTTGCCAAATGGACAAGAATAATGCAAACCTCATAATGACTGAAGTCTCAAAGTTGATGAATAAAGAAAAGAAAAACTTTGGATGGCTTTTTCTCTGACCAAGAAATTGTTTCGTACAGTGTGAGAAGCCTTTTGTAATGTCTGTTACTAAGGCATTACAAACAGGTACTTCTTTACAGAGTATTTTAATATTTTATGTTTCTCACAGCTTCAGAGAAACACGCTCATTAGTTGTAATTGATAACTATACATTTTTTTCTTGGAGAAGATCAGGTTACATATATTTATAAAAATAAATAAATTTAAATAGTGATTTTGTCCTAGGGGATGCCCAAGAAAATTTCATGCTAGTAAAGAGATAGGTATTGTATTTTCACAGTTAAATTCTTCAGTTGGCCTCAGTTTTTAAAGAATCCATCTATAGATACTGTCTTGAAAGAACATTTTCAACTGACATAATTTCCATTTAGGGGCAAGTAATTGATTTTTAAAATTTGCTTTGATAAACTGTCATTAAGCAGGATGATAAGACTAAATGATCTCCAGAAGTGTCTTCCAACCGCAAATATTCTGTTATTCTGTAAAAACAAGGGATCATATGTCAGAGTTTTTGATCTGCTCAAAAACAAGTATAAATGAAAGGTCCCACTGGCCTCTTTAGTCACTTAATTCAAATAGTGCGTGATTTAATGCAACTTCTTTTAAGATCATTGGGAACGTTTGTGTTAATACAATAGGTGGATCAAGTCTTGAGTAAGAGCTAAGTTGTTTTTTTCAGGAAAATGTCTACAAACTGTAATCCTTAAACTTTAATAAAATGTTGGCATAATCATATTGAGGAAAAAAACCAAGTTAATATAATTTAAAACTCTCTAGTGACGCTGTATTTTCAACGTGAATGTTCAGTTTTCTTTGAAAGCTTCCTGTCCAAAAAATTAAATCACCCTTCAGATTTTCTATTTCTATCATCATATCTCTTTAAATGATATCAATTGCTGTCCTTGTTGTTGTTTGTTCTGTTACATTAAAATACATTACAGTATTAGTATAGTACAACATAGTAGATATAACATGAAATTTTCTCTGGCATCTCAAAAGTTAAAGTTGTAAGAAGCCAAAAATCAGCATAAATTCCTGGCCATGTCAAAGTCCATGGGACAGACTGGTGGCCCTGGCATGAAAAATTCCACTTTTGCGTCATTAATATTTTCTGTCATCTTGTCCAAAACAATGAGCTGGGTGAGGCTTTTCCTGACTTCAGTGGCACAGCAGCTGTTTGGGATTCATGAAACAATACAAAACAGGAAATGTGTGTGGCAGACTTCTGACATTCACCATCGTTAGGCCAGAGTTCAGCAGCCTGTTCAGCTGCCTGAGTAGTATAACAGATTCCCTTTTGCCTTCCTGTCCAGGATGTTTTCCTGAGGTGTTGAATCTTCCTCATTAATGTTCCTTTCTCTCTCTCTCGCCATATTTTTTTTTTTTTTTTAAACAGAGGTCTTCACTTCCAGATACAATAAACTGAAGGGTAGCTGGGGTGAATCACTTCCACAGATCTCCCAGACATTCATGTTATGGTCTGATTGCCCTCTGAAATGTAGCTGTAGTGAAATACTTTGAAAAACACTTTGAACTTGGTAACACCTCTGCCTCAGGTTTTTTTTTCTTTTCACTTTTCTTTTATTACTGCCATCTGCTTGGAATCAAGATCTTTTGCAGACATAATTTTCTGCCTTCCCCAAAACTACAGTTTTTCTGTTGGCAATATTTTGAAATTACGCCTTTCTATAACAGTGCTTAAATCTGGTTTCATCCAGGGTTATCAGGAGGGGAGAATAAAGAATTAAGGAAGAAATTATATTTCCTTAAAAGAAACTTTATTGCCCTAGATATTTTTTACCCTGCTTAAAGCCAGTAGGTCTTTGGTAGAGATATACTCCAAAGACCTTTTTCCTGGTTTTAAGTTTACAGGTAGACATTGTTATTACCAAACCATTACAGGCAGAATTATCAAAATACTCAGCTCAGTTTTTCTGGCATTTTTATTTTATTGATCACAGTTATCATTGTGGCTAATTACAATATTTTTTGTTCATTGAAGCTGCACCCAGATATTAAACTCCAAGTAGTATAGAAGCAGTGGAATGAAAGAAATGTCATATCTTAGAACTGGCTGCACTAAACATCCTCCTAGATACTCTCATCCAGTCTTCACTTTTTTTTTTCTTCTCATTTATAAATTAAGAATGGATTTTATATGCTTTTTAACTTTTGCGCAATAAATTCTCTAAAGTTAGTGACAAGATCTCCTTTATGTGTCTTCACCCTGATAATGCCAAGCGCACGCTTCGACTGAGAAACAGTCACTGCATTTTACTGCATATCATATTCTTGTGAGTAACGTGTGTGGCTCAGTAACAGCATAAAAAATTAATTTATACCACAAGCCACTGAGTTGAACAATGTCCCTATCCTCTTAATGCCTGTATGCCCACAACTGTGCATTTGTGAGACCTGAGTGTGCATCCATCTACCATGGTTTCCTTTGGAAGGCATGTTAAAGTGTGCATGGACCATGATCTATCTCTAAAGCTAGATCTACTTCCCTGTTGTTCCTGCTTTGAAAAAGATCTTGGAACACAGCTAGAGCAAGATGTTCCTTACTATCAAAATCTTTCTGTGATGCACTTCAAGGAGATCCACCACGATGGACAATTCAGTGACCAGTCAGCTCAGTGAGGTTTGTATGAAAAACACTTGCTCTACAGTTGAGTCATCACTCCAAGCACCTGGACAAAATGCATCCAGAGGAAACACCTTGCTGTGAGGAGAATATTTATGGAGCTTTCTATGATTCCAAACACAGTGAATAGTATTAAAGATGTGCTTACAGTACTCTTTTAAAAAGTAAAGAGCAAAATAACAAATGTTCCCTAAAACTTTCAAGGAATTTTGACCATTTGATGTATTCATAAATTAATTCCTACCTGCAGTACTAATGTAGAAAAAACACAGGGCAAGAGTCAAAGAGAAGACAAAGAAATCGTTAACTTGAAAGACAAGTGGCCGCTGATGCTGCAAGCCTAAACAAGGTGTAAAACTTGGCGAAAAAAAAATCTTTCTTCCGTGTTCCATTTTCTTGAGCCATAATATATATCTAATGCAAATTTAAGTTCTAACATATCCATACACTATGAGGTATGCTGAAGTGGCCAGAATTACTTCCAAGGCAGATGATTACGATTCAGTAGTCATTACCTTGACACACTTTACTACATCAACCAAGATAGGCATGGTCTATAAATACACAAACATGGCCATTTAGAGCCATTATGAATGCACTCTTACAGATTTCCTGTATAATGTACCTACGAATTCACAGAATGATGATCATACTAAATATTCTGTGAATTCAAATAGATATATAAAAGACATAGCACTTAGTGGTTTATTTAATACCTTTTCAAATTTGACTTGCAGACTTTTGCTTAGATTATAAGCCTTGTCAGATAATTTAAAACAGTCCTACCAAGTTTTCTTGAACTGCAGATAAGCAGTTCCTTGACCCGTCTTTCTATCTTTTTGCCTTTAAAATAATTCAAAATTTTGAATCATACCCTTGACAATTAGAATTACAAATCACTGACACTTAAGAAATATTTTAATGCAGAAGTAATGCATGAAGAAGCGATGAAATTTCTTTGAAAATTAATTATACACACAAAGCCTCGAAAACTACAGATGACCTTTTATGATACTGATGCTTCTATTGATATGAGTAAAATATTTCCTTGATTTAGAGAAGAAATATGCCCATTAGAGACATTTGTAAAATAAATAGCTCCTTGATCCCTGCCCTCATATATGATTCATCTCCTTCAGCTTTAATTTTGTTGCACTTACTGAACAAGTGGCACTTAATGAAACAATTTGCTGTGCTGATACAGGATGTCAAAAGGAAAGCACATGCAGTTTCTACATGACACAGATAATCCTGGCATATAGCTGCAAAAACAAGTGTGTTCTTTGCAAAACTAAAACCAACAAAACCCAACCCAAACCACAACATAATGAAACAAAAAAAATTCCCAAAAAGTAATGCACAGTATCTATAGGGTGTAAGTTCTTCAAAGAGCTTTTTTTTTAATAAAAAAATAAATCTTTACACACAGACAAAGATATTTAGGGAGAGTTCTTCCCAGTTTTACAGATAGAGAATTTAAGAAACCAAGTAATTTAATACTGATTACACATCAAGACACTAAAAATAAAGAAAGAAATTATGACATTTATGACATTTCTCGTTAAGATAGCTCCCTTTCTCTCTCTCTCTCTCCTTTTTTTTTTTTTTTTTTTTTTTTTTTTTTTCTTTTTCCTCCTGTTTCCTGTAGAGGTCTGCTGCTTGATCACAGGAGACATGTGACTGAAACCCCTGAAATTCATTTAAATATCTGAAGTTTCAAATGCAATTTCAGACGATTCCTATCAAAACTTAATGAATTGACATTCATCTTCATCCTTACTAAGAAAAAGAAAAGATTACAGACCATATATCTGTAAAAAGCCTCTAGATTAAATCTGCAGTCACTGGCTATTTAGACTGAAAAAAAACCCAAAAAAACAAACCCGACCAAACCAACCAACCACCAACAAAACAAAACTCCAAACCCTAAAAAAATCTGGAAAAAATTAGGAAAAATTCTGGCAAACTATCACAAAATTCAATTTAATATTCTTGTTTAAATCAGACAGAGTTAAGTAAATCTTTTAGTATAGAATTGTAATCCAAAAATGCCATAGTAATGTCATCATTCTCCCTGATTCCACCATTTATTGTACTTCCTCACTTGAAACACTTGGATTTTGAATCTAACTTAATTTGCAATACGTGAGAGTATCACAGTCAAATAGGGTTCACCCGAAGGGAAGAAATAGGAATGAGACTGAGGCCAAAAAGAAAGTTGGAGATGACCTCTTCGGCCTAGACTGACAGCTCATGAAGTCTGTAGAAATTGTTTTAGACAACTAGTCCATTAAGCCATGTGTTATACTAGCCCTAGAATTTACTAGGAAATTGTGGAAGAAGGCACTCTTGGTGGAAAGGCTTTATAAGGTGGAAAGGAGGACTGAGAGAGTCCTCCCGTCACAGTGCTGTGTTATACAGCACACAGAGCCAAGCCACATTCTTGTCTCTGGGATGTAGACAGAAGTAGTCCATGTGCTCTTTAACCCAGGCACTGTTTGCTTTTATATTGTCTATCAGCTGCATGGGAAGAAGGGAATTTGGCCTTCGACATACCTGTCAAATTCCTTAAACATCCAATTTCAGAGATTGCTTTAGGATAACCAAGGGGTTATCCAACATCAATAGAAAGCAAAGAGGAACCCTTACTAAATACTCACTCACAAAGTCATTTATCTCTCCGAGAGTTAGCAGCAATACTCGATGGACATCCCCTTTATGATTTGTCTCTCATACAGCCAAAATTATTATGTATAGAAAAACACTGTCTTTAAAGGATCACTTGGTTAATTTCCCTAAAATACCAACCCAGAGAAAATGAGTCAATATGACTATTATGATGATCCCAAGAGGTAGAATTACTTAAAGGTACTATATATCTATTTCTTCATATATAGTAACCTCTCTGGAGGCATTTTTATTGCATATTTGGTATTTTTTAAAATTTTTTTTGGTATAATTTTTGCCTTCTATTCTGATAGTATGTTTTAGGAGAAGTTGATGCTTGTGCTGTCTCATCCTCACTTTTTTGTGATTAATCTCTCTGGTTTCCATGCCAGCACACATAGTACTTTAAAACATGTTTTCTATTTGATTTATTCATCAAAACAAAATATTCTATTATATCTTCAAGTTTCTCCTGAAGTCACAGTGAGTTTTGTCCATCTGAGGACCAAAAATCAGAATTACCATTCAAGAACATCTAAATCCCATTTTCTTCTTGTATAGATATTTAACAATTCTTAAAATTTAGTGATTGTTACCCTAGAGTTTTCTTTACTGTCTGTTATATACTTCCTTCCTGCTGTTACATTGCAGTAAAAGGTTTAATAGATTAACAATAGATATTCTCAATATAATGAAATATAATTTGCCATTGATTTCCCAATCATTATATTTTTAGAAAGCTAATACAGTATAGTAACCTTGATTGCCAGGTTTTTAGGCCACATTTTTTAAAGAAACCCTCCAGAAAAATAACCACTTCAAGTAGAAAAGAAACAGAAGGGGATTCATTCAGTGAACAGTGTTAGGGAACTTGTAAGGGAACTGCATTTCTTGACTAATTTACTCATTTGTTTGTTATTTGTTTTTTCTGGGAGTGTGTTTCTGTTTCGGTTTGATTGGTTTGATTTGGTTTGGCTTTTTTCAACCACCGCAGAAGTTCTTATCCCAGGCAGTGAAAGAGTAATGCACCTCAGGAGCCATCATCTCATCACCTAACTCACCATGTATTTGCTACTTACAATCTAGAAAGGAAGAGGATGATAGATTAGTTCCAAAAAAGCAATGTTCTTAAAAAGCCCCACAATACTGTCCTTTTATATCTGCTGCAGCTAGTAGATCCCAATTTTAAGATCATGAGACCATGACTGGGGAACCAATTGATAAAGCATAAATGAAAGACTGCCATCCAGAGGGACCTACAACCATCAAGAAAGGAACTGAGAGGAACCTTATGAAGTTAAGCAAGGTCAAAGGCAAAATCCTGGCCATATAAAGGAGGAACAATAATATGGGCTGAGGCTTGTGTGAGGTAGAAGCTTGGCTAAAAGTGATATGTAGGTCTCTTGAGAGACAGTGTGTATGAGCCAGCAGTGCACCCTGGTAGCAAAGATGGCCAGTAACATCCTTGGCCAGAAGCACAGTCAAAGAGAAGAGCAAAGGGATTATTCCCTTTGTTATCAGCACTTGTCAGACCATGCCGAAAATACTGTGCACATTTTTGGGTATCCCAGACATGAGGCAGTCATTGATAAACTTCAGGAAATGGATCAGAGGTCATCAAGATGACCAGAGGAATTGCCCTGTGAGAAGAGGCTGAAGGTCCATGACTCAGCCTGGAGGAGAAACTGTATTTGGCAGGACTCAAAAGCAGATCCCGGTATCTATGAGAAATATATATCAATAAAGTGGAGACATACAATGGTGTGAGACAGAAAAGTGAACCACAGAATGAATTGAAACAGGTAAATTTGTGCCTGGATAGAAATGTAAGAATACATGGATTATGAGGGCATACAGTTCGGGAGTAGAGACAGGGGAGTAATACATTGAGCATCCAGTCACATCTTCTCAGGAACAGTAGATAACAGCAAAATCAGAAAGATCCAGTGCTCTCAAGCTACTGATGAAACTATTGAAAAGCTTGAGGAGGTTCATATAGTACTTTATAACTGGTAAAATGAGGGGAAAAAAGACAACCGTGACTCTCATGTGAATTAACAAACAAAATTCTTATGGAACATTTGAGGGGGCTTGTGAAATTGTGATAAACATATCGAGTTTTTCACAGGAAGGGTCAAGAGCCCTTGGAAGGAAAATGAATAGATTAAGAGGATCAGGAAGAAAGGGTGGGTAAATGAAAACGGCAGGGGTGGGGAGGGAGGATCACATCTAAACTACTGCTGAGTATCCTTGACTGGCCAAGCCCTCTGCGTGATTCCCACAATTTATCTTGTTTTCTCATAAATCTCTGACTCTGGGTGCTTTCTTGGGTGAGGGTCCTGTGTGTGTGTATGCTTGTGCTAGTGTTACAGCTGGCCATATGTGCACTTGTGTGATTTTCTGTGTTTTTGTGTCTGTAGTTGTGTGTGTGTGTGCTCAGAAATTCTGGAGAAGAAATGCTCTGAGTTTTAACATCCAATGGATTCAGTTCCCTTAACATTAAAGGTAAATCTGTTTCACCAGGAGGACTGTCAGGCTCTGGAGCAGGTTACCCAGAGAGGCTGACTGACCTCTTTCCTCAGAAGTTTTCAAGACCTGACTGGACAAAGTCTTGGTAACTTGCTCTATCCTTAAAGCTGACCCTGCTCTGAGCCACAGCTGGACTTGAGGCATGCTGAAGTCTTTTCAGACCTGAATCATCCTATCATTTAGGATTAATGATCCTACAATTATTTTTCTGAGACGAAAGCCTGTAGGAACTAAAATTGTGTCAGGTTAGCTTGACAGGTAGGGTTCCCCATGTTCCTGAAGTATTTGCACAAAAGGATGTATGTAGGCTGAAGGATATGCTGACTGGTTCAGACAGTGGCTCTTAATTAACTACCAGTCCTTTTATATAGTTTTATATAGTATTAAAATATTTTTGTCAAACTTCTTTTCTTCTAGTCTCAGCAATCCCCAATTAAAAAAAGTGGAAGAGAAAAAGGTAAAGGCTCTACACTTGTACAGTTCGGCTTTAAAATGTCCATTTATTTTTATTTGTACTTTAATTAAATGGATTTTTTTTTCCTGGTTATATTTTTTGATTTGATGGGATACATCAAAGCATGATTACATGCTTTACAAGATGCATCTCAGCCTGACTGCTGCCAGCCATATCTATGTTAACACAATGAACAGACATTAGTGGGAATTAGGTGTGAACATGCACTTTATTTTTCTTATAAAGTAGTTGAGAGGAATAAAAGGCTAAAAGTCAAGACACCTGCAATAAAATGGTGAAGAAGAAAACAGACTGTTAGAGTTTGCAGATTGAAAAGAGGAAAAGTAAAAGCGTCTACTTACTTGTACATCCTGCTTTAAGAATTTGGGGAGTTGGATTTTCTTAATACTGTGTTTTCCTCCTAGAAAACTTTATATTTATACTCCAACTCTGCAATAAGCAGGAGAAAGCCTAACTTCCAATTAAAGTACAGGAAGCAGATTCATTCATGTTATGGAGTAAAATTGTGTCTGAGATAAATTTCACAGAAGCAGCTCACTCCAGCTCAGCTTGCAGCAACCGTATTGCAACTCCACCTGACTCATTCTCCTGCCTAAATACAGAGGGCCAAGACTGCTAGGAGTATTCAGACATATCCTACATATAATCATGAGGGTTTTTACAAATACGTGAGTGACTTTTATTTACTTATGTTATAATAATGTTGTTGGGTTTTTTTGGTGGTTTTTTTTTTTGTTTGTTTGTTTTTTTTTTTTTTTTTTTGTTTTGTTTTGTTTTGTTTTGTTTTGTTTTTTTTCTTTATATAAGATCCCAGCAGTAAAAGCACTGGTCCCTGACATAGAGATTGAAAAAATTTGTGCCTGTTCATTCTGTGCTTCAAAGTGTGCATGGCAAGCAAACACGAATATAACTTGAGCTAGATGATTTGCACTAAATGAGTACTATTTCAATTTTCAAATATGCAGCTTTTTTTTCTCCAGTGATAAATTTCTATTCCTACTCTAACAATAGAAATCTCCATTTGTCTTGAGTAAATTCAGATATGAATTGCAGTGATTCAAGCATGTTGAACATGGACAGAGTTTTTGGCATCTGTCCTGTAAATGTACTGAGTTAAATCAATAGAGCATTCTTATCTCTTAATAATAAACTATGCACCGCTAATCATTCTAGAACGATTGTTACATGTTAAATTATCAGACAAATTACAGAATACCTTTCCTAGGTGAGAATGTCTTTGTAACAGTGTCTGTAGCTCTTAGTATAAAAAACAAAATGATTATGAAATCTTCCTCAGTGCTGAGACTACAGATTTGTAGTGACAATGCTTTCCTTTTACTAAGAGGGTCCCAGCACCCAGCTGGAGTAATTTGGCACAGCTCTGGTAAAATCACTGGAGCAATACAATATTGTATGAGCTGGGGTTATGGTTCCTGAGAACAATAGGGAAAGCCCAGCTGTATTGTTGACAGACTTTTGAATACAGTTAAGAATAAAATCCTTCACACATGCACAAAAAATAGCCACCCACTGTAAAAACACATTTTCAAGACTGAATTGATTTGTGAATACCATGTGTTACCAATCATAATAATTACATATGTTAGGTAAACTTAATGAGAAAACTCAGACAAATCTATTTTTATTCATTGAGAAAACACTCCTTCAACAAAGCACTTTCTTGTTATTATTCACAAATATATTCTTTATAGTTTTCTTTAATTTCCAGTGTTTCCTGTTGGTTTTCTTCCAGATGGAAAAAGAGGACATTTGTTTATTATAAAACAACAGAGAGAGCAAGTGACAAATAAAACATTAAATAATCATAAAACCTTCCTTTTTAAATACTACTCACAATTCATTTGGGGGGAATAAACAAAAATTTGACTGTAGATTCTACTCTTGATCAAGACTTGAAGACCTTCTCTAAATTATTTATTCCATGATAATTATATGCTTTGAGATAACCAGACTGGGAAATTTGTTCCAGTGCAAAACATTATTTTTCATCCTGTACATGAAAAGGTTTGTTCATATCTGTTACATTGCAAATGATGGCAGTATAGAATATTGGTTTCCTTTCTACTCAAATGTTATATTACAGCCATGACCAGAGGCTTAGCACAATATTTTTAGTGACCATCATCATCTCAACAAATTCTAGTTTATAGGTGTCCAGACCTCAGAGCCTCCTGACATCCTAACAGAATCAAGAAAATAGGAAGTTTCCATTAAAAAAACACCCAAGCAGTTTTATACAACACCCCTAATCCCACCTAGTCACAAACCATATCTCTAAAATATTAAACTACCAAATAAATTAAATTTAGATGCATCAAAAAGAATATTGGGATTTGGACCAAAAGAGTATATAGAAATGGCTCAAGATGTGATCTGTTTTCATCCAAAAAACTGTGTAGTGGTTTAAGGCAAATTTGGGAGGAGAACTCCTAGGGAAACCCTCCCTCCCCACCCCCAACTGGTTTGGGAGAAAACCTCCTCAGAGAGAAAGTGGAAAGAAACCTGTTTATTAAACTGGCAAAAATACTCCCCTAGCACAATAAATTGAACAATACCAGATGACAAGAACTTCGTGCTGCCCAGGACAGATGAAAAATTAGGGAAAACAAAGTCCCTCTTGTAGATGGTTTCTGGTCTCAGCTCTTCCTCACTTCCTCGCTTCCTCGCTGGGAAAAGTTGCGGCACTGGAGCAATCTTGGTGGGTCCGGTGCAGACTCCCCCGGAGCCTCCCCCCCCGGGTCTTCGGTTTGGGGAGGTTCGAGCAGTCCAAAAAAAACAGGCAGAAAAAAGGAAAAAAAGGGAAAAAAAAGAAAAAGGAAAAAAAAAAGAAATCTGAAGCTGCTCAGCCCTAAGCTACGCTAACTAGCTACAAAGCAAAAGCAAAGCGAAAGTGAGTGCCGAAAAAAAAAAACAAACCCAAAAAAACCCACCTTGCTGTCTGGTGACTCCCACTCTTCAAGGCCAGTCCGAGAGATTTCCAAAAACAAACTGCATTTTTCTCCCCACTTCACTCTCAGGTCCAAATTAAAGGCACAGAGTACAGTATCCAACACAAACCCAACAGACGATTGGGGATACATCGTACCACCACCCCACGACAAACTGCTTTCATAATTTTTTTTGGTTTGGTTTAGGTTTTTTATTTCGTTTTGTTTTTTTTTTTCTTATTTACTTTAATAATTGATTTTCGTATGGCTTGTGAGTCTGAACAAGGAACTCTATAGATAATATTTAAGGAGATTTGTATCTTGAGCTCCGGCTGGAACCAAAAGCCTATATAATGTTCTAATGTAATTTCAAATAACCAATGGCTGAAAGATTACTAAACATGAACCATCATACTCAGAGAAGTCCTCCATATTCCTCCATATCTCATGTAGAATTAATAGACTTTTTCTGTTTGTGCCACATTTAGTGGACAAGGCAGGTGGGCACATCATAAAGCAACATAGACATGTGACACCACACATGATTTTATTAGCAACATTTGGATTGTAGTGAAAGTGCTATAGCTCAAGTTAAACACTCCTCTCCTTGAAAAGCATGATTGTCTGTAATAACCAGTTATCAGTGTTAGGCTGCACTTGCTCACTGTTAAAGATTAAGCCCTGACTCTGTGCATGACTGTGTCAATATTTGGGAAGAGCAAAATTTGAAGTAATTTCAAGTCCAAACCCCAACATATAACACATTCCAATGTCTCTCTATTTTTTATTCTACAGTATTGTGTAGCTATTTTGGGTAATTTTTACAAAGTTTGCAGTAGGTGACATAAAATTAGGATGTGGGAGGGAATAGTGTAAGCTGAGAATGACATAGTACAGGTTAAACCAGAGAGAAAAATAATGCCATGATAAAGACTGAAGCGAAGAAATTAAGATTTTAGATATAAACAAAAGCCAGCAACTTGTAGTAGAAGTAGATAGAATCAATTTCCATATGGTTAATCTCACCATGCTTCTAAGTCATTCTTTATCTGTACCCATGTACAACAACTGAATGTGAGTTTTTTACTAATTTTGAAGTGAAACACAAACCATTTTATAAAAAAAAGTGTTGAATTTTGAAAACTTTTATAAGCAACACATATATTCTGATATGAACTGTCTGCCCTATAATATGCAAAATATACTAGTTTACCTGTTCCAAGATAAAAAAAGAAATAATACAATATACCAAAGCTGATGGAAGGAATCATTCTTCCTCTCCTGAAGAATCAGTTCAGCTTTGATTCTGTTTTGTTCTTCTAAGCACAAAGGGCAAAGGCATCAAGGAAAAAAAATATGCACAGTTTAGGTATCCACTGGCAAATGAACAGTAGGAAAAACATTACGGTAAATCTTAGAATATCAATTAATTCACTTTTGGCATTCTTAGAGTAGTACATTTATCCAAGTGGATATGGCTTTGTTCAAGACAGAATAAAATCAGTTAACAAACCCACATTGGAAGGGATGGGTTCAGTTCTCTTCTCTATTTTCTCACCATTAAAAACAAATTCTCTACACTGTGCAAATCTTCTCTTACGAAATAATTCTGTAACAGACAAATGTATTAAAATGAAAGAATCTGTGTACCAAAATGAAACTGAATCTAGAGCACTAGAGGTTTTTGGCTCCCAACCAGTTCTATGAACGGTTTAACCTCTCTGACTGTCCCACTTGAAGGTATTTGGTCATTAAACTGTATGGTGACAACACAGAGATTATTTCTAGAAAAAGGACTGATAATTGCCTCTGTGCAATTGTTTATACTAGTTGAATCCCTTCTGGCATGTAGATTCCCATTGACATTTTGGAGGGATTATATAAAATGAGAGGAAATTGCCTGCTGTGCTCAGCACTGGTGAGGCCACCACTCAAATCCTGTGTTCAGTTTTGGGCCCCTCACTATTAGAAGGACGTTGAGGTGCTGGGGTGTATCCAGGGAAGGGCAACAGAGATGAGGCAGGGTCTGGAGCACAACCCCTACTAGGAGCAGCTGAGGAAGCTGGGAGTGTTTAGCCTGGGGGAAAGGAAGCTCAGGGAGGATGGTTTTGCTCTCTACAACTGGCCGAAAGAGGATTATAGCCAGGTGAAAGGCTGGCTCTTTCTCCCAGGAAACAAGGACAAGAGGAAATGGCCTCAAGCTGTGCCAGGGAAGGTTAAGTTTGGCCATTAGGAAGAAGTTCTCAGAGAAAGAAGTTCTTCAAATAAAGGGTGAGTAGATATTGGAACAGGCTGCCCAGGGAGGTGGTGGTGTACCATCCCTGGGGGTGAGGATTGGCCTCTTCTCTCAAGTAACAAATGAAGGGACAAGAGGAGATTACCTCAAGTGGCACAAGGGGAGGCATAAATTAGATATTAGGAAAAGTTGCTTCAAAAAAGGGGAATAGGCTTCCCAGGGATTTTGAGTCACCATCCCTGGAGGTATTTAACAGACATGTAGATGTGGCACTTGGGGACATAGTATGGGGACTTGGAGCTTCTGGATGAAAGGCCATTTCCAAGATGAACGGTTCTTTGGTTCTCTGAAATTATTTTTCCCTGGAGAAATTTTCTGCAATAAGTTTCTAGTATGTAATGTTTTATTGCTTTATTGGAATTATTGAATTCTGAAAGGTGTTCTATTTTCCATCTCTTAGCAATCATAACTTCCAAATAATGAGTGTGTGGATTTATTAAGTCAGGGATCCCTGAAGCTACTGACAGTTCAATGTCCTTTAAGCTGCAGATCTCACTTTGAAGAGCAACACTGTCTTTGGGAATTGATGGGGAAAATACATTAGATTAATATCATGTTTAAATAACAGTTAATAACAATAAGACATCTTTAAACTCATTACATTCTAGCAAACAACACTCTTTGACCTCCTTCAGCCTACTGGCTATCAGTCTTTCTTATGTCTGCAGAAGTATTCTGTGATCACTCATTTCTCAATGAAAAGGATTTCTGAAAATGCCATCAGGCAATTAGGAAAAACAAATGCATCTGACTGACCGGAGCCTGCCAGGATTGTGAGGGTGGTAGTAGGAAATTAAGCAACGGGTGTTCCTGCCAGACAGAACATGCTGTGAACATGTGGCTGCTTTGGATTGCTAACAATGGGGATAAACAAATGTGAAAGTGTGAGCTTTTACAGAAATTCATACATTATATATTTCTTTTACTGGAAAATGAAACCTTATAAAAGAGGGGGAAAAAGAAAGTAGTAGAACCAGCTGGCATAGAACTACAAGAGCATTAGAGGAAAAAGAAAATAAATAAGAGGCTGAAGTCTTTCACTTACAAATGAAAGGAGGAAAAATACTGAAATTTGCCAACTGAACCTGCTGTTAATAATTAGACTGAGGTTGCTGAGAAAATGAAACACTATTTTTTTACTTCAAATTTTAATTCATAAAACAGGCACTAATCTCGTTCATTAGACCTGCCGGCTGGAGCCACGTGTCTGGCTGTTGGTTAGCAGTGCTGTGCTGTCTACATTGTGTCTGGGGACTTTTAAAAGTGTCTTCTGGTTTGTGCTCTTAACAGGGGTGGAACTTGGTCTCAAATCACAGGCCTAGGCCTCTAACTTTAAAAAAACTATGGGTAAGATTCCAGCTTCCAGTACTGTAATTAAATCCACTCCCTTGGATAGACATTTTTGTTTATTTATTTGCTTGGCTTTTAGTTCTTTTGTTTGTCTGTTTGTTTTTTAATGGCATAATGGTTTTAAAGAAAAAATATTACAAGAACAGCAGAGAATCTAGCAGAGCTGGGCTTTATAAGAGCAATGGTGCAATTCATCCAAAGGTTTATGGATTTTATTTGTATTTCTGAGTACAAATCAGGGGAGTTCAGGAGTTCAGACTACTCATCTAGCAGATTAAAAACCACTGAGATACATCCTAGTCTCTGTTTCAGATAGAGTCCTGTTTCTAGTTGCCAAATTTACTGCCACATATTACTGGCAAGGCAGTGAAGGGTAGGAATAACTGGTTAGATTCTCTTTGTAGTGCATTGTCAGTGCTGTGGTAGTTTATGGCCACAATAATAGAACCAAGATTCTAGTTCAGAGAAGCCAGTAATTTACATTTTAACAGAATAAAGTGCCAGATGATCAGTTAACCTCAAAGTAATAGAGTTTTGTATTGGGACATTTTTTTCTGTGTAGAAATATATTGCCAACAAAAATCATAAAATTCCAATCACCTATTGCTGTCTGAAACACTGATTTGACATTTAAGTCAAGATTATGTATTTGAATCTTAAATTTGCTTAATATATTTTCTAGAGTCATTGGGAAGAAGACATTTGGATTTATTAAAATAGTTTAGATTGGGAACAGGAAAAAATAGCTTGCCCTAAAATATTTGTTTAATTTGGAAAGTATTCACACAGAAGAAAATGGAGGTCAAACTAACCTATTATACATTAAATATGAGAGAAATGGACACTCCTGGTGCACACTCCTTAATCTTGCAATATATGCAATTTACAATTTATGCAACATGGGAGGAGAGAGAGAGAGAGACCAGAAAGGTGGTAAATGCTCCACCCCCAGAACCATTTAAGGTCAATTTGGACAGAGCTTTTAGCAACTGTTCCAACCCAAACTATTCTATAATTCTTTAATTCTGTAATAATTTTATAATTCTATATATGTAAAATCAACTTCTACTGTAGGCTTTTGTCTTGTGTTCCATTTTAAGGCACAAATTTTTTATTCTTGACTTGACTGATATTTACAGAGGAGTTATGAACAGCCAATAGCAGTGAGAGTAATTGTTCCTAAATTTAGCCATCTTAAGGTGCAAGTTATTTACCAAAACTCCAATTATACTTACTGAATAAATTTAGACACCTCCAGATTCTCTCTCCTCCTTCTTAAGGTCCTGACTAATTAATCAGCTTCTTCAGGAGTCTGTCGCTCTTTCCCAGTACAGAGATCCCATGCAGGCAGCTTACAACTGTAGCTTAAAGCATAGGTGGTTACAGGTAAGTAGGAAGATTTGCATCTTACAGTCCAAAAGTGTTTTTTTTTTCTTGGATATCCATGTTGTGCCTCTTATAGATTAGAGATTTGTAATTGCAAAGTCTGTACTAAATCCAAATCAATACCATGATTGCTTAATAAAGATATAGATAGTTAACACTCTAGAGTAAGTGTGGAAAATGTCTATAATTTAGTAGTATCATGGGCTGGTTCCAAAACAATGATTGCTAATCAAGGGGGTGAATTGCAGTTTAGATGTTCCGCATCAACCTGTCCATACCAAGAATTTGACATTTACTATTGCAAAATTCTGGCGGGGCTGAGACGGCTGAGGCTAGAGACATTTTCTAATATCACTTATTGAAGGGTAAGAAGTCCAGTACATTCAGTGACCTTGCTTCTCACAGCATAGGTTGGAAAATACTTAGATTCTGAGCGTCCTGAGATTTTTGCATCCATAGAACAAAGAACAGTTGTTTGAGGACTTGTTTCCTAATAAAATCAATAAAATCCATCATCATTAATGACCTTGTGCTTTTGGCTTTCTGCTTTCCAGAGAGAACCTTTGGCTGTTATATGTTGGTGACAGTTTCAGATATTGTTTGAATACAAAACACATATTCATGTGTGTGTACGTGCCTTCATCTCTTTATATATGAATTTCACAATGTGTTGACTGGATCATGACTGAATAATATTCTTAAAGGTATAGACCATAATATCAGCTGCTAAAGGATTAAGTTTTCTCAATGTTAAGATTATGTATAAATTTGATGATATTGCACTTAAAGCCCTAAGGCTGGAGGGAGAGAGAGACTGGAACTGTTTAACATAAATTCATTGTTAAAGTCATCTCTTTTTTCAAAGGATAGAAAAATTTAACTTCCAGGGATGAGTAATCCCTTCTGTTTCTGTAATATCAGGGAAGAGAGGGACTGTCTTCTGAAAGTACCTGTCTCTCTCCACTGACTGTACAAGGAAATAAAACAGCTTCCTGAAGTTAGTTTAGCTGATGTCGTACTTGATTCTTAACTAGCAACACTAAGCCTTTGTTGTGACTTTCTTTTTGATCTGTCTTCTTCTAACTCCTCAGTCTACTTACTCAAAATGGAGGCATGGACATGCACTTTAATAGAATGGGATCCGACTTTTATGAGTGCTGCTGGCATTTCAGGAAAACAACAACAAAGGTAAATCTGGATCAAAAATCCTTGACCTTGCAGTCAACAGTTGGTCACTGAGTAATTCTGCTGTAGGCTGCTTTTGAAATTCTGGGGCAATGGTTCACTGTGGACTCAAAGGGAGTAGTGAGACCTATAGGATGTCTAACACCTGGTGTTTTGTTTGGGAACCTGCCATTTAAGTACTTCAGCATAGGTCAAACCTTACTCTGATTAGCTCCTCTGAGGTGGCACTACACAGGGGCACCATAGGCAAAAAGAATACCTTTGTCAGCTATAACTTAAACACATGTACTGCTAGGTAAAGTCATCCAATGTTGATAACAAAGAGCTCTATTGCTTGACCCAAAGTAGACACTTTGTGGTAGTGGGTCTGTCAGACTAGCCAGTCATTAGAAAACAATCTAGTTGTATGCAGACAGAATAATCGTTCTGGATAGGGTTTCAAACAGGTCTCAGGAAGTGAGTCACTCAGCCCCCTTGAAAAGTGAATGGTAGCTGGAGAACTGTTTCTTGAGACACCTTTGAAATCTTAGCTTATGTTACAGTATGGCTGTTATCCAACCTTGGGGCATTGAAAGGGTTTTCTTTCTCTTTTCTTTCCATTTTTATGCCAAATTAAAAGTTTGAGGGCCTAAAGTGCATTTACACCAAAGCAACTTTCCACTGACTTAGCCATATAAAGAAGCCTTGTAGTAGGTATAAATATGATTTATACTCACTTTAAGACTCATTTCCACCACCTGAGTGGTGTGAAGCAACCTTTGTTGAAATCAGATTCAGGTCTACACATTCCAGAAGGCAGCCAGGTTATGTTGCTCAGACCTGCTGCTGCAGAAGTGTTCTGCTCCAGTTGGCAACAGGGCAACAGGGTTGCCTCACTATCCAAACAAATTGTTCAGACTCTCTCTGTCTTTCCAGTGTTTGTTCTACTTGAGAAAATTACATCACTATCCAGGAAGACCTTTTCAGTCCTTGAGAGACTTCTTTGGCTTTTGCAGAATAGAAAGCCAGAAATAGGAAAGAGAGAGCAGATTAGCTACTTGGGTACTCTTTCTAAAGAAGTTGTATAAACGATAGGGAAGTGTAACTCAGCTAACAGTTTCTTAATTTTCTAATAGAGGATTTACAATTGGGAGTAGATCTCTTTAGAAAAATACCCTTAATTCCCATATAGTATTTTTTTAAGAATGCAGAGTGTCTTAGGAACCATAAAAGATCTAAGTTGGATCCAAGTTACCTCTTCTGAAGGAATACCATCTGGGTTAAGAGACCAAAGTAAGGTTTTAGCTTTCTTTTAAAAGGGAAATTACTTTATGTTATGATTCATCAGAACAAGTTAATTTTCCTATTAGCATGTTTTACCTTAAAGCTACAATTTTATTTTAAAATCCATAACAATACATCTGGATTGCATTTTGTAAATGAAGTTGATCTGTAAATATGACCTAAAGCTTAAAAAAAAAAAAAAACCAAAAAATTCTCTTTCCCTCATATTTGAAAGTAATGAACATCAATGAAGTGCTTTGGCATGCATTATTATTACAGGGTGCCTATAAGCAATTTCAATAACATTATCTCATTAATCTTCCTGAATTTCTGAGATGTATAGATAGAGTTATTTACTTAACTTCTTTTGTAATTGAATGACAATTAGAAACAGCTTGAATGACTTTCGCAAAATGTTGTCAAGAATCATTTGTGGAGGCAGACTTAAAAAAAGTTTTCTCAGGTTCTAATATAATCATAAATTCTTCTTGTCACTCTTATAATTATGAAGGAATATGTCCTTTCATCTGACTTTCTTCTACACATAAAAATAAGCTTTACTGTATTCTCATGTCTCTGTATTGTGCAGCTCTTGAAAGTTTTGTGACAATTGTGGTATCTCCTCAAAATTTTTAAAAGACATCTGTCATGAGGGTTCTTGACCT
Organism: Phylloscopus whistleri; assembly: GCA_017589585.1. Classification (NCBI taxonomy): domain Eukaryota; kingdom Metazoa; phylum Chordata; class Aves; order Passeriformes; family Phylloscopidae; genus Phylloscopus; species Phylloscopus whistleri. The sequence continues at coordinate 2,444,818 of JADMLD010001397.1, read as the reverse complement.
TTGCCAGTAACCCAGGTACTCAATGCATCACCTCACTGCCTTCCCAACATGCATATAAAAGTGTGACTTTATATTTCCTTTTCCAATTACTCACAATCTAATTTAAGCTGTGTTTTGCAAGCACTTTTTTATTTTCCCAAATGACAAGTGTATTAGCTAAGACTGTCAGCCCAGCTGCCAGCTCCCCCAAGCAAGCCCAGCATGCTGTGATCTCATGCATGCAGCACGCAGGACTGACTAGGGACTCCTAGGAAATAGATGTGAAGCCTGAGCCCTATCTTAGCTGCCTTGGTAAGCATGTTTTATGATAAACTTTATCTCATTATGGGAGAGAAGGGGGAAATTTTGGTCAAAGTCCAACTCTAGAACTTATGTTGAGGTTGAACTTTTCTGCTCTCCAAGTCTGCCATATCAAATTAGGGAGAATAAAACCGGCTGCTTGCCCGATTATTTATAACATCACAGGAAACTTGGAATGACTTATTAAGGATAGAAATAGTTCTCTTTCCTCAGAAATGGATCTTGCTTTGCCAAGATACACAGTGACTGACTGTGTGTAAGAGTGGTACACAAATACCTTCCACGTTGAAGGTTATTAAAATATACCTGGCCTCGTTTATCAGCACTTACATGATATGCATTTATCCACACAAAATATTTTAAAAAAGGCTCCAGGGAGCCCTGCTCAATGTCTTTTGGGGCAGAAACAAATCTAACAGTAAAAAGAATCCAACAAACCAAATCCACAAATCAGTAACATTTTTGTATCTTTTTGTATCAGTGTCAAGGAGCCTTTAGCATGGACCTTGACAAATATTTTTGTACAAGTTAATACCTACTGATCACATTGGCTTTTCATTAAAAATAAAGTTTCTAAGTCTGTCCCCTTGAACATTACAAGAATAGGTCTTGGAAATGCAGGACAGCATTAGGAGCAGGAATGTTTAGTCTGGGGGTCATAAAAGGAAATTTTAGGTTGAATTTAACTTCTAACTCACTCAGTGACCATATGGGTAGTTGTCTCACCTCACTGTTCCAGCACCCTTAACAGAGGGCAAGAAAACTGACATATAGGTGCTGTGAACCAATCTCTATCAAGAGTTTTGATTCATAAAATGTGAACATCTTATTTATGAAGAGGACTTAAAATGGGAAAATAGCACATAATATTTTAAAAGGGAGCTGCATAGAATTAGTGGCGTAGACTAGAACCCATGTCTTCATAGCCCAGTAATTCTGGCTTGGTACTTATTGATAGATAATTCACAGGAAAAATCTGAGAGATCATGTTGATAGAATCTAAATTTCATGGATGAAATCCAGTCCATTCCAAAAATGTCACAATACTGCAACTGTCTGCCTATCAAAAACAGTATTCCAAAGAGCACAGATTTGGACATCTGCATGACTGTGACAGTTCAAGTTAGACTACAATAAAAATTGCAAGATAAGTGGAAGCCTGTAGGGTTATAAGGAAGTGAGAGAAAGTAGTCTTTGACTTGGATATCAGGAAAATTATATTAATTACAGATTTCATTTTTTCTTGCTATATGTAAATGTTACTTCCTGAATTATCTGTACAAATAAAATGATTGTTGGTTTGTCTTATCACTTCATCCTTTACTTCATTTGCTAGTAGCTTTGCAAAAGAGAAATCTCTCTCAGAGATGTCAAGCTCATTGTCGTCTTTGTGAATGAAATGAGCAAAACAGACTATTTATGCTATGACTTTTCTGCTCCTGATGAAGCTTTTAGAGGAAGAGAGCTCTCAGAGAGTTTAGAATAGAAGAGGACTGATCCTTTCTTTCTACATTTCATCTGCTAAATAGAGGTGTTTCTAGGACTACTGATGTCCTTTAATTTCTCACCAGGATTCTTTGACAAAACTGCGGAAAAGCAGTTTCTACATTTTTCAAATTATTTGGTGACCATTTGATGACACTAGGATCTAACTTCCCTTTTTTAGGTATTCAGAAGAGAAAGGCACCGTGCACTCCCTGATCCACAGGGCAAGGTTCAATGCACTCTGTCTTGAACTTTCAAAAATGTGGTCAAGTGTTCAAATCTTAAGAAAAGTACTGGATGACTGCTCACTGGATGAGTGCCTCAAAATTAGATGAGCCTGAGGAGTGAAATTCATAGTGCAACACAGGACATCTAAACTTTCCTGTACAATCCTCAAACATAATTCATATCAGCCAATACATTTGATGGTGGATGTCTAATTTACACATTTGAAAATGTCAAGGAGGGAAGCATCTAAAAATTTGTTTCTTCTGAATGTAGGCACTTATCCATAGACCAAATTAGGTTCTGTGGAACTAGGATTTGCAAATGCTTTGCCTGTGGTTCTATATGTAAGTCATATGAGGTGTCAGCAGACAGCTCTCTCCTGCATCTCTTTCAGAAGATAGCCAGCGAGAAGCGGGAGGAGGAGGAGGAGGTGATATTACTAAAGAGGTTTTGCATAACAGTCTTGCTATGCAAGTACTTTCCGCCTTCTCCTGACCTATTTTTGCATGGAAGTGACTGTGGGAGCTCTGCAATGTGCTGCCCCTGCTGCTGTCATTGTGTGTGAAGTGAGCTGGAGGCACACCTACTGAGCCGGGCCACTTGGCAAATTGAGCACGACGCTCTGCTTTGCATCCCAGATGGACTAGGTGTGGAGGATGTGCACTTTGTTCTGCTGAGAAGGTGACATATTTTAATGTGTGCAGAGACACACCAAGCTAAGAAACTTAGATGCCTTAGACAGATAAGCGAGTACATAGTGGTTTTTCAGATGACCCTTCTGGATATGTTTAAATTACAATTGGAGTGTATGGTAGGTGCTTAAATGCTGTTTTGGATTTTGCCTTGGATTTTTTGGACGTTATCTCTGCATAAAAATTTTGGTCATTATACTTTTTAAGTGTCTAACTAGCATTGTGTAACAATGTGGTATAGCAGAGAAGCAAAAAAGTCTGATTTGAGAAAATTATTTTTACTCTGTCTTCTGGAACATGATAAAAGCTTTAAATCAAGTTAGATTTTACCCCAAAGAGCAAGATATACAGAAAGCTTGAAAAAAACCAAAATTTTTAGTCCCTGAACTCCAAAAGTTCTGCTGCCTATTCAATTTTGAGGTGTTTCTGTACAACTTACTTGTGAGTTTCTCGTTTGCTTCTTTGTTTTGTTTGTGGCTTGTTCTTTTGTTTGTTTGTTTTTCTTTCAGATGTTGTACATCATTCTCTTAGTGTTCGTCACTGTCTAAATGGGTAAATGGTATAATTTTATTTTCCTGAGCAATCTCACAAAAATATATTGACAAGAAGGAAGCCCATAAGAGAGAAAAGATGTATGGAAAAAGTATAGAAACATTTCTGTCTTTCCCCGTGGCTTAAGAATGGTCTTACAGAGGCTCTTATGAATATCTTTATAACTTTTAAAAAGGCTGTAAGTACAAAGGGTAAATCCTTAAAGGCTAACTAGATGGATACAGAGATAGTAAAAAAGATGCAGATGTACTTGTAAACCTTCTTATCAGCAAAGGAAACAAGTTATTCTCTCCACTGTCTCAGCCTAATTGTTTCTCAAAAAACTGAACCTCCTCATTCAACACATACAATCTTAGCCATTTTTTCCCTTTTCTTATTATATTTTTTCTTCACATACTTTTTAAGACTAAGCTGAAGACTTGCAATTTCATTAAGAACAATTAGAGTTACTTGAGTGATTTGTCGTGCAGAACTCTCAAGTATGCAGCTCTCAAAGACCTCAATCCTCTGAGGTCCCTCAGTTCATAGGCATGGTGTCCAGCAGACAGAATATAGCAAATGTTGAGACAAATAAGGGCAGGAATATGTGATTGCAAGCCATTGAGTTATCCCATTAAATGAGTTCTCACAAGCAGTAGTTGTGATTTTCTGCCTCCATCATAGTGGTGTTGAATACTAACTGTTGAGACACATGAAGAAAATAAAAGGCTGATGACTATCAGACCTGCCCTCCTTGTTCCTTGTTTTAGACACATCATAAGCACAAGAATCAACCCTGACCCCATTTCTGGTGAGATTCTTTTTCCTGCCTCTACTGATTTCTGGTCAAATTTACAGCTTGTGGACAATAATCTATTAATCCACAGAGATGATGGTGTAGATGGACTCCTTTTGATGAAACAAGAACTTGCTTAAACTACCTCAATCTTGAAGTGAAGCCAATCCCAAATTTTCCTGGAGTTTTTGAGACAGTTTTTAACTGTTAAAAAATTATATATATAGAGAAATTTATATGCATGTGAATAAATACATATTCATACTCACTTTTATTTTTGCATTTTTGAGTTCCAACTGGCCTTTTTCTTCCTATATCTTATCCAAACAGAAGAAGGAAGTTTCAAAAAGTTTTCAGAAAAGCCAGCTGTCACTGCATTTCCTGAGCATCTCCACTGTGATCTTCTGGGTCTCTGGAACACTGCTTGGGTCACAGGGGGACATTCCATAGAGGGCACTGCACTTCCTGCACAGACTATCAGCAATCTTTATATTGAGTTTTGTTTAGAGATATTTTTAGATATCCATAAGATTAGAAGATGGGAGTGAACCATATTTTGTTTTCTCTTGTAATACATATATCCATTTCTGTAGCTTAAAGCTAGGAAACTGTAGCTAAGCCGAGGAAAACTGAAGGAAGCAGTCTAAATTTTGATGTCAATGAATAGAGTGACTCTTCTAAGATGATTTTTGCTTTGGTCTTGTTCCCATATTTCTTAAAAATTAGCATATATATGATTTCTTGCCCACAAAATATTCGTCGCCAACAAAAATACATCTTTAAATATTATATTTAATCACTCCCACCCTATTTATTTCCAATTTTTTTCCACTTTCTGTTGCAGTCATCACTCTTAGGTTACGTCTAGAGAGAGAAGAAGATAAACAAGAGGAGCTGGAGATCTGTTGATGTTGTATGATGACACATTCACACTTATATAAGTGTCACAGAACTTCTTTCTTACTGCAACATTTTTCTCAATAAAGGCAGTGGTTTTGTTGGAAACTGTGCTCATGCTTACACTGGGGCTAAATTTGTTTCTAATTATCTGGCACAATTGCATAGCAGAGCATGCTGTGTATACCAGCACTGCATAGATAGGGAGTTTGTGAGAAGAAACATGCTCTGGATTTAGAATGTGAAAACCAGCTGAGGAGTTCACCACAAGGCAGGGGTGTGAAAACTTTACTTAGAAGTTGTTTTTTTTCCCACTGTGTCCTCCCTGCAGCTGATGGAGTAATAGAGTTGTAATGGTTTGCTTACAGGCAGTCAATTAGGCACCTACAGTTACTCCACAGGGTGTAGATTTTACATGAGTGCTTATTCATAAATAAAAAGAATTACTGCATATTTGGTCTAATGTTCTCCATTTCTAAACATCAATAGATTATTTATTCCAAATCTTGTCACACTCTTATGCAAGGTCTTTTTTTTCCTTCTCTGCCCTCTTTACTATCAGGGTGGATAGACATAGACTGATTTGTGATATCCCACTCTAACACATAGCATATTGTTTTCCTGCATTAGTTGTACAAGAATTCACAGGTTACAGGGTCAGTTTAAATTGAGCAAGTTATAGGAAGACTATGAATCTGAAAGAGCTAGTGATGTTGAATTTGTATCATGAATCCTGAAGCTGATATTGCACTATGTGGTCTTGAAGGGACAGTACTGCTGGAGATTTTTTAAAAATACATCAGTCGAAGCTAAGACAGTTCTTGAAAACTGAAACAGTTATAATGTTACAGCTTTTCCATATAAACAAGGAGTGAAATATATAGTGCATATGTAAAAATTACTGAAAACAAATAATGATGGTTACTATCCTTACTTTCCCCAAGCATTTGAACACAATTCATAGATTTATAAGTACATTTATACATGGCCTATTCTGGAAACAATTTAAACTCTTTTCTGCTCCATGTAAATGTAGACACAAACATGTATGTATATACAAGGAGACAGCAACATAGAGATAAAGAGAATATTTTATATTTTTTAAATTATTGAAATATAAAATAACATAGACAATCATAGATGAAACCAGGATTGTCTCATACATCATGTCTTAATGCCTCTTAAACAGTTTCTCCTGTCCCCCACATCCAATTTATACATTCCAGTCATTGTAATCTCTTATCAACACTTTTCCCTCTTATCCCCACCCCCATGTCCTGCCTCTTTTTTCTCTTGTCCTTCTCCCACTGTGGTCTTTAGAGTGGAATGTGGGTGGGATTAAGTTTAGGCAGCCGGCAGGCAGACGGCAGGAAAAGGCTGTATATACAAATGTGTCCCAGGTGTCCTAACATGTCCTTGCCACACAAATGGTCACACTTGATGCTGACAGGATGACAAACTTCAGCCCAGAATCAGTGCCTGTAATAAGACAATGATGTCACTGGCTCTGCAGACTATTGTGGAAGAGGCAGTGCAGCTACTATCTGAATACAAACAGCTGTAAGTATTTCATCTCATAGGAAGATCATTTCATGTAAGAGATATTTTCTCTGTCTTTTCTGTTTCTTTTTCAATATTTAATATAACTTCTTTTTACTATTGATTAATTTATAAATGATGTCATTCATATCTGTAACACAAAATAAATAAACATATAAATGCATCTGTTAATAGTCACTGAGGGGTCTTTTTAAAGAGTAATAACTATCTCCAGCTTATAAAAGATTTAATGTCTGGCCCAAAAACTTTGGATGTTGACATATGGATGTTGGCACATCTATTGTTATTACACCTACATTTGCCAGGTTCCATAAAACACTGCCAGTCTCTACACACTCGCTATGCATTTAACTCTCCCTCCAAGGAGAGGTGGGATTTTATAGTGTCTATTACACAGCAAGGAACACATATGAGAACTTTGATAGACAGATATATAAAAATATACGTGTTTATACACATACAGACACAAAAATATATTTATTTTGGTTATTTATTTATTAAAAAAAAAGACTTCACAAGGGAGTAATATAGAAAATATGTTTCCTAGAGTAGTTGTCACTTTGAGGTTCATTATTTAATATGTTTGTTTCAGAATGGAGTGTATCTACAGAAGTATAGCTTTTATTTAACTTAAATATTGCCCCACACAGAGGTTTTTCTTTTTTTAAGATACCCACTCATTAACTGATTTTCTATGAATGCTGCAACAAGGGAGTTCAGAAAAAAGATGCAAAGAGGGGAAAGATACACACTCCAGTCCAGAAAAAATACATTGGATATAGGAGTTAACATGTGCTACACATTATCAGTGTTCTCCAGGCTGCTTTTGTCTAAGTTCAAAGCAGGAGCTGCATTTCATAGCTGGTATATCGGATACAGAGCACAAACCTCTAATGCACATCCATGAAATGTTGGCTGGGACAGAATCCCCACACCATGGCTGTCTGGAATAGTAGGATTACATTTCCACAGATTTATCTGTCAAAAATATTCTTATTTTCTTACAAATATACTTTAAGGCTTTGATTTTTAGGACAGATCAGCATACTTTTGACCCCTGTAGAGTGCTGCCAGTCACAGGGGCACCAGAGTCAGGCTTGCTTAAAGATGGAATTTCTGCAGCACTTTAAGCCTTTTCCAGGGAAAATCATGCTGTGTGTACTGGTATCTTAGGAATGGCATTTAAATAAATGCAGACACAGCTAGAACCCAGCAGACTAAATAGGACTAGCAGAAAGAGGGAAATGTATGGAAAAAAATGTTTCACTGGTCTATAACCCAGCAGCATTTAGGGAGACTGAGAACAGCTCTAAATGCAGTTGCTTACAGCTCAGTAACTCAGCTGTCAGAGCTATGGGTTTAGAGCTGCTGTATGAGGAATTACATCCTGAAGGTCAGAGGTGAAGATGATGGTTGGCCATATGCTGGAAGTATATTTGTCCCAAAAGTAAAAAATATGCAAAAAAACCCCAACAATCACTTTTTCTTTTCCTTCCCAACAGTGTATACTCTCTAAATTCCTAACATAGCTTTAATATGTAGCGATTTTATTTTACAACATATTTAAGAATCTGCTTGAAGATTACTCTGCATCTCAACAGCCTTCTGAGCAATCCAGTTCAGTTTGCACAATTCACAAGAATAGATACAGTTTCATTAGAGGCTAAAGTCCTTCTGGTGTGTTTGAAAGTATCTGCCAGAATTATCTCAGTGTATGAAACATAATCAATTTTCTTACCTCTTCTGAGAAATGTTAGCATTTTCTACAGAAATATATTTTATCCATTTCAAAGGGAATCTTTGGAACCAAATATTCAAAACTCACAAGTTTTCAACTAAAAACAGATCAAATTTCTTGATTTGGATAAGAGAACAGGGTTTATCAAAGCGTTTTGATTTTAAGTTTTCAACTGAAAATGGAAGATATATTTGGAAAACACCACCTAGACCACCTCTGTCTTCCAGAGACATTCTAGATTGCCATCCCCTGAAGAAATGATAAGACAATATACTCCTGACAACTCTGGTCCAAGGTTTTTACACACTCAAAGGATTTTCTGTTCATGCATAAGAGCTGCACAGCTGTGAATTTTAAGTTGAAACACCCAATTACGCCGACTTTCCATAAACTATTTTCCAGTCTATTGTGTTCTGCTGGAGGGAATCAAACCAGATATCCTTTCTGGACAAAAGCCCAACCAGAACCAGATTGCCTGACATAATTCACAGGTTTCCAGTGTACACTGAGTCTCCTACATACCAGTTTCACTAACAACTTGGCATGCATTCAGTGGTGGCATCATTTGAAGGGACAGAGACTCACGAAAATTTTTGTGCTAGATTCTGTTTCCTGAAACTGCTTTGCTTAAGGGATCAGTGCACAGGCTTCCTGGAGTTTCCTTTAATTGTTTGTGGAGATCTGTGTTGCAGCTACTGAAAAAAAAAACAACAAAACACTGTGAAACAGATAACTTTAGTGGGCTTTGATTTATTTTGACATTTTGTTTTATAATTTATATGTGTAACCAACCAATTATATTTAACTCTGTTGTGACTAGTCTGTGTGTAGTGACATCCTAGACCAAATGTGACAGGCTGCCACCACAGACAACTACCAATCAAACTTCTTTGGGAGATCAGTCAGTAGCAGTTGTAGTTCTGATACTATGATTGTAGGCATTATATCTGCACTGCAGTCCTGGGTGAGTTCTGTTTTGTACATAGCTTGGTGGTAAATTTATTGAGCTGTCAATGTTGTAATCTAAATGTACAGTATTAATGTCAGCTCTATTAGGTGGGACTGATGTTTAGAAAAAGCTATAATTTTTGGGAAAGCCTAATTTGCATAGTCGATTTGCCATCAAAACATCTAGAAGACAGCACTACAGGACATGTTACATCCTTCTTCAATGTGTTTAGAAAACAGTTTGCAATAATCATACTAAACAGTACAGTGAAATCTTTCCTCTTGTTTGCTTAATCCCACTCTTGGTGCAATGATCCTTAGGGTCTTGTGCACAGGCATCAAAATCCATGCTAAATAGCAGTGTAGAAGTGAAATAAAGGAGAAGGACTTGGATTTAGCCAGATGCAGGGAGGGATACAATACAAAGATTTATGTAACTAATACCCACACATCTCCGCAGCTGACCATTTCATATTCTTCTGCCAAGGTTTTAAGCTGCTCCATACAACTGTCTGTTTTATTTATTTATTTAATTGTTGAAATGTTTGAGATTATGTTTCAAACTGCATCTTTGCAATCTCTTTTTGCAACATTTTTCAGCTGGCTTCTCTCATTGCAATGTTGGTGCAATAAGTACGTCTTCCATCTTTAAAATTGCTTAAAAAGAAAAGATAAAAAAAACAACACAAAAAGAGTTGATGATTTCTGACTCATAACATCATATCCACTAATAGTGCTTCGATTGTTTGGAGAGGGTTTGACCAACCTTCTAAACAATGATAACCTACCTTTACTGGCATGGAGTAGGCCAGATGTGAAGTACCCACTATACACTATTGCCCTAATCCTTTTTCTCCTTGGATGATCCCCTATTAAAACTCTTAAGAATGGTTCTTGTCACCACAACTCACTGGCTTACTCTCAAGGACCTGCAATCATCCCAGAATTTTTGGCCAACTTTCCTCTTGAAAGAGAAAAGTGTATGGAAATACCTGATTGAAGTTCAGAATTCAGTCTGAAAGAGATGACATAAATATTATTTTTGTTTTGTTTTAAGAATTGCCTACTTAAATAAAATAATACATATCATACTTTTAAGCTCTTGTGAATGTGAAAAAATTATGTTCAAAGCAAAATATGATTAGCACGGTCCTCTGTCTACTACATATAGAGAAAAAGTTACCATTTACTTTAACGCCACAGGATTAAGTTTTATTTCTCCTTGATCACAATTGATTTAAAGATAAATTCTGCCAACTTGAGTAACAAGGAAGGAACTCCTATGAAAAGTCAAACAAGTTTTACATAAGCTGCTAAGATAGAGCAGGTAGGTAGCTATAAACTCAATATTGCTGTTCATTACAGGATCCAAAGTTCTCCATGGTTCTACCATGGGTCAATGCCTATGTGGATAATTATTCCTATGCAACATAATAGAGCGTGCTGCAAAGATCCCTGAAGTGGTGCCACTTTGATCACATGGACATGATTAGAGACACATTTCTGCTAGTAATTTAAAACTGTCTCTAAGCAAGTGTTTTTTCAACTATCTTTCAACAAGAATACATTTTATCTGATCCTTTTATATAAATATATAGAGAGAGGTGTAAAGGTTATTAAATCTGCAAGTTTGGGTTAGTTCTCCAGCATATTATGTGATATATAAAACCCATCTGTGCCTGATTAAAGAGTGGAAGAAATGGTGAATATCATCCTGGCCAAAACTATACATAGAGGACTAAAGATAGCAAATATATATATACTTATTCAGATGAGAAATGGACAGAGAAATCCAGACAGTAGACATAAAAATGAAAATATTTAAACAAAAAAGCAGGTATTCAAAAGCAGTTACATAAATTCCTTGCAAACTGTTTTGATCATAATATAATATTTAAATGTTTAAGTAGGAAATATGCTTGTTGTATGCTATTAGCTAATTCAGAAACAGAAAAAGAGGATAAATTCAAAATGTTTAGTAAAAGTGGCTTACTAATCTGTCATGATTTGCTAACATTTTTGGAAGCATATTTCCAGTTCTGTTTTGTGATAGGGGAAAATCTTGCTCTGACAGGCTCAAATACAAAGTGATCAGGACTTTCCTTCATTATTGTTGATGGTATTTAGTAGTTTAAATTTCCCCTATTAATGGGGACCTACTGACACAGCCGGTAGATTCCCAGGCAGCTCTGATTCCCGACTGTGCCGGGGCTGTTCCCAAAACCGCCTGCAGTCTCGGGTAACGGTGCAGAACAAGGCTGCTCTTCAAAGGCAACAGGTGTTGCAGGGTCTAGGTTTCAGAGCAAGGATTAGAGAAGGCTCTTTTCCGTATGATTTCTCAGAGATCTTTATTCCCCAAGAGTGGTGGATGAAAAAGAGGTCGAACAAAGCCCTCGCACCCACTTTTAAACCCGGAGGGTAGAGGGTGTAGAGCAGGTAGGGGATTGTCCCCAGGCTAGATTGACAGGTATATTTCTATAACATAGGGCAGGGTCAGGGGAAAGATGGACAGCTGACTGAAGCCTCCAGAGCAAGGGCAGGGTCAGGAGAGATGGACAAGGAGACAGGGGAGGAGATACCTTTGGTTGGTACCTGATTTATCAATGGGGGGGGGAACAGGGATGAATCATTAGGATACATAACTCCAAAACAGCTTAACAAAACCCATCACCACACCTACTATGCGTTTTTACTTCTAGTTTTATGGTGTCATTTCAATGTAATGGCTTAAGGAGAGAAAGTAAACTTTTGCAGAAAAAAAGGTTTGTTTGGTTGTGGGTTTTTTTGGTGGATAAAATAATAAAGGTTGAAAAAAGTGGACAAGCTTTAATGATCAGTATCTTGGTGAAAGCATATTTAATCAGAAATACTGTTCATTTTCTCTCCATGTAAGCCTTTATTCTATTAGTTTTAACTTCCACAAGTAACCAAATTACCAAGAATGTAGAGGACTAGCCTTTCCAAACAGTTTTGCAAATAGGTGAGAGTCCTGAAATGGTCATCTTCAGTGAATCAGTTCAGTGAAAGTGTTTTGATGCTTCATCTTTGATATTTCCTGACAAGTTTGTGTATATATTTGCATGTGTGTGTATCATAAAGACTTGTTATTTTCTACCATAGATCCAGATATGAAAGTCTTTTGAGCAAGAACTGAAGACTGTAGGAGTTTCCAGTAGCAACAGAAGCAATTCCCTCTGTACTGAAGACTTGTCTTTTCAGTAGAACTGAATGTATCTTCTTCAAGAACATCCAAAAAAGCCCAAATTTACGTCACTAGAAAATAGTGTGAAGCTGAATTTAAGTAGAAGCAGTATTTTTAAGAACAAAATAAAACAAGATGTTAAAAGCTAATTTTAATTTTTAACATGCAGTTAAACAGTTACTGTTTCTACTTGTTCCATGATATTTGGAGTTGGCTTCCTTGGACATAAGGCATCTGGGTTGCTATATAGCTATAATGATTGCTAAAAGAATTCTAATCTTTATGTCTAGTTTCTCAGTTATGTCATTTGAGACTTAGACACTGCTTATATTATTGATTACAGGTACTGAAAATGATTGAAGTATTTCCATGGAAGTCTTGAGAACCAAATGCCAAAGCTTGAGGGCAGAGGAAAGTTGTTTACAAATTGCGGGGATGCAGCATCAAGCTAATGAGGAAAGGATTAACCATTTTAGTGTGCAGTACACCGGAGAGGGCAAGAAGTACAGGAGAAAGCAAAAGTCATTGCATGTTAAGTACTGAACTAATGAAAGTTGTCATATCATAATTTCTGAGAGGGATGGGGTTGGTTTCTACTTTGCATCTGACATATAGTTAAATCTGTGTGCTCTTGTACCTTACTCATGCAAATCTAAGTGGAAATAAACAAATATAATTCCAAATTCTTTGTAAGACTCATTTCACAGAGTTCTTTTTTCCTAAGCTAAAGAAGTCATATATTCCATTTATCTCCTGTCATTACTGATTACTTCAGCACTTTGGATTATATTTAAAACCAAGCAGTTTATAAAATAGAAGTGGCATTACCTGTTATACAGGGATGAAAAAAACCTCCACCTATAATAAAAAAAAAAGGTAAACAGCTAAACAATATAGATACAATTATTTTGCCCCAAGAAAATTCAACCGAGAGAACTAATTGCTTAGAAATTATTAATCTTTAAATTGTTGTATGCCATGTATTCCCTACAATCCTGAGTTACACTTTGTATTATTTTTTTTGTGTTAGTGCAGCCCACAAAAAAACCCTATTTCAATTTTCCATGCTAAATTCAAGTTTCATATTGAAAACAAATGTGAACCATCCTTAGAATAACAACCTTATGTTACTTTTTCCATAAGCATTTTTTCCCTTTCCCCTTTTAAGTCTGTAATTCTTTCTGTCTGATTTTATTAAGTGTGTGAAAAGGTAGGCAGGCTGCCCAGGTCTTGGAAATTAAAGTTCCCTAAGTAGCTCAGGTGGTTACATGAAATCCGGAAGCATGACAGCTAAGAAAGAAACAACATATGACAAGATTATCCCACGTATAGAAAGAAATTGAGGACATCCCCATCTACTCTGCACACTGGATTCTGAAGTCTGTTTATCATGATGGTAAAATGAAGGAAATTAATCTTAAAAGTTGGGCATTCTGTTTTGCATGATGTAGAGAAAGGAAAATCCCTTTTTTGGTAGTCAAGCAGACTCAGATCCTCAGGTTTTTTTAGTTCAGTGTAAACTGTTGAAAGGCAAGTGATTTGCCTTGCTTGCCTTGCCTTGCCTTGCCTTGCCTTGCCTTGCCTTGCCTTGCCTTGCCTTGCCTTCCCTTCCCTTCCCTTCCCTTCCCTTCCCTTCTCTCTCTCTTTCCTTTTTTCCTTTAATTTTTACCTTTTTTTTTTTTTTGTCTTAAATGACTCATACATTCTAATAATGTTCACAGAAGAGAAAAATTACAAAATTGTATTTTTAGGAAAAAAAAACCAACTCCACCAATACGCAACAGTTTAATAAATAAATAAAACAAAAAACATGTTAAAAATGAACAAGCTTCAAGAAAAAAATAAGGCTCTTATATGTTTCTCTCTGACTTCTAAAACTATTATTCCATCTTTCTCTCCATGTGTTTCATCACTTCCAGCCAGTATATATTTTCATTTTCAGATTGAGTCATTCTGGCCTGAGACTGCCTCATTTGAATTGCAACCTTCTGTAGAGTCTTATTTACTTTTTTCACCATTTAGTATGATAAGTGAAAGTGATTCAAATAATTCAGTTTCAAGTTATGTAAAATTCAGTCCGATGATTTAGAGGACTCTCCGTGTCCTCTATAGTGCCATGTCATTTGTTTCCAGTTCTTGCACTTCAACATACATACAAACACATAAGATTGATTCAAAATCACCAAATACAGCAAAGAGATGTAAGTGCATTTTTTTTGGCATATGATCAGGGCCATAGGCCTGTTTGTACTGGGTTTCCACAAAGGGTCATATTTTTGTGTGGAGGAATCTCTTGTTCATTTACTTGAAAATGCATTCTGATGCACCATGATTTATGATGCCAAGTTCACAGGATGACCTGAACTGTAAACAATTCTCTGAAGTATGAATTCTGATTTAGCATTTGTGAATATTTGTACATAATATATGTATGTGTGTGTGTCTGTGTATACATATATATATACACACATTTTTGTAAAGCAATTTCTTATAAATATAGAATTAAAAAGTGATAGCAAAAAAGGTATAATAATGAAAAATGGTCACTTACTCAATGCATACTTCTGGGTTACTAGGATTATTTCTATCTGCTTTCACTGCTGTAGTGGCTGGGCAACTTACATGTCCATCCCTGGTTTACAATCTCAAACCTCTCATACTGTGTATTGTCATTAACTTTTGAATATTAAATTTAACATTTTATGGGCTCCATTACTGAATTGCAGAGTTTTCACACATTTTATTATCACTTCTTTCCCATATTCAGCTAATGAAACTTATGAATGGTATTGAGAAGATAATGGCAAAATAAAATAGTAATGCTACTATTTCATATGCCACTGTTCATCCCACTAGAGCTTAAATATTTGAGATATTTCTTGTTCAAAGAGGCTAAAGCGAGTTAGATGAATATTGACCCGTTCACAATCTTCTTTTTTAATTAAAATAAAGATTGGCGCCATTAGCTAACTTTCTTTCTCTTTTTATCTAGGTGGACATGCTCTGAGGAATAGAGCACATCATCTTCACGTAATCTTAATTTACAATATGTGACAATGAAGATGTGTTAGATTCTTATAATTACAGGAAATTGTTCTTGTAACAACAAGTGATTAATCCTTTGGTTTCCATTATAGTCTCTTACAGAAACAGAATTAAGTTTTATACATAATCATAAGAACAGCTGCAGAATTGTCCCAAAGCTTCTCTGAAGTGCCATTATAAAAAACTCCCTACAAAATGGTTTCTGATTCTAATATGAAAGAAACATCACCAAAACTTTAATGATATGGTTTAGAGACAAGTTTTGTACAGTAAGGAGTGAATGGGACTCAATGTGTTTGTTCTTATGCATTATGTATTGTTCCATAAGGCTTATGCATAATGCATAAAAGACATACCTATTCATATAGATACGTACTAGTTTGAGTCAAGTGAAAAACAATAAAACTGTAAACACAGATGTTTTTCAAAAAAATTGTCCAGATGTACAAAAATTATTAAAAAAAGAAAAAAAAGTAGAGAATAAACACTTTAGTGTTAAATACACCTCCACAAGACTTAGGCGATCCACAGATCATGAATTTTTGAGGCACTTAACACAGGGAAAACTTTATTTCTAGATGTTTAAGAATCAAATGAAAACTTCATTAACTAATGATGAGACTAACAACAATCACAAAATCACAAAAAATGACTAGGGACTTCAAGATTTCTAAAGAAATTTTATAAAAGCTGCTAAAAACATGAAAGTCACAAGTGGAATTAAACAACCCACCTATGACAGGATAGTTATAATTTTGATTGAATTTGTAATTACTTTTCTCTGAATCCAAATATTGATGTTAGAGAAATCTAAGCGAGTTCATTTTGGCATTTATGCAACAAACTCTACTGGCATTTTTGAGACATTATGTTTTTAAAGTCTTGTCAAGACAGACAGGGACAAGCAAAAGAAAAATTCACACGCCAGACCTTTATCTTTAACTTGGGATTAAATATTCCAGAACTGAGAGTTGACAACATCTTCTGATGTTGCTACTTTTTTTTCAGGAAAGGCACAAAATTTTTTGGAGGAAGAGAGAAAGAGTGAACAGCTTCATGGCATAATAGATGACATATTTGCCTGATGTCTTGATGTCCATTTACTTTCTGTTAAATTTATTAGATTCCAATCTTTTTTTTTTTTTTTTTTTTTTTTTTTTTTTTTTTTTTTTTTGCAATGGCATGTAGAGATATCAAGAAGTTAAATGATTTGTGCAGGCAGACGCGAAGCTAGTGATAAACTAATAGCTAATAAAAACCAATCTCATTCCTACGCATAAAGTAATATCCATGGTTTGACTTGTTTGGAGTGGCGTGCTAACAGTTATATTCCAGTTGGGCTAGAAAGGTGAATATATCTGTATACAAAGCTGAGGGCTATGAAATGAAATATTCACAGAATCTGACAAACCCTGAGATTTTTAAGAGCTTTGAGTTTACCAGAATTCTTTACAGTATAATGAATTGCAACAGTGCTGCTTTCTGTATTTTTCAAGTATCTCATTCACGGAAATTAAATTTACACAAGATCCCAGAATGTAACCAGACTGTAAAAGTTCTTAATTTTCTTTTTGAAGTTAAATGTGAAATCACATTTTATTTCACAATGCAGAAGCTCCAAAGAGCAGCTATAAGAACAGCCAAATTGCTTAGACAAATACTAAATACAAGTCTCATGCACATTAGCCCAAAGCACTTAGTAGAGAAAGACACAAAACAAATTATTTTTTTCCTTTTACAAATATGAAGATGCCATTGACAATAGAGAAGACTTTGAGTCAGGCTTTAAAAACATTTGATGTTTGCCATTATGTCCTGCAGCAATTAAAAAAAAATAAAAATCATACCAGCTCAGAACAAAAATTTGTGACTGTTA
This sequence comes from Phylloscopus whistleri, assembly GCA_017589585.1. Classification (NCBI taxonomy): domain Eukaryota; kingdom Metazoa; phylum Chordata; class Aves; order Passeriformes; family Phylloscopidae; genus Phylloscopus; species Phylloscopus whistleri. The sequence continues at coordinate 2,427,520 of JADMLD010001397.1, read as the reverse complement.
GACCTTAAGTCTGAGATTTACTAAGATAAAGTGACTATTATCATTCACATACCTACATCATAGAATTCTCTATATGGACTTGGTAGTCCATTAAATTAACTGTTGTACAAAGCACACATTTAAAAAAACCCAATTACTGATCCATGAAATTTACTTGCCAGAGTGTGCTACTAAGGTGGTTGTCCTGAGATGGCAAAAATGATTGGCACCAGTCTTGCTGACAGACCACTGGCTTAGCACACCAACTGCTGGAGAGGTTCTCTGCAGGGACATAGTAATAATGAGGTGGCTTGATGTCTTTTTCAATATTCTCTCATCTATAAAGGAACACCAAGAGCAAAAGCCCAAAAATATAGGATGGAAATCTTTACTCTATAGTGATGCTGGAATCCTAATAGAAACACACAGAAGCAAGCAACCTAGTCCTGAATGAGAGAGAATACAGAGGCTGAGAATTGAGGAAAAGGACAAATTATCTGTGTTTGGTCTCTTAGCAAAATACTGACGGTAGAGAGAGAGAAAACAAGTTATGATAGTTAAATCAAGAAGCAAGGATAACTTTCTTTTCCTCAGCCTAAGGATAGCATAATTTATCAATTTAAAAAATTGTTGTATCAATCAAGGCTCATGTTTTCTTATTAAGAGGCAGTTTGATGTGCATTGAAGAACTAGATACAATACACTTGCAGCATGATTACATAATGAAGGTCACTGTAGTTTCCTCCACTTTCAGTGACAAAACACTTCCTCTTCTGATCTTCCCAGATTTTTAACTGCTGTAAAATAAATTTAATCTCTTCTTCATATGTAAAATTTATTTCCTGTAAAACTATGTGAAAGTGTTTGGAAAAGAACTGGCAAAATACGTTATATATGCTAAGTTTCAGTATCCATTTTCATTAGTAGCTGATGCACAGTGTAATTGGAAAACAGGTTAGAGTTACAAAATGGTGAAATGACATTCCATCCAAGTGGAGTATTCAAACCTAGTCACGTAGTGTGAGACATTATGGAAAATGGTAGTGAAATTCAGACATAAGATTTTGTCTAAATTTAAATTCCCACTCTATATCTACTTCCCTTGCTTGAGACTAAGTTAGGTAGAAACTTTCATTTCAGCATCAATAATGAAGTTAACATGATCAACTTATGTCATAATAATATAAATTCTCTCCCATAAAGAAAAACTGTAAGCTTAATATTTTTATTTTTATAGAGGAAAACCTTGCATAGAATTTCACATACTGCTTTTGAGTTGGTTTAAAGATGAAAGATTGAAGCCAAATTCTGAGACAAAAAATAATATATGAATTTTTTAAAAAATGAGAATTTTCATTCTGAAAATACTGGCTTTTTTGGAGCTATACCTATGGTCTCAATTTTTTTTTTCATTTGTACCATGAACTGACAGTTGATAGAAAGGTATAGAAGTGTGACAGCACAAATAATTTTGAAAAATAATTTTTAAAAATTAGAATTTACTGAAAGAATCTTTGATAATATTTCCCCATAGCAGCACCAAGTAATGAGACAATTCTAAAACAAATTTATCAAATCTGTAAATCTTTTTGTTTTAGCTTAAAGCAAGTAAAAATAGTAAATTAGTACAAAGATATAGCTTAATTTATTTGATTCATTAGATAAAAAAATAAAAAAAATCTTCCTCTTTATAAGAAGAATCCTCCATTATGAGCATATTTTTTGTTGTCACTGTCACAATAAAGATTATGGATGGACAATCAAAAAACCTCAAAACAGAAACACAGGAAAAATAAGAAACTAACCCTTGTATGCAGAAAAATCCCATGAATGTATCACTATCTAATAGCTGAAGCCTCAGGTCTAAAAAAAAAAATCTTACAGAGCTCATTAATAATATAAGAGAGAAAACAGCTGATGGATTCCCTTGAAACCTTATTAGAACAGGTCAACCCACTCTCCTGAACAAGGCAAGAAAATAGTCACCAGCTGAGTAAAGCTGAAGGCTGACATGATGATGGATGGCCAGATGGTTTTACCACAAAGTGAATAGCTTGTCCCCAAATAGTAGAACTAAGTTCTCAAGCATAAATATATTGACCCAGCCTGCAAGAGAAAAAGGAGAGTAAGCCAGTTTAAATTGAAGGCCCTCACAATTACTTTTATTTCTTATACTCTCAGTGATTCTCTCCACTGAGGAATACAGAATGTGAATAAAAATGAGACCCATGCAAGTTCTTTTGCAAATGTTATTTTCTTTTTTCCCCCCTAAATGCATTAATGGCTATTTTTTTTTCTTAAATACAAAGTTTTCATAATAAGCCATGTTCAAACATCTATCAGCTTTTGAAAGAGTTTTGTCCCAAATGTACTTTGGAAGTCCATGTGTTTTCTTCTCTCAGGAATACAATCGACTTGGAGAAAAAGGTTTTCCATCAAAACTATAGAGCTTATATTATTTAGCATAATATTTCATTTATGGGGAAGAGATAACTTGAAGGTGATTGTTTTGGTAGTTCCAGAGTGTGTTTTTACGTTTATCACTTCTACCTTAATAAGCTTTGAATCTTTTACTGAGTCCTCAACAAAAGGTACACGAAGAGTTCCATTGTCATGGATATTCTGTTCCTTTTCATACAAAAATGGTAAGATGGATACAGAAGATGAACTCTATTATTTGAGAAAAATGTAGTCTAAGTTCTCACGTTCTGCTTGGAGTTTTGAATCACCAAAAGCAACAACAGTATGCCCTACCTCTTTCCCAGATTAGGATCTGACAATACAAAAGGTAACTTGGGGATTTGCAGGCAGGGTTAATGGAGTTGTGATGGAAAGAATCAGAGATATTACTGTAGAATACTTAAAGGCAAGAAAAAATGACTGTTGAAGTTATGTTGAGAGACACAGATGCCTAGAAAATAAAATTTAATTTATTCCTCTGCTCATAGCACATTTTGCACTTCATTTTATTTTTCAAAACGAAAAAAAGAATAGAAGATAAGCTGCAAACTTTCTTACAATCCTTTTTTTTTATCATCTTTCTGAGACTTAGATCTACTCTGAAACAAAATCAAGATTTCAAAACCAAAAATTGAAATAAATTTGAAGTTAAAAAAAGTCAACATTATGTTTTTCTCTCACCTTCTTTTTTCGTATCAAAATTCTTTTCCAGATCTAACTGATTCTAGTTATTTGGACAAAATACAGTCTGACCTTACATGAATGGGACTCTAGAACTTTACCTATATAAGACACTGCAAGGTGTCACCTTTAAGAAAAATTTACTAAAAAGAGTAACAATGGGCTTTAAATGTTAAATACCTGCATATGTTCCTATGGCAAAAGCATGCATACAACTGACAGAGGAATGCTTTAGGAAAAATTAATTGAATCATTTTTCATGGTTATATAACTATGTCTACATTATGGGGAAATTTGAACCTTTCTTGTATTGTCTGGAATATATCTGTCATCGGAAGTTTTGCCAGGACTTGTTATGAAAGTTAAACAGAATCCTCCTCCTTGTTTTACTGTATTAGATCAAAATGCTTTTTTTTTTTTTTTCTTTTTTTTTTTTTTTCTTTCAGGCTCCTTGAGTTCCTGATCTCTTTCTTCCCCCAGTCAACTCCCATTCCTGGTTATTTACTGATAGTTTTCACCAACAGATTCCATTCAGTTTCTTCCTAGTACTTATCTTCTTGGCTTCATCTTACTAGCAGCCTTTTTGACACACTGAAGAGGGAGAGAGAAACTGACTCACCTTCATCTCAAAGCCTTCACTTAGAGCCATCATCAATATATATTCACAGAACAATGAAAAGAAAGTGAATCAGGGACTGCTGAGTGTGTCTGAGAAGAGGAATTGGCAGCCAGAAGAAAGGATAAAGAGACTGGAATAGATTGGGTTTTGGGGGTTCTGTTTGGTTGGTTTTGTTGTTTTTGTCCTCTAAAACGAAATCTCTCTGGCAGCCCTGAATGAGATAAGTGTTCATTAATTAGCATAGATGATGATTGCTTGTTTTAGTGAAGGGCAATTCTATGCCATTAAGACAGGCTTTTGATTTTCCCTCCCTAAAGCTACAGCAAGGAATTTGGATTCATCAGTTGTAACTTGTGATGAAACGAAGATGAGCCTGTTTTAAGTGTTATGGAAGTGTAAAGTAGAAAAGCTTTGTGGTACTTTCAAAATCTGCTGAATATGTGTATTTTTTATTGTATTTTATGGGACACAAGGGGAGAGAGTAATTATGATCGTAAGTATCAAATATATGGCAGCTTATCTGCAACAACATCTCTGCCAGAGATTTATAGGTGGTTCTCAGATTGTCCCAAGGCCCAGAATATCTCCTTGTACTGTTAGAACCTTGAGATGTTGAAGGTTAATTCTCCAAAGCGAGGTAAAACTTATGAATAAAAAGGTATTTTTTCCTTGTTAGGAGTAATTTAAAAAACAACCTCTAAACAACATTTAAATATACTAGCCTGAACAATACTGAGTTTTCTCAAAACGTTTTCTGAAATGTACTAAATGTAGAGACAGCTGAGCTTAGCATGTAGTGTTGATTTTAATTATATCAACCTGAAGCTGCTGTTTATACTATGCACAAAAGGTTTTTTGTCTTCATTCCTGAACACATTCTGGCCTGAAAATCTTTCTTAGCTTTATCTTCACATGTCTTAAATTACTGTGGAGGAGTTGAATGCACTCAGCAAGATGTAGAACTCATATCTACTGCCCATGTTTTAAGTATGATACATATATTAAATCACATTAGTTTAGAAGCCAGAAGATACCTCTGATAGGTTTCCTCTAAGGCCAGCTTGATTCCATGCCCATGTTTTTCTCCCGTGAAGCAGTAAGCCACTGAACTTTGCTTGAACTCAGATTCTCAGAACAGTGCAGTACATATTTGATGCAACCCATCCTGTTCATATTCAATTTCTCTTTTTATTCATTTAAAAAACAAATCACTTACTAGCCAGCTAAGCAAGAAAGACTGTGAAGACTGTGACTGGTTCTGCTATTTGCCTATAAATCTGAACTTTATTAAGATATGTTCCAGGAAAAACTATCTCACAAAATGCTACTCCACCCCTTAACATTTTTTTCCACAAACTCTGAAAACCAAGAAGACAAAGACCTCTGAAATGGAAATTTTATATTCTGATCAATAATTATGTTATTTCAATAGCAAGATTCATGACATTGGTAAGTGTTAAAAAACCATATTATTTTCTCAAGTGTATTAAATTTGATCACAACTTCTTTATTTTAAAAATAGAATTTATTTCTTTAGATTTTTTTTTTCCAAAAAATCTGGCTTTTGTTCTGCAGAAGTTAAAAAAAAAAAAAGAAAAAAAAAGAAAAAGGCAGTTGTTCTAATAAGTAGCAATCTTAATCTGGAATTAACCAGTGAACTCCTGTTCTAGTAGGCTGTGCTGTGTCATGGACACAACAGACTTCCTATGTATGTTCAGATACCATTACCTTCTTTCAAGAATTATAAGTAGTTCGGCTCATTGAAAACAGGCTAAATATATTTTTCAGCTTTAATTCGTGTCATTTCTTTCTTCAGAAGCTCATCTGCTTGAGTTGTACAGGATTTTAAAATGCCTGTAGTGTTTAGTTTTGGTGTTAATTTCAGCTAAATGGTCTTCAAAATAACTTTCTATTCAAACACAGAAAATAATGTAGTCAAATGGAATCCAGGTTCACCTCAGAAAAAAAAAAAAAAAGATGAGAATATTTGGGTATTGGTCATAACTTTGATCTTTACTTAAGAAACACAATTTCTTTACAGTTTGTGTACTAAGGGAATCCAAAGTTCAAAACCAAATACAGTCTAGGGTCTACAGATGCTTTAAATTATGTGAGTGGGCAATAAAATAATGTGATTTAAAGGGGTAAATCCACAAAGGAAGAGACTAAAAATAATGTCCTTGGTGCATTGACACTTGAGGAAAGGGAAGTGGCAAAGAAGTGAATTCAGAGCTGGCTCAAAGTCTTACAGGCAGACAGCTCTGCTGGAAAAATACAGCGTGTCTTCTGAAGTAGAACTGAATAAGGACTTAACAGGCATTTGCAGTTATTTATACTTGTTGCAAAATTATGCTTTCTGTTATAATTAACAGGATAAGAAGCCAGGTTTTGCCCTCATGAGACAGAAGATTTTAGCAGAAAAACACTAGGTAGAAAATTTCTTTTTATTCTACAAATACTGAATTGGCCTTCATGAGCTTGTTGTAGCTGGTGCTGAGGTCTTCTGATGAGGCTAAAAATTAATCTGTTAATATCTTTTTTATACCTTTCTAATTCAAATCTGAACTCAAAATAATTATTTTTCTTCCTACCTTATTTGCAGGCCTATTAATTATATCTGAAAATACATTAATATAAAATACCTTCAGTTTTCATGTCCTTTTCACTGTACTTTCAGATGAAATAGGTTATTTTGTTTCTTTTTTTTTGAGATATGTGACCTTTTCTGACTAATAGGAACTGCTAAACTTATTTGTTAGCAAACTGATCAACAGTACAGCATAATAAATAGTAATTAGCTACTTAATATTGGTAGAAAAATTTTAATTCAAATAAATTAGGTTCACCATTAATTTAATTAAAACAATCCCCTAGAATGCTTGGGTTTTTTTCATATTCATACAATCTACAGTGAAAAATGTAAATATTCCAAGCCATACATGAAACTTCAGGATGTGTGCAAAAGTAAATACTTTTAGATTTTGAATGGAAAAAGAATTGTATTTTTGGAGGATTTTCTGTTTTTTTTTGGTGTGTGTTTTTTTTTATTTTCCTGATTCAGTATGGTTCAGAATATTTTCTAGAAACTTTTAAATACTCTTAGTTTTGGACTTGACATTAATTGTTATGCTGATCAAATAGGAAGAGATTTGACCTAACGGCAAGATGTGACAAAAACACAGCACCATTTCATTGTAGTGAAGAAAATACCTGCAGCTGCTATAACATTTTTACTTCAAGAAACATCATGTACAACTACTGCCAATTGGAAAAAAAATTCCTAGTTGTGTTTGGGGAAAAAAAAAAGTATAAAACTTCCAACACTTTTTGTGGAGCCAGATATTTCCAAAAATATTTTGATTGTTGACTTTTGTACATAATAATAGTTATAATGGTGATGTTGTGAGATAATAGATGTTATCTCAATATTGCAGGTAGTAGTAATTACGCATAACAATAGTAGTTGTAGGTGGCGCATAACAATTATTTCTTTAAATAAAAAAGATGCTATTTTATTTTTTTATTTTTTTATTTGTTTGATCCTGTCCTTCTGATAAATTCTTTGGGTTTGATTTTTGTATTTCAGCTTCAGGTGAGCTGTTTTCAGCAGTTACTGTTGGTGGATGGCTTTAAGACCTCTATATTCAGTGCTCCATAGCTCTTTTTCAGTGAATGGGAAATCACATATCTGGTTATATAAAGTCGATTTGGAAGACACTGGAGAACTGGTAGTTTATCTTCCCCCAGAGCTGATAGGCAGCTTAAGGTGTGTTAGCAATTTTGACCAGAAGAATCACAAGACTTTGGTGAGGCTTTCACATGTGTAGAATAATATGTATTGGTAAGGTAGAGAAAGTATTGTACAATAGTTATGGAGGAAACAGAACTAAATTGAAGTGAAGCCACATCATCATTGTAAACCATTCAACCATTTGATTTCTCTTTCTAAATTTCCAAAAATCACATTTTAATGGGGGAAAAGAAAATGTGAAATTTGAATAGAAGAAATTTTGGATTTATCTTTGTATACAACCTTTTCTTCAAATGTGTCCTCTCAGGAATTAATCACCTTACAGACAATCAACAACTTGTATTGATTACTCAGACCCATTTTGCTCACAGAAAAAAATTATCCCCAAATGAATGTGAAACTTGTTGAACATGAGAAAACAAGGGCTATGGCAAAGACTGCTGTTGAAGTAGGAATTGGTCCTTTCATTGAAACAGGACATACTATATTCCAGCTGAAAGAAGTACAGCATTTCTCAAAAAATAATCCGCTGCTTTGAGCATAAAAATAAGGTATGTCTTGACCACTGGGTGCCACTATTTTTGCATTTGATACTTTTATTTTGTGGAAATATTTCTTGCAAATTACGCTCTTTTGGAACACAGCAGTTTGAGTTGGAAAAATAATTCATGAAAATAAACACAATCTGGCCATTGTCTCTGATTTTTCCTTTGCTATTCAGAAATTGGGAGATGTTAAGTATTTTCAGAGGCTTGAAATAATACAACAATCAGCTCTTCACCATTTATTGATTAGCTTTAAAGTATTGTCACAGAAATGAGAATAATTCCTTTCGCCCAAATTTTAGGCAAACTGCGTAATACAGCATTTCTTTGTTATCATAACTAACCTAATGTGAACTTATGAAATAGTGTCTCATATTCACTATTTTTTGCCATGCACTATGTACTGCAACAATCAATGAAAGATACATACTTGTATTCATTGTTTACGACTTTTAAATCCAGCATAAAACAATCCAGTCAAAGATGGCAAAAGCCATTAAAATCATAATTAGTTTGAGGAAATAAAAAAAGTTGACAATTTTAAGAAGTATAGGTAAGATCAGTATTTGCCTCATATCATGTCTTTAAGAGGGAGGAAAGAAAGTTTCTAATATTTCCAAACAGCATTCAATTTTTTGCCTGTGTATAAAAATCTTGACAGGTCTCTACAGCTTAATGCACAGATCCATAGATTTTAAGGTCAAAAAGAACTACCATGATTATCTTATCTGACCCACAAAATAACTTAAGCTATTAAATTTCACTTTCATTCCTGCAATGGGGTAATTATTCTTTCCTGCTATGTAAGCGAATGTTATTGAACTAAATGTGAATTGCTTGCCTTGTCCTTGGAAAGACCCTCTAGAAGAGATTCTACTATCCTGCTATAAACCAATTCAATTTATTAAATTCATCTGAGTTGCTTGCTTCCTCACAGTGAGATTGCTTCAGTCCTTTAGGTTTCTGCCACAGAATATGAGCAAAAGGATTGCCCATATCCCCGAGGAGAAAGAAAGCCCATGCAAAGCTGGAAGTTATCTGATTCCATCTATCCTATTTCCTTCAGACTATCAGCTCAGCATAGCAGAACTCTGAATAAGACCTGCAATGTTGGAATCTGGCAACATCCATGTCTTGCCACAGTTCAATATTGATTTATAAAAAGTACGTTTTCTATTGGCAGATTGCTACTTCCAGAATTTTTAGAACTCTGTAATTCCATACATACATTATACGTTTTCAGTCAAATATGTGAGTAATTAGGTATACATTGCCCAAATGTTTTATTATTGTTTTTAAATAGCTTAAAAACCCTAAAATTTAAATATACAGACAAGGGAACAGGAAGCCCTTGTTATTACATTTTATGCTTCTGTTTTAAGATGACTAGTTAAGCAATTTTCCATGAGCTTGACATTTTTGCTAACAAAACCACAAACCTCAGGCTGTATGTAGATCACAGATCAAGGTTGTTGATCTGACATAGTGCACTTGGTAATTACAAAGGTTTGAATTTTTTCCTAAAGATTTTAAATTTGGCATTTCTGAGATTACCTTTGGATGAAAAAAATGTAATTTCTAGAGCCATCTCTTAGTAAGCTCCTTGTGTAGATGTCTGATTTCAAACACATGAACAGTATTAATGAAGTCTATATTCATGCACTTTGTGTAGTTCAAATTACATCTATGCCACAATGCCCTGCGGTGCCAAAACTAAAGTCTAGATATTTAGGCACAGGACAGGCAGGTAAAGGATGATATAGACATTTGACAAGCAATTGATATAACAGGACCTTGTGTTTATTTGTTTAAAATCCATATAAGCAAGCACAACCTCTGCTCAATGCACAGACACAGGGAATCTCCTATATCTGCTGGCATGGGAAATCCTGGTAAGATTTCCCAGCAGAATTTTCTCAAGCAGTTCTCTCTAAAGCTGGACACTTGGGCTGTTACCTAACTTGGTCCAGAACTTAAGCAGCCAAACCCCCAGCACACACTCAGAATTAATCTTTAACTATGTAAAAAAACAAAAAACAAAACAACAACAACAACAACAAAAACACACCACCACACACACACAAAAAAACCCCAAAAACAAACACAAAAACAAACACAAAAAACCCACAAAAAACCCCACCAACAGAAAAACCAAAACAACACCACCACCAAAACAAGAAACCCGCCCCCCCCCCCCCAAAAAAAAAATCCAAAAACAATGCCCTGAACATGTTATTTTTTGATGGTTACTCAGCTGTACTGCAGGCAAATAGGTGAGTAAATATCATAGTTACATCCCATTAATTAAGGACAAATAGAATGAAAATAAGAAACATGACCCTTCCTGACTTGGGAACCATCTCTCTCTATCCTGATTATCTCTAGTCCTCATCTTTATCCTGTAGCTGGACCAGCCAACCTGTTCACCCAATCAAACTAGGACGAATCTATTCAAATGTTGTCTTATACTTGTGCTCCATAACTTAAATTTTCTGGTACTGAGAGAACTAAATCATCTTTATTTGATATTTTTTTCTATTGCACTCCACTTGAATACTGCAGAATGAATGAGTGGCATCATATTTGCTTCTGTTTCAATTTTAGCTATCCATTTTATCAGCAATTGATGTAAAGATTTAAAGCCATAAAAAATGTAAAAGTGACAAATAACAAACCAGTGAATAGCCTGCTGCAAAACCAAAAAGCTACTACTTCTTTTGGGAATTTTTAATAACAGTATTCAAACAATCATTTTTTCTTCATCTGGCAAATAAACTCTTTCACCCTGAATAATTAGAAAAATCCAGGTATACCAATACCAAATCATTTTGGAATTTAAACTATTGGCTGAGGAAAATTAGGCTCTCAGATTATCGTAATTTCTCCACTAACAGTTTATCACAGTTGAAGAAACAGTAAACTAATGATCTCGTCACCAGCCTATCAGCTTTGCACTTTAAACAGAAGGGCAAATGAAATCATGCTAGTAAATACCTTGATTATAGTGAAAGCTCAAGGCAGTAAAATAATTTCTAAAGTCAGAGGTATTTCTCTCATGAAATAGTCATACCATTTTTTTTGCATTATGTGACATACTGTTTAATGTTGCTAAAATATTATGGCAAAAAGCAGATATTAAAAAAATGCAGATGGATAATTTGACCACACCTTTCTATTTATGAATAAAATTTAGTTACAAAATTTCCTCCTATATTGCTTGTAGTGAGTTATGGAATTATTTTCTATTGCAGTATGAATATTGGATTGTACAACATAAAAATAAAAAAAACCCCATGCTTTAATAATGTGCAATTAATAAATTTAAGCCTAGTCCTTCAAAAATACTGAAAGTAAGGATGACTCTTGCTCAAAAAATCTTCAGTACTTTGTTTTGGTTTTTATTTTTAATGTTCTCGCTTTGAGTATTTGTCAGGAAATGTGATCAAAATTGCCCAAAATGGAACAAGACCTCTTGTTACATTTCTTGCTAATAAAGACTGAGTGATATTAAGAAATATTCTTTAATTTGAAGGTTCAGGCTGAAGTCTAAAGAAAATTTTTAGTAAGTTAGGAGTGAGTCAAAACCTGGGGTGCTTATCTATAGTTTCTACTAATGGATGCGCATCCATCATACACATCCAGTTGTGAAACCCTGTGAGCTGCAGAACACATTGCTGTAACTTTGCTTGTTCAAATAGTCATAATGGACACTACTAATCTTCTAATCTGCCTTTCAAGGGCTTCTGATAAACTCACAAGAACCTGAAACACAGACAATTGTCTGTGGTTTGAGTTATTACTGCAAATTTCTGCTGAATCTTTTTGAAGCAAAGCCCTTAAAAATACTGAAAATGGAAAGGAAAATTTTTCCTCCATTTGGGAGCAAACCCCGAGGCTGGTTAAGTGCTCATCTGTTTTTAGAGTTGTATGTTCTCTGGAAACACACGTAGGAAATTTTAGTAACAATTTAGTTGAATATAATAAATAAAAGTAAAGAAACATTACAAAACTTGACACCTTAATATTCTGAAAATTTTACTTTGTTCTTGAAGTTAGGGAAAGCTATATGGGCTGTAGAATTTGGCTGTATGCGTGCTATATAGAGTAATTTTTGCTATTTTATCTGGCCATATCATTTATTGTAAAGAGAGGACTACTTTCCACTATAATTCAGTTGATTTCTATTAATTTGTTCCTTAACATAAACTTCTTTTTAAACTATAAGAAAATAATTGGATTTCTTTGTACATCATTTCTTTCCCTACAAATAAGCATAATAAAATTTCTTTTCCTTATTTTATCTTACTTTTCCTTTCAAATTAGAAAATATTTTGAACAGAGGAGCTTATCCACTTTATGAAGAGAGACATATTTTTCACTTTGAGCCTCTATTTTCAACAAGAACAGTAATAATTGTCATCACCATCCGAGCTCTATTATCTTGATTGGGAGTCAAACAAGAAAAAAAAAATTAATCAGTTTGGCTTTCTCCATAAGGATTTCTCCCTAAGATTTTTTGTCTAAAAAAAGGTTTAAATTTTTTTTTGCCAAGCTATTTCCTCAGGGATTTTTCACCCTTATGAAAAGTAATCTCTTGGGCATCTTTTGCCTCTATTTCCTCATGTTTTATTAAAGAACATAGTGGCTTCAGTATCCAGAGTCCCCTATGACTGCAGAGGGAAGAGATTATTCAGCTTTTAAGATATGATTACTTGAGCAAAAAATCATTCAGCCTGAAGTTTTCCACAGCAATTCTTGCTTACTATAAACCCTTTTATGTGAACTCCTCTTTTTTTATTTTTCATATATTTTTTAATTATTTAGTACTTTTCACCAGGTCACTGTGCTTGGGGAGAGGAGGCATCATGCAGGGGAAGGTGGGCATTTAAGGGCCTGGCACTGCAGGTCCCCCACTCTATGAAGAAGTGTTTGGCACTGGGAAGGGTACAGGTAGGGGACTCTTTCAAGTGCCTGGAGTCTCCAGGTCCAAGGAAACCATGGCAGCTTTTGCTGATTTTAATATTGTATTTCTAATGCTTGCTTGTGTGTTTAATATTCACCTCTGATGCTTACTCATACAAGCACTTGTAATAACTGCTGTAATGAATGGAAAGGGGTGATAAATACAAGGGCCAAGGTTTTTCACTTCCACATAGCACACAATGTTGTGCCGTGTTTCTCTTGGTGTACTACATTTTTCTTACTTGTAAGCTGTTTTTCTGGCCTGCTGACTGTTCATGCCTGCATCAATCTGAAGTAATTCCTGAAGTGAGGTTCTGCTGGTGACTGTACATTTACGAAGGATGAAATATATTTAAGCTTCAGTACAGCATTTCTTTTCCTACCACAGTCAGTAAAGTCCTCTAGGAGAAATAGAAAAAAAGAAAAGAAATCACAATTTTTATGTGGCACTTTATTTCTTTTCTATATATGCTGTGGCTATTCATAGTTCTGTTCTGTCAGTGAGGCTATGGAATAATGACAGTGATATACTTCTAAGGAAATATTTTACTTCTTTTTTATTATTATTGTTATTTTTCTTTCCTCCTTGCTAGTTGTGCTAAAGTGAGCCACGAGCTAAAGTGAGCTTCTCTTGCAGATGCTCTTTCTGCTGCCACAATGTGGGTGTACTCCTGGTCTGTTGATGACAGAGTTTGCAGGGGCTTCCTGCTGCTTAGCCAGTGGAAGAGACTTGTTAGCATAGCTGTTTCTCAGAGAAATGCTGAGGATGATTTACGGCCCATGAAATATACTCTGAACAGTCATGTAATGCAAGAGGATTGTGGTTTTTGACAGATCTGATACTATGCCATTGAGGTAATGGGAAATTTTGTTATTGATTGAAGAGAGAAAGACCTTTTTACGTGAAACAGAGAAGTCATTATATAATTCTCAAATTTTCACATTTATCACCTTTAGTATATTTGTATCACTGCAAAGCAGTGTTCTCATTGCTATTCTTACTTTAATTCTTAAATGACACTTTTTTTAGGAAAAGTACTCTTTTAAAAACATTCATTTGGGTCTAGCTCACAATATACAGAAATTACACTCTAAAGAAATCTGAGTATACGTATTAAATTTATCAGTAAGAATAACTAATGTAGTACCTATTAAAATAGACTGCAATTTATAGCTGTATTAGCATTGTTTATACATCAAACAAAATTTATCCTGATACCAGTACATGGATTAACAGAGATCCACTGAAGGCTAGGGAGTTGACTATATTTACATAATGCAGGGATCTACTTACTTCTGTGAATATCTGCCTTTGTATGCTTACAATATAGCTCTTTTCATTAAAAAGCCACAAACTAAACCACACCTTTTCAAAATAACAGATTTCAGAAACTATATATCTAATGAGGCACTTGGAGAAATAAGAGGTGGAACATTTTCATTTCAGTTATTGTTTCTAGTGAATTAAATTAACTTGTTATTGTGGTATGTCTTTTAGCCTGAGGCTCTTTTTTTTTTCTCTCAAGCCAGACCAATAGTATAAGCATTAAAGGACCATTTGTATAGCTAAAATTTAAGTCACAGAGGGTCATACAAAAATTAAATTTGTGCCGCTGTTATCAAATCCTTGCAACAGAAACTTTACTCCAGTGCAGTTAAAGACATTAATTAGGGAGCTAGGTGTAGACAACTGTTTCCAAGGGAGAGATGCATCTAATAGTGTGTTTCTCTCTCTCTGCATCATATGGTGCTAGAATTTCAGATACCCTTGGCTGCTTATTAGTTTGGAAGCTGATGATGAGACCTTAAGACTATTTTTAGTTGTGTTCTCTTGTGAGGTTCTATCAAGCACAGAAAGAATAATGGCTTAGTGTATTTGTATAATAACTGGAAACAAAGAAAGGCTGAAAAAACAAGCTTCCCTGAAGACGTGAACCATTCACATTTCTTGCTACTTTGTGTAAGATCTTTCATGCTTTTCTGTGAAAAAGGATTGAAGATATTTCCTGGGTGATTTACAGGGGCATGATGCAGTTCTCCTAAAGTATAACATAGCAATGCATGTGTTAGCAAGCAGTGGAATTAAAGGAAAGTAATTAAAGAAACTAGATTTTTAGGACAAAGAACTGGATACTCTTCTTTGTCCTTAAGATAAAAAGGTCATTGTCAATATGGAGAGAAAAGACCTTGGCAAATCAGGAAGACATTCTTGCAGAAAGTCACATTTTATTATCACTTTGTTTTGTGATATCAGTCATCTGATTATGTATCCTTTGGCGTGCAATACACTGAAATGTGAAGGAGAGGTGATCTGTTCTGTGGACAGTTCTAACTCAGTTTGGGAGTTTCCCCCACCACCTGCTTGTGTTTTGAGTGCTGCCAAATTCCTATGAAGTTTCCTGTCTTCAGATCAATGAAATTAAGATGGCTGGATTTGTGCATAAACACAGGGACATTTGTTTGTTGACTATTAAATATTTTGTTTCTATAGGATAAGTAAAAAACAGAAGTCAAATCATAATTTCCACTACCTCTTTATTACATGCAGTACTGGGATGTTCTGGTTCCCAGTTGCAAGAGATGAAAGTTAATGGAAGGAATTCATAGGACAGTATGTTCATGTATTTCCTAAAGCTGACTCTTCAGGTCAAAAAGTAGAAAAAGATTTGAGGCACACATAGGTCATTCTTTTATGTCAACCTTATTACTGAAGATGGAATTCATATTTATTTGAATGAAGATATTTGCGGCTAGTAATTTAATAGTCAGTAGAGAGAAAGAAACCTCTTCAGATGGCATGGCTCACTGCATTTACGATGCAGTTTGATGAAAAAATGTGAATATAGCAGCCTTGATTTCAGTAGAAAAAAATATTTTAAAATGTAGTGAAAGGGGTGGGTTTGTACGTGTGGGAGACACAGGTTAACAGAGCTTCCCTTCACTCAGGAATTTACACAGAAATAAACTCAAAAAAAGAACAATGAAAACATAAAGGAAGAAATGTTCCTAGTATAATGATATCTTTTTATTAAAGTAGCAAAATGAAAGGCTAAGAGTAATGCCAGTTATCAGAGAAAGGGATTAGATTCAGGGTCTAGAATATTTTAAATGTCACCTAATTCTGTTGAAGAAGAAAAAATATCTTCCATCTGTTCATTGTTTAATTTACTGCTTCTTTCAAACATCAAGGCTATTGCTTTCTTTTTGCAATATCTATGTAAAATATATACAGTCCTGGTTGAAAAGCTGTAAAAATCTGAAAACATAATATGAAACATTCCTGTCTACTGTATCAGCAAGACAAAATATAGCTGCACACATATAGCTGGTAATCTTTTGAAGCCAGGTTAGTTCTTTGGCACTAGAGGCATGAGTAAGTGTTGTTGAAAACAAGTAAGGACTTCTCCAGTGTATTCAGAATGACTACAACCATACACATTCAGTAAAGTTCAAGGAAGATAAGCTTTGTCAAGCATTTAATGCTGGAAAGAACGTGTTTCATTCATGTGACTGGGGGTGAGGCACCACTCTGTTATCGTGTAGAAATGAGAAAACTAATAATTTACGCTAATTTGTTTACAATGGTGGGGAATGAACTCAGCTGAGAGAAAAACAAGACCATGGCAACAGAGCTGTTGTAACAGTACTTAGAAAAAAGATATAAAGGAAATGCAGTAGCTGAAGTTTAATGCTGAGTTGTGGTTCAGCGTTCTAGGATTTTCTTTTGGCCTCTGTAATTTTCCTGAAAATTTGCAGTGGCAAACTAAAAAAAACAATATGGTTTTTCTGTAAAAGCATTTTATCAGTAATTACAACATGTAAAAAGTTGATTTTAAAATTTTATTGTTTGAAAAGAAGGTAGAATCACAATTAAAAAAGACTAAATAAGTGAAAATCAGTATGTGAGTATCATACGTATTTTCCCCCCAAAAAAATGAGGTATAAATCAAGCTAGGTCCAATAAGAATTTATGCCAAATTGAGTGTTTTATTTTATATCTTCTATAAATTTAATTTGGTCGTTCTTGATAAGCCAAGCAATCCCTACTTGAATCAGATGATGACGGGTTAAATAGCATCAGCAAACCCCAGAGTTAGTCCAGGTATGCCAGCCCAGGGGTCCTATCTGGACTTTAATCAAGCCTGTTAGATCTCCCTATAACTTCTGTCCACAGCCCTAACACAATGGCACACATATTTCAATGATTTTGTTCTGTAACCAGCTCAGCTGGGTCTGGTCTTCAAACTCCCAAACAGTTATGTCACAACTTATTCTCAAAAGAATCCCAAGGCTGCCAAATTCACTGAAATCTTCTTTTCTTCCCCTGTGTTTTCTTCCAGACAAGGAAAATCTTCAGAGCAGAAGCATTATCTATAACTTAATCATTTTTACTGTTCTTTCCGGAGTCATATTTGAATCACATTTTCAATCCAGCTTCATATTTCCTCTTACCTAATATTTCCTTCCTGTCCTATGACTGTGCTTTACCAAGCAGTTACTGTGAATATAAAACCTAAGTACAGGCAGCTTTGCAGGACCTTGCTTCAGCATTAAATCACCAGCTATCCTCAACAATGATTCCAACCCTAAATATACCAATTTCTGCTGGTTCCAGAAAAAAACTTAATGAAGTAAAAACTGAACCAAGCCAATGGTAGAACAAAACTCTGATCTAGATGTAGAATTATGATTCCATTAGAAAAGGGGCAGAGTTATGGCTTGAATTTGGTTTCATAAACCAGTGGTCTTGGGAGTATTAAAAAAGGGAAAAAAATATAGTGTTGTTTCTTGATTACTTACCTTGTCATTTCCTTAACTGGTTATGCTATATTTTTATAGCTGATCTTTATTCCTTTTCTTAAAATTTACATATTTCCTTTCCCAACTGAATAACTGTTATTTTGTGCTGTGAGAAGCTCAGAGTCTATAAAGACCACATTCTATGCCAATTTTGAGAGGGAGAAAGATCAAAAATAATTTCTCCTGGTTATTTTATCATTAGTTCCATTCTGGTGTAAACATTTCACCCTCATTTTTATGCAGTTTTTTTCAGTCTTTACCTTTATCTTATTTAGGTATCAGAAAACTCTGCCAACAGTTCGAGAATTTACATAGCGCAAGACTACTTTGCATCAAATGTCATGCAGAATCCTGAATTAATGCTGCTGGCATACTTCAAGACTAACTAGAAACATTTTCCTTATGAGAAAACTGTCCTGTAGTGCTGTTATATGTTCCATTCCCTGACACATTGTATTAAAAAAAAAAAAAAATAGGAGTAAGAAACAAGCAATTCCCTCCCAAACCCCCTCAAAAACCAAACCAAAACAAACAAATCAAAACAACGACCCATACCCCTCCCTCCAAAAAACCAAACAAAATACAAAAGAGAGAAAAAAGCCACCAAGCCCCAACAATAAAAAAATAAATAAGCCTCCTGCCATTTTTTGGCTTCATATTTAAATGAAGAGACTTCCACACCAAACTGACAATTCTATGTCCCTTCTTTCTGTCTGGCAGTTCAAAGGCTCAGAAAGATCCCATGTGATGGGAACTTCAATTTTTAATGTGATGAGAAAAGTAAATGATATGTGATGATAAAAGTAGGTGAATGGGATGTGACTAGTGGATGGTCATGGAGCTAAGCATTTATTTTACATTGTTTATACATGCTTTATTGCAGGAGGGAAGTGAGACAAAAGCCTGGTTTTGTCATTTTACAAATGTTCCCATAATTTTGGTATTTGGGTATTTATTTGGAGTAATGCAATCGATTAAGAAAAAGAGAAACTAAAGTTCTGCTTTAATGTCATTGTATATTTGTGTATTTCAACAAATGGCAGGAGGTATTTCAAAAGTCTGTGTGAATTTCAGACTTCTTGTATTCTAATTAAAATTCTTATCCAAAGTGCAAAATACTGCGTTCATTGGTGTTCTACAATTTTTTTTTTTACTCATGAAAATGTTTGAATACCCTTGGATTCTCATACCAGTACTGGGCTTTACAAACAAAAGCTTTATACTCTGGTCAGCATTAAAGGGAGGACAGAGTCAGGTGATTTTCTTGTGTGGGTCTGCTATAGGCTGTCTGAGGCCCCCTACAGACAGACACAGCCTCACGTTTTCAAGCCCTGGCCCTCATGAGAGACTCTAACCACACCAATGTCTTTTGAAGGGACCACACAGCAGGATACAGACAATCCAGGAGATTCCTAAAATGCATTGAAAACAACATTCTTCTCAAATTCATCTCAAAGTGATAGAGGATCCAACAAGGGAAGGCTGTGCTGGACCTTGTTCTCAGCAACAAGGAGCGGCTAGTGGGGAATATGGACACAAAGCCTGGGCTGTTACAATTAAGCAGTGAAGTTTGAGATCTGTGAGGCAACAAAGAGGATAAAAGTTCATTATCCTGTACTGCAGGAGAGCAGACTTCAATGATCTCTTGATAGACTGCCTTGGGATGGTGCTCTGGAGGGAAGAGGGGCCCAAGAGAGCTGGGTAATAGTCAAGGATTCTCTCCTCCAGACTGAACAGCAATACACCCCTACAAACATAACATTGGGAAAAAGAGCTCTTGGACAAAGACACACACAGGGCGCTTGAAGAAGGTGGAAGAGGTGAAAGGTAGCTTAGGAGGAATACACAGAAATTGTCTGAAGAGTCAGGGAGCAGTTTAGGAAAGTTAAAACAGTGGCAGAAGTAAATCTGAGCACAGACATCAAGGGTAACATAGAAAGATTCCTTATTTAAATCAGTAAGAAAAGAAAGAATAGAGAAAATGTGGATTGTGGGTAAAGGAATCATGATTAGTCAGGACAGGGAGAAGGCTCAGGTACTTAATGGCTTTTTGCCTCAAAGTTCAAACCATTCTATGATTCTATAAATAATTATATTATTCATGGCTAGGATAGTAAAGAAATATAAAAATTGTCATATATTTTATATGCTCAGTAATACATGGGTGACAACTACTAACAGATTATTTAACTAAATTTTACATTTTTACATGTCAAGAAGAAACCTCTATGACGTGTATAGACATTTTTATTAAGTAGCTTTGAATAAACTATAGTTTTGAAAAGTAATTTTGTTAACAACAAAATTCTACATTAAAGCTTTCCCTCACCTTATGTTTGTAAAAGTTTGTAGATAGATATTGAAAATGGTGTAAAGAAAAGGTTACAACTACAAAAATTGATGCCTTTTGAGTCTGATCCCTTTCACATTTTTTTTGTGTGTGCACGTTTAGTTTCTGTTTACTCTCAGAAACTTGTAAATCCCTGGTGATGGGTGTTTGCCCAGCATTTACTGCAACAGTGATAATCTCTCTATTCTGTTCAGTGCCCTAACTCTTTTCCTTTATTTTTTTAATTTTCTTTGAACTTTTTAATTAGTACTAACCCTCCATGGTTTATATTTACTGTTGCTCTCCTTCATGGTCATGTACAGTCTCCTAAGTCCAGGAAGCAATTTTATGTATGAATGAAGTATTTCTGAAATGTCTGCAGAGAAGTTTTTTCTGTGCAGTATCTGGTACCTAAAGAAAAGGTATGAAACAAAGCTGACTGCTTTTCTACAATGGCACTGCCGTTCTTGTGGAGCTGTGTACGGAAGGGTAAAAGTTTGGATCTCAGATCTGTGAAGCATTATGTCCCAGCCCCTGGGCAGTTACCCACTGAATACGTCTCAGAATTAGGGTCAAAGGTGTCTCAAAGAAATAGCCTGATGAGTTGACCCTAGGGAAAAGGACAGATTCTGAAAAAGTCTGTCAAGTACAAAATGTTCTTAAAGGAAACATTTGAGCTCAAAGAATAGTCCTTTGTTTCACTCGGAAGTTTGTAAGGGGTCCTAACAGATCCTGGCTAGTATGGGACCAAGAACAAAAGAGCAGTGTTTCAGATGTGAGGTTTGTTTTGTTTATTTTGTTAGTTTGCAGGTTTTGGTGATTGCTTTTGGTTTTTTATCCACCAGCAATCTATCCAGTAATTAAGCACATAGATAATGGTTTTAAGTAGCTGAAAGGAAGGTCAGTGGGGTGGACTGTCTGTGACACTATTTGTGTAATGAAGACATGTACCTAAGATTTAGCTCCCTGTGCTCTAAAAAAAAAAACTATTTAAAAGTGGAAATGTCACTAGGAAAGACTTCCTTACTCCATTTTTTCTTCTTTGGGTTGAAACTTAGGAGCAGGTAATAGAGAAGGAGTGAGCCTGTGCTGGCAGTGAGCCTGTGCAGAGGGGTGGTGTTACTTGGATGATAAGAGAACGTGCAGACTGCAGGTGCACCTGGATGTGGCCGGGTCGGGCTGAAGTCTGCTCAGCAATCTGTGGAAGGTGAACTGCAGCACCAACTCTATCACCAAGAGAGCTAGTACAGTTTAAGTATGCTTTCTGCAGGAACAACAAAGTTTCTTAACTTTATACAGATGCCCTGCATACTTTTATTCTGCTGTGGTTAAGTCTGTGGAAAATGTGAGAGCTGAAAGCAGACATAACTGCTATAGAAAAGAGTGAAATACTTGCCTCTTCCAACTGTCTCCCTTTCAACTAGCTATTTTTGCTTGTGTTACTTTGTGTTCCCTCCCTTCACCTCTACTTAAACAAATAAAAGACTCTGCTTTCTATTGACTTATTTATTTACTATTCATTTGTCAAACTGGATTTTTTTTTCCACTGGAAGATTGGCATAGCAGGCACAAAATACTTAGAAGTTCATCAGCAATAACTCTGCAAGCCATACAGGTCTTTTGTTTGTTTTATTTGAGGTCTTACCATGGGACTAAGTCTAAGGTTAACAAATCAGTAGTTTTTAGTATTCTCACCACTGCCTGTGTATGCAAAATATGATATCTTATCACACTCAGGAGAGAGCTCTGACTTTGTAAATTCTTTAATGCTGTGCTAGCTTTGATGTAGAAGGGTAAATCAAACGGACATATTCAGCAGAAGTTTATTACCATTTGTAAACCAAGTATTTTATTAGTGTTAAAATTTATTTTTTAATTTATTCTTTCCTCTTATTGGACTCAATTGGTCATTCCTCAGCAAAGATGAACATTTCTAAACAGAAGCACTGAAAGTCTCCTGTGGAGGTTCTGGGTGCACCCTGGGTACAATAATTTCAAAGATACTCAAAGCCCACAATATTGTAAAAGCAAGTACAAAGAAACCAGTATGAAGAGATGGAAAAATAAAGTTGAAAATCTGTGAGTTGACATGTTTTCTCTTCATCATTAACAGTGCTGTTCTGTCTGTCAGCTGGAGAAATCTCAAAGCCCTGGCAGTAGCACTAATTTAATCCGGTGGTAATTTATGTGCCACTCAAGAAGGGTTTTTTTTAACATGAAGAAATTACTCTGATTATATAATTGAATGGCAGGATTCATTACTGGGAAATGCCACCTGTGGAGAAAGATTTGCTCTTAATCCATTTCTACTATGGAGTAGCAGATTACTGCAGCATAAGTCACTCAAGGAGCCATCATGAAAATTATATATGGAATAGACCCAATAAACTATGTAATCCAATGCCATCAGATTATGATTGTTCTTTATAATGTATTTTGTATTGCCAGTGCAATATGAAATGGCTCAGATGATGAGTATTTACCTGCTTTTATAGGAAATAAATTAAATGACAATATGCTAATGACATATCCTGACTATGGCTGCTAGAAAATTATTATTAGCACTAGGATTAGCTAGTGTGTTTTCAGTGTAGTGAAGTTTAAAAAGATAAATTTCAAATAATCTGTATAGTGCATTCTGAACCAAAAGGACAAGGAAATGCTCACTGCTGACTCTTTTTACAGTAAATGCACTATTTGAAGGGTCTGATCTATATGCAAAAAACCCATGTGTTTCTACCTAACATGATAATGCACTTTGACTAGAGAAAACAGATACTTTAATTCTTCACATCCCTCTCTTTGTTACTGAAGTCACCCAAAATTCGGGTTTATAGTCATCTCTAGGTGAAATTGAGATTGTTTTTCACCCTGAAGTGAGGTAAAAGTAGAATAACATGAACAATGATTTCTTCTGTTTAGATTTACACTTTTATTTATCCTGCTAGGTTGAGCAAAATAATCTTCATTATTGTTTAGCACCCTTACTAAAAACAGTATTGAAAAACAATTGTTTGAGTGACATTTATGAATACTTTTTGTTAGGGTAAAAAAAAAAAAAAAGATGTAGAAATGTTGTTTTGACAGTTTTTAAATGAAGCATTTCAACCTTTTTTTACACAAGTATACTTTTCATTTCAATATGACTGAAATTAAAAGGAAGGCTAGAAAAAAGCACTAACTAACCCGGCATTAAAAAAAAAAAGTACCTTTTTTGTTGAGCAAAATGCTAAATTACATTTCAATTTTTCCCCATTTAAAAGAATAGAAAACCCAAAACACTTGTTTGTTAAGTTGTCTTTTTTTTTTTTTTTTTCACTTTGTATAATTCCTCAGCTATTTCAGTTCAATGCAAAATGAGTTGATTTTTAGGTCTCTAGTAATTTTAACCAGACTGTAAAACCCATTGAGAGGCCAATGGTATAAGTAATTTTATTTTAGCCTTTAACATATTTAATAAAATTATTGTCTCAAATAATGTTCCTTGTCTGACTCTGAACTAAGGAAAAAATATGATCTATTGTTCTACTGTAGAGCCTTTGTTTAAGTTTCATAACTCTAAGGTTATACTCATTCAAACCCTGCTATTAGATTAATACCAACTGCACATTTTACAGGTTGCAAAATGGAGTCAGAAGAAAGCAGCAAGCCAGGAGAGATCAGTTTATATCTTATATTTGCATTGTGGGCATATTCCCCTTAATTTCTGCAGTTTCTCATTGCGCATGTGAAAAGAAAGGGTATGAATCTAAAGTTACAAACAGGCATAGAGCAAAGATAATAATAGAGGTCAGGTCTCATAAGCCTTGTTGTTTTTAAATACTAGATCAAACTGGAAAATGTCACAATGGACAGCTTGATGATATGAGTCATGAATAAAAGGTCAAAGTCACTTTTTTATAATTATCTACTGGGAAACTTAAGTGTATTTTGGATAAATTTGTTACTATTATGGGGTATACAGCCTCAAAACTTGAGAAAAACTAAGTAATGGAAGTGCAATAGTAATGAGATCCAGTACTGAAAAAAGGACTGGCACTTCAAAGACAATTAGCTTTTCTATCTTTTTTGACCTAGAGGCAAAAAAACAATGCAGCTGTAACTCTTAGAGTGGTTATAGTAACATTCATTTTGAAAACTCACTTTACTTTTTGTCAATGTTCATAAAATTTTAAAAGTGAAGGAGAGGGAAGGAATATAATTCATCTGAATAATTCTACTAAAGTGTTTCATAATTTTGTTCTATTGTTTTCTTTTAAAATGAAGGGCTTTGAAGCAAATTTGAAGCTATGAAGCCCAAACACTGTCTCCAGTCTCCCCATGATTTGCTTACTACTAGAAAAAGACTATTCTTATTTTTTATTATATGTGTTAAAAATGTATATTGCTACTTATGACTGCTTGTAATGATTTCATGCAGATATCTTCAGCTATCGAGAATAATTGGTGCAATCTAAACTGTCAGCCTAGTGGAAAAATTTATAACCAGGTGTTTCAAATGTAAAATAATGGGCCAAAAATCAACTTCTCTGCCAAATGAACTCCCCTCCCTGACATTACCTGAGAACCTTTTAATCATCCACAAAGAAAGTTACTGAGCTGTCTCCAAGACATTGCTAATTAGTCTAGAAAAATGCTAGAGTATCACACATCTCAGATGGGTTGTTAGAACTAAGGTCATTGGGCACTCCCCCAAATAAAACAGGATCTTGGAGCACTCCTGGTTCCTCGAATGTATAGCTCAGCAGTAGGCAGCACAGGTACCTGTATGAGGTGCCCTCAGAAACGGTATGATTACTAGTGAGATGCTGGAGCTCTGGCAATACACATTAAAAGGGATTATTGAAGCTTTAGGAGTCTTCACAGTAAAAAAAAAGTTGCCTTGAAAAGAATGATGTTTATTTGGAGCATACACAAGTGCACTCAAATGTACAGAGGGGATGTTTGTATGTATATAAAAATAAAATATCATTAGTCCAAAGAGGGTTTGTCTGGTAAATTTTTACAGTGTTAATTTGATAATATCATCTTCCCATAGATCATCACTTAAAATCTATAATGCATTTTAATGCTTCAGACTCTTCCTAGACTTGAAGAACTTTGGTCTGATTATTAAACAGATGTGACATCAGATTCAGATGCTGGAATTTAGGCTTGGCTCTCTGTTTCCTGCTTGAAGGGGCAATGGGAATAAAAGTCTGAGACAGAAAGAACAGGAAGGAAGTTTATCATAAATTGAAAAGACTGGCAAACTTCTGAGAGAAATTGTTCCCTTGCATTGATGAATTTAAGCTAGTGGCACCTATCAGTTTTAATGACACTTTGACTAACTATCACTGGATCTTGTTTTATTTTTTATTTAGGGTTTCACATTATGCTTGTTCTGGTAAAAATAAATAAAGAAATTATAATATTCCTTGTGGAATATTTACTTCCGGTTTTTTAAAATCATTTTGCTGAAACAGCACATGCTGAAGTCTAAACTAGAAATTACTCATCCAAGTTGTTGTGTTTCACCTTTGAACATAGTAATGGAGTAGTTAGAATTATGTGAGAGCAGTGAAATAGAATCCAGGCCTGGAAAGGACAGTTACCTTGTAGAGAGGATCTGAACACAGAGTAAGCCCTTTAGTGATTTTGGAGGAGCTACTTGCCTGCTGAGATTAAAGATAAAGCAGAACAAGAGTGTTCAACGACTGTAATGGAAAGTTTGCTGATTTGATCTAGTTCCAAATCACTATCTACCACTCACCCTGAATACTGCCTCTCCCAGCAAAGTCAACAACAGCATCTCTTCCAAATATGACATCATTTTCTCTATTCAGAAATCCTATTTTTAGTTATTTATTTGATGTCAATGGAGATAACAGGAATTGTCTTTGCCTAGTAGATATCTTTGCAAAAAAAAACACCCAAACCCACAATAAAGCAAAACATCAAAAAAAGGGAGAGATTAGTTAAATATATCTCCAAATGTTGCTCCACCCCATCGTCATCCTGCATGTGTTTATTCTTTCCCCATTGTTTCATAAGTATCAGCTTTCTACCTCCTTAGAAAAGGTTTCCTTGAGAAGTAAAAAATACCCTTTGAGGAAAGTATAATATTTTTGTTTATATTTAAAATTTATAAATATCTGTGTACAACGTGTCTGTCAAAGTGAAAAAAAAATTGTATCAGATGACTATTTTTGTATTTTATTTGTATTGCTCTACATCAGTACCTCAGTATTATATGTGTATATATATATATATATATATAAGAAACTAGAATGATTTTCTAATTGTTTTAATTCTGAAACAGATTCTTTGCTTCAGTATTGCATCCTGTATAAACTTCCCCACTTCTAATGTAATTAGCAGTTTAATCTGTTATTTGTCAAGTTCAACTTGAGGCTGGTGAAGTTCTTAAATATTTTTACTTCTTTGTATTAATCTTTAATAAGTTTGAAGGTTATTTTTGAACTCTCTGGGAGTGGTCCCCAGATCAAAATGAAATACCTAGCTGTCACTTACCTAGGTTTACTGAGGGCTGCATGGTTTGTCTGGTCGCAGAGGCCAGATGTGAGCAGCTGCTGGAAAGAAACTGTTGATGGTGTTCCCAGAGCACACTTTGGGCAAAATCCCACAGACTGGCAGATTTGCAATTATTCAGAAAAGGTTCCCACCATTTTCCCCTAGTACATTTTTCCCCCTTTCCCTAGGCACATTGACCTTTTCACCCACCGCTTCAAAACACCTCATGGTTCAGTTACTTAAACTGGGCATCGATGTATGCCTATCTCACCAAAATACTTCCTCCACATTGCAAGGCTCTCAGCTACCCTACCTCTACTCTGCTGTCTGATTTTAGCTGGAAATTATTTCAAGTGCTGAGACCCGTGGTGGGGGAGGGGGGGAGAGGGGGAACACCCCCCCCCCCAAAAAAAAAACAAAAACAAAAACCCAAAAAACAAAAACCAAAAACAACCAAATCAAAAACAAAAACACAGAAAACCCACCAAAAAAAACCAAAGAAAAAAAACCCAACCCAAAACAAACAACCCCTCTCCCCAAAGAAAAACAAACAAACAAACAAACAAAAACCCAAACCAAAAAACCTCTTTTGTCTGACTTTGGCCTGCATATATTGTAAAACTTACCTAACAAATACAGTTTGTCAGTTAGATGATATAATATTAACTCCCCACTATAAGTCTCATGAAACCTGACCCTGTTGCTCTAACACAGAGGTAAAACCATAATCAGTCCTACAATGTCTAGGCATTTCCTTAATCAATGTATTCATTAAGTAGTATGATTCCCTTAATCATAAAGGGGAAGGCTTAACTTCTTTTTCTCCATGAACATAACAATTAGAGAGCCTCCTGTTCTCTGGATTTTACTTTTCCATTTCCAAGACTTTATTCTTTGAAATCCTTATCTCAGAACATGAGCAGGTCATAATTGGAGATGGAGAGACAGAGAGCCTCAATCAATGGTGGCAATCAAATAAAACAACACCCTCCAAACTGCTTCAAAAGTACACAGATCACTCTTGAAGATCTTTGCTCTTCTCCTGGCTGATACAATGCAATGAGACAGGAACAGCAGGTCCTGTTAAACATACGTTTTCAAAGACTTTTAATGGAAACATTTCATTCTATTCACATAGTGTTAAGTGAGAACTTTCATGAAAAAGTAATGGGAACTAAAGCTGTAGTCAGCTATAGGTCAGGGAGCAACCTCTGATGAATGAGTCTCTGTAGGCTTTCACGAGCACTAAAGACTAAAGTTCATGTATGTATTGGGATCAGGCAACTTTTATAGACAGATAACTTGTTAAAGATGTAAAGGTGTACTGAATTGAAGCATAGTTTTAAGGATGAGTTCACTGGATGGTGATATGTTTTAAAAGTCTTGGACCTAAGGTGCAAATTGCATGTTTTCAGGTTTCACCCACTACTGAATATTCATCTACAATCTAAATATTTAGGGACTGATCTACTTTTGTTCGCAATTGAAGAAGAAAAATATCGCAGGGGTCGGGGTGGATGTGGGTTAAGGGACAGTATGTAAAGCTCCTTACGCAAAAAAAAAAAAAAAAATACATTAAAGAAAATTATTGTTGCTTTTGTGCCTCAGTTTCTGTTTCTCAAAAGTTCTCTGTCTCAAAGTGATCCTGTTTCTTTGATCCCTAGAAATAATCCTATATGAGTCACCACTGTTTTCTGACTCTGCACTTGAACACATCTAAAGTGCAGCATTTAGACATGCAGCAGGAATGTTTTAGTCACAAACAAGACCCTACAGTGTGGGAGCCACGTGGAGTTGCCAAACCCATCTTCTTGTCCTGATCTTACAAGGATGTCAAGAGCTTCAAATAGATGAGATGTTGCTGCAGTCTTTTCAGGAAGAACACTGGCTTCATATGCCCCCCCAAGGGCAGGTATGAATTGTACCTCTGCAAAACTCATGTGCCTGTCTGCAATGTGTGGCTTCACAGAACTACCCTGAAAGCAAGTCATATCCTGGCATGTGTTATGTGTGGAATGTAAGCAGAGATGTGTACTTCAGTTTGCTGCTTGGCTTACATTCTCAGACAGAATAAATATACAGATACTGTGGTTTGTGCAGCCTTCATGAGGGACAGAAAGGAACAGTCAAAAGTACTATTCTTGCATCTACATTGAAATTACTATAATTTATTTATTTGCATATGTCAAAGAAGGGGGTTGATTTCTAAAGTGCTAACCTCATCTCAAAAATTAGCAGACTCTTTAGTCCCCTCTTTACTTGGCAAATGATATGTATGCACATGTAAAATGCTGACTTGCTGACTGTCTTACAATGACCACAAGGGTATGGTGTCATATTATTCATATAAAAAGTAACAGATTCAAAATTTTTGTAAAAGAGTCTGTGGCGTTTTGAACATGAGGAAATCACATTTGAAGGGACAGGCAGAGGATAATGCAAGATTGATAAAGATTTGTGTTTCAAAGAACAAAAGCACAATTTTAATATCAGATATGCTTTTTTTTTTTCTATGTATTCTACATCATATTGTTGCTCTATAGTAAATACTAAAGGATAATTCATTTTAGGATTTTCAACTTGAATGTAAATTGAAAGATTTATTTTTGGAATTTTATAATTCATGTCAGTTGAATTTGACTGCACAAATATCTACTGAAAACTGAAACAAAAAAAAGAGCAAATTCTTAGGTGAATAGTTTGTATGCTGAAAAATTTGTAGCATAATCTTTTTACTGTCACCTCCTTCAGCTGATTTTTATGCACCTCTAAAGCACCTCTAAAACTGTGGGAAGAATTTTGTTAAATTCATCTGACATTGCATCAGGGTTTTAGTTCTTATCCCGCAAGTCTGTAAGTAACTTTCTTCTTAATTTGGAACACTGAAGTCTTTTAAAAAATTAGTTAGGCTATGTGTATATGTTTTTAACAAACCCTCTACTACAAGTCTGCATACAGCAGCAAACTGATTTCCTGTCTCTCAGATCAGGCCCTCAAACTGTCAGTGTCACTAGTGAAATCACTGCTCAACAGCTGCTGGCAGGAAGTTCTGCATACCAGCTTTAATTAAAAACTTTATAAATAAACAGTGTCAAGGTTATTCATTTAGTGAACAATTCTCTGATATCTGCATAAAAATAGTGCATCTATTTATTTTTTCAAATTGAAGCCTTAAGTAAAAGAACCTGCAATATATTTTACCCAACTAGCAATGCTAGTACTTTCCAAACTAGTAAATTCCACCAAGACTCTTCCATTTACTATAATGGCCAATACTTTGAGGAAGTACTTATGGAAGTTATTTCCAAGAGCAATATAAAATGCATAGCTGTCTATCAGTGATGATCTAAGATGAAAAGGCTCAGAGGACGAGGCCTAGCAACAGAAAGGATATATTAAAAGGACTAGAAAGTTCTGGGACTTGCATCACTGCAAGCAGCTGATTCATTCACCAGGTACATTGCAGTCAATGGCTGTGCAAACATCATGTGCATCTCCGAGTCTCAGTGCAAGGCTACCTGAAGTGAGAGAACACCACCTGAGAAACCAAGAGCAATGGCAACATTTGAAACTCTTCCCACTGTATATGACATACATATGCCTTCAGATGGAGGCCTTGTAGTAAAATAATCTGTAATTCTCACAGTCCCATTATTCCTTTTCTGTTGTATGGAGTGAGAATTTTTGAAACTGCAGTTACTGTTTCAGACTTTGTCTCCAGGTTTGAATCTAAGACAGCACCTAATAACTATAAGAAAAAAAATACAAATTCACATATGGCACAAAAGAGCCAAACTGATTAAAAAACAGCCAACCTTACAACCTTTACTGTGTTTAGTATATAAAGGTTATCTCTATCACAAATAGGTGCCGATCTGTGGAAACCTGGATGACTGGTAAGTCCACATATCTCTATTTGTGTCTAATTCCTCATTTAAATTATTGCAGGGAACAGAAAAGCAAAATATAAAAATACTTAAAAATCTGTTTTGGTTGGGTTTTTTCTTTTTCTTTTTCTTTTTCTTTTTTTTTTTTTTTTTTTTCTCTTCTCTTTATTTCTGTAATGGTATGAGAAACTAGAGTATAAGAGAACAAAGTAACAGATTTGAAAATATTGGGTAATCAGCAATTTTTTGCAAGATACCATTCATTTCTGAATGCTCTGATTGCCCATGTATTTGGTGACACAAAGAAGAAAGGTATCTGTCTGTATCAAATAACCTTTGTAAGTCAGTGGAAGTACTATAAACCAAATGAAAAAGAAAACCATCCCGGATTTCAAAACAGGTACTTTGTGGTTAACATATATTTCTGGAAATTCAGTAGAGGAATGGGGCTTGGATATAAAAAACCTA
Organism: Phylloscopus whistleri; assembly: GCA_017589585.1. Lineage (NCBI taxonomy): Eukaryota > Metazoa > Chordata > Aves > Passeriformes > Phylloscopidae > Phylloscopus > Phylloscopus whistleri. The sequence continues at coordinate 2,396,526 of JADMLD010001397.1, read as the reverse complement.
TGAAGCTGATATGGCTAGGCTGATAGAACTATTTGATTCCCACTGAAAGAGGCAGTCTCCTCCATCTTCGCTCTGTTTTGCCCCTTGTCCTTTCTAAACCTTAGATGAGCAGTCATTTTGGCATGTATCTGATCTCTGCCAGGCCAATTCAACTCTCATGAAATATTGAATTTTCATGTTTTTATGATTCTCTGTCAAATTATGGAGTAGTGTCTGCTTAGTGAGAAGCCAGAGGAGTGCTTTAGCTGGTGGCAATTGGTGGCCAGGACCTGGGGTGGGCTCTGCAGTTGAGAGAACCTTCTGACATCAGTTGAACATTAAGTCAGCACATCAATCCTGTTTAAACACACTTGCAGGTGTAAATTTAGCCATACTGGTTCTTTCTGCATGGTCTGTCTTTACTGAAACCCGATTTACTTTGATGCATTTTTCTGTCTTTTTGTTTGTAGCCTGAGATTTTATTTATTATTTTCTGTCACTCACACCAAGAGCTCTCAGGCTCTTTGAGCTTGTTCCAGATCTCCAGCATGCACCAATTCACTGCTTGGTATTCGAAGGAATTATATCAAACCTGAATAAGGAATTATATCAAGCCTGAATGTTGGCCAGTGTCAAGGAGTGCATAGTTTTTAATGGTTTTAAGAGGTGCAGTCTTTCCTGCTTTGCCGTAAAGGCATTAATGAAGTATCAGAACTCTCCAGTAGGACTAAGGCCTCAGTAAAACACCAGCTGGAGATATATTGTTGCTTTGTGACTTCACGACTGAGCCTGAGAGAGCTGTAAATCAGCAGTGTCAGCTTAGTAACAGCTGTAGGAGGTTGAGAGTCGAGAATTATGTTCTTCCCTAGGTCATATTCCTTACGGGACTATGAATAAAAATGGCCTTTGGTGCCAGTTTAGGGTAGCAAATTAGTTCATCACCAAGTTGTTTTCACTCTCCAAGGGCTGATTCTGGGGCCCAGAGTCCAAAGCTGTATGTTTGCTCTGTCTTCTTCTAGTGTATTCCAAACTCCATGCATTTAAGGTGGGTACTTTGTGAAAGCTTTCCCCTGCCACAGAAACTAACAGGAGTGACTCTTCAATGGAGCAGTGAACAGGATCCTACCCTACCTCACACATCTGCTGCAGATACATTTGCCTCTCCTCACATCCCATCAGTCTACTTTGGTTAACACCTAATAAATCCTAAGGAAACCCTCCTTTGCACATTTTGTTTATAGTGTAATGCCCATGTCTTTGATAGTAATCTTCAGGCAAACATCTGTATTCTCAGTGTCAGACAATGAATTGCTTTTCACACATTTGTGAACATTTTTCCTCTAGGTTAATATCGCCATGAACACAGTTTCTTTTCCAGTTACCTGACAAGACTTTTTACTCAGCAGTGATCTTCATATGTATTTTTAACTTCTTTTAAAACTAAATTCTATTCACCTGTCAACAGATGTCATATTGATCTTTTAAATGCATTTCACTTAACTACAAATAATCTCATAACAGTTTTCAGGTGCTGGCTTTGAATAGTTTTCTTTCCCTCCTTTTTGTCAAAACATGAAAAAAGTATTCTGAATCTTTAACTTCAACTGTATTACTTTCCATATATTCCTCTGTCTGCTGAAAACATTATTGTCTCTTGGTATTTATCACCCTGAGAGCAGTGTCATACACAGATGTTCCATCTCTAACCACACACACAGACATACACAAAATCTAAAAGAAGGAAACTAAGATATATCTTTGTAAAAGGGGTAGAAGTGTAAGTACTTCTCTTGCAGCTAATTTGGATGAGCAAGATGTAACTCTGGAACTCAGTGACAAGCATTTAGAAAACTCAATACATTTTTTATACATAAATTGACTTCTTCAATCTTTTCAAAGATCTTGCTATATAACCCCAGATAGAGCATAAATCTGTTCTCACCCTTCCTAAGAAAATATCATTTTTCTGTGTCCAAACTTCCTTTGCCTTAACTGAAATACACGAAAAAAAATCAGATAAAGACCTGTTTCACCAATGTTTTCAGTAGCAGATTTTGTTACTTCCATCCTTCATGCACCTTGTAGTCAGTAGAGAATGAGATATTAGGCTGCCAAAAGTTAGGCTTGCCTCCCACTAATATCCAGATATACTACTGATTTTGAGGCAAGCGACTTTTATGAAACTGTGACAGACTTTTCAAGGCATTGACTATTTCAACTGAAAGATCACTAGAAGCTCTCTGCTGTCTGACTATGAACCTCTGCTCTTGAGGGTGAAAATGAGTGTTATCACAGTAAATCAGACATTTGCTGAATCAGAAGGCTTTTTATGTTTATAAAGTTTGGCAGGTTCTCAAGGAAATGCATTGATTTGTGACATTAAAGTGTCACACACTTCCCTCTTCTTCTTGTCCATTGTAAAATGTCAGCATGCTCATCATATGTGTGAAAGGAAACACAAGGATGAAAATGCTGTAAGGTGAGCTGGACATTCTTAGCACTAACTTCACCTGTGTACTTCGCAAAAAAACCCTTCAGAATCTCACATTATCAGTCTTCAGAGACATAATGGCATATCTTGTCCTTTCACAGTAGTTTTTATCATACTGCAATTAACATCAGTGGGAATTCTGCTGTAGACCCAAGGTAAGGTGTAGCCACAGTCCCCACAGAGCAGAGCCCATGCAGTGACTTCCCTCTGTGATAAGGCACAGAATGCCATCTCAGTGTGTGCTGGGTGGGCAGCAGGAACCCTGCATCTCTCTTGCCTTCTCCTCCTCCACACGCTTCTCCAAATTCAGTCTAACAATTGCAAAAGTCTCAGTATGAACACAGGTAAATTATTTGTAAGAAGTGTGGCAGTGCTGTTCTGAGCAGAAACTGAAAGTTTTCACACAAAACACAAAGTGGAGAGAGAATAGAGGAAGAATGAAAAGACAGAAAATTCAAGGAAAAATGTGAACACTTTTTGGTTTGATTTTGGAATTTCTATTTCTGAGTGTTTGTGACCATTTCCTGTTCTAACCTTTACCACTTGTGTCAAGAAATAATATAATACATATGAACTTAATTTTTTATGAGAGTAATTTAAATTTGACCTTTTTTCTGTTTTGTAGCTGAAATAAGGAACAACTTTTTTTCCATTTTCTTTTACATTCATTACACCAGGTATATGTGTAGCAAAAAATGGTGGTATACACCCTTAAAAACATCACAGGAAGTTTTTAAATCAATTTTAGCAGCTGGTGTGTTTTTAATCAGAAATATTATAGTCTAATTAGCATTCATAATTTGAATGTCTCACAAATTAATTTGTGTATCAACTCACACTTTATTTATAAGATTTGTATGAATTTGGAATTAATTTCATGACATGAACTATTGACTTCCTGTAGTCATTACTGAACAGTTCTGAAGGTCACAAATAATTTTGTAAAAAGTAAAAAAAAATAAATCATCTTAAGCAATAGATTTTGTCATCTGCTTAAAATTTACAAAAATAAATTGGAAGAGAAAAATGTGTTTATTCTCCTTATTTAAATTGTGTCATGCCACTTACCCAATTAGTGGATAAACTGGGTAGTGGTAACAGAGAAAACCAAATATGTGTGTATGAAGTTACTGTTTAAGGTTTTTAAAAGAGAGTGAAATGGGGAGAGCACAGAATATGTAAAAAGTAATTTTGTAATAAAAAACAGGGAATTCAGTAGAAGATAATCTCATCTATACCTTATTCAAATAACTGTAATAGTTTTTTACTGGTACCTGCTCATGCTTGACATAGCAGTGAATCTGCTATATCCATGAGCTATGGAAGCACCTATCTAGAATTTATATTTTTGCCCTTCTTCAAGCAATTGAATTTTTTGGGGGATAGGTTTTTTATGCTTTAAAACAGAAAGACACCTGTAAGCCAATGTGTACATTAAACAGCTAAAGCAAACAAACAAACTCTAAAAGTTCACTACTGTGATTCCATTTTAATCTGTAATTACCTTATTACTTTCTCCATTACTTTTTCCTAATGTTGAAGATACCAACTTTTTCCTTGCTATGTTTTCACTGAAAAGTTGTTAGAGACCACTAGTACAAATCTGATTCTGCTTTTCTTAAAATATACCTCAAATTCCTTAACAATGCTTTGTGTTACAGCCAATCAGGTGAGCAGGAGGTTAACATTTAGATGAAGATGTTACTTTATTTTTCCAATTTACAGCAAAAGTGTATTTCTTAAGACTTCCACAGCTTTTCTAAAAGTTTCAGTTAATTTTTAAAGAGTAGACATATTCACTCACAGATTTGTTAGATAAAAATATTAACATTGCAACAAAGAAATTTTAAAAGTACTCTTATCTTCACTCGAACTTACAATTTGTACAGCCAGTATGGATATGACTAATTTAATTAGTTTTGTAGAGTACTTTTTTCTACCCAGAATAACCCGGATGCTTCAACTCAGATATTAATCTCCATCATATTACTATCTACATTCAGCTGAAGACAGAGAGAATGTCCATTTTCTGGGACAATATCCTTTGCCTCTCCACTACTTGAATAGCATGTTATTTTAGAATACATGCATATGCTGATCTTCCCTGAAATTTCTGTAGTACCACACTTCATTTTCCACAATCTTTTACTTGTTCTTAAAGTCAGTTAGCTGCAATATTATTGGGTTTACTTCAACTAAACATAGCATGTGGAACATATGGCAAAGAAGAGGATGCCATGTAAGGTCTTGGGCAGCTTCTGTTCGAAATTCATCTCTGCTTTCCATTTAGGTCTTGCATTTCTCCACTCCTTCTTATTCTGTGGTACTTTCTAAACCAACTTAGATGCTAAAAAAGCAATAATGTTAAAAAAAAATAAAACTGACAAGGTTGTATAAGGCCCAAGAAAGGGAGAAAAATTAGAAACAGATTAATGGCAGCAGGAGGAATGGGACTGTAATAGAAGGAGTGAAACACAACATTAGTCATGTTTTCCTGTTGGGTAATACTTGCCTATTTTGTGTATGAACAGATGCCCTTGCTCTTCACAGCAGTGTTTCAAATATAAATCCCATCAGTTTGGATGGATTCTATCTGGACTTGCAAATTATGTTACTGGAGATCATTCTTCTGTTTTCCTTGCTTTCCTTTGCTGTTTGCTTTCTGAAAGATGAATAGAGACTCCCATGTGCAATCTTCCAGCTAAAATCGAAGACAGCCCAAAAGATGCAATAAAGCTTTGCTGAGCAATTCCTGTTCTCGCAATTACAGTGCATTTTCATTAAATGGATCTCCTGAGAAAACTTCTCCAGGTGCAAGATTGCTGTAGGTTTGTGGCTCTCAAAGGTGTTGAAATTCTGTACCACTTTATTATCCTCTACTTCGCACTATTTCATACGGCTCTTCTGTCTCGCATATTCCAATCAAACCTGACCAAGCGAGAAGCTGCCACTTCAGCAAGAATGCCAGCCACACACAGAAAAATGTACAGCTTACGGTTCTGAGGCATTGAAATATTCTTATTATGAAGGTTCCAATACAGAAATATTATCCTTTTAGGGAAAACTACTTTGCCTGCAGAAACAATGAGGTATCATACCTAGTATTTACAACAATTTAGGAAGTTTTACTGATCTCTGAAATGCCTTCCCCTCTCCCCAAACAAACAAACAAGCAACAAAATTCTGAAAATATGGAGTTTGGAACATACCATTAGGAGTAAAATTAAAATGTTTGCTTTATAAACACACTTTTAGGATATGGGCAGAGTTTGACAATACCTGTTTAAGAGCAAGAACGTTAAGAGGATGTAGACAAGATTAATGTGTGTGTTGTGTTTCAGAGGAGAAAAGAGGGTTTTTTATCAGTGGACAGAAGAACAGTTCAAAACTAAGACTAAGAATAAATGCTCATAATTTCATAACATTACTGTTAGGCAATATAAGATATATTAGATTCTAATGGCATCCTAGGATATTCAGTACTGGACATACATTTCTTTCTACACTGTTGAAAAGGAGCTAAACTTCCTTTGTAACTGAATGATTCAGATTTTCATTCAGAACCTGTCTTAGCTATCTCTACCTTTGACATGTGATCGAGGTTTTCTTGTTTAGTTAGTCTTATAATCGTGAGTCTTGGTTATCTTTTGGGTACATTAATGTTTCCATATTAGGCTCAGTGTTTTTGTGACAGCTTGCCAAACATTTGACTTTCTCATGTTGGCTTGATCTTGTGTCCTTTATAAAACTTTACATTCTCCCGAAGTGCACTGTGCAGTTTTTTACATGGTGCTTTTTCTGTGGAAGTTAAGTTCAGCTTCTTTATTAATGTACCATTGAACAGCAATGTATGTTTGTAACTTTTGTATATTATCTATTTATTTTATTTAGCTTTTTTGTCCCAAAAAAGAACATCAGAATTATTCTTCTGCAAATATAGATTATTAATAATATTTGTATGATTAACATTATTAATATGAATATTATATTTATTAATGTAAATATCAATTGTATGTACATAAAAGGTTTAAATAAGGCTTTCAGTACATTTAAGTTGATTTTTAGACTTCTAAGCTTTTGCAATGTTTCCTTAAAATAAGAACAAAAAGACATTGCAGGTGTCTATTCTCAGTATGAGATAGTAATGTAAAATTACCATTGGATTTTTTAGATACAAGGTTTTAAATTAGATAGCTACTTTTGAAATGTGTTTAATGAGAATTATTTTCATAATTCTTCTTTGCATAAATCACTGTATTGATTTTCCAGACTTTTATACTCACTTATCAGTAACCAAAGTTATATAAAGGAAAAAAGGGATCTACTAATTCTTTTCCTTTCTTCATTGTTAGATTGACTTTATATATTACATCTTGCATCTCAATACAAATGTTTGGAGATTGTTCCATGCCTGACCTGAATTTACAAAATTGTTAGGGTTAGAATGTAACCAATAACTTTTCAGTTAGCAATATAAAGAAGTTTTTAATTTCTTTTGTACTTTTGTCTGGATTGAGTACCAAGCCATCACTAAATGCAAGATAAAATTAGATTGGGCTTCTCTTATGAAGAGGTTTGTGGATCTCAAAATGTGAAAAAATCTGTGATCCTAGAGCTAACTAGATGCTGTGTATAAGTAGAGACAAGGCAGACTTTTTTAAATTATCCAATCAAAATATAATTTTTGAATAACAGAAAAAGAAAAATTAATCAAAAATGGAAGATATGCTTAGAATAGCTACTGCAATCATGATCTCACTTAGGGGAAGTTTATGATCTTGGCTTAGTGCAGTGGATGATTCTCTATGAATTATCCTGGGTTAAAGAGATGTATGCTATTCAATAGACAACACAAAAACACATTATCTATTCATTACTATCTGTAGACAGGATATTAGAAGGTCTCTATTAACAGTCTGCTACAAGGTACAGTGCTAATAAACAACTCATCTGACTTTAATGCCTGTGGGTGAACATGGTGATGTGGAGATGCCTGCCTATGTTCTGTGTTAAAGAGAGTGTGTTTTGGCCAGTACTTCAATGAGCTTATGACAAATGCACAGTATACCCAAATTAGCATGACTGTTGTCAGCAAATGCAGCAGCAAGTACAAAGATATAATATCAGCAATGAACTTTCTTTTGGACAATCTTAAATAGGTTCAAAATCTTAAATTAAAAGAACACAACACCTTCTGACAGCCTGTAATACCATAAAGGCTGTAAGAGTTCCTTACAAACGCCTTAGTGAGAATAAGGCTTCCTAAAGAAACAAATAATTCAGCAGGAAGAGAGACATTGTTCTTATATCAGTTATCTGTTGCATGATACAAAAGAGAAAACGGAGAGATAATTTGCAAAATTATCAAATTATTATTGTCAGAAACACAATGAACTCTGCCCAATCCTAAAGGTGTACAAGAGACACAGCTTTGAAAAGAGCAGCCTTGGAAGAAGAGGAAGGGTCTGTCTACATAAGGACACTGGGGGAAATTAATTGAATGGTTTAAAAATGTTTAAATTGCATTAGTTAAACCACATAAACAATTATGTAAATACCCTCCCTAAATATTAATGGGACCTACATTTGATTTAACATAATCTAATGCCAAAGCAGAGTAAGGTAAAATGAACTAAGACTATTTTAGTACTGAAATGAGGTGTTTGCACAGCCATATAATGAGGTAAATGCAATCTAGTTACTTAGGATTAATTTTCTCAATTACATTGATGTAAAAAGCCTAAGAACTGATTGTGTTTTGCAAGATGCACAACTATAATTTTCTTTCTAACAGTCTCTCAAAGCATCTATGTTGTACTCAGTACATGGGACTAAATGTTTCAACAAAGACAAGACAGGCTAGGGCTGAAATATTCTAGCTAACACATGATTTGCTTTAGGGTTTCTTCCCCACTTCTTTTAATATAGCTATTTGAAAACTGAGGTAGAAAAGACAGTGAGAAAGGCACATTAGATTCCAAGACAGTCACAAAATGAAAACTAAATATTTATGAGAAAGAGTTGATAAAGGATTTGATCAGCTAAAAACTGTCAGTCTTTCTTAGGCAGTTGGTTTTTCCCAAATAATGTATGGAAAGATGGGCATGAACCTCAAAGAACATGTCCTACAGTGATCAATACAAATAGATACTTTCCATTCATCTGAGAAGCAGCTACATGCACTACCAAAAGACAGTGCAAATCCCTTAATCTTGTCCTGGTATTAATGGCCTATTAAGATCACATTACAAAAGCCTAGCCGTTATCAATGTCAGAAGGAAGCTCTTAACAGTGAATTGTTTTAAAATATTACCATAGGACTTTGAATCAAAAAGTTATTAATTTTATCATGTAAGAGAATTTATTCTGATCTCTTTTAAACCTTCCTCTATTCCTAAATATTGTATTATGTCAATGAGACTAGGAGTCTCATATTATTTTTTAAGTTGAACTTTTGAGATTAGTGTTATATGTTTATATTATTCCTCCTCAAGGCACTCCATTATTTTCAATTAATTTTAATTAAGCCAGCAAATGGCCTTTTATCTCTGTACTTTCAGTAGCTGCTCCGTGCTAATATTTGTTTGAGTTTACATTTAATAAATATCTTAACCCTTCAGCAGCAGCTTGAGCTTGAGTGCTGGTAATGAAGATGTATGGAAATAAGGACAGGAGAAAAGCATTAGAATAAAATGGATTAAGTTGGCTGAGAAGTCGGAAAGGTTCACAAAACAAATGATGTTACAAGAATGTCAGGGCTGAATAAATACCAAATTGATTTAACTGGGTTACTTCTTCAAGGTCACACCTAAGAGATTATATTTGTGGCTTTTTGCCACACAAATTCTATTTGGATTAGTGAAGAGTAAAGCAGTGCCCTGGAGAAAAAGAAAATATACTTCTAATTTCTACACAATGGAAGCGGTTCTCTTGTATAATATGCAATTCTTATGTTTTCCAAATATAAGAGGCTTTTGAAATCCCATGTTACGTGACTAACTCTTATAATACTGCACAGAAATTACATATTACCTGCCATCTGTTCCCCACTTAGCTAACTGGAAAGAAGCTATTAAATAAAATCTGGCTACTGATGAGAGACTGTGCACTGTCTAGTACCCTCATTAGTTCCTAGAACCTGCATATTGACTCGAAAGGAGAAGGAGTTTAATAATAATGACTGACTCTACTGACAAAACTTTCTTAGTTTTGGTTGAAATTTTACATTTCTTGCAGTCAAGATTCTAACCCAAGGAAAGCCAATGTAGCCAGTTTATACAGCCTTGGGTTATTGGATATTGAAAAATATAATGCTCAGCAGTACGCAATTACTTCTTCAAAAATTCCCAACTGATAAAGAATATTTTTAATTACCAAAATTATCTGTTATGATAGATATGAAAAGTGAAAGCAGATGAGCTCATTGGCTACCATCAGCTGCACCAATCCCCAGTAAAATTTCCTGTTTTTCTTCATCACTTTCAACATTTATGAAGGTCCTTTGACTTCATCAGACTGAAGTTCTATACTAGGATTAAGCTTCAGAAATGTTCTCCATAATGTTTAATTTGTATTTTTTGAAAGTTTTCTTGCAAAATTCTTGCAGAGGTTCTGTGGAACTGCTGTAATGTTTCCATTTCTTCCTTACCCTGTCCTCTAAAATATACCTCTGCCAATGTGAGTACAGAAATGTGAGAAGAAATATGGGTTTTAGTGGTGATTATTGAACTTATGAACAACATTTATTTTTTCCATATGTTCTGTGTTACCAGAGAGAAAAAAATATATCTGGAAATGAGTCCCTTATAGGCAAAGGCAGATGATTGTCTCTGTGAGTCTAGAAGGCAAATTTTATTTTTTGGCTAATTAATGGAATACTGCCACTGTGCTTGTACTCTGGAAAAGGAAAAGAAAAAGAAAAACAAACCAAAACCTCTTCACAAGCCTGCAAGGATTTCTGAACTGCATTTGTTACAGTGCTAAAACAGTCTGCCTGCAATTTTGCATTGAAAATGTTTCCTTATTTAACTATGTACTAGTTATAATTAATAATTAGAGTTGGTTGCACCCTAAAGTCTTTATACCTATTAAGCCTTTTATTGAAAGGATTTAATAAGTAAAATAGATTTTGTTGTGTCTAATTTGAAGCAGCTAGGCTTTCAATGGCCAAAAACTTAATTTTCTCAATAGGTTTTTTTCATTTCGGTCATGCAATTTATTGAATAATACAATCACTTAGGAATACTGTAAGACAAGGTATTACTTATATAATTATTCTGTAAAGTACTTTGGATTGTGACTTTGGAGTTCTTACTTCCTTTTTTTCTACTGGGCTTCTTTAGCACCAGCTAGAGCTTTGATTTTATCATGGGTCATAGAATGTTTTCATAAATAACTATTAAAATGTGGTTCTACAGTTTTCCATTTACAGTGCAGCAAGATACAGACAATTTTACTGAGTCCATTATGTTGAAGTTAATTTCTCAGTTTGATTGTGTATGCCAAAAAAAATGTACTGTATACAGAAAGTAAATGATGCCTTTCACAACAGAAGAATATAGAGACTTCAATGAGAAACTGTGTTGACTGGGCACTGATGCTGCTGATGACTTCAAGCATTTTGAATGCCAGCTTCCAGGCCACTGATTTGGATTAGACCTCAAGTTTTTAAAATATCTATATAAGACTTTCAAAAAACATATCCCCAAAGTCCTGGAAGAATATGTAAGTTGTAATTACACCTCTCTTAAAACTTCTTTACTCTTGCCAAAAGAGTGAAGAAAAATATATACAGGATTCTTTTCTCTTATCCACCCAAAACTTTGTTTATTTGTGTGTTCTATCAATTTGTCATTCTTCTTTTGTTTTAAAAGTTATAGCAGGAAACAGTGGATCTTTTAATGGTCTATACAGGGTCTAAACTAGATAAAATGTTTCAGGGTTATGTGACCACATCAACATTGTGCCACTTTAAAGTAATTTCTACCTATTTTGTGATATTCTGTACTTTTTGAGCCTTGAAGGGGAAAAAAAAAAAGTTTTAAAAAGAAAAAAGCAGTGAGGACACAGAAGTAATTTGGTGTCTTTTTTATCAAAAATTCATCAGGAAGAAACCTGACTCACCCAAATTAATTGATATTTGCACCAAGTTCTTTGATCTAAATTTCTACACTTCAGTATTTGTGGGATCAAAAGTTGTTTGTATAACCAACCTGCAGCTAAACTTCATCAAAATAAGGGGGACAAAAACCCCTTTTTTGTCCTCCCTTTGCAAATGAGCATCTTGTGTTAACCCTATTACATATAGATACTTCATAGACTCGTAGAATATGATTCAAGCTGGAAGGGACACATAATGATTATCGAGTCCAACTCCCAATGCCTCTTTGCTCCAACTTTTAAAGAAATTTTGATACCAGAATAGAAAATAATCAAAGAAGTCATGAGTTTGAATTGACTTTTCAAATATTTTTAAATTTTCTATTATAAAAAGTTTTCCTTCATAGTTTGTTGACAACGAACCAAAGCAGTCGATATTCTCTTAATATTGCAGAGCAGTGCCTTCTGAATGGTTAATGGCCAGAAGCTGCAGCCTTGAAATTGTTGTTGAATGATATCACTGAGGACTTCCTGAAGGCCCACACACATCTGAAGTGGTAGCCAAGGTCAAGTGGGTAATGACACTGGAAGTGCCCATGGCAATTCAAATGACACTTGTCTCTGTAACTGGTCTATGTTCTTTGCACAAATAATACCAAGCCTGGCTTTCTCTCAGACAACAGAGGCAGTTGACAGAAACCTCAGTGGCTATAGAGTATTGCTGCCTCTGCCAGTCTCAGAGACTGAAATAAAATCTGAACACCAACCCCCATTTGTACTCCACTGAATGTTTTTCTGCCATGGAAAGAAACAGCCAGAGCGCTGTTTTGTGTTACCACAAAAATCCCTTAGTGCAGAAAAAAAATACTTCCAATGCTACTGCATATTCTGAATCCAATGTCTAGGCCTTATTGGAAGAGTAGATAATCCCACACGTAAAACCCAGCTAGGTCATCATGATCGTTATCACCCTACACTGAATAGCAGAAGAATAAGTAATGACCAGGCACTTGTTGCAAAGTGTTAGGGAGACATGTCTTTTATATTTTATATGCAATAAAAGATGTGACTGGAATGCAAGACAACATTGGTTTGATTGCTTGCACCTGGAGTTTGGGAGTTGTTTGTATCTTTCTCATTTTCATGTCAAATGTGGGTGTCCTCATCCAGTTTCTTAATTTTTACAATGTGGTTTTTTTCACTTTTTATTTAGCTATTTCATAGGTGAAGGCATTTGAAGTAATATCTCATTCTCTTTGTGCTTTATTTACACACATGACACACTCCCAGCATAGCTGTAATTGTCTTGAGAATAATGATTCAGTGCATGAAACTCTCAGTGTATGACATTTGTTTTCATTCTACATGGGATCTAAACCAAAACAATCCCAAAACTTTAAATAAAAAAAAAAAAAAAAAAAAAAAAAAAAAAAGAGAGAGAGAGAAAGAAAGAAAAATGATGTGTCAAAACAGATGTTCTAAGAAGGGGAAAATATCCCAATGTTTTTAGCTTTTCTCTTCCTGTCTGTCTCAGTGTCAGCAAAAGTAATCAGTTGAATATGTATCTTAAAGGGTGCCTTGCACAAAAGAACAGTGAAAATAAAATAGATTAAGAATTCAATCAAAATATATTATCTCAACGTTATTATTAGGCATGTCTATAAACACTTCATAACACACCCTCATACCTTTCCTTCACAACAGATATAATGCATGTATCTGTTTCAGAAGAAACACAATAAAGTACTCACAGAAACAAAAAAAAATATATATTTGTGAGTACGAAACAGTAATTTACATTTTGCTATATGTCCAAATTTAACACACATATAACATGTAAAGGAATTCATCAGCTCATTTCCTTTTTCCTGACAGACTCATTCTTTGCACAGACTGCTAGCAGGAATCACCTAAATGATGTAAGGCAGAACAACAGCAATAGGAAGGTTAGTCAAATCCAGTTGTAAAGACCAGCAAAACGTGTCTTGGGTACATAAACTTATCAACATCACAAGTGAAAATCCTATTAATGTGCAAAGGTCTATTATTTGAATAAGTGATGGACATTGAGGGAAGTAATTTCCTGATTACTAGCCTATCTCCAGATCCAGATGTCTTTATAAAACAATATTCATAGGAGTTCTCTGAAAATATGTCACTCTTATGTTTCTCCATCTAAGCAGAATAGTTTTGTTCCCTGGGGGAAGCAAGAGGGGAGGGTCCACTTCACAGTCCTCTATAATGTTTTTGAGGACTCTCTTCTTCCCAGGAGCCACTAACCTACTGTACTAACAGCAGTAAAGAGAATAAAAATTGTATCCTGGTTTGCTAGCTTGGGAGAATTATCAATGCTTTCTTTCACACATAGCTAAGCTATAGAAACAGAAGTCTGAGCAGCAAAAAAATTAAAATACTCTAGTACACTGCCTACTGTGTACTGAGTTCTGGTCAGAGCAGAACTAGAATACTGCATTCTTAATAAATATTGTTTTCTTTATGCATCAAAACTGTTACTGTTGGAAACTGAACTCTGGTCTGAACAGAGTTTTTTTAGCTGGTAAAATTCTGTTGGCTTGGTTAATTTTTCCCTTTATGCTGGGATATATGCAATTAGGCACTTATTTATATCAGTTCCGCTTCTTGGAGAAGAAGAAATAAACTACTAGTGAACACAATTTCATATCAGTAAGCCAGTAATCAAAACCACACTTAAGAAATTGCACTGCATAAATCTTTTGATATAGTCATAACAGTACAAGTCTTGTATATAAACCTTTTGGAATAGAGCAAGTATCCTGCTGATCTGTACTCATTACTGGGATTATTGGCACCCTCTGACAGAGGCCTAACAATATTTGTAATGTTTCTGCTTGTGTTTTATTACTTCCCATTCCCATTATAACTAAATAGAAAACTTGTGAAGAAGATAGCATTAAAATAGTCAAATTAATTGTTTAGTAAGTATATCATAACTCATAGAATGTTGATTTACCTTTTGGTGAAGCTTTCTGAGTAATGAATAATGAAGGGTTTGGTAGCATAAAGAGGGAAGTACATTTTAGACTTACCTGAACCAGTTTGCACATTAATTCTCTGTACCTTTGCAAACAGAGGACCTTTCATTCCTGTATTACTTCCCATAAATGCTCCTCTCTTTATTGCATCTCTTTCTCAGTAGTATACATTTTATTTTCTTTGTTGGGGAAGAAAAACACGCATTTTCTTCTCTCTGATAAACTGAGCAGAACTTCAAATCAAGCTTCCACATGTAAAAAAAAAAAAAATCTTTTTAATTCACACTTTACAGGCCATGTTTGACTATCTGCTATGTTTCTAAATAGCTGTTGCTTATTATTGTCTGAACAGCATTGCCTACATAAAACTTAAGCAGAAGCACCGTTACACTCCTTGATTTTCCCATCTGCATTTTGACTTCTCCACTTTAAGCAATGGTGAAAGCGTCAAATTCAACACTGTTTATAACAGTTGGGTCATTCTGTCAATCATTTCAGGATAAAAATGAAACAGACTGACATTATAAATATAGCAGGCTATTGATAATGTTAACCAGTACAGGAACCTAAACCCTTGTGATCTGTTTTACTGATTATTATACTGTATTCTTGGCCTGCTTATACTCAGAAGCTGGTAAATTGACAAGTTGCTTCTGACAGTTTTTTCCCTGTGTTAAAATGCAGGATCTTTTCTGAGCAGAATTACCTTTTTGTTTCAAAGAAGATCTTTGTTTTGTCAATACAGGTTTTGAATTCTCATGCTGATTTAAGCCTCTCATTAAAAGCTGAAAAAACATGAGTCCTCTTCATAATGCAAGAAGCAAGGAAAACAGATATACAATAAAAAAATTAGGTGCTATAATACCTTAAGCATCTTCACAGGCTTCACTTCTGGTGAAGAGTAGTTGCAAATAACTAAAATCTAGTAGTACTAGTAGCTTCGTAATGTCTGTTAAACAGATATTTGCCATGTAGTTTTTTGTAATCTCACCAAAGAAGTGAAAAATTGTATAGGCTGTTGAGAATAAACTTTCCTGTTTGAGCTCTGAACGAGCTCTTTGCAGGTTTTCATTACAAGGTATACTTTTAGGTCTTTGTGAATAAAATAAATCCAGTCACTTAGTTTGAGAAGAACTACAATTTGCTCTTTGCTGACTCATCAAATTACTTTTGGGATTTAAAGTGTCTCAAGAAGCTAGGAGTTTTTAGACAGAAAGTTCAAGGAAGTGTTTCCTTGAGAAACCAACTCATGGTTTAGGTGAAATTGTAGAAGTTTCATCGCTGACTTATTAGAAACAGGATTCAAGTCTAGTAAGAAAAATCAATTTTCCTACAGAAGTACTGATAAAAATAATTAAAATATTCATGCTGTATTAAATTAATGAATTCTGAACCAGTGCAAGATTTTCTATCAGCAAAAGAGAATTTACAGGAGTATTTTTAGAATTCTTTATAACATTTGTTTGATTCAATATTTATTTTTCCTCTGAATCATGAATCTATAGACTATGGATTTTTGATGTACTGACATAATGATTTAGAAATAAATACTCATAGTAAAATTCAAGAAATTTCTATAGATACATTCATAACTACATGCTTTTCCTGCTTTTGGAACAAGCAGTTCTGAATTCAGTTTTTCCCCAGTTGCACATCAGGAATACTCTAATTTACTTAAAATGGGTTATTCTATTCCTACAAAATAATGTGAGCACAAATTAATTCTGGGTGTAACATATTTCTCCTCATGCATGTTGTAAATAATGGAAAAGTCTTGATGAATTCAAATGCATTGCTGTCCTCACAGGCATAATTCTGTTCAGGTCTCTTGATGCTGAATAACTCAGAGGAGGAGGCTGTTGTAACTTACAATACCTTTCAGCAGCCTAGATTTAAGCCTGTGGCTCAAAGACTTGAAGCTATTTAAGCCATCTTTATCCTATTATCAATGTCTGATCTTAAGATCAGACATCTTTTTTTTTTTGTCCCAGGATAATACACAGGCACTGTATAGTTACACTGATGTAACATCTAAAATAAACAGCATTCTGCTGGTTTTGAAGTGCCGTGTAATGTCCTCAGATAAGGAAACTCTACTCCAGGTTGTGTTTTACCACTACAGGATTGTTGCATGTTACAAAGACGCACAGGAGGAAGTCATAGTACTAAATTAGCACACATTTTAAAGTACCTGAGCTCAGAAAAAAAAAAAAAAAAGTCAGCAAATTGCATTCTGAAACACATTTTCACATTCTGCTAGTAATACACTGAAGAACCCACAGCAAATAATTTCAAGGAGAATGCAATTAGTTTATGTTTTATAAAGAAATTAAAGAAATATGGTAACAGAAGTAACTTTTCATATGACTTACCTAAGTATTGTCATAGAATCATTTGTTAGCATCCTTTAGATTAGAAAATACCTTTGAGAGCATCAAGTCCAACTGTAAATGTGAATCATTAAGAGAAATAATTTTCAGTAAGATAAAATAGGGTTTTTCTTTTTGGCATTCCTCAGCTAAATTAACATGAGCATGAAGCATATTACAGTGCAAAATCTTAACATTAAGAAGTAAAAATTTTATTTAATTTTAACCCTCATTCTTTTGTTATTTTTATTTAAAAACTCTGCTTAGAATGTGTCTGTTCAAAGATTAATATATCTGTCAGTTTAACCAATACTGCGGTAACAAGCATAAGAAATTCAAGGTGGATTTATTGGGACAGTCAGAAAGTGAGAACCATCTTAAAATACTTTAAGAATGACAGTTATATGAGTTAAAAGATGGGGGGTGAGAGTGGAAAAAAGACAGAAATTGGCTCCGGGTAAAGACGGGAAAATGGAATCATAAATCATATAAGACAGCTGTGTTCTTTTATCCATGGATCCAGATGTTCCCACTAAATGTGTAACAACTCCAGAATTATTTTACAAGGGGGAAAAGAACTGTGAATATTCGATTTCTCTCTTTCTTAAACAAGACTAGCTGGGAATGTTTGATGCCAAGTAGAAACTTTGACCTATGCTTGCAGGAGAGCAGCCTCTGAACAGAGTTCTTAAACACAGCTCCTAACCAATGTGGACTATGATACGATTTAAACAGCCAGTGCTAAAAGGCTAAAGATATACTGGGATTTTTTTGAAAACACTGACTAGAATCAAATCTATGGTTGAAGCCTCTGGGTAATATGAGGCTAGATACCCTCACTGACTAGGAATTTTTAAATGCTAGCCAGTATCACGGGATGATGGAGTCCTGCTAGAATTATAATCAGTTTCACACTGAAATTGGAAGTAGATGAATGCTAGATGTGAGAAAATGAAATTATAAGTCACTTCAGATATGTTTTGAAATAGCAGCTCAGGACAGACCATGACAAAGCTATTTAAATATCTTCCAAATGGAAATTGATTTTCCTTTCTCCTCTCTGCCTCATCCTTAAAATACAATAGCTGATCATAAACCAGCTTATTTTTTCCAGTAAAGTAGAGAAGGAAAAGTTTTTTTCAGTCTTCTAAATGTTTCTTTATTACACAAGAGTAAAATGGAATAATTTTTTTTCTTTGTGTTAGTTTCCTTCACCAATAGAGTTTTAAAACTTAGTCTAATACCTATAGCTGTTCTATAGTCATCTAAAAAGATACCCCATGCTGACAATAAAAAAATAGCACACTAGTGGGTTTTATTAGGTTATTTCTGTAATTACACCTCTGTGACTGAAGGCAGCTATTAGGTGATTATCACACCATTGTTTGCAGCAGTGGGGAGAGGAGGATGAGTTTCTATTAAATAATCAAGGATAAGAATGTTCTTGAAAGTACAGATGCTATATTTTCTTTTCAGTTTGATCTATAGGGACCTGAGCTACTATTTCCAAGTTAGCTCAATGCAAGAAATATAGAGAAAAAGAAAAGGCAGAGACATCTACTTCTGGATTTGGACAGTGCTGTTGAAATCATGGAGATAAGTATGTACATCCCCATCTGAAGCATCATGAACTTTATTTGGACTGAAGAAATTAAGGTTCTTGGTTAAAAATTATATGCCATTTCTAGTGCTACATTCCACAGCAACCTGAGTCCCTTGTGGGTACTTCTCTTCAGTTTATTTTCTGTAGTTCAGAGCATGTTAATATTGAGAGTGATATTTTGTCTCTGTGGAGGTTTTCTTCACCTTTGCATAAAAGCAGCCACTTCAAGGCAGGAGAGATCTTTACAAGATTTATCATGGATTGAGACATGGAAATTTTTAAACATGTTAGATGATACTGTGTTCTTCATGTGGTTCTTTAGCTTGCCTTTTTTTCTTTTTTTCTTTTCTTTTTAGTAAAAATATTTTCTCAATTTGACAGGTCTGTTGTACAACATATCAAATTTTGTGTTGCTATGTAAATGTCATTAGAAAGGCCTTTTTTTTTTTTTTAAACAACATTCTTCTTTCTCTTTTGTATGTTTCCCCTCAAAAATTTTAATAGAAAAATGAGCTGGGAAAAAAAAATAGTGACTACCTTTTTAAGATAAGTTATGAATAAAGGTCTTTAAAGTCCAACAGACCTCCTGAAGTATTTGAAAAGTCTGTTTGCTTTCTGACAGACCTGTTTAGATATATACCAGATATTATCTTTGAGAGATCAATGAAGCAAGTGCTCTTAGCAAATTTTTCCAAAAGGCTGAGACAAGCATGGTTGTTTTTTGGACTATGATGACATTGAGAGCGTGAACAACTTATAAATTTCAAAAATGTAATTTGATCTACAGCTACTTCTTTTTCTCTTTCGGCTATGAAAGCATCAAGACTTTATACGCCTATTATTAAGAGAACATTGGCTTGAGGGAGATGCTGTAACAGTATAAAATGAGTCCATCTTTCATCCTTTGGTTTAGGTGGTGAGTACTTTTTAATTCTCATTCTTTTAAAACTACACCCAATTTACAAATTCTCCTTCAGTTTTTATATTGTGTTTCATTATTATATGCAAAGAACTGAAAATCCATCATTTTCATCCTTTCCATCCATAATTTGTTATCTTTTCAATAATAAATATATTTTCAATCCAACAAATCCATCATTTGTTATCTATTCAATGTATGATCAGATCATCAATGATTACTTGATGTCTCTTACAAGGCTTTGTATCACTCTTTAAGCAGAAAGCCAGTTATATGGCAATTAGAAATGTTTGTGAGTTCACTTCCAAAGGCTGAGGAAACCTAATTACAGTTTGAAGTGAGTAAGTGGTGTGATAAACACTTTTCTTAAAAATGGAAAATACAGAATATAAAGTACAGGAACAATACACTGTGGGAGGAGTGAATCAGATGTATGACGAGTTTCTAAATAGTTCTATCAATCTGCTCAATATAAGAAAAGGTTTATTTAACTTTAAAAGGGATAAATAGAAAATCTGACAAATTTTTAATCCTGTGGACGGTGACCTGAACATCAAATTTTGTAGTAAAGAAAAATATAGGTTAATCTAAACTAGTATAGCAATCCTAATAGAACTGTGATTACAGAAGGAAGAAAGAGAAATCAAACTGGAATATTCTTACATGTAAGTTGTCTTTAATCTAGACATATTAAAATACATTTAAAATCAGATGTAACAAAGAGGAAAGGGCTCAAGGCACCATATTGGCTGGAGAAACTACCTGTGTTACTGCCTTTATCAGTTAGACAATGGAAGAAAACATCCCAACACATATTCAACCAGATACAGAAGAAGAAAGTTGACCCACAGAATCATAGAATTATTAACGCTGGAAAAGAGTTTAAACATCATAATGTCCAACTGTCAACCTAGCACCACCACCATGTTCTCCACTAAACTGTCCTCTCTCTTTTTTTTTTTCTTTTCTTTTTTTTTTTTTTAATAATTTGTTTATTTTTTGCAGGCTCTTTCTTAGTGTTCTGAGTTTCATTCTGAGCATCTTCTTTATACCTTGAACATTAAAATGACCTTAAGGACCTTCCTAACCACTGCAAATTTCACTATAGATTCTGGACTTTAACTTTACACTGAAGGATTCAGCATGAACATGGTTAAAATCAGAAAATCTGAAACCAAATTTTTGTCCCATCTCCTACACATGGCTTTGGGATATATGGTGAATTTTCACTTTTCCAACACTTTATTGACTTATATTACTGATAAGCAAAAGGAAAAAGGAATTTTTGTCTTTAGGTGATGTATTTTTTTTCTTATAGAAGCTGACAATGAACTAAATGGCTAAGTTTGGTATTCTGCATGAATAGAATTGTGACTGGCCACTCTGTAGAAAAATGTCAGTGTTTTAGAAGCAATAAATGCCTATTTTTCTTCTCTTAACCTCATAAAAATTAATGAAACCTAGTTGACAAGAGCTGAGAACTTGGGTCAAAACATGAACATGCTGAGAATACTTAAGAATTCTATTAATCCCTTGATAAAGGAATCTAAAAGACCAGAATTTCTGATAGACTCTTAGCAACATTTTTGGTGAAGAAAAGTGCCAATCCTAATAGGGGAAATAAGCTTGGTTCAAATTAAATAATCTTCTTTGGGGAATAAGCCATCTATTTTTCTGTTCAGGATGTACCCTGTAATAGACTTCCATAACAGAATATGCTAGGCTCTATTGGTGTCTTCAGAGAATTAGAAAAATAAGTCTAATTCTTTGTTTCCTTAAGTATCTTACCTGTTCTTAGGAGGATCAAGGCACTCAGGATTTCCAGACTAATTCTACTGCAGCATCCTCAGTTTTATTAAGACAGAAAATAGTTGGCAAAAAATGAGAATACAAAGCACTAATGCTTTTATTCGTACCCTTGGATTTCATTCAATAAATTTATTTTCCTCAAGCAAGGACCAGGTGTTGAGACCCAATTTATTAGCCCTTTCAAGCAAATGCAGGGAGTTTCTGACCCTGTTGTATGTAATTGGAAAGCTGAGTAATTACATGTTATATAATTATATGTTTAGTTCTTTGGAAATGGACCCAGGCAACAGCTTTCAGCCAGGAAAAAAAAAAAAGAAAAAAAGAAAAAAAAAAAAAGAAAAAAAAAGAAAAAAAAAGAACCAAAACAAACAGAAACCAAAACACACACACACAACCCCAATAATGTTCTGTTTCTTTGCCTGCATTTTATACATATATTTTTTAGTATGTGAATCTACTATACACGAATCCTTTATCTACTTTTTTCTGCTTTCTCTATTGTTTAAAAATATTTTAGAATAAGGTTTTAAAAGAAAAACCATAAGAAGCAAAATTATTTTCTGCTGAGTAGGAGAGAAACATATTTTTTCCAGTCTCTTCTCCCCCTCCAGCCCTTAACTGATTATTGTGTTGCTAACCTGTTCCACCTTTTTGTGTGCTTTAGAACCATCTGTTGAAATGTAGAAAAATAATTTTAAATTAAGCTCTTGGAAAGACATGAAATGGAGTTCTTAGGGAAGACAGCCTTGTCTAAAGAAAAAGACAGCGGAAACATGGAGACAAAAGATGTGGGCAGATTGACCAATGTTGTGGCATAGCTATGCAAAAATAAGTCAATTTTTTAATTAAATGTATGGGAAGATTTTTGTTGTTGTAGTTGTTCTTTTTTGGTCCCGAATGGAAATTATTGCAGCCGTGGAACTACTTGATTTCAGGGTTTTCTAGAGGTTTATGAATGAAATTTTCTAAATTTTCATTTACATACTATAGTTCTTCCTTTTGTCTCAACATCTCCAGGCATGATATACAAAGAAGAAGAAATTAATGATGTGGATTTCCTTGTGCCTTGAAATCTTGGGCTCTCCTTCAGGGAAGAAGCAGGATTGTTTTGTGCCACAATTATTAGTTGTATTAGTTGTATTAGTAGTATTAGTTGACATTGTGCCACAATGTCAACTAATGGTGTGCACTTAAGAAGAGAGAAGACAGAGATAATCAGATCAGTTCCAAGTATAATAGGATGCAAAGAGAATTCAAAGAATTTTTTCTATGCAAGTACATAAAACAACCCTTTTTTTCCACACAGATTTTGGTATTGCTTGAATATGTGTGACCAATAATTCCATGACCACTTGACTGACATTATTCTTCACATGTATCAGGTGCCAGAACTGATGTTTTGAAATCTCACTCTATTGCTTAACATGAAATGCTGAGCAGAGCATACTATCACCTATACTAGGTGACTGTGTAGGGACCAGATTTTTTTCATAGTTACTGTGGAAATTGTAGAAGCTATTGTAACAAGAATTCTAACAATTTACAAGCTGATCTTATTATTGCACTTCATCTTTTCCTTTACTGTTATTTCACTGACCCGAGGCAAATTTTCAGAATTACCATGCTGGGAAAAGGTTAATTGTCTATTTAGATACTGAATGGAAAGAGAATGTTTAATTCTACAGTTGCATCATTCATTATAAATATTCTAAATCAAGGAGTTCTGGGATTTCATTTGTCCAGTGTCTAGTACAATAGTTCCCCTGATTGTGCTCTTGAAGTATTATGAATTGATGAATAAATGAATGAATATCTATCTCAATGTTTCAGGCAGAGGCATGAAATCCTTTTTTATACACTTAAATGTACAATATAATATTTTCTATAGAGAGAATTTTTTTCCTAATGGCAGGTAACAATAGCTTTAAAATAGGGAGATTCATAATCCTTTTGGGCTTTATCCTATTGTGTAATTGCAAATATCACCAAAATACAATATTAATACATAATTCTTGTATTAAAACAAATTTAATAAATTCTTTTTGTGTGTCATAAACAATTGTTTCATTGGTTGATAGAGTAGAGAAAAAATATAAGAATGAAAAACAATTAAGCAAAAGCAGACAAAACAAATCGGAATAAGTGAGAGAAATAATGATTAGTGTATATAATGAGTCCCTGTGTTTTTTCTTAGTTATGTTTAAAGTGTTTCCTATTCCTGTGGGGTATTTGCTAAATTAGACCTACTTGAGAATCCAGATCCACAGGCAAATGAAGCCTGCTGATGTTGCATTTTTCAAATGTGCTTTTGAATAGTCACACAGCTGCACTGCACAGCACCAAAGCAGAGGATGTTATTCCTTTGGCAACACGAGCTGGTACAGCATAGGAAATTTGGGATGATTTTCTGTAGCTGTTCCAAACTTTCTGGTCCACATTCTCAGCCCTTCTACAACTGCTTAGGGCGATTCTGGCAGTTCAAAGCTATTGTAAAGTCAACACTTCCATCCTGTTTGTTGGAGATTGAATGTTATAATTTATTGCTTAAATATTTTCCTGAAGGACCTTTGCCTATTATAGCAAAACTGTATTACAAAAGCTGCAGAGAAGACCACCACACCTTGAACAGGCCTTCTGACTGAGGCCCTGGACTTCTTGTTGATGGAGTTAAGACAGCGACTCAGGACTGGGCTGGGGCGAGAAGAATATATTCACAGAGGGATCAAGCTTAGCACCTTCCAGGTGCAGACCACAGCCCCAGGGCTATCAGATGCCAGGCTGGCATAGACCTTCACACCAAAGGCTGGGGGACATAAAAGGTTTTGGGTGTGTAGTGAAGAAACATCTGGTCTGAGGCAGTGAACACCCATCCTCTAATGTGCAGAGCAGCCCAGCTGTGGGGCCCCTCACTGTGGGAAAAGCCGCATCCATGGGAAGGACAGCAGAGTCACAGCTCATCAAAGGCTCAACAAAGGAGTCCCCAGACCCTGCACCAGAGCGCTGCAAATGATGCAACAGGTCCACAGTGTTGCAAGGGACAGTGTCAAACTGGGCCCCTGCAAGGAGGGCACCCGAATGTTCCCATCTAGCCCAGATGTATGTTAATCCATGGGATTCTAGACCTTTTAGTGCAGCAGAGGCAGCAGGCAGCAGGAGACCCTCACCACCCAGAAGACCAGATGGAGGGGAAAAACAAGATGCCGTTGGGACCCTTGGAAGGGTGATATGTTTATACATAACCCCTGTCACTCTCCCTCTGTGCCCCCACCCCACTCCCCCACAAACAATTCTCCTTCCTTCCTTCCTTCCTTCCTTCCTTCCTTCCTTCCTTCCTTCCTTCCTTCCTTCCTTCCTTCCTTCCTTCCTTCCTTCCTTCCTTCCTTCCTTCCTTCCTTCCTTCCTTCTTTTCCATTTAATTTCTCTTTGGTTCTTTTAGTATTAAACAAATATATATCAGTATGTTGGCACGTTTAGTCTTCATCATGGTTTTTGGGTATGTTTCAAACATTTCTGGGTCTGATCCATTTTATTCACAGAGGCTTGGTCTCCTTTGGTCTTCACTGTTAAACCGATTTGTAACAGGTTGAGAAAAGCACAAAGCCAAGAGCTCCAGGGACACTATAACTACAAAAGGTGTGCCAGGGAGAACATGGAGCTGCCCCAGCATTGCTCCTTCCACATCTTTTTGCTTGCCACCACCCATGTGCTGGGCACCTCAGCTTTTACTGCTCTGCTTAGGGTTAGGCTCCTGCTCAAAGTTCCCTCAGCAGCTTGGCGCAACTTGAACTGTATACTTGGTTAAAGTAGGCAGAAACCTCTTATAAATTACTTTTAGAGATTCCCTCCTGTCTGGTAGCCCTGAATTTCAGCCTATTTACATCTTATGACATGTTTTTTCCCTGGGTACAAGAGATAAAATGGCTGTGGGGAGTGAAAAAATGGCACATCTTCTTTACTTATTCCCAGAGATTGCTTGCCAATGGCTGTTAGAGGACAAAACAATTCCCAATTTGTTTGAACCTAGGTAGGGACAAACATATACTTGAGTCACAGTTTCTAATTTTCTTGTCTTGATTTCTAGTGTGCCCTGAGTGACCAGTGAAGAAAGCATTTCTTTATAGCTTTTCTTGTTCCCTACCTATTTGTCATGCTCAGACTGTGGTTTCTAAACTTTTGATGGAAAAAGGATTAAATCCTTTCTCACAGTCTTAATTCATAGGCTGCAAGCTGAGTACCTCAGCTTGTTGTTCAGAACATTAATAGAATAATGACTTCTTTCTATCTTATTCATTTAATCCTATAAGAAGCATGTTCTGCTAAAAAAAAAATCAGGAGGTGTTTGGGTAAAGATTCTAAAGTACAGTGTAACAGGCTGCCTTCAGCTAGAGGTGTAGCAAACAGCAGCAGAAAAAGAGCCATAGTCCTTAGATATGACCCTGAATGGACCTTTTTATGAACCTTATGTTCCCATTTTATGTATTTATTGTTTTTTAACTTTCTCTTGAGACTTATATGTAAGTTAGTTGTTTTTTACCATATTGCTGTTTAATCCCATGAGGGCTGGAAATGAAAACAGCTTGTAAGGTTTGTAATGACCTTGAAAACAGAAACAGCTGCCAAGGTCATGTTCGTCCTGTTGACTGAGTTCAGCAGGGATCTTTTGGGTTGATCAGTTTTGCCCCTGCTAAAGGTATCAGTCAGTGGAAATCCCAGAAAGAAAATGGGTTAGACATTTCTCCCTTCAAGGATAAAGAAATTTTTACACATACATATATTTAAATCTATATGTAATGTGCACCACGAGGAATATCTGATAAGAAGTCTTACATACTAAGACTATACAGCTTGCAGTTACATTCCTTGAAGTTCCATTAAAAGTTAACTTTTAATTCTGCTTTGATCTGAGAAGTTTTGTGGTAGAGAGTAAGGTTATTTCTCTAATCCAGAGGCTGACAGCACAAAAGAATCTGGAAAAATGCTTTATAAAATGGTCCTGTGGGGATTCTTTCTGTCTCTGCAATCAAATTTGTTCATGGTTTTTAGGGACAAATCACGACTCTTCCACACTCCCACAGCCACCCCTTTCACACTGTGAGCCTTGAAATTTAATTGAGGTTTAGAAAATAGTCAGTGTTCTTTCTGATTGGTCATGAATAATAAAACATTTGCAATTGGAATGCAAATTATTATTCTGTTGATGATCAAAGAACCATAGTAGAATCCAGTTTATCCTTGTATTATTTGGACTGTAGTGAAAAAAAAAAAAAATTACATGAGAGAAAAAGAAAGATGAGGTACCTATAACAAAAATTAAAAAAAAAAAGTCAAGGAATTTTCTTTTATACATGTATTCCTTAATAATTCCAAGCTATATTTTTCAATCTTCTCTACATAATTCAGCTGTGGACTGTAAGGGAAGAAAATGAAACATGCAGGCTTCTGGAAAGGGTTTACAAATTTCTCATTTAGAAAACAAAATCAGTCCAGGCAACACTCTTTATTTAGTACTGCACAATGAATGATTGTGAACAAAAGGACAAGTGTAGGTTGTGGGAAGTGTAGTAGAAAAATTCTATTTTCAACCTTTTCACTTTTGTGGCTCTTGGATCGTTTGCATCTTGGGATCTCTGTGATCTTCTTGCCATTTCTTCATCCCAATGGCTAGGTCATGTCCTAACTTCAGGTATAGAACTGTGATTTAATTGTGCTCAGACCCAGATGAGATTTTTTTTTTTTTCTCCAAAATGAAACTGCTTTCTACAATTTCGAGAAAAGTCATGGAAATAACAACTACCTGCTAGCCTGATTAGCTGCTTGGTCCTTGGCTAGAGCATAATAAGCATATTTAAGGAAGAAGGTTTTGAATGTTTAAAAATGCTGTTGTTAGCCTTGTCAGAGCTCTGGCAGCTGAATTGTACAAAAGTAATAGCTATTTGCTATGGTTGTGTTTTCTTTAAGTATTTTTCTTACGTGGTTGTGGGGCTTGCATCTTCACGTAGCTAAACTAACTTTTTCCTTTTTTACAAAAGAGAAGTAATATTTTTAAATATTTTTTTAATAAAAATGGAACTCTACAAGTGTCATAATAATTGAAATTTTCAAATTTATTTAATAAAATATATGTTACAAAAAATTAAAGCATTTTAATATCACTCTGATCAATACATCCCAGCTCTTTATCTTTGTTATCTGTTCCTCTATACTTTCAAGATTGGATTACTGCAGGCTTTCAAATTATTCCACACATCTTAGGTCTTTACAAATTTTAGCAGCTAAAACTCCTTGAGATATATAAATGTGGTTTGGTCCAACGGGAACCACAACATACATTCTTCAGTGTATTGATTTCAAATCCATGTTGTAGTTGAAGACTAATACAAGAATATTGACCTAAATATTTCAAATTTTGTTAATACAGAATTTATCAGCCTCACACATTCCAGTCTGGACATGCTTTTTCCTTTCACCTACTATATAGCTCATAGGTGGACAGCATTTCTCCTTTAAATGCTTTGACAAAGCTCAGAACACCTTTGGTGAATGGAGCATTAATCTCAGGCTTGAGCACTTCTATGTGAACTTGGGAAGCCAATTAGTTTCTCGACTTTGGTTCTACATCTATAACAAAAATATAGATGAGTTGATGGAGTTAGGATGGGGACTCAGGACTGGACTGGTGGCATATGTAGTTTTATGCAAGGTAAAAATATATATTAATAACATACAATCTGCTAATTAAGGAGTGAATTTAATTTTAATTTTCAATAGTAGTCCACAAGTTTTGAAGCAGGATGATATGTTTTGTCTATATGACTTATGGAGCAGCAACCTTTGGAAACTGACTGTTACGTTTTTTAACAATACATGTGTGTTCTGCTCAGAAAGTCAGGTACTTAAGGCAGTAAATAGTTCTTTTGCTAGTAAAGCAGTCATGTCCTGCCATTGTTCACCTGAAATATCTGCTATCTACCATTGTCATACTTACTAGCCTAAGAGGCACATCCCTGTGTTTGCAGACTACTGGAAAATGTACATTTTAATTAATTTCAGTCTATGCCTGAATTGCAAGCATTGTTGCCCAGCTTTTGAGAACAGAACAAATTCTGCCATTCTAACAAAACTATACTGATTCCTCTTTATTACACTCCCCAGCTATTTGGATAGGTGAATATTTAATTTAACAAGCATACCTAATTCTATTAAATGACTAGAATGAACTACTCATTATGTTAGAGTGGCTATGTGTATTTTGTCCATGTAATAAGATTTGTAGGGTGGGAGAGAATTCAGGTTTCAAGAAAAATGCAAACTGGGGGGGAAAGAGCGCCAAAACTAAAGGCCAGAAATTAATTTTTCTCTCCTGTGATTTGCTCCAGGCTTACTATGTCACTTGGAGCTGGCAATGGTTGAAAGTAATATACTGTTGGAGAAGATCCAACTTCCATGTCCAACATGATGACAAAGTGATTCAGTTACAGCCTTATCTCCATCTGGGTACTCAAGTCAAGTTACGACTGTTCTGACGGTCCCTCGTGCATTGGCCCAGATAGAAACCACAATCCCAAAACAATCCTCAGTAGAATCAATCATTTATCAGACCTCGTGAGTGTATTGTGCCTAGTGAGTTATTCTTAACCATTGTGTGCCATGAACAGAATTTTCTCAAGAAGACTAGAAAATAAACACATATGCTGAACAGCTTTGAAAAATGTAATCCAAAAAATGGATGAGTCGAGCCCATCTCACTGTAAGTTCATAAAAAATCCTCTGCTTTCCTAACATGTATCCCAGTAAAACCAAATACTATATACTATTGGCATATGCTTATTTCATACATCTGTCACTATTATGAATCTTTGGGGTGGTTTTTTTGTCTAGGCAAAATGATAATATTGCTATTGACATGCTGCAGTATCATGGGAGGTATTTGTAATTTGTATTTTAATGAGAGAGAAAACTTAAAATTATTGCATTCACATACACTTGTTTTATTTTAGAATAGTACACGTACTCTTATTTTCATTTTCCACAATTACTTTACAAAGTAAGAAGGACCTTCTGAGGTTATTAGTAATGCAAACTGATTAAACTGATAATAATATTATGAAAAATTTAAAGAGTAGTCCATTGTGATATAGAACAATTAATAATACTGCATCTATTGCAAACATGTTTAAAGATCATTTCAATAAATGAATATTTACAGTATGTGAGATTTTTTTTGTTATTTTTATGGATTCAAGCTGGCTTACAGCTGAATTGTCTGCCTTAACAGGAGTGTTTTTCAATATTTAGAAGCACATCACAGAATAGTTTGTCACAAATTGACTAGATATATCCAGCTTTGAGTAATTGAATACCCTTGTGTTCAAAACATTCACAGAAACAGTGCTGTTTCTGAATCAAAATTAAACTAAAATAAGAGGATATTTCTCTGCTTTAGGAAGAAGTACATAAATTTTAAGACAGCAAAAATGTACCCTTTGAAGCTTTCAGCAATATTTTGAAGGGGATTTGCTAAGAAATGCTAGAATGAGTTATTTCCACGTGGTCAGGAGATCATATTGGCAAAACAAAGGTTAGAATTAACATAGCTGTACTTCCCCTCTTAGAACAGCACAGCAGTCAGTGTAGATGTGTGGCAAAAACCATTAATTACAGTTCATGGTTTCTCAGCTCTGGAGACATCAGAGGACAAATTCTGATACTCAAATTAGAATATCTTAAGTGTCACAGCCAAGTTTAATTTTTTTTTTCAGAAAATCTTGTGCCCATTACAAATTAAGGAATAGCACATTTACCCTTTTTTACATCTCTTGCATAGAAAAAGAATTATGGAAGTAAATTACATTTACAACCTTTCAAAATTTTCTTCCTTCCTTTCCCCATGCATATTGGGAGGACCAGCTGCATATTGAATACAACTTTTATTTAATTTTAGTGTGATTAGCTCTTGCCAAGATACCGATTTGCAAATAACTAGATTTGCAATTATTCAATGCTCATCAGGATCATCTCTCAGAAAAGTTATTCTTCTTGCTCTCATCCAGTCTCTTCACCTGCACTGCTAATAGCAGAGAGCTCTTAGCCTACATTTCTTCTTCCTCTCCCCTTTTCTCCACTTTCAGTCTTCACATTTTCAGATTGCACTATATGTGATACAGTTACTTAAAAGATAAATTTTGGTAGAAGATTATTAAGTTTTCCAGTGTATGTACAATTAGTAACAAATGATAATTGTATTTCCTTACTAAAGTCTGTAGAGTCCTTGTTTAATGGAGTTTCATGGATCAGCGTTTAGCAAAAGTGAGATAAGGCGAAATACACTTTTAGGAAATAAAAGGTCTCCCTTCTTCTTTGGAATCTCCTCTAGCAATGCACTTTTTGTGGCAAAGACTTCTTTGTGTTATGATCTCTGATATTATTGGAAGTATCTTCTAGAAACATAGTGGGCAGAGTGCTCTTCATGTTTTCAATGTGGCCTACTAGACCAATTTTTGAAATTAAGATTTGCTGATAACCCAGATGGATAGGACAGCCTTAATTTACAGCAATCTCTCAAACAAAGTAGATACTCAGGTCTGTTCTTTGCAAGTAAGTCACAAATACAGTCTTTGGAAATGAGATTTTGAGAAATTCAAGGGACTGTTTACTGACCATTTACTGTCACATGACAAAGAAGTCAAAGAGCATTAAAACATGTTAAGCTTATGGAAATCATCTGGTCAAATGCCTTAATTTGCTAAGACAACATTTAAATGTAATTTCCTAACTAACTAAAAAAAAAAAAAATAGATGAAAAGGACACTCAAAAAAAATGACAGAGGAACCAGTCAGGCCCAAGTACAAGTGAATCTTGTACCTGTCTAGAGACAACTCTTTGTGTGTGTGTGCGTGTGTGTGTGAAATGGAAACAGAGTCTAGTCTGACAGGATAATGTTGAGAAATTATGTAATCACTGATGGAAAGGCTGTTTATGTTTTCATACTCTCAAAAATACCCCGTGTGTTTGTTTAGTTGCTCAATGCTATTCTTTCTATATTTGCTTTCACCTCCTTCCCTCCTTTATTTAGACACTGGTTAAATGGCACCTCAGCTTCATCTGTTGAGATGTAAAATCAACTGGACCCAATGAAGACCCACACTTCTAAAATTTGCACATGTTGGCCACACAGACCCATGATATAGAAAACAGAACAGAATATGCAATGGTTTTGGAGAAAACCATTGGAGAAAAAGGAATAAGTGAAACCAACTTTCAGCCTAAATATTTGTATTAAGTTTGACTGACATTGTCAGACTTTTTCACTTCCATAAAGTGGCCCAAACCAAACAGCATGAATTCCAGGATGGGCCTCAGCCACTTAGGAGCAGGGTTTAAAGGTAGATATTAATATTTCATGGGATGAGCAGCAAGACAAACCTAAGAATCCATGATAAGAGCTATATGTCAGTGACAGCGTTTATATGATGCAAGTAACATCACCATATGGTAAAAGGTTTTCTACCAAGACTTTGTGATTATGCAATTTGATTACACTTCCCCCCCCTCAAACAGAGATTGCAGATTTTTTTTACACTAAAAATTAGTTTATTAATAAATATAATGTATATATGAACTATGTGTATGTATGTGAACAATACATAATATCAAGATATTAGCATGATAAACAGAAAAATGTTCATGTTACAGCCCTCTAGAATATATCTTAGAAACTGCAATCAGTAGATTTCAAAGTCAGTTTTAATGCAAGAATGATAAAACTTAGTTTTCTCACACTGCCATACCTTCTAGAAACAGGATTTATGGAAGACCACCTTTCCATTTAGCATGAGAAACACAAACCCAATAAAGACTTCAATTCTTTCTTTATCAATCCTTCTTGGCAATAAAAATGACACAGGGATCCTTACATTTCTCTTCATCATATAAATTCTATGCATTTATCTTGGTGATTTATAAAATTTATTTTCTCTTGCATCATTCTCTCTACATTTGGTACTGGATTTTACTGCTCTGTTGGGGAAAAATAGTCTCATAGTTAAGGCACAGAACTGAGAGCCAACTTTAAGCAAAACTTACAGCTTAAGCATGATCAGTTTGTCTTAATTTCCAATTACAAAGCAAAATAGAACTGCATTTTTCTTAGTTATGAAGAACTTTGAACTGCAAAAAAGAAACAGCTCAGGTGTCTGATAGGAGAAAATAAAAATATTTGTAGGCTAGCTTTGGACTTCAGCCAGACTGACCATCCCAAAATATCCAAAAGTTGTAAAGCAGTTCAGATTCAAAAGCCACAATGCTGACATTCAGTTCCGCATTGTAGCAAAACATAAAGTTATTTGAAATAAGGTTGCCTTTTTTAAAAGCCTTAGTCAAAACATCTAGTCAGGTCATGAAAAAGCTTCCATGGTTTTCATGATTTCAAACAAATGTAAAATTCTGTCTGCCTTCTTACCATAGGAAATAATTATTTTTAGACCTAGGAGATCATTCTTTGTTACTTAGAAAAACTTCAGTTAAGGAACTTCAGTATAATAGACTGGGCATAACCCATGCAAGAAATCATACTTAAGGCCAACATGACAACAGAATATATTGCTGCTAAGTGCTCAACAGCCAAACTAAGTCTTGTGGAATCCAATCCTTCCTTAATCACTTTTGAGAAAAAAAAAAAAATGAAGATCATTCATTCGTTGTTTCATTCATTTTTAAAAAGCCACAATTGGCAACACCAGGAAACTAAAGCCACTTGCATCCACTAGTGGTGTTCTTTGAATTTTAGGAAAAAGATTACCCAAGACTATTATTTGTCATACATGTCCCTAAATATATCTTTTTGCTTTATGTTCCACCTCCTCTCTAAAGTTTTTTGGCTTTTTTTGGTTGCTTGAACAGCATAATATATATCATTATACAATAGGAATGCTTAAAATCTTAATTAAATTATTATTATCTCATTCCACTACATAAATATCCAAGTTACCGTTTACTTGTGTTTGCTTTTGTCAAATATGAAGGCTGACACATGTGACATGACTTTGTTCTTACCTTCTCACTTTGTCAGAAGTTAATGAAAGATTCACATGACTAAACATGAAGAGGGCAGTGATATGTTGAGGTTTACTCATAGAAGTTCCTTCCTCAGAGTTTCTGTTTTCACTATTAAAACTTTCATCCTTTGATACTTTAGGGTTACTTTCTTAAATGTATTTCATTCTCCTGCATCTTCTCTTGCAATACTCTTGATATTTTAACAGTCTGTATACTTCATTGGAAAATAAATTAACATCTTGAATTACTAAACAAATCTAGATCTACCTACATCCAATTGAAGGTATCCCTAGCCCACAATGAATACCTTTCCCCTACAAACATTGGCTACTTCTGAAACACCTTGTCAGTTAAAAACATCATCATTCCTCCCTTATCCCCAATACAGGTCATTTTACACTCTAAAACATAATTCTGTTTATTTTTCCCCTCTCTTCTTTTCTTTTTTGTTCCTGGGAGCAACAACCACAAGTAAAATAAGAACCAATATTTTGTTCCAATTCCTTCCTAAATCCATGTTTTTGACATTCCAAAGGCACAGTCCTTGATGCCTACAAATACAATTGCTGACATAACTGTAGACCACTACAACACTTTTGCTTACCCTCTGTTCAAACTAATGGCAAAACAGCAGTTGACTGCAATGACAAACCTGATATCCTGAACACAGTGGAAAACATTTATCACTGGTGTAAGGCCTTTGGAGACAATACTTACAGATATTTTTGGTTCAGAAAATTCTCCATTTGCTAAATGGATAAATTAAGGATGTAGTTAACAATATACCAAAATATTGAAGTCCAACATATTATTGATCAGTGAAATGCTGGTATATTTAAGCAGCTGAAGCCTGATGTCTGAAAAAAATGTTAAACATTTAGAAACAATATTTTCCCGCATCCCTTTCTGTAAATGGATCCTACCAAAGTTTAGTTTTTGGTATATTTTTGATTCCCCTTGTCTAAACATTTGTTTAGTGTTGTCATGTACTGCTAAACAGCTGGACATTTCATTTTGGACACAGTTCTGTTTCAGTGATGAATGAAAACGTTCCTGGATGTATATTTTTCAGTCATTATTATTAATAAAGAACTAGGAACTGAGTGCCTGCCTGAGTGTTGGAAACTCCTAATTTTGTGTTTAATAGGGTTCTTGCTCTGAAATGTAAAATTTGATAGTAATTTTAAAGCAGACCAATACAATAAAGTGTTCATTTTTAATGTTTTCCGTAGTTTTGGGACACTTCTTACGGAGTTACTTCTCCCCAAGAACAGCTGTTTTTAAATTATCTATTATCTTTTAGTCTCAAAGGTCAGCTCCAGACCTAGAAGACATCTGGCAACTACCCCATTTTTACGGAGAGAAATGGCACTCTCCTGTGCAATGCTTGCGCTTCACAATAATGTCACATATTTGCCTTGTTCACATTTAAAAAATGTTATTCTTTTACCTTATGGAGTAGCCCTGCATAGCAAACTTAATGGCACGTACACAGGAAAAGAAAATACCTTGAAAAGTACATGTTTTCACATGTACTAAGAATGTACTAAGAAACAGGATACTAAAAGAGTCGTTGAAGTCAAAATATATCTGAAATAGCTTGTAAAAGTATTTGGGTAACCAGTTCTAAAAGGCACTAAGCTACATCATATCTGTTTGTCTTTTTTTCAAAGTGGTGTGACCTCTTTATAACCACCTTTATACTTCTCTACTAGTACAATATTGTATATTTATATAGGGGATTATTAATAGCACATCTGCAATGTAATCAAATGCAGGATTCAATAACAACATAGAAGTTAAAGTACCATATGAATATAAAATTCCCTTTCAATCTTGCTCAGCCTAATTGAGGGCTTCCCCTGTTCTCTTTTTCTTACTTTGTTTTAAATAGCATACCTTTTCAGTTACCACTATGGCAAGGAAAGTGAAGAAGGAGAGGCACAGCAAAGCAGGTTTATTTTGGTAACATTCTTGTTCATGTGGAAGAAGATTGCATTACATGCAGTTTGATCCCCAGATAAGAATGTTCAAAGAAACAGAATCAGAGGCCAATTATGAGCCTTCAATCTAAAATAAACGATTGTGACAGTTTATTTAAGATGAGAGCTTTTTAGTAAGTGAGCTGTGTTAGAGGAGTGATGCCCAATTAACTAATTGATCTGATAGAAAGCTGAAGACTCTCATAAAAGAAAAAGGAAAAGTGATCACTTTGGAAAATCTTGCCATTTCCTCTTGTGATCATCCTAATTATCTTCTGATAAAAATGGTAAGTAAATGTGGAAGTAGAAAGGAAGAATGTGAGAAATTACGAAGCACGTGATCAGTTGGAATGTGCCAAATATTTTAAACCAAGGTGTAACTGCTTTTTATTTCATCTAAGTGCAATGACGTTTAATGGAACAGAATTACATTTGACTTCCTTTACAATAACTGAAGCCTTGTGACATCTTTTTATAAACAATTATTTAAAACTATTTTATAGAAGCTTATTTTTCATTCATTCTATTTATCCCCAAGCTAACTAATAGGAGAAAAAAATATATAGAACTGTTTGGCGGCTTAATTTTTTGTTTTAACTGTTTGGGCATTTGAAAATGTCCATTGTAAATGTGTTGATTAGATTCCATGAGAATTGTAAATTCCTTCAAAATTCTTTGGCCAAAGCCAAGTTGACGCAAGGGCTGGAGATGCCCGGCTAGCTCACACGCCCTGGAGTGGCCGCTCCCGTGCTCACCGTTTCTCAGGCTCGGGTAGTGACAGAGCAGCTCTGCTGATACCGCGGCAGGGCAGCCGTTCTCAATGGCTCTCAGTTGTGCTGTGCCTCGGATTGGAGCGAAGGACAGAGAGAAGGTTCTCCCACGTGCTTCCCAAAGGATTGATTCCCAAGGGTGCCACGGCAGAAAACCAAAAAAGCCCATGCTTACACTGTCTTTTAATCAGAGGAACAGGGGGTGTTACAGATTTCCAGCCAACCAGGGATACAGTGGGGAGGGACCCACGGATTTCCAGCCAACCAGGGATACAGCGGGGAGGGACCCACGGATTTCCAGCCAACCAGGGATACAGCGGGGAGGGACCCACGGATTTCCAGCCAACCAGGGATACAGCAGGGAGGGACCCACGGATTTCCAGCCAACCAGGGATACAGCAGGGAGGGACCCACGGTCTGACAGCCTGTGGGGAAGGCAAAGGGAGTGGAAAGGGTTGTGTGCACCAATGGGACATCGAGGAAATTGGGAATTCCCAGGCGGGGTTTAGGCAGGGGGGTAGGGATAACAAAGATTGACAGGGAAGTCTCTGGAAATAAGGGCAGGGGTTTGGGGAGATTGGCACTAGGTGAATAAAGTAACAGGTGTGTCTGGGGGGTGAATGACAACTGGACAAGGGAGGGGAAAACATGGGGTAAAACCAAACATTTCAGGGTGTAACAGGAACAAAGCATCAGGACAATAATTTAACAATAACTTAGCAATAACTTAACAAAAAAACAACACCACACAAAGTGTACACATACACACCAGTATCATCAGCTTAGAAATATGACTAGTGATTTTTTGACAGCCACAGAAATGGAAATAAAAAAAAAAAAAACACCAAAAAAAAAACAAAAAAACAACAAAACAAAACCAAACCAAACCAAACCAAAACAAAAACAAAACAAAACAAAACAAAACAAAACAAAAAAAACAAAAAAAACACAACAACAAAATATTGTTCAGAAAGGAAAATAACAGAAAACAATGAATTGAGAAGACTTACCTGGGAGGAAGCAAGACAATTAAGGTTCTGAGTGTTGAGTGTTTTGGCCGTTGATGTTTACAAGTCTTAATAGTCTTAATATGCCAGTGGAAACACAAGATTGTGATAGCAAAACTCTGGCAGTTGCATTTCACACCAATAGTATTACTGTTCATAGTGTATTGTGATCACCTTGATGATGAAGTACTGAAGTTCCTTCCCAGGGCTTGTACTTGAGGTTGAGAGCTGAGAAAGAAGGGTAGATTAATATGATGAAAACACATACAGGTCAATTATCTTGTCATGCTCAGTGTTTTCACTTCAATGTACCTTCACGAACTGTAATGTATTAAAAAAAAAATCCCCTTTTAAAGCTTATCAGTGATTCCAAGTGTTGCAGAAAAAACAAAAATGGACATAAAGCCCTGCCTTTTCTATGTGTTGTATAATTTCAGAGTTCAGCCACACTCTGTATTTTAGTTCAAGTGAATCACATTAAACAAATGTGATCAGAAAGATGTAATCTTAAACACCAGTAGGTATCATGCAACACTAACTTGGAAGATTTTTCTCTGCACCTGCAATTTAGAAATTCTTTGCAATTAAAGACTGAGACATAATTTTACACAAGTATGAAAAATTACTTTCCCTTATATTGAAACTTACTTTTAATGTATGTGCCAGTTTTGCTTTGGCAGAATCCTAATAGCTGCAACATTTGCTTTCAGTTTTTGTTCTCCAGTGTAAAACTGAAATTATTTCTGTCAGCTTATCAAGAAACAGTTGTTTTCCATTATAATTTTCTTTAATGCATCTGGAAGATTATTTTTTGCTGCTGTATTTTCAAAGCTTATCTTCTTGTATAAATGTTTAAGCGTGCATTTATGAACATCCTGAGAATGGTGGTAATTATCACAAACCATATTCTCTTCCTCCTTTTCTCACTCTATAAAACACTTTCCTCCAAAGAGAGCTGCTGCACAATATTTTGTGGAGTTACTATGGGATAAGTTGCTACTTACTAAAAGCAGGGGATCAGATCTGCTTTTCAAAGTATGTTGCGTATAAAGTACACCACAGTACATGTTTGTTTTTAGAATTAGAGATGTGCAGAAAATCATGCTGTGAAAAGCCAGTGTCCATAAAGAAGACAGACTGATTTGAAAGTCACCTTACACCAAATTCAGAAGGTCACTGTTTATATTCTAGCCTCTTAGTCTTATCCTTCCACCCAGCTTTGGAAAGCCAAAACGGCATGCTTAACAGCTAATTAGGGGGCCTGACCTGAAATAAGGGTTTCGAGTCAAGAAGGGGATTAGGAAGAACTGAAAGACACAGTATCCTTTTCTCTCCTGTGCCTTCCCCACCCTCACCACACCCACTGCATTCTTGGAATGGGAGAAGAATGACCATTTTTTGTGATTTTTCCAGTATCAGGAGCTCTATCACCACATTGACTCCATCATCTTCTTTCATCCTTCATCCATTTGTTTGCTTCTAAATAAGTTTGCAAAGGAAACAAGCACCATTTTATTCAGATTTATTAAACGTATGTAAGAATTGATAAAAGATTCTCAGACATCCTTACTATTTGAAAATTCATAAACCCTGTAAGACTGTACTAACAACAAAAGTCATAACTGTCTTACTTTTTCATGAATTAGTGATATCGTTATTGGAAATGTAAATCAAAAAATGAGAACACAAGGACTTTCAGATACTAGATTAGAACACCTGCACATATGCTTTGTAATAAAACAAAATTTTTAGAGCTATAAAAAACCCTCTTAGCTGTTCCTTTCAAATTAGATATCTGCAATTTTTACCTAATTTTTCCATAGATACACAGGACATTGCCTAAACTTTTGAGTCATGGGTATAGTTTCTCAATTCAGATTTTTGTAGCAAAGCCACAGTGCACCTGATTACCACTCTGTCCTAATTCCAGTTGGAACCATATATTTTTCAGGATTTGAATGAAGAATTTCCTAGGTTTACTTTAATCCTTTACCCTAGAACTCTTTTATAGGCATCAGTATTAATTGCAAAGCTTCTCTAGAATGGAATTACATAAATTTAAGAATCTTATCAGAAAGATTAAATTATTTTAAAAAAAGAAATCAACTATGCACTATGCTTCTTTTAAATTCTTCTGTCTTTAAAAAAAATCTAATTAGTACATGATGACTAATGTTTTTGCTTATTCATTTCCCCAAAATGTCTTGTAAATTCATGTTTTTAATATCTAGAACTGATGCAATCCTAACTTAAATGTCAGAGATGTGTCCACAACTCTGAAATAAAACACCATCTTGTAAAAGAATATAAACCAGAGAAACAAACAATTTTAAATACAAGACTTATGAAGTAAAATGCTTAATTGTTAGCAATGACAAATAAAACTACATTTTTTGTGTGATCTGAAATTTTCCACTGAAGTGAAGTTGGACAACAGAAAAGAACACAAGGCTGCCTAAGTCTTCTACTTATGAATTTCGTGCTTAACTTCACACTTCAAATGTTAAAAAAACCTATGTGGGTGTTACTTAGCACTGTATTTATAAATATGAAAATAAAGCTAATATAATACACTTTGCACTGCATATAAATTCTTCTTCATAGACTGTCAGTACATATTTAAAGATGCATTCAGTAGGTTGGTTCTTTCCTCTGACTCTGCAAAGGAAATACTTTGGAAAGTTCCTATATTCCTTTCATGATTATAAATTACTCAAAATATGAACATACATAAATGCGTATTTTGAGTGTAAGACAAAACATGGATAAAACAAAGAACAATTTTCAGTAAGTGATTCCACAGTGAATAAGAGTCTTTCATTCAGGAGTTTGAAACTGAACTAGATCAAAAAATAAAGACCAAGTATTTTTAGATGGAAAGGGAAAAAGTCGTAAACTGCTTTGTTTCTAAAATATAATTGGTTATTTTAAACTCCAGGTTCAGTCATATATCCTTATCATTTATGTTCATTTTCAAATGCTGTTGCTAATAAAGTAATTATCTGAATCTATAATTCAACTACATTGAAATATTGGAAATATAAGAGTAAGCTCTACATTTTTTCATACAACGGAAAATTATTATTTGTGAGTAAGGATATTTAATTATATTTGGAATATATATGAAGCTGTAGTCTTACAGTCTGTTTACTTTGTCATAAATTCTAATGATGAAAGTTTTACTAAGATATTACAATATATATATATATTTGGGAATAAAACAGTAGTTGTCAAATTGGTACTCAGGGGCAGTTAACTTGTATACAATCCTCTAAAAAACGAGTACAGACCAATATTTCTGGTTGCCAATTTCCCTTTCATCAAGACGATTCCAAGACCGAGGTGACAGTCAAGTGTTAAACCCTTGCTAGTATTTTTATTTTTAAATGGCAAATGAAGCCTAACTGAAAATTTTATTGTTTTCATGTCCGCTTCCTACATGCATTAGCTCAGGAAGTGATAAAGCTGGAGCAATTACCTATGGCCTTTTCCGTGACTAATGCCAAGTGATTTCCTGAGTAGTTATAGACAATGGATCAGGAAATAAGCCTCGTGACCAGGAAGCTTTAATTATTTTTACAGTTTCTTCTTAAACTAAAAGGCCTAAAACAATGGGTGCAATAAAGTACCATTCAGTTCATGATTGCAATCCCTATAAGGAGTGATGGACAAACAGATAAATGTTTGAAACATCCCTTTTAGCCCCAACTCTCTTGTCTGATATTGGTACTTCTGGTCTCAATTATTATTCATCATGGCCACTTGCACGAAAAACTTCAGTATTTTGTTCACAGTACACCAATATGTTTGAATGCCATACAAAATTCACCACATAGTAATCATATGCAAAATAATAAACATAAATTTTTATCTGCCCCACAGCACCAATTTTCACAACCAAATAGAAATTTTCCAGCAAAAATTTTTGTTGATGCTGTCATTCTTGAAATCAAACAATTAATTATTTTCTCCTTCATTTCACCTTAAAAATTTTGAATAAAATCCCCATCAAAATTTAAGAAAGGTCTCACTTTCTTCGACGGGGTTTGATGACAGTGGGGCTGGAATACGAGCCCATGTCTCTTAAGCTTCAAATGATATTTTAGCTATTTCTGTTCATAACAGAAGTGAGGAAAACAGACCTGGGAGAGAGTTTTTAAAACATTCCAAGTATTGTGATGCACATAGCACAATTTAGTAGTTAGGATTTACTTTTTTGTAATTTTAAAGAAGGAGAAAAACTTTATAAGTACATAAGATGTAACCTTTCATTTAAACTAATAAAAATAATTTGCTGAGTAGAATGGCTAAAGGAATCCAGTGGAAGCCTTCTGTGAAAATGTAAGCTATAGGAAGAACTAGTAAAATGTCAAGCCTGACTCCCACAGGACTCAAAGAATAAATTATAACTGGGAGGAGACACCAAGAGAACCTTGCAGTAAAATGAATTAACAGAAAGCGGCTCTATTTCCTTTACATGAAACAAAAGGATGATTAATGTGAAACTGTCAACCTCCCTTGCCTCAGTTTCCCTAGGAAAGGTTTTAATGACATAGAATGAGTTTAATCTTGTTGTTCAAAAAATGCTTTGAAGTATTTATCTTGGATGATTTCATAGTAGTGCAAGTTGGTGTAAATTTTGGACAGATGTGTTATTTGCAAAACCGCATGGATAATTATTTTTCTGAGCAGACTAGTCTGGGGGTTTGTTTGTTGAGATAATATTGTGCTCAGTCTATCTCAGTGTTGCTGCTGCCTGACTCACTGGTCTCTGCTGGAGTTTTTGAAGATATGATGGAAGTAAATGGCAGAAAAGAGAATGTATAAACACCTTGACTATTCTTGTAACTCCCTCTCCCTGCCAAACAAGAAGAAAAAATATTATATCATCAGTACAGAAGTTGTAGTTTTCCTAGTCGAAACACCAAAAAGGAAGAAAAAATGCTATTTTCTTCACTGTGAACTCAGTCCTCAGATCAAGATGTATTTTCTTTGTCTTTTAGTTTCAGTAAACATGTGTCTATTTTCCTAACTGTTTCTTTGAACTGTTACTTTGGAAACTTACTTAACACATGGGATTTCTGTAAAATTAAGTAAGTTAAATTTTCCTAGAGAAAAAATATTTTTATATGTATTATAGATATGCACACAATATTATTGTTATTGAAATTATAATATATGTAGTTGCATATATTACAGCTTGAAGACAAATAACCTTGTAAAGAACCAAATTTAAGTCATTAAAATTTAATTAATATCTCATGCACTAAATTTACAATCTTTCCTGCATATTTGTGTTAAATATGAATATTTTATTTTATTTGCTGAGAGCTTTGCAGGCTTGAGAATTTATCAACACAGAGAGGATGGACATGTCTGAAAAGCTTTCTGTCTGAAATAAAGATTAAAGACAACGGAAAGTTCAGGAAAGCACCGTTTCAAAAGGTATGGCTCCAGTTGTTGACACCACAAAGAAATGATGGAAAGAGCAGTGTATGTCTAGAATTTTTATGATAATTATATATGCTCTCAGAGAATGACAGGGCAAGGGATGGTTCAAGAAAATTGTGATAATAACTGTGAGGACTAGGATACAGTAAGGATTTATAGAAAAGTAAGACTATACAGCAGTAGAAGAGACTATTTCATTTCACTTTCCCTGTAGTGCACAAGAAGTTTAAATTAAAATGAATATGAAGTAATGGATTTTCCTACCTGTGTAATAATCAGAAATATAACAAATGATACCATAAACAGTAGAATCCTTGGAGTCTGGTGTCTTGTATTTGAATTGTATTGGTATCTGGTATAGCACAAGATC
This sequence comes from Phylloscopus whistleri, assembly GCA_017589585.1. Taxonomy (NCBI): domain Eukaryota; kingdom Metazoa; phylum Chordata; class Aves; order Passeriformes; family Phylloscopidae; genus Phylloscopus; species Phylloscopus whistleri. The sequence continues at coordinate 2,353,608 of JADMLD010001397.1, read as the reverse complement.
CACTTAAGGCTTATTCCATGCTTCCACCAACATTCCAGGTGATGTTTCCCAGTTTAAATTCTGTAGTATTTCATTAAAACTGAGCTATGTCACAAAGCAGATTTTTTTTTCTTTTTAATTGTGACAATAATTTCTGTGAAATAAATATGTGAAGGACCTCTGTCTCTGTCAAAGTCTTCCATTTGGCCAAGAGACTTAAACTCTGTCATATAGAGGTGAGAGTTGACAGACAGATACAGAGAAAGAGAAGGGAACAAACTATGATCTCATTTCCTTTAGAGAACAGAACATAAATGAAAAAAGCTTTTATAAACACTATCTCAACTTGCCTGAACCTAAAGAAAGGTTCAGATCAAAATCTAGGCAAAGCTCATGGCTGGACTGTATTTATTTTGAATCGCTCCACTCATTTCTAATATGGTTTTGAAACAAAAAATTACTATGAGAAACCCCATGCAGTAATTCCCATGGCTAAGCTTCCCAGGGGTTAAAGTTTCCACAATCTTGAGCAAAACATTTAAATGTTCAGTACTTCTGTCAGCACAATACATCAATTAAAGGTCCAAGCAGTGTCAGTTGCACTTGTTTATTTCATATATTACATTTATCTTTTCCTGGATTTCAAGTACCCTGTGATCAGCTTTCTTATCCTTTGAAAACATCTGTACATAATTGTTTCAAATGAACAGAAACTTACTGCAGTATCTATTTAGTTGTCAGACAATCAAGGTCATACAAGGTGCAAAAATGCTTATCTATATGAGAACAGGCTGAAATCACCCCTTACATAACCCCAGTGGCTCCAATTACAACTTTCTTTTCAGTGGGGAAAATACTTGGAACTTGTAGTGGATTTTTCAAAGGCATCTTTTCCAAGATCCTTGGCTATTGTGTAGACAGGAATGCATGATTTAGAAGAGACCACAGGAGAGCTGTGATTCCTTAGATTGGAGGTTTATGCATTTTTCAGGGGGTTTGGTACTTCCTTATTGTCCAAAGACTGAATCCAGTTGTATCCATCAGCTGTACTTGAAATTGTATTATCTGTTCTGGGATCACAAATCAGAACAAGAGACCTGACCCTTCCCTTCCCTCTCCTTCTCCCCCTCCTCCCCCAAAAGCTTACAAAATAATTTAGAATTCTTCTCAAATCTACAGGATATACAGGATATATGTCATGTATAGTATAAACATTGTAATATTTGATGGCTTTTAACTTATTCACAGCATTTAGCTCACAAATGGATTTTAGCATCTGATCACATCATTTGATGTATTCTAGAATTATACTTGAAGCAAATATTTCTGTTTTGTCTCCATTTTATGAATATAATCAGGATTATAAACCAATAAATATCAATATACATGCTAGGCAAAATGTAAATACATATTATGGGACACGTGTATTCTGAAGTGCCTTTGCAATTCTAAATCCTCAGGTCAGACCACTGTAGGAGTATCCTACACCTCCCTCCAAAGAACATTGAGAGTTTTCTTCTAGAGCAATACAGACGCACAGGAGAACATGTACCCAATTTAATATGTACTTAGAGCCTGAACAGGGCACGAACTTGAAACCTAGGGCTGGTGTTTGTCACATTACCTTTAAAAACCTTGATTTAGATTCAGCTGACTTACTAAAACAAATAGAAAATTCCTCTATAACTTGTGGCAAAAAAATTAGAAATTAAATAGTTTGGAATCAAGACCCAAAAAGCAGAAGTATTGGCTAAAAGGTTTTGAATATATTTTTGAATCCTAGCTAATACGGAAACTTGAAGTTTGCTTGTCATGTGTGGGACATCTTTCTGCAATTAAAAGGACGTTTTATCACTAAATTTATTTGAATTAATCTAGTTAGATTATATGTCCATATCTATAGCCATTTCAGCATGCATAAGTACATGTGAAAAAACTGTAGAGAGAAACCTAGCAAAAACAGAGGAAGAAGTCAAAAATTAAGAAAGATGTTCACATAATGTGATATAACTTAAATTGGGATTTTTTAAGCCACACATATGAAGAGGCCAAATTATTAATATTTTTTTCATTTTATGCTTTTCTGGTGACTTCTTCTATCATTAACAATCTAGATTAACCTATTTATAGAACAGGAATAAAAAAGTTCAGACATGATTAGAAGGTAATAGACTTGTTCCTGCCAGAAAAGTACTTTAAAAAAATCTCAAACCAAAACAGTGACAAAATCTAACCACAAGATAGAAATATCCATGAAAAATAGCATGAAATCTTAATTCTATTTAGATCTTCCAACTGACTTGCATGGCCTTATGCCACCAAAAAATAAAATACATCTTACATACCAAAAAGATAACCCAACTTTTTTTTCTGGTTCCTTGAAGTGTGAGAGTTTAGAAACTCATACATAGATTAAAAGAAGTTTTCTTGGAACAATTTAGAAGAAGCTTTTTCTGTCCTGGGAATCTTTCCAAGTCTCTTTACCCTTGTAAGTTCAGACTCCTATTATCCAATTTTTCACACAAAATTCTTGTTCTCAGACATGAAACCCATTTTTTTATATGACTTACTGGTCATTTACACAGTTTTGCAATTTCAGACCTAATGCAGTCCTCCAAAATATTCCTATTGAGCTTACTTTTTTAACTACTCAGTTATTTGCCAGCTTCCATACTTTCTGGTTTACTTATACATGCTGTATATGCAGCTTCTTAATCTCACTCAACACAATTAACATAAGTGCTTAATTCTCTGCAGGCTGTATCACTCTGGATTTTGTTTACTCAGCACTTTAAAAAAATGGCATCAAAACCAGCAGCAAAATCCAAAGGAGATTCAGCCACAGATAAAATAAATTGTGTAATATCTCACTTTCCTTCTGAATTATTCAGGGTCTTGCATTCATCTAGTCAATTATCAAGCCATTCACTCCTGTCTTCCTTTTCCAAATTAAACATTAGTAGTTAAACAACAAATTAAACAACAGTAGTTGGTATTTTAATAAGTAACATTGAGATAGTTAGAGAAGACAAGGCAGTCACATCTCAGTCTGCTTTTAGATAAGATAAATGAAATCCTTAAGTCTCTCTCTCTCCTAAGAAATTTTTACACCTCTCGGAGAAGGTAGCTGCTTCCTACACTTAAGACAATCTTTTGATTTAGTCTCAAATAAGTCAAAATACCTGTGACAGTTACCCCAAAAAATCAGAATTGTGATGAAACTCCACAGTTAGGCTTCAGCCGCCCAGATGAGAGTTTCATTACAGAACAATCACCTTGTTCAAGTCATAATTATTATGGAAACTCCAAATGACATGGCAACTGAGAAAATATGTATTCTTGTCCTATACCTTGCATATACTCCTCATCTTGCCTGCATGAGATCAAGATAAAACGCTGAAAAGTTTCTCCCTCTTCTAGGCAGTTTTCTCACCACAGCTTCTTTACTTTACACACTTTTCTTTCTAATATCTTCAGATACTCAATCTCATTTAAGGCTACCTTCTCTTCCAAGGGAGGAAACATCTCTAAGTCCAGCATGCATTAGATCCCAGCCCCTTGGCTTGAATTCATATAGAACTTAAAGACTCATTAAAGCTGCCATAAATAGATTTAGTTACATTGAGAAAAGGGAGAAGTTATAAAAAGAGGTGTTGTTCTTGGTTAAGTTTTTAGACTTATCATGAATTCGGTATTCATGATAATCCAGTACAGTAAAATATGTGACTGTGATCTGTTTCTTAGGTTACTGCACTTTGCATGAGAATTTAGTGATCCAATTGGAAAAGTGCACAGGATAAAAAAACACCAAACTTATAAAAACTTCAAACTAGCCTGAATCATTTTGTGAGATTAATTATTTTACAACAAAAATCTTAGCTCTGCATGACTTTCTAATACAGGATAGCAGCACAATGGAAGGGGAAAACAGCTATCAAAATTAAGCAGCAGTGTCTGCAATACCACCAGCTCTTCCATTGTCATAAGGCAAGTTCCATCATTAAAAGGAGCTCAGAACCTAACTTTTGTCTATTTTAAATCTACCTGCTCTGCCCTTACAGCATAGACAGCTGGTAGCAGATATTTGTGTGTAGAAATCGTGGACAGAAATGGGAGTCTTCCTCTTATTTTAGACCTGAGAAGAATTACTAAGAAAGTTATTCTGCTGAAGAGAGGAGAACTATGTGGGTGTTTGCACATTGATCAGAAAAAGAGAAGATGTGATGAAAGAAATGGGAATTTATATGAAAGTTTATGCAGGGGAAATGTCTAAAATGAAGCTGTGAGGTAGTTAAATCTCTTACTAAATTTACCAAAGATGAAAAAGAAAAAAATATGGTTGAGCTGAATAACTAAATGCAACTGAATGCAAGTCACAGCTTCACGTTTCCATTGTATTCTGGTTTTCACCCCTAAGTACTTTTTGCACGTAAGCAGAGTTTCTTCTTGTCGTGGTTGTCCAACTATGCACACTGAAAATAAATAAATTAAAAAAATAGCATGTAAAGAAACCATTTCTAAACAATGCTGGTGTGTGCAGCCATTAAATAGGCATGTGTGTGATTCCCCTGAAAGAGATTTTTTTCCCAGAGTAACCTAAGAAAACAACCATTCTGTTAAGCAGTATCTTAAATTAGTTAGGGAAACATATGGTGTGCCCTCCTATAGAGGCTATATTTTGACTGTAGCTTTCTGATCTAGGTTTTGGCATGAAATATCTGCCCAAGGACATACAAGGTCTTTACATGAAATACAAGTTGTAGTATGCTATCAAAAATGATTTACAGCTGTGAATGATTAGATATTAGGTTTATCAGGGTAGGGTTTTTTATAATTTGGAGAAATATTTTTCTTATGTAAAACTCAAAGTAGAATAACATCTGTTTTGGGGGAAGGACACATTTTTCTGAGTCAGTGTTGGTGGGAGATGAAGAACATAGGTGAGGTAAGTGGAAGTGGAGAGAACCCAAGGCGTTCTAAAAAATATTCACACTTCATATATTATACCCTTTTCATGTGAGCATGTTTACTTGTCTTCTCATACAACTGTAAGTTGGTTGCAATGGCTTTCTCTAGCAGAACTGCTGCCATTGGGGAGACATAGGTGCAGGCACTTAAGTAGAGATGTTTATCAATACTTAATTTCTTACAAAAAAACCTATACTACATTTCCAGTTTACAATATTATATTGTCCAGACATTTCCTCCTTTAAAGGAAATGCCAATGCCTGTACATCTTTTCTGCTATGCTACAGCAATTAAACATCATAAGCGAGTTATTTTTTATTTTTATTTTTTCGTAGTTGACATCATGGTAATCAGTCAAAGGTTAGACTCAATAATCTTTATAGGTCTTTTCCAGCCTGGATGATTCTTTGATTCTGTAATATGCAACTTGAACCACCCATTCTTTATGAAGGTGCATGAGGCATCAAACATAATTTTCTGCTCAATTTCCAATTAGTTAGAGTGAGAACATGACTCCTGCTGATTTCTGTGAACTGGAACACATGCCAGAGTCAGTATTGCTTGCTTCTATACTGATTTGTCAATGCATCATGGTGCAGGTTAATTAAACCCCCCACATTTTCAATACCTCTATCAGAAAAGGGTATGGCTAAATATGCACATTCCACAACGGAGCTCAGAATTTTGTACACTAAGATTAATCTTAACAAAATCTTTACAACGGAATTAATGCAGATTCTAAAATGTACTACTAGGTGCTCCTCTCAACAATTTTGCATCATGGTAGAGACTGCACCTGTAGCCAAACCATACTTCCAGCAGTGCTTTAAAAGCAGCCATGGCAGAAGCATTTTGAGAAATGAGACAGAATCTAGAGCAAGAGCTCTAGATTTCCCTTGGAAGTACTAATCTGATATTTTCATGACTTTCTTGACATGAGCAGGAGAAAAACTTGCCTCTTCTAGAAAGACAGAGAACAAAGCCTCAACTGCTTGTAGCAGTCAAATATTCTGAGCAAAAAATCAGCTTTAACTATGACAAGAGATGATAACATCTGCTCACATGAACATTGGGATGCTCCTGTTTAATGCTTCAGTGCCATCCTAGTTTGTCAGTGTTTGTGTATCATGCTCATTAACCCCTGTCAGAAGAAGCAAAAAGCATTGCCAGCTAACTGAATTAAAAGGGAAATTTATATCTTCGGCCGCTTGGATGGTGTATAAGCATATAATCATACACACATATACACCTACACATCTATATTAAATTTTTGCTGTTAACATTTGTTTGCCATTTTTCTTTACTTAAATTTGTGTGAGGTTTACTATAGTTTACTTTGAGATAACAGTCTATTGAGACATCTCTTACACTGAAATTGTTATATGGCTTATATACTTGGCAGTTCTATAATGCAATAATGCATCCCTTAAATCTCTTCAGAATTCCACCTTGGGGCTTAATCTAGTGGAATTGCATGCAGAGTACTAATTGAGATTGTCTGGTTTCATGACCCTGGTCAAATGTTTTACAATAATTACAGCAAACAACATAAACTTGCTGTATAAGCATAATCTGTGTTGGTGTCACAAGGACTGGCTGTTGCCTTTTGGAGACTTCTAAGACAATAGTGACAGATACTTTTGTTCAGTAACTGTTTTTCCCTTTTCAGCTGACCATCCTCCAGTAGTGTTAAAACACTTTGTCCCTACTTGATTTTGTTTTCTTTGGTGTACTGTAACTAATGATGTTTCTACACTCATTTAGCATATGCAAATGAAACTGCATGTCTGCAAGTTGTTTGTAGTGACTGCTGCCATGTGGATAATTTCTGCACATAATTGATATGTTTAATGTACACCCATGGCAGCCAGATCAGAGTTGCTTAGCAGCAGGCACTGAACAGGATTCTTTCACAAGGTAGTTTCTTAAACGATAGCTTTAAGTATTGTGGTTTAAATAGAGTAAGTTTAAAATTTGAAAAAGGCAGTTTGAAGTAATTTAATCAGGTTTTGGCAGAAGGAGTAGATACCTTCTTCTACTACCTCAAATTAATGCCAAGGCATTTTCTTTAGGTTTAAGAGCAGAAATCCAACCGTGATGATGAGTTCTTCACAAACTTTGTGAGACTTTTCTCAACAGATGAAAAGGACCATGAAACAGATCCATATTTAGCTTGAAAATTTACTGAACTGTGTTTCATAGCTGGCTTCTCCTGGTATGAGCTCTTTTAGTATTTTGACTCTAAAGTTAGTAGCAAATATATTTCAGAGCTTCTTAAAAATGAGAGTTCTAAAATTGTTTGTACAGTTCTACTTTATTAGGCATTTCATCAATAATTCATTATCCAACTAATTGCCCTGATCCTAGTCATAACAAATATTAAAGAGCATTTCTATAGGAAAGTCTGCCCTACATGAGGAGTGAATGCTTTAGTCTTGTAAAAATATCCTGGTTTATAATTGTCTTTTCTGTCCATAATGAAGGTAAGCCTATGAACTATAGAGGATTTAAGAAATCCTGTTGTCGATTAGTTTATTTTGACTATACTACTAATAATAGAATGTACATTCGGTAGATAAGTTTGCTTATTTTCTTATAAGTTGCCCATTGAAATAACGAAGCTCTGCAGTGCTATAGTTTTGCAGTTCGTATAAAGGTATGTCAGGCTTTCCTTGTAATGTGCTCGGACATAAGTTGTAGTATAATAAATGCATGTTTACTTAGATTGCCATTTCAAATTACTGGTGAAAATAAGTGCTCACTCTGGCCTCGGGCAGGTACAATGCTGGCAGCCTGTCTGCCCCCTCAAACTTGCTATTGTGGAGCATATGCAGCAGAAACAGCAGTTAGATCCTGATCTAGCTCTGAAGTAATTAAACATTTCAGCAGCTGTTTTCCTGCTTATTTCATCCAAAGTTTAACTCTTCCTTAGCTGGAATTTAGAAGTCTGAAGAGATTGGAACACAACTAAGCAGATTTTACTAGACAAACTCATGCCAACACAATGGTTTATTTCCAATCAAGACTTTGTATCAAGTACACTCTAAAAGAAAAATTTGCATTATGGTTAAGTAAAATTGCATAATGATCTAAGTTTCCAAGCTAGAGCAGCTGCCTTAAGAGTTTCTCGTCTCAGACATTTAGCCCATAAGCATTATTACAAAGGATGAAATAACTTCTTCTGCATAGTAAAGCTACAGTCAGTTGCAGAATATGTCCTCATCATGGTATAATAAGTTAGAAAATGTTTCTGGGTGCTGATACTTTTATGGAAATCACTGATAGATACATACTATAAAGCACTATACAAATAGTTTATCTAATTACAACAGCAGTTAAAGGGAAAAATAAACAAGTTTTGCTGTAACTGGGAGAAGTACAGAATAGTAGGTAGCAGATGAAAGGCAGCTGTACTCTCCTCTCTCAGTCTGTTCCTTTCAGTCTCCCCTTCTTCCAACACACATCACTCCTAGGCTATTTCTTCCATTAACTTCAGTAGCATTTTACAGAATAATGAGTATTTTTGGCTTAACACATGCATCTGCCCCAATATGCACACATTCATAAAGAATGTTTTGGATATGGATATGTTATGATATGGATAAAGAATGCTTGACTTCTGTTAGATAATTAAACTTAGGCAAAGATACCATATGTGAGATAGTGCACAGACTTGTTGAAGTCTACAGATGAGATAAGAGGTACTGGCTTAGTACCTCTTACCCCAATCAGAGTGATTTAGTCACTAAGTTATGTTGCTATGAGTTAAGGAGTAAAATTGGCTTTATAGAGGCATGAAATTTGTCATAGAAGAGAAGACAAATAAAGATTCAGATCTTTCTCGTCAATATCAAATATATGACATGCACACTCATCATAATGCTTGCATATGGTTCTAAAGTAATTTCCTTGGCATTCCACAGCTTCTGCACACTGTAGTCACACAGCTCTTTGTTTTCATTTTGGGCTTTTATCTGCCCCTAATACTTGCATTGTCCAATTGTCCTGTGTTAAATTCAACACTATTATTGGTTTCTGTGCTTTTCTTCACTGCCTCATATCCCCCTTTTCCTAAGGAAACAATTCCACTTGAGAGAAAAAAAATTACAGGATCACTAATGTTTATCAAACAGCAATAAACTTAGGTTAATTCATCTCCTAAATAGTATTAATGGAACAAAGAAGTGAATGTCCTGGATTGCATCACTTAGTGAGACTCTACAAGAACGGAGCAGAGTGGTGTTGTAGATGGTGTTATTGCTTCTTTCCTAGGTTTTAGATCTGCACAACAGCTAGCCTTATTAAGAGTTGAGTTGGGATTTTGGGGGGGCAGGGTTGTGTTGGGATCTTTTCTTTGTTTGATTTTTTTTTTTTTTAACAGAAATCTTGGACAAACCATACAGTAGAGATCTAAGTATTTTTGAACTGCACAAGTGAAGCCAAATAATTTTCTATGTGGATCTTGCCTGAGAACTGGGATTTTAAACGTTATAACTGGTTTCCATATCTTATGTTTACAGGGATATGGATACAGTTTTCAAGATGATACATGGCAAGATTACCCTTATTTGCCCTAGGTCCTTGACATAAATGATTTATAAACTAAACCCAAACATACTCAGTCACAAGAAAAAGTTTGACAAAAGAAAAGTACAAACAAGATTTAGCCATATCTTGCTGGTTCCCATAGATGACAAACTGACCTCTGTGACTTTGAAGTGTTAAGTTAGCTAAGCAGCTGTTATCTATTCTTTGTTCTAGACTCCAGGTTTTTTATTCTAAATCCAGTTTCACACCTCATCTTTCTGCCACTGACCCATTAACAAGATAACTTTGGTCAGAGGCATTGCACTACTGTCAATGCACCTCTATTTATCATTCAAGAAAAAAACAGCAACACCAGACACAGAGTCAGACGACAGTGCATCAACAGATTTGGAACTGCTTTTGCTTTCCAAGAATAAACCTATCCTGTTTCTCATCTGAGGCACTCAACTGCTGATCAGCTTCATGGCTTACATTTCAGTCAGTAAATATACCTTAGAGAAGCTGCATTTCAGTATTCATTTGGAAAGCATAATTCAACAATAATAAAATTAAGACAGCCACAGACATGATTTTTTTTTTTTGCCTCTTTACTGGAAAACAATGCAACATGTTTCCTAATCCATCAACAGGTAGGTGCAATTTGTACCTTAGGACAGTTACAGGGTTCCTTACAATCTTCCACAATCTCTCAAAGGCAAAGTAATCCTCCTAAAGCAAAAGAAATAATGTTTTCTGTGTTTTTTTGTTTCTTTTTTTAATGTTTTTTGGTTGGTAGTTTTTTTTGGTTTTTTTTGTTTTTTTTTTTTTTAATTAATGTAATTCAAAATAGAAATGCTCCCACATAATAAAAGAAGTATGACAAACACTACTTGCAGGTTACTTCAGTACAGTTCAATTTAATGCGTAAAGGTACATTTCAAAGTGGAATTAAAATATGTGAGAAAAGCTTTTTTTATTTTTTTTTTTTTAAACAGAACTTTATTTGAAACACCAGAATAAACTTACACTTGTATATGCAAGGAGTTTGTGAGTGTACCTTACTTTTAAAACTGTGCTGCTCTGGAAGGGGCCCAGCTTAACTGTAAAGCATCATGGCAAAACAACAGAAGTGGTAAATTGTTCTTCAAGACAAGGCAGCCCAGGAATTAATAACTTCACAGCAGCAGAAGCCTGAATACCAGGGCTGCAGTCCCACCATCCATGAGCAAGATGAGCAGAACAGGTCCAGTGACAACAGAAAGGTGCAGTCAGTCCGTGAGCACCAGGCACAGCCACACTCACCAGGCAGCAAGGCAAAACAGAGCACAGCTACAACACAGCTCAGCCACGGGAGAAACCCTGAGCTTAAATGCAGCTTTTAGGTCAATAGACAAATTACACATAGGTAGGGACCCAAGATGGGGCAGGGCAGTCAGGGCCTGCTCATATATGAAAGATCTTGGCAAGTACATGAACAAGAGATGTAAATGTTTAACGATGTTAATGCATTTAAGGGACCTGTACAGTTGTCCCCGTTCCACCCTTTTTGAGTGGAAGAATTTAAAGGAAAACAGTATAGATTTATGTAGCTGTAATCAGCTGATAAACAGGCAATCCACACATGTAGTTGCAGTATAGGGGTTTGTATGGTTTTCAGTTAATGGAACTCACAATGCCATATACATCAAAGAATTTTACAGATCATCAACAACACAAGCTTTGTAAGTTACATCTGTGTTTAGAAATACACCTTATAAATTAAATTATTGCCCAAATACAGATGTTTCAATCAAATTTGTTAAATGTCAAAATTGTGACTCATGAGTAAGTCTTCTATAGAGAATATATTTCCCAAATATTGATCTATCAATATTCCTTGCATACATCTATTCATCCCATAGAACACTTTTCTACTACAGAAGCAAACACCCAAAGCCCAAACAAATCAATAAATTTTATGTAATAAAAAATGAAAGGAGTATGTACATACATACAACTCAGTAAAGTTATTGTGCAAGACTCCTTTTTCTTTTTTTTATTTTTTTTAATACCATGTAGAGCAGTCTAATATTTGCAGGATTTATATTATATAAATATAATATAAATAATATAAATATAATTATTATGGGGGTTTTATTGATGTAGTTTGCAAAAGCTTGTAAATTCAGTAGGGTATCCTTCACACTTAGCAACTACCAAATCAAGTCTGGCCAATGTCATCATGCAGTAGCCAAAATATCTATTAATTTTCATAAGAATCTGGCAGTGGACTTATGCAGGAGTCTTAGGTTCACTGTGTTGTTCTAGCTCCTTAAACTTTGGTGACTTTAACAATCTGCTCCATTTTCTTATTGGTAACATTTTCATCTTCCAAAGAGTACTTGTGCAATATTGTAGGATGTTTAGGCCAGAAGGTGCTTGGTACATAAGGAAATGGTACCCTGACATCAGGGTGTAGCTATTGGGTCAAGTTATCAGTGAGTTTAATTATTTTGTAAAATCAGAGTGCACCCTCCCACTCCAAGAAAACAAAGCAACCCAAACTACACAACCAATATAACCTGTGACCTCTAATTGTCAACTCATTTGACAATTTTGGAAAGTTTTGGAAAAGCCAAGGAGTAAGCATGTGATGGAAAAGAAATACATGACAAGCAATTAAAATAATCCATCTACACAAAGAACAGCAATTATTGCTTGGTACTGCATATGGGATATTTCCTGCTCAATCACTATGGCTTTGCTGAGTTTGTCTAGTTGTCAGTTCAAAATTTTTACTCAGGTAACTTCATTAATCAAAACTTATGAAGAACCTCTGTGATACAAAACCTTGATTTTTTTTTCCCATATTCTAGCATATGTGTGCATTTTTAGAGAAAAAAATCTGCAAAGATCAGCACTAAGCTTGGAAATTATACATTTTATTATTATACAATTATTTATTTCAATTTTATGTTTTATTCACTTCTGTATGTAGTTTACTGCTAAGAACTTTTTTCATCAATGCTATCTTGAGAGCAGTAAAGGATGGTTTTACTGCTCCTGTAACAAGTCTTTGTAATTCCTCCTCACAAGACAAGCTTAGCCATGACAGGTGTATTTGGTACTCCCTGGTGGTTGTCAGACTAATAAATTCTTCGGGTTTCAGATGCTACCTTCCCTTTGGTCTGCTTACAGAACTAGTCAACCATTAAAAGTGACATTAACCTTTATTTTAATTTCCCCTTGATGATACTGCATGAGGCTTTCAGGAATTTACTGACAAGAGCTGGGGTTGGTATAATGCTGCTCTGAGCTGATTTAGTACTGGCAACAGGATGACAGATGTGGTCAGTCACTAGTAACAAGAAACAAAGTTGAATGGAATTACTTCTAGTAAAATTCTGTAAATTTCACAATGCATATCTATTTAAATGAAATGTGATATTTTATTGTAACATTGGACTGTTAATTTTTTACGTGCAGCTAGAGTGATGTCATCACTAGACAGCTATCCTTGAAGTAGCTCTGGAGAGGCAGGCATAGCACCAAAACTGATATCCAGAAATATTAGTTCACTCCTTGCACATTATAACTATTTTAGCATAAAGCCATACTGTACTATGTGTCTGAAAGCTGAAAGGTCTGAAATCCTTTAGTTAAGTCAGCCTTCACTTTACCCTGATAGCTGATTAATATATATTTCAGACCTTCACAGTTTTTCAATAGGCAAATATGTGACAACAGAAATAAATAAATTTTAATAAAAATAATCTTATGATAAACATTGAGACTGCAGGGCTGTGTAGAGGGAACCTTACACGACAAGGGTCTCTCACCTGAAATTACTCTGCACTTCACAATTCTACCTTGCTATCCTCTTTTTACCTTATTTGGACTGCTATATTTTCAGGAGTTGTCAAAGATTTGGAGCCCTGGACCTGACACTTGCACAATGCAAGAAAAACTCCATGGCTTATATTAAGATTTCTTTTAAAAATTATACAGAAATACTAAAAGCATGGTAGAACAATGTCTGTGGGTTTGAATTTGACACAATCAAGTATTAGGTCAAATTATATACAAAAATATCAATGTGTGATGTTGAAAGAAAGGCTTTTTGTAAATGTGAAGAAGTGTAACAAATAGATATGATGACGGTGGTAAAAATTACAGCTGAAATTTACAGATTTAGAAACTATTAACTCTGAAGTTAGAAATAGTTACTCAAAGGTTTTCTTTGAAATCCTTGGCACTTTTGCAAGTGACAACATATAAACAAAAAGGAATAAACCCACAAAAAATAATAGTAACAGCACCTTAACATACCAGTGCTTTATTCTGAGTTTCATGGTTTAGTTAATATTCTTCCTTTCTGCTTCTGTGTTTAAGCTGCCCAGCAATTTTTGTTCTTTGCCTACAGATATACAGGAACACAAGTCATGGACCCCTGAATTTGCTCTCTCTGCCACAAAGGAACCTGCCTTAAGCCTTGTTCAAATGCTGCTTAAGGCTTGACTTCTGCCTGAACTTGTGGTGATTACTTCTGTTCCACCTATATCATTTCTGAATAAAGAGCAGTGGATAGGCCTGCAAAATTCACAGCGTGTCTGTGAAAATTCCTATGATGGTTTCTGAATATGAAGGTGCATTTTCATGTAAAATAGACATGAATTCATATTGATAGGTTAACAAAATCCCTCAGCAACCACCAAGTTACTAAAAAGAAAGGGAACCTAGGAAAATAATGCCCCCAAATAATACTCTCATTAAATTATAATTATTTTTAATTTTCATGTAATAAAGCAACTGAATAAAATAGTATTATATTTGATACTGTGGTCCATTTACGTTTCTCATCTTCCAGGGAAAAATAAATGAAGGGTTCTGTGTCTCTTTAAGCCCTAGTTACTCAACTAGGCTTTGAAAGATTAAGGACATTGATAAATGAAGTTCCCAGTTCTGACTGGATATACAATCTTACACAGACTTAATAGAATTTTAACAAACATTTCCAAAGATGCCTAAATGCTATCATATCCAATTGCTCTTAACATTTTTAATGAAATCTTTCTAACTTTCCAGAACTCAGCTCCCCAGACATAATAAAGTTGTCTAGGACAATAGGAAATTAACATATCCACACATGCTTTATACTTAGTGAGAAAAGGATCAAGTTCCTTAGTTTTTCAATTAATCTTTTACTCCCTTTCCTATCCTCAAATCAAAGTAAGCTAGTTTGAAAGTTGTGTTGTGATATTGCTGTGTAGAATACGATTTGGGATGTGAGTTACTCACAATGGCTTTATAAGTCTTAATGAGATATTAGCACATGAACATAATAAAAATTACTCTTCCCAGAGCTCTCTGAATAGCACTTTTTTTTTTTTTTTTTTTTTTCCTGGCAAATCATAAGTCATTCCTTCAGAAAATCATATAATGACCAAACAAATTAAGTGTGTTTTATACCAACACCTACCAACTGGAGAATTCAGTTGCTCATGCCTGTTATATTCAGTAGCTGTTGTTAACACCATTCCTGAAGGGGTGCCTGTGGGAGCAGCTGAGCACTGATATGTTTACAGTTGTGCACACCTCTTAACTACATGGGCTGGTTTAGGCAATCTGCACACTGATTGCAGAAATACTGGCAGGTGGTTTGCCTGATTAGGTTGAGAGGTGTCATAGCCTTCATAAAGACTGCCAGACCCTGGGAACAGAAATACCTTCAGAGCTGAGATTATCAGAGGTAACAAGTTTTGTGCTATCGGAGCTGAAGTTTAAGTTTACCACGAAGCATTATATTTGGAAAGTAACATTGTGATCATCTAGAGAATTGCAGTGCTGTAATGTAGTCCTTTAGAGAAAGTGACCATGTTTGTGATTAAACCACCCCTTATGCCTTTTTCCTTTTTAGAAACTGAAATCATGGGCCATCTACCAAAGTCACAGAGCTGTCTTAGATGACCATTAGTTAACCTGATGCTGCCTTCCAGATAAATTTAATATGTTCTTTGATCTTGTTACCTGCTGATTGTAAATGAGTTTGTTGTTAATGAATTGGGACGTCTTGACATTTTGTATTGAATTTAAAGTAAATATGTTTTCTTTGAAAATACATACAATTTCTGAAAATACATCCAGTGGCTGGAAGTAGCAATTGTTAACGAAATAAGTTCTCTTTCATTAAGGTGAGACTTGAGGAGTTTTTTTTTTTGAATTAAATCTCAACACTGTGATGCATCCTTTTTGAAAAAGGATCAATTTTTGAAAAAGTGAGAAGGATAAAGGTTGCCATGAAAAGATTATTTCACTAGATTCTACAGACAATGATGTAGAGAGTTGGAAGAAATTTAATAAACCTTATAAGAATAGAAAGAAAATGAAAAAAAATAAACTCAACTATTTCAGACTACACATAACTTTTGAGTATAGATAAATGTGCTCTTCTTTAAGATAAACTGCATTTGCACTAATGGTATTTCCTATCTATTTCCTAATTTCAAAAAACTAATTAATTATTAAAAGATGTTAAGTCTGAAATATCTAAATAGGTTAGATATAGTTTATAAAGACTTTTATAAAATCTGGGTCAACTGTGAGTGTAATACTTGCTTAGAGGAGGCTGTTGCATATACTTGTTTCCCTTGAAATGAAGACTGAATGAACTTTTCATATTTCCTCATTGATTTTTTTTAATTAATATTTTCTAAAAGAAAGAGTTTGAGGTTATTTTATATTTTAATTCCTTTCTCTGTTAAGCCTTTATATTGTATTCTTAGGCTGAGTATTTAATTAGTCCAAAATATGTAATGTTACAAGACTACTAAACCAGACAAGCAAGAACTAAACAAAACTAAGTAATTTGGAATTGCTTAGGAAGTGAATCTTTTGTCAAAGTATGTGTGTGAGCAAGATCCAGTAATTAATAACATACTTCTGGTTTTGTTATCCAGCCCCTAACACATCTCTTTCCTTGTAGGTTTGATTTTTTTTTTTTTTCTATTTTAATGATGAAGTTTGACACAATAAAAAGTGTTCAAATCTCCCTAAATTTCCTAAAAACTGTAACATCACTTTAATTTTTTTGTATGCCAAGTTTCCGTAAGCCAAGATGAATAGGGACACATGATCCTTGGCAGTAGACAGAGAGATCTGAGGTTTCTGTGAAGCTCTCTGAATAAGAGGTCAAACTGTGTAACAATACATTGCAGAATCAAGTTAAATCAATCTGTGCATTTGGATTGCATCAATATGACCATAAGCAGTATTTATGGATGAAATTTTCAACGCTCTGTGTTACATACTGTGTGGTTTCATCCTTCAAGTTTAGTTTATATAGCATGAAGGTAAAGCAGAGGTGAAAAGAGAAAAGTTGTTCTCTTCTAGCATGTAAAGTGAGAATCATCAAAAAACGAGCTTAAAACAAAGTATGTGGTGTAACTTCTCTTACCAATTTGGAATTCTACTAAAAGGTGAAAAAAAATTAATAGAGGACTGAGAAACGCAGAAGAAAAATCTTATGTATCATTTTTAAATGCAATGGTATGGTTCTTGTTACAGGACAGTGTAGTGGGAACTAAATATGAAAAGAATAGGAAATACTCTACTGTAAGTATTCACAAATTGTCACATAGTGCTCAGTATCATGGACTTTTGGTATGGTCACATTTGCTCTGTGCAGGACAAGACCAGGTACATGTTTTTAAATGGATTATTCATCTTTTAAGTAAAAGACCACTATTTGAAAGCCATATTTATTTTGTTGTCAGTTAGCATATATGTGAGAAACATTACAATAGCTTGTCTAGCAGAAAGTTTGATATTAGGACCTGTTGGTAGTAGATGTGATTGTATATCCTCTTTGGTTGGCTTTTCTGGGGAGAATACATAAAGATTAGAGTCAATATTTCATTATTTCTGAGGCTTGAATAATTTTGAGATTGCATATGTATATATGTATTGCATATCTACTTGCTTATATGATTGCGTATCAATATCAATTTTTTTTCAATATTGAAAATAAAGAAAAATAGGAACATCTTGTGAAAGTGTTTCCTGCTTCTGCTAAAAACTACCTGGTGTGGCAGGGTGGACTGACACTTGCTGATCCTCTCACTGAAAGAAAAAAAAGACCAAAAACCACAGCATTTCACACCCTACCCTCCAAATTATGTTTAGATTGATGTCTTGGTTTTGACTAGTAGCCTAAGACAATTGATCTCCTGGTACAAGAGGAAGATTTCATGCTGAGGGCCTGAAGGGTCTAGATTAGGAGTCTGCATGGAGAAAAAAAAAAAAATCACAGTGGCTTTGTTCCGGGGTGGTGGGGGTTTTTGTGTTGTTGAGGGGTTTTTTTGTTTGCTTTTTTTTTGTTTGGGTTTGATTGGTTTTGTGTGTGTGTTCATTTTTTCCTGAGGTCATAAGCATATGAATCATACACATCTAGCATGTAAAGTCAAAAGTATAAAGCATTCTCCTGTCCACTGATTTTATTTCAAGCAAGCTTATTTATTTATTGTTTTAACAGCTGCTTCAGAAACTCTTAGGGAACCCGAGACTGTGGTTTAGACTCTGTTTTGTAAATCTGGGCTAAACGTCCCGAAGCAGACAACATATGTTCTCAATATTCCGGATGTTCTGTGTTACTGTCTGCTTTGCTTGAATATACAGATCTTTGAAAAAAAATTATGACAAGTTTATTATATGAAGGTTTTGCAGGCTGGCAAAGTAATACAACCTAAATCAATTCTGTGCACTTACATAATTAGCAAATTAAATCTATTTATAAAGGTGTTCCTGTTGTGACATTTCTCCACATTACTGTATGCTAAAAAAATTCCATTAAAATTCTTGTGCTACACTTGGACAGGTATCTTGATGATTGCAAGGCTGCTGCTTGGCTGTATTACATACACTGTTTGCCATTCATATTGTACTCCATTTTCTCTGGTCTAATATAAAGGTTTTCTTTGTTACAACACTTTTTTTGATGGCTCAAAAAACAGGACATTTTGGAATGAACATCCAATTCACAGTGTAGAGTGCATCACAGCTGGATGGATTAAGGAGGGAATGGGAAGCCCCACAGCTCAGGTGAGTACCGAGCAGGTGAGTAACATTCAGTTTAGCCTTTGCTGTCTTAAAATCTTTATTTCAGATGAGAATCAGGAGTTCATAAATATACAGGGTGAAACCTGATCATGATTGGACATACCATCTAGACTTACTGTTTCAAATATACATCTAGTGTCCTGGAAATCTATGTTGTTGTCTTCAAAAATGCCACAAACTCACTAAACATTCCAATTTTTTTTTTATTTTATTTTTTTATTATTTTTTTTTTTTTCCCTACGTGTAGGCTCCTTCTGCTTTATCATGCATAAATGCAACTAAAAATGCATCAGAGTACTTGGTCTCATTATTGCATTATTCGTATTTGTCCCTTCATCTGTAGAACCTGAGGCTTAAGTGGAGGACACAAGTGACAGATGTACAGCAGTGCAAAAGGTAGTGTTTACAAAATGTATCCATCAAGCAGCAGGGAAGAGATAGGTTTTTAATGCCTGGTTTGTCTGCATTATTTACATATCCTAACAATGTGCAGGACAGCTGGGGGCAACAGGAAACAGGGGTTTGAGAGTGCACTGCTCACATTGCTTCCTTCAGCACATTCCACTTGGGAAGAACAATGAAAGCCTTTTGGAAGATTTAGTAACTGACTTGTGAAAGAAAAACATCAAAACATGATAGAGGTATGAGAAGACAGCCCTTGAAGGGGAAAGAGCAAAAATGCCTTTTATGTATTGTCTTGCCGGACAGTGAAGGCTCAGCACTCTGTCTTTTTCATGGAGGGACCTGGTATTTCTCTGAGCAGATCAAACGATTCAGATAGCTGCAAAATGTTTCATATCCAGCTTGATGCAAGTTACTCCCTTCACGGGTCCAGTCGTAGTTCGTGTAATGAATTCATTCCACATTGATAAATACATAATAGCAATGATTCCTTCAGCTTCAGAGGTGCCTCCTGTAGTAGTTGTGCTGGTACTCAAGGAAGTAGAAACAAGTCCTTTGTCTTATGTATGGAACAGACAGAAGATGGTTGATTGAGACAATGTTTTTGAATACAATTCTTCTTGTAACAACACAGAGTTAGACTTTTTATTTTTTTAATGACCGTGTATGCTTAAGGAATCTTTTTTTCAAAGCACTTAATTTACCTGAACCTACTCTAATTATTGCTTAACCTGGTAATTCTGGGCTAGAAGGGGTCAACTATTTTATGTGTCATTATCAGTAGATATTAAGGATAAGAAAATATTTTTCTGGTTTTAAAAATAGAAAAGGAGTGCTGAAATGTGTATAATTATGTAGTCCTGAGTTAACATAAAAACAGAGTGAACTGTGAAGTCCGAATATAAACCTACACCTCTAAGTAGAAGGTGATTTGTATTAGGCCAGCTTTCTTAAAAATGCTTCTTCCTTGAATTATGGTTGATTATGGTTGTATTTAATGTTTAATATTTACATTCAGGTTATGTAGCTATTTGAACACTCACATATGTGTATGCTGTGGCGTTGCTCAAAAGACTCAAACCTGAAAAGGAATTTGGAATTATCCAAACTTGTCTTGAGCTCTGTCAGGCTTGGTGCTGTGACCATTCCCTGGGGAGCCTGTTCCAGTACCCAACCACCCTCTGAGTGAAGAACCCTTTTCTAACATCCAACTTAAACCTTCCCTGACACAACCTCAGGCCATTGCCCCAGGTGCTGTCACTTTCACCACAGAGCAGAGATCAGTGCCTGCCCTTTCTCTTCCCCTTACAAGGAATTTGTAGACTGAGAGATCTTCCTCAGTCTCCTCCAACTGAAAAGACCAAGTGACATCAGCCACACCTCATACGGCATCCCCTCAAGTCCCTTCACCATCTCTGCAGCCCTCCTTTGGGTCCTCTCTAATAGCTTAACTCATAAATATTATAAGCATATAAAACTGTTGGGGTTTGGATTGTTTTTTGTTTGATTGATTGTTTGTTTTCATTGTATTTTTGTAACGGCAATTGCTGGTATCACGATTTAGATACAGAACTCCTTGAGTCTCTTGGAATAAATATTGATGTGCTCAGATGTAGAAGGCATGTTGGATGTAGGAACAGTCATCCACAAGTAATTTGAGTGTTTTTGTTATGCTCTCAGGTTCTTTTTTGCCATGGCTGAAAGTTATACCTATTTTCAGTGATAATTTGTTCTCAAAATAGTTTCAAATAAATTTTTATTTGAAATTTGAAAAAAAAAATCAGGTTTAATAAATGACTATGATGTTAAAGACTTTTAAATAATCTGTCAACATCAAAAAATCCAAAATATTGAGAGAAAAAAAAAGTGTAGAGGTTGAAACATTAATGTTAGAAGAATATTTATTTTAAATGTTTTATTATAGTTACAGAGAGGGAGGCATGTAAAAGATAAATGAACAAAGTATTAAAATTTTGCAATATAGAACATCTTTAGTTGCAATTAGCTGCCATTGATTTTTAAACTTTTTTTTGTTATTGTGCCAGTAATTTTGACTTCCACATCTTCAGCACAGTTGCAATGATCACATCTTTTTTCTTCAGTTGCAGTGTTCAAATGAAAACCTGAAATCTTAAGGCTGACTGAAAGAAGTTAAATATTATGTTCTGGACCTAACTGGAAGCATATATATTTTGTCTTCCCTCTAAGTGATCAAAAGTTTAACTAGATTTGTTTCCTTGATGAATGAAGTCAACAAGATAAAGTAAAAAACCTCAAATTATCATATTCTTCTACCTTTTCTTACTTGATGCTCTCACTGTGGCTGCTTTTGTATTTCTAATTTATAGACCTTTGTAAATTGAATAACATGTTTTTCCTCTCTACAGGTGTAGCCAAACAAATTTATCAACATATAAAATGCATAACTCAAAAAAGCACATATTTTTTCTGTATTTTATTAATTAGCTTTTCATGTAAAAAATGTAATAGAATTTTTTTCTAAGTACTAAAGAATTTAAATACAACATAATTCTCTGCATAAAACATTTTTAGGACTCTTTTTTCTTAGTAAAATTCTGTAGAAGAAGTCTATATAATCAACAACAGAATTATAATTAAACCTAACTTTGCTGAATCAAGTGGGAAGCTGTTTTCAGAGATCTAAACCCTTTATTGATCATCAGATTTTATTTCTAATAATGGAGCCCCAGTCTGAATTTTTCCCTTGAGCTTTGCTATAATATACTGATGTAGACAGAGATGTGATTTCTACATTTAGATTGGATAGACCATGCAAGATGTCTTTGGGAGATATTTTTTGCATGTTAAGTAGGCCAGCTGTTCCACAAATGATAAACAAGGGAGAATATAGAATTGAAATATCAGTGAAAATAAGATTCTGAAAATTGTTTATGAAGTTAAAAAAAAAATCTGACATTGATGTACACTTTCTAATTTCAGATGCCTCAAGTTCATCAATCCCTCAAAAATACTATTTTAGAGTGACTTTTGATTAATTCAATTTTTCCCCAATATAAATATGTTTCCTTCATTTTAGTACCACCTTACATAGTTTTCCTGGTACTCTTCCTTATTTTTATAATTATGCTATTACTTAATGTAGCTAATACTTTATCTCTCTGTTACATCAGGGTCATTCAAAACCAAGGAGACTAGAAATGAAATCTCTTTTATGCCTTCTTGGTTATTTCAGGCTTGTTCTTCTGCGGTTTTCTTGGGTTTCTACTGTAATCTAATGATGCATATGAATGGTTCGTTCCATTTGGGGGAAAAAAAAAAGTTACATTTGAAGAATGTCTTTATTCTTCCAGTTTACAGCACAGTTGGTATGTCCAAGGCTATCTTCTCTCTCTACAGTTCTGTCTCAAACTGTGCCGTGTTAGAGAATCAGGCTGGCACATCTGCAGTTGGGCACTATGAACAATAGTACATTCATAGCTGGTTGCTTCTAGTTGCCAGACCAAGGAGTCTGGATCTAGATTTCAGTTTCCCTTTGCCCTCTTTTGAAAACACTTTCTATTGAAAAATAGTCAAATTCTTGTTGATTTAGGCATAGGATAAAGCAATGTAAAGTGTTCACCTCAGCAGCTCTAGTCTTTTCGGTCAGTTTCATACTTATGTCCTGAGCTTAGCTGAATAACCTGTTCTGAGCCTCAAAAGAAAACTCCACTGTAATCAATGCATTCCATAAAATAGATTAGCTAAACCATTTTAATTTTAGCATGAAAACACAGACTGAATTTAGTGCCTTTGAAACAGGTGCTTGCTTCTTTTTAATGAAGTTAGATTGCTTTTGACTTAAAACAGCAAACCATAAGGAAAAAATGTCATCTCTTTTAGAAGGAACAGCTATATTCAATTTGGATTTGACTGATAAGGCTTTTAGCTGGTAAAAGTTCAAACAAACTCAGACACCATTTTCATTTCTTGCAAATATATGACTCCATTTGGAACAAAACCTTTCCTCCTCCAACATTTATTTGGTTTCCATGTTGAAGAAGCCATGGCATAAGACTTACAGAGGCTCATTTGATTTCATTAGACTCTCATCATTAAGATGATTTTACACTCTCTCTTGCTGTCTTCTTTTTCTTTCAGCAAGCCACTTGCATCCAGCCAGACAGTTTCCTATAGGACCCTGCTTGCTAGATATCACACAGAGACAGATGTGCAATGCAGGGCATGTATTTTTCTTATGAAATGGGTGAGCCAGGTCATACAAGCTCCCTATTACAAATGAGTGGTCTTTCTACATTCTCAAAACTATTCAGTGTTTTTCTTCAATCTCATCAGACTTGTTCATGAACATTACATTAGTTAATGAATAGCCCATTGTTGTTTAAGACAGAAAATAATTTGAATTCTATGTAAATAACCACTTAACCTTTCCAAACTACCTCAAATCAACATACCTGGAGCTGTGCAGAAAACTCTGAAAATCAGAGAAATGCACTGCATTTTTTTCACACCTTTTACTAAAGAGAAATTTCTATTTTTGCACTGTTTAAATAATCTAAATAAAGAACCACAGAATATTCTGAATTGCATAGAAGGATCCATAAGGTTCCATAAGGATCATCAAGTTCAGCTCTTAAGTGTATGCCCCAAACATGCAGCCTTGATATTATCAGCATCATGCTCTAACCAACCCAGCTAATGTCAGGACTTTTTTTCCCACAAGTTCATGCTTTTCAGCTACTGAGCTTTGTGATAAGGAGATTAAGTCATGACTCAAGGCAGGTTAAATATTCTAACTTGTAGTCAGAATCAGTAATCTGAAGACAAAATGCTTTAGTTTTATATTTTCCAAACCTATTGTTCTCTGAGATATAGACATATATTTTTGTATAGAGATATAAAAATATATCTTTATGTATTTTAGCTCCCTCACCTTTGCAAAGGAATGCTGTTAAAGAAGATATTTCAAGTTAACATCTAGATATTGCTTTCAAATACCCTACTATGTAATTTGGATTTTGAATAGGAATGTTGTTAAAAAATATATTTCAAATTAACATCTAGATTTTGCTTTCAAACACCTTACTATGAAATTTGGATTTTGAATACTGCATTTCCTCAATATACAGAGTGGATAGACAGAGTAAAGGAAGTGCAGCAAAAGGAATCTGTGTCTATTGGATATTTAACAAAATTGTGTGTCCCTGCGTTCATAACATAGAACATCTTTTTGTTGAATTTCCTTTGATACATTTGCACTAATTGGTGACAAATGAGAATCAGTTTCAACAGTGCTTTAAAGTACTTTTCCTTTCACAAGAGCAGGTGTAGAACTGTAATGGAATGTGAAATTCCCTTGTCTTCTGCAAAGCCACAATACTTGCTTTGTCTTTTATTCTAAACTTTTTTGCTGTTACTTTAATTCTTATATATATAGTATATGGTACAGTTCTTTCTAAAGAATTCTTACTAAATCATGACTAGCATTTCCCATCGGCCACCAATGATGAATTCTAAATAATGTAAATAAAGTCAAGAATAAACTGAACTATATTCACACTTTATATACCTCAAGATATGTATAATGAATATTCTGTGTAAGAATACAAACCAAAAATTTTGAAAGATGTTTGCCTTCTACATTTTTGCTGCTATATATTTCAGTACAAGCTGTGATTTCCAAAAACCTGGGAAGCTGAGGTCTACTGCATTTAACTTATTCACCCTATTCTTTTTCCTCTTGATATAGGTATGTGCTATATATACAGAGGAGATGTAGAAGTTTAGAAGACATGAGCATATTTGAACAGATACTGTTAATACAAAGTGCAGAGCAGCTGCTTGACTTCATTTTTAAATCCTTCGAACAATTCACACGACTTAAAAGACTCAGAAGGTGTGACATTTAAAAGATTTGATTTAACCATGAGCTAAAGGCTTTGACAATACAGTTGCTAAGAACTCTTTTTATGCATAATGTGCTAAGGATCTGTAACATGCACGAAAATGGGACATTTAAAAATAATTTGATACTATTGAGCAACATTTGCTCCTGAATAACTGGGTGTCATTCTTTAATAGCATAGGGGGGAAAGAGAGGAAATCAGACTCAAAGTATTAAAAACTTTTAATTATGTACTTATTACTCTTCACTTTGGACAAATTTGTCATGCTTGTGGGTACCTGGCAGGTCAATGGAGTCCCAGCAAGTTCTTTCCCATGTGTTTTGTCCTTAAAAGCATCTTTGTTTTAAATTTTTTATTTGCATGTGATAAATCTATGAGATGTACCATAGGAAAGACCTTTGTGAAAAAAATTACACTTTTGCCAAATCCATAGCAAAATATTTCTTAATTTGTTCAATAACAGCTCACCTTTTTAAATCAGCAATTTATAGCAATCACAATGACCCTCATCCAGAAAAAAGAAAAGGATAACCAAATTAAACATCTTAGAGAATGAATATTGTTCTTCCTTTTGACAACTTTAGGGTTTGTAAAATTATTTTATACTATTGACTATGCTAACTTTTTTGGGGTCAGATAAGAATGGATCATGAAAACAACTACAGCAATACTGAAACTGACTCCAAGTCTTCTTTACAGAGTTATGCTTTTTTGCTAAGATTCAGTCAATCAACCACTGTATCTATCAAGAGAAAAACATAGTAATTGGAAAGAGCATTCCTTTTGTATTATGCAAGCAATAGTATGAACTAGATTTCACTGTGAAGTATATAATTAATCCAAAGAGTGTGGTTTCTTTTTCTAAATATACCGTGCAACTTAGACCTAAGAATTGCTTTTCCATTCTTCCTCTTGATTATTGTTTACATTCAAAATAGATAGACGTTTGTGATACGTTACTGGTAAGACGCTACTGATTTTAACATATGACATAGTTGTTAATAAAGTACATGAAGTGCAAACAAAGATGTGAATGGTACTGCAAAACCACAAAAGAGTACTGCTGTTTGGTTGCTTCTTTTTTTATACCATACTATCCATATTATTCTACTGAGATTAGTTAACCATAAAGAAGACACATTAACCATTAACCATTAATGTTAACCATTAACCATATGGTTTAATAAACCATAAAGAAGATGCAAATTTATTGAAGTCAATGACTGCATTCTATATGCCAGTTAGCTTCATTGACACGCCTTAAAAAAAAAAAAAAGACACAAACAAACAAAAACCACAAAAAAAAAAACCCTCAGCCAAAACACAAAAGACCTCACTAAACTCAGACCAATCAACAAAACGTTTTGGTGATTATTTTATCATAGGTGACTGTGCATAGTTTTCTCAGGACAGAAAACTGTTCTCAAGTTTTGAAAACTAAGCACTTTATAGTTAAACTAAATGGATGCAGGCAACAGGAAGATTCTCACATTCACTTTGAGGACTTCAATGTTGAAAAATGTACACAATTTTAGAGACACAAACACAGTGGCTCTTGAGCAGAGGAGGTCTGAACTCCTCTGAGATAACTAGTCTAACTCTTCAGCCTAATTAAGATGTCACCCTTGTCAAAAACATTATATATCTGCCTTTTTTTTTTTTCAGCCTTCAGCCTACTGTATCAAAATAAAAGCAAACAAAAAAAAAAAATCAAAGATGAAAATTCAACAGTTAATACCCCCTGGGCCAAATAACACAATTGGCAAAATGTTCTTCACATCAAAACAAGCTTGGAACTTCCGGATAAACAGATCCACACTGTTTTAGCTATTCAGGGGCATGTGCCTTAGCTGAGCTTTTGGCTTTACTCTCACCTCTGTTACCCACTGTTTCAGAGGTGATACATGTCAACTTAGTAATAAAAATAAAGCAAACAATAGAGAGTTCAAACTTCTTTTTTCATTGCCCTTCTGTAGTGAGACTGCTTGAATTGTTCAAATCTTACAGCTGACCCCCAGAATTCTGCTGCTGAAGATCTGCTATCACCTGAGTTCTAAATGAGCCATTTGAACACAAAAGATTTTCGGCCACATTCCTATGGCCATACATATTCATGGCCTGGATAGCTTGCTTCTTCCCAATCTTCAATTCAGACAACACCTTTTAACTTTAGGAAGTGGATTTTATGCAAATTGAAAGTCCATTCTTTTATTGTCAAGATCTCTTAAAAGTGATATATGTATCAAAATTTATTATTTGTGTGGCTCATTGTAAACTTATGTTTCAAATGATTTTCCTAACGTCATCAAAAATCTACCTTCTTCTTCCTTTCTATCATATGATAAAAATTAAATACATGCCAATTTGATGTAATGACCTGCCATATTCTTCTATAACTGAATTAAAATACACCAACAATCAAAGCTTTAATGATCTTTCCTTAATCCTTAACATTCCTTCTTTTTAGTCTTCTCTTACAACTCAGTGTTGTGTGCTGAGCACAATTTTATTGAACTCTCACCCTGAATCTGATTTTTTTTTCCTGGATTGTCACAATAGCAAGAGATGTTCACCTTTTTCAATCCATACCTGGAGAGCAATAATAAAATCACCTAAAAGTATGATGAATGTTTGAACATTATGTGTGACAGGCCAAAGTTAATAAATGAGAGTTCTTTTTGCTATCAGCTTTGACAAACATGTTCAGGCTGGCTGATACTCCTAAGATAGTTGTGCAGTTCATCAGTCTCAGAAACAGATGCTATATCAAAACTCAGATGAGTTAACTAAGATTTGCTCCATTAATATTTCCAAATACTGAAAATTTAAAAGTAGACATTGAAAGTTCAAAATTTAATGGCACTAATCTAAAGAAACTTGGAAAAGGATTGTTTCTTTTCCCTGAACTAAAAGAACAAGGTGGGATTCTTTTTCCAAAAAAGAAAAAAAATTCATCAGGTTTTGTATAGTAACAGCTTAATTGTTGCTGAGCTGGAGGTATTATGTCTGTGGCAAAGTTTGCAACCAGAAAACAAATAAAGAGATTCCAAATAGAGTCATTACTTTGCCTTCTTTACTGGACTGTTTCTGTTAATGATTTTGCTCTCTGCTCAGCAATACCTAGCACCAGTTTTATCTTATTTATGGTAGAGGTCGTTAGCTTGGGACATGCTATAAACTACACCTCTTAAAGAAAAGAAAGACAACATAAAATGTGTTATAGTAAGCAAGATGTCTGAGAGTTAAAGAGAGGGAGTGAGGACACAAGATTAGAGGGACTTCAAGCTTGTTTTTTTGAAGATGACATGTGTTAATATATTTTCAGCTTGAAGAACAGTTCGTTAATTTTTAATTTTTTGTTAACCTCCAGGCCTGAATAAGAACAAAAATCTGAAAACTAGACATCTCCAACAGCCAAAACAAAAGAAAATCTCTGCCTAAGATTGATTCAGGGTTTCATATTATGAAGCTGAAAAAGTCCATCCTGAAATAATTGATGAATAATCTTCTATCCTATAACTTTTTTCTTATCTTACATTCTTAATATTTTCTCATTGTAGTAGTCTTTGTTCCAATAATACCAAATAGCTGCTGCACATGCCTCATTCTCTGAAATCTACAAAGGTCTTAAAAATAATACCATCACTAAAGACTTTATTTATGTGTGGGCCAGAGACAGTAAGATAAAATGAAGTTATAAAAAATCTAGTTCAGAATTTTGGATTCTTTGTCCAGCTATGTCAATAAATCACTGTAAAAGTTAGGAAAGTTATTTAGGTTACAATCTTCCTTGACAAATTTTAATTAATTAATATTTAGGAATTAAACTTCTACTCCAAGTGAGTCTGTAGCCTTTCCTTATAGTCAGTAGGGATATGGGCACATCCTAAAGACAATTAATTAAGCTTCTTTGAAATATATTTATTCACATGTACTATCAAATCTTCCCTGTAGTTTCCTGGTTTTCTGCCTTAACTGTAGAATGAGCTTATCCATCCAAAAGTTATGCAGCACTAATTCTATCCATATTCTTATAGTGTCTCTATTTTCATCCACTTAAAAAGAGGTAAAATTACAAAGAAGCAAGCTTATTATTCACTGCAGAAATATTTGGATGTGCCAATATAAAAGTGCACCATGAATTCCAAAGCCTTCGGTCTTTCTGTGTGAAAGAGGAACAGAGGTGTGTCTATGTTGAAATCTGTCCCCACCTTATATCTGTACTTCAGATGTATAAGTGCTTCAGAATATAATTAGCAAAACAAACAGGGCCTGGGGCACCCATAGATGAAGACAAATTTACTGCTGTATCCAGATGCTGTTTGAAAAGCCTGTACCTTTGCATTTGCTTAAGTTTCTCTTCTGCTGAAACATGCTATTGTACATTTTCAGCCCTTCTCTTGAACAGCACAGAACACATTGTATTCTGCAGGTAATTGTAGTTTAAAGGCACAAGCAGTATATTATTTGCTGTAAGTGCTGGGACTTATGTCCACATCTGTAACCAAAATCAATACTCATGCTTATCTATTCCTCTTTCCAAAGACCTCTTTATTTATAGGTGATAAAATTCGACACTAGGTTTAAAAGGCTCTGAATCTCAAACTTAATTAAAGCACCTGTTTGTCACCAAACATAACAAGCCATAAATTATATAGATGTTTCAGTTTATTTTGCACTACAAACATGTCACTTTGATCGATATGGATTTGGCTTCTCTTGTGTACAGGAACAGTCTTGAAAGTGACAGCTCACTTTTTTTTTTTCAGCACAACAGTAGGAAAACTTGATGAATAATTGTCAAACATGATTGACTGGGGACAGATTTTCAAAGGCACAGGTGCCTGATGTCTATTAGCTATCAGTGGAATGTAGGTGCCTGGCTCCTGTTTGTCTTTGAAAGTCTCCTTCATAGATATATCAAAAACCTTAGACAGAGTTATTTATCTGAATTGGAAATGACCTTCTGTATATTTAAAAGAGGCTGAAATTTATGGAAAATTAAAAGGGACTGTGTAGTAGCTTTATCAGTTAGAAAAGTTGGAAATTCTGCTAGAGATGTGGAAAATCTTGTTGCAGGGAATTCCTACTGAAATTCAAAAAAGTATATAATATGTTAGAGCTGGAATATATGATTTAAAGGGAAATGATTTAGGCTCTAAATCAGTATAGAGAAAACTAATTAAAGGAGTTGATTCACTTTTGCTAACCTTGGAATAGGCCTTAAGAAAATTGAATAAGCTACACAAAAAGGGAGCATAACCGTATCTTGGAAAGGAGAGCAGTATATTTCAGTTCCTTCAGGATCATTTTTTCAATGTGGGGAGAGTAGGATGTTATTCTGGAATAATAAAGGTTCCTTCTTCTGTGAGTGTTGAGTAAATAGATTGTACTTTAAAAATTGAAGGAATTAATAGCATAAGCCTATAGAGTGACAGTAAAAAACCTTTACCTAAACTATTAAAGTACTAGTGGAATTACAGGGCAAGGCCTAGAATGCCCACTTTAGTTGCTCACTTTTCTCTTTTTTTTATTTACCATCTTGTGACTGCAAAAATGAAGGGCCTTGGCTTTGTATAGATGGGTTATTTTAAGAGATGTCATCTAGCACCTTTACATGACTGATAGCAGCTTTGATCCCACCTTAGTATTTTTAGTACATCTAAAAGGTTTTGGTCAGGCATCCTATTTGGCAAGTGCTCCCTATTGAGACTGCACAGCCTCGCTGGAAATCTCACCAAACTAAGTGTAAATTCCACAGATTAAGACCTGATGATGATGAGGAAATGTATGAATACTTCATAAATCTGGTTGATTGAATGCAGGGAAAACAGCCCTCATTTAAATTCCAGGAAGTTTGATATTTTCTCTTCATCTCTGTTTACCTTTCATCAGTCAATCTTTCTGGACATAACATCTGAGTTGATTTTTCTTCATGAAATGTAGTGGTTAACCAAGTGATACTAGGTATTGTTTTTATAAACCATTTTTTTTCTCAATTATGAAAATTTTAGCCAATCAACAAAAAATAAAAACAGTTCTATGTGATTTAGCTCCCCATGCATTCTCTGTGAGTAGAACAGACTGCAGTGATTTGAAAGTTAATTAAATTTGAAATTATTTATGAATATTAAGATTAAAGAGATATATTTACAGAACTTTGGTCATATTCTTAAATAAAAAAAAAGCAAATAGGGAAACATAGTGCTTAACTTACTGATTCACTTTGTTAATTATGACTCATATGCTTGTGTTGAGCTTTGTGGGTTAATATAGAGAAAAGGTTTAGATGAAATATTATGACAAGAATTCTTATACTTTGAGGATTATTTCAGTAGCTTCTAAATTTTGGGGTTTTTTTTCCTACTTAGAAAAGACCTTGTAAGTCTTCTTATATCAGATGTCATTAAAAGTAACTGCTAAGGAGTAAGAGTGAAAGTGTACAATATATTTCAATGAATTATGTGAATTTATTATCTAAGTATTTTTCAACATAAAAACATTCAAATGCTTAGTGCGTTTTCACTGATATACTTAAATACAGACTACTTACACTAAAATAAGATCAAAAAATTCTTGCTTGTAGTACTGGTAATTGTAATTCTGCTTGAAGGTTTTTAAAATTCTCACTGCTACAGTTTTGGGTGGATTTGTGTTCCTCTTTATTGTGATCATGAAATATTTTTTCCCTTCTAGCTCAGCTATATTGTGAACTAACAGAAATTAGCAGAGACATGGAGTCGTTTTACATGGTTTTGAGTGTGTTCAGTGTCATATAAAGGTTGTTAGGAAGCCAGATATGTGATCCAATGTTGAGTTGAGAAAACTGTGTTCTGTGACATCAGAGTTCCAAAGATGGCAAAAGTTAATTTGAGAGATGTTTATACAGTAGAGTTTTATTCTCTTCCTAATAAGACAAACTATGTGATAAACTTTTAATTTTTTTTTTCAATATTAGCATTTCAATTACCTAAGTGATCCACAAGTTGCTTCTCAGCAGCATAAATTTCTTACCTTTATTTTTTCATAAAAACAGCATACCAAGGTTCTGAGTTCTGAACACATCATAGTAGCCACTATATATGCATAAAATCTAGACAATTTCTATCCTATTGGTCTTACAATGCAATATAAGGAAGCACAGTATAGAACTTTGAAGAGACAGATGAGAAAGCAAAACATGGAATTCGTCTGTTCTAAGCACCACAACAATGTCTTCACTGCTAAACCATGCACTCTCTTGCCTCTCAGCCAAAACATTTACTCAAAATTGAAACCATATTTATTTAGAACTGCTTTGACATGCTGCAATTTCCAAATTAATTTTTCAAATATTATAATCTTAGCCACATGGGGGTAGGAGGGGACGAAGAGAGAGAAATGAAAAACAAAACAAGAACGAGCAACTCCTAGGCTCTAACGCACCTGGGCCAAACAATGGTGATGGTGTGTGTAACAGCAGTATATCCTGATGGGTTTTATACTGTCTTTTTGTCCAACTACTTAAAGTGTCTGAAGTGCAGAACTTTATGTTAAGAAACTGGCAATTATAACACTTGATTTTTGTTGTTAAACAGTAGGCAATCACTTGTTGTAACCAATTGTCTGAGGCTGACGAAAGATAAAGGCTTGTTAGGGTAGATGTGTAAATTGTGCAGATTTTTCTTTTACGCAGCTAATCAAACTTTGTCTTTAAATTGTTTGTTTGTTATAGTTTTGCTGAGGCTGACATCCCTTAGTAAAAATTCTTGTGTTTATGAGATAACGCAGCTGCTATGCAAAAGGCAAAGATTTAAAAGTGCTATTGAGATGAAATGAGGAAATCAGTTCATAAAACAATAGTATCTCATGCTCACTCCACTGTGAAATGTAATCCAAATATCAAGTGAAACCTTTAAGGGGCAGGGAGGGAGGAAAACATCACCAAACAAACAAACATACCTCTCCACTTTAATTTCCTCCTATTATCTCAAAAATATCATCACATTTCTGTAAGTCTGAAATATGAGGCAAAGCTCTAGGAAAAGGTTTATTTTCAACTAAGCACAACCAGATTTTCTTGAAATTATTGAGCTATATGAACATAACAAAGACTTCTTATTAACTTACTGGAGTTTAGCAGAGGAGTAGGACTCACACCAAGAAGGAAGCTGTTTTCTCACAGGAACATAAAGCTGACAGATAAGCCAAACCATGCAAGGCCTGAGATACTCTCCCTTTTGAATATTTCATTCCTCTATACCTACATAAAGACCTGAATAACAGCTGCACCTTATTTGACTTTTCGTCCTCATTTATATTATAATCTTTTACAATAGTCTTTGTTTCAAATTTTCTGGTAGAATTTAACAATTTTGGTCCTCATTTTTGTATTCTTTGCTCAGTAAACATCTGTGGGTTTTAATTTGGGGTTTTTTTTTGTTTGTTTAGTTTTGGTTTTTTGTTTGTTTTTGTTTGGTTGGTTTTGGTTTGTTTGCATTTTTGTTTTGTTTTGTTTTTTTCTTCTCTTTTCCTCTCTATTTTTCTCTGCCCCTTGTTACTGATGGATGAGCCCTTACAATGGAAGGCTTGGAGAAGATGGCCATGGACAACATAATGATGACATTTGAGAAGTAGGTGCAGAGTGACCATGTTTGTTTTAAAGGATGCTGAACTCATTGCAAGGGAGACCAGAGGGGAGCCTTTGCTCTTTCTGAAAGGCTATATCAGATATTAGCTGTTAATCCCTTCATTAATCAATAATATGCAGAAAAATATACGTGACATAGAGAATTTAAAATGAGAAACAAACAAAAGACCTGTGAGGAGAGCAATGGTTTTGATCTGGTTTCAACCCATGTATCCTTTGGAGTGCTGGGGATGTCTGGTGTCTTGATGATGAGTTCAGGAAATTTTTGTTTTATTGTGATTCAAATGAATGCTAGAATTGCTTCAGTCTGCTATGCACAATTTGTACTTGCACTCTGATTCAAGTTGCACTCTGCATCTCTCTGTTAAATCAAAATCCCATGTAACATAAAATAACTAAAATAAATTCGTTATCAAGCATGAATGCCTCATGTGTGGAATATCTAAAAGAAGCTGGTCAGAGTCCTGCACTCTGGCACCACCAACAGTACAGAACATCCTCCCTGACCTCCAGATTCCCAGAGCACATCTATTCTTGTCAATGCCTGCACTCATCAGAAAAAACTGAATTCCCTCTTGGCCCTATGCAAAGAAATAGTGCAGTGCTTTTCGTGTAAAGTTCCTCACAAAACACACTTTTGTTGTATTATCTCAGATGACTTCACAAAAGTGGTAGGTTGTGTAAGCTAAGGAAGAAAAGCTCAGCTTTGCAACCAGATTGTTGTTATATGAAGTGCTTCGAGATCTGTATGTGAAATCTTTCTAGCTCTCTTAATTTTCCAAGACCCTTAATGAGGAATTATAAGTCAGCCTTTTACCCATGCCTATGAAATCAAGGAAAGGTGCTGAACAAGTTTATTATCTGTGTCTTGATGCTTTCATGCAGTGTTTACATAGTGAAAAAGAAAAAAAAAAATCTTTTAGAAGCAATAGGGTGAAATTAAAATCTGGCCAAACTTTAATTGAAATAATTGCTAACACCACCACTGAATGACAATGAAGAACATACAATAGTAGCACAAGCTCTGAAGGCCTTTCCAGAATTTATTTCCTTTGACATTCTGAAGAAGATAAGCTCTTGAATACTCAAGAGGTTTCGGCTTCAAGTGATAAATCTGCTCTTTGTTCTGATCATATGTATTTCTTAGAGCCTGCTCAGAAACCAGCCAAAGGAGATTTTTCTTTATGTGGCATATGGCTAAAAGTGAAGCATTCTGCCTTAGGAGGTTATGGGCAAAAAGCTTCATAGAGGTTCTAAACCTCATTGGTTAAAGTGGTAGAATTCAAAGGACAACAACTGAATTAAAGATGTAACCACACCTTGCTCTGAAAGTCCTTTAACCACAGGTTGCTGGCATGTGGTGTACCACGGTGGGAAGTACTGCTATATCCTTCTGTTTTTCCAGATTTACAAAAACATCTTCTATTGTCCATTCTAAGAGACAAATCTCAAATTATCTTTTCCCTGACTGGTTGATTCATTCATCTGCTCTAATGTTTTTCACAAGGCACAGGAAAAAAGTACTCTTAACTATTGCAAAGATGTCACCTTTGACACATAGTAGTGGAGGGGGCGGGGGGGTCAGGCAAGCTGCCTGAACTTACAGGATGAAACCTGCAGAGTCAGCAGGCTTTTATTACTTCCCTCCCACTCTGTTTCCTCTATATCTACTAATAAGAGTATAAAAAAAGTCTTCAAACAACACTGCATAAACTCTGATTTATCTGCCCTCTGAGCAGCGTAGATGTGTACTTAATTCCTAGAAATCTATAGATGGCCTGCTACCATTAAAAAAGCCATGGAGAAGTGGGAAAGTAGATGGCAAAGACTTGCCTCCAATCACTTTCTCATCCAGTTCCTCTAAATGTTTTGACTTTGCAAAAAAATATTTGATTATAAATCTGTGCTATTTATATGCAGAAACTAAACATGCCAGTAACAAATAGCTGTCTGTGAAAACAGTAGATGACCCCTTAATACAAATACCACGTGAAGGGTACTTAGTTTTATAGATGATTTGTTAGGTGAGAGGATAAAAGCATTGCATGAAATTCCTCTGTGATTTGAATTTACAACAATATGTAGAAAGCCATATGGATGTTATTGTAGGGAGAGGTGGAAGAGTTGGTATCCTTTTGAATTCCTAATGGCTCTTAGTATAAACTAGCTCTGGGTCTACTGAAATAATACTACATTTACCAATAGGTATGTGACCCAAAAGTTGATGACTGCTTTTTACTTGGCATTTGTCTGATCTATATTGTCACTTCTTCCACCACCATAATCACTACAAGCTGGTTCACTGAAAAAAGTATTTTTATTTTATGATATATTTTCCAACTCCTGAATCTTATCCAGGTGTAAAATTCTTAAATAATTATTTAGGGATATATCTTATGCTGGCCTGGAACATAAACTGATTCAGACCACTCATTTTCTGCATTTGCTAGTTGTCCTTAGCTGTTTAATGGTTCTCAGACTGCCACTGCAGAGAGAAAAACTAGAAAACGATTGAATGATAAGACTGGGACAATAATGGTGCCAACTATGCCTTGGAGAAAATCTGTTTTCTGGATTTTCCTAACCTCTAGCATGCAGTTTGCACTTACATAAACACAACAATTCCTTTTCTAGACAAAATAAGATACATATTTGAAAGTCTGATGTTAGTGGAGATTTCTAAAAATGACCAGTGGTGATTCCAAATTGATTGTACATCCAAAGTACGTACTAATATTGGGAAAAAATCCAATATGGGATTAGTGCAGGAAAGATAAAGATTAAAATGAATAGTTACACTTTCAAATACTATTTAACAAGAGGTACGTCCTTTTGAAATCTCAGTTTTGGTGAACATTCTGTTGACAAAATTATAAAATTATTCTATTCTTTTTCAAGATGTTTTCTTCATGTCTGGCACACAATAGTTGAATTCTCTTACTGCATGTAAATATTACTTGATAAACAAAAAGCTTAGTATATATGATGTTACATATTTGGATACAACATTTAATATCTTGTATATTGTGAAGATTTTTTCAGTTAATTTATAAAGAAAATAAGCCAAATTCAACTGCATCTGAAAATTGCTATGAAAGAATTAGCAGACACAGTGAATGGCAACAAGCAATTGCACAGCGACACTACAGATTGGGAGAGACTATGCTGATTAAGATGAACAAAGAAAATTATATACCCTTACAAAAGGAAAAGCAGGGAGCACAAACTGATGTCACTTGACAGCAAATGAAAAGTAAAGCAAAAGAATGTGGGGTTTTTTATACATACATACATAGCTAAACTGTGGAACTCATTGAGAAAATATTGTGGATTTCTTGCAATATAAAAAAAGTAATAATTAAAATTTGGATAAATTAATTAAAAAAAACAGACCCAGCCTTGACTATACTAAATAGAATGATCCATTTGAAACAAAAACTCTCTAATAGCAAAATCTCTGCAGTGTGTAATTTTATGCTATAGAAGTATTACTTTATTCTTGCCCTATTTTTAATCTTTTTCCTGGTCTAGAACAGTGTTCTAGACTGAACTGATCTTTAAAATGATCAATCTTCTCTTTTATTCTTCTGTTGTAAAGACAAAGATTTGAATCCCAGCTCCTCAGGAGAACCTGCAGGAGGATAGCTATACATGCAATGTGGTTTCTATTTTAATTTCAGACAGCACAATAGATTGGGTTGTATTGGACTCAATTTGTCTGAGAGACACTTTTTAAAAAATGGTGTGAATTTAAGTCTTTGAGATTTTAAACCTTAGTCCTCGATATCTTCAAGTTAGAGAGAAAAAAGGGGAAGCTGTTGATTTAAGGGAGGTGATAGACCTCTAGAAAGGCAAGGTTCAAGTTACTGACAAGTACAGATTCATATCCCTCTCAAGTGACTAAATCGAAGAATAAGGATTTTGACTTCTGTTTTGGCTTTGGTGTTCTGAGGTACCAATAAAGTAGCAGAGAAAGTAGTTCAACCATATAACAGTAATAGCTTAATAAATCTGTATCCATGGAATGGGGCAACAGTGAAATTCCACAGTTATTACAATTTTATCACTTAAAAATCTCATTTTGTTGGCTATATTCAGTTGCTATAACTTCTAGTCCATGTATTGACCATCTATGCTTTTAAGTGCCTTAAATGAATGATAAAGTTCTTTTTACTAATATTAGCTAAAAATCCTGAATTAAAAGATTTTATTTATTTTAAGTGGTTCAGTTGTGTAGTAACTGTAAAATCTTGCATGTACTTGTTGTAGCAGTTGTAGGTAAAGTTGCTTTGCTACAAGAAAATAAACCAATAACTTTACATGAAAGAGTTTGGCTGTCACACAGATCAGGGAACAAACTCACAAATTTTGTCAGTTTTCACCTCACTTATGAAATATTAATAAATAACAAGGAAATCCAGGAGAAAATATTTACAGTCTTTTGTTAATCCTGTATGTCTTCATTTCTTTGTACACAGGCTAAGTTTACAAATGTTACCATCTGATTTTCAGGAATGTTTGGTGCTTCAAAATCCTCTAAGATAAAAATTGAACTGATGGATTTTCGTTCTCCCAAAGAGGTACATCAGTTGAAGTCAGGGATTGAAATGTGTATATCTGAAATTCTTTTGGCCACAGATTTTTAAAATCACATTGTCTGGTAGCAAAAGTTGTCAGAAACAAAATATATGAGGGAAAAATCAAACTTGGGAGGAACCTGATAGTCTATACCATAAAGGTAGGAACGCCACCATGGAGATGGGCTCTGATACTCTCTACATTTGCACAAAATGCTGGTCACTCATGGCTAATACTTTTTGTTTTGCAGTGAACTGCTGCCACTGATCTCGACAAATCAGTTCATAAAAAGGGTAGTCCTTTTAATGCACAGGGCTGGGTCCGGCATTGTCAGGCATTTATTATTTGCACAGAAACACCTAAAATATTTTCTTGAGAGGGGAGACACCCTCCACTGCAGGTCCAGTAAAACAGGCTAATCTGGGACAGGTTTCATGTCTGTCTGCCAAGTTAGAAACAGAGCCAGTGAGTGTACCACATACCTCTGGTGCAGTCAAGTGTGCACCTGGTGTTAGTTAATTGGGTGAAGACTTTTTTGCCTGTGGGTGGAAAGGATTTAGTAACAGAAGGTTTTTCTATTCCCCCACTACCCCTACCCACAATGAGAAAGAGAACATGATTGACTGGCCTATTTTGCAAGGCAGTCTGGTTCTGGACAAGGTTAGAAGGAGAGTTATTTGATTTACAAAAAGTAAATAAGCAGGTTTTAAGATACATAAGACAAATAGAATTCTTCTCTCAAGTAAACCTTAAATTCTCACTGACATGGAAATGGAGAGTGGAGTAAGAAGATTCATTACAGTGATTTTATTGCTGATTTCTGCAGCAAGGTGTTTGAAAGCAGGTAAAACACAGCTGGTTTCTTTTTCCATTGCATGTGTCTACACAGAGCATAGGGGCATGGCTACTGGAAAACAGCACACTGGTTTCTGGAAAGGATAATAAATAAATGACAGTGTAAAAACTTTCCCAGATTTAAAGCATGCTAGAAATATTTAACAAATTCAGATTCACAGCAACCAGCTCTTTTGGTTCTCCTTTACAAGAGAGGGAATGGAACCACAGAGCTTTGAGGGCCAGATCCTGCACACTACTCTGGGCTACGGAAGACCCTGTGGATGGCAGAGATTGTAAAGTTCCATTCAGAGACCCATTGTGATTTACAGGTCAAAGACATGGAGTCACATGGTAGGCAGCACAAATGTGCTGCAGCTCCTACTGTACTGGAAGGAAAGCTAAGGTACAAAATAATGTAACCTGTAATGTAAGGGCTATTCCTGACTCATGTCACTTTTCCAAGCATGTTTATTTATGCTCATAAATAGTGGGAGGCAGTCATTGAGTCCTCTTGCTGAAATCAAACTGCAAAACACTGAATGATTCAACACATAGACAAAATATGAAAAGGTGGGAAAGCTTAGTATTAGCAATGAAATTGCAATTTTACTAAATCCTCATTGTCAAGCTCATCTGTGTACTAACACATGGAGGAAAGAGTTGTGAGATGAGCCCATAGAGAATTTCAGACTTTTTAAAACTTTTACTTTTTAACATTTCATGATCAGGTGGACTACAACTGCAAATAAAAGAGCTTGTTAATAAGTAACTGGGAGGGCTGTAGGGGAGATATAGAAGTAAAGTATAATGATTGATGATACTCCCTCGAATGTAGAGAGGCTTATTGGAAAATCTGGAAAGCCTAGAAAGCTGGGAATTACCAGCTGTGTGAAATTTAACAAAAAGTGTTGCATTCTTCACCCAGGAGAGGGTAATCTTGCTAATACATACAAAAAAAAGGGGAGAAAAGGCTGTAAAGAAAAGAGACGTGGTTTTGGGCTGATGGCAAATTGAACAAGAATATAACAGGGTGCATCAGGAGCAGCACTGCCTGCCAGTTGAGGTAGGTGATTGTCCCACCTGGCACTGCACTCATGTGGCCTCATCTCAAGTCCTGTGTGCAGTTTTGGGCACCTCAGTACAAGAACATCAAACTATTCATATGTGTTCACAGGAGGGCAACCAAGATTGTGAAAGGTCACTTGGCTTATTCAGCCTGAAGGAGTTGATCTCATGGCACCTGGTGCTTCCTCAATGGGGCTGTGGAGGGGAAGATACTGTGGTGACATCTGTGGTGACCAGTGACAGGACCTGAAAGAATTGAATGAATCTGCAAGGTTCATTACAAAGGAAAGGTTTAGATTAGACATAGGAGAAGGCTCTTCACTGAGAGAGTGGTCTGTCACTGAACAGTCTTCACAGGGAAGTACTGGAGAGTTCAAGGTGCACCTGAACAACAATCTTAGTCATGTTTAGTTTCAGGTAGACTTAAAAGAGCAGGGAGCTGGACTTGATGATACTTATGGGTCCCTCTCAACCTGAAATATTCTAGGATTCCATGATTTCTGAAAGTATGGAGCCAATGTCAGTAATTTTAATTGGTTGCCTAAGAGGTTCTGATTGGCCTGTGTTATTATGAACGTCAAGTAAAAACCATTTTTTGTCTTTTTTAAGAGGAAAATAAGTTCAGGCCCTACTGAAAAAAAAAAAAAATAAGACAACCGTGTTTGAAAAAAATACATTTCTTTATAGAAGGAGGCACACAGATCAAGTGCTAATTGAACAAAATAAGAAATTCAATTTCCTTTGAAAATGATATATGTTTCTCCACTGTGAGAATTTGGTGTAGCTCATAGTCTTGTAGAAGTGAAGCTTCTCATATTTCTATTTTTTTTTTCAGCTTTCCTTTGGTGCTTTTTTTACTAGGAGATGGAAGAGGTATTAAACTTTCCAAAAAGAAAGCTGTCAGAATCTTGTCAGTATGTTAAGGTGTGAAGGTTGTAACTATGCATGCTGTGATTTTAGACTGTGGCTTAGGAAGGCAGCTAAAGAGCAACCCAAGTGAGTATCTGAGTCATCTCTTTGGAGTGACACGTTTGAAAGAACTGTCTCCTACTTAATGTGTCCTTGTCACTGTACATGTTATGCATCATCTAAAATGATTCAACTTAAACTCTGTCCCCCTTCCTAACCATTTGTTCTTCAGCCTAAGAGAGAACTGGAATTTGTGTTGACTCTCTGAAATATTTATTTTACTAGTATGTGAAAAAAAAAATATTATCGGAATAAATCGTATGAAATTTAATGCAAAGAGTTAAGTGTCAGGATCATTAAAATAACTACTAAAGGGTGAAACACAGTAAAGCCCACACATTTACAAGTTTGTCAGAGCATCGCAGCTCTCTGCAGTGTTCTATAACCTTCAAATAGGTAGGTGTAGGAGAACACAAAAATGTCACACTGTTCAGGTCACTCCCACCCATTTAGCATTTTCTGTCCCCAAAGAGCCAGGCTGTAGCGACTCAGATTCAAACTTGAAAGAGGAAGCCTTTTACTCAACTGCTTAGGTCTGGTTTCGCTTGCTCATTCTGCTCCAAGTCTCCCTATTTAAAGATTAGATCAGTTAAAGGAATGAAGTTTAACTTACTGTCCCTTCTGAAATTAGTTGGTAATTGTCCTCCTTTTCCTGAGGAAAATCAAGTGATTAGGAAAGTCATTTATGTCTGTGTTTGCAGCATTCAGCAACAGGAAAAAGCATCAGAGGTCAAGCTATTAGAGCAATTGTTGGGATATTTTGAAATAAATTTCCAATCAGATGTATTTTTAGTTTTTTCAGTTTGACAATCAGATGAAGAAAACTACACTCCTACAACTGAGCCTGATGGGACCCCAGAGGAACTCTGCAATGTGTTGCAGCACTGGCAGCTCTCAGAATCTTATTGCAGAATCCTAATTTCTTTCTGATCTTTCAGAAGTGACTGGGATAGTAAGTAGTTTCAGCAGTGGTATAAAGACACTGAAAATATTTGTAAAAGAACAAAAAATAAACAAACAAACAAACCACTTTTTGAGGCAAGAGACGACAAGACATGTTGCCTTGTCCCACACTTAAGGATGAAGTACTAGCAGTAGTTTAGGTGACTATCATGATACTTAGATAATAGGGTTTGAGGGACCACTTGCACTTTTTACATTTCAAGAATGAAGACACCATCAGTGTCAGAAGCATCAGAAGCAGCCATCCCACTATTCAGATTCTACTGGAGCTGCGTCCACTTTGTAGTCGCTCATTACAAAAAAAAAAAAAAGAAAAAAAAATCTAGCCCATTATATCTCTCTCTTTCTGCATTGCTAAGACCCTGAACTACCTTAGAAACTAGGATATACAATCATGTTTTTTCTTTATATCATAAACTCAGTTGCTTAATGAGACGGTACCATACCCTACGGAAAGTATCTGTCACATATGTTCCCAGTTATTCCCCAAGGGTGCAGAAGGGTGCTAGGGAAGAAACAAGAGCAAACAATGTGCAAGTATTTAGAGAAATAAGAAACATCATGAAATACTGATGAAACAGGTGAAATGCCTCTGGTCAATAGATGAGCTAAGTCCCAAGGGTAGTAATTCTTTGTATGATGCACAAAGTTAACACTTTTCAATGCCTTGATCTTTGACTACAGGTGGGAAGTAAAGCAGTTTAATAATTAGAACAAGGGGTTCATTCAGAATTTCAGAGCTGTTCTTGAGTTCACATTGATTCATAAGTCAGTCTAAAAAAAGTCTTTCCACTTACCTGCATGCAATGGACTTAAGAGGCTTTGCTACTGCATGTGTTGAATGACTAAAATTCCAGAAGGAAAGATGCTGTAAGATTGTAAAGTAGTTTTAGTTATGAGCTCAAGAACATCACTTTGCTCTTAACAATCCAAGCTGTAATGCCAACAGTCATAAAAAGCTCTTATCATCTCCCTTGTTTCTTATAAAACTCTATTTTCTATGGCTAAGAGCTACTTCTCAGGATGTTATTCTCTATGTAACACTGTATATTTAACTTACTGAGGAGAAAAAAAGAAAGGGGGTGAGGAGGGGAGAAAAGAGGGAAAAAAGAAAAAACGTGGACATTTCTCTTTTCTCTGTCTTCACAGAAAATAACACACTGGCCAAGTTAAGATGTGTCTTGAAAAAACCTGTGAAGAACCATTAAGGAACAAAAGAAGAGAAATGAGCAAGCATTCAGAAAATCATGCAGTAACTTTCACTGGTTATCATCAAAGCCGTAAGAGCTACTAACTTTGTAAAGTTTTAAAAGTGCTGGATAAGTTTTACACTTAGGCTTTTCTGAAGAAGTGTGAGATTTAGCATGACTGAGTTTATGAATTCCTTCCCCACTGTTCAATATAGCTTTTAGATGCAAATAGGACAATAAACACAGCATTGCAGGAGAGAACAAATCATCCTTTTGGCTCTATAACTGTTACCTTCAAATTTTCTCAGACAGACAAAGTAGTTCTCAAGTCCAGTTATCAGTTGATATATGAAGGCAGAAAGTACTATGAAATTAGTCCCTCTCACCTTGAGTGAACAACTTGATTTTTGTGGATATAGCCACCTGAAATTTCATGTTTGTCGTCACATGATTTTAAAACTATGATTAAGGGATTGCTAAGAGTGAGTTGCTCCAAGTTTAGCGGGAACTATGAAAAAAAACTGTGTTTTGCTGAATAGAAATAGAACAGGCTAAAAAATTCTCTATCAGAAATCCAGAAGGTTATTTTGAATAGTATTTATCACACATGATGATTGATTTGTCTCATGTAAATATAAGGGAAAACAAGCTGACGTAAGTAACTCATTAGTTCTTTCAAATAATAACAAAAAAAAAGAAATCTTAGTGATGTTAACGTAAGATACTGCACT
This sequence comes from Phylloscopus whistleri, assembly GCA_017589585.1. Classification (NCBI taxonomy): domain Eukaryota; kingdom Metazoa; phylum Chordata; class Aves; order Passeriformes; family Phylloscopidae; genus Phylloscopus; species Phylloscopus whistleri. The sequence goes on along the minus strand of JADMLD010001397.1, from coordinate 2,309,792 downwards.
GGTGATCAAGACACTGAATTAGTGGTGTTGGTTTTACTACCGCCCGTTTAATTACAGACCATGTTTTATCCTTCCTGGTCATTTTTACCTCATTTTCTTCAACATCATTTCAAATCATTGCCTAGTGGGTTTATGGTTGACAGTGGGTTTTTATCTCCATGATTTGTTATACATTTGACCTTTGTAGAAGATTCATCAGGGTTTAATTCTGCTGCAGGTGTTTACTTACCAGGAACTCAGAGTGAGATGCATACAACCAAGTTTACATAATTTGAATGGTCTTTAGGAGGTAATGACTTTCAGTCAGTACTCTTTGAGACTGAATTTGAAGCAGCATCTTTAGGGTCAAAGGCTTTGACTCGTATATCCTTTTCCTCTCCTTAGCAATTTGCCAGACTTTTATCTTGCTATCAGCAGCTGTTCAAACAAGAATATGAAGACACGTATTTATTCCCTTGAAAGAATCAACAAGAAACATTGTGAGATTGTGCTTCCTTGAGACGGATTTGAAAAGCTGGCAAAATAATATTTTGAGGATTTATTGACTTGAAGTCAATAGTGATTAAAATAATGATGAATTCCTGAATATAGAGTTCTTGTATTTAATGAACATGAAAGGTGTTAAATCAACTGTGGGAACCAAGTCCCTTTCATGTATTAATGAACAGCAGCAATTATCTGATACTGCTCCATTCATGCAACTGAGTTTTATCACCAATTTCCTATGAAGTCAGAAAAAGACTGAATCCCTGAAGTCTTCCTGACAATGCCAACAAAAGATTATCATATGTTCTTTGGCATTTGGTACTTTTTTATTATTATTTTGTGTAAGTGGAAAACTATTGAAATAATTTTTCCTTTGCTGAAATAAAACAGGGGAAAATAATACTACTGCTGAAACTAAAGTATAAATTGTTTCTAATTGTTAGTCTTGTTCTATTTTTAATTTAGAAGCCAAAAGTTCAACAAACCAGTGAGCAGACATTTCAGCAATATCTCGTGAACTGGAAAGTTGATATTATCACTATTCCTTTCAAGAAAAGCATTGCCTGCAACAGGGTTCATATTTTTCTCTGTAACATGAAAGGATTTAAAAGAAATATTGAAATTTTAAAGAAATATGGCTTTACAGGGAGAACAAAAAGAAAACACTCCAGAATGTCAGGTATGCCTCTGCTTATCTAGTGCATAGATCCTAGTAAACAGCTCTAAATTTATGAAGAAAGGACCTAAATTACAAAAGCTTATGCTGTAAGGAACACAAACTAAATCATTCCAGATCAAACTTAGAATAGACTAAACCTATGATTTAATTTTGTTTATACTAGAAAATGTTCATGTGCTTTCATTTCAATGCTATCAGAAGCAGTGATCTGAAAGTGGAAATTCAACATGTAATTTTATTAGATGATTCCACTAGAAGAAGGATCTCTAAGTTGCAGCATGCAGATGCCTCCTTACATTCTAAAACTCTCTTAAAACCATACTCTATTTCCTTGTGCGTATTATCCATCCCATTTCCTTGCTTACTCCTTGCTTTCTTTGTACCATGTGCACGCTCACATTTGGCGGTGTGGGGTCCAGGATCAGCTCTTTTATCTGTCTTTGATGTGTGTTCTAGGTTCCCTTAAGTGGCTTTCCACTGAAAAGTTAAAACAAACTGATAGATTAGACAGACGTTTCAAAGAATTGAAGGTTTCATTGAAGGTAGTGCTTTCTAGAAACTGGCAAGAATATATCAAGCATTCAGTGACATACACTTGCAATAAAATATTTTCAGTCTGTTTGTAAAGAATATGCCCACAATACCTTGGGCACAGTGATGGGCACAAATACCAAAACTTTGCTATTAATACTTGCTCTTTCTATGTTGTGATTGAACGACTGACCAAAAACTTGTTAGTCAAGAGAATGGCTCCTAACTGACCCCAGAATGTTTTAACTAGAAGTAACATTAAGCTGGAAAATTGTAGCAAGTTAAAGAAAGAATGATCAAAACTTACAGGTCTTTCTGTATAAACAAAGACGGTAACTAACTTGAATAAAAAAAAAAACAAAAAACAAAAAACTAATAACTTTCATTTTGGACAATTGTAATTTGTTAATTTCCAAGTTCACAGAAAATTTTTAATTATATAATTGTGAAAGGAGAGGAATTTTAATAGTCAGACATGGAAATCTATTCCTCAAAATCTTCTTTCTGTTAAATTAATTTATGTAAAATATTAACTTGAAGTTCTAATTTCTTGGATTTATTTATACAGCTGATATAATGGATGTGATGAAATCCTTTTAGATCCATTACTTTGTAAAGAATGCTGTTCTTGCAGCCCAAGAAGGAATAAAATAGTAAGAGAGCAAGACTTTCCATCCATGAAAACTGTCAGTCTGTTAGTGCATCTATACACTGAAAGAAAAAAAAAAAGCCATTGGATTTGGAAAATATGAGCGAGTCTGTTGTATGAAAAGTGCTCAAAGAAAGTGGTCAAACACTCTAAAGTGGTGCCATATCAATAAGTAAAGGAATAAATACAGCTTGGGAAGTCTGACTTCAGAATGGATTGTCTTGCTAGAAAACTGATCAAAGAGAGTCCATCTGAATGAGTTATACTGAGACTTTCACTACTGACCAGGTAAACTCCAAGGCCAGCCGGGATCTCTGCATGTGTATAGCCGTACAGGGAACACGACCTGGTCTGTAACTGCATGCTGCTAATTTGCATGCCCGTTTTCAAAAGCTCAGTGCAAGTCACTCCAGTTTTTCTCTTTCTCAAAGTCCCTGCATTCCATAAACCACTTTTCATTGGCTGATTTTTTCTCACCTAAAAAACAAAACAAAACAAACAAACAAAAACAAAACAAAACAAACCCCACAGAACAAAATAAACCCAAAAAACAAAAACACCACTTCTTTTTAGCTAGTTGGCATATGTCCTTATTTTTCAGGAAAAGTTGGAGTCCTGTAACTCTCAAAGACACCTTGTCACTGGGCCCCCAGGTATTCTAGTTACTTCAGCAGAATAAGGTCTCCCAAATATACCATGCTTGACAATTTCTGGTGGAGGTCCAGTTTTTTATTACAGAGAATAGTTCCTTTGTTTCCTTACAATTCCTTTTCCCCTAAAATTCCTTACAGGTTTTGAACGGTAAGCATCCTCTTCAGGCTCACACTCAGAAGGCAATAGTTTTGCTTACTGATTGATCAATTTTGGATTCATTTTAGCAGAGACTTCATTAGAAAGAGTGACTTGATGTGTTTTTAAGTCCTAGAACATGGGAGAAGAGTCTTTTCAAACTTGACATGTAAATTGCAGTGTAGAGAAATGACTACTGACTGCATTTATTACCCATGTTATTGGCCAATTTGTCAGCTGCTGCTGACACCACTTGCTTGCTCAGCCATATTGCAGCAGCCCTCTTGTTAGAGGGTAGAAATGAGCCAAGACACAGATTCCTTGTTTATCACAGCATGAAAAGGGCCATGGTTTATTCCTCTTTACAGCTCAGCCATCCTGACTCTAACCATTCACTCTGGCTGCAGCAAGCTCCTACTGTAGGTTTCCCTTGCAGCCTCTGACTGCTGGTTATTTCCTGCTAAACTGTGACTGCATGGATTTAGTTTGCAGACTCTGAATGCAGGCTTTTACGCTGCTAGACTGTGACTGCAGGTTCCGACTGCAGGTTCCAACTACAGGCTCTAACTGCAAACCCAGACTGACCTCACAGCTGTGATTCTCTCTCCCCAGGATCCTTCTTCTTCACGATCCTCTCATTCCTTCTTCCTCGAGGTTCCTCCTCCTTCATGATTCTCCCCTTACCAGCTAACCCCTCCCTTTTATCACACTTCATTGGATATAGCTGTGACTCATCAGGAGTGAGGTTGTACTGGGTAATTAACACAGCTGTTACTTAGCAGGGGCAAGGTCACCTCTATTACCTTCTCCTACATGCCAGAGACAGAAAAAGTCCCACATCAAGAGTAGAGATGAGGTAAGCTCTGAAAATCTGTTTGAGATTTACCTCTATGGCACCAAGTGATGACACAAGGAAGGGACAGGAAGAAAGTAATATCAAAGCCTTAATGTATTAACAATTTATTTGTCTTTCATTCCCCACTTCCTGTATAAGCATGTTCTTTTGTTGAATAATCTGTTGCAGGTAGCTCAGTTTTCAAATTGATGCAGACTGAGGTGCAGATTGAGTTCTGGGTGTGAGCCTGAGACAAGAGGCTGTGAACTGCCAACCTTTACATAACAGAGGGCCAGAGGGTGAATGGACACTGGGAGACACAGCAGGAGCCAAAGACTTGGGAGAAGGAGTGATGAAGATTTGTGCAGGCTTGAACTGTGAGGAGATAAAGTCCCTGGGCCCTTTGTTGGGGCCCCTCTGCAGAGGTACCAGCTGGGGTGTTTTGGTGTTACTGCTCTGTGAATGGAACGCGAGGAAGCCTGGTCTGACTGTGAGCAGGGTGTGTGGGGACTCAAATGTGGACCGTCTGGAGCTGCCCACGAGGTGAAGGGGTTTGGTCCCAACACTCAAAATCTCTGGTGTGGGGAGTGTGACAGCCAGAGTGTGAATGGTCAGGCTGGGAAGTTTCCTTAACACTTTTATGGCACAGGAGCCAGATACACCTGGGATGTTCAAGTACTCTTCTCTCAGTGGCTGAAAAAGAGAACAAGGTTATTAGTGCAGAAAGATAATTTAACCACTCACTATTTTCTACCAAAATGGCTACTCAGGTGAGCAGGTGTCAACAGTTGATGAGGCATTTAAAAACTCCCCTCCAAGTAGCTCAATAGCAGCAGTTAAACTTCAATTATGTCTCTGGAATCTCATACTAACAGGGCTTGCTTCTATGAAGAAGGCTGTTCACTTGCTTGATATTTTACCTGGCACTTGTCCATGCGCAAAAATCAATCTCCAATTCCTTTTAATGTTTAGTACTAAATCCAGAAAGCAAAACAAAGCATATGAGTCTTGCATTTATTATAGCAGCCCCTTGTGTTTGGCTTCAGGGAAACCTTCTAATCAAGGGAATGAATAAACAGTCATTGACTCACTTTCAGGGAATATGGGAGACAGCTCAATCTTCCTGAAGGCCAGTACAGAGAAGGGGCCTCCAAACCATACATCAAAACGCTATCACCCTGTTAATTTAACCTAGCAATCGTTAAGTTGTTAAAGCATTTGTACAAATATCTTTATTGATAGAGGCTGAGGGAAAAATGCAAACTTCCTTTAAATCTCTAGTTCATAGAAAATGAACCAGTACAACATTTTCAAAGACAGTTTTTATGGCTTTTTTTTAAGTTTTCTTATTGGTCTCTCTTCATCTAAAAGCTGTAAAAGCATGAGCTTGTTCATGACTGTATATGAGTGTTTTGGCATGCAAATAGTAATAAACAGGCATAAAGTATACTTTATAAGACAATGCCATTTCGTACCCACAGATTTTTTTTTGGAGCAGATTCCCTGGACAGTTACAGAATATTTGCTCTAGGTCTTACTTTGCTTGTAAGACTCTTAACTACTGTGATCCCTTCAAAATGAGTAGTAGATTTCATATATGTACGATCACAAAAAACTCCGACCATTAGTCTAGGATATAAAACTGATTGATATCATATTCGAGTGTTCTTTTGATCAGTATTTGTTAAATGAGAAGTGGGGTTTGTTCCAGGTATACACAAAATGTTAGTTTATATTCTTCATGGTTTCAGAATCTCCTCTTGTCAATGAGAAAAAAATGAAACCATTTTTATCTCTTTACTACTGTTTAATATCACAATTTTCAAGGTCTGCTTTGGGGATTTTGGTGGATTTTTTTAGTGTTTGAGGTTGGAAATGAAAAGAACACTTATTTTAGTCTTCATAGCCTGAAAAGTTTCTAAAACATTAAATGATGATTTTTTGAAATTTCACCTGAAGTTTTATTAAAAATAAAACAAAAAACAACAAACTTTGCAATATAATTTCCTTTTACTATGTGAGCTACAATAACACAGATCTGTTCCCAACAAAAACAGCATAGTTTCTTCACAGTTGTGGCAATTTTGATTAGTGCAGCAACACATCAGACAGCCTGCTGCTACAAATACTTCTGAAATACTGTTGTTGATAAAGAAACATGTATTACATTCTCCTTACCAGCTGAAAATTTAGGTTTCAAAGATGGAAAAATGAGAAGCAAAAAGTCACAGAGAATAGTGGAAGTTCAGTAATCCCAGATGGCTTGTCAGGCTAAACAGATAATGAAACACATGGTTTCAGGCAACAGCAACTTTTGATTTACCTGCTCAAAGGAGGAAGACAGTATTTCAAGATCTTTTCAGTTTGCAGATTTTTATATATTTTTAGTGCTTAACTTCCTGAATTTGGTAGTTTTGAAAAATTAAAACAATTTGGTTAAGGTAGGCATCACTGTAGAGGATGTTTAGAACCTAGCAAAATACACATTCATCAAGCCATTCAGTCTCACTGGAAATTCTAATTTCTTGTAATGCCATAGAATTGTGTATCATTGTTTTTTCAAACTCTTCTACCTGTTTGTTACGGATTTGTCATATAGTTTTGTGCACAGATATCTTTTATTTCTTGCTTGCTTGTTTGCTTTCCTTTTTGTTTTCTTTTGCTTACTTTCTGTAACTTTCAACCCTTTTAATTCTATTCCTTCCTCCCTTCCTCCTCCTTTGTCTCTTACTCTCTTTCCCTCTCCTTCCTCCTCCTTCTGTTTTTTTCTCTCATTTTCTTTCTCTCACTTTTTAAAGTTCGAATAAAACTCAATCCCAGCTGAAACTTTCCAAATATATCTTCTTAAGATGAAAATATCCTGGCCTTTCCAGTCTCTACCCTATTTTGTTATAAAAAGATGAAATAACTAAATGAAGCAACTAATATTTCAAATATATCTCATAATTACTTTTGTCCCAAAAATAGATTATTTTATTTTAAATTCTACAAGCTATAATCAAAGCTAGTTTCCCCAATTTATAGAAATTTCATGTATTTGGAATGATATAGAAAATATGGATCAAAGCAACATAATTAAATAGGTAGAAAAAATGAAGAAGGAAAAGAAAGATGGAATACACCTGCTTAGCAGAATTTATAGTTCAACTCTCTTGGCTGTACCAATCACTTAGAACATTAATTTGTCTTTTAAAGGATTAATGTGTTTAATTAAGTTTATGAAGCAATTCCTTAAAGCCTAAGTCTATATCTGGCAGAGTAATAAATTCTTTGGAAAGTAAAAAAACGCTACAACACAGCCTCACCCTAAACCAGCTTTTTGTGTCCTTTTTCACACAATAAAACCTTCTGAGTAACTTTTAGAGTAACAGATGGTTCCCTCCGTTATATTAGCTCCTTATTCTATATTCAGATTATGTGTCTGAAGAAAATACTCAAGCTTTAATAATGTTTTCTGTTATATGCAGAGTCCTCACTAACTGCTGAAAATAGAATAAATATAGTAACTGTAAATGACGAAAATGTAGCGTCATCTATTGTTGGATCTGTCAGTGGCTTACTTGACAGGCATTTTGTTTGTACAAGTATGAAAATAATTCTTTCATTTATATTGGTTATAGAGTTTTCTGAGGGATTCTCAATCTCTTAACTTATACAAAATAATTGTGAGGAAATGCTGTCATTGATGCCTCCAGTGTGAAATCAGGTTGACTCTTAAGCATTTTGACTGTGTCTATTTTCAGCTTGACCTAATGCTATAAAATTGCAATATATAACAATCTACTAAGTGCAAACATCTTGAAAGGATCAACTGCAGGCCTAGAAGACCACCTCTGATAGTCACACACCTTTCCTCTGATGTTTTTTTAAGCTGTACTTCAGGCAATTAAATCCACTGGCAATTGTCCCACTACTCTTCTGCTTCCCAAAATGTTAGCCAACCATGTTTTCTGGTATCGCATATTATATTTTTTCAGCCTCTAATTAGCAGTATAGACAGGGGAAATGTAGCTTATGAGGCATGTTATCTGCAGGTGATATTAAAATTATGTTAATTTTCTCTGTGTGAAAATAGTTGAAAGTAATTGAATTACTACATGTTACTAAATTAATATTATTTTTTAATGTGTAGTGATCACTTTACTCATCCCGGCCCATAGCCAGAAAACAAAACCATTCTCATAAATAAAAATGATAAGTAAGTGTCTTGGTTTGACAAGACAGGTATCTGCCAGGGAAACTGGGGTTTCCCTTAGAATAGAGAATGCAAACCCCCCACCCCTGCCCAGTTATAAATTTTCAATTAAGGGCTCTCAGGCAAAGATTTGGGAATAGGAATAACAGTTCTTTACTAGGAATATCAATAATACAAATGTGGTAGGAAACAAAACTACCCCACCAAACCAGCAAACAAACAACAACAATTTGGGAAAGCCCTGACAGAATCAGAGCTGCCACCTGGCACCCTGTTAGTCAGGGTGTTGGAAGCAGTCCAGAAGTGAGTCCTCCTGGGGTGGCAGACGTGGCTCTGTTGGAGCAGGGACAATCCTGTAGCCAAAAAAGGGTCCAGGAGTGATGAGGAAGGGTCAAGGAGTGATGAGGAGGAGTCTAGGGGTGATGAGGAGGGGTCCAGGGGTGAGGTGATGGTGAGATGGGGTCCGGCGATGATGAGATGGGGTCTGGCGAAGATGAGATGGGGTGCCGTCTACCTCCCAGGAATCGGGGTGAAGCAAGTGAAGTCTGTCCCCCGCCCCGGCTCAGTTTTCCCGGCAGCAATTGTAGACTCCCCCCACTGGGTGGGGCATCCCACAATAGGACCATGCATGCAGATGGGGCTCTGGGACTCTGGGGGGAGCGGGTATAGTCCGGGGGTATAGTCTGTTGATGGCCCATTACCCAAAGGCACCCGCCCCTCCTCCCGTCCCCCTCCTTCCAAAGTTACAGAGATAAAGAATAATTCCCCAACTGCTTTCAGCAGATGAAAATAGAATACACGTTTTTGATTCCATAACCCAGGACAGTAAGACTTTTGCATGTCAGATTATTACAAGACTAATACAAAAATGGACTTTGTTCCCATAAATGCTTTTGCCTGCATAATTGGATTATAGAGAATTGTATCTGCTGTTTGACAAGGTGGACTCAAGTAATTTAGATAAGAATTGTACTCTTCTTTGTACCAATGTCTATTACAACTTTCTCCACTTGTCTATCATCATTTACAAAGGAAATATTACACTTAAAAATACTTTTCCGTAGCTATGCTTCGTCCAGTCATGTAAGTCAGTATTAAATGTATGTAAAGTTCAGCATACAAATGATAAGATTACTTTTTTAATTACAGTGACTTGGAAAATTGTACACTGTGGAAGCTAAAATGAGAATAGTGGGTATCTCCATATGTTTTATGAAATTTGAATTAACATAAAATCCAGTCAAGGGCCAGTGAAATCCTGTGATGTCAAGAAGAGATTCTGTTGCTTAAACATTTTAATCTATGTCTGTTATGCTTGGCATGGTGTGCCCAAGATGTAGTTTTGGAGGTGTCATTGACATCCTGCACATTCTGAAATGACAGCCCTTGTACCTAGAGGTATCTGAAAAGGCAACAGATGTTGGAGTTTAGAGGCCTGACTGCTGATGCATTGTTCGTAGATTAGTTAGATTATGTGTTGTTTGTAGAGTTCCAGATATGGATCTGGAAACTATTCAAAAGATCAACTCTTCCTCATGAAAGATATTCTGTTCTACACGTCTTGTGGACCAAGCTGTGTTAATTTTCACATTTTTGCCCCTTTTCCTATTAATGCAAATTTCTGATTTTACTGAAATTAGGTGTTAAAGTTGCAATTATATTAATATCCTGGAAAAGACTTCTCATAGACAAAATCTCTCAGCTTGGAAAATTTAAATTTGAAAAAAAAGGCATAGACTTTCTTGATTTTTGGAGTAGAATTTGCAGTCCCTGAATGTTAAAGTTAAAAGCTGTAATTTAAATCAAGCAAAAAATTCTGGCATTCCATTCTAATGAATGGAACAAAATAGACTAGGAAATTCCCTTTAGGTGACCTCAAAAATAGGTGTGTTGCTATCTTCAGAAGTGTCTGTAAATAGTGGATTAATATATTAGAATTTTTTAGGTAGGATATTAAATTTATTCTTGTCACCATAAGAATAAACCATAATTTCTGCTTTTTAGAAGGTCATATGAAAAATCAGAAGATAATATATAAATGTATTTCAAAGCAATTTACATTTTCAGAAGCCTGTTTGGAAGTAAATAAGAATCTGAATACTTCAGAAGCATAAAACATAGGATTCCTGTACTAATTTGTGTAGAATATTGTCCTCTGTTCATTCTTTTGCCTAAGAAAGTCTGTTAGTACCTAAATTTAGCATAAGGAATACGAGAGGGTCTTTGAGTGTTTATAAACACTGCATTTTAGGGGCAGGATTCCATATCTTCTCTATCTAAATTATCTCCAAAACAACAGGACAAATATGACATTCATTCATCCAGCATATGACATTAACTAGGGTTACATTATTGCAGTTTCATACTCTGAGTATTTGGGAATAGCAGATGGTCAGATAGTTGACAGGTCTAATTTAGCTATCTACATGGCCAATAGAAAGAAAGCTATTACATTTCAGTGAATGATAAAAAGTATTTATGACAGTTCTTTCTCTGAGTTAGTCTCTGGAAAAGACTTCCAGAGGCTTCTATGCCTGTAAATACTTGGAATAATTAATCATTTCTTGTTCCCAGATGAGGGAATTTCTGTTGATTTTCGTTAGAAGGGGTGATCAGCCACTGCTGTTCCTCTGGAAGTGTTAGGTTAATGCGGAGCTCAGCTGGCTGATAGCACATGATTACTAAGAACTTACTGGAAAAAAAATTGTATCTGAACGTTTTCACTGGAGATTTTGGGAAGGTTGGAAAGATTAGATACATATTAGAACATCAAATTCTAACTTCGCTTGGGAGATTAGCTCTTAAAGTTCACAGCCCCGATTAAGTGAGATGGCAGAGTTCCTCTTGTCCTTTTTGTTTGATGTGTCAGTGTCACACCAGTGAAGAGTGAGACAAACATGTTACAAAAGCTGGGAGAGACAAAGCTGAAATACAAAAGCTCTCAGTTACATTTTTTTTTAATGAAATATGGAAAGAAAAATAAGAAAAACATCCAATTCTAAGATGAAATAATCTGAAAGTAGGGTTCATGGCCTGAACTCTCACTGTTCTGTCTCTGGTGAGTCTTTGGCATTCTGATCATTCTCGTTTCAGCAATGTTGGAATCAGTGCTTGCATATGTACTACTGCCTGTTTGTGTTCTGCCTGTTTAGTCTTTTTCACAGTGAGACACTCCAATGTTTCTGCTCTTGAATGTTTGTACTTAGTTGTCTTTTATCTCTTAGGCTGACCTCTCTTGTTGTTGATTCCATGAGTTCCTGACATCTTGCTCAAGATTTCTGAAGTAATTTCCACACTTTTTGAAGAATATATCTACTTCAAGATAATCCACCATATTCAGTGCATTGTGCTAGTCATAGCTGATATTTTTGCAAGAAAAAGTGTCACAGTCACAGTGATCCAGCTAAATTCCAGTTCTGTTAATTATGTTAAAGTGTCAGTAACATAATTTTTGAGCAATTGAATATTATGCTCTCTGTTGCTAATTTGAAACATGAGTTATAACTCATTCCAGATACTTCAAGGCTACGTCTAGTGATTCCTTTCTATTGCTTACTCTGTGACAGTGATAGTTAATCCTTATTGAAAAACATACTATCTATACTAATTCTCTACTGTCTTTTCTAATATATATCCTTGTGTTTCATTGAAAAGTATGAAAAATAACCTGCAGTTGAAGACTGGGTTAAATGGAACTTCAGCTTTGTATGCCAGATGAGTACAAATGCTGTAGTAGATTTATAAAGTGTATTTGAGTCTCCAGCCCTGCCAATGGCTACTGTGTTAGTAATTTTGATATCAGGTAGCTCTGTGCCAATATTTAGAATGGAAATATAAAGAAGTACTTGGATCTTAAGGTTTACCTGCATAATGGGTGTTATATGATGAATTCTCAAGACATGGCATGGACCATAAAAACAGAAATCTCCACCTGTTGTTTTAGGACTTCATTTCCTATCAGTGACGGTAAAAAAACAGCAAAAGTCAGTGGATAATCACACTGTCTTTGCCCACCTTTTCTTCAGTCTGAATAAAATATTTCGCTCTCTATCAGCTTCAATCTCTAAGGTCAGTCATAGGAAACAAACATCAGAAAGACATTAAGACAGTGGGGTTGATGTCACTAAAAGACACAATCATTTCAAAGCTGGACATTCTCTTCCTCACTCTTTTTTTTTTTTTTTTTTTTTTTCAAAGTATACCAGTCCTCTCACCTCATAAAAACTTGTTAATAGAGACCCTTGTTCTGCCTAAACATTAAAAAATTTCCTTCTCTTACATGTACAAGTCTTTATCTCCATCTGTTTCTTATTCCTTGTTTCAAGCCCATCTGTCTTCTTTATGATCTAGATGCTCTTTCTCATAACATTATCAAATGTAGTAACTATGTTCATTTTTTAATGATTGGAAAGGTTTTTGCTTGAGTTTCTTATTTTTTATATTTTCCTCTCTATCTCAAAGGTTGATTTTAAAAACTTGTGAAAGTCTTTTAGCTCTTCACAAGTCTGTTTTCCTCTTAATTCTTCCAGAGAAGTTTTCTTAGGAAAAAAAAAAAAAGATAAAAATCTGCTCAGCAGTCCTTAGCGATATTATCAGAATGGGAATTGAACATAAGTAACTCACTTTCCAATGTTCAGTAATTCCTGGATTGTTAAAAGAGACCTAATTTCAAGTGTAATGTTTCCAAGTTCTGCAGTACTGCTTGTTGTCTTGTTCGCCACACCTGCTCCTTACCTTCCTTTGCAGAATCTATGGAGATAATTTTACAACATTTAAGCAAACAAATAAACAGATAATTTTATATCATTTAAGGAAACAAAAAAGCTACCTCCTTTTATATAAAATAGAGGGAAATGTAAAAATGTATAGAATAAAACCAATTTTTATTTGACTCAGAATTTATAGACATATAGTAATTTCTGTGGGATTATGTTAGATTAATCCATACTTTATTTGAAGGAGGGTAGGATTTTCCTCTAAAAATTAGGGCAAAAAGATCTGGCAAGATGGAAAGACAGTAAGAAGTGGACCTCCTCCTGCTCCACTGAATTCATTGACTTCACCTCAGGAAAACATACTTTATGTGATGCAAGAAGATAATAATTTAACAGAGGCTTAGAAAAAACAGTATTATATTTCATGATTATTTCCCCTAGCTCATCATAGAGCTTAGCACCATGGGGCTCCTTAGTGCAAATGTACATATTACTTTTTCGTTTACTCGTGTCATTAAATGTTCTGCTTCCAACACAGTCTGAGTCTGAGTCTGAACTCAGATACTGATTCTCCTTAATTAGGATGATATGGAAAAAAATATGCAACAGCAGAAAGAAACAAAAATTCATTTAGTTAGAGGCTATTTTTTGTCCTATTACTGGAATACTACAATATCGACAAGGATGAAAAAAAAAAAACTTTAGTAAAAGCTTGCATATACTGATCCATGTAGAATGGATAGTGTTGTTATGGCATTTGCTAAAATGAGGACATCCATATTTTTAAAAGACGGTTTATTTAATTGGAAACAGATAATTGAATCAGTCTTCCTGTGAATGCATGGAAAACATGGTTAAGATACCATCTGACTTTCTAATAAAAATGGTAAATAGATTTTCCTTTCTCCAGCAAAACATGGGGTTTTGTGTAGAAATATTGCACTGTTCACTTTTTGTGATGTTATGGTGATTTTAAGTGAACAAGGCTTTCTTATGGAGAATTCCATGCAAAAGTCAGAGAAATGTCACAACTAAACTGTAATGAGTCATGACTAACTTCCTAGGCTGTGGTGTTGGTATATGTCGATTACTTGGTTTTGTGCTATGGATTGCTGAGATACACTACCCAGTAACCAATCTCTTAAATCAGCTCTGAGATGAAGGGAACAGTGCAAGTTCATAAGCTTATGCTGTTACACTTAGAAATCCTTCAGATCATATGTTGTCACCTCTTTCTTGCCTCTGTAGGAAACAACAAATAGTTCTGTGACTTAGACTACTAAAAAATTCTATTGATAAGAATGTAGAATCTTATTTGGTTTTATGCCCTATTATTGCTTAGAATAATGGTTTTATACAGATAGTTATCTATTTTTTTATTTATTTTCTCTAGATTGACCTGTGAATATATAAAATGTTATTTAAAAACTGTCCAATAGGTTTATGTCACGTACTAAAGTACTTAAGTAAATATCTGTTCTAATATACATACAGTATTAGAAACCAAGCTTTTTATTTTTTATTTTCCGTCTTTACCATGCTCCTGTGTCTTACTGTTTTCAGGGTTTCTGAAATAACAGTTAAATTCACTGTTTTGAAGAAGCTGTTGGCATGGCCTGTTTTCCTCCAAGAGCAGCTCAAATTCAGAGAAACCTCCTCGTGTAAACAACATTCCACATCTACTTTGTCCCAATGATACCTCAGTATTTGCTAAATATAGAGACAAAAGTTCATTGGTCTAATTGGCTAAACCTGACTCTATTGCGGTAAACCATGTTCAATTTCATAATGAAGACAAAGGCGAGCCATGTTATTTTACCATGTGTGAACAGCCACGTAAAACTAGAGTTCAACTGTCACTGCTTTCCCTAAAAAGTTCCTTCCTGCCAAGGAGCTGAAATCATCTGGATGTAATTCACAATCTGAAGACCTGTTGTGTGGAGCCTTTTCTAATTTAAAAAAAGAAAAAGAAATAAGTGTCTTCCTTCACTTTTCACCAACTTTGTAAACACTGTCTTTAGAAAATAATTTCCTGTGCTGAAGAAGTGTCTAGATATCATGCTTCCTTTCGAGACAGCATAGAAATTTTAGAATTCCTCTTCTTATTTGTCCCTCTGTGCTTTGTGCAGTAAATGGCAAGAAAAGATTCTCATCAAAGAAGTGTCTTGATAAATGTTCGAAGCTGGAGTCAATATGGGTTGCAACACCTTATGTACACATCGGTTGTGGAAATGCGTATTTGATTTTGCTTCTACCAAAGGCATTTTGAGCATGCAATTTTGAATCCTTTAAATACTATTTAAAATTGTAAGAGCATTAATTTTAAAAAGGGGAAGTGATTGGGCAGACTTAAAAAATAATCAGAATTTTACTTCATAAAGTCAACATTTTTCATTATGCTTTTAAGCTTTCTTTCTTCTCCAGATAGTTTATGCTCATGAATTTCAGCAGTCATTAAAATCCAGAAGAATGTTATCACCAATTTCAAAGTAGACAAGATTTCATCCTGGGATTTTAGTGGGATTAATTTCAGCATAAGGAACTATTCATCTTGAATAGCAGAAAACAAATTTGGTCACAGAATAAACTAAGCTCTTGGGTTTTAGTTTCCTTTTGCCATTATAATGCTTTCTTGTACTGTAAAGGTAATATTAGATGTCCAAAACCACATAGCACTTCAAAAATAAGCTAGATAAAGGATGCCTCAACAGGTACAGTGTGAGTTACACTGGACATGTGTCTTAATTCAAATGTGAAGTAATTAAAACCCACATTCCTTTTGTACAATGAGTATTCAAAGTTTTCATTTTCTTGGCAAACTGCCTCTGCTTTTCCTAAGCAGCATTAAACTTGTGTTTATTTAACATATTCACATGTCTTTCACAATTTAGAAAGAAATCTCTCATTCATTTACCCAAACTAAGGCAGTAAAATTGATATACTCTATAGGGGTCTTTATTCTTTAAACTTCTTTTTCTCTGATATAAGGCTAATGTGGCTTAGCTTTTAACTTTTACATCCTGTTAAACACTCACAGTCATTCTTTTCATCATCGCGTAGATGTGCTCCTCTCCTTTCCAAACTAAACGTGGAAACTATGAAAGACACTAGACTGCTAATTGAGATTATCATGCAGTGGAAAAGAAATATAAGAGTAAAGAAAAGTTTTCCTTGCTATTTGCAACCAATGATGTATTTCGGATAACATCTAGGTATTACAGAACAAGTTCAAGTTATCATTATTGTTAATTGTCTTTACTTGATAGCATTAGCAGCTATTCCATAAATGAAGCACAATGCCATTTGTGATACTGATTTTGAGAGGTGAGGGTTTATTTACATTGGATTCAGAACATCAGTCAGACTCACAAACCTTAGACGATAACACCTCCCTGATAACGTCCTGCCCCTTATTAGTTCTTCTAAAGGTTTACACGTTTCATCTCAGATATGTATACAGCCTGATAAATATTCAACCTTTTTTTTTTTCTGTCTTCTTTTTTCCCTTCCTTACATCACTTTCTTTGTATTTTTGGTACACAAGGAATATTATGCTACTTTTACAACTCAAAGAGGATTCACCTCAATGTCTTTCAATTACCTTCTATTCAATTTCAAATCCCAATAACCTCAGTAGCAGGTTTTTGTCTAGATACCATTGACGGGATATATCAAACCTTAAACATCTAACTGTGTAAATGTTAACATTTGCACACTCATATCAGCTGAGCCAGATTTTTTTACACTTTTGCTCTTCATGTTCATACTTTATTTAAAGACATAACATGAGCTATCCATTAGTATATTTCAAAACACCAATCGACATAAATTTGTGTATTCTATCATCAAGAAAATATTAAAGACTGATCACTGAAATCTCCATAATATTTAAGCACCTTAATATCTAATGAAAAAAGGCATTCAAATCAGCTGTGGATAAAATTTTGGATCACACTTGTTGATCCAGGTTCAAAATTGAAAACACTACACTGATCCTCTCCTTAGAAGGAAAGACAAAATAAAACAGGAGGTCAGGGTGATTTAGGAGTGTTTAAACATCTACTTTACTAAAAGTCATTAGGAATGATTTTCATACGTCAATTGATTCTTTCAAAAAAAATGATCCTTACCTTTCAAAAGAATTTTAGATTCCTAAGAAGTCCAAGTTCAGGGCAAATTTTCTTAAGGTTAATCCGGTGTCTTCATAGCAGTTGCAAAAGTTAGCCAAATAGTATTGATGGATGACAGCACCTCTTACAACACCAGAATGAAGGTAGAAATGTCTGTCATTTCATGTTTTAAAAGACTTGAATTCATTAACCAAAAGCAATAAGAAAACCAAAACAAACCATCTGAGAAATGTTTTAAATACAGAATGGATAGGTCTTGAAGGTCCACAGAAGCCACAGTCTGGTTATTGACAAAACAGACATCAAAACACGTGCACATGGACTGCCTTGTTTCATTTGGAGGTCTGGGGAATTTGTGTGTTTTATGGTTTGAAACAGAGAAAGGAAGAAAAGAACTGATAATAAAATATGAGCTAGGTTAGAGCAGAGCATTGGTCACACTTGATATAGTCATAATACAGATACAGACACAAATACACAGAGAGTAATGGAGGGCAGGGAGAGCTGTCAATAGCTAATAAAGAAATCCTTAGGCTGGATGCTAGAGGCTGTAGATAAGGTAAGTAATAAAACACCAGGAAAGATATGTATAAAAACCCAATGTGGGGTAGAGAAAAACTGCAGAGCAACTATTCTCACTGTCAGCCAGTGACATGACAAAAGCAGGGAGGCACATACGTAAATACAGGAAATTCCACTTTTTTTTTTTTTTTAAGTTTTTTAAATTCAATTCGTTAGGGTAGCGAAGCATTGGAATCTGTTGCCTGGAGAGTTTTTTGACTGCTTGTGAGATATTTAAAACTTGACTTGATACAGTCATAAGCAACCTGCTGTAACTGACCATGCTTTGAGTGGGAAAGTTGAATTGGTTAGTCTCAGGAGGTCCCTACCAGCCTTAGACTTTCTGTGATTCTGTATGTGATCAGAAGAAATAATAAAAAATTTAGTTTTAAAACCGCTTAACAAACAAGAGATTCTTTTGATTGGTTTGGTCATATACCAGTTGGAAATAAAGCTATTGTAATAAAGTCCTATGAAGCAAATCAGAATTAAGGTATTCTGTGTTTTGAGAGCATATATTCATATCCATGTCATAAGTATCAAGTTTTTAATCTTACAGTAAAAAGTGGTTCAAGTCTTCATCGTTTTATATACTGATCCTGAATAATCATGTCTTTATATCTTCCATCCAAGGGGAGCTTGACTGATTTTTCAGTTAATTTTGAAAAATTTGGAAAGGCCCAGTCAAACAGGAAAAAAAAGTGCAATTATGCTATATTTAAAAAGTCCCAGTGACTATCAGGTGATGACAGGGCTGTCTGCATGACATGGACTTTAAAATAGTGTTTTAGTGACATGAATGGTAACATTTTAGAAAAAGCTGGCCAACAGCAGAATGAAAGTTCCCAGTATAATATTATGGTAAAATGTGATCCTCAGGCATAAATAACGGATTGTTGAGTAGAAGTGGGATGATTATATTTATTGTATCATTTGAGTCCTGTAGAGTTGTTACTATAATATGGCTCTTGTTTTAGTGTTTATTATTGAAAAAAATATTGACAAATCAGGGAGGGTTCAATGAAAAGAATGTGTCTAATTATAGACTATGAAGGAAATGATATTCATGCAAAGTAAGAAATTTTATTGGGCACTTAGGATTTAAATGTGTTTTGATGAAAAGATATTTTTTAATTATATTGTGTGGTTAGATATTTAATTGCATACATTACATTGTCTAGAAACCTTTTCAGCATATGACCGCTGAGACTGAGTTGTTGGCTTCTCTTTTAAACCAACATTGAAGAAAACAATGCATGAGAATGGCTTTCTAGGAATTAAAACCACCAAAGAGATATTTTTATGTTTTTTTCTTCCAGAGGATATTTTAAATTTAGATCTTCCCTTTGTGCTGTGTCGGGCACCAGGTTATATGAACAAAGTAATTGAGCATCATTCAGTGTAAAGATGTCTGAGTTAGCTGTCTTTGAATTAAATCAGCTAGGCTGAGTGTGCAAAGCAGGGTAGCTGCAGCACCATGCAAGTCCTTTAAGACTGATTTAACCATCCTTTTGTAATACATTGACTATGGATCTATAAAGTAAGCATATGCTCATGAAACACAAAAATAATTAAAATAGAAGAAAAAAATTGAATCTTTGTCAAATAAACTAAAAGTAATATAGTCCATATGGAAGGTTTTCAGAAGTACTTCATAATGACATTATGAAAAGGAAGAAAAAAATGGATTAAGCTCATGCTATGCATTACCATCAATAAGCCTACAAAAATTTTCATAACGCATTGATGAACTCAATATAAGATTTTTATCAACATGTTTTACAGAATCTAAGAGCCATGTTTTGCAAGCATACTTGGTTAGCAAAAAATAAATAACCTATATTGAAGGATAGAAACATAAAAACTGACAGCTCTTTAACAATTCCTAAGGTACATATTTAATTCTATAAACATAAAAAAATACGTAAATGTGTTTATATTTGTATTTATGCATACACTTTTGTGCATACTGGTGCCAACTTAGTATTAACTATAATCATTAGGTTGTATTATTTACACTCAAATGTATTCAGGTAACACACGGAATAATCAAATAATTGAATTCCAAAGTATAAATTAATTATAACACAATAAGTTCTTCAAGCATTCATTCTGAATGAATGATAATTTACATATATGTGTATTCATTGCTGCTATCCTACCCAAAAGCAAGATCCTGAAACAATAGTTTTCTCTTCCTGGTTAAATATGAGCTAATAAAATTTAGAGAATGGGCTAAATTGTGAGCTGCAGAATAACTATATAATGTATAGATAAAGGAAGAAAAACTGAGTCTGGGTGGGATCTCAGCCCCTCGTTTATATTCATGAGCCAGCATAGTTTGAATTCTTCTGTGTACATTGCAAAATAAGCAATCATTAGCATTCAGGAATTTGCTTATGAATGCAGCTTAACAACAACAGGTTACAAAGTCAGGACTCATAATGAAAAATCAAGATGAACGACTTTTAAGTCCATGGAATTGCAATTATTAATTTGCATCAATTTACATGCACCTGTAGATTATCTAGGATTTCTAAGTTGGATCAGTTGGAATCAGCTGGTTCATCAATTATGCTCCTACAAATTAAAGGTAGGTAGCTAGTATAGAAATAACAACAAATATCTGTTGGAAAGAACCAAATCTTTGATTCTAGTATTTTTGAAAAAAAACTACTGATTAATTTTAATTGTGATGTTTCCACATTTTAAAAGGTATCTAGTGTTAATAATTTTTTATACTTTAAAGTTCCATAAAGTTTTGTTTGTGCTTATTTTCTGTGATTCAATGTGGGAAGCTATTGAATCTCAGTCAGAAGGGCTGAAAATACACTGATAGACAGCAAAATTGAGGAACAGAGAAGGTGCTGTAACATATAACAAATACAAAGTATTATAAAAAATTAAAAGTATTGGACTTTGTTTCAAGTAATTCAGTAGAACAACACTATATAGAGCAAATAATTTAGTAGAGCAACTTTTATATAGAAATCAATCCCCTTTTCTCACATCTTCCCACATCTTTAAACAGTAAAACACTCAGAAGAACTAAGGAGAAATCGTTGTGGGTTTTTTTTTTTTTTTTTTTCCAAAGATGGAATAGATCAATAAGAATATGTCTTAAAGCTACACAGATGAAATTGGTGATTTATTTTTTTTTCATCTTCCATCAGAGCTAGATGGTTTCTTTCAATTAAAAAAAAAAAAAAGTCCAAATGTTTATCATTCCCCAAGTGCTCACATGAGAATATTTACTAATTGCTGTAATTTTTTCCACTAAAAACAGTCAACAAATTCTTGTGATTCAGTTTGTTATGCTTTGTTTCTTCTGCTTGTGCAGAGGTTAATGAACTCTGACCTGCTGATGATAAATGCTTTGTTAGTAATTTAACCAACACTTTTTTTCTCATTTTTGTTGATTTTTTTTGCTTGTTTGTAATTTGATTTAATCATTTGTTGCCATTAAAAAAACCTTACCTTTTCTTGGATTGAGTTAATGAATTTTTATTTCCAAGTTACTAAATGACGAAATAGTAGTTACAGGTATTTAAAACACTACTATAATATCAGAATAAGATGTATGGTATTATCTCTTGGCCATTGTTATGAGTCAATATAACTACTGGAATCAGTTTGTTGATTAATACTTGTGTTGAGGATGATTTGAAATAATCCAAATTAGTTTTCATCTATTACTTTGCAGTATTCATTCCAAAGATTTGTTTACCAAAATATTTCAGACAACAGACTCATTTTCTGGAGTATTCCTTAGCAAATTAAATTAGAAAAGGAAATTGTTTAAAACCTTATATATCTATATATATATATGATGGATATTTTTCAAATCAGTTTCTCTTCCAAAATGAAGAATTGGCATTTGTATTGGTCCTTTGTCTAATTTCCTGAATCTTATAAAAAGTTCAACTAACCAGATGGTAAACGATCCAGTATCTTCCTTTGTATGTGCAGATCTTTATTCAAGGCAGCTCTAATGTACTTTGAGAAGCTGAGCATCAAAGTGGCTACTATGCTTATATATGTGGTAGGATTTCAGAGATGTCCATATTCTTAGGACTGCTCTTTCTTCCATTAAATTTGTTGTTCTCTAACATGATGTTTCCCTTTTTCACGACAGAAGGTGAAGTTTGTTGGGATGAAGTTTGTCTAAAGAAATCTACATCTTTATGTATTTAGTATACCATGAGAATGACAAGGTTAAAAAATGTCAAATTTGTAGATCTTTTTTAGGATTATTAATAGCAGCCATTTACCAAGGTTACCTACAAATATTTTTCTTGTTATTATAAATGTTTATATATCTAGTAGAATAATTAGGTGTATATCAGGAAACAAACAGCAAGTGGGGAGATCATGATTTTTTTTTTTTTGGAGTGACTAACCACAACAAATTTTGACTAGTGGATTGACTAGTGGATGCTTGGACTCCATTAACAACTTTTAAGAGGAATTTTAAAAAACAGTTAAAAACAATTAAGTTCAGATATTTCTATATCAGTCTATTTAAGTGAGGTTGCCAAAGGAATCTGTCCTTACATCCCCTGAAAATTATTTTTGAGATTTAAAATCAGTTCAAAATTTTAAGTTAGATTAATCAGTTAAACATTTTAAAGAATTTTCATGTTTGAATATAAGTTGTTATAATGACATTCCTATAGGAACAGAGAACATCACACTGACTAGAAAGTATACGGGAAGATTTGGCACACCAAAATGGTATCTAATACTTGATGGTAAGAAAGAGGTCATTAAAAAATGCAAGAATATAGTGAAGACAGATGTATACTTGAAACATTGTTTCAGTGAGAAACTTAAGTTTGAAGGAACATCCTATTGGAGATTCAGAATTCACCCCTAAATGTAAAGACAATTTCATTTTAAAAAGGTGAAGTAAAGTTCATTCCTGTTTCTTAAAATCTGATTCCAGAAAGATAGTTAATTGCTTGCAGCATATATTTCTTGTAGTGATCCCTGAAAATAAAGGAGTAACAATACCAAAAGATCTAGGATGAAGCAAAAATATGCAGGATTTCATCATTGTAAGCAATTACTAGCTTGTAGTCTCTCCATTTCCCTTATTAGTTTCTCTTCATGTTGAAATTGCATTAGCTCAGGCTAAGGAAAGCACAGACTTTTGAACTTTGGTGAATTTGTTCAAGCATCTCCAATTAGTTTGTTAGAATGTGTGCACAAGCACCAGCAGTCAGCACAGTCATGTTTTAAGGGAAAATATCAGATACTGATGTTACTTTACGGAGAGCCTGACACTAAGAATGTACGTTAAGATCCACTGGACTACAGACTGTCCGCTGAAGCAATGCCTGGTTTCTCTACACTGATCAGGCTTAGGCATTATTAAAGTGAAATTTGCTCAGACTGACAAATCAGAGGCCTCACTTCCACACATGCTGAAATATACAGCCGTGAACACCTTGGGAATTTAAAATACAAAACCTGTGGCATTGAACTGCTTTCCAAGAGTAAATGTATACCAAAGAGGGCTTTTTGTCAAGGTCATATTTTTCAAGGTGGATAACTAAAGTTCACCATTCTGCTTAAGTTCTTTGGATGCCACTCCTAGTAAATAAGCAGGGCTGAAAAGGTGTGCTCTCTCTTATGAGTTCCCAGCATGCTTATGCCCTGTAAATCAAAGAGCCAAACTTCTTCATGGAACAGTCTGTCTTTGGCCTCTTGTGATTTATGGGTAGAATTTCTGAAGAAGGCCAGTGCAATTTTTTTCCACCAGTTGCATGTAGTGTATTTGTTGTAACTGGAGAATAAAGAGAGAAGTGCTGGGATTAACACAGCAATTTCCAGAACTGAACTGAAACCTTGCTAATCAATTTTAAGTAACCAGCTAATGCATTTATGTAATAAACTAATCAATCTCAAATGCATATTTTACCATTTGGATTAAATTTAATATCCCAGCATGCAATTAAGTGACATTATTGACAATGGTTTGAACATGTAATTGGTGATTTGATATTACCATTGGTGTTCTGTGCCTGAAAACAATTTTCTAATAAATTCTATCATTAATTTACTATAGTTACTGTTATTATTAATTTATTCCTTCACATTATTCTGCAGGACATATAAAATATAGAATAGTAACTAACTTGGAAAGCATGAATACCTGTGATTTTAACCATGAAATTTCTGACCTAGGTTCTGTTTCCAAATATTTTGGAAAAATACCCAGCTAAACAGAACATTTTAAACAAATGCTATCAGCAAATCTTTTGTTATAAATAAAAATGCTAGCAATATTTTGCAGTATATTCAACTGATATGAAATTTGGGTTGACTCTACATTTGTTTGAGACATTTTCTGTTGTATTTAATGCTAGAGAACTATGCACTTAACTCCTGTAAATTTTCACAACTAGCATGATACTAGCATTGCTGCAGTAGAGATGGAGAATGTCTAGAAATGGTGCAGATACAAATGTGTGTGACAATAAAGTAAGTGTTGTTATTTAGAGCAAACAGAAGTTTGAGCAACCAAAACTTTAACTAGCTGGCTCATTCATTCATTCATGTCCTGAATGTTTTTTGTGTTAAATTTGATATGTTCCAAAACCTCCTGGGAAGAAGAGATCTGCTTCACCAAGAGAAGGCCAATATTTCAGCTGCACAATTTATCTGTTGGACATGAAGATCCATCCACATCATGGCAGAACTAGCTGTTGTTATCAGTAACCTATCTTTTCTATTTGGTTAACTGTTCTAGCCATTTATAATCCCAATTATGGCAGTTACAAAACTTTCCTTGACAGCTTATTCCGTTGCTTTGTTTAACTCTTCTTTCAGCAGTAAATCTTTTGTCCTAATATTTAGCCTACATTTTCCCACTGAAGCTCAAGGCAATTATTTCTTGTTCTGTCTTGCTTGACGATGAAGTACAATTAATCTCTTCTTTATAGCATCCTTTTATGATTCTGCAGTCTTCACCAAAGTACTGTTATATAATTCATTCATATTATTTATTTCTTTCTCAGCACATAGATAGTAAATAAAACATGAATGACTGAAAACATAGGAGATTCAGAGAGAAGGGGGTGTGTGTGCGTGTGCATGTGCATTTAAACATTCATATATGTTTTTAAAATGTCACAAAACCAATTAATATTATTTAAAGCACAACTTCCTGTGAAATTCACAGGGCTGTTCAAGGCCAATGACACATTGTGACCCACTTGTAGGCTCATTATTTACCTTCCTAAGTACAATCTTTTAACACATCAAGATGAAATAAAATTATCAAGAGGAAATAAAGTACATAAATGCAGTTACCAATAGTTCAAATAAGAAGGAAAAAGTACATAGATCCCTTTAAAATTCTTTGAATGTTTATGTCTCTGGAATTTCAATTAACTAGCAGAAAGTTCTTTATTCACATGCAACGGTTGTAAATTTTACCTGATTTCCAGTCAGTACATTGATATTGTTATAATCTGTATGTTTTGTAGCTAAATAAACCAGCTGAATTTAAGATGATATATAAACATAGGGAAAATATTTTTACTACAAACTTTAAAAACTCATTACACCCAAAACAATTTTCTTTGAATATCTTGAATATTGAATGTTCTGTACTAAAACTGCAGTAAAATTGAAAGTTTTTGCACAGTATTACATGATGATGTAGCATACTGAGTATCTTATATGAACATAAAAGACATCATGTTTTAGGATATAAGCATTTTTAGACGTCAAGTGTCAATCTTATTCCTATGTAATTTGGTTACTGAGTGTTTAAATGTGTCTCTTGCAAGTCATATTCTCTGTGCTATCAGTCTCTCTCACTGAAATTCACTTGGCTTCAAGAACATACCTGGTTTCAGTAGTGACAAAGATCACTTCCGTATGAAATATCTTGTACTCCAATAGGCAACCCACTCATCCAACTTAGGGGTGGTAGAGTTTGCTTAGTCTTTATCACTGTAAGGGGGAAAGTTCTCATGACCATTGCAAACTGGTATGTCCTTCTTATGACAGATAGCAATATTATCAAGCTCATGAATCTCTACATATTGACAGAATGGGGAGCTAGGGAGCTGGGGTTACTTAGCCTGGAGAAAAGAAGGCTCTGAGGTGATTTTGTCATGCTCTACAAATTCTTGAAAGGTGGTTGTAGTCAGATGGAGGTTGGTCTCTTTCTCCAGGCAGCAACAGACAGAACAAGAAGACACAGTCTTAATCTGCGCCAAGGGAAGTACAGGTTGTATATTAGGAAAAAGTTTTTTACAGAAAGGGTGATAAAGTACTGGCATGGTCTGCCTGGGGAGGTGGTGGAGTCACTGCCCCTGGATGTGTTTAAGGAAAGACTAGATGTGCCACTTGTCGCCATGGTCTAGTTGAGATCTTAGGGCTGGGTTGGACTCGATCTTGAAGGTCTCTTCCAACCTAGTGATTCAGTGATTCTTTGAATTATTTGGTCATTCTGGTATGAGAAACTGAGTTAAACAGTGCATGACCTGAAAGATATCAGTGCAGAAGTGAACAGGTTTGTCAGTGAAATCATGTATTTCTTTACACACAGGCATTTTGAAGGCTTTTTAAGTCCCTGATGCTGATCAAAACATTTCTGGTTTCCAGAGACGGTTATATGGTGTTCACCATACTCACGTCCTGCAAAGCACCAGATTAATGTTATAAGGTCCTGCTGTGCAGGTATTATGCTCTCATAATTTAGCCATTATCTGACTTTTTAAAATTTCCCCCCATATTACACAAATTTAACACATATTCTAACAACTTGGGCTCTACCTGGCAAAGAATTTGACTTCCTGTACTAGGATATGATCTAATAAATGTCAAGGTTGTTTGGTAACTCTTTACATTTAGTAAAAAATGGCAGCGAAACTATGAACATATGCCTAAGAAGAATAAAGCTTTCTCACACTTAATGTTTCATCTATAGCACATGAACACAAAAGTTTTTTCTGGTCTCAAGACAGATTTTGCTTATTCATTCAAGGTATGATCCAGTCAAGGCAAATGAAAGGATGATGGGATGCACAGGATTCTGTTTATGGCATTAAAGAGGGGGAAAAAAGTAAAGCAGATACAAGCCTGTGCTCAAAGATGAATCATTACTTTTAATAATTATAAAAATACCACAGTACCTTGCTAAAGACATGCATATGTATAGCTCTTTGCACTTGGGGCTTTTAAAATATTTTATAAAGATTTTAATATAATAGTGTACCTGTAGGACCTAGGGAAAGAGATGTTGATCTGGTGGAATCACTTAATGCACCTCCTTCCCAGAAAGCAAGAGTCCCTTACTTCCTTCTCTAGAGGTGAGTGAGAGAGTACAGAATAACAGCCTAGACATGCCCGCATGGCTCCAGCCTTCACCCCTCAAGTCTAGTGCAAAAATACATCTGTTCTGGCTAAAACCAAGACAAGGCTCACTGTGAAAAAGTATATCTTCCTTATATGGTTTATTTATGGAAAAAAATACAAAGCACACAAGAAAAAAGTTTTAAATGTAGGATGTTTATGCGTGGGAAACTTGAATTTCTGCAAGGTGGAGAAACATCTGAAGGTCACTTAAAGATGTGAGAAGGGAAAAAGGTAATATGGGAAGACTCACAATAAAAGTGTTATTATTTATTTAATAGATATTACTGTGGTTCAATATACTTCTTTACGTGTTGAGGATCAATGGCATGTTATAATCAAACCTGTAGCACCCAGACCATGCTGAGGTTACACAGGTTTCAAGTAAAATACCTTAAATTACTTTCAGACATTTTTAAGACCCATCTCACCCTCAAATGTGAAATACATCTATAGCAATAGAAAACAAGCTAATTATTGATTGAAATTATCCGTTTGGAGCATTTGAAGTAAATAAATGATTACTGAATCACAACAGTTTGGCTGTCCAGCTAATAGCACAGAACAATATGAAGGAGATAAAAAACATAAGGTGTGACTAGGTTAACTAGGTTCTAGGCACGTACTTCTCTTTTCCTTGTCAATATTGAACACATTAGTCAAGACCCTGGTTTAAAAATTACTCTTTCCATGCTGAGACAAATCTATTTATATTTGATCTAATAAAAATTAAAGCACTGAGTTTGCAAGACTGAATGTTTTCATAGGGGAAGGGAAGAGTTTGGGAGTGGTGAGGAAGTGAATCATCATCATTATGGACTGCAGATGAGGATCTTCTCTGCAGATATTCCTAAGAAAACTGGAAACAGCTTTATAGCTTTATTCTGGGCAGAATGATTAGTGATTAATCATCCTCCATAACAGAGAAATATTCATATTCATTTTTCCTATACATAAGCAAGACAGCCTTACATAAGTAGTTTGAGAAACACAGATGGGATCATCACCCGGGTGAAGGATACATAATCTACTTTGAATTAATTTCCTGTCTTAGAAAGAAATGAGAAAGTTGTGGGGTTTTTTTTTTTGTTTTGTTTTGTTTTTTTTGTCTGGTTGGTTGGAGCTGGTTTTTTGTTTGTTTGTTTGGGTTTTTTGTTGTTTTGTTGTTTGTTTGTTTTATGTTTGTTTCATGTTTGTTTGTTTCTTTAAACTTTTATTTAGAGGCTTTTTGAATTAAGTAGTATGTTTGAAAGCCATCATGCTTGCCTTCTAAATGAGATAGGAAAGAAGTCACCCATGCTTATTCTTCCATTTTCTTGACCGTGCTTAGACTAAGACAGCCCCTGGCTAGTGCATAAATCAGATTGGAAGAAAATCCTTTGTGCTGACGTGACTGAAGACAAACATAGAAAGATGTAGGGATAAAGAACATTAAAACAAGAACAGAAAAGCACTCTCAGCTGATTCTTCTCTCCAGATAGAACCAATCCTGTCAGTCACAGCTGCTGTCTCTGTGCTCGTGTGAATGGTCTACTGAGGCAAAGGTTCCTGCTGTGTACATAAGGTCTTGTATATCATTTAGAGAAACAGATGCAGTTCTCTGATGACAGGCAGAGAAGAATTTCTGTCTCCTTAGGTGGTGAACTTAGTTGTGATGGCAGCTGGCCTAGTGCCCCCCTTGGCCTTTTACCAGAGTGCTGTCAGATGTTCCAGCCATCATATCCCCAGGCACTTTTGCCATTTCCTTGGGTCTGAATTCAGACAGAGATTTTCTGTCTCGGGATTTCTTGACACATATCTCAGTGCAGACCCTCTCCATAACACCCACCACCAAGACTTGGCCGTTACTTTCCAGGCTAATTCTGACTCCTCAGATTCCTTCTGGAGCCTCAATATGCAATTGCTTAAATGACAATAGTGGCTTTTCATTAATTCCTTCCCTTTGAGCTCACATAATTTATGTTATTTCACTGCTCAGGTTTCCCTTCTCCTTTTGGACCGCTCTAGGGTTCGTCTTTCAACTTTGTTTAAAAAGTAATAACCTCTCTTTTTCTGTTTGCTTGGTTATAGTATAGAATGCCAAGATAAGGTAAGGCTTTTTGCAGGATAGTCTGCAAACACACATGTGAGCACATATATCTATGGTCACTCTGCCAGAGACCAAGATCAGCCTGATTTGTGGTAAATATCAGGTAAATCACATATTGGATATGGGTGTAATAATATCCTCTTCTAGGTCCTCTGTTCATGGAAGATGTGTTTTACAGTACTAATGTTATGAAAAACCCCAGCTTGATGTATTTAGAGATTCTGTACCAAATTTTTCTTTTTTTAATATAAAATTTATATATATATCCCTCAAATCACAATGTTCTCTTCCCCTCCCCTCCCCTCTGTTTAATTTCATTTTTTACGTTTCACTTCAAGTTAAAGGGACAGAGAAGCAAGGCTATATCTCATACTGTTAGTAGAGTGCAAAACTCTTTAAAGAATTCAAAAAAGTCAAATCAGTAGTGATTCTAAAAAAAAAGACATTTGTCAGCTAAATTCGGTAGATGAAAATGCTTTCATTATGAATTTTGAATTATCTATTTTTCAAAATAGTTTCTTTGTTCTCCAGTTATAGGTAGGATTTATTCTGTTGTTTTTTATGTCTAAATATGCTTGATTTTTTTATGAAGTGTAGGGGAAATTCATACTTGACTAATGGATCCTGTATCCTTGTTTCTGCTCCTTCTTGGCCAGCAAAGTAACACTACTTGATACTTATGTTATCGTCTGATAATTAGGTGCTAAACCACTTTCCAAATATTTCTGAACAAGCTTTTGCAACTTAGGTAGGCAATGTTCACTTATAGTCACAAGTGGCAGACAACCAAAGCGTATAGAGCTTGTTTATTTTTAAAAGTCATCCCACTCATAAACAGATTTTCAAATGAACATTATATATGGTCTCATGTAGCCTGTTCCTTATAATAGCTGCTGAGAACTGTCTACTTTTGAAACCATAGCTACTATTATATAAATAAATAGAACTTTTTGTCTTTGAAGTAAGCTGTGGCTCTTGAACACAGTAGAATGCATGGCTCAGGACTCCCTTTAAAATATATGCTGAGGGAAATCACAAAGACCTTATTCCAATCCAGAAGTATATTTTCTTCAGAAATCACTTCAGAAGTTAGGCCAATAATACCTACTTCTGTTGTACAGGCAGACATAATTAGTACAAATGAGCTACTGACAGGAAGACAGAAGCTCTTTCTTGCCCTCTGTGCATCACTTATAATTGCTTTTATGTTAAAGTGCATTGCTTAAAATGGCTCTGTCACCAGATTTCTGGGACCAAATGCAATGTGTCAATTTGACTAAATATTGCAGCCAACATGGCAAAAAAGATTCCAACAAAACAGGTAAATACATTCTGCCCTTATGAAAACACAATTCTTCTTTTTAAAAATTGAGTGTACTAGATAACAAAAACCTCCTTGATTTCTAATGCAATTATAGGTATTTTGGTGTGGTTTGTTTGTTTTTGCTGGTGTTTTGTGGTTTAGGTGTTTGTTTGTGTTTTTGCTGTTGTTGTTTTTGTTTTTTGTTGTTGTGGTGGTTTTTTCCTCCATTCATTCATTTTTTCATTCATTTCGCATTCCTGACAAGCTACAAAATCCCAGAGACAGGTTAGAGCCTGTTAGTCTGGGAGATGATGGATATTTGAGTCTCCAGAGTCTTATATGTATACCTGTGTATATACATGTGTGTATATTCTCTGCTAGCCTTCAAACATAGAAATCTTGTTGGAGTTTGTCTTGAAACATTTGCTTTGGGTAATTCAACCCAATACAAGGAAAAATGTAAGATAGTGGAAAATCATATGGATTAACTTATGGTGAAGGAATCAGTTAAGTTTAAAAATAGCTATTAAAGCAATCCTTATCAAGGAAAAAATACAATAATAAATGAGATACTGTTTTGAAATTCAATTACCATATTATCTCTACATATCCACAACAAATACTTGTACCGTCTCCAAAACATTAATCATTATTATGGTACTGTGATGTTTGATAAAAAGTTGGTTTGTTTATTTAATTTCGTTTAGTTTTTGTTCTGCTTTCTATTGCTTTGTTTCAAGATGTTCTACATGGTTTTTCTGGAAAGAACTATTTTATTTTGCACAAGAAGACTCTTTGAAACAACATTCCACTGAAGGCAAAAAAAACCATTACACTTGCTAACATGAGATTGCAGTGTTTCCTACCCTTTCAAGAAAGAGATTCACCTGTCTCAGCTTTCCTCTTCCTTCTCTCCTTTCTTGTCTCTCAAGTCTGTCCTTGTAATAGTCTGTGCTTTCTAGTACTGAATATTTACTAAATATTTTACAAAGTTCTTCTTATGTTTTAGTATTAGAAGTGTTAGAGAAAAAAAACTTTGGAAGTTATTTTTGCCTGAAAGCAGAAGCCACTCAAAGCCAAAATATTCCACATGAAAATGAATGTTGATTTAAAGATAGCCACAGTGCTTCTGCACCAGATATGTATAATAGTATACAATTTCTTAGTATTTCAGTAGTTCTAAGATATTGTTTTCAGATCTCTATGGATAAAACTCTGAAGTTCTTACTGACTCTCTCTCAAAAAATAGCACTAGAATTTTAAATTAGGTGTTTGAAGTAGGGTTTACATACTCACTTGAAAGAGTTTCTACTTAAAAAGTAAGGTAGGAATTCTTAGAGTTGACTTTCAAATGAGCCTTTTTTCATTTCTCTTGGAGAGATACAGTCAAATAACTTCTGGTAGCTTCATAACTGTTATTCAGATTTGTTCCACTATTTTATATTTTCTTTGTATAAATAGCATTATGTTTGTGTTTTCTTGCTTTAATAGGGTATAGTCCTCCCAAAGGCAACAAATTCAAAACTAGTACTAATACTAATAATGAGTGACAGTTTTCATAATCAACTGTGAAAATGAATCAGAATACTCAAGTGCAAAAATGCAGTGGTAATTTCCAAAGAAGTGTTGATGTATGGCACAATCCATGGACTTTTACAATGTTTCATATCATTCTCCATTCCTTTTCAGAAACCAAACTGTTCTAACTGTGCATGGAGAGACTTTCATTTCTCACTCCTTGGAGAAGAGAAAAAAGAAGCAAAAGATTGCCACTCCTCTCTCAGTTAGGAAAAGATGTGCAAATGTAAAAAATAGATCTGTGTTCCACTGCTGCTGTAAACAAACCAGCAAAGGGGGGAAAAAAAGGATACTCTCTAAGGAAACACAGAAGAAAATAGTTCCTTGTCTGCATTAGGCTACAGTTCAAGCAAGTGACAGAGTTTGGAAGAGATGTGGAATGACACCCCTGTCTCTGCAGCTGGCAGTGGGCATGCCCTCACCTGTTTACAGTCACAATCATTTTTACTCGCATATCAAGAAAAAAAAACAAAATAATTGGGGGTATTTTTAATATAATTTCAAAAATTTTAACAGTAGAGGAAAATTCAAATAAAGTTGCCCAGTTCTGAATCAACTTCTAAAATGCAACATCTCCTCCTCCAAAAAAATCCTTAATTTCTCAAAAGTTGTTCATCAACATAGTAAACTGAAGACTAAATTATTTGGCTTCGAATTTAGTATGTGTTTATTTTAAAACCCTTAAAATTGCAATTATGATTAGTTATGTACGAGGAACTTTATGTGAGAACAAAATTATTACTGTAATAAAAGAGGTCTAAGAAGGCTGCAGTGACAGCATTATTAAATATAAGTTATCCATGTCTACTTATTTCCTACAGAGATTCTGGAATCAAGCCTAGGGCAACTATGGATACTTAAACTAGACATCTCAAGGGAATATGTCCATTTTACTAGAAGCACAATCAACACTACAAATTTCTCTTAGGCCCTCATGAATTTGAAGCTGGACAGTTAGGAGAAGTGTTTAAAGGCTTGTAAGATACCTGAATGCCATTGTTCAACAAGTACAAGAAAATGGAAACTCCAATATTTTGATACCCTAAACCAAATAAATTTATAAAGTCAGAAATATATTAGACAAAAAAAGTAATTTCTCATGACTTATGTGACTCCAGCAGGACAACTAATTAAAGAAATATTTTTTGATATGAAAATAATGAATTTGCTATATTTTCAAAGATTTTTTTTTAACTTCTTCATGTACTGGGTGGCTTGGATTTTCTTTTTTTTTTTTCCTTAAGGGTGAATGCATATGGTTTGCAATAGGATAGGACACCCTTTCTCCAGGTTTAACGTGGGAAACAAATTTATGAAAAACAACTGGTAAAATGCTTCAGAGACATATTTTGATCAGGAAACTCTGTGGAAGAGTGAAAACAAAGAAATGTATTTATGTTTAAAGATATTGAGTGTTTTAAGCCCTTGCATCTTGAGCACTAAATGAAGAAATCATATATTAATAAAACAATGTTGTGCATTACCCAGTAGAATAAGTAATAATTTCATGTTGAGAACACACACAAGAACACAAATCTCAGTATCATATATATCAAGCAATTCAAGCAAAAATGCTACTAACTTGTTTTGAATTTCCCATTCCTGGCCAATACAGTGTCCAGGTTTGAGACACCTTTTTTCGTATGTTCTTGTAAATGTAAGGCACCTCACAAATAGTGAAAGAAATTAATAATTTCAAGCACTAACAACAAAAGCAAACAAACAAAACCAAAACAGAACCAAAAAACAACCTGTATTGTAATAAAATGAAACAGTTACTTCAATGAAATGTGAAGATTAGCTTAACATAGTAGAGAAAAATTACAGATTGGATAAAAATATTGTGGGGAAAAGTCCTCATTCAATGCAAGTAGTTGTCTAGAATCATTTTGTTTAGCTTAAAGCCTCAGGTTTCTGGTAAGACAAAAGAACAATTGATCAACAGGAAGAATAAGTCAACATTTGAGTAAAACTAAATAAAACTTCACCCTTGTTTATACTAATATGTTCCTTTGCAATAAGTACTTGCATTATCCTCCTTCCTTTAAAAAAATGGAAAAAATATTAGATATTAAATTCTTCAGGAAGTTAAGTATGTTTACAGACATACTTTACAAACATGCATTCATCACAAGTAGCTCAAAATTTGATTGCTGGTTTAGACTGACTGTTCTCCACACCTCATTGCTAAGGGTTTTTTTACCCATGTAGTACATAATGAATAGCCTGGAAAGCTGCATTTTTCTTGTTGTTGGTTTTGTTAATTATTATTATTAATAGTAGTAGCAGTAGTAGTACATTAATTTAATACCTGAATAGTCTTATAAGGCATTCTTGATTTTTTGTTAGCTATAGATATTATTTTTTTGAAAATCCAAGAAATGTCATCCCAGATTTATAATGATAACTGTTGTTCTCAGCTTACACAAGAAAAATTAAATGTAAATTATATAATTTATCATATAATAAATTAATGATATTCTGTAACTGTTTTGATTTATTTTTCCAATGGAAGACTAGGGAACTTACTCATTGTCTTGGTTTGACAAGACAGGTGTCTGCCAGGGAAACTGGGGTTTCCCTTAGAATAGAGAATGCAAACCCCCCACCCCTGCCAAATTATAAATTTTCAATTAAGGGCTCTCAGGCAAAGATTTGGGAATAGGAATAACAGTTCTTTACTAGGAATATCAATAATACAAATGTGGTAGGAAACAAAACTACCCCACCAAACCAGCAAACAAACAACAACAATTTGGGAAAGCCCTGACAGAATCAGAGCTGCCACCTGGCACCCTGTTAGTCAGGGTGTTGGAAGCAGTCCAGAAGTGAGTCCTGGGATGACAGACGTGGCTCTGTTGGAGCAGGGACGATCCTGTAGCCAAAAAGGGTCTAGGAGTGATGAGGAAGGGTCTAGGAGTGATGAGGAGGGGTCCAGGGGTGAGGTGATGGTGAGATGGGGTCCGGCGATGATGAGATGGGGTCTGGCGAAGATGAGATGGGGTGCCGTCTTCCTCCCAGGAATCGGGGTGAAGCAAGTGAAATCCGTCCCCGGCCGGCTCAGTTTTCCCGGCAGCAATTGTAGACTCCCCCCACTGGGTGGGGCATCCCACAATAGGACCATGCATGCAAATGGGGCTTCTGGGGCTCTGGGGGGAGCGGGTATAGTCCGGGGGTATAGTCTGTTGATGGCCCATTACCCAAAAGGCACCCGCCCCTCCCCCCCGTCCCCCTCCTTCCAAAGTTACAAGAAATAAAGAACAATTCCCCAACTGCTTTCAGCAGATGAAAATAGAATACACATTTTTGATTCCATAACCCAGGACATTATCCACCCCTTATTCTATTATCATCTGCATCATACCTAAAGCAATGAACTACTAGCAGAATGAACCCCTACACTCAGTTCTTACTTAGGATTAGGTTTTCCTGGGGTACACAACTGGTTTTTCCATCTTTCTGCATTACCCACCAAGTGTAACCAGGTCCTTGAGCAAAAACAATCCCACGGATGGGTTCGCCTTTGCCTGAGGTGGGGTTAATCCAGACAGCCTTTCCTAAAATACCTCTCATGTGTACCACAGGGACTTTATCTCCATCTACTGTGTGCAAAGGGGTAGACTGGGCAGGACCAGCTCGATTGATGGAGCCTCGGGTGTTGACCATCCAGGTGGCTTTTGCTAAGTTCACTTCCCAGTTCTTAAAGGTCCCTCTGCCAAGTGCCTTTAGAGTGGTCTTAAGTAGTCCATTGCACCGTTCCACTTTCCCGGCAGCTGGTGCATGATAAGGGATGTGATAGATCCATTCAATGCCGTGTTCTTTAGCCCAGGTGTTTATAAGGCTGTTCTTGAAATGGGTCCCGTTGTCTGACTCGATTCTCTCAGGGGTGCCGTGTCTCCACAGGACTTGTCTTTCAAGGCCCAGGATGGTGTTCCGGGCGGTGGCATGAGGCACAGGATAGGTCTCCAGCCACCCAGTGGTGGCTTCCACCATGGTCAGCACATAGCGCTTGCCTTGGCGGGTTTGGGGCAGGGTGATGTAATCAATCTGCCAGGCCTCCCCATACTTATATTTGGACCACCGTCCACCGTACCAGAGGGGCTTCACCCGCTTGGCCTGCTTGATGGCAGCACACGTCTCACAGTCATGGATAACCTGAGAGATACTGTCCATGGTTAAATCCACCCCTCGGTCTCGTGCCCACTTATAGGTGGCATCTCTGCCCTGATGACCTGAGGCATCATGGGCCCACCGAGCTAGGAACAACTCTCCCTTATGTTGCCAATCCAAGTCTATCTTAGACACTTCTATCTTCGCGGCCTGATCTACCTGTTCGTTGTTCCGGTGCTCCTCATTAGCCCGACTCTTGGGAACATGGGCATCCACATGACGGACTTTCACAGGTAGTTTCCCTACTCTGGTGGCGATGTCCTTCCACTCATCAGCAGCCCAGATTGGTTTTCCCCTACGCTGCCAGCTGACCTTTTTCCACCTTTCCAGCCAGCCCCACAGAGCATTAGCTACCATCCACGAATCGGTGTAGAGGTAGAGCTTTGGCCACTTCTCTCTTTCAGCGATGTCCAGGGCCAATTGAACAGCTTTGAGTTCAGCAAGCTGGCTTGACCCACCTTCTCCTTCAGTGGCTTGTGCAACCTGTCTTGTGGGGCTCCACACAGCTGCTTTCCACTTCCGGTTCATCCCTACGATGCGACAGGAACCGTCAGTGAAAAGAGCGTAGCGTGCTTCTTCTGCTGGCAGTTGGTTATATGGTGGAGCTTCTTCAGCCCGGGTTACCTGCTCTTGTTCTTCTTCCTCGGTGAGACTGAAGTTCTCAGCTTCCGGCCAGTTGGTGATCACTTCCAGAATCCCAGGGCAATTCGGGTTTCCAATACGGGCGCGCTGAGTGATGAGGGCAATCCATTTGCTCCAGGTGGCATCGGTGGCGTGATGGGTGGAGGGAACCTTTCCTTTAAACATCCACCCCAGCACTGGTAGTCGGGGTGCCAGGAGGAGTTGTGCTTCAGTGCCAATCACCTCTGAGGCAGCTTGAACTCCTTCATAGGCAGCCAAGATCTCCTTCTCCGTGGGAGTGTAATTGGCTTCAGACCCTCTGTAGCTTCGGCTCCAGAATCCCAGTGGCCGGCCTCGAGTCTCACCAGGCACCTTCTGCCAAAGGCTCCAGGACAGACCATGGCTCCCAGCTGCGGAGTAAAGCACATTCTTTACCTCTGGTCCCGTCCTGACTGGGCCAAGGGCCACCGCATGAGCGATTTCCTGCTTGATCTGGGCAAAGGCGTGTTGCTGCTCTGGACCCCAGTGGAAATCGTTCTTTTTGCGGGTAACCAGGTACAGAGGGCTCACAATCTGACTGTACTCAGGGATGTGCATCCTCCAGAAACCTATGGCACCTAGGAAAGCTTGTGTTTCCTTCTTGCTGGTCGGTGGAGACATCGCGGTGATCTTATTAATGACCTCTGTGGGGATCTGACGCCGTCCATCTTGCCACTTCACTCCCAGGAACTGGATCTCTCGGGCAGGTCCCTTGACTTTACTCTTCTTAATGGCAAAGCCAGCTTCCAAGAGAATCTGGATGATCTTTTCTCCTTTCTCGAAAACTTCCACTGCCGTGTTTCCCCACACAATGATGTCATCAATGTACTGTAGATGTTCCGGAGCCTCACCCTTCTCCAGTGCAGCCTGGATCAGTCCATGGCAGATGGTGGGACTGTGCTTCCACCCCTGGGGCAGTCGGTTCCAGGTGTACTGAACGCCCCTCCAGGTGAAAGCAAACTGGGGCCTGCACTCTGCTGCCAAAGGAATGGAGAAGAAGGCATTGGCAATATCAATGGTCACATACCACTTTGCTGCCTTGGACTCCAGCTCATACTGGAGCTCCAGCATGTCCGGCACGGCAGCGCTCAGTGGTGGAGTCACTTCATTCAATGCACGATAGTCCACAGTCAATCTCCATTCCCCTTCAGACTTACGCACAGGCCAAATGGGACTGTTGAAGGGTGAGTGGGTTTTGCTGACCACCCCTTGGCTCTCCAGTTTACGAATCATCTCATGGATCGGAGTCACAGAGTCTCTGTCAGTACGGTATTGCCGACGGTGTACTGTTGCTGTGGCGATTGGCACCTGTTGTTCTTCAACTCTCAGCAGTCCCACAGCAGAGGGGTCGTCGGAGAGACCAGGCAGGGTATTTAGTTGTCTGATGTCTTCCGTCTCTACAGCAGCTACTCCAAAAGCCCAACGATATCCTTTTGGGTCTTTGAAATGTCCATTTTTGAGATAGTCTATGCCAAGGATGCACGGGGCCTCTGGACCAGTCACAATGAGGTGTTTCTGCCACCCATTCCCAGTCAAACTCACTTCGGCCTCCAATACAGTCAGTTGCTGGGACCCCCCTGTCACTCCAGAAATAGAGATGGGTTCTGCTCCCACATACCCTGACGGCATCAGGGTACATTGGGAGCCAGTGTCAACCAAAGCCGTGTATTTCTGTGGGTCAGATGTGCCAGGCCATCGGATCCACACAGTCCAATAGATCCGATTGTCCCTCTCCTCTACCTGGCTAGAGGCAGGGCCCCTCTAGCACTGGTTATTCCCTCCCTGAGCATACATACTAGAGGTTCCAGCATCCTGACTACTGACAGCCTGGGCATAGGAGGTTGAGGATACTTTCATTTTAGTGGCACCCCTTTGGTGAGTGTTCCTCTCCTTGAGCTCACGCACCCGGGCTGCCAGGACATAGGTGGGTTTCCCATCCCACACTCCCATGTCTTCCCCATGGTCACGCAGGTAAAACCACAGGTCAGCTCTCGGGGTGTACCCTCTCTCTCTGGCTGGGGGTCGTTGGGCTCTGACTCTGGGGCCTGTGACTCGCACCGGTGCCACATTGGAACTGCTCTTCCTCATCTCCTCCCTCACCTCCCTCATTTCCTCTTTGAGCTCTTTCACCACGGCAGAGATATGAGCCTGCAGCGGGCCATTGATCATGCTCTCATAATTCCTAAGCTTAGTGGCAACAGCCCCCACTGTCACTTGGTTGTCCTCAGCATTAATGGTTGCAATGAATGTAGTATACTGAGATGGCCCCAGATTTGCCAGGTTCCATAACATCTGCGCTGTGCATCTAACCTTGTCAGGATCATTATCATGCTGTCCACTCCTCCCAAAAAGTACCTCTAGTACTGCCACTTCCCTCAGCTGTTGGATTCCCTCCTCCAGAGTTTTCCAGCGCATTCTATGGTGGTGCTCCTGCATTCTTTCTCTGTGGACAAATCTTTCTCTCACACTCGTTAAAAGCCGCTGCCAGAGGGAAAGAGGTCCAGGCTCCCTTACAAATACCTGATTTATACCTGAGTCCTGGGTCAAGGGTCCCAAATTCCTGGCCTCCCCACCATCTAGTTGGACACCTGTGCCCATAAGATCCCAAACCCGAAGTAGCCAGGCAGTGTAAGCCTCACGTCCCCGCCGTACAATATCTTTTTGCAAATTACGGAGACTTTCATATGACAGGGACTCAGTGATGATCTGAACATGTGATTCCCTTGTGTCTTGTGAGGGCCCTCCCTTCTTATCTTTACTCTCTGGGTTTGCTGTTTTCACTTTAGATTTCCTTGTTTCCACAGGGGCAACTGCTGCTGGCTGTGACTGCCCCTGTGTGTCAGCTGGAACCTGGACAGTTGTAATGTCTGCGGGTTCTGTATCAGATTCTCTTTTGTCAGGGCAGGGTGAAGGTTTCTCACCAGCTGGGGAAATGTACTCTTTCAGCATCTGGTTCATCTCATGCATTTCTTTTATCAGAGCCTTCACCCAAACCGGGTGGTTTATGCCTGAGGCTGGCTGTGGGACAGGGGTGGGCTCTTGGGCAGCATCATTATTCTTTGGGGTAGTTATCAGAGTGCTTACCCAGGCCAGTCTCCCTTTATCTCTGAATACCAAATAGAATAGGCCTATAAGCAGCACCAACCACTGTATGACGTCATTAGCATTCAGAGGGAAATTTAACCCTTGAAAAGCTGGTGGAGTAGACCCAAAAAACTGAGTGAAGGATTGGGAGAAAATTTCCCCAGGTGCCATTTCCTCACAATATGTACCATTATTAAAGTAACCCCAGAAACACAGAGTTAGTCTATGATAGCCCTGAATCCATGTGCCTGCTTTCCAAAGGAAGTTAAAAATCCACGAATTCCTCACCTTATTAACCCACAAAATAAACTGGATGCCAGCCACAGTAGCCTTGGTTATAGGGCCCATGTTTAGATAAGGGCCAGCAAATGGCAGAAATACAGCCACAACCACGTGCCAGCCAAACCAGGGAAAGCTGGACCACATGATTTTGAGCAGTAGACTTCTATCTAGTACACAAGAACTGTTATTCCTCTGTCTCAATGCCCTTGTGCCCCACACTTGGGCGCCAAAATCTGTCTTGGTTTGACAAGACAGGTGTCTGCCAGGGAAACTGGGGTTTCCCTTAGAATAGAGAATGCAAACCCCCCACCCCTGCCAAATTATAAATTTTCAATTAAGGGCTCTCAGGCAAAGATTTGGGAATAGGAATAACAGTTCTTTACTAGGAATATCAATAATACAAATGTGGTAGGAAACAAAACTACCCCACCAAACCAGCAAACAAACAACAACAATTTGGGAAAGCCCTGACAGAATCAGAGCTGCCACCTGGCACCCTGTTAGTCAGGGTGTTGGAAGCAGTCCAGAAGTGAGTCCTGGGATGACAGACGTGGCTCTGTTGGAGCAGGGACGATCCTGTAGCCAAAAAGGGTCTAGGAGTGATGAGGAAGGGTCTAGGAGTGATGAGGAGGGGTCCAGGGGTGAGGTGATGGTGAGATGGGGTCCGGCGATGATGAGATGGGGTCTGGCGAAGATGAGATGGGGTGCCGTCTTCCTCCCAGGAATCGGGGTGAAGCAAGTGAAATCTGTCCCCGGCCGGCTCAGTTTTCCCGGCAGCAATTGTAGACTCCCCCCACTGGGTGGGGCATCCCACAATAGGACCATGCATGCAAATGGGGCTTCTGGGGCTCTGGGGGGAGCGGGTATAGTCCGGGGGTATAGTCTGTTGATGGCCCATTACCCAAAAGGCACCCGCCCCTCCCCCCCGTCCCCCTCCTTCCAAAGTTACAAGAAATAAAGAACAATTCCCCAACTGCTTTCAGCAGATGAAAATAGAATACACATTTTTGATTCCATAACCCAGGACACTCATCTTCCATTATCCAGTAGAAAAATATTTTTTAAATCCTAAATAATATCACTTTTCCAGACCTCTTAAAAAAGTTTTCTGCTCCATGATATGCAGAAAATCTTGATTGAGCTATAATTTTGAAACTTACACTATTATGGCACTGACTCTAGGAGGTATTATGCTACTTTGAACTGAATTTCATTTTGGTTTAAGTACTATTTGCATTCTATAAAATAGTCATCATTTAGCTGTTGGTTTGGTTTTGTTGGTGGTTTTTTTTACAGGATTTTTTTAATGCAACAGAAGACACTGAAGCAATTACTTTTGTTTATGGAGTTCCAGTGGTATAACAGATTCAATAATATCTATTCCAGCATGGAGAAATTCAGTGTCAAGGGTCAAGAAAACAGCCAGCTCCAACACTCTTTCTACTTTATCTTGGTCTCCTTATCTACATATAAGATGCCATATATATGCAGAGCTCATACTAGTAGTTGTAATGTATCAAGGAGTATCTGGTGGTATCTTATACTATTATTCTTTTGACACTTACTGATCCTGTGACTGGATACATATGGAGGAAATGGGAAAATTAAAGCATGGCAGCATGTCCAATTACTGTTTATTTGAGTCTCAGAGTCCTACTCTCAGGTAAGATATTCCTTAACTTCACCAAACTCTAAACTAGATTATTTTTTCATTTAAAGGTCTGTTTGTCTTTCTCCTTTTCTTCCACGAAAATGTAATTTCATGCTAAACTACTTTTAGCAGACATAAAACTTTCTTTTCGGTACTAGAAAAAGATAAGGCTAACTCAGAAGTTATTCTAATGAGTCAGTGGCACTGTGTTAAAGCAAAACCCTAGAGCAAGTTTAGAATCAGCCAGATTGAAACAAGCAAATACAAGTATATCAGTCTGCAGCCCAGAAGTAATTTTCTACCTCCTGTGTACCTGTGGCAGCTATCTGTATTTGCTGCTTTCCCATCAGCATCAGCAAATGTAACCACTTAAACCTGATCCTTCTGTCCTGATCAGTTACATGGAGAAAAGGCAGTAGAGATCTGTCTTAATTCATGTGGGATGCCCTTAATGCTTCCCCTAGAGTGAACATGTTTTTTTCTTACTAGAATTATCTTCTTTCTCTTTCTTACAGTTATTTATCTGTTTCCATATCTCATAAGGGATACTTGAAAGCTTCTGTCTAAACCAAGTCCGAATTATGTAAAATTAAGAACAGGCTGTTGAAAATTCAGTCAGAGAACACGTGCTGTCATTTTCAACACCATTGGCAATGCCTTGAATTGCAGAGGATGTAAAATAACCAGGAGTTTTCATCTGCACTCAGAACATTGAATATTTCTTAGTAAAATATAGAAGTCAGATTAGCTTCAAAGTACAAAACCTATTTGTCAGAGGAGAGATCTGTATGGAAATGGTGAAAGTCCTGTTTGGATAAAACCCTGCATTCACATATGAGCAAAAGCTGTGTTCTGACAATGTAGCTCTAATTCAGAGTACAGCATGTTTTGTGAGCCATCTTGATGAATGACAGCTAAGTAAAAAAATTGCAGGTGGGGTTCACGGTGTGAAAAATTGGCATTCTGGAAAGTGACACAAGATCTGGGTACACCCCATACATTACTAATTTTGTGTAGTTGGAGGTCTGGTATCTCACAATACATATAAACGTAGGGTCATATCTCTGACTGGAGACTGCTGCTTTAGGTCGCCTATAGGATGCTGTCATACGTCCACTTGTCTTTAAGTAGAAGAGAAAACCACAAGAGTACCTGACATGTTTGGTCTTCCTTGCATGGTGATGATTTTGCTCATCTTGTTGTCCATTTATTGCTCTTACCCATCAGACACTGAAATAGCTATCACTGTTCTTTTCAGATCCATCCTCATAAGGATTTTATGCTCGTGTAAATTTAGACCACACTTCCTACATATTCTATAAGAAACAAAAGATAGAAATTGCATAAAGCCAACTTTTGGCAAAGGTATTGTTTTAATTCCATTTTTACCTAGAAATATTATAATATATATAAATCTTATACAAATATGAAAAGTAGTTACTACCTTTGTAATGGACTATTATTTATCATATTTACCTAATTATGAATTACTGCAGAATTACTAGAACCAGCAGGTCTGTTTTAGAGTGAGAAGCTAAGATTAAACTCACTTGTCCTCAACTGCCTAGAAACCTGGCAGGAGCTGTAGGAAGAAAAGGCAAGTGCTTTTGAATCCCTTTCTCAGTTCACAAGGAGAGATTTTTTTTCCCCTTCCTTCAAAATACCATTGAACTGAAACCCCAAAAAATTGACCAGCTGTGTCTGTTTATACTTTGGTCACCAGTTTAACTTTGCAGTTAAGCTTTTCTGCAACAATTTGACCATCCTTTCAATTGGTAGCATTGATAAATAATAGCTATTTGAACAGAGAGCACAAGACATTCAGAAGCAAACTCCATGGCATATATCAAAGTGTTCATTTTGCACCGTATCTTGAAAATTCAATTCTTATAAAAGCAAAATCATTACAGAGACACAAATGGTCTGAGGACAGAACTGGGAGCACATGGGGGTTGTTTTCAATTGAAGCATAAAAGAGTTTTAAATCAATTTTAAAGTTCAATACCCTCCAAGGGAGGGTAATGAGGAAAGTATATGCAGCAATCCTATTTTCCTTGAGAATATTTTTTTAGTTTGCTGTGTTACCCAGGAGGTTTTAACCTTGATTTTCCTGGATGGGTAGGTAAGTGGAGAACAATATGCAAGTACCTGAGCGGGTCAAAACACATAAAGATTAATTCTGTATTATGACAAACCTTGTGTACTTGAATCCACAGCTCTGACTTATATTTTTACAAGATAAACTTGGTCCATATGGTCAAAGAATAATATCTCTTTAAATTAACTAATTAGCCAAAAAGGGCAGGAAACATGCTGAACTATAGAGATAAAGGATTTACTTTCTGTTTGTTGAACTCTAACCAAGTAGTTCTTTGGTTCAGAGGAGAACATTGATGAGTTTTCGTCCCAATTTTTTCAAAACTGGCAAAATAGGTACTGTGGGCTGGTGGAAAGATAGTTTGAGTTTAAACTAAATTAATTCACTTTAATTCACGCAAAATGTTTTGAGGTGGGAAAAAATGAAAAATGGACATTCTTATCAACATATTTTGAAGACAATCTGCTCTTTGAAATGTCAGAAGCAACCTCAGTAAAGACACCATAGAGTGAAATAAAGTGGACCACGCAACACAAAGAGTGCAAAATATCAATAGATATCACTATCATACATAAGACAGAAGTTAAAAAGTGGACTATATATGTTCTCTTTACCTAATGTGCATGGTGTTCTGTATGTCATGGTTTAAGATGACAAGGCAGCTAAAACACCACACAGTCTCTTGCTCACAACTGTCCCTATAATGGGATGAGGAGGGAACTGGGGAAAAAATTGAACTTGTTAGACAAAGTTTAACAGGACAGAAACGGGAGAAAAAGTAATGATGGTGCTAGCAATAATAATGATACAAAATTTAGACTATACAAAGTAAGGTACTTTCACATGCTCACCACCTGCTGACTGATACCCAGCCATCCCTTAGCCAACTGTCCCCCAGCTTTATATTCTAAGTGTGACACCACATGGAATGGAATATCCTTTTGGCCAGTTTGGATTGGCTGTTCTCTCCATATCTCCTCCCAATTTCTTGTGCTCCTCTATGCCTACTCACTTGTGGGGTGGTTTGAGAAGCTGAATAGACCTTAACTTAGTGTAAACATTGATCAGCAACAACTAAAATATCAGTATGTTATGAACATTATTCTCATTCTAAATACAAAACAACTCTATACCAGCTACAT
This sequence comes from Phylloscopus whistleri, assembly GCA_017589585.1. Taxonomy (NCBI): domain Eukaryota; kingdom Metazoa; phylum Chordata; class Aves; order Passeriformes; family Phylloscopidae; genus Phylloscopus; species Phylloscopus whistleri. Next base: position 2,264,793 of record JADMLD010001397.1, on the reverse strand, counting down.
GGAGCAAAATTAGCTCTATCCCAGATGAAATCAGGACCAAAAAATGCTATTAGGAATTCAAGTGTTAAATCCCTTTAGTTAAAGGTAGTGCTAATACTAAAAGTCTAATAAAAAGCTATTTAGTGACATTTTGCTTCTTAAGATATCCATCAGATAACCCATGCATAACTGTGATTCTGTGTTAAATAATGTGCCAGTACTTATTTACCATATAACAACTGCCTTATTAAACAGGAATTAAATACATATCAGAGATATTTAGTCTGAGGTGTTGCTGATATCAAACTGCTTCATGTTTTTCAATGGCTATTTGCAAAGTATAATTGCTGTATTTTTAAAATATTTCTGTTCAGTTTTATTTACTAGAACTCAACTTTAGGGTTCTTTGCCTCCTAAGTGGTGATCAGGGTAACAGGGCCACTGGGGGCTTTGAACTCTCAGAAAAGTTTGGTGAAGTTCTGTGTAAAAAAATTAATCTCTGCTGAGTATTAATGCATTCCACCAGGATGCACCATCCCTGGAAGCGTTCAAGGCCTGATTGCATGTGGCTTTGAACAACCTGGACTAGTGCCATGTCAGGGGTGTTGGAACTAGATGATCTTTAGGTCCCTCTCAACCCTAACCATTCAATGAATCCATGATTTTATTAATACCTGTGGGGTATAAATGTGTCATCTTGGGAGTGTATCTACAAAGAAATAGTGAAGCTGAGCAGCTCTGGCAGATGTATCAAAAAAAAAAGGCTCATTCATAGCTTGAGGACTAAACTATCTTGAAGGCAAGTATTCTTTCTCATGGTATGAATCAGATGTTGCATGTATCCTTTTGATATTAAATATAAATTTGTCATGCTTTCATAGTACTTTCTTCCCTTTAGAGTTGTGCATCACACTGCAGGGGGGAAAAAAAGGATTTACTCTCACACTATGAATTTCAATCCTCTTCTTCCCAAATTTAATTTTTATGAATTCTGGAACAAGTCAGTACAATGCAGAAGAGAAATTTTCTCTTTTAATGAAATTGAGAAAATTTGGGATTTAATTTTGCATGTCTCCTAATAATTTTTTTATTTTAAATCTCTTAAAAGAAAGAACACATCTCTATACAGCATTGATATATATCGAATACAAGCCTTACAGCCAATACAATTAAACATCTGAGCAATGCTTAGGCTTTTCAAAGTTAATTATTTATTCTATTTAAATTTCTAATCCTATGAAATTGATAATTTTGTAGATATATAAATCTTTTACTTATTTATAAAATTCTTTATGTAAGTATTGAAAGTTTTCAAGTTTGATTTTTTCACAGCTGATCTAAATTCTTATGAGAATAATGCTGGCTTTAACAGAATTTTAAAAATCCCTTGGCTTAAACAGAAACTTGTCTGAAAAAAACTGGCTAAAAGTAAGGAAGCTGTAATTTGGCCTCTAATCAAAGAAACTTTCAGACATTTATTTTAATCAGCCATCAGTCCTGGTGTTTTTCCCCTGAAAAACTGTGATTAATGTTAAATGTGAGTTAGTATAAGAATTCTAAATTAACATTCAGCAGGAAACAGTAGTAGAATATTGGAAAACTCTTCTGGAAAGAATTAACTTGCCACTCTTCAGCAGTCCAAGGAGAATATTATATCTTAGCTCTGGAGAATTCTCTGGATTACTTTTCTTTGAAGCAAAAACAGAGAAAGAAGGTTGTGGTTGTATGACAGGCTCACTTAAAACTGTGACCGAAAAAAGTAAATTTAATGGCTATCTTTGATATTTTTTATAATTAAAGGAAACACAATATCCACTTTTTTTTCACATTTTTGAGACACAGATATGTACACAAAATACATATATACACAAATATACACACATTTATACACACACATGCAGAAAAATATGTCTTTAATATGTGGCTATGCACTGTGGAATGAAATAAAAGATACATGCTCATGAGAACTACCTCTGGGGTTTTCTTCAAAATGAAACATTTTCAGAAACCTGACATTGTCAGGATGGGGGGAGAGGGTTGAGCAAACCATAAAGAGAGAGAAGTGCTTGCTGACAGGTTGACAAAAGTACATGTAGCCTTTCCTTCTAGAGGGGAGAGGTTAGGCACTACACCACCACAGCAGAACCTTGGGGTATTACACAGCTATCCATTCTCAGCTTTCACAGTGATGAATGAGGTCTTAGCAGATGCCTTGCAGAGAACTGGCAAGCCCAAGAAGCAGAAAGGATGAGATTACTCATATGTCTGCCCTTTTCCCCTCTCAGATCGGGTGAGGCAGGTGATTAAAAGATAAAGTCTTGGGTGATCTAATCAAAGCCATCTGCTCCCACTCTAGTCAAGTAAGAGAAATTCTCAGAAGCTCAAGGAACATGAAGAGTTGGTTTAATCAGAACTTAAACAGAAATATTATTGTAAAAGCACTCAGGGGCTCTGAGGACAATCCTCCTATTCATTGAGGAGCTCCAGGTATATGGATATAACTTTTTTAACTGGTTCTCAGACTTCAAAATACCCTCAGTTACATTAAGCAAAATTAAGGATTCAATAAAACCTGATGGATTTGAGCATGAGGGGAAAAAAGCCTAAACCTGTCACCAGATACTTACCTTAAGGGGAATGAGGCTTCTTGCAATTTCTTCTAAAGCATCAAATACTGTCTGAAACCATATGTAACATATCCATTTTTGTCTGGTGATGACAAGTCTCATTCAGAAGATTATTAACAATTAAATTAATAAATGTATCCTTAATTTGAACCTTTTTTCCTCATCTTTTGTAATAAACAGAAGAAAAAATCCTAACAGAATATTCTGAAATCAGCAGCCTTTGTGATAACCAGGATGAAACATTTACAAAATTGCCTACTCTTTTTTAGGGGAAAAAACCCTAATTATTAAATACCCCATAGCCCAAGGAAACTAAGAACTTTATTCTGTGTACAGACCTGCTTCACAAAAATGTAAAGTTCTAATTTCACTAAGTTGTAAATGGGAAATGATGACCAGCTTTTTCAGTTGAAATTCCTGTTTTAGTCTGCTTGGGTTCATGCATGTATGATAGTCAAGAGAGACATGGGCATTTCTCATAACCATAGTGAAAGGCTGCCTGGTATTTCAGCAGAGGTTTGACTGTCTTCCACCTATTTTTATTATATTGCTTTTTCAAAGGATTATTAGTATGTCAGCCAGTCCTTCAATGAAATTCAGTAGTATTTTGAGATGCACAAAATTTTCCTCATTGCATCTATTTATGGAGACAACATGATATTCATTCTCCCTAATCTACCCCTAATTTTCTATGCAAATACTGCCAGGCTCACTCAAGGCCACTGGATTTAGTTACTCACTTGACTGAAAAGCATGTCAATGCAAATTCAGGCTGATAAACCAGCAGAGAAATCTCCAGGGCTTCAGCAAGTTATAATTTAACCACAGTATTAACAAAACAAGATAGCAATTATGCAAGGAATCAGCTGAAAGGTTATTTTTAATTTTAAATTTCTGCCTCTGTACAGCTGGGTGTTGGAAGTAAAAAGCAAGACGAGGCACGTGTCCCCATTAGGCAGGCCTTTGGAAACCAAGCAGCATACTGTACTAAGCATTATGCTGTGGATGTTTCACAGTAAATTTATCAGCACTAGCCCTGAAAGCAAATGGTTTTCTGGTGTGGTGGAATGTTCTTTTTAATATTAGTATATCAAATATTTTTGGCTCTGACAGTGACAGCAAATTAGTGCTGACTTCATAAAGACAGAACTGTATGCAAGCTTGGGGACATTACAAGGGCTCTTCTGACTGTCATAAGTCCTCACCTCCAGGACTGTCTTGTCCTGAATTCGAGCTTCACCATGAAGTCAGATTGGCTGAATTCTTAACTTTCTCGTTCTTCACCGTTTAATCACTTGTGTAATATCCTTGTAGAGGCCCTCTAACAGACCTATTTACATTAAAGATTTGATTTTATGTGCTCCCATTTGTAGTGGCGTGTTTTTCTTTATGCATATTTTTGTAAACCCTTTTGAGTGGTTTATCCTGTTTCCTCCCAATATGTTCGGTTTTACCCCAAGTTTTCCCCTCCCTTGCCCAGCTGTCATTCACTACCCAGACCCACCTGTTACCTCATTTACAAGACGTCAGCCCTTCCTGTTGTATTCCTTTAGGGAATGTTTTTTTTCTTCAGAACCCCCTGAAGCCTGTAATCATGTAGTTTGACCGTTCCTTCCTATCTTGACCCTATTGACTGAGGTCCAGCTATTTTTTCCTAAGCAGGAGACTAGATAAAGTCCTGTTCTTCCTTGTTCTTTCTCTTTCTGCCCTGGAATCCTTCCAGAATAAAGCCTTGGACTAATCCCAGGGGGTGAGAGCCTCTTTTGGAATCTTTTGTCCTGTACCCTGAGATATTCCTCCAAAGCCCCTCAAGGAATTGAGCTAGCCAAAGGAGCCCGGAGGATGGGGGGGGGTGGGGGTTGGGGGAGGTGGGGCGGGGAGTATTTCACCTTCCTAATCCATTTTCTTCCAGAGAGTTCCCTCTCAGTCCTAAACCCCTCCCTGGAATTCCCCTATTCGTTGAAGCCCCATTGGTCCTTGTGATCCTTTCCACTCCCATTGCCTTTCCTATAGGTTGTCATATTGTGAGCCCCTCCTTACTCCCCTCCCCGTTATATCCCTGATTGGTGAAGAGTTGTATCCTCCCCCTGTTCCTCCCCCGTTTAAAAGACGGTGCAAGCACAGGCTCTTTGGTTTTTTTGTCACTGCACCCCTTGGAGAATAAATCCTTTGAGAAGCACAGGAGAGACCCCTCCCTGTTCTTTACTCTGATCCTCAGCACATCACATCCAAGAGCCGCTGAGCGCATTCAGCCGCGGTGTTGGGCAGCCCGGCTCTGCACTGCTGCTTGTGTCATGGCCGGGCCCGGGCGCAGCCACTCTTGGCACGGTGCTGGGGAGTGTGAGCCAGCTGGGTCTCTCTGGCATCGTGTCACTCATTTGTTCTTGGTGAACTTATTGTTCCTCCTTACTCATTAGCTGCTCGGCAATCTCCCATCATGTAGAGCTGGTTCAGTTCCTGGGCAGTCACAGCCCCTATAGGAGGCAGTTCTGCAGCCTCTGTAAGCCTGTGAAGGTGACAAGGCTGCTCTCAGGCCCCTGACAGTGTCTGCCCCTACCTGACACTTCTGGGGCTTCCACATCCTGTCTACAACCTAGGACTCAATGTCAGCTTCCCAGGGCCATCAGCCCTTTTCCAGCAACAGCATGGCAGGGCTGCTCTGCAGCTCTCCACAGTCCTGCCCTGCCTGGTTCATCTGCAGACCCACAACCCATCCTGTCCCTGGCCCATTTCCACCTCCATGCCTGGGGCTAGGTTGTGCCCACTGGCACACCTGCTCTGCTCCTGGTTGGGACAATGGGGTGGACCCTGGCTGTCAGTCCCTGCCCTGTTTCCTTGGAAAGAACCCCTATGAAGGCCCATATCCCTGTGAGAGCTGGTGACATCTGCAGTGCCCTGAACACACGGTCAGCATCTCTGTGAGACAATTGAGAAGAGGCAGGGAGTAAACTCACTGAAAATTAGCTGATTGTATCCATGAATCGTTAAGATGTTCCACGCCCAAGTTCTAGTTGCTCCAAGGCAGCTAGTCCTGTTCCAATCATCCTAGTCTGGATGTTAGTCATTTCCAGCAGACAGTTAGGGTGTTTCTACATTTTTCTGAGGTAGGAGAGGACAAAATAAAACTGATACTACCCCAACATGGTCACTCTTTACCTCAGGTCAGAGAAAAGTCCATTTCACACTTAAATTACTAGAATAAAGGCAGCCAAGATAAACTCTCCATTCATATTACAGGCTTGATTCAGTTTCCTGGACATCCAGTTGCTGGGTTTATTGGAAATAAATTAAGGAGTATCCAGCCGGAACCTCAGCAGCCACAAGGGAAAGCCTTGGGTAAACAGTAGGTTTCCCTCAGATCAGTCAGTTCAGATGAATGTCTCACAGATCCTGAGGCATATGAGATGTCACTTCTATGATAACACATGTGCAATTGAATCAGGGCCTTTGTGCTTACACAAGCACAGCACCCCCATAACAGACAGGTTTCTACAATATAGAAGCTTTTGAAAAATATGACAGGAAATTTTAATTTGGAAAGGTGCATTACACAGCTATGATTGCCATTGATTTACTTTTTAAAGTTCTAAAATCTTGGGACACAGTTTTGGAAATCATCGCTTTGGTATAACACAAAGGAAGATATGATCACTGGAAACGTTTTATATAAGAAACAGCTTTAAATTAAGAGTCTTGGATGGTGCATACTGTAAGTAGTTTTCTGTTCTCCTGTTTATCTGATTCAGCCCAGCCTACTTACATGATATGGCAGAACACGTAAAAGTGGTTTTTGCATGTGTGAAAAAAGTAGGTTTTGCATGTAGTTTTTGAATACAATTCAAAGCCTTTTGAAATCAGTTGGATACTTTTCTTGCTTTCCCAGGAGAATTAGACATGTAATGTGGCACTGAGCATCTCAGATATTCAGATGGGAGGCTTCATTACATGGAAATAGGGTTTTTTTTAACTGGACAGCTTTGACTGTCTCCATATTTTGTGTGAACTTCCATGTTCATGACTACACATTTTAATTATTTAAAGTGCCTGAAGCCAGAGGCAGACACTTCAAACTGCATAAAAATAAATTAATAAATAGCAGTAGTAATGTTTATTTTTTCTGATGGATACACAGACTGGCCACTCTTGATATAATCTGAATGTTTGAACAATATACATCTGAAACCTTAAGCAGTATGAAAACTAGCTTTCAAATTACAAAGCCTGGATTCAGAATGTTTTCATGAGTTTGACATGGCAGTTGAGTATGAACAAGAGGAGCTAAAGAAGACATGATATAAGAAAGACTATTAGCAGACTTGGAGTTGCTGTCACAAGATCTTCATCTGCATTAGGCTGGACATTATTATACTATTCATAACTGTCTTTCTTTGAGCTGTTTAGATAGTCTAGTAACAGGTGCTTTTACTATTTCCTTCATTTTCTTATAGATGGGTTGACAGAATTTGAAACTAAACTGGAATTACACCATTCCTGTAAGGTTAGCACTGGTCTTTTCTCCAGCTACGTCAGTGGTTTTGCTTTCTGTATAGTTGCCATGCAAGTTTCTGAGTATCCAGAGCCAGAAGAAAAAAAAAAAAAAAAAGGAAAAAAAACCCTCTTGAGAACATACTGCCCAACTGATCACAGATCAAAATATTTTGTAGTAAAGGCATTGCTTATTTCTATTATTCCTTCTTCTTCCCTCACTCCAGCATTTTTCATGATCCTGTTACTGAGAAGTTCTTGACATTACATTTGTGACTGCCATATAATTTTATTGAAACATACATATTCTCTTTTATTCTTTTGAAGGGCAAAATATTGAAGTGATATCCCTCTTGTTTTTGATTTGTTTCCAAAGGGAAAATAAATGTGTCTCTTTCCTGTGTGTCTGGCCAGCTTGCTAAAGCTTTCATTTCTCTTCCGAAAATTCCACCTGGCAATTTCAAAGAGAAATCCTGCAGCCTAAACACAATTGCCATGGGGTCAGTAGTGCAAACATCATGAGACTTCTTCCCTTTTCTCTTTGTTCATTCAATCTTTTTCTTTCTGTTTCCGCAAAAATGTTTTGCATTTTTTTTCACCTCTCAAAAATAAACTGTAAAATACAAAACCTAAACAAAAATGATGGACAGAGAAGTAACAGGTTATTCTTTGTTTGCCTGATCCGACTATTCAAATGTGAGAGTAGCACTGAAAAAGAATAGGGTAAAGAAATGGAGAATGTTTGTATTTAAGTTAAGCCACACACCTAAAGGTTGACACACTTGAAAATTCCAGAGCCAAGGTTCATAAAATGTAAAAGTATTTCTGCACTGTTAGAACTTGGCAGGGCTATAAGAAAATAGTATAATCTTGTTTTCCATTTATTCTGGCTAGCTGACATTTTTGCCTCAGTCTGGTATGCAGTAGTCATTAAGAGAGCCTGGTGTTTCACAAAATTTGGTAAGTGAATGACGACTTCGGGGACTTTTCCCCCTTTTAATTCTCTTTTTCCTGGGCGTATGAAGCTGGTATCAAATGTGCCTGAAAAATTACATTTGCATGCACACACCTACACAAGATTTTTTTTTTGTCCTGTAATTACTATAGCTATTTTAAGTGCACACTGTGCACGTGTATATATGGATTCATTCAGGCACAGTTTTTGACATAGCACATGTGTGTACTATAGTTAGAACAAGATTATGAGTTTTTGCATATGGGATTGGACAGGATGATGGCAGTTAGCACTCGCCCTAATTTCTGTGTAGGAACTAGCCTTTTAGTAGGACAGAAAACCAGAGGCAAAGCTCTTTGGTTAGGTTACCCAGGAGAGTTGTGAGTATGTCCATCTGGGATACCTAAAGGTCAGATCACTGAAAGGAACCTGCCTTCAAGTGTCTTAACATCAGCTTCCTGAAAGGTCTGAGAAATTAAGAATCTGAGTGCTTATGCTTTAATAGCATAAATCCCAAATTTAGCAGGATTCTGGAATCTCTGTCCTATATGCATCATCTAACTCTAAAACTATCAATGTTTAGTTTTTGCCAGAAATTTTCCTGTGGTCTAAAGCACTATTTCTGTTTTTATGAACAAGTACCTCTTCTGGAACAGGACTAGGTTACTTCTCCAACTCAGACCTTGATATAGGCAAAATAGATGTTTTATCATATAATGCAAGGCTAGAGCAAGGATAACTAATTCACAGAACATCAATTTCTACAGGGTTATTGTATCTACCACTGCTGGGAAAAAAGATAATACTTTCCTTCTCTTATTGCTCTGGTACATTAGTACAGTGGTTAAAACTACCACATAAAAATTCACAGAGGCAGAAATTGACTGGGGTTGGAAGAGATCTCTGGAGACTGTCTATTCAACCCACCTTACTCAAAGTGGGGTCAGCTACAGAATGTTTTTCAGGGCCATGCCAAGTTGAATTTTGAATATCTTCAAGAACGTAACCTCTGAGATTGACTTGTACCAGTGTTTGAGCTTTGCAGTAACAAATAAAAATATTCAAATAGCTGATTTTTTTTTCTAAATATGAACAGTCCCAACTCTTGCAGCCTTGCCTTATATTTGGGCTCCTTCAGGTCCTCAGTCATCTTCATGGCCCTTTGCTGGAGTCTCAAATATTCTAGATCCAAATTCTGACATTAAAAAAAATAGAGATTTTCAGAATCAAACTATTCCTCTTTTGTAACGCATTTATTTTATTTTTAATAATTTGAGCCTTGTGCAGATAAACTGTTGTTTATTGCTGTGTGAATTGCAGTATGTTTCAGGATTTAGCTCCTCTGATTTTTTTTTTTTTTTTTAGCTGGAGAGAAAATAAGAGTTTTGTGTGGTTGGATCTTCTCCTTTTGCCATGTAACAATGCAGCTCAAGAGTACACAACTGTGTGACAAGAAGTGCGTTCTTCCCAGGTTTGAAAAGGAAGAGATGTTTCTCAACAGAAGCTTAGATTTAATTGTGCTGATAGGGAATTTTATCTCAAATGTTATACACATATGCTCTCAAATGATGAAAAATTATTCTGTTTCTCCATGGACAAGATATTACCCTCTTAAAATATTGCTTGTAAAACTGCCCCTAAGATTACTGTAACCTTAAACAATATTATGGAAGTTATAATCTAGCCACAGAGCTTTGAGTTTGTCTATCTCTGGAAATATCCTAGATTGGCATCATTAATACATGTATGTTTACACAAATAAAGACTTAATTAATTGTTAAGAATTGCACTGCCCTGTTGAGTGTTTTAGGCAAAATCTCTACTTAATGGATATTTACTTTTGACTGCTGAAGATGCAAAAACATTCAGCATTTTATTTCTTTATACTAATTGATTTTCACACTGACAAAATAGGTGTCATCTGGGTGCCTGATTGCTCAGGTCAGGACAGACATATCTTTTTTTAAATTTGACTGACAATATATCCCATCCCTGGCCTTCCCTCTTCTCAAACAATAAAATGAAATCACTTACCAAGAAAAAATAAATTTCTAGAAGTTATTTTTAAACTAAGTGAAATTCAGTGAAAATTTTGAAATGAAGACCTCTGGAGGGTTCTGGAGAGTAAAATCATCACTAAACAAAATCATTATTGGGTCACCTCACTTAAGATTCTTCACCTGTTTGCTTCAGCCGTAATCTGGAAAACACATTCTTCCACAACTTTCTCCTTGCTCCACCTAGGAAAGGAGAAACAGAAAAAAAGTTAAACCCATTGTTGAAATAAGAAGAGTTTAACAATTGAAATATAATAAAATACACTACTACTAATACTACTAGTGATAATAGTAATGAAAAGAGAGATAACAAAAAGAGAGAAAGAGGAAGAAAACTCAAGGAAAAAAAGTGATGCACAATAACATTGCTCACGAGTACTGCACATCAACAATTTAAATATCAATGTTATCAGCGTTATTCTCATACTGAATACAAAACACAGCACTGTACCAGCTACCAGGATGAAAATTAACTCTATCCCAGCTGAAACCAGGACAATGTGTCACATTCTTAGGTTCGCAGGTAGGACTAGTCAAAGTGGTGCTAGATTACATCAAAGTGTACATTCATATATTTGGTAACAGGAAAATGCAGTGAACTTAGCAACTCATTTTATAGAGATCATAAAACAGCTCTCACAAGGTAACAGTCTGAGGTCACTACTACCCTGGACTGAAAGTGAAACAGTGACCCATGATATGTAATAAAATGCTCCATTTTCCATTATTATTAGGGTGAGTTCCTTTTATCTTTATTCCAACACTCTTTATTTGGTTGTCACCAAACTTCTAAAATTTAAGGCATGGATCCTGAAAGTCTAGGTTACTGCTAGATTAACAGCTACTAGTATTAAGAGGAAAGATAAAATATAGCCTTTATTCTGAAATAAAAAGAAAATTTGAAAGAAATGGAACTGATGCATTGGATTTATATTGTCTTTCTGTGGTTTAACTCTAGGATCTGGCAAAGAATATTTTGGTTGACACAAGTGGTTTTTTACCAGGTTACTTTCAGTGGGAAAGTTATGTATTATCTATTTCAAAATCTAGATAAAGTATTCAAGGCAGGCAGAATAAAACATATGAAGGAAGGGCTTTAAGAACATTAAGGAAAAGTTTTAGATAATAGAAAGAAATCATGTTTATTGAGCAACTACCCTTCCTACACACAAAGCAAATCTACCTTTTGTTTGTTTATCCAGACACATTTTGCATATGACATAGAATTGCTCCCCCAGACCTGGATTCAGATTCCTAATCATGAGCTATGGTGTTATAATCTAGCTTTGTTGTTTGGGAAAAGAGTTTTGGGAAAGAAGCCATATATATTTTTTGTTCTTGAAAATTATGACATTTTGGGGGGAAGAAGGAAAAAGGGGGTGACAACATGACCGAAAATAAACAGACATAGGAGAATGACCCTAAAATTAAATGACCTTAAAATTAAAATATTAACTTTTTAATTCAGTTAAAATAACCTATAAACTGAAATTATTTCATAGCAGTGAGAAAGAAGCTTTTCAATCTTCTCACCACAATAGAAGCATGGAAGAGTGAAATAATAGAGTTTGTTATTTTTAATTTTCTTATCCTTTTTAAAATATCTTGTGCAGAAAAACACTAAAAATATCCAACAGCATAGCTGAAGTTTACTTGGCCATAAAAGCTAAAATGTACAGTGTAGTTTGGTACTCCTAGTGTTTGTACTTAATTTATAATCAATCACAGAATCAGAGAATAAGCTGAGCTGGAAGGGACCCACAAGGATCATCAAGTTCAGCTCCTGTCCTGACCCTATTTCAGGAGTCACACCCTACCCAAGAGCACTGTCCAAATACTTGAACTCTGTCAGGCTGTTTCTGACCCCTTCTCTAGGGAGCTGTTCCAGTGTCCAACCCCTTTTTCTAATATCCAACCTAAAACTCTCTGACACAACTTCAGTCAATTCTCTCAGGTCCTGTCACTGGTCGCCACAGAGATCAGTGGGAAGGAGACCAGGTTTGATAAGAAGGACTTTCCTCTCATGAAGCCGTGCTGGCTGCCACCAATGACTGCCTCATTTTTCAGATGCTTTTCAATACTTCCCAGAATAATCTTCTCCTTAACTTTAGCAGGCACTAAAGTGAGGCTGACAGGCTGGTAGCTTCTAGGGTCATCCTTCTTGCTCTTCTCGAAAATCGGGACATTTGCCAGCTTCCAGTCAGATGGGACCTCCTAAGACTGCTCAAAAATCATCAATGATAAATCAACACCTAGGGCACACTGAATGTTGTCTAATAGTTAATTACAAAAATGATTTCTGGGACAAGAATTCTCTTCTGTGAGCAAAATAATGGATAACAGCTCTGAAACTTCATCTCATGTTTCCTGCACTCCTGCAGACTCACTCAATGTTAAACTAGATTGAGGATCTCAGCAGTAAATATGACTCTCGCAATATTGATTTCAGAGATACATTTTCTGCAAATAAACCTGTCTGGCTTGATTTGTGACTATATCTCTTCTTCTTCATACTTATCTTTCAAAGGTTCTTAAAAATGTAGATTATGGGATATAAGCAGAAAAAACACACCCTAAAGTAATTATATATATTATATAATTATATATATAATTATATATATTTAAAGAAATTACATATATTTAAATATTACATATATTTATATATTAAATAAAAAAAATTCTTCCCTTTGTACCTTTGCCCATGCAACATTGAAAAGTCAGCTGATTTTATTTTTCCACAGAACGAATAAGAAGTCGTTATGGTTTTAATCTGTTTTCCATAATTTTCTGCTTAACATTGCCTTTAAAATTGACTTTTGAAACACTGAATGATTTGAAGTAAACTTGTTTCATAAAACTATATAACCTAATGGCTGGAAAAGAAAGTGTACTGTTGACTGTAAAAAGCAGGAAGTTGGAAGAATATTTTTTTTTAATATTTCCAGAAAAATGTTTCCCACATTTCATGGTTTAAGAATTAGGGACACTGCTAAGAAAAGATTGTAAATGTAGACTTCAAAGGGATGATTAAAAAAAAAAAAAAAAGAATTGCCTATTGAAAAGATACATAACCATTGTTCTCATCCTGAATATTCTTAAAAGTCATGGGTTTATAATAATCTAGTTAGGTTTTCCATGCTGTGTACAATATCACTTTGTCATGCATATTTCTCTGACTCACTGCATTGAAGGTCACTATGAAGGTCCAGTGCCTCAAGAAACTTCCACTTTTGTTGAGATGACAATCTTTTGCTTTGTCCCCTTTGAACCTCAATCACTTTCTTTCCTTTTCCCTGCTTGTATTTTTAGTAGGAGAGCTCTTCTTTAACTATGAAATTCTATTTAATTCTACACATAGATAGAAGTCTAGAATTTCAATATGTGGAGGAGACAATAGGAAGACTGAATAAACAGTAGGGTTTTAGATGCATTAGGAACTGTAGAACTTGAGTAGAAAGAAACCAGCTGCAGCACACTCATAATGGTAATGTTACCCCAAACCAAAATGCTTGAAAAGATTATTTAAATGAGAAGTTAATAGAAAGCTAGTTGTTGCAGAAGAACAAGTAGTTTAGAATGACACAGTCTACAGAAGTAGTATCAAAACTAAGCTAAACATGTCTCTCAAAAGAGAGGAAGAAAAATCACAAGGGAAACAGGGTGCTTTATGCACAGAATATGCAACGTTAATCAGTGAAATAGGGAAAAAAAAACTTAGTAGTGTTTCCTTAGTTATGCTGGGAGCCTGGAAAATGACATAAGGAATTATTACAAATCTTGGAATCTAAACAATTACTCTGATGTACCAGGTAACTCAGAGACTTGGTGGAAAGAGGATAAGCCATGGAATGTTGTGTTGCCAGGCTTACAGCTTCGTAGACATCCTAAACTACAACGTAATGGAGGAAGAATGAATGTATGAAACTTGAGGGATATTAAATTATTATGATTGTAATTTAAAAGCATTATTCATTTTGGATGGAAATCTCATGATATTAGCAAAAAATGTAGAACTATCATGGAACTATGCCTGCCCTTATCAGAAAAATACAAAATGCTGAGTGAGATGGAAAAATTTCCAAGTTTGGGAGAAATACTAAGCGTGAGACATTCTGATTATCTATCTAGAAATCTGATAAGATTGAAGGGAATGAGGTGTAAACTTCCTTTTTTTGCTGTGATGAATGTTTTATTTCTAAAATAAAAAAAGTCTTAGAACTCACAGGAAAAGAGTCTGTTAAAAAATTGGTCTTGAGCCATGCAGAAGGAACCATTTCAAAATATATTGCTGGCATATTTATTATGTGATAGTGACCATGCCAGAAGTAGGTTTAAAAGCGAGAACAGGTCAAAAAAAATCAGAATATGAGTTTTCATTTTTCAAAAAGGAAGAAAGATTTACAAAACAAATGGGAGAGCAAACCCTGGGAAACAAAAAAACCCAGACAAAACAAACCAACCAAACAAACAAAATGTAAAAAAAACCTCCAAACAAACCCCTAAAATACTCTTTTCATCTTGAATTCTACCTAAAAATTATTACAGTGGAAGTCCAAGTACAATGAATGTGAAATTAAAATAAATCAAAATAGATCTCAAAATCTTGTATTAGATCAGTAGCACAGAATACAAGCTAATAATGATAACATAGATAAAAACTCAGCATTGAAAAAATTAAAAACACACTAGATATGCATAACAAATGAACCACAGCATATGCAGAACATACATGAACAGGAAATTTAAAAAATCTCAAAAATAATTTGAATAACACATGCAAAAGTGTGCTTAGACTGATCTTAGTGACAGTAAATCTGTCACTAAGCACATTAAAGGGAATAATGAGGGAATTGGTAGGACCATATTTTGACAAAATTCTGAAAGAAAACGTAGATGTGACAAGGCTACAGTAGATAATCACAGTGAATTCTTTTAATTGATCTATACCGTGGAAGACATTGAATAGATTCCCATACCTAAAGCCCTTTGTGAAGCATTTAGGTTGGAGGAATTAAATCACTTCTAAAAATATACAGGATATATTAGACAAAATAGATTAATTAGATTCATAAGTCAGCAGTACTAGGTGATATTTCACCCATAATGTGTAACTTATCATGGTGAGGCCATCATGCATATATAACAGGAAGACTGTCAGGATTACCTATGTGTGATAAGACATCCAGCTAGGATTGTGGCAATTACAGAGTCTGAGTCTAAAACAAAAGAATAAGATCTTTAACATAGCAGCAAACAGCTTTTTGGGAAAGAGTCAGCATATTTTCTGTAAAGGGAGATCTTTCCTCACTGACCTGCTGCAGTTCTGGAAGAATGATTGTAAGCATGAGTATTGACAAGAGATATTTGAACCAATGTATTTCAAGTTTTCAAAGGTTCACCAAAGGCTGCTAAAGAAGATAAGTTGTGAAAATCTTCCTTTAAGCACTGAAAGTTGGATAAATGATAGAAGGGGTAAGGCAGGATGGTTTGGCATAACATAGAATAGCATAGGATTGGATTGAACAGTTGCTTTCCAGGATGGGAAAGAATACACAATGCGATCCCATAGGGTAGGTGCTGGGACCAGCTCTTTTCATGATTTTAGAGACATGGAAAAGAAAGGAACAATGATCTGCAAATCTATGACTGCTACTAATCTCGTTCGTGGTGAAGAGCACTGAATTAGGATATTATTAATCCTGAAAACTAATAAGAAGTTGTTGTTAACCAAATCGCAATATTAGAAAGAAAGGTTCTTCAAACTAGAAGGAGGTTCTTTCCAAGCAGATAAAACAGTCCTTAAAACAGCAAGTAGCAAATTTACAGAGCTTAATGAACAATGATGCTCTAGGTGGAGACACGCAGTAAGCTGCAAACGAATTAGATGTTCATTTACTAAAATATTTAAATAACAGTGTACGATTAAACAACAACCCATGGCCATTGACAGAATTTGGACTGCAAAAAGCAACTGGATTGGTCTAAACATCTCCTGGTGCCTGTGTTGATGATTGGGCTCTGGGCTGGATGGACTGTTGGTTTGACATAACATATTCTCACATTTTTAATGCATATGGCCCTCTCCTGATCACCTAAAAATTCCACTGTGAATTCCTGCACTACCTGCCTAAGTTTCTGCCATATGGTCTTCTGCATAGGACCCACAAGGACAATCATAGCTCTGATATCATTTCACTGTTTGACATTTCTCAGAAAATACTATATGGCTAGGCTTTGCCTTGTGCCTGAAAGTTAGATTGACATTTCCAGAAAACATGGGTTTAACATATATTTATTGAGGAAATGATACCCCCTTGTCCAGGCTTTCAGAATTCTGACAACCCAGTGAAAAGCAGCTTTAATTAGGATAACAGTAGTCCAGGAATGACAGAAAGTTTAAAAATCCTGCAGTTTCATCTGAAATAAATTTACAGATGAAAGTAGATTTGATGAGGTCTGGGTATACACTTTCTGCAATCATTAAGCACTGAGCTCTCCCATGATTTTGTTAATAAGTCTTCATTTGGCCTGCCAAATCCTTGACATAAACAAGAAATTATCTTGTATTCATAGACGCTGTGGACATGTTGGGTTCTCTGTTGTCCTTGTATGTGAACAATCCTAATATTTAAAACAAGGTATAGCTTCTTTTTCACCTTTATTTTACCTTCATGTTTTGGGGTTTTCTAATTGTTTTGTTTTTATTTGTTTGATTGTTTGTTTTTTTCACAGATGTACAGGTGGAAAATGGACCCAACACAAAATGACCTAGTCCTTTCTTGTTGTTCACAATATCAATATCGATATGCTGAGATACTCAGACACTAATGTTGTACAAGGCTGCATACTGCTTTTTAATCAAAAGCTGTGGTTAATCTGATCACCTCTAGACCAGTGTCTAGGGGGAAGAAACATAAAATCTGAACCAAAGCCTAATGTACCCAAAAAAGTGTAAGTTAAGGCAAGGAAGTATTTTGTGATTGCTATTTATTTTATATTTTGAAAAACAACCTTCAGTAGCCATTGAAACAGATATAGTCGAGTGTGTCAGTAGATTACAAAATTTCAGGTTTGTCATTGTAGTGCAATCAGAGTAAGAACATGTACTGTTCAGTTTGCATACAAGATACAGCTTAAACTTACAGATGCTAGACATTTTTAATAATAAAGGCAGTTGTCAAATTATCAAAGATGTCAGAGCAGATAAAATCCCTGCAGCCATGCTGAGCTCTAGAAAGGTTTTCTTTTACTAGTATGCCGTTGCCTCCTTCCCTATCAAACTAGGTAAAACTAAGACATCAATTATTTCTATGTGAATGATGTTGTTTTTGTTCTTTTCAATAATAAAATAATTCTCTTTTTTTTTCTTTCAAACATACCTTTAAAATCATGCAATAAAGCACATTCTCTACTTTTTAAAATTTATTTTATTTTATTTTATTTTATTTTATTTTATTTTATTTTTTATTTCAATCCAGGTAATTTACAATGCCGATTGAAGCCCAGCCTCACACTGCAACTTCACTGCAGCCCTTCCCAAGTATTCCCAAGTAAGGTTCTTGTACCAAATAAACAAACAAACAAAAACCCCATCAGTTTCCTAATTTCCATCCAGGTGGTTTGAAGACAGCAAGGACATGTGTAAAAATTCTACTGTATATTTAGAGAAAATAGGATCAAGAAGAGACCTTTTATATCATAACCTGTTATACTTTCTGTAATGGTGGACTATGGCTTGGAGTACTTCACTTCTCTGTCTGCTCTAAATAACAGAGGCTACGAGCAGGAGATTCTCAGGAGAATACATTTTTTACAAAGAAAAAAATTCTGTCTCAAACAGGTGTGTTTGGGTTTTGTTTTATTTTATTTGTGAAGTTTGGCGTTTTTTGTTTTTTAAAACTACTTTTCATAGCAAGTACCAATTTTTAAATTTTTTAACTCATTAGTCCCAGTTGCCTATCATAAGACAAAGATAAAATGACACACACACACATAGTAAATACAAAAAAAAATTGTAAAAAAAATTTAGAACTTCTGGAAACATGAATATTTTTATGTAATGTCAGCCTATAAATTACAGGGACTAAAATCCAAAAACCACTTCGTCCAGTGACACATAATGAAACCTTAAGGAAATAGAATTATACTATTTGATCAATCCTCTGTCTAAAAGAAAAAAATGTTAATTTCCATGGATGCTAACAGAACCTGGAGGAAGAGTTCCTTCCTTCACCTCTCACTGGTTCTATCACCCTCAAATCAAGTCATGCCGCAATTTATACTTTTTTTTGGGTACATATGACTGTGAATATAAGAATAACTAAGATAATTTATAGATCATTTGCTGGTTATTACTAACAAGAATTCACTGACTTGTATTTGGAAATGTAATATTAGATCTTGACGGTTAGAAGGACTGTAATAATTGAATAGCTCTGATTATTACTTACCATTGAATGGTTGTCTGAATGTATTGTCTGCATTATGGGATTGCACAAGAAGGAAAAGTCCCTACTTAAAGCTACCAGGCTAATTGTACAGTCCAGCAAAGAGGACACTGCTGTAGTGAGGCATTTTTTTATTCATCTGACAACATCACCTGTTTTCTATCATGAGGAGAAATACAAAGTGGGAAGATAGATGCAAACACCTCAGCAAAAGGGAGGAAAACACAGAACATTTTGAGGAGTTTTTCTTGTGTTCATACTGGAAAAAGAGAGAGTTCATGCACTCAGAGTCATACAGAACACTAAATAAAATTACTCCTGCACAAAAGCCCTCCTTGAGATAGCATCACTGTTCTTTGGGCTCTTGACAGTTTTAAAGGCCATTACTAACACCTCCTCTGCAATCTACTCCTCTGCATCACATAAGTGTCAGGGAATCAGATCAAGCAAAACTCCCATTAAAGTAAATGAAAGTCATGCCTGCATAAGGGACAAATGTAAACTCAACAAGGATCTTTTGGTTCGGCCTCAGGAGCTCAGGAGCAGCCTCAGAGAGAAAGGATATATCCATTAATAGTGCTCTAGGTCAGATAATTTTCTGGTCCATTAGGTTAAGTTCTTGAGAAGAGAGAATCTTAATAGTACTTTGTTCTCTTAGGTATTCATATAGACAGATAATAAACTTATGATAATTATACCTTAGAGACTTATAAAGATACACTTAAGCATACATCTGTCTGTAGCTATGATGAAGTGCTAGTTCAATTCTGATTTCCACTTAGGAATTAGGACAATTACATATTTCTCCTTATTTAATGGAGAAATAAAATGTATTTTACTGTTTTCAGGGATGTGCAATGCCAAGAAAATTGCTTGAGCCTCCTATAGGTTGAATTTGGATGCAATGAGAAACATACAAATTACATAGTATATTAATATATTGTTTCCTCAGTTTCATGTCACAAAATAACCTAGAACCAAACACATCGACTCTGATAAATCTAAGGCTTCCTGACTGAGGCTAGAGTTACCCTGCACCACAAGAATTCTCCTGTGAAGTCAGTCAATGAATTTATGATTTTCTGATTAATAGTATTGTTGTTTCAATAATTAGTAATTTGTTAATCAGACCAATTCCTCTGTCATACTTTGGTTATCCTTCTTTCATCTTATGAATAACATAGACATTTCTCATTCTCTATCCCAAAATTAATAAGGAAACACAAATAAATAGGTTGCTGCATTTGTTCCTAAATAGTGTGGAAAGGTTTTACAGAATCTGTTTTCAGAAATACAGGTAGCAACTTCCAGATGAATATGTATTTTATAAACATCACTATTCATGTTCTTTAATATGTTTATGGAATATTTCTTCATACTAAAGTAAGGCAGGCCATACAATAAAGAAAATGTTCCCTTTTTTTACCCCTGTGAATTGTTACAGAGACTACTGATACTGTGCCTTCCTGCATTTGTGATAAAATTCTATTGTGCTTAGATGATACATTTCTGAACCAGGAATATTTTCAAAGATGGAGGAGAGTCCAGGTGATTGAACAGCTTTTTTGCATAAAATAGCCAAAACACTGAATTTTTTTGGTGTTGTATTTTGACATGCTTCTGAGACTACACATAAATACATAGGACATATCTTAAAATAAACTCAAAAAGCCTTTCAAAAACAGAAGTGGTCAGTGGTTCAATGACACTTTGGACATTTTGGTTAATTGTTGAGGACAAGAGGATGCTAACAATATATTAATAGTTCATGAGATTGGTCCAGAGAAAGGCTTAATTCATACTTAGATATACATCTCTTGTTTGTGTCCAGGGGTTTAGATATAATTCCACACACATATTAGGAAACATTTCCCAAATTCTAAGTATGGTACTGGTGTACATTTAGCTAAGTTGTGTCTTATCTCATGTTCCCTTGCATGAAATTGTCTCTTATTAAAGTTATAGTTAATAGGAAAGTTAAAATGTTAACACAATTTAATCCATGTTGCTCATATGCCTCTACAATTTCATAAAGACAAAAAATCCTTAACATTAGAAAAAGAAAGAAACAAAATAGAATGGGTTTTTTGGTACAAATTGTCCCAACCAACATCTGGAGTAATGTACTTTTTAGTTCTGTGGGGTTTGGTTTCTTTTTTTTGTTTATTTGCATGTTTGTTTAGGGGAAGGAAAGAAGAAATGTTAACAGATACTAAGGACTTTTCAAAACTTGAAAAAAAAGAAAAGTGCGCTTGAAATCCCATGCCAGATTTCAGCCTAGAGCAAATTACTATGGTGCATTCTTAGATGGATACACACGGACAGGCCTTTCACCATATCCGTGCTGTAGTTAGGCAAGTAAATAATTGATTGAATTAATGGAGGGTGACATTTTCCAAGGCTTTCTGCTGAGAAAATTTCGTAGCAGCGTATATGTATATCTCAACAAATTTTTTCCACCAAACACCACATTAAGAACAGATGGAGACCTTTAGACAGTTTCGGAAATTCAACATCAGATGAATCTCTACTGCAGCAGTGAAAATTTCCAGCGGACCTGCTACTGGCAAAGAGACGTTTTGTAGATATTCACTATTCTCACAAATGGAAGGAAATACTTATAACTTTGTTATCAGAATTGCAAATCTCTGAGAACATATATTTTCTTAGTTTTGTTGTTGTTGTTGTTGTTGTTGGGGTTTTTTTCTGTCTTGGTTTAAAATATGACCACAATAAACTCTCATTAACAACATATTATTTGTTTGAATTGTAAATCAAATGTTGCCCAGTGAGCACCTGTAAGTTACTTGGCAGTAGTTTTAAACTTTCCTAAAATGTTAGTCTGAAAAAAACCCCACATCTTGACAAAAATTTATTTTTTTATCTTGTTCAGAATTTAGAACTTAAAACTTTGGATTGATTTTTACAGTAAAGCAAATGTTTCTCTTATGTCCTTTTCATTAATATTATGTTTGGGTAGGGTTTTTTTGTTAGTGTTTTTGTTTATTTGTTTCTTTGTTTTGTTTTTGTTTTGTTTTTGTTTTTGTTTTTGTTTTTGTTTTTTTTTTTTTTTTTGTTTTTGTTTTCCACTGAGAAGTTTCATTATGTATATTAACCTTTGGTCTGCATTGAGATGTCAAGGAAATAAGTAACTCCATATTTTGACTTTTTCAGGCACATTGCACATGCAAGGTATGACAACACCTTGAACCTATTATCCAATGATTTTGAGGAATATATATAAAGTACATACAAAGATTTTTCCGTCTCCATTTCTCAGTATACATTTCAGGAAACAAGATGAGGAATAGGAAAGACTTTAGTCTGCAGGAAACTGTTGAATAAAAGAATGACAGCAATAAGCACAATAAATACAATAACGTATGAGAGATTTTCTCTTAAACAGAGCTGTACCAAAATGTTTTAACTAATTTCTAAGTGTCCAAAGACATATGAGTCAAAATACTGCTGCATACTTTTCATATCGAGGCTAAAATCACTGAAATCAGGGATTGATCCTTTTTACAATTTTTATCTTATCACCAAGGAATGATATGATGAAGATGACTGCCTCATTCTCTGCGGTCACCATTGGTTTATATGTGCAGCTTTGAGAATTATTTTTCTCTCAGGATTGATGATAAAACATCTATCCACTAGGTAATATTTATGCAGCCTCACAAATGCTGTTTTCTGTGTCATTAAGCCACTTAGATGAGTTTAAAATGTTGAGTACATTCAGCAACAGGGAAGTGGTAGGACAGGCTGAAAGGAGCTTTAACCTTTTCCCCCACCATTCAGAATAAGATATTTTTCATAAACCAATAACATGACCATATAGTCATGGTAAAATTACCCATATTCTTATGCAATACTAAAGGCTGCATTGCATGGCAAAAAAAAAGAAGGCATTTTCTTTGTGGGTAATCATTTAGCTGCTAATATAATTTCAACTGACAGCCTTTACAGAGAATCTTTAGCTGATCAGGAATCTCTATTTTCTTATCTTTTTACAGATTCAGTCAGCAACTGGGAAGTTCTATTACAGTTCCCTAATTATATCTCCTTCCACCTTTATCCTATTTATTTGCTTAGCCCAGAATCGTGTGGGTGATTGATTTGGAAAAACTTTCTGAATTTGAACATGACTATCATCTTAGCACTTCTATAGGCATTAGACTAATGGCTAAATAGATATTATTTCCAGATGTTGTTCCTTTTTATCTGCACCCAGGTACTGCTCAGCTGTGTTTGAAGTCAAGGAATCTATTTACACGCAAAAAGACAAAAAGACAAAAAATCCACGTTGAGAAATGTTCCATACAGCTGAACTGTAGACTCATAAATTCCTCACTCTAATGTTTACATACTTCTGAATGGCTCCAATTGCTACCAGCCAGGGGCCTGGGAGTTCTGCTTGCCACAAAGTAATCTGAAACCTGGAAAAATTTCATAAACAATTGTCCTTAACCAAGAACATATGCTCACCCGGCCACTATGTAAGGCGTTCAATGTTCAGGGAACATAAAGAAGGGGGAAAGGGGAAGCAGAAGAAGAAGAAAGAGAAGAACACTGAATGCTTTGTTAAGTGAAGTCAGTTTGTCAGTTAAAGATCATTGTTGTTCTACTTTAGGAGATTTACACTTTCATTTTTTTGTCTGTCTGCAGCTATCTGCTATGAAACATTTATGCTAAATAAACATGCACTATTAAATGTCCAAATTTTACTTTGCTGCTGTTTACCTAGTTTATTCACCTTCTGCACATTGAATTTTCAAGCTTACAAGTCAATTTGTCACAGCAGGAGGACATAGAATCTCTCCCCCCTTACCACATATGAATTAGAGTCCAGAAACAAAATTTAAACTGATTTTTCAGCCTTCTTAAACAGTGAAAGTTTCTTTCCCCACAGTTTAAACTATCACCAGCTATTAGGATTCCACAATTTCCTTTCAGAAGTTATTTCACAATCTAATAGAGTCCACCATGGGGAAATTCTTCTTATATAATCGAGCCCACATTTGCTTAATATGTATTCTTTAGCTTGAAAAATTAATGGATTTGATTGTTAGTTATGGAAGGTTAATCCTGTGGATGTGGCTGTGTCATTCTTTCAGATTGCAAGTTCAACTCAGAAAGTGGAAAACTGATCATAAAGCATAACTTTTTTTTCAAATATGGTGCCACGACTTGATCTTTGATGGCTTCTTTTGTTATTATCTAAAAACTCTGTATGTTTCTCTCCTCGGGAAGAAAACCCCATTGAATTTGTGCAGTTTTGGCAGCATGACTAAGAAATGTTGAGGTGATTTGACTCATTTTGTCCTTCCATCACTGCTGCACAAGTAACATCATGTGCATTGAAGGTTTTCATGACTTAATTTATTAACAGAACGTAACTGTAGTTGAGTGTATTTAAATGGGAAATATAAATCCAGAACTCTTAAATAATGCTTGCTTAAGAGCATAGATAGTTCAGCAGTAAGACATCAGATTATTTTATATGGCATTGTAAAGAGAGACTCAAGCTCAGTACCCAATATATCCCCCATTTTACCCCATTTTGTGTTTCAGATGCTTTTAAAATTAATGATGCAAAAATGCTTAAATGACCTCTATTCAGGATCTGAAGTATAACTACAAAAATCATTCTTACCTAAGAGATACACACATCTACACAAACATTTGCAAAAGTGAATTCTAAGAGCAGACATGCAGGAGAACAGAATACAGGTGACCTTGCCCCTGAAGAAGGAGGAGGAGGAGAAGGTTAGCATGATTGTATATTGCATATGATTGTACTACAAGTTTCAGATACACCTTGTTGGACCTCTTAACACTTGATGGATCTTAATGAATGAGTCTTGGCAAATCCTTTGTGTAAGCTGTTTCAAGAAGAGTTAAGAAGAAAGAAAGAAGCATGGATTCAAGTAGAGTAGGGAGACAGAGCACTTGCAGAAATAAGAGAAGTTTTAGTTGCATTTTCCTCTTCAAAGAAACATTGGAAAAGAAAATTTGCTAAAATTGCTACTGACAGCATGCAAAGAAACCTGCTCACTCAGGCTAAGCTACAGCAGAATGCTGAATGCAGTGCTCTGAATTCCAAGAGCAACAAAAATTTGTCTGTTTTCATTCCTCCATGTCTTCTTAATTTGAATACTACCATATACTGATACTACCATATTTCTCTTCTGAAAATGTCATTCTTGAAAACACCACGTTGAGGCTCACCTGTACTAAGTAGCAACAGTATTTACACTGCAAACCCCTGGTTACATTTTGGTCCATCCACACATATTTTGATCTGCATTCCATTCCTGCTATAATAGAAGAATAGAGGAATATAGTACAAAATGAAAATGAAGCAGCACAGCTTTGACTACTTGAAATAAATGTGGGGAACAGATGCATTAGCTAAACTGAAACATGGATCAAATCAGGAATATAATTCTCTGTAGTATAACCAAGGTCAACTTGTCCTCTTTCCCATAGTTGTAATAATGACTTAATACAAAATAGTCTTTATGACATATATTTTATATGCCATTATGCATCACATGCAAAGAAAAGAAAAAAAAAAACCACAAAAAACCAAACCAAACCAAACCAAAACAAAAAAACAAAACAAAACCAAAAACACCAAACAAACAAACAAACAAACAAAACCAAAAAAACAAACCCTCCATTGTTATCCAGAACTCTTCTATGAAATTCAGACAAAAAAAATCAAACCTCATGAATATATTGTTAGGGCATTATGAAGAAAAAGCCATCTTTTACCACTTATTAACTAACATAAATGTCATCCTTAAATTCCAACACAGGCAATTTATACTGGGAAATTTCTAAGTGATCTTATATATGAAAGCTAAAGAAGAAAGTGCTGTAAACACTTGTAAATATGCTTTCTCTGTCCACTTTGTGGAGAGATAATCTTATATTACATGCCTGAATCCTCCAGTCTATATTACATGTACATTGTTTGATCTCAGACAAGTCTTTTAATATCTCTACAACTCAGCATTCTAAAACATAGATGAAGAATAATTCTATTTGTTCTAATTGAAAGGAAAATATTCACTGAAGAGAGACCTTATAAGATCCACAATTCATCTGAAGTTTCCATGTGCTACTATGGTATTGAAGAACTGAATTTTTTTTTTACATGTTTAAGTTTCAACATGATTTTATATATATATATATACATATACACAGACATAGAGTTTGTTAAATGTGATCACTCAAGTATATGCAACAAGGAAATAAAAACTAGGCCTATAGTGTAATTGCAGATGACTTTATCATGTTTTAATATATCTAGCATCAACTTTTATGCTGTTGAAAATACTTAAGCAAAAGGCAACTTCAAAATGCTCAGAAAAAGCCTAATTATGCACTTTGATCAAGCCTTGAAGGAGCAGGTATAAACTGATTTATGCCACTTTAAAGCCTGGACAGTCAACAGCTAATATTATGCAGTATTTCTTGATATCATGAAAAAATGAATAGAGAAAGGTTCCGATTTTTGTCTGAAAAAGATACTACAGATTACAGATTATTTTGTGTGTCTGTTTGTTGTTTGCCGGGGTTTTTTTATTATCTTATTTTGTAAAGTGACAAGAAAGAAATACCGTGGTTTTAAGAACAGTCTATGATGGGGGAAGATAAAGGGGCCTTTTCCTACTCTTCCTGCTATTGTCAGCAATTTTCTTTGTTTATGCAAAGCAGCTTGGTATAATTTGCTTGAAATTCTGCTAACAGTCAAAATAACTCAAATATTCCCACTTCAGGCAGCCAAATATCAAATATGATCACTGATGTCTTGCAGTTGTCACATATGAACTTCTCAGGCTTTTGTCTTTCCTGCTATAGGGCCAGGAGTTGGTGTCCCAAGGGAAGGAACACTCATTTCTACTCCCTGAAAGCACAGCTTTGCTGAGCGTTGCAGTTTTGCAGTTTAGGTAACCCTGAGAGTTTGTGTTAAAGATAGTCTGAATGCTTGCTGTTAACAAACGTGCATTTAGTCATATAGACTGTGAGATTTCCTAAATAGAATGTCCTGACTAATGAAACTTTGAAGTTTCATTTTTGTCTATATTGATCTGATTTTTCTTTCTCTAATTTGCTTTCCTATTTTTCTTACTAGTTTCAAGTTAGGCTTTTATTTGTCTAAATAAATAGTAGGGTTATCTTTAGATCTAATCAATCTAGTCCCATAGTAACCAGTAGAACAATAAAATCAGAATAAATGATTGCCCTGTAGCTTATCATTATATGCATATGTTCATGATAAGATTATTATTAGAAATTCAATGCCAGATGAGACCACTTTTCTTATCGTTTTATGGGTGAGTGTCAAATCTAAGTTTCAATGCATGCTTTAGTGAATAACTGTAATTGAAACTGTTATATGTTTTTCTGTGTAATATAACTCTGACTATCTGCAAAACTCTTACTATGGTTTTACATACTTTTGGTTTGCCAAAGACCTGACTACAAAAATCAACCTCTTGGTGGAAACATATGCAACACTTTCTTGTACTTCATGCAATCAAAAGCCTTGCCATCAGTTATAAAAATATGTATTCTTGAGTTGGTTAGTTTGAAATAAAATCCCAGTGCAGACTAAAGAGTTTATAGTTTTCACTACAAATGCAATCAGGTCAAGAAAAATTGAAAACTTCCCTGTAGTCTTTAACTGAGCATATGAATCTTGTAAGAATTACATTTTTCTTGGTCTTTACTAAAAATTTGACATTGTGTAAAACTCATGTCAAGAAAACACTTTTTCCTCTCTCACAGACAACACAGCTGGATAGATTTAGGTAAGATAAACTTCCCAAATTAATGTATGCCCCTTTTCACAGTTTGAGTCATCGTGCAAATTATAAACGGTAGTATTTTGATGACACCATTCATATTTTTTGATAGTAATGTGAAGCAAAGCTAGAGGGCGATATGTTGTGATTACTGTTCTCTGTTCAAAAGAGTGCAATGAGTGGACAAATGGAATGTTTGAGGGTTGAGGAGTGTCAACAAAGACCCTAGAAGGTAAAGATCTGGAATAACAGATCTTGCCATCAGTCATCATCTGATGACTGAATCACCATGTCAGGTTGGTGTTTAATCCCAGGTAGAAAGAAATATCCCCAGACATCATGACAGTTTTACAGTTATCTTCAGGAGTTCTCTTAAAGTTTGTGAGTGTTTGAGCAAGATAAGATTCTTATTTTGGTTGTTTTCTTATGCTTTATTAAAAATGAGCCATGACATTTTTTTAAAACTTTTTCAATCAAGAGGTTCTTTTATGACAGAACATGGTGTCATTAACTCATGTTTTGCCAGTGGTTTGAAGTAGAGGTTGGCTTTATTTTTTATGGTGATTCATGCATTTGACAAAGATCATATGCCAAATTATTCCAAGTAATTTTTCAGATTCACTGGAATTGTCTCCATCTTAATTATTTTCTTTTAAATTTAGGTAAATTTTGTATTTTAGTAGCAACATGTAAGACTTTGAGCTTAATAGGGGTTTGTTTTACTTTTACAACTATTTTCCAAAGGTGAGATTTTTCAACCTAAGGAATGAAATTTGACATCTCAGATCCGAAGTAATGCATTGTGCATGAAGATAATTAGATAACTTTTTTCTTTTCCAAAACATTCCAGGATTTTACTTTATTTCTGTTGTATTATTATGCTGTGGGGTTTTCTTTATTTTTCATTAATGTTTGGTAATATTTTTTTCTTACTTTCTTCACAGGATTTGTATTTATTTTCTCTCTGGCAAAGTCAGTTTGGCATACACTAGTGTAGTCTGAGGTATTTTTTATCTAGTCAATTAATAGAATTTCATGGCTTTTTATTTAAAGGGAAAATAAAAAAAAAAAAACAAAGAAGCCAACAGTCAGAAAAATACCACCATGATACAGGATAGAAAATCTACTAACAAACACTAGATGTTTCAAATTTAAGGAAATCCCATGAGCACACAGGGTGTATGGCTTATTTTAGAGTATCAGAATATAAGTTTTGGAACACTAAAAAATTCTCTACTAAAAAGGCAAAACTGCAAAACAAAAATTCAGTACCGTGTTCCAAAAGTGCATCAAGTGACTAAGAGAGTGAGAACATGACAGTCCTTAGATCAGAGTTTCACAGAGAGATTTTTTGCCTTTTTTAATGACATATGTAAACCGGACCTCTATTTAGCAAGGAGATAGATAAAAGGAAGTTTTCAGTTCTTTTGCTTGCCTTTATCTTCTTCCACAATTTCTCTTGCTGGTAAAAGCACTAGCTTTTATAGTTATGATGATAAAACCATTCTAAAAAGGAAAAGTTATAAAATATATCCCTACTTGCTTTCTTTCTGAAGTCCAAGAATGCATTTTTTTGCAACAAATAGGATTTAATAAAGAATTGAAAATTAGGGTGACACTTTTGAAAATTATTCTTAATATGTCAACAATTACGTTACTAAAAAAAGACAAGTTTGCAATTGGCTTACATGCTCTGTTTGGGAGCTACATTTCTGTATTTTTCTACCTTAATTATAAAATCTCTAGCAGCTTATATGTAGTTATATAAAATCCAAATTTACTATTTAAAACTAACTAATGTCTTGTTCCATGTGATGGAGAAATAAGTAGGCCATGTAGACATCAGCAAGAAGATGGGAAAAGAAACCCTAAAACACCTTTTTTGTTTTATAACCAAAAGATACTTAAAGTTCATAGCTGACATGTCTGGTCCTTTTCTCAGTGTCCCAGTGATAGCTACAGTGAAAGAGAGATGTTTTAATAAGGAGATGTGGAGGAGAATAGGCTTTAGAAAGAAGTTTAGCTGAGATTTACAGCTGAAATAGAGGTAAAACAATCAAAGATATTTCAGAAAAAAACCCAAACAATAAAACCAACTAATTAACCAAAAATAAACCCACCAAAAACTGTAACCAAGCAAATGTGTGCTACTAAGTAGTATGAACATTAAATTTGTTCAGCTTTTTTTTTAAAGATTACAAAGTATTATTTTTAATAAACTGAACTATTGGTGTATCAATAATTATTGCTACTGTGAGAGTATAGAGCTTCAAGTGGGTTGTACCCCATAAAGCTTATATATGGTTAATCCCTGCTATGATTCAGTGATACTGAGAAACTTCAACCTGGAGCCCTGATGTCCAGAACACTTCTCTCTTCTTTTCACAGTAATTCTTTTTGACCTGTCCAGAATTAATTACCATCTGTCTAATGCTATCTTCCTAGCTGAAGGTGAACTAACAGTAACAACGTGGAGGCTGCAGTAATGCCTACCAGCAGATTTCATTGGGTTTTCGCCAAATTGACAGCGTCCCATCTGCTTTGGGAGGACGTGCTGCAACAAACTCAGGTGCTCTCCTAATGACCTGACATAACTATTTAAAGAGATGTTTATGATTATAATATATTGCTCTCTTAATTACAGCAGCACGGATTAGCTCTCTATGCTTTTCTGATATTTGATTTTCTTACTGTAATCTTCTTACTAACTGCTTCACCATATAAATTATATCACATTAGATTCCCTTAAATCAATCCAAATTCAGATATGGTGCTTAAGAGTGTAAGTTTTCATTTCTTGGCATGTGTGAACACCAGAATGGCAGTGGTCCTCTTCTCCACCTACTAAATTATGTGAAAAACTTTACTGTCCTAGACTCAGATTGGGTGCTCTTGAATGCATGGAGTATAGGGGAAATATGCATTTGAAACTATGAACCAAGTTGCTTTCTTCAACTTCCTTGTTCTACCTGAGTTGGTGACCCATTTTTAAATTTGAGTCATTAAAAAAACAACTAAGGTTGTTTAGTATTCTCAGATCGCACATGAAGGAAGAAAATATGAACCACAGAATTGCAGAGAACAGAAATTACAATATTTGAGGGAAACATCAAAGCAACCCATATAATTCATAGGGGGATTTTGCACTTTTGGAATGTTGTTCATATGGGTAGTATCACCTAATTTGCACACTTATCTCCATGTTTTCTCTGGTTATAAAGGGATGTTAGGGTGACTGGATATCTACAACAGGGGTATCCACATGTGAGCTACAAGTCTATGAGCGTAATAGCACCTTTCTTTCATGAAATCCATATGGTTTGAATTTATTCAAAATTCATCATTCCATTGTCAGTTATGATGAGCTAAACTGAGGTGCTTGCAAGTAACTTAGAAAATGCAAAATAGAAGGCGGCATGTTGGAGGAATTTCACTCACTTTGCTGAAGCTTTGGTAAAGCTCCTTTTTTTTTTTTTTTTTTTTTTTTAGCTTAGTGACAGCATATTCTGAGGAACATAGCAGAACAGTTGAGAACTAACCACCAACTTAGAAAATACTTTCATAGGAACTTTCTGACTTTCTGGGCACTTTCCTTCAATTCCTACTTTGCCATTTCTGCCAATTGTCAGTGCTGGTACCTCGCTGAAACCTCTTCCATACTGACCTGATTCTAAGACAGTTATACCATTGGAGTCAGAAATTATCCCAGAATTACTGTCCATTTAGTAATTTTTTTAATGATAGACCCATTAATGACTTTAAACTCACAGTTCCTTTCACACTGCAGAAGTATGAGCATTGCTTCTGATAATGCTTGAACATAGATAAAAGCTGTTCCTTAGAGGCTGTGGAACCCCACCCTTGAGATTTCCAACATCTTCATGAATTGCCAGATACACTTACAGAGGCCATCCACAAGATACTTGTGAGACAGACAAGTTGATTTAATATGGGAAAGAAAAAGAGTGTCCCAGTTAATGTTTGCTATGGAATTGCTCTTTCAATGTAGTATAAACTTTGCTTCAAAATCTGAGCAAATGATGTTGAACCAAATTTGGAGAAGTTGTAGTTCTGAGAAAGAGAATTAATTTTTTTGTCCCTGTTCAAATAGCATAGTAGATTAATTCAAGGAGCACTAATTGGAAAATAGATTTTCAGTCAGTCAGTCCAAAAAAAAAAAAAAAAAAAGCTCAAGCATTGAAAGTATTATGCAACATTTCATTTATATCTCATTATTTTGATCTCTTGAATCTTCATCTGGCTCTATCAGTATCTCCTATATAATAAACTCAGATTTTTAGCCTTCATGTATTGAATATACATAACTGCAGTGTGTTTCAGATTTATAGTGTCAAAAAGGCCTCAGTTATATTGATTCTCCTAAACAGAGTCCTGTTGTATCAACATTCACATTTCTATATAGGTGTGTGCATTTATGTGAGATCATGTATCCCCAAACTCAGCTGTGCAGTAGCAGCAGGTGTAAAACTGCCACCATTGGTAGATTCTAATGACAGAATGGGTCAGCTTTTTCCTCTCCGTATTTAAAAATAATGTTAAATGGATTCTTCTTTCTTCAGGCATTATTATCCTTCTAAATCTGATTAGTGTACATGGATTAGTCTAATGGGAGAAATTGTCTCATTAGACAGCCATCATCTGCTTTCAAGGAACAATCTCTTACTACAGTCCCTTTAGGAGATGGAAGCGAGAAGCAAAGAATCAAAAATGTAAAACTATTAGGCTTCAAAGGGTCAACAGTCTTTCATTTTGTGTGCTTGTTATTAACTTCTCTGTCTGACATTTCAATAAAGTCTAAAGTCCTCTAACCCTTTTTTATACTGTCTCTGTGATATCTTTTCTTAGGTGTCAATTAAAAAAGTGTTCTCATCATGGACAGAAGGAAAGAGACAAATAAATGGGATGAAACAAGTGTGAGCATAACTTTCTTATAATCCTATAATAAGAGAGACAAATTAGCCTCGAGAGGAGTCAAAGTGAGAAAGGACATTTCTACAACACAGAAATATAAAGACACTGTTATTTCATTAGAGTTTATTAGCTGCAAGGAAATGGAGTGTGAGAAAAAAGCACAGCTTTGTTGCAAAGAGGAAGTCAGTCATTTATTATTCCAAGTCTTACAGTCTCAAAAAGTTTACAATCTCAAATTCGCTTTTCCCATTCATCTCAACCTTAGAAGCCTTGTTAAAAATGTAACTTCACTGCTGCTTTGCATATGAGGGTTTACCCAGCCTCACAACCTGACATTGCGTCTCAGAAAAAGAGGAAATGATTTCATCTATTTGCCAATATAAAAAATATTTCCTTCCAACAAGATTATTCTCTATCCCATTCCCTTTTATCAAAATAAGTTTATGAGGCTTTCTCCTCATCCCTCATATCAGTAAGTTTTTTATTGTTATTATTTTTCTGATCCCTGGTATGATACATCAGTATGTTACTGGTCTTCACTAGACATCAAACTTGCTGTGAGTCAGGTGAACTTGGGGAAGCACTGGCAGAATATAGGATTCTCTATTACAAAAGTGCCAGCCAAATGATCTGCTCAAATTCCCTCAAGCCATTTTTATTGTAAAATGTGTCTTAGGGTATAATAATTAGGCTCCTCAATTTCAACTGGAATACCTTTAAGTATTGGACCAGATGACTCCCTAGATGTCACAAAGTTGTTCTCACAAATTTAGGCTGGGTCCTGGGAGGTGTAGTCCAGGTTAAATTCTAATGTCATGCTCAAAATTCCTGATGCTGCCACCATCAACATCGGGTGGTTTTTTTTTTTTTTTTTTGTGTTTGTTTTTGTTCTTGTTTTTGTGAGTTTTTTTGTTTGTCTGTTTTTTTGGGGTTTTTGTGGTTTGTTTGTTTGGGGTTTTTTTGTTTGTTTGTTTTGTTTTATTTTTTTTTTTCTAATCTAAGAGGAAGAAAATCCAGCTATGAAGTGCCCCTCACAGGTGACATTTAGCCGTATTTGCCTAAAAAGCAAAAGAAAGAAGTGGTTAGTAAAAAACTATCTGGATTTCTGCAACTCATAGGCAAAATATTTGGAAAGCACCTGTATGGCAAATTCATGATTCTATGATAAAATAAATAGTACCTTTCAGTTACTGGACATTTTATAAGCTTTTGTCTAAATATTGACATCTATTGATGGGGATCTTTTGTATGTCACAGTGCAATTTTATTAAGATCTTGTTCACATTACGTTTAGGAGTTTTATATATTTTGTATTCCAAGCTGTTCCCAGACTCACAGGGAACTTTGTATCTTTACTGTGTCAAAATATCAACATCCAAATATCACACCTTGTAGAGATTTCTCACTGACTTCAAAATTTAACTTAAGCTGCTAGAACAGGGTGGGGTGGGGGATGTACACTAATACAGGAGTGGATTTCAAAGAAAAGTACTTCTTTCGGTCTAACCAGTCTTTCTAAAATCTATGGTCACCCAAAATCATCAATTGCCATTATGCATGATTTCAATAAGCAGCTTGTAACAACTATATGAATTTCCTTGACTTAGATGTTTTCATGAAATATGTGTATTAATTAATATATTAATTTTTATGGAAAGTAATTTTCCAAGTAGGAAATGCTTCATGTTGAAACAGAGTAATGAATTACCAAGGGGAAAGGGTAAGATTCATTATGATTTATTTATTAATCAATCAAATAGAGCAGTTGAGTCTTTGTTAAATTATGGTCCTCATTGTAAGCCATGGCATGGCTACCAGTTGGAGACATTTTGGCAATTTGAGATCTGCCCTTCCTTTTTAATGGATTAACAGGTACAAGATCTTTATTCTCATTAGAATTGAATGCTGATACCACATGGATCAATAGAGTTGTTTTTAAGCATCTAAAGGCAACCAAAAAGCTTTAGAATTCAGGAAGAGATTGGGATATATCCTTAAACCTCAGCAGTCTTAATGTGTGCATCCCATGGATTTGTTTATCAGTGGTAAGGAAGATTGACCACACATGAAGAAATTTGATATCCTGAACAAAGTTAAGTGCTATGAAAGAATGACTTTTACAGAAGCACTTGGTAATCCCTTCCACAGTGGCCTTTTCCTTTTTCAGACAAACCCTTCCTTTGATCAACTATAGCAGACTTCTCTCAGCTGCGTGATCTGTTTTGCCTCTAAAGAATAATGAAACATGCTTATTCAGTAAGATGTTGCCTTCTGTAGATAATTATGTCACACGTGACATAAACCTATTCAACCTTTTGGTAGTAAAATGAAATTAATTATTGAAAGATGTGTGAGGTTTTTCTTACGAGAATGGATACGGCTTCTTATAACTACCTGCAGTATGGAGAGATCGATGAATATCTTAAATATCCCAGAAGCCTGACATTATTGTTAAATATATTAGTAATTCCAGTTCCAAAGATTTTCTGTTGTCTCTACAGATGTCAGATGCTTCAGGGGCTAGAAAAGGGTCCTTTTCAAATTTCATATCATCTTTAGCCTTTCATGCAGCAGCTGTGAAAATCAATTAGCCTTGGTGAAACTAAGCTGCTGCATGTTCTCAATAATGAAAAATACCAACTGTACTCTGGTGATATTCTCTGTCTGTAAAAAGAAGGATGGGGCTTCTGAATTTCTTTCTCACGTTTTTCCTACATGGAATTGCCTTTTTACTTCTGCTTTTGAAATTTACCAGATGTGCCAGGCAGGTTAACACAGGACACTATTTAAAAAGGCAAGAAAGCTATACTGTAGCCCAGTTCTGACATTTGTGATTCCCTAAGGCTTCTGCAAAGCCAGGTCTCAAAGTAAAAAACATCTGACTGAGTGCCAAAGTTGACTTATACTAAGTCCTTGATAATATTATGAAGCCCAGCAATTCCTTGGGAATTTACAAGCTGTTCCTCTTGCAAATGTCTTCTGCTTCTTTCTTTGCTTAGGAGAACAAGACAGCTTCTTTGAACTCGAGAAACTTGAAGACAGTGTTTGAAGAAGAGGATAAGAAGAATCTGCCTGCACTAATTACAACTTTATGGACAAAGAGAGGTGCATCCATCTAGCAGCTGTCATTACTGATTTCAACATAAATAAGAACAGTAAGGAGAAAAATCCACTTTTACAGCTCCAATGCTTATTATCTCTCAGTCATTTTGGGTTTGAATTTGTGAATTTATCTTCTCTTTCATTTCCCCTTCCCTGCTAAGAGTCTCAAGTTTCTTTGGTTCCTTCTCCTACTACTTTTAGTAGGCTACACAAATCTAAGAGCACATTAGGGATGGATCTGATGCAGATACAGAGTTGGATTAACTCACTGTGCAAGAGACACTTTTTAAGAATTTTCAGTCCCCATTAAGCATTCACTGACTTGCTGAGAATCTAAGTTTACTGTGTCAGAGGGCAGGGAGCTTTTTTTCAGCAGACAAATTAAATTTTGAGCTAAATCCCCAAATGTGCCTGTTAACTTACAATATTATATCCTGGCATTTTTCTGAGCTTTTATTCACACTTCAGTGGTTACTTGTCACACCAAGGACTGAAATACCACTGGCTCAGTCCATTGCTTCCAATAAGATCCAGAGATGTCTTTTCTGTAATATAATTTTTGAATGATAATACCATTAGTTTATTCCTCAATTCAAACATAAAGATATCCAAATACAATGGTCCTACCTCTCCCTAAAATCAGAACTACCGAACAACAGACCTTATTTGGCCAAGGAAGGAGTACTGGGAAAATATTGAAAGTGTATAAAACCTGCAGTCTTGGCAGAAGCAGTGTAAGTATACTTTGAATTATTTTATGGCTGTCTTCTGCTATGAAACAATTGTATGCTTAGCAGATAGAAACATCCACCATCCATATGCCTAGACTCTATGCCTGGACATGGAAGGAAAGATGACAAAATATAAAGAGGCCTGTCACAAGCTCTGATTGGATGAATAATAGATATTGCAATGGGATTTTTGTCCTCATGGTTGCAGTACTATCTATATATCAGTAGAAAATTCAATGAACTGTACCGAAAAGAACAATACACTCAATTCTGTTGTAATTTCATTTCTTTATTAGAGTAAGAATTTAGAGTGGTGTAAAAAGATGATTTGGTTACTTTTGTATAAGTCCTACTTTTTTCTTGTACCTCCTAGGTATATTTTGCTTCTATAAAACCTTCATAAAATAAATCAAACCTGAATATATTATCTGTGAGGCATATTCAAAAATTGAGTTGTTTATAGTGCTGACTGAGAAAAAAATTTGTAAGGACTTACGGATTGCATCATAGATCACCTACAAATGAGTAAATCAGGCTTCTAATGTTTTGTTTGTTATTTGGTATTGCAAAGAAATATATTGGAAATAGAAAAAGTCAGGGTTAGTTAGACATTTAAAATATATTTTATTCATATTACTCTAGTGTGTTTAAAGGAGACTATAAAGAAAAAACAGAAGAGATGCTTCAAATATGTAAATCTTCTCTTTCATCTCACGTTTCTTAAAAGTTGCTCTCAGTGATGATTTCCTTAGTTCCTAGATATGAGAAATAGACAGTCTATATGAACAGTGATTTTACTTTATATGGTCTTCAATTATTTATCTCCATTTGCAGAGGCAAGCTGTAGTGTAGTGCAGTGCAGTGTAGTGCAGTGTAGTGCAGTGTAGTGTCAGAATAGGAATTGACCTCCAGAGTTCTGCATTATTAAAACAAACAAAAATATAAAGATATATGAGGTACTCCAATAGTAATTAACCTGGAATAGTTTTGCTGCTTTTAATGCCCTGATAAAGTTTCAAACACTTTTCTTAAATTATATAGAAATATGTTTTATGCACTGCAATTACTGCAATTATCTGTTCTTTCAATAGACAATGATTTTCTGTTAGTCAGAAATTCTACCAATGGAGACCAAAAAACCTCAAACAAACTAGAGAAATGTACCTTGAATTCAACTAAGAAGAAGGGATTTTCATTAAATTTTGGCTAAAAAAATGGCGTCTTAATGATGTCTAATGTTTTTCATCCCAACAAAGTGTAATGTATCAGCTGCTTATTTATGGCTGTTTAAATTTCTGGAATCAGCGTCAAAACAGTTCTGAAAACACCCATATAACATGTAACACATGTACACAAAAATATGCATGGACTATTCAAAATGCCACTAAACAGAGAAGAGTTACTGTCTTTAGGCAAAGATCAAACTCTCTGTGATCTTGTGTCAATGACATCCAGTGGAATGTTACCTGACTACACTCACCAGAATGCAGTGCCATTGGCTGCTGACATCCCAGTCCAGATCATATATCCATCTAACATAAACCTGTCCTTCCTGGATCAAGTGACAGAGAGTTGTGACAGAACATTTCACTGCAAAACAAGGGCAATCTACCAGGAACCTAAGAAAGGCATGTATCCAAGTACCATTACCTTCAAAGAAGCAGCCACCTCCTCTCAGCCTTTAACAATCCTTGTCATCACCACTGTTTCAAACTTTCAGCCTGATGAAAAAAGAGTATAGAAAGGCTAGCACTGTGGGAGTCACAAAGATATATTTCAGCAACAGAATAATTCCATGTATCAACTAGAGAAAAATCAAATTTGTGGGCCAAACTCAACTATAATAACTTTCTCAAAAGACCATCTGGTTAAACATTATTAGTAGTAGTTTTTATTTATCTGACTCTGTAGTCATCCAGAACCATAACTGAGATAGTTAAGAACAGCTTTATATGCTGCTCTTTTGTCAGCTTGGTTCTCTATAAACTAGTCATTTAAAGTTTCCCAAACTACTCTTATCAATTATTGTTTTGTGCACTTAGTACCAAAAATGAGTCAGAGAAATTCATGGTAAATACTTTTTCTTGTTCCACTGGACATCTCACCACTTTGACATGGTTTCTAACAATCACACTGTTTACCTTGTTAAAGTCCAAGGAACAGCTCCTTTAAAAAATCTGATTCCTGTCCTCTTCACATCAGCCTTATTTTTCCAAGGCACACAGGATTTTTTTTTTTCTTTGAGCTAAAAGCTTTGATTCATCTTTGCAACTCAGGCTGAAAGGCTTTTTTTCCATAATAATGCAATTTTACCTTTTCAGTTTTTGTTCCTCCACTCCAGCTGACGATTATATTCCAACCTTCGCTGGAAAACCAAAAGCTCTACCAGATTCACTGAAATCAAGAGATATTCCAATAACTCAGGTTTTTACATCACACTACTAGTTCAAACTCCCTAGGGAGAGAAACAAAATGGGAAAGATGGGCATTTGCCAATGTGGAACCAAATCAAAACCAATAGACTTTTTAGAATAAATCCCATACTTTACTGCATAACAATTTCTTTGCAATAAAATTACAGCAATTTGTTTTATTAAATAGATAATTTAATTCCAGGGTGAATTTGTTAGCCTTTAGTATGAGGAAAGAAAATAACTTTCAAATGTAATGATATCCTCAAATCAATTTGGAATGTGTGGTCCACTTACTACAAATTTTACTGCTTACCTAGAAATAATATCTCCAAAAAGGTCTTGTGTCTTAATTAAAATCACACATTTCTAATAAAACACTCTAAAGTTAGCAACTGAAGGAAACTAATTAACAGAAACCAGCAATTCTGAAGCTTAATGTCATGGTCCTAAATATTTATTTTTTTCCCAAACCTTTAATTTAAGTATCTTTATTTTATTATCACTTTGAAACAAGTTGTAGAGTAGTTTTGAAGGACTTTTGTGAAATATTTTCAAGCAGTAAATGTATTTTTCTATTGCTTCTATTTCCTTCTGCTTTAAAAACAAACAAAAAAAATTATTGTTTTCTTTCTCTTTTTTTCAATTTATTTGTCTATTGCACAGTAAATGTGAGTGTATAAACTCCAAATTCCTCATTAGGTGAACTTTAAAAAAATTTGGAAATTTTCAAGAAGCAATAACACCTATTTAAAGGTACATCTGCAAATCAATAGATGAAATATAAGAGCTATTTTGAGAGAAGAAAAAACTATGCAATGCATATTTGTCTTCCTACAGGACAGCATTAAGCATTATCATTTTTTCTAGCTTCTGTACTCTTTCTGAGAATCTCTATATATTAGACAGTAGAATCCCAGTGTCTACCTTCCATACTTCCAGAGAAGTCTTCTATGCCTTGAGTATGTTAAGTTTACACTTTTCCTTTTGAACAAAAATTTTAATTTTTTATAGTAATTCCCAACCAGAGTGTACTGACTGAGATCCTCTCTGTATATGTTACATATGTTTTTAATACTGTGTTTCATGAACTCTGGATTTTGGGGCTTTATTTCCTTTTCTCATCACCTTTCTTGGCTCAAGGGGGAAATTCAAGGCATCAGAGAACATCAAATTCATCACTTGAAATGCAGTGAAACCTAGAGACAGATTTATTGCTTTACAAATGAATTTAAATAAAAGTAATTAGTTAGTGTTCTTTACTAAAAAAATAAAGATAATTTACCTCTAAAGAGGAATCTATCTTGAGATTCATGACTTACTGGAATTACCCCTGAGGGTGTTCCAATAGCACAAGAGTTAATACACCATTAGCAAATTACACATAATGACTCTAAAACATATCAGTTGTGATGTCATTCAGGTGATTTATTAGATTTACTTCAAAGAGTCTAATTCTAATCTGTATTTATTAGAGAAAACATTATATGTGTGCAGTACATAATATGCAGTTTTAAATCTTGCACCATGATACAAAAAAATTCAGTACTTTTTTTCCAAAGAGAGAGAAAAAAATGAACCTTAAATACAGTCTGTATTACATAAAAATTATATCAAAGATTTCCTGAATTATCCCAGAATTTATGAGCTTAAGACTTGATGTGCTTATGGGATTACTTTAAATGAATCCTCAATTTGATTTCACTTCTAGTATTACCTAACAGACAAAACACAAATGAAGATATATTTTAGTGCTAGCAATTAGATAGGAAGGGAAAGGAGAATGGACTTGAAGAAGGATTGCTTGATCATGTACTGCAGCTAAATAAAAGTTGTGTTGTTTTTTTTGTGAATCAAAAACATTAGAAGACTTTTTTTTACTCAAAACCTCAAAAGTGAAAGAAGAAATATTTTTCTTCTTTCAGGGAAGAATAAAAAAAAGGGAAAAATCTATAGTGTCATAAACAAGCACTTTCTCTCTCACTCATCACTATAGCTATATATACAGAAATCTCCTCAGCACAGTTCCATGAAGTAGCCCTGATGCATAAAAAGTCAAAGAAAAACATAAACTAAAACAGAAATCACCTACCCAATGTAATAAACTAGAGGAGGAGTAAATGACAATGTTATTCATTTGTACAATATAGTTCTTTCTAAAGCCACAAATATGCTTGTGATATCACATTGCATCGGTGACAGTTCTCATGACTATCTTTTACAGCTGTGGATATTGGGACAGGCTGCTCACAGGCCTGTGTGAGGAGTTCCTGCATAAAGAGCAATTCTAATGTTGGCTGGGGGGTCAGAGACTTCCCTGTTCCTGCAGTAATAAAGGCATTTTCTGATCAGGGCTTGGAGGTGCTTTGTAGAAACTCTTGTTTTTCATCTAAAACCTGTTCTTTTCCTCTTATTTCTTTTTTATCTATTACATTCCTGCAGCCCTGCTCTTTACTTTCCCTCCTTTCTCCATGGATATTAGCTTTCATTAACAAATACTTCTTAAAAAACTGTAGTAAAAAAACCTGGGAGATTCCTTTATTCTTTCTGCCATTTTTTATCTTGATGATATTAAGGACATCCCACATTCTGTGTACTTAATGTTAATTTGTGATCAATACTCTATGAAAGGAAATTATCTTCTCTTGCCTAGCATAATCAAGTTTCATTGTTTATTGGCCTCTAGGTGCCATCCTAATATAAACTAGCAATAATAATACCTGAAATAATCTGTGTTCTTTTCATAGTTGTACAGCTGTGAATTACTACGAATTACTGGTATATCTGTAATTAAGGATTTCTTTTGTTTTTAGTATAAACCTCAGGAAAAAAGTTTAATTTTTTGTTAATTTGTTTTCTTTTGATTACCTGTGTCTCCAATGGTGTATTGGTCTAAACAAGTTGCTCATAATTTAGTGGGGACCTCATTTCTTTGGCATAAATCCAATAATTAATTTAAACCTGAAGGTCACTACAGCATTAAAGAATTTAATCAGGGTTCCCTGATTAAGTGAATCGTTGTTAATAATTATTGCTTTTCTCCGATCCCCAAAAGAAAAGGTAAAACAAGGAGAAACTGCTCATTGTTTGAACTCATCACCGAGATATCAGTGCAATTAAAAACTGAGATTACCCTACAGTCTCATATGTTTCATCTATGAAACAAGAACTACTACAACTAAAGAAAAATCTACCAAAAACATACCATTTTCAAATATATATTAAAAAGGTATATGTCTAACTTTTCAACAAAACTTCATGTAACTTTTAAAAACATATGCATGACAATATCTCAGAAGTTTGATCTATTTATGATATTTCTTCACAATTTGTTTATTGAAGTTGAACTTCAAATGAAAGAAAAATCTATTTTCAATTGTGCACTGTAGCAAACACGGAAGCAGCAAAGTGTTCTCTTTTTATCTGTCATGTTCATGTGCACAACAAATATGTTGTCAAATTTGTGCTTAATTCAGGAGCTAAAAGTT
Organism: Phylloscopus whistleri; assembly: GCA_017589585.1. Classification (NCBI taxonomy): domain Eukaryota; kingdom Metazoa; phylum Chordata; class Aves; order Passeriformes; family Phylloscopidae; genus Phylloscopus; species Phylloscopus whistleri. The sequence goes on along the minus strand of JADMLD010001397.1, from coordinate 2,222,760 downwards.
AATGTCAGTTCTTCAGTTTATATAAATGATATCAATTGAATGTCTTAATGCTAATTTGCACCAGCAGAGACGATGTGAACTGAAGTATCTATAATGATATATATGATTTGAAGGGAGAATGCAAGCAACACAAAGGATTTGCCTACTCTGAGACGGAGCATAGGAGTTTAATGCAGCATAGTTCTCTTTTGCAGGTTGGGCTCAAAATCTTATCAATATAAAGAATATTATATCTAATAGCTTATCAATTAAGAATGCATTAAAAATATTTTGTTTTTTTTCATTTTAAACTTTGCTGTAAGTCTGTGCATCTGTGCATCACAAAACATCACATATGTCTGTGCAGATATATTTGTTGCATATTTAGTCTTGGTTTGTGCTGTATGTTTGACACTAAACCAAATTAATGTAAACAGATAGCACCATGAATGGGTATGATTGTCTGACTCTGATATTATTAGGTTGCCTATTTTTGAAGAAAAGACTTAGTTTTTCCTAGAAGATAACAAGCACTAACTTGATATCCTTCAAATATGGTTTCATGTTTACGTTTCAGCATAACTAGAGTACTTTTGGAGCAGTGGAATTTTTTATGAAAATTAATTCAAAGAAATGTATGAATATGTGTGACATGAAGATTCTGAGACAAATTGTTTACATGTCAGAGAGAAACTGGACTGTATTAGATCAGATAGAAGGTTTGAAAGTCAAGATATAATGAATTTCTGCTCTGAGTAATGTGATATCATTAATGTTTTCTACTTCAAATTAATGAAGATGTCTTCAAATTAATTACACTCTCAGAAAAAAAGACTCAAGTCTAGATCTTTCCAGAAATGGGATATCTGTATTTGTATCTGTGCAAATAGAGTAACTTAAACTAAAAATATCAAGTCAAGACTCCCAGTAGGAGAAAGATCATCTTGCACTTAAGAGTACTGAATTGAAATTTGATGTATTTGTATTCATTTTTTACCTTTTATTGTGATTGAGTTTCTATGACAAAAATCAATCACCATGCATAAGAAAGCTTTCCTCAGATAAAATGGAACAGTGTTAAATTTAGTCTTTGGGATCTACAGTTTCATTCTCCTACACTACAATTTTGATCTTTCCACTTTGTAAAAAAAAAAAAAATAGAAATCTAGAGTGAGGTAAATCTATAATCCCTTGAACCATGAAAATTAAGTAATAAAGTAGCTCTACATAACTACATAGACACACGTAACTGTCTAATTTGTTGTCGCCTATGTTGAAAGAGTTGTGAAAAATCCTCAGCCAAACCCACATCTTTAGTACTCTACACAATGTCAGAATAAATGTCATTGTGTATTTGATTACTAAACAAATAAAGACACAACCCTAACATGCACAAGGAAGTTGTAGATTGCGACAAAGTCCCCACAGGGGAGGAAGCATTTTGGTCAGTTTTGGATGCACATCAACTTTATCAGAACCTTCAAGCTTGGAAGATGTTCCAAAATAATTATTGTTTTTCATGGATTTCTAAATCTAGTTGCAAATGGAGCTGCAATCTTAAAAAAAACCCTGAAATGCATTCTTTCAAAATAACCAACATCTCCACGATAATTTTGGATCATGTTTGGTTTGGTTTACAACAAGAGCTGAGGTTGAGCAAAGTGACTGGATGTTTGTCATTGTATCTTTATTAGATCACCCGTTATCTGCTTCATCCATGGAGACTCAGAACCTTAAACAGATCAAAAATGCCAAATTTTGATCATCTGCTAATGAAATTCTGCTCATATGATTTGAGATACTGTTGAGAGGAGACAAAGCAGCATCTACTTCATCAGTATTTTAAAGAGCTCACAGGATAATATTTCTGTTTCCACGAAGCAAGAAGCAGGTCTCTGTCTTTGTATACAAGGGAAATATCAAAGAGAAGGTATTGTAACATTAGAGTTTTGTTTGTTTTTTAAACTATATTTTTACTGTTCTTTCTCTTAGTAACTTTACAGCAATCAGAACTGAAATCTCACAGAGAGCTGCATAACTGGCATAACCAGTAACTGCCTTACTGGTATTGTTATTTCTAAAAGCTCAAAGTTCATGGACACCCACCTTGATAAAAGATAAAAGAATGTTGCTCTATATCTGGTTTAAATTTCTTATCCTTATTAAGAAAATGCATAGCTTTGTCAATTGTGTAGTGGTGTTCTTAAACAAACAGACCTAATCTACAAGAAACTAGTGAGGTTTCACATTTTATTTCCCAGTAAATGAATTAAGGATGGCAAATAAAGGCTCAGAATTTGAATTTATCAATAAAAATATCTCTCCATGACCCACAGGGCCCAGTAGAAGTTTTGGCTTTTGCTTTCCATAATTTTGGGGAGAGGGAGAGATTTTACATGGGTTCTGCTGGTAGTTTAAAAAAAAAATCAAAGAAAATAAATCTTTATACATTTTAAAATGTGTTAATATAACTTAATATATTCAAAATATATAATTATAAATATATTAATTGTGGCAAACATTTTATTGTTGGTCATTAAATTGTGTAATACTAATCAGTCTTCTGATAGAAAGTTATTTATCACAATAAAAGTGCAAAAGAACATTAAAAGACAGGTGAAGATAAAAGTACTGGATTAAGCAGACAACTTCTAGGTTAAAACAGGACACTTAATAGAATATACTTTGTCCTATCTCTCATGGTGTAAATACTCCAAAAAGGCTACTTCTCCTTCAAATCTTTTCTTAAGTACTTTGGTCAATGTGATGCTTTAAATAAAAATTTATGATCCGCATCATGGAGAGCACTGCATTTCATGCTAACCAATGCCATTCTACTTTCCAGCATTCCCGTGTTTGTTCCTTCTGATCTGCCTTGTTTGTGACAGAATTAAAATCTCTTCTACACTTGAACTCTGCCTGTTAGAGAGTGATTCCAGAAATGAAGAAATAAATAGCACTATAGAAGTGGGAGATGTTTTGTATACATACACACCAGTACTTCTGCATGACATTAATAACTCAGTGGTGCTGGAACACAAATAATGTAAGTGGTCTCACTGGAGTCACCACTTACCTTTGCCCTGGGCTGGCACAACTGGTGTTCCTGTGACTGTAATCAGATACTTTCAGCCATTTGGGAAGAAATTTGAGTAAACAATGCAGGCTGATAAATTCATATTTACTGGGAATGGCAGGCTAATTAGAAGAGATTAAATGTCTTGTATAAAATGAAGAGACTTGCATAGCCCTTCAGTACTTGAAATTACCTAAAGAAATTTAAGAGCTCTTGTCTTTATTACAGGGAATGCACATTTGATTCCATAGATCAATTTCCACAAATCTAGTAGACACCTTGAGAAAAACTCAAATATTTCACATATTTAATCTTTAAATGAACATAGAATTTAACAATATATTTGGGGTTGTATTAAAGTTTTTTTTTTTTTTTGTAGGCTTATTTAGTGCTTTCAAAGACGCTGTACCAGGTATTCAAATGAAGCTGAAAGATGAACTAGTATTTGTAATATACCTTATTCTTCGTTTATAAGCAGTTGATATTGCCTAGAAGCTTCTGGGATTTATAGTATCCCTTGAATGTAAGATGAAGGAAACAGAAGCATACTTTTACCAAATATTCATTCCAAGGACCATGTACCCTGTAAAGAGCATCAAAGACAGCTGTAGATCAAGAGGTAAACAAGGCTTGGTAGTCCAAAGCTCTATGGGGAAAATCAGATTATTTATTTTGCAGGTCCAGTACTAAGTAAGACCATACAAATAAATATTTCAAATCTGAAATAATTTTTTAGGTTTTTTTGAACCAAATTTAAACCTGATTATATTACAAAATAAGGATGCATGCCTAAATAACTTTGAAGTCTCTTAATATCTTAATATCAAATTTTGATAACTTTATTGAAATGAATCTCAATATAAAATTCACACAATCCAAAGTGACTCAGTATTGTTTATGCTCCAATTACAAATTTAGACTATAAAATGAGAAATGCAAATAGATATAACTGAAGAATACTAGATCCTTGGCAGGTGAATTTTCAGTTCCTCATTTTTAAGATATTGAAATCAAAGCTTTGTCTTCAATGCTACCTACCAATTAAAGGACAATGAAAAGCACTGTTTTCTGTTCTCTTACTAAAGAAGTAGTACTTGGCTGGCATTGTCATAATTTTTATATGTTACAAAAGTGGCAAATTTAGGTGCAATGAACCTGTGCTGTAATAACAATAAACAGTTAAAATATTCATTCTGTAAGTTATGTAGGATGAAAGAATGTAATTATCTTTGAATAATAATTCACTTTCATTAGCTATGGTATATGGAGTTTTTTTCAAATCCACTCTGAATTAATATTAATAAGTAATAAATTAACTCTTCTAGTAACCCAGAAATAAACAGAAGTTTATTTCATTAGCTCACTCACCTTCCTCACTGCTGCCACCAAATTTACTCCAGTTCAGCAGAAAAGAGAAAGAAAGATATTAAAGTATCTCTTGCTGTCTTTGAAGGAGAATCCTTGGGAAAATAAATGACAGTTTTTCACTCTGTGTTGGTTTTTAAAAGGTACAAAACCTATCAAGAGCTCCAGAGGAAAAAAGCATTAAGGTTAATAATTCATAATATGAGTCCCAGATAGCTCCAGAATAAAGACAAATAAGGGAAGAAAGAGAGAAACGAGAATAAAGTTAAGAAACTAGGTCTCTGAAGTGAAGATGTTATGTTGAAAGGGAAAAAAGGAAAAAATTCTGCCTTTTAATGAAAACATAGTTCAATATCCACTGTAATTTGGAGACACATGGCATCCAAATTGATATGTTAACCAAGTCTAAGCTCAGTGCTGTAAGTGAATTCAACCAGGCACACGCCAGACTGCTCCCCTTGATTCCTGTGCTAGCAGATTCCACTGAGCTGACAATAGCAGCCTCCAGGCTGTGTGTGCCCTTGGGGGGAGCAACCTGCCATGTTGTGGCACATACAACCATTTCAAACCTCAGGGGGAGACTTTTGATTGTTTCAGGAGTATGTGCTCTTCAAATAGAAATTTCTTGTCTTCCCCAGGGATGATGCAGTGGGTTACTACAGCATTTGTAACTGCCACCACCTTGTCAGTAGCATGTAATTATGTAAAAGAAAAAACATTTACAGGAATTTCCCAGTAGACAAAGAAAACTTACAGTGTCAGATCTCTTATAGCTGCAGAATGGTTGTTTCCCTCCTTAAAGTCTTGAATTCTATAATACCTTGGAAAGATGCCAGATTCTGTAACTGTTATTAAAGATTTTGTGGCATTTTGAGTGACATGATCTTAGAAAGTCATCCTTCCTAAAACTATTCTTACAGTCTCTGTCTGGAAATTCAGAAGGATGACATTCCACACTGGGCTCAGGTTTTTCAGATTAAGTGTCAGTGGGAGATGAAAAGGAAAGGGAAAGGGAAAGGGAAAGGGAAAGGGAAAGGGAAAGGGAAAGGGAAAAATCATCCAAAAAACTCTGGATAGAAGTTTCTCCTGAATGGACAAGTTTTGTAGAAAATTCTATGACAGCTCAAGAATGGGCAGAATCCTAATACAACTGTAGTAAAAATGAAAAAAAAAAAAAGAGATTTAGTATTAATATGGTTTTATTCACTGCAGAATATGTATGAATTCTTTAGTTATTGTGTGCTGTGTTGTTTGAAATTATAAAATTCACAGTACATTTAGGCAACAGCTTTTCTATAGATACTGTCCCAACATAAGAAGATCCCAAACACTTGAACCATTGAAGCGTGTAAATGAGATATTTTAAGTACTAAATTGATATTATATTACATTTATAATACATTTTCTAAGAAGTCCAGTAATTTATAACATTTATAATATTTTTGTTGCTCTAGAAGATTTTTCTGAGAATTTTAAAAATTAAACAAAAAATAAAAGAAGAGAACAATCCAAATATTTCCATGGTTAATTGGTTATTGAAGCAAACCTTTTGCTGTCAGGACAGCTCAAGTCCTGCCAAAATGTCGGTCACTAAGTGGGCCTGAAAAGCTGCATGGTAGACTGCAGCTTTTCAAGAACTAACTTGTTCAGACTCATTAGATTCAGAGCCTCCTGCACTGCAGCAGCTACAGGGATTTATTTTTCACAGTGTTCTTTAAAAGATTGTGTTGTTTGCAGATTCAAACTCTTTTCTGAACTCCAGAAACCTTTGAAAATACTTCACTTAGGAAAACAGAGAAAGGGCATGTCTGCAAGAAAAGGAGTGTTTTTCTAACTCAGCTTCACTAACCCAAGTAAATAAAATCAGTCTAATGCAGCAGTCAGACATGTTATCTCAATCTTTGGTTGGGTTAATCCCTTGAAACTTTCCAACACCTGCAATGACTCTGTGCAACAAATGACAGTATGCAACGTGATGGATGTCTGCAAAGCAGCTTACTGGTGCCACCAGTTCTGGTTCAAAGAGAGCCCACAGCTCAGCTGGAGCAATTAAAATTGCTGTCTTTACTGGTATATTAAATTTAAATGATCTGAGGCAGGCAGATTTAAGTTAAGAACACATTTTTTCAGGGTGAAGAAATTTCGCCCACTTCATCTCTAGAGTGAACACGTTTTGGAGTATGAACAGGAGATCCAGGAGATCCAGCTACAGAAATGGAAATCAATGGCACACACCAGTGCTTAATGTTAATAATGACACATATGGCTATGAGAGCCATCTTAGGATAACAGAAAGTCATCATCAGCCTACAGCTATCAGGGTTAAGGGAATTAAGCTATCAGGTTTAAAGGCATTATGTGTTGTCACCTCAAAGTGTCCTTCAGTTACATCCCCTCTTCTGTAAATAGAGGTCCTGAATTCTGAGAGGTCTGACTAAGATCAGAAATGAAATTAAATAATGGGTATCAATCTCCTCTGGAGAAAAGATAAACACACATTTGTTTTTGCTTAATCAGTTTGCATGGTGTCCACCATGATGATATCACACAATGGGGTTATCCCCTCAGTGGGTTCTGAATGCAGGGACTATTGTTTATTAGCTGTCATTCAAGCCTTTCTCATGAGTCTGTCAAACATTTATGTTATATACTTACAGTAATTAAATCAAAAGATAGCTTTTATATTATTTCAATCTGCTTTGAGGTGTTTTTATTAGTAAATTATTAGCACCAATTTTCTTAAAATAAAAGGTTAAAATTTAGCATGAGAATAAGCAAAAAAAATATTGCTCTTTTAAAAAGTATACTTTATTGTTTTCAAATAGATTTGTTTTTAAAATTATCTTGATTCTCTGAAGTAGTTCCAGCAAAGGAAGAGAAATAAATGTGATACTCAAAAGTCAAATTTTGAGAAGTGTCTGTGTAAACAACCTGACAGCTTCAAAGGACCGTGGTCTTTTTAACATAAAATTCCCAGCACAAGGAGTTAAAAACAAGTCACGTGGTCTGTGAAAACCAGTTTTAGCCATATCACAGTTGGCTGAACAGACAGTATAAATGGTTCTGTATCACACTCTTATCCAAAAATTATATTTAATTTTTTTACTCCTTTGTTGACATGTAGTCAGCTCTAAAGAGAGTAAAGCAATATTTTTTTTCTGAAATAATAAAATCTAGAGAAAACTTTAACACCTGTAAGACTTATGATACCTGTAAGTGTCATAAGACACATGATGACTTATGATATGGCACACTAGTAAAAAGCATCTTTCTCTGCCTTCCAATTAAATCCAGTAAGTTCATACACTGTATATTGACTGTCCTCTGAAAGTAAATGAATAGCCTTTCTACCTAGGAGAGCCATTATACTGTAAAAAAATCACAGAGCTTTCAACCCTAAGTGGTGTTAAAATAATAAAATAAATACATTGGTGTGATTTTCTCTTTTCTCAGCATATTTTGACTTACCTAAATAAAGACTGCAAGATATAAACTTGAAGTTGTCATCACTTGAAAATTAGTGTTAATATAACCAAGAGTGTCTATCATTCCCATGGTATAAAACCAGATTCCTTGTTACAATACTTGAAGCAAAATGATTTTGTTACTACTACTGCTTAGTAATGACAACTTGAACATTTAAAGTCAGTCAGGCAAAAACCACAAATATGTAAACACTGCACAGTGTTATCAAAATTCAGTTTAAAACTGTGAAAGATCAATTTCATTTCCTTTGGAAATTGCTTCTGAATCTTAAGGATTTAGATTGATATCTATGCAAATTCCAAATGCAGACTTCTTAGAGTTATGAAGATACTTTCAGCTTGAGCAATGGTGGATTTTGGTGAAATTCGGACTGTGGACTGTGACAGTGTGAACTGATCCTTTTATACTGTAAACCATGCTTTTGACTATACTGCAGTTTTTAGCACATTCAAGCTATTTATCCTCTTGTAATTCAAAACTGCACTCTTTTTTTTTTTTTTTTTTTTTTTTTTTGAGAGGTGCTCAGGATTGTATTTCTCACACAACTCTTGGTGAAGTGATTTTTTCTTGACAATGTTGAAAGTGTTTTCCAAAATAGAGACTGGTCTTCTGGCCATGATGCAATTTTCCCTGGACATTTTTCTTTGCAGAAAAACTAAAGCAGTAGTAGGCAGAACAAATGACTTAAAAGTTTTGTGCTCTCTATGCTTCCCTTTGAACTGTCATGTTAGTTGTGTGGGTCTACTTTAGGTTTGGAAGAATGCTGAAAAAAGAGGATAAGAAAATTTATAACTTTTAGCTGTATTAAGTATCTCAATATGTTTAATGGAATTTCTCAAGGAAGTAGGTGAGGAAACAGGTAGGTAATAAAAATCAATCTGACAACTTCTGAAGTGCTGGGGGCCATACATGCTCCTCAGTAAAAAAGAGTATTTGTTACCAAAGTACTTCCAAAACATATTTTTACTATTACTACTACTACTACTATTATTATTATATCCTAATCTATTATAACTATAATCATTATTATTATTGTAGTCATCATCATCAACATCATCATCTTCATCATCATTGTTATTATTTTAGAGTTTTATAACATTCTGACTCAGGTAATTCCATTTCCCTTTGGCGAGCTCAATCCACGAATCTGCCTCTCTTTTGTGACTTGCATCAATACAGTGCTCAGTAAACTGAGCTGTATATATGGGTCCTGGAGTTGTTTATTTACTGACATCTCACAGATATCTTTGTTAGATGCAGCTCTTTTGCATATTTTTTCTTTTGTAGTTTGCCTTCTAGATACTCAGCAGTCAAACACAGTGTCTGGGATTCCAGAGCATACTTCACATTTGCATTTCATGGAATCACGTGTAACCTAATAACTTTGAGAGCACATTCTTAGATGACATCAGTCCAAGGTAAAATGAGATATATCCCAATATTTATCTCTGATATGTCTAAAAAAAATATAGAGTTTTGAAATGTATTTCTGTAATCACCTTTGCAAACCTTAGTTTGGAAACGTTTCTTGCAGTGATAAAAGTCCAACTATATGCAGAAAAAGCAATAACTTATCTTAGCCATTTATTGTAAAATTATTAAAACTAAACATTTTAATCATGTGATAACATTTTTCTAATTATTTTCATAATAAATATTATACCATAATCAAGTTCTACAAAAATACTTATGCTATTCCAGAAGGACTTCCATTTCTGCAACACACAAAAGAATGAAAGTTTTGTATAACAAAAAAAATTAAGTATATGGGATTTTTTCCCGTGTTAAAAAAAAAAAAAATTAGAAATTGTAGCACTTCTGAATTAGATAGATAGCAGAGGACAAGAAATTTTCCATTATGAAATTTGTCATTGAACTGAAGCTTTACTTTAAAAAAAAATTAATTTTCAGACAAAAAAAAAATAATGTTTCCCTGTATAAATGCACATATGTAAAAGATACAGAAATATTACTACATTTGTTAAAAGTGATTAAAAAAAAGAGATTTATTTGTTTGTTTTTCTTAGCACAGAATTCTTTTTACCCCATTAAATGTCTCTGGTTTCTTGTCTAGGCACCATACATTGCAGAATTAGTCCCCGTTGGATATGCTTTAGTATATGGATTAGTAGTTTGTCCAGTCTAAACATCTTGAGCAATGGAATGTCCATTGGGAGACTTATTTTCCACAGTCTAATATATCTCACTGTCAGAAAATTGTTTCTGATATTCAGCCTAATTTTTTCCTCCCTTAATTTCCTCCCATTGCTCCTAATTACATCTCCTTATGCCACCCTAAATCATTTGTCCTCCTGCTTAGTGTTTATGGCCTTCAAATGCTTGCAGAATGTTATCATATCCTTATGAGGTGCTATTTAGCCAAATTCTGTGTAGAAATTTATGTAAATTGGCACTACTTTATTGATTTATGCTGTTGTTACCACCTGAGGATAAAAAGCAGGGCGTTTGATACTTTGGGAGGGTATTTTATACCAGTTTGTGTCATGACTCACACTTGCCTAGAGAAGAGAGAATAAAATTGTGCTTCAAACCTTATGTATTTCACCTAGTCCCCATGGCCTGCTACTGCTGCTTTAGTCTGCAAAACTGTGATTGGATTCAAATACATATATCTATATATATGTGTGTGTGTGTGTCAAATACTAGACACAAACACTGTAAAAAATCTCTAGTGCCAACCTTTTTAACATATTTGAAAAGGGGTGATCTTAAAAGGGCAAGGTCTTAGGCTTTTTCTGCATGCAATGTATATATTTTACTTCTGGACTGGTAAACTTTGGAGGAACATCGTGAACCCACTCAGGGTTACATTACAATGCTTATGTCCCAACCAGAAAACTCTCTTGTAGTAAACAATTAGTCTGGATAGACTGGATAAAAACTGGATAATAGATAGCTTCTTCTGAACAGTCTTTATGTTTTTACCTGTTCTGATCAGACAAAATATGGAACTTGATGACAATCTTGAAAACACCACTAGTTCCTGGAATAATTCATATTTCTTGGTAAATTAGTAATTGCTTTTCAGCAAGGCCCAGTTCTGTACATTTTCAGAAAGTTCCAATTCAGCCATCAAAATCTTGCAGTGGTCTCTGTATCATATAATTATCTAGATACATGTGTACTTCAGGCAGTGGTACAAGATAGATTGGGTTATCACAAGAGTGTGTGATTTTCATATCATTCAGATTATAAGAAAGCTGATAACCCAAGAAATAGCTTCCTGGGCCTATGAAATTTATCACCCTCGTTCATTCTGTAAGCTCTTCTTAGAGGACAGAACTGAATCCAGCACAGATGTAATCTTCTCAGCACAGCTGCAGTTACATCTAAAGAAGCACATTCTTGAAGCAGAGCAGTAGGCAGATAACAAAGATTCCTTTCTTGCCTCTTCAAAACAGCATGGTTCTATACCAAACACATGACAAGGCAGGTTGGTTTCAAACAAAGAGCATCTCAAAGGGTGTCTCTCTGATAAGCACACTTCCCACACATTGCCTCTCAGTGTCAAAACTCTCACAGCAGGAGCATTAGGAAACTGTGCAACGTGACCTAGGAACACAGTATAGGATAAAATATGTGAATGTTAGGATATAAGGTGCTCTTTTATCACAATAATCACCAAATTATTCAGCAAAGAGATTATAATTGTGTATGTAATCCTCATACTGTTTTAACACTCTTTGTAATGCCTGTGTTAAAGTCTATTCATTACAAAATTGAAATTTATCCTCAACTGTTAGGAATATTATTTCTTGGCATTATCCTTAAGCATGATGAGAAAGTTTTCATGATGCACATTAAAAACTCCCCTTAAGAAAATGCCTATAATGCAGCTGACAGTGATCTGAAACATACTTTGGAAGGGTGTAACTGCTGCTGAGCAGGTACTTGCTGAAATGAGCAGCATGGCCTGTGCCCCTTGCTGCAGTCTGCATGGCACCCATCTGCATCTCTGGAGCTGCACATGAGGAATATGATCATGATTGAAAGCCACATGAAGACATAAAAGTGCCTATTGTTCACACAGGTCTGTTTCTATGTCAGCAGACACTCGGAAAAACGAAAAAAAAAGGTGAAGAAATTCTATATTGCAGAGAAGAAATAAACACCTATCATCAGTCAGTACTAATGGACAAAAAATGATGATACTGCAGAAAGATTCCCTGGCACACATAACTTTTCCTCCATTAGAGAAGCCTTCAGTAGGCCATGAAAATTAACAACAACAAAGTAATTTTGACCAGAGTAAATAAGTAAATAGATAATTTTTCTGTGCTACTAGAATATCAATGAAGGCACTATTTCAGCTTAAAAAAAGACCACTCCACATGGGCTTCACCAAAGACTAGTTTTTCCAAGAGCACTAATTACTCTGAGAAATAAAATACCTCATAAATTCCTGCAGTCAATTCTTCCAGATTTTCAGTTTTCAAAGCTGCAAACTGTATCAGTTTAGATGTAGTAATAGAAGGGCTGGGATTAATCACACTTCTGTCAAAGGTAAATCACAGATATCTGGGAAAAGCTGTCGCCTTCATTATCTATCATGTGTTTTCTTAAGTATATTCTTCTTGAATTGCATTACTAAAATAGAAAAGCTTTTTCCTGACGATGTTTGGTATTGTAAACTTTCAACTCAATCTTACTTCTCTATCTCACCAGGACACTATCAAGTTTACACCCTTTTGGAGTTCTTATTAAAACGTTTCAAATTGTTCCTGTTTAGTTAGTTTGTAACTTATCTCTTTGATGGGACTCCCGTCTGTTTGTGTGTGTGTGTGTGCATGTTTCTGCATATGTGGGGTGTTATTTTTCCCTTTTGAATGCTTTCTAGGTTGAAGTACATAATAAAGAAAAATAAATAACTTTGGGGGCCAAAAAGGGTCTGTAAAATGCTTCCAAATCAACAATTTCTTCTCAGTAGTGTCAAATTGGGCCTTACTAGTGAACTGTGCCTTTCCTGTTGGGAAAAAATACCACAGCAGCCTGGACTTTATTATTAGTGTGTTCTATTCATTACCATTATAAGCAAATCTAAATCAGAAAATTTGCATAAAATACTTGATGTGGGAATCAGGTGTACTGGTAGAAAAAAGGGGTATACCCATCAGGTGTCACCCCAACACATGTTACTGTTGCAGTTTTGGTGAGCATCCACATAATCCCATTTAGGTGTGGCTATCTGGCAACAAGTGCCAGAGTTTTTTCAAGACCTTTAAGCTTCCCCGCCTCGGGGGAGTGACACAGTAATGTCCAAATTGTGAATAGAAATTCTTGAACCACTTTTCAAAGGTAATCGACTACCGAGCTCAATGAAAAATAATTTCAGGGGTGTGTGTAGGATAGTAATATTAGAGAATGCTTTCTAGTGTAAGGTCATTCAGCCACTTGATTTGTGATCTTCCTGTTTGGAAGATACTCACACAGATGAAAACTGAGCAAAGTTTAAAGGTATTTTCTTTCTGAACATAAATTTAAAAAAAAATCTGTAGAGCTCTGATTTTCAGAATGGTTTTTCAAATTAACTTCTGGAGAGGAAATAGGACTTTGGTGAAGGCAATTTGGGCCTTAACTTCAGATTTCCAATGTAACATCCTGGCAAAACAGCTAAAAGAGTATTTGAGTATTTAGGAAGGTCAGCTGTAGCTGTGGGATGCTAACTCCTCTTTCATTTTCAACAAAAGCAGAAAGACTATTTCACAAGATGTTTTACGATATGAATTCAGATATTCTGACTATTCCTCAAAGTACAGGACATCTTTCCCTGCAGTAACTGTAGCAGACACCTAGTAAGATCAGGTTTTTCAGGATAAAGTGAATTTCTGGATATCCACCTTATTTCTCCTTTCTAGCTCAATTTTTAAAATTAATTTTCCCAAATCCCAACAATATTTATAAAGACAAAATAAAAATGTTTTTGAGATATGACACTACAGAAGAATTTTAAGATAAGGTTCCTCCAACCTTACAAGTATGAAGTGAGAAAGAGATGAAGGTCTATAACATGTTTTAGTGTCTAATTTATGGATTTTACTGGAAAGTTCATGGGCACTCATGACTGTTCTGATGGAATCTCCCAGCATGAGTAAATCATGTGTTTGTGTCCCATATGTAGTCTCAAGTGGGTTGAAAATTGAGGCACATGTAGCATAAATTTTAACTATGCATAGCAATAACAGAAAAACAACTTTCCCTGTGTTTAATTTATGCAGCTATAGAGACATGTTGAAATATTGCACTAATATTGCTATAAATATATCCTTAGCAAGTCAACATAATTAAACCTGGACAGAGTATTTTCAGCAATGGTAAAACAGAGGCAGATTGATCAAAGTCTGTTGTTTTGTCCAAATCAACAGAAGTCATTAAAAACTGTACGAGAATAGGAATGGGGTGCAGGCAGCCTCAGCCTTGATGAGTTACAGCTGTGTCCTTGAACAAGACAGGTAAACAACTTTGAGAGAGAAGAGGCGTGGAACACGGATGTGTGTTGACATTTGCAACAAGGAACAGAAAAATTTATGACCAATTACAGAAGAGTAGAGGCATGTGCAAATAGTGTGTTAGCCAATTACAGTGCAAAAAGGAGTGCATGTTATGCATGTGATACAGAGAAAAATTATAAAAAGTTGTACTGTGGGATAATAAACTGCTGATGCTTGCCACCATCTTCAGTGTCAGTCTTTTTTCCATGGTCAAAACCACACAGTTTTCACTTAAGTTTTCAACTGGAAAAAATATTAAATTTGTATTGTCACACTGAATGTAATAAATTCTAAATTAATGTAATTTTAAAAAGAAAAAAAAATCAGAAATTTAAAGTGCAAAGCAGTTGATGTTTTACATTATGAAATATTAATTTCATGATGGTAATAATTTTATAATAGGTCTAAAGGTACTAAATTAGAAAAAAAGTGGTACATAAAATTTGCCATGAAGTAGAATAGGTAGGTAGATATGCATCAAAATTTACATCTATTTATATTTATTCAAATAAATATAAGAGTTTTAATTTTTTTATTGAATATATTGAATTTACTGTACTAAGTTTAACAATATTTTAGACCTCAAATAATTTGCCACTGAAGTAAGTGATAATCTTTCTCTTGGCCACAGTAGATTTCGGAGGAACTGTGTTTGTGACAGGGAAATCTGTGAGTAGCTCTTTTTCATGTCAGTGAATGATCTGATAATACCCCTGATGCATTTCACAGCAAAAAACCAAGGAAAGAAAATTACAGCCTTTGGCAATCTCCATTTCATTCTTGCTTGACTTGCAGGTGTTCCCTTGCTTTCAAATACTTGCGGTCTGGCCATATTTTCAGTGTAGATGAAATTAGGGCTTTCCTGCTATTGAAAGAAAAGAAAAAATTAACATTCCTTCTTTACAGTGCAATGGGTAGCAAAGAGAGTATGTTATTGCTAGGATTATCCCCCTTTTTTAAAGACATCAATTTTTATATCTGGTTTAGAACTTCATGTGGAATCATCGTGGTCCTTCTTGGCAGTGCTAAGCACTATTCTTTTTATTTTCTTCACATTTTTGAATATTGCAAACAAGCAAAGTTTGTCTCCCTTTGATGAAGATTTTCTCACATTCTTGTCTTTTGAGATCTTAACATCATTCTTTTTCAAAAGCAAAAGCCAGACTGGCTGTGTTCCTTTAGGATAAATAGAAAAAAAATCAGTTTTTTTCTACACATTCCTCACATGTTTGTGCATGGTACTGGAAAGCACGTATATGCAAGGTTACCTCTGGAGTATTGGTATCTTTTCTTCATTATGCTGTCAAGAATTTATGCCAGAACCTCTGACTTTAATCTGAAAAGGTCAGGCTGTTAAATATATAGAAATAATATAGCTCTTCTTTAGCTCTATCTGAGAACAGATGATAAATCATCCTTAGAAAAAGAGAGAATCTGATTTTTTTTTGGAGAGAGGCATTCCTGAAAGCTTCTTCAAGGCTGATTGGAAGAAAAAGAAACATAAACTGGTATTCACAGGCCATGAGAAGGTACTTCCTGTCTTGTTAATAGCCATTAGGGTAGTTACAAAGATCTAAGACTAGTCTGGAAAACAAAAAAAAGAAGTAAATAATCTATTAATCCATTTCCCATCTTCTTTTCTGCATGCATATTGTCTCAGAACAAGTTGCTCTCCAAAAGCTGATTATAAATCATTCCATAAATGTTTTGTTCAAAATTGACATTCAAAATAAGAAGTTTATAAATACATATACATGTCACAAAACATGTTTATGCAATCTGTTAGCATAGGTGGTAAAGGAATATTTGAAAATAATTTTCCATATATATATTGTAATCCATAATACTTTAAATTTTACTGCTTCTGTATGTATATGTATTTTCTTATATTTTTAATTTTCTTTATCTTAAGAGCTGCATTCCTAGTCTATTTGTCTTTTTTTAAGATTTGATAAAAATTTGATGTCCAGTTTGAGTTACAAAGGAGGCAGATTTGTGCCTTATACATATCAATCTTATGGAAATTTCTGTTCATTTAACATCATTAATACATTATAAGTATAAGAACAACAGGAGTGACACAAAGTGTCAATTTAAAAACTGTTTACTATTTATAATTAGCTGTTTTTCTTTCACTAACCTTACAGAAGGTTCTGAGTGTGTGCTCTTGCACTTTGGGGTCCTTGAAGTGGTACTTGATAGAAAGTCACTACAACTGTCTTACACATGGAGCAATTTTTAAATCAAGGGATGTACATTCTTTGCACTCATGTCTTGTCCCAATATAATAATAAATAATGCTACTTTTCACTTATGTAGCAAATTTGCACCCATTAGATAAGCAAATTAAGGTAAGGAAAACAAATGGCAATGCCACACTCAAGTTCTGCTGAGGTGGCAGAACCATTTTTGAGCTTCAGTCTGCTGACACAATGTGCACCAGCTTTGACTCCCATGCACAACATTACACTTACTTAATAGTAAGACTGAGTGAACATAGTTACTAAATATCAGACAAATAAAAACTGATAGTGGCAACCTGGCTTAAAACTGTACTCGTGGAGGGAGGGTGAAAGGCATTATCTATTGTTTGATAAGCAAATTACAAGGATGCACTGCAATGACAGATAGGGAAGGCATCATTGTCTTATTACAACCTTTGTACTGAAGCTGATTTTGTTCTGTTTTTCTGGGACTCTGCTCAGTTGTCCATATTCACTGTATCTTTAGCTTCCAGATATGATAAGGAGGATCGATTGTATTGTTTAGTGCAGTTATGATCTGTCTAAAGCACAAAACCTAAACTGTCAAGATTCAGGACAAGGATAAAAAAGGCAGTAACCAGGACAGAGGAAGAACTGTATATAAAGTAACGTATATTATAAAATCTTTGCAAAAAACTGGGTTGTAAGGCATTTTATTCTTTAGTATTTAGCATATAATTTTTCTCCGTTTTTCTAACAGTGTAAAGAAAGAATGGTTCTGTAGGTAGATGAGCTAGGTTGTAGGAAGCTGCTAGAAATCCAAGTCCATTTATAATTAATGCAAATGTATCTTTTAGGACAAGAGAACTTGGGAATGACTGCTACTATTTTAGGCATTTATATGTAGGTAATAAGGCCCTCTATAGTTATGTCATAAAAGACAGTTGAGGTTGGGAGACTTAGGAATGTGAATTTCCTGGCTACGAGAATAATTAACAAATACAGGAAAAAGAATGTCCTAGACTGCAGTAGAAACACTCTAGAAAAAGACACTTCTGCTATTTCTTCTGTCTTTGTGTTCCAAGACATTCTTGTCTTAGAAGGAAAGGATTTAGGGCAAACAGGAATGGAAAACATATCTATCCAAAGCCTTCTCTCATATTTCCTATTTTCTGGTTTTAATTTGTTGCCTTTTAACACCAGACTTCTAATCTTCAAGCATTTTGTCTGTCTGCTCAATGTAAAGGGAGCCCAGGAAGTGGATTAAATTTACAGACAGCTTCAGAAGAGACTGTACACTGATATGCCACACCTTGAGTACCTAAATCCTTTGTAGTTCATAAACATGCTGCCTCTTTGCCTCTTGCTTTTAAAATGTGTACAATAACACGTTCTTACCTAGTTAGGGTAATGGAAGGAAGAAAACATCAATTCCAAGGAATACAGCTAAATCATTGTAAAAAAACTTCTCTCAAGTATCTAACTCAGACTTAGTAAACATTGCACCAGACTTCAGGCTTCCAAAGACCATCTTTTTCAGTGATCCTCCATAACTTTTAATCTTTTGCCAAAGAAAAGTCATGATACAAAATGAAAGCACACTTTGGTTCTTTAATATCACTAGCATAAATATAAAATTTCCTCTGTGTGTTCCATCTCCCTTTTCCTGACAGATGTCAATATCAGTGTTGCAGGGTGTTGGTGACAAAAATTAGAATGCTAGAATAGTGAAAGAGATGTTTTGGAAAAGGCTCAGATATTTCCTTGTAAATAAGGATGTAATGTTCAAAGAAAATAACCAAAACAGTGATGCTACATGGTTGAACTCTCATTTAGATGGTAACACTAAACATCCCTCTTAGATGTGTTCAGCATTTCAAATTGGAGACAGAATTTCAGAACTCCTATGCAAGTTGCTGTAAAACTTTGGTTCATAGAATGATAAAAAAAAAAAAATAAAACTGATAAGTAGTAGTATTAAATAAATATTGCAATTGACATGGTAGCACTGCAGTAATACCAAAGAAGGTGAACCAAATCACCAAAAAAAATAGCTACATAACACTGTATGACAATGTGTGGGAAGCCAGTATAAAGAATTGAGACCTTTTGAACTGGCATATCCTGTCCAAATATACATTCATTATCTTCATTGCTCTGTAGTGTGTTTTACATGCTGAACAATGATTCAGCCTCTAAAGTTCTCCTATAAGATTATCCTTTGGAAGTGGGATAAGAACAAAACAGAGGGAAGAGAGAGGCTTATATGGAATTTTGTCACAAACTCAGAAATATTGACACACTTTGTTAAAACCAATGCCTGCACATTCTCCTGAGAACAGAGTAGAACAGCAATAAACTCTCAAAACCTTATTCTTGGAATGCATTGTAAACTATTGTCTAAAAAGTCACTAACCACCACCCACCCCCGCAAAAAAAAGAAACAAAAACAACCCACCTCATCACCCCCCCCGCAATTCCCCAGAATGGATTTTGCTGGATTTAAGTTATTTAAGAATATAATGAGAAGATATGGATTGGAGAATATGTCAGATCTAGATGCTGAAAGACTTTGAATTGAAAGAAACAGCTGGATCTGGAAGAAATTACAGTAATGTAGCTTGGAAACTAATGGGAACACAGTAAGGTGATTGTGTGTCAGATACTCTGTAGGAAAGAATGGGGAAAAAAAAATTACATGAAGGATGTACCCAAGGAGGAAGTTCTTCCTAGACTATACAGTGAAGGAATCTGAGCCAAAGTATTTCTCTGACAATGAAGGGGTTACATACATATATATATGTATATGCATGTGTGTGTATTTGCACTTTTAAATTTATTTTAAAAATAAAGAGATTATTTTTTTCTGATGTACAATCTCTTTATCATAATGTCATTAGATTCCAAACTATAATGCTGTGATTTTTTTTTCCTTTCATGCTAGTCATCACAGTTTTATTGCCACCTTTCCTCTCAGTTATCCCTCATATTTCTCTCTCAGTAAATGCAACATCTGTCTGCATAGGTGGATTTCAAGGGGTAGTGTGTCTATTATCAATGTTCTCAGGAGTGCACTTTCAAAGCAAATCTCACAGTTCTCTTCACATGTCTTTGGTTCACACAGTGGAATGGTCCAGACTCAAAGAATTGCATTCCAAGAATATGTGACCTAGGGGCACATGTATTTCATTCCTACTACAAATGGGCATTAAGGTTTTGGTAAGAAACAAGAACAAATTCAATGGAGTCTAAATTATAGATATCCTTTTGTTATTGCAGATACTAATTTTTCCAAATATATGACCTCTTGTGCCTTCAGGTTCTTCAAGAAACAACTTGAAGAATAAAAATGACTAAGAAACCTGTTTCACTTCTGCTCACAGGATGTCCACATTTTATAAGTGTATGGCAAAGATTTCTCGAAATAAGATACCTTGGCGATGAAAGCTTCTGCTTTTTTTCTGTCCATGGATTATAAATCTGTGAACACCAAGAAGTCTTAGCTGCAGAACAGTTCATAGACAATTTTGAAAAGCCCAGTTTTGCCAATCATCATTATTCCATAAAAATGTCAAACTCTCTTCCAAATCCAGTCCCATATGCTCTTGATCACAATCTTCTGCCTTTCATCAAATGTGGCCCTAAATGACCTCCATTCAGTCCTTTCACCCCAGAGCAGTTCACCCAAGTTCAGTGATGAATTGTAAAAGGCAAAAGAAGGAAATCTGCATTGTATCTATATCTTTCTTAAATGTAAAAATCCTTCCTGCCTAATGAATTAAAAATTGTTCATAAATTTATAATCTCTTTGTGTTAGACATGGAAAATAAATGTAAGGCCTTGATGTTGTGCTTATTTTCCTTCTAACTATTCACTTTCAAGAAAACAACAGGTCCATTTTCATTTTGCTCTGATTTTTTTTCAATTATTATTCCTAGAATAGTATTAGGGAAATCTAAATTGATGGAATTAAAACCTCAAAACATCAGAGATCTGGTTACTGAATTATTAAAAACAGCTCAAACCTGGGGTGGGCAAGAAACTAAATTAAATACAATGATTAGGGAGAACAGAAATTATATTTCTACAACTACACCTATTTTGAAACTTCGAAGAAACACAGGTATAGGTCTTACCATCCTCAATCATCTCAACCTATAGAATCATAGAGTTTGTTTTGAAAAGAACCTTGTAAAGATCATTTAGCTCAACCCCACTGTTGCTTCATTAGATCAGGTGATGTCAGTGGTTACACATGAATTGAGACAATGTGCTGATATCTCTACCTCCTTACAAGTCTTTCTTACTTCACCAGTTTCTCTTGTTTACAGCCCTCATTACCTATGGCATGCTGTATTTAAGTTTTATAAAATTCTAAACAAGACAGTGAATTTTCGAATTGTGCTTATATTTTGGTGTTCCTAAGGAAACATAAAAGTAATATTGGTCCATCTCCTCTGATGGTGTAAATCATCACAGCAACTGTTTTATACCAGCTGAGAGTATCTCACAGTATTTCCATTCTCTCTCTCTTATATACTATCTGTATGTCTTCTGCATTAGTGAGTTAGTTTAACCAACATCTATGGGGACTTTCCATTTTTTCTGTTAAGAGAGAGGTCATTAAGGGTAGAGTTTTGAGAAAATACAGAAAGCAGTGTAGGAAAAGGTCCTAAGCTCATAAATGTTCTTAATTATATATTGTGTCCTTAGTGTAAAGAATTACCTTCAGGTCATTCTGTCTCTTTTATCAGAATAAATCACCATCATCGTCTATTCACTTGTGCATTCAATTCATGACATAATAGTGTCAGAGGTGGCACTGAATATACACATATATACTCAAATTCCAACACAGTGACCCAAATTGTGTCTACAGCTGCCAAGCAGACTGCCATAGACATTTAACAGAACGGGATTGTTGTAAAGAAATATATTTTTCCTACGAAGGGAGGTAAATGGAACAACATCTTAGTGAAGCAGCCAGAGTAACTAGATTCAAAACACATTTATCTCTTAACTGAAAGTGTTTGAATGCCTCATGTTAATGTTCATATTAGAAAAATACCAGATTATGTGTCCTAAATGGCAATTTTTACTTCAAATAGAAGGGACACTGAAAAGAACAGTGTAATAAATTTCAGAGCTGAAGTCCATTAGCAGTGTTGCATCAGTAAAATTTCATGGCAAAAAACAAGTACAAAAATTAAAAGGTTAAGTTTATCCTGTATTTTAGCAAGCTGGAAGAAAAGTTATTCTCTGTACAGAAACATTTAATCTTAAATTTTAAGGATAAACACACCATTCCTCAGGAAACTCATATCTTTGGCAATCCAATGATTACGGAGAGTAAAAATAGTTAAAACTTTTAAGTTCAATGACTGGGTTTCTGAAAAATTTTCTGAAGAATTCCTATGTAACTACATATCTGTGTCATATTTGCAAAACAGGGTGTTTCTACACTTGCACAGTGCAGCTTTACAAGCCTACTGGGGACTGCAAAGGCTTGGACAGAACATCTCTGGTATATCTGATTTCACAGTGCATGTAGCATAAAGTCGCTCTACAAGAGCAGAATAACTTTCAGGTGTTGGACTTGTTGTGTACCTGCAGATCAGCTGCGTAATATATGTACATCCAGCACACTTATGTTGTGATCCTGAGCTCACCAGTCACTGCCAGACATAACCTGAAAAAAATGCAAAGTGTTCTTGAGAAAACTTATCTACTAGCTTATGGATTGACAATCTGACATTGACCTTTGATCTCCACATTATGAGTATGTAATGATACAATATCTCCAGTCAAAAAACTTAGGAAACATAGATCATGAAACACATATCCATAAAAAAGCACCCTTCAGCAAAAGGTCTTAATACAGCAGGTTTTCTTTTACTCCAATTATTTTTTTAAAATACTTAATTACTTACATTTTTTTCCAAATTGATCCCTTAACTGCAACGAGGGAATCAACAACAACAACAACCAAAAAAAAAACATTAAAAAACAAAACAACCCAAACCAAAAAACAAACAAACAAAAACACACGACAAAACAACATCACCAATTATTATAACTTTAATTGATGTTTATGCAGCTCAGTCTGTCTTTTGTTTTGCTGCTCAAAAGTCATGAGGGAAGTAGTTTCCTTCTTATCCTGTCACAAGCTGTAAAGCAGCAGGTATTTCACAATCACGACAGTTTTCAGAAATTTAGTTGGATGACAGTATAAATAAGTATTCAGCATTTAAGCTGGGAATGTAGTCTAAGATTTTTCAAATTTGGCCCATTCCTTTTTAAATTACAATAAGAAGAGAAAATATAATAAGCAATTTGAGATGACACCTGACCTCTGTTTCTGAATAAGTGCTCAGGTTGATAATTAATCCTGTTTAAGTTCATAGACATAAACAAAAAGCTATTAATTTAAGAAAGAGTAATTCCTCTTAAATAAATATGACAAATAAATGTCTAATCAAAAAACTTTTTTTTTCTTTTTTTTTCCCATTTCATGTTAAATAAGGCTTATTTCAAGACAGGAATTTGGGTTGAACTTCTCTCCTCAGTGAATTATCCAAGCCTTGACAATGTCAATGGGAGTTTTTGAATTTGCTTCATTTCATCAGGCCATGGTCTGCCCAGAAGCAATGAGCCGTGATAACACTTGATTCCAACACTTTAAAGTTGTTTTTTGAAGTGGCACTGTACATAAATTTAGACTGTTCTATCAACATCTTGAATATGAACTGTAACCTCGTTTCAACTGAGTGAGCTTATAAAAGATATTTTTGTGATAGATGTTTTTTATTTCTAACAATGGCTGCTTGATACTAGAACTGTAAAGAATTTTAAGGTGTTCTAGATTTTTTTTGACATTCTATTGTTTGTTTTGCAGGACTTGTTCTTTGATAAATGGAGAGTCAGTCTTGGGCACTGAAGAAGGGAAAGCTTCTTTTATTACACGTTATATATAGGGACAGCACATGACCAGGACATATTGTCCCTTACTTTCAAAACATCTTACTGATGCATGTTGGCTCACGCAGAAGGTTGTGATGGTTACGTACTTTGAGTTCCCAAAGTAGTAATTTACCATAGATTTTTTACCATAGATGTACCTTTACTAATACAGCTGGATCTGGATCAAAACCACCCATCAGATCCTACCCTAACCAAAACTCTTGTTTGTGTCAGTAGTAGGGTGTTCCATGATGCATTGTTCTAAAATCAGGACATGACTCTTCCAATGCCTCTGTTCACTAAATATTGACAACATTCTTGTGTTTAGAAAACTATCATCAGACCCATGCATGCCAGATATTATCTGTAACTTGATATGAAACATGATGAAAATGTCTCTGAGTGAGTAAAATAATCATTCTCTTAAAGAAAAGATGTAACCTGAGCTGAGCTGGGTATATGTGTAAAATATTATTTGTGAAAAGAAGAAAAATCACATATAGATTGTTAACCAGACTGCCAACTTACAATCTAACAAGATTCAAAGTAATAAGGACATAAACTGATGTCCTATCAAATATGTTTTTAATGCCCAGGAATGTGAGTAGGGTAAGACTATGTAGGATAGATTAGTCATACAGCAAAACTATTTAAATCCTTTGGTACTTCTAGGAAAGCTACAACTATGTAGCTCCTAGAAACATTGTCTGATATTATTTTCATTTTTGACAGTGGTTTCTAGAGCTAGTACATTAAAAAGTGACAGATTAAAATGTTATTACAGAGGTTTGCTGTGCTGTGGAGAGTTTATGTTGTCCTAGAGTTCTTTTGAGTGACAATGTCATGTATCAGTTTTGTATTGATGTCAAATATTCAGTGGACTGACTCAACAACTCACCTCAAGAAGTCTGACTGACAAGCAGAAAAGGAACCTTTCTTTTTTCTAAGGTTTTCTGGTTCATGTACTCTCCTTGTAGTAAACTCACTGATTCAAGTACAATATTCAAAAGTTGTTCTGACTTTTCAGGGTCCAATCCACTGCAATAGCCAAGCCTTTTTCCACTAATCACACCAGCCATGCATTGAGAGTCCCTGCAAGAGTGATGCAAGAAATTCCCAACTGTACAACAGGACTCTAAATCAAAACAAAGCATCCATCAATGTTTTATGAAGGAGAGTAAACAATAAGACTACTTTTAACAGTTAAGGGACAATTAAGTAAATGTAAATCATAAGCCAGTGCTGATCTTAGTTTGACCATCTTTGCTGCCAGAGTGCAGGGAGGAAGAACTCTTGTTTCTCTTTTACCTAAGAATATTATATTACCCCATTTCCTTCACTAGGAATAACTCTTATGATCATCTACCTGGCTCTTGTACTGGAAATGTACCTATCAGTCACAGAGAGATACAGGATCCCTATCTTTAGGCAAAAATGCAGAAATTCAGGCCACTTTGTTGTCCATCCAAGTAACCCCAGTGGAAGGTGTTGGTGTCTCACTCATAGTGCTGTGTATCAAGAGTAAGTGCAACAAGCAGCAGCACAACTTTGATCTCTGAGGAGGCTTTCAGACTAACAATAATGTTTCATTCCTTTCAGGGGACACTGAATAGGAACCTTCTTTTAGTCTAGAGGTTTGCTTAATTTTTGAAAAGACAACTACTTCATGGGTCTGACAAAATACTTAGATATCCCACCATGTCGTGACTACTGCATTTAGCTGACAGTTTGAAAGAGAGGGGAACAAGCCCTAAATTCTGAAGCAAAATCCCAATCCTTTTAAAATGAAGAAGATTTTTCATTATTCTGCTCTGTTTTTCAATAATGACAACGGAACAAAGAATGTATCCTTGACTGTGCTACCGATGGACTGTGAAGTCTTGGGTGAGTAACAGTTCTGTTGTGCTGCTTGTCCATTATCAAAGTAGTTTGTCCATTATCAAGTAAAATAATAAAATGGAGAGCCTTTTCTTGGCTTAACAAAACTAGTGGTGTTAAGGTTCTGTGAGATTTCTGGTGAAAGTACTTTTGCAGTTATTTGCCTGTACTATCATTCTAACACCCTATGTGTGTTCCATTCAGCTGTTCAAACTGTGTAATCTTTATTTTTCAAACAGTCCACATGTAACTCTCTGACAGACACTGTCAGAGAAATCTTAGGCAGATAAACAGAGGCAAGATAGAGTTGCACAGCAGTACAGTATGATGCTATTGCTGAGAATGGTTCCAAATCTGAGCATTACGATATGAAGGTGGATAGGGGTGGAGAGAGGGTTTAAAAGTATCTTATTGATTCACACCACCTTTGGCATTACATTTTTAAGTACTGAAAAGTTTCTAAAACAAAGATAAAATGCATCATAACTTTACGTTAAAGCAGATAGTGACAAAATCTGCCTTCATGTTACAAATCAGAATCATTCCAAGTATAGAAACAACTGTCTTCCACAGAGTTTATACCAGATGTGAGATTGGTCGTGGATGTTAAAAGCTGTGGCAATACAAGATGAAAAAGTCTTTCTAAGAGATAACAATTTATTTGCATGCAGAAGGATGGGTAACAGACATCTGGACTAGTAGAGTGAGAAACAGCAGTGGCAGCACGAGCAGCAAATTTTGTTATTATTAGCAATTATAATGCAGGTATCAAATTGGTTTTGTGTTTGAATCATTCATCAGGGCTTGCTCCAAGGCTGAAACTTGCTTTCTGGAAGTTCTATAAAATTTCATTCAAAACCCTTATTTTCTCCAGAGAATGAAATAGAAAACAGGAAAAGAACAGAGAAGAACACATCAAAAGATATATTCCATAAGTATTAGGATTTTTTCTTTTTGATTTTTGAAAAATAATTGAAGAACTACCTTTAATCTAAAAATTCAGTGCAGTCCCAATTCTATAGAAAAATCTGGAATAGGTTTCTCTTGGACAGTTCTCTGACTTCTATACATATGTGGCACTTTCAGTGATTTGCACGCTTGGAAGAATCACCAGCTTTTCATCTTTGTTATTAACACTCCAGCAACTGTCTTGTTAAAAACCCTTATTCTGTTATTACAATGTGTAGACTTCCTGAAAATGGCTCTTTCTGCTTATGTAATCATCTTTCAATACTACCTCCTAGTAAGGCAGTCAATTACAAGCCATTCTGCCCTGTCAGAGCAATGAAGCATTTATGTACTTGAGATATTCATGTCTGGAGCTTTAGTTTTAAATCTAAGAGCTCCCATCACCTTCTGAAATTCTTTACTTTATCAAGTGATTTTGTTATATAAAGCCATTACTGAAGGAAAGACTGTTTCATTATTCATCACTTGCTATCACCAGAAGTCTTGAAAGTATAATAGAAAACAAGTCTCTGTTTCAGCATTCATCAAGGTAGATAAACCATTATCTCACTACATTAGGAGAGACACAGACAGAGAACATCACATTTTTTAGCATCCCTGAATGCTTGAACAGTGTCATGAAAATCTAGGGCCAGATATGGATAGGTAACCAGATAAGTTTTACCTCTGAAAACATGGTATGGTGGGTAGTGACAATAACTAGGGACATGGAAAATTTTGGTAGCACACTTCCAAAGCATCACACACTAAAACTTTGAGAGCACAAAAAAAAAAAAAAAAAAAAAATAGTCATATGACAGTCTGAATCAGTTTTGTGACTTGACCTGGCTGGTTACACACTAAAATCGCTCCATCACTCTGTCACTCAGCTGGAAGGGAAGAGAAGATTTTATGAAAGGCTTGTGGATGAGATAGGGTGAGGGAAAGAGCACTCACCAATTACTGTCAGGGGCAAAACACGCTTGACTTGGGGAAATTAATTTAATTTATTATCAATCAAATCAGTTTAGGGTAGTGAGAAATAAAAGTACATCTTGAAACACCTTCTCTTGTTCCCATCCCTTCTTCCCAGGCTAATTTTCATATCAGATTTTCTCTACCTTCTCCCCCCAGTTTGTGCAGGGGGGTGGGAATGGAGGTTGAAGTCAGTTCATCACACATTGTTTCTGCTTTTCCTTCCTCCTCAAGCAGTAGTATGACATGTCTGGGAATTCTGAGTTTATTACCAGAAATTGAATAAATATAGAAGAAAAAAAGCAAAACATTATTTGTCCTCATTTTAAGCTTCTGAACTACCTTGATTTTTTTATGTTAAAAATAAATGCTGTGATGTTATAAGAAGTCTAAATAATCAGTTTATATTTGATTCACGTTCATGCTTTTAAGATTTTCACTGTACTGAAGAATGAAGAATTTAATGTGCAGAAGAAGGAAAAAGGAAGAAGAAAGACTCTGAGCCTGGGAAAAAAACCAAAAAGATGAAATTTTAAAATAATCTACTGTTATTTTTAAATTTTCAGGCAATTTTAAGCATATTTTATGTAGGCTTTGACCTTAACATAGAAGCGAAAGAGTATCTGAGTTATTTACGTATTGACAGTTATATCTGTTCCCCATCTAAGCAAAAATATTCTTGAATTAATTTTTCTTCTTGCATCTCAAATAGTTTTTCTTTCTACTCCACCTCCAGATACCAATACTTATTACAAGGCTTTCCACAAGTCAACTCCTCCATGCATAACATAGCATTACAACAAACAAGAAATATTTGCCTTCTAGTCACTGTATATTTACTGTGTGTGGGCTTTGCAGTACACTTCCACTGTGACATACTTTACCAAATTGCTGAATCTCATTTGCCTTCAGAAAAAGCTTGAATAACTCACGCAGTGTGATCTTCTTGCTGCTGTAATGGATTAATACATGGTATCCTTGGGAAAATATCCAGGCATATTTTACACAGCTGTCTTTCAGTGGAAATTTCACTATATATATATATATACATATATATATATATATATATATATATATATATATATATATATATATATGCTTCAAGGAATTGTTTACAGTAGTCTTGTCTTTGGAATTATATTTTTGGAAAAGAACCAAATTAATATGGGTCTAGTATTTCAGTCACACTTCACCTATCTTTAGTCTACCTCAAGAAATAGCTGCATAAATGTGAACAAAAGTGTCTGCCCCAAAGAGGGTAGGAAAACAGAAATAACACTGAGGTATTGCAGCTCAGGAATGAGGTAAATTGGCAGCTAGTGAATGGATTTGTATTGCTACATAGCTTGGCATATACCCAAAAAATGAATTTGGTCACTTTTTTCTGTACTGCATCATGTAGTGCAATAAATTGAGGATGAAGATAAGCAGAAAATCTACCTGGTGTTTGTAACTCTTCACTTGCTTATTCAGCATATCAATTGCTATTGCCATTTGTTTATTGATGTTCATTTTTATTTTATTTTTAAATAGAAGAAATCAAAGTGCTCTTTTGATTTATCTTCCTTCCAACAGCAGCTTTAGCTTCATTTCTAAGCTTCTGATGCTCATTTTTCTTAAGCTGCAGTTTTCTATTTGTACTCTATATGTTGTGCACAATAAATACCTGTATGGAATGGTCTCTGGGAATTTTGCCATAACCAAGTAAGTGAGGACAGAACTGCTATCTCATCCTTCCAGTCACCATACTCAATTTCTTCTTTAAAATGTGTTACAAATATCTCACACTGCATTAAAAAAATCAATTCTAGCAAGTGGAGTAGCTTGATTTAAAATGTCCAAACAGAAAAGTTAAAAATAAGAGAATAAAACCAGTGTATTTTCTCTAAGCACAAGCTTCCAAACAGCCTCTTTTATGTCATTCCACAATATTGCTGTTGGACATTTACTAATTAGATTAATCACCATGTAATTTTCCCATCTCCTTTCAGAGGTATGAAACTCACCTCCCAAAACAATTTTTTACAAAAAGCTCAAGTTAAAACCAGAAGGATCAAAATTATTGATTAACTAAACCGGTGACTGTGGAATTCTCATCCTAGGATTCAGTGTGATTGCGAAAAAATGATGACAATAAGGCCTTTTAGCAAGAACAAAGAGATGCCAGTGTCACTACACTGCAATTAGAAATAGAACGTGAGTGTTCAAATGCAGGAATCCACATAGTTTTTGTGGCAGGAAGTTCAGTCCAGCCTGCAAAATTTGTTAAACCCTTTGCTTCAACAGATTTCGACTCTGCGTTTAATACCAGACAGAGTCAGGTTAAAGCTCACTCTGCTACACTGACAGGGTTGCAGCTGTAACTTTGCAGTGTGCAGCTTTGGGATGCCCTGTGAGACAGAAAATCCCAGAGCACACAGTTATGATGCAACAAATCACTCAAGGGACCTCCCCGTTGTGCCTGGCCTTACATTACTAGTCCCATGCCAGAAAAAGGGAATGCTAGCAAAAATGTTTTGTCAGAATGAAATTATATTTGCCATGTGGCTTTTATTTCAGAGAGGGTATCAATAAACAATGGAATATTGAATTCATTACACACACACTTTACCTTTGCAATTATGCATCCTATATTAAAAAAAAAAAAAAATAGTAAAACACGCTTACCAGTTTATCCCACAAGAATGGTGCCAGTCTTCCTTTCGGTAACACTAATGAAGTTTTGCCACTGTTTCCAGAAAAAACCTAATTTTTCTTTTGATAATTATCAAAAAAGAAAATATTTTCAGAATAAAATGTCTGTTTTAATGGTTGTCTTCTCAACGTAGCTCTGCAAAGTTACCCCTAGTTACAACACAATTTTAACAGTACCATCTCTAAGGTATCAGAGAAAGATAGGAATCAAAAATTTTTTTCAACTTATACGCAGTAACAACTATGAGCTTCTACACTGCAAGAATTGTGATTGTTTGCTAACTAGGAGTACAGCAATCATGGTTATAGTTAGAGACCTTTAATGAAGGAGTTCTCTATTAAAAAAAAATAAAAGAGGGAGATAAAAAAAGAGATATATGACTCAGTTGGAATCTGCTAAGATTTTAACAGTTGGGTGAATTCCCCACCCCTTTCAATATCATCCATGGGATGGGAAAATTGCACATTTTCTGTGTCCTTCAGTCTGACAAGCACAAAAAGTGTTGCTTTTAAATGACTGCTTGGACAATTTGCATGATGGAGATTGGAACTGCCTCTCTGAAATTCAGCAAAGTACTTAGAAAATTGCTTTAGGAGTAGGCACAAGAGAAAACGGAAGGTTAAAAAAAGAGAGAGCATAACGTGTTTCAAGCTCTTTTTACATTTTTTTCTCTGCTCAGAAATTTGTTCTTTCTGTATCAAAGACATAACATTTCTGACTCAAAACATTGCACAAATATAGCCAAACAAATAAGCATTTTACACAGTCTTGCAAAAAGTGCCTTCAACAAACAATAGTAATCTAAAGGGCAGGAGGAAATCTGTGACATTTTCCTAAGGTAAATACTACTTAATTGAAAACATTTTCACCTTAAAAACTACAAAGACTGTCACTCACATCTCCTGCTATGCCTTTTTGATTACAGTAAGAAGACGTTTAGGTCACATTCAGCTAACATGAATTAACCAGATGGAATGAACCCAAATTTTACTAAATGACTAGGCAATAATACCTTTTGCAGATGTACTCTTTAAGCAGAAGAGACCCAGCCACGACCGTGTTTACTGCTAGTAGTTTCTGAACAATTTCAAAGTGATGCTGATGCTGGGATGCAACAGAGGTGTCAGAAATGGGAACAGCGCCTGTTTGAAATCTGGCTTGTGTGTTGTTAGGCACTAGGGATGTCCTTAGGCAAAGCAAGAAGTTTCCTGGGGCAACAGCATGATGAGATTTTGATGGCAAAATCTGCAAAGTGGCAGAGCAGCTTCTGCAGACAGCAGCCTCCCAGGAATTGCAATGTTCTGCCTCAGCAGTCCTTGGCTACGGCCTCTGGTTTTGCACATCCAACCTTATCCTTTTATCACCCCTAAAGCACTCTTGTTGGGGAAAAAATCCATTTAAATATAAGTTTATCCTAGCAGAGGGATTGTAGTATGGCCCTGTACCCCCCATCTACCTCTCTAAAACCAGACTTGTTATTTCTCAGCAAAGCACAAAAGCTGGGGACACAGGCACATGTTCATTTCAGGGCCTGTTGTGTTTTGTCTATCTCAGAACACTGATCTTTTTGGGGAAAAATTCTTCCTAAAGCACCTTTTGAGATTTGGAAAAGAAAACCAGTGAGAAGAGAGAAAATGGGCTGAGTATGAACCTCGATTTTGAGAAACTGGGAGCATGAAGTAGAGGTATATATCAGTAAAGACAATGTCCAGTGCTATTACTATGTCAGCAAATTATTATTGTGATCTCTCCTCACAGGCTAAAAACCAGGCAAAACTATTTTTCTGTATTTGTTTAAAAAAAGGGGAAAATCTTCTCTATATTAAGAAAGAAAATATGTAAAAAATCTTGATAATTTCTACCTAAATAGATCTGTTTCACTAATATGATGCATTTCTCAGTGTTTGATTTATTTTGAAACAGGACATTAATCCGTTTTTTTAATTGATCAACCGTTACTCATGGTGGCTGGTTTCAAAGCTGACATTCCTCGTTTAAAAAAAACATTTTTATTGCATAAAGGGGTTATCTCTCAGAAAATCAGGCATAAAAATGAAAATGGAATAACCAAAATACAACATTGGTGGTTATTCAAAAATCTTTTTTTCATCATTCATTTGCTCTGAATTCTGTATTATTTACTGATAAGAATTAATAACCCTGTACTGGATATTTATACTGTCAAAAACGTAAACTTGGAGAGCATCTTCAGAATGGTTTGTTAGGGGTGAGGGCATGTTACTAAGGATGCACTCAGGTATATGAGAATTAGGTCCCTAATTCTTAAGTGTCCTGAGCTATTTTGTCACCATACATCTCACAGGCATCAGCTTCTGCAGTTCTAACCTGTACTGGTGCTCAGTATTGTTACTGGCTTTGGCATTGAACACACTCCTTGGTTAAAGCACCTGCCCAGTGCAGGGAAGACCTGCTCATCCATTGGGAAGTAAACCATCTTGGCAGTAAGGCTGATTATTGCAAAAAGAAGAAAGACACCTGAAAAGAATGCTGCAAACAAGGCATCTCATCTTGTAGCCAGTTGCCCAACACTACACATGGTGTCTCTTCAGTTCCCCAGTTTTGATTTATTGCCTTTCATCAGTGAGAGCAACAGATGAACACTCTCCTCTTGCTATCAGAACAAAATATATTGAGTGGGAAAAATAGTCTCCTGGGAGGACATCTGGGAGTGCAA
The DNA here is from genome assembly GCA_017589585.1 of Phylloscopus whistleri. Taxonomy (NCBI): domain Eukaryota; kingdom Metazoa; phylum Chordata; class Aves; order Passeriformes; family Phylloscopidae; genus Phylloscopus; species Phylloscopus whistleri. The sequence goes on along the minus strand of JADMLD010001397.1, from coordinate 2,189,990 downwards.
GCCCAGCCAAGATAACCATGAGCTTCCTGCTTTCTGCATGAGTAAGTTATTTGGGCTGTCACATGAAAATGACCTTATTCACTCTAATGACAGAGTTTGGATGGTGAAGGGATGCCTTCAAGCTGTAGGTCCAGGTTCACACAGAAGCTCTTCTCCTGTAACCCTAACCTGAATGCATCAGGTCCAGACAGATTTCAAATACAGCCCAGTGCTTGCCTAAACAGCTAGCTGTAAAATTTAAGCAGTTTCACTCTCAGAGGTGTCCCTCTTTTGAGTTCCAGACAGAACTCAGCTTACTCAAATACAGGGCTGGGCTGTGTTCAAAGGGGTGGAAAGTTTATGTTCCTGTGAAGAGCTTTTGGGCACCTGAGTTCTTAAATGGATAGTGCATGGTTAGGGATTATTAGGTCCAGGTTCTTACTAAATATCTTTTATTGAAAAAAAGAGAATATACTCTCAATTTAGAAAAGTAGAGAAGAACACCTCCAAACATACCCACATCTCCCACTGAAGATATTCTTCCACAGTTAGTGTCTTGCAAGTGATTCCAGTAATACTCTAGTTCCTTTTAAAGTCTCTCTGCTGGTAGGTTGCCATAACTGAAGCATTAAATTATTTAATGTTATGCAAACGATAATGACTTGTAGTTCCAAGCTACTACAAATAGATGGCAGTAGGAATTTGTGGATGCTCCATTTTGTAGCACCTAGACTTACCTATTTTTTCATTAATTTTGGTGTTTTGTCAAAATTTTTCTAGTAAGTGTGGAAATATGTGCATTTCCAAGTAAATGAAAGGCTGGCTAAATTTTTCTGATTTTAACAAGAAAATGGGCATGAATAAAAATCCTACCAAAATTTTGAAGTTCTTTTATGTACGAATAACCAGTATCATGCCAGCAAAAAATGCAGAAGTATATCTGAACTTCATCTGGTCTCAGTTACATTTTAGACATTTTATTTCTTGAGCAAGTATCTGCAGGAGTTTTGTAATGCACTGAGATTTACATAGGCCAATATCGAAGAATATTATTTGCTAGTAACTACAAATCTAGCATATTAGAATTCATGTTTGCAGGGAGTTCATATTCCGTTTTGCAATGGAAAAAAATATAAGAGTGAATCTATAAAATATATTAAGCTTTTTTAAAAATTATTTTAAAAAATAGTTTGTGAATCTAGGTATGAACTTTTAAAGAATTGAAATGTTTCCTGCCAAATGTTACTTAGGTAGAATGAGTTGTGGGTCTCTATGTTGTCCAGATTTGGTTTTATATGACAATTGTCTTTCTGTTTACAAAGGAACAGACAATCTTTTCCCATCAGGGGCTGTGTTTCTGGTAACTGGAGGACGCATTTGCCATCTAATTAGGTGCAGATTTGTATTTGTGTACTCTCTTTTCACAACTGTGATTATTTTGACTAGTAATTATTGCTATCTAAAGCATCAGGATCTATAAAATCAGCACCTTGTGAGACCTTTGTGAATCTATGAATTTCTATTAGACAATTATTATTTACAGTAAATCTTAATATTTCCTGTGTAAAAAAAAAAAAAACTTCACATGGTCTACAACAACCTTTACAATTCAATGTTTTGCAAAGCTGATTTTTACACGGCATGTAAATCTGAAAAAGAATTTGTGGATAGGTGTAATTTAAATTCATTTAATAATAGATTTAATCTGCACATGTGTGCAGCAATTGGGGTCTTAGGTTAGCTCTTTGGAGTACAACAGGAAGTTTAGATGGAGCTACTTTCTAACATTAACAATGTCAAAAATTAACTTGTGTTCATAAATCTTTCATTTCAGTATTTGTTTGCTGCTAAGTTCCAGGAGTTTTCATTTCTATCAATACTTTTATATGTGACAGCTGGTGTTTGAGTATACAATCAGGAAGTGCTGTGCTGGAAAATTGGCAAATTGTGGACAAGTGGAGAGAAATGAAATTTTAAGACTTTGCTGCCAGGTTTGATATTGATTGCAGATTTTATATATAGAATATGGAAGCAGACAATACAATCCAAGCCATTTAAAGATATTGAAAATTAAACAACCTCAGCTTGAAGCATGTTTTCTAGCAGTATTTGAGTTTGAAATTAACAAGCCCATTTCTGTTAAGATATAAATACAAATTTAAGTTACTAATGAGACTCAGGGTGTAATACTGTGAGATTCAGCCCTCACTGTAATGGCAGGTTTGCTATATCCAAACCAGAGAAAGTAGCTCATTATTGTCCTATTAGGCGTGTTCTCCTGTGCCAGCATGAAGAACCAGAAATGCTTCAATGTAAAAAAAATTATCAAAGTGATGTTTACTCGTGATTTTTTATTTCAGTTTGAGTAGTCATAACATGATTTTGTATTATTAGTGTCATTCTTGATCATATATATTGTAAAAACTTGAATTAAGTATTTGAAAATCAGATTATTTAAAGATTATGACTTCTCTTTTATAACATTTCCAATTCTTTGCTTTCTGAAACAATGACAGATAGAAAATTATTTTATAATTAAGATACATCCTACTGGATATAAATCTTTGTAGTCATCAGAATTTTTACACTGACCCTTCTCCAGAAGACAAACACATTTCCTTGTAGGAATACAGATTGTATTTTCTGTTTTCAATGAGATTAGACAAGTATATTTCTTTATTCTTATTGCAGAAAAGCAATAAATCAGTATTTTCACAAAGTTTGATCTTACTTGGGAGAGGGAAGGGAAACTTGTTCAACCACCTGCCTGCCACATTTGCATTCCTTTGGAAGACAAGAACTGTCAGCTCTGCTTTAGGAAAACTCTGCTCTATTTTATTCTGTTCCCTCCATTACTTATTCCTCCTCAGTGCAGTTCCTCCTCCTGAAAAGGTGGGAGGACCTTGCAACTTCACTCCTCAGGCATCAAGAAAATACTGAAGCATGCCAGAAGAATCAGGAGGACAGAATATAAAGGTAAAATGAAACGAGGGGGAGGATCTGCTTTGCACTTTCATGTGAAAGTAGAGAGTTGGGACAGAACTCATGCACCACCTGACAGCATATGATTTATTTGAAATTTGGGTGGGTAGAAGTACTCTCTGAACAAGAAATAGAGTATTTGCATTAGTAAAGCCTATAAAAGAGAAAATATTATCTCAATTTAAAAATCTGGGGAAAACAGCAACATCAGTTTTCAGAGTAGCACATTGTGCATAACTCAGGCATATACAAAAACTCTAAAATATAATCCCTGCAAGGGAAAAAAAAAATCCAAACAAAAAAATCCACCAACCAAATGGGTTTTCGTTATTTGGGAGTCTTTATTTTTGATGATAAAACAATAGAAAATTTATATGCATTTTCATTGACCCCAGCATTTCTGGAAACATTTATTTTAATAAAGGAACAGTTTGAGTCTACATATGAGAGCTCTTTAACATGATAATCTGGCATGTACTCTTGGAATCAGTGATTACATAATGAAGTCTATAAAACTTCTATAAAAACATGGTGGGAAAACTTATTTACTTTTTTCATGCATATTTTTAGTTGTTGTGTTTGAAAATGTGAACTAGTTTCATGAAAGAGATGAAATTAATGTAAAGCTATAGTACCAATCTCTCTGATCCATTCACCTGCCTGATTGGTTTTCTCACACACAAATTCTGGTTGTGCAATGCATTGCTCCACAGAAGCGATGAAGAGACTGATGACCTGTAAAATATGCTGCCCATTTTATATAAAGCAGGTGATAACAAAAGGAAAGGGCAGTAACAATAAAAAAGAAACAACAGTCTTTAAAACTTTATGAACCCAAAGTCTTTCATCAGTTAGTAATTCCCTAAGAATAGTAAGAAAAGTGTTGAAATAATGTTTCTGATGTAAAAAAAAAGTTCTATTTAGACAAAATAATTATATTTTAGAAAGCTTTTAAATCTGAAAATTTATACTTTTTTTTAAGTAACAAGACACATTCTTGCAGATAATATAATTTCTCTCCTAAGTAAACCAATCTATTTACCCAAGCAGATTTATAAGTTAGATCTCACACTGCCAGTAACTGATCATAAAAATAAAGAAATTATATTTTACCAGTCAGCAGTGAAATGAAAAATGAATTATTTTGTGGCATGTATAAAGGATGTGTCACAGTATGGGTTGCACAGAGGAATTAATTCTATGAGGAGAATAACTTATATATCCCCATATCATATATCCCCTTACTTTATAAATTTACAGTTTCGTCCGTCTTGATTTTTCCATATATACCCATGCATTTTCCCAATTTATCTTGCAAAAATATGAGTAAGGAAATGAACAATAAAATTATGAAGGCAAAGTGATACTCTCATGCTTAATTCTGTTATTTATGTGTCTATATCTCGAGCTAGTTTGTGATCTTACCAGAGGACAACAATATTAGATACTTTCCTGGCCTTCTCGAGATGCAGTCACCAAAAATTTTAAGCCTCTGTAGAATATGTCAATGAATAAAACATATTTATTCAACCAGAAGATAAATGATCCACTGATACCTTGTTTTCTATAGACTGATAAAGTACATGGGCCACCTGAAGGGTCAGGGAAGAATGGTTATATAATGTGTGCTGTGAATGTGTCATTATCCAGAAAAAATATTAAAAGAGCATCACAGCTGTTTCAGGAAATTCACAGTTCAGGGTGAAATGTACCATATGTCCATCAATACCTAGGCACAACAGGGTGCATTAAGAAAACTATTTAGGTGGTTCCCCATTGTGCCAAGGCTTTTGAAGACATATGGTACTTTTCACCCTTGACTAACATTTCCTTTCATTCATTGTTTTCTGTAGCCACCTTAAACATTTTTGAGTGTCATTTTCATTTCCAGTTATATGTGTATGTGTGAATGAACATGTGCATGAGAAAGAGAGGGAGAGGCAGTTACTTAGAAAACTTTCTTAGAAGTCTTCTTTCTCTGTTTTTAGAGATTGAAAGATTGTGTGCCAAATTTGGTAATTCTCATTGCTTTATAGACTGGGAACAAGTGAATTTCTGACACTGCACACAAGTATGAACAAAAATAAGTCTTAGCCTTAAACCAGAGAACAATAAAATCCATGTTCATGACTGGAAGGAGAGACAATAGAAATTCCAATAATAGTAGCAGTAATAGTACCAGTACCAATACCAGTATTAGTACTAGCACTAGTAATACTAAAACAGTAATAGGAGCATAAGTAGCAACACTAGCAGTAAGAGTAACACCATATTAAGACATGGATATTTTTACTAATCGATTGTAACTAAGTACCTAGAAACATTTATAAAGAAACATAATTCTCTCTTCAGAAAGTGCATGCCAGTTGGATTCTTTATCACCTTATTTGAAGAATTGCTGATGTCTAATGTCCTGCATTGGGGATTCACGTCTCTATTTTGTGTTCCTTGTTAATTTTCTGAAAACTGATAAACTGAAATGTGTGCTAGATGCCTTTTCAATGTATAAGCAAGTAAGTTCCCTGTCCAGCGTTCCAAAGTTCTCTTCTATCTTAATGTTGTCCTTCTAAGTAGATGTGATATAAGATGTGTTTATATAAAAGTCTAGCAGGGTGGATGAGGATATCTTGCAGATGTTTTTCCTGAAAAGTAGGAAAAAACTGTTTTGTCCAAATTAAGTCACAGAGAATTTGAAAAGAACATTTTTTCAAGTCATTATTGCAGCACCCAGTTTCTTAAATTCCTATCATCTGTGTTCTTGACTGAGGTGCTTCTCCAGCTTCTTGTCTAGAATGAATTAAGCATATAGGAGATGGAGACAGGAAAGCTAGTATAATAATTCAGTAGAATTCCAATAAAAGTTTAAGGAGTAATGTCAGAAAAAGATGCATTAAGCTCAGCTACTTTGAAGACTATGGGAGCGTGTTCATGGCTATAAGAAGGTTCTTATTCCCCAAATGCAATAGAGTCATCTGCCTGTTCACAGGGTAAGTGCCAAACACAATGGAAATGTGATGTCTAGTATTCATTATTTCATTTATTTCTGGCCCTAAGGAGTAAAAATTCCTTCAGTACAAGAGGATTTGACTCCACCTCCATGGGAAAATATTAAATGTGATATAATTTCATAAAATAGGCAATATTCATTTTTCCTTTCTGTTTTCATGCAATTACCAAGTATTTAGGCTAGAGAGAAGAAAAGAATATGCATGAATTATTCATTAAGTAGACTCTTAGAAGTTATCCAGGGGAAAGACTGAAGTTCAAGCTTTTACTACCAGAACAATACTAAAATATTTAAAGATTTAATACCAGGCTGAGAGGTGGTAGCAACACAAATATATTTGTGGGGATCTCTTCAATCTAGTTTCTGCTATCTTACTTCTGTCACTAATTCTTTGTCTTCTCAAATATCAGGACATTATGTCTAAGGAACCTAATAGAAAAAGTGGAAGAAAACATAACACTCATCACCTAGACTATTTTACAAACTGAGTTGGCTTACTATGGACAATCAGAGACAGAAATCATAAAATCAGGACTGGAGATACACTCATTCTTTTGATTTGACAGTATATGGGAACATCAATTAATTGTGTACCAGGGAAAATAGTGACATAAATTTAAAAAAGACAGTCGGAAAAATAAATAGTCCAGAACAAAATATACAATATTTTGTAACTGGATCTGAAAAGCATGCTGATATGAATGAAAAATTGCTATTTTTGAATCTTCTACATAATAAATATTCAAAACACACAAAAAATAGAAAAAAAATAGAAAAAAATGTATTTATTGAACATTGTTTCAGAAGCAAAATTTGCTGATCTACATCAGCTGCATGCACACGCATCATGTTCTTAGTTGGCCTGCTACATATTAAAATATATTTACTAGATACTACAATATTTTCTCCAAGCTGATTTAGCAAATTATAGCTAAAGCTAAAACAGAAGACAGCTGGGGCCAGTATCTTTTATATCCTTTGCTCCTGACATAAGCTGAGTCAGTGACTAAAAGCACATTAGGAAAATGCACGGTATCTAAACACTATTTCAATACACTAGGGATCCTGTCTGAATCAAAGCTGGCACACACTTTTAAGAAATGAGCCATTATTGAGCTATACCTGACATACAGGAAACCAAATTTCTCCTACATATTAGTGATTATATCACTTATTGAAAATAGTATTAAAGAGCTAAAAAAGTGACACTCTCAAAGAAGCAAATACAGTGACATAGGGTAGCTCATGTAAAATTCATATCCCTCAAGGAAACTTTTCTCAGACTTTGAAAAGTCAAGCATCTTGGACAAAGAACTGAACATGCTCACAGTTACTCTGTGTTCTCAAAGACCTATCTTTCCCAAATGCATCCATTCTACCTCTCTTCACTAATCTGTTTGACAGATTTTGTACGCCACGAAATTCTGTCTTAAAGGGGCTTGGAAGATATGAACTTCACAAACCCCCGTTGATAGTGCCATGAAAGGGGTTTTATCTGAGGTGAGGGTAAGGGCAAGCTACAGGAAGGATGTATGGAATATCTTATGATGCTGACAATGAGATCCGAGCCTATAAGGAAATATGAAGTGCTGAAGTCTATATTTTACTGCAAAATCAAAGTAAAAAGATGCTAGTTTGTTTGTCCTTATTCTTTCTCACAATCAAAGCTTTTTTTCTCAGGTTTGAAGGAGGAAGGAAGATATTTAGATGAGTTTTTTTTATTGCCCTCTGCCCTCATAAGGCCTCTGCTTCTGTCCTCACTAGAAGAATTTCCATGGAGATTTTTTTAATTCACTCTAATTCATCTATCTTCAAATGATTGGTGCTGCATATTGGTACCAAGTGTAATGTGCTTAAATGAATGTTCCTTTATTTAGAACTTATTGTTTTTTGAGCTGTAGTAAGTCTCCTACTCAATAAAATCAAAAATAAAACCTTGGTTCCTTTCACTTGCCTTATTTTCTCTTCATTTTCTCCTTTTATCTTCTCTTTTCCTTTCCTCTTCCCTTTCTACTTTCCCCTTCCTTTTTCCTTTCACTTTTCCTTCCTTTTTCTTTTTCTCTTTTGCCTTGCCTTTTCTCTTTCCTTTTTCTTTCCCTTTCCTTGGAAAAATCTCAGTACACTGTAGTGTAAAATACTTTTTGTCCATTCACCAATTTCACTCAGGATTAAATTTTCCAACACTTAAATCATTGGGCAAGATTAATTTTTCCAATGTTTAATTCACAGGAACAGACAAAGAAACTTCATCTATCTAAGATTCTTCATCATGAAATGACATCCATCTTCAAGATCCCGATTTTTTAGGGAAACTAGGGACTGAGATCTAGGTTTCAACAAGATCCCGATTTTTTAGGGAAACTAGGGACTGAGATCTAGGTTTCAACCACCTGGTTGTTCCAAGTGTCTTAATATTCTGAGGGGTAGAAAAAGATATACATCAAAGATCTGATAAACCTTTTCCCAAGAAATGTTCCATTGGAAGTTTCTCTTTCAACACATAAACTACGTCTTTTTGAAACTGAAAGAAAAAATATAAAGAAAGGATAAAGTTGAATTCTAATTCAAAACATATGTATTAATTCAGACACTTTTGATTTACATCAGATAAATCAGGTGGTTCCACCATTATCTTCAAGAAGTTAGAAATAAATTTAAAAAAGGAACATCAATATAAATCATGCAAACAAAAAAACAACAACAAAAAAAAAAAAAAACATCAAAACCCACCCCCTTTGAGATCTTTTTCAAATTAATCATCAGATATATTGATTCTCTGTCCTTCAGAGAACCTGATATTTGTTAGGATTTGCATTTTTCGTTCTATGACTAGTTAAAAAACCAGATTTCTTAAGTCTCTGAAGCTTCATGAAACACAGAGAACATATATTACTTTGATCCAAGAACATATATTTCTTTGATCCATTAAGACTTTTCCCTCAACTACCTTTAACAAGATAAAGTGTATGTTCAAGTACCTCACTTATCAAGTGCATACATGTTTGCATCAGTATTTTCAAATAAAAAAATCATTTGAGACACACATGCATACAGAATCAATGACACAGAGGCAGAAGACTTTACATTCCTATTAAACACAAACACTTTCAAAAAGTCAGATATGTGTGTGTAAAGGAAGGTGGGAGACATCCTCAGAATTTCTCCTGTTGTGTATTGGCAGGATATCACAAGCTTTAATAATTAAGACAGCAGAGTAAAAAGATGGCTGGAGACATCATGGTCACCCAGAGGAAAAGAATCTTAAAGCAGCCTGAAACACAAATTTGACAATTAAATTTAGGCCAGATAATAAATAATAAAAAAACCCCCATAAATACAAACATACGTTAGCGCTTAATCCAAACTGTCAATAAAATCATCATTGCTTTGTCTCCACAATGATCTGTTTCTATTTATGTAATTATTTTTTGTAAAGAAATCACAACAAATAAGGAATAGTTACTGCAAATAACCAAAGCAGGATGAATCTTCCTTTCAAAATTTTTGCTAAACTCTTTTAGATTAAACAATGCATCTATCTCATAATTACCAGGCACTAATAGCTGCAATGTGTACAGTAGATAAGTATATAATTTACTTTGTATTTAAATACTTTTGATAATGCAGTACTACAAATACCTTTTAAAATTTCTTCCCATTTTCTAATATTGGCCCTGTTTCTTTGCATAAATCTAATGGAGAAGGTTGTTCTTCCTTGCCTACCTATCATCACAATAATCCTACACCCACCTTCTGCCCCTCCACCAAAAAAAGGAAAAAAAAAGAAAAAAATCTATATTCTATTCACAAAAAAGAAAAAAAAAAAAAAACAGCACACAGAAAAGTAAGAAAGTGTGAATAAGTGAAGCACTAGAGCCATTCCAAATTCTCCTACTCTTCTAAGTGAAGTTTGTCAAAAGATGCTGAGGATATTGACACAAAATTATGTTAAAAGTCATTGAGGCATTTTTAGGTTTCTTGAAAAGCTCCTCAATTTTCGCATTACTATCAAGCTACAAGGTGATTTAAACTTACACTCCAGTGTCTAGATCTTGTGTTGGAACAGAATGCTACCTCTTTCCTCTGAGTGCAAATTCCCAGTAGAAATGCTTTATTTTAGTAAAAAGAGTGTCTCCCTTTCATTTTAATGATAATCAGACCAGAACCATATAAATTACCAGAACCTGCAGGAAAACAACCCAAAAAAGCTCTTGTGATCCCATGTACCACCTTGGCTTGCAAGAGTGATTCCTGCAGTGGCCACGTTTCTTGCTCTTCATTATGTATATATATATTTTTAATATTTGTCACAATAAACCTGTGGTTTTCCAGCTCTGATTTTTATTAATCCCCTTCATTTCTTATTTCCTTTCTCCTTTGTCATTGTGGTTTGCTCTTTGGAGTCATTACTCAGAGCAATACTCTGTAACATGGATGAGAGAGCAGGCTGCCTTCTGGTTGTATCCATGTCTGTTTAATGGTGCAAGCTCACACTAACCCCCTTGCCTGGGCTTTCATCTTCCTTTAGCAGCCAACAATTCCTGAGGATTAACTCTGTCTGGCCTGCTGAAAGTTGAATCTGACTGCTGGTGGCTTTGGCTGTGCTTTCTTCACTTACAGGAAAGCCTCTGGAACTAAGCCACAGCCTCATTTGACAAAAACCTGTTCCAAAAAGCAGATGATGATTTGAGGAAAACAGAGAGATTTGGGTGGTAAGTGCTCTGCTTATTTTCTGTATGCGGATTTGAGTTATTCCTTCCTGCAAGAATAGAAGTAGAGCAATAAAGAGCAAAGCTTGGACAAGACAATGAAGGACATCAATAAATTTCTGCTAACAGCTTTGCCCTTTGTCTTTATTGACTTTTGCCTTTTTAACCTGCAGTTAAGCTACATTTGATTGCCCATCTTTTGAGCTAGTCCCACTACTGGAGGGTGACACGAAATGTTTCTAGTAATGTTAGGAAATACAGCACAGTAGTTTTCAAGAATGCACTTGAGGATGAATTTACTGTCCTTTGTCCAAATACTTCATCTGATAACAACAATGGAATTACTGAACTTGGGTTGTATCTGATCAGCTGATCTAGATATGCCTTCCAGATTTATTGCAACTTCACCAAGAAGGTTGAGTATTCACTATCCAGTCTTGACACCTGAGCTTATTCAGAGGGAAATATACATGACAACAGTCATTTTGCACTGGTTCTTCACACAATAGCTCTTCAGATTCCTATCTACAGCCTGGTAGACTGCTATCCCAGGATTTAACTTCAGACTGAACAGTGCCAGTGAGGCTGAATATAACTTACAGACATTGTCAGTGTGATATCAGAGCTTTGGTAAACCGGTATACCTCCCTTGCATGAGTTTACTTGACTAGTAGTGTTACTGTCCTATTTGTTTGCTGAACTGGAAGATCTCTGTCAAGGATGTCAATGGAAAACTGCTCTTTATTTTACTGGAGTAGGTTATGTTTGGGACATAGAATGCGTTGTGTAGGAAGAAAATGGGTGGTACTAATGACATACAGACATGAGTATAAAGAATTTTCAAAACCAGAAAAGCTTTATATTCTCTATATTTTTTTTACATTTATAAATTAAGACTATATGGCTGCATGGATAGCTGCATTTTATTTTTCTAAGTAATTTATTTTGTCCAGAAGTTGTTTAAAAGAATAAAAAGAAAAATGCATAAAAGAATGTAGTATTTCATTAATGCATCAGGGTTTACCAACAAAGAATGCATGGGGAATTTTCTGTGAGGTAAACAAACTAGTTGCTTTGTTCTCTTTCACATATCATGCAAATTTTTTCTCATCTGTTTATCTTTCAGACATTGTTAAAGATTTCCTGGTGATGCTTGGTGGATTTTGTTGGTTTTTTTATTTTTATATTTCTGTGAGCTTTGACTTATTTTTTAAATGTATTTTTTTACTAATGTATACAGCACAAGCATTTTGCATGAAGTTTCATGGAATGTCTTCAAACAAACAGTGCAAATACTACCTAAGATTTCTCACACATCTAGGTATCATTGAAGGGACTTGGTATTCCTTACAGATGCCTCAAACTGAAGGCAGTCACTGTGGAGGTTAAGATTAACAGGCTTTTTTATCTTTTTCTTTTTTTTTTTTTTTCCACAGCTTCTAAGCACAGCTAACACATATGTTTTAGTTAAACATCATTTATTAGGACCAGAACAGAATAAATTACAAGGGCTGGAATGATGCAGTCTGCATTATATAGCACATTAGACTATAGGAATTTAGTCACCTCCTGGTCATAAAATCTATAGATTATGAAGAATACCTCTCACAAAGTACTGCTAAAACTCCTCTCTTTTCATCCAAGACCTCATTCTCTGATACGGAAAAAATGTCCCAAAAGGACCACATAGTTGAAATAAAATGAATATGTTATATCCTAAGTATTGAAATTGTATATCTGAAAATTTAAAACTAACACATTGCGTGCAGCTGGCAAGGTTTTGGTGTAGCAGAGAGGCAGAGGCTGGAGAGGATGGGTCTGCAGGGGTGGCCTCTGTGGGAGGAGGTCAGCATTTGGCCTGTACAGGCACAGCCCATTCCATCTCTCTCCTACCACAGGAGGAACATGGTGCCATCTCTGGGGAAAGGTATTTCAGAAAAGAGAGAGGAAGAGGGTACAAAGAGCATGAAAAACAAGAAAGAAAGTACAGAAGTCAGAGAAGGAGAATGAAAAACTTCGTAATGGAGTACCTATCTACTGCAGCCTGGGGAGGATTTGTGCTGGAGCAGCTGGATATTGATGAAGGAACAATGTCTGATGGAAAGACAATGCAAAAACAGAGGAGCAGGCTGATAAGGAAGGAGAGGCAGAAAGAAACTGCTGTGTACTGACTGTAACACAGACACCAAATGCAGAGCCTCACTGTGCTGCTCAGGATGGTAAGGTCAGTGTGAAGAGGACTTGAGAAGAGTTGGGAAAAGGTGTTGATTTAGTTTATCTACTTATTTTTCACTACCCAAGTTGAAAATAAATTAAATTAGTTTTTCCCCATTGACTATGTTGTGCCTGTGACAGAGAATTGCAACAATCTCCTTGTCTTTATCTTGACCCAACAGCTTTCTAATCCTGTTTTCTTCCCCTGTCCTGTTGAGGAGGAAGGGTGTATGAGCCGTGGTGCGGACATTTGGCTGTTAGCTAAGCCTAACTGGTCACATCTATGAATGACACATAAAATATTGATAAAAAAAGCTTTTCAGAGCCTAGTCTATCAGAGGATTTAATCCATATCAGGGAACACAGAGCATTTAAGTAATTAGAGAAAAGGTAATTGAATAACAGTCACTAAGAGGTATTAATGAGTGTGACAAAATTACTAAATGGACTTTCAAGGATCATACCTGTTTCTGACTAATACTTATAGAGTATTACAGTGTACAAATGACAGTAGAAAGAGGATGAAATTAAATAATACAAAGTAAAGGTTCACCTAAAAAAAGCAAGACCTCAAGAAACTCTCTGGATACTACAAAGTGGAAACTACAAAATCCAAGCCACTCAGCAATACAGTTATAAGGGCCAAGGAGCTTCTTGTCTGTGAGAAAAAAAAAAAAAGTAAGTTTGTACAATGTACAGTTCACCATAAAAACAAGTGGAAGAAATCCCAGCTAATCTTTTCTTGAGAGTAATGGCTTTAAGCTTATATGACGAGAGTTGAGTTTCTAGTGTCTGCAAAAATGTGTGCCTAGGGGTGTGCCCACATTACATCAGCCAGATGCTGTTCAGCCATTGTAGACAGAGAATAAGATCAACTGAAATGGAACTTAACTGGCTTGGGCACAATAGATGTGCAATAAGGTTGGAGTTTGCTTATTAGGTCCAAGTACAGGCATGGCAAGCTGAAACCTGATATGCACAAAGATTCAGACATGAAAATATGAGCATACAGACAATCACACACTGCACAGACTCAGGTGGCTTGTTTAAGACAGAATTCTGAATTTCAGACATGCTTCAGGTCACTCTTCTATCCTTCTGCAATACATTGTACATAAAATCTGATATCAACACTAGAGAAAATAGCATGGGTCAAATATTTCATTATAAAACTCTTAAAAAAAATTCCTAGCTATGAAAGTATGATTAATAATGAATGAATGTGTAGGTAACTGTAGGAGATAGCTGGGGAGAATTAAAATTGTGAGATTACAATGATATCTCTATTTTCCCAGCAGGATTTGTCCACTTGTTTTCCTTAAAAAGGCTCAAGTAATGATTCAATTATTGTGTTAAATTCAGATTTTTTTCCCTCTTGAAACGTATTAAGTTCCATGAATATTTGTGCCCACACAGGACTACAATCCTGCATCTGTGTATGTTAAGGCAAAGTGTTGGCTGGTGGACGCCACTCTCCAGGATTCAGGAAAACCTTCCCTCTGTAGCTGGCTGTACTTTACCCAGCAGCTACAGCATGGGCACACACAGGATGATCCAGCTCCTTCATCTTATCAAATTAATAAATTCCTTTTTTTTTAATATTGATAAGCAATTTTGTCATCTTTGTTTTGGTGCAAGAATGTCTACCCTGTTTTAATCTACTTCAACCACTGTAACTATTTATATGCTCTTTATATGCTCTTCATATGCTCTTCATATGCTTTCTTTCTGACTATATACCAGTTAAATCTCATTGAGTGTCAACATATCTTCCCTTAACTGCCTAGGGAATGGCCAGCTTTCATGTAAACCTATGAAGGTATACTGTTCTGAATTGCTTTGATTCAGTAATCAGTCCAAGCTGGGAATAGAAATTATATTTTCTGCAGACTTTATGTCATTTCTCCATTCTGAAAGGATTGTATATTATAGGAGAACATTTTTCTCACAATATTCATATGAATATTGTTTTATACAAAGCAAAGTGGGGTTAGATAGAGAGAAAATAACTTAGAATTTGTCAGGATATTTTTCTCTACTTTATGTATCTACTTCATCTAAAAAACTACAGAAACACATACGCATATTTTTATTAAAAAATCTCATATGTTTCTAGAAAAATGGATTCAATTTTTGATCATAAATCCCTTTTCTTTTGCTTGGACATTGTTCTCCTGCATTCTATCCAAAAAATTCAGCTGGCTCTTATTTAATAAGATTCCAAGATTGCCATAATTTTTCTGTCATCATTTTGTCATTAAAATATACCCACCCACAACAGACTGCTATTTTTTTTTCTTTTACTCCGTCTCCACCCTTACAAGTGGATGACATAAGTAGAATTGAAAACAGCTTTTTTCCAATTTCATCCTTGGACAGTGAAAATTTTAAGGTTAATTAAACATTAAAAACACGAAATTAAAATACATAAGAAAAGAGAGAGTTCTCGATATATAATGGTAAATGGCCTTTACTTACATTCTGTGCTTCTTGCCAAAAAAAAAGATCCAGTAATTGTTATTTTGAAAATTTCAGTGGTATGTCTTATAAATTGTTGAATGATTTTAAAAACAGAAGACTGAATTTTCTGTCTTTTGTAACTAAAATGATCAAGCATGGATATATGTGTGTATAGATATTTATATACACATATATACAGGTATATATACATATACCTGTATATATACATGTACTCATATACAGGTAGATGTGTACATGTATATATAATATTATGCATACATAGTCTCACATGCAAACACTCACACAAACTTACAGAGATTTTATTGCCCGGATGGATCCATGTATGCCGATATGAAACTAAAGTCACTCTGATTGGAGAAATAAGGCTTTCCGCACATCCATCCCATTTTCCATCCCACAAAGTATGGAATATGAGGAAAACTAGATTTTTCTGAGTTTTATACCGGGATTCCTAAATGTTCATACCAGTATTCCTATGTAGAAAAGAATGAATTAAGCTAATATAATTTAGAGTGTGATGATTTTTTAAAACTTTTTTTTTTTTTGGTCTTGTATACAAAGTCTGACAGTGTAGATACTGTATTAGAGTACTTATGGACATGCTTTTCATGTGTATAGCTTTATTTATCTGACCAAGTCAGACCATGGTTTCATGTTGTTAAGAAAGAATATGAATACTCTTCTGGCTCGCTGACTGTAGGAGAATCAGTAAATAAATGAAAGTGTCAGTCTTGGTATTTTGCATTATGCAGAAATCTGGATGGTGTTTAATGTCCTGAAGTCAAAGTAGATAACAATTTACAAGATCATTTATCATAGACACATACAGACTACGATTAAAATACTTGTTCTAAGCACTTGCTTAGTTTTGTTCCCCCAAATTTGGGTTCAAGTTTCTGAGAATGACACTGCAAATGTTTTTTATTTCTATTGAGTGGAAAATGTCTAAAAACGATGCCACATTGTCCCAAATCAATTTAATATAACAAGTATACAAATGCTTTCAAGTTTTTTTATTTCTGCAGTTGGCATGATGCCTTGTAGAGGAGTCTGCAGTGGTTGTTGTGCTGGCAAGCTGTATTTAAGCTTTCTGCATTTAATCTGTTTTTATTGAGAAAACCTTAATTTGGAATTTATATCTGAAAGTCTCAGTCTTTATTTTTTTGTTGTTGTTGTTGTTTAATCTTTACCATTTACACAATATTACTTCTCAAGCTTACACAAAAACAACTTTATGATACGCCATAAACACGCACTAAAGACTTCAGTTTTATAGGTTTCTCAAAGAAAATAATTTTTAATTGTACTATCTGTCTTACTGTGGAGCTAAACTGCCCTTGAGAAAGTGATTTCAATGTATGCTTCTGAGTCCAAAATAAACATGTGTGAAGGAAAAATATGAAACATATAAACTATAGCTAAATGGTTTAATGTTACCATTCAATAGCAACAGCTTAAAATGTTTTACAGATATTACTGAACTGCCAATATTTTCACAGACCCACAGGATTGTATGGTACCTTTTTTGTCAGTTGCTGTAAAGTTCAGTGGGAAGACAGTAGTTTTGAAAGAAATAAAATATTTTCCAGCCTTTATGTTTTGAAGCTGTGATAGACTTCTTACTGTCTTCTCTTAGAGCAATTATTTCTCTTTAGAACAAGGTGAAAAGACTAAGGTTCCCTAGTCATAAAAAGACTCAAGTGCACTGTAAGGTCCTGGCCGTAAAATAACCACAAATCAGAACACGTTACAGTGTCACTCTCAGCAGTCTGCAGACAAAAATTGGAAGGACAAAAATAAACTTTATATTAATCTCAGTGTTCTGAACCATTTAACTCATGGGCAAATTCTCTTATCTTCTCTTTGAAATGTCTGTTTATCTCTAGTTCAGGCACAAGTTTATTGTTATCCCTTTTATCGCTTCTTTCCCTTACATCATGAAAAAGCAAAGGATGCAGAAGAAAAAAGAAAAAAAAAAAAACACATTCTTGAGGACAAAGTTGACATATCTACCTACTGTGATCTATTACACATCAAAGATTCTTAAATTTGCTATCCAGTATGTAAAAGCTGGTTTAATAAAGTGAATTATCAGCCAATATTTGTCAAACCCACTCAATACACATAGTCGTTGCAACTGTGATAAACAGAGATAGATGTAGCGAGAATGTGTGTGTGTATATATATCTCAAATAGTGATTGTTTTTTGGTCTTACCTATTTATAAGTATCTGATCAGGGCACTTCATACATACAAATAGATTGAAAAATACTTTGCAGTACAAATTTTAATAGCAAATGAAAGAATTCTGACTTTAAGACAAAAATTTAGAGCAGATGCACAGATTTTACAGCTTGACCTTTTTCTCACAGCAGCCTTTTCCTGGCTTTTTATGCAAAGGTCATGATCGAGGTATTTGCTTCTCAAGACTTCCTTGGTTATAGGTTTGGTTAGGTTGGCAAGGCTAGAAAGTGACCACAACATTTTCACAGCTCTTTGCCAGTCTGTTAAGTCTCTCTAGAATGATCTGGAAAAATACTTTTTTTTTTTTTTTTTTTTTTTTTTTTTTTTTTTAATGCTAATAAAATTATAAGTTTATTGTTCACAGTAAAAGAGACAAAAATATGCTATGTATTAACACAGGAGAGTGATGTGGTATGAAAATTAATGAACTGATGCTATTTTACCAGTGCTTTTCAGGACATATTTTTGTTTTATTTATTTTGGCTTCTAAACAAGTAAGAAGGCTAGGGTACAAACAGGCTTATGACAGATGGCAGGAGAAAACATCTGTTTTCAGAAATATAATTTCAACCACATTACAAAAGGATATTTTCTGCATATATGTGAGGCCTCTAAATTGTAAAGTAATTATAGAGCTTAATGTTAATTTGTACCTTTTTCATGACGTTGATTGTGGTTTTGTGGTTTCCTTGATTCTTTTGGACAAATCTCATCTTACATTTAAAAGCTTATTATCTATATTTACACATTTGAGATTCACTCTGTGCTGTGCTCTCTATAAAAAGATAGAAGACAATCATTAATAAATTTTAAATTATTAGTTGACTGAAATGAGCAGTCAGTAAAAGTGATTATCTAATATGAAACTGTTACCTAGACTTGTAAAATGCTTATTCAGCTGCTGAGATGGTGGATAACAAGCACAGATCAGAGAAATACTATGAATACAGACAATCACAACAAAACAGAATGTGAGTTCAAAGAGCTGACCCAGATGAAAAGTCTAGTTTAATTTTAAAAACTGTGTGATTAGATGATTATACTAACAGTTATAAGGTCAGAAAAATTGAAAAAAAAAAAAAAAAAAAGACCCTGAAATTACCTGTGAAGTTTCTACTGCTGTGATATATAAAATCCCATATAAAATGTCTTTTATCATGCTATACGTTTTCTGCTCTGGGAGCTGCTTTAAGCCAGACTGTTGAGGTAATTTCTAACCACCACAGGCAAGATCTGTGTCTTCTTATAAATATTTTGAACTCCTTCTAAAGCAAGTCACTGACCACACATGGAAATTCTTGAGTGTGACATTACTTTCCAGCCTGTGCTTGGAAGAAAGCGCAGTAACATCCCATGGCAATAGGTTAGGATTACACCTGCCCTGTACTTCGTTATACACAACAGCAGAAAGACTACATAGCTCATGTCTACGCTTAAGACAGGTGAAGTGCACAGAGAAGGCTTTCCCCTCCCTAACATTCCAGTTCTGATGCACAGCTGGGCTGCAGCATCACTGAAGCTCCAATTCTTTATCTCCATTTTACTTATTCCTTCTATCTGAAGCTTTTTCACATATTCATCCTGCTGACTGACCCAAATACACTGCAGGCAGTGGATCAGTTTGTCAAATTTCAGTGGCTAGCATAGAGATAGCTAGTATTTTTTGTCTTGGGCAAGTGTTCCTAGGGAGTATTTTCTTAATCATAAGGTCTTGTACTAGAAATGTCTTGGCAAAGAAAAGGTAATTTTTCGTGCCGTGACTTACACGTGGATGAGTTCAGTTTCTTTGCTTTGGAAACCCGTTCTTATGTTGACAGTGTATTTTTCTCATTCATAAGCTTTGGGCACAGTTTACAAAGCACACATGCTATAAATATAACAAATAAAATATAAATATGTAAAATTGGAATTCATCCATTCGCCCACTTCATTTGATTACTAGTTATTTTTCTTTGCTATACCTATATTTGTCTCTCTTTTTCTGTTAAAAATATGATATATTTAGGCATCAGAAAAGAAGCATTTTGCTTTTCAAGTAGAGGAGATGGTTCTCTGGAATCTATAACTATTAATTTGGGTAATTTCTAAGAGTGTTAATGGATACTTAAGCTGAAGCCTGAAATTTAGGTCATATGAAACAAAGATTTTTTTTGAAACATAAAAATAGAAATAACTCCCTATGCCTACATAACTACTATTTTACAGATAATCCAAATATGTTTGTACTGAATAGAATTTGGGATGCAGTTTAAAAACCATGTCAGAGAAAACTTTATATTTGCTTGATGACTTCTTACAAATGATGTGACTGCTGTAGTGTTCCCTTTGAGTTTTCATACTTAAATATGTGCAAAGACTTTTCATCCTGTGACATCTTCTGACGTGTCTGTTGCTGTAAAAAAAAAAAAAAAAAAAAAAAAGAAAATCTGACTAGTGCTTTATATAGGATAGCCTAAAACCTTCATAAATATCCTATCCTGTAAGGCAAACTTATAAGTAGAATCATGCTGACATTATTTTGGCTTAAAAAGAACAGCAAAAACAGCCCACAGTGGAACATTATTGAGTTGATTCAAGTTCTGTTGTGTCTTTCTAAATGTTGTCTGACTACATTTATGGATTTCTTGTTTTCAAGACTGATGAACAGAGCCAAAATCCAATTTCCATCCATGTTTTAAAGAAAGCCTAATTAGAAGTGGTTATTGCCGATGTAATTTCCATGTTGAAAGTATGTAATACTTACCAAATTGTGTACAGTATTTTAGGTTCTGAGTCAGTATAATGTTGCTCTTAATCACTGGATGTAACAGAGTGTTCAAATTTCTTATTGCATTTTCAGTACCAGGACTTGTTTTTGTTTTGTTTTGTGTTTGTGTAGTTTCTTGTTTGTTTGTTTGTTTGTTTGTTTGTTTTGGTTTTTATTTGTTGTTGTTGTTGTTGTTGTGGGTTTTTTGGTTTTTTTTGTCTACATTTAGTTAACTACCTTCTCACTGAGAAAGGAACATTGCACTGCTTCTTTAAGCTTACTGGAGTCTTGCAGAAGTAGAGAAATGCATAGCCAAAAGAGAACCTTCCATACTTTCCAGAGAATGGTTGCTAAGGACACAGTGTTTCATATAAGAACTTAAAGCAGTGCTTGGGGTCAGGCCTGGGGGTTTTTTGGTATTGAGTTGTGCTGATTTAGCATGTAGTTGTGTTAATTTTCCTCATAGTAGCTGGTATGGGACTACATTTTGGATTTGTGCTGAAAACAATGTTGGTAACACAGGGACTTTTTAGTTACTGCTGGGCAGTGCTCATACAGGCTCAAGGCCTTTTCTGCTCCCACCACACCAGCAAGGAGGCTTTGGGTGCATAAGATGTTGAAAGGGGACACAGAGAGGACAACTGACCCCAAAGGGATAAAGGGATATTCCAGACCGTATGTCATGCTCACTAATAACACTGAGGGGAAGGTTTTCCGTGGAGCTGCTGCTCAAGAATGTCTGGATATCAGTCAGATAGTGGTGAGGATTGTTTTCATATGCATAGATTGTTTTCCTTTGGTTTTATTTATCTTTTGTTGTTACTTTCCTTTTCATTACAATTTATTCTTATCAATATTATTACTGTGGTGGTGGTGGGGTGGGGTTTTTTTGTGGTTTTTGTTTGGTTGGTTTTTGTTGTTTCAGTTTTTTAGCAGTTCTTATCTCAACCCATTAATTTTCTCACATTTACCTTTCCAGTTCTCTTGCTCCCCTCCCACTGTAAGAAGAATGCATGAGTACCTGTGTGGCACTTATTTTCTGGATGAAGTTAAACCTCAACCTGGGTATTTATTTGCTTTTCAGCTGTTTACTAACACTGATGACACTAAGAGTTGTTGATGCTCAGCATTTCTGAAAACCAGGTCAGGCATATTCAAATCCTTAAATGTGGCTCTGTTTGTCTAATGCTGACTGTTAGCTGAGCCTTACAAAAATATATTTACTCCTGAAATTTCCTGCCAGATTGTTTTAAAGCTCCAAACTCTTAAGAGGAAAAATATGAAAATTTTTGGTAGCTCAGTAAAGGACATGGGAAGGTTGCCATCAACACACAACCTTGTCAAGTGCTTGTTAATACCTATTTTTTTCTTCCTTGACACCACAGATGTTAGATCTAACCTTTTCTTTATTTCCCAGCAGTGCTCTAACTTCATCTTACACAAGCAATCACTAGTTCTCTGAAATTTGAGACCTTCAAAGGAATCTGTAACTTGTCTTTATCTCAGACAAATGCCTGGTGATGTCTTAGTTAAAATAAATAGAAAAGTTTCTGTTGGCTTCACTGGAAAAGGGATAGCTCCTTCAGCACTTTGTCACCAGCCTTCTGAACAGAAGAGAAGAGGTGTTGAGAAACACCTTTTTTCTTTACTTTGTCCTTACAGCAATAATTGCGTTAAGTTCATGAGCAAATCCATATTAATTCAGGTGAAGGAAATGGGAAATGAGTGGTTCATCTGTGATCTCATTGACTGAGAATGGAAAAGCTGGGTTAGAAAAACAATTGATTGGAACACATGTACATTTTGTTATGTGGGTCAGTGGAGACAGGAGTGTTATCACTCATTCTGTTTGCTTGGGCATAATGCACCCTCTAAGTGACATTGAATAGTAGAAAGGGTTTGTAGCACGCAAACCCATTTATAGAGTCTATTGTCCAAGACAACAGTAGCTCTAGTCACCAGCCTGCCCAGACCTCCAACTATTCATTAATACTTCTGGCATTGCTATTGGCTAATTAGTCTTCCCATGCCTGTTGATATTAAGAGTAAACCCTCTGTATGTGACAGTCCTTTTGAGGGTAGGTTTATACATTCAGCATCTGCACTGCATCTTTGCTACCTGGCTTTCTTAAAAGAAAATGAAAACATGAAAGCTAGCTCATCAGATAACATAAAATGTGATACTGATGATTACTCTACTAAGACATCAAGGCTCATTGTATCATGGGTTGAAATTTTTCACTCTAGGTTTTTGAAGCAGATTGGTAATTCTTATCTAAAGAACAGTCCTTCAAATACTAGAAGGTATACAATGTGACCTAAGGTTTTATCAATTTTTATTTTTTTTACTGTAGTACCTCAAGGAGAATGTATTACAAAGTAGAGGAAAGCTGTCTCCATTCTATCTTATGTTTGGCCCTTTAAAGTGTGGGTTCATTATCCTGCCAGCTTTAAAAAGACATCTAGTATAGATCAACTCCCACTATATTGATAACTTTGAGAGTTAACAAAAAATAAAGTTTCTTCTCTTCCAAGACTCTTCATGCTAATATATCTGTTACCCTATCAAAAGACCTGTGTCTTGGGTTATGGAACCAAAAATGTGTATTCTATTTCGTCTGTTGAAAGCAGTTGGGGAAATGTTTTTTCTTTATCTCTTGTGACTCTGGGGGAGGGGGCCGGATGCCTTCTGATAATGGGCCAAATGTTAAAACCAGGTAAGGCATTGTTTCTTATCTCTTTCTCCACCAGTCCTCCCTCCAGGGAGATATCTTCTGCTAATGGGCCATTAAGGCTCGCAATGACATGACACATTGCATCATCCCATTGTGAGATGCTCCACCCGGTGCGGGGGGAGCCAACCATTCCTACCTGGATAAAAACTGAGATGTAGGAACACAAGGTATCTGGTTCCACCAGATTCCCAGAGTAAAACTGGACCCTTCTCACCATCACTGGACCCTTCTCTCTCAGGATCATCTCTACTCCAACAGAACCACATCTGCCACTCCAGGAGGACTTACTTTGGACTGCTTCCAACACTCTGACCAACAGGGTGTCAGGTTGTATCTCTGACTCTGTCAGAGTTTCTAGAACTGTTTGTTTTGTTTGCTTGTTTGTGAGTTTTGTTTGTTTGTTTTTACTACTACATTTGCATTGTTAATATTCCTGGTAAAGAACTGCTATTCCTATTTTCAAATCTTTGCCTGAAAGCCCTTAATTGCAAAATTATAATTTGGAGGAGGCGAGGGGTTTACATTCTCCATTCCAAGGGAAACTCCAGCTTTCCCTGGTGGATACCCATCTTTCTAAACCAAGACAGGTTTTGGAACCCAAGTGTGGAGCATGAGGGCATTGAGAGAAAGGAATAACAGTTCTTGTGTACTAGATACAGAAACCTCATTGGACAGAATCATGTGGTCTGTCTTTCCCTGGTTTGAGTGCAAACCGAGACAACTTGAAATTGTGAAGTACTGACATTTTCTTCCTGTTAGTTTGCTAAAATTATGATTTTATATTCACCTGAGTTTGGAATATGGTCAACTATGGTCCACAGATATCTAAATCAGGCAGAAACTCAGGCTTATTTTGTCAGATAAATTTTCCTGATACTATCACACTTTGTGCCACACACTTTGTGTATCCTTTAGCTGTTCCTCCAGTGCTTCATTTCATGCCAGTTTTGTTAAGCTTTTTTAATGCAGAGATTTTACATCAGTCAGAAGAGTATGGGGAAGGTAGGGCACTGATCTTCAATGTGTTCTCATAATTTTCTACTCAGAGAGTTGTTTTGTAAAGTGCAGAAGTCAGTCGACCATCTTCTCTTGCAAGTTTACTCTGGATTTGTGGCATACGTGTTTATAGTTAAATCAGTTATTATTATCTCATTTTGGGTTATTCAAACCTGTAACATCAAACAAAGACGTGTCTGTACTGTAAGTTTAAGAAGACTAGCAAGAAGAACTAAACTCTTGGTTAGGTTATTGGATCCAATCCTTATGACAGAATGGAATATGATCCTGCTTTCTAAATCATGCAAGAGGTTTAGATTTTATGCATGTTTTCTCTGGCTTTGTTTTCTGATTGAAACTCCCACTCAGAGGGCTGACTATCTGAAACTGAGGCCAGCTACTGGCTCTCCAGTCACATGGAATGTATATTTAATTCAAATACAGACTTTCTTCTAGACCTGCATACCTGGGTGTGGGAGTAAACAAGATTGCTGATGACAGGCTTGGGCAGATTTTCTGAAATTTAGCCAAAAGCAAGCCCTGGAGTCTCAGAATCCCTGCAGAACCACTATCTTCAGTTTCCTCTGTAGTGTAACACTCAGGTCTCCCCAAGGAGAGCAATATGTATCTCTTGATTATGTAACAGTCTTGATATGCATGTCCCAGAGTGAAGGAAATCAACTTCTTCTGCTACAGAGACTTTTTATCTGCTTCATTTTGGTGATGGTGCTTAAGTGGAGCAGATTGGTACTCTTAGTCTGAGTATTTAAAAGAAACCATTGCACTACAGTCTTCTTTCTCCCTGCTAATGTTCTATTCTGGTAGCTCCATATTAGCAGGAAAACATCAGTAAACTCTTTAGATCATGTCCAAGATAACTTTGTCTTCTTCTTTCTATCTAGAGAGATATATCTGTAGTCTCTCTCCTTTTCCTCTCTCCCCTCATTTCTTCCCCACCCTGCTACACGAGTAATATTAAATGAGTTCATACTAAGTGAGTTTATCTTTTTGCAAGTATAAGGATTAAACAAAGCTTTGAAGAGTCAAAGTATTATTAAGATTTAATCTTAGCCAATGTATGATCTCTGAGGATTGCTCCTTGTATTCCACAGATAGGCTCCACACATTCCTAGACAATCTTTATTATTTCAAATGAGAAGCCAGTTTATTTCCAGTGCATGAAATTACAGACTGTATATACAGAGGTAGCTCACTAGGACAGTGAAGTAATGTGAAACGATTAAATAATAGCACAGGTTGTCAGATGTGTAAACTATTGTAAATCGTAGCTCTCGTGCAGTGCTCACCCTGCATAAAGTATTCCAATACCATTACATGGATATGCAACTGCCAGACACCTCCTTGGCACAAAGTCCTGTCCCTTGTTAGAAAAGAAAACAATTTTATGCAACCCTTTCTGTAAAACTTACATAAAAAGATGCTTTACAGATAAGCACAACAAATGTAATCTGTAGAAGAAACAAGTAAAATCCAATATGAAGTTAAGTTATGCTAAAGCACTTGGTTACATGCCAGTTTATGGAGAGAGACTAGTGAAAGGAGATTACAGAGATTGTAAGTTAAAAAGTAACAAACCAGGTATTTTACAATTGTGCATTACCGACTTTCAAACATAGTAGTGATATATTGCCTCGGGGAGAAAATCAGGTATGAAGTTTAAAATTGCACAAGTACCACTGAATTTGATGTGAGTGGAGATACGATGCATAAAGTTTGGAAAATACACCTGCCTAAATTAAGTATAGGTACTTCTGTTATCCGGTCTTTTGCTTGTCTTAATCTTCACATCAGACATGCTCTGACTAATATGATAAATACTAGTTCTTGTTTTAAAGAGAAGCTGTCTTTTTTGCTTGTTTGTCATAAGAATTATGATTCTTGATGTTTTTATTTCATTATGATCTTTTCCAGTTTGATCATCACTATGTATACCATCTTCTTTATAATTCAAATAATTATAAAAACAAAAGAGGACTTATGAAGAAAGTGAGAGAATTGTAAAAATTTTCTTTCTAGTACAATCACCAACTAGCAGAATCCTACAATTGCATTTCCTCCAGCTCATTCTCTTGTCTCAAGTATGCACCAGGTACAGAAAAATTGAGTAAAGGGACAGAGCACGGAAACTATCAGCATAATAATTTTAGAATGTAAGCAAGAAATTTTATTAAATAAAAAATATGCATTTTTTAAGGATATCCTACTTTTATTCACTGCAAGTATAGGTATCCTTCATTAGGAACTTTAGAATTAATGTTTATTAAAAATATAGCTATTTGTAACAATTTTGCCTCTGCTTTTAGATAGTGCAGGGAGTGGAGAACAAAAAACTGTGCTTGTTCATAAACCTCCACACTATAAACCTTTAAAGCTGGGTTATTCATCTTCCATTACTAGTTTTGTGATCATGGTTCTCATCATCCTTTTTTTTTTTTCCTTTTTGTTATAAAATGATGTAATTTACTGTTCAGACTCACAGTGTGTACTTCAACTTGCATGAACACCTGAACACATTGAGGATGTCAGAAGTGACAGGTGGAAGCCACGTATTCAGTGACTAAGGACATGAGGCTGAATAAATGGAAAGGTTTGGGTTTCGCTCTTCCTCCATGCATAGCAGACAATTCATACTTGCTCTTCCACAGAAAGATAATTATTGGCAAAATATTGGCAATTTACAATCTGATCAAACAGGTGCAGTTATTTTTAACTGATTTCCCAACATACAGATTGTCCATCTAATTGTAAAGCTCAGGACAATGCTATTGTACATTGTAGAAAGAAAACCTATGCCCTTGGGTAATTGAGCTTTTGAAAACCGTTATTGGCAAAGTGATGCCCTAATCATTTGATGTTAGTGTCAAAATCCTAAGAATGTTCTTTGCAATACTCCTATTTAGGAGGATACTGCATAGCAACTTGTAAGCCTAGAAAGCACTTTTGGAGGTAAAAAAAAAAATTCTTTCTTTTTTGTGTTTACAGAAGTTGCCTATTGGTTTCTTGCATCTAGTCAGTCCTACAGTGTAAAAATATGTGGATATTTCTTATTCAAAACCACCATGATTTTCTTCTTAACACCCAATTTATGCATCATGTATTCTCATTTTTATCATCAATGATGTGCAATATAATGATGTGCAGTTCAAATATCTTATAACTGTCTTTCCTTCTTTCATCTTGTAAATTTTTCCTCAGTGCTGTGTGTTGTACTCAAGGTCTGTGGTTGGCACTGGAGTAGTGCCTACATCTGGTAGGAAGAGTGACAGATTGAATGCAGACTAAGATCGGATTATCATGCAGTGTAGCTCCAGTCTTATGCTGCAGTTCTTGAGTTGTGTAATGCAAAATCAAAATTTTGCCAACTGAGCTTTATAGTGTGCATTTTTTATTATACATATGGCTGCGGTATTTGGAAAGTCTGGTCATAAGCCATGTATGGGAACTGCATTTGTAAAAATGCCAGAGAATAAATTTGGCTAAACCTGATAAGAAATGATACAAAGATACAAATGCAAATATCAGTAGAGAGAAACTATAAATATGTGGGGGGTTTTGTTCTTGCACATTCATTTGACTAAAGACTGTCACAAGCAAAACAAAGACTTTAACAGCCCTATTTTTTATTTTCCTGTGTTTCTTAATCAAAATAAGTATGGCTAGAAAAATGAAGCCTTCTTATTGATTTTTTGAAAATCCAGTTTAAAGCAAGTGGTCTGGAAAGAGACTGGCCTGAGTGTATGACATGCCCTTAGTAATTAGTTCCCAAGTACAGCAAAATATTAAACTCCAGTAGAAGAATTTTAATTTTCTTTCAACCATTGTTTTCAAGGGTAACATGTCAAAGCTTAGCACTTTACTTGGATTCAGTTCAGTTGGCCCAGAGCCGCCTAAAGTTCCAATTTCCAGTCAGTTGTGATCTAATACATGAGAATGAGCCATGTAGTTCAAGATGAAATAAAATCTATAATTTTACTACTGTTCAAAACTTTGATTTAGTCAATATGTTGAAATACATTATTTACCCTGAAAAAATATGTAAGCAAAGAAAGAGCTCAGGTTTCCTAGTTAATAAAATGCAAGATGAATTTTTTCAGACACTATTTATTAATACATGGAATCAAATTGTTTCATTCACTCTTCCATGAGATTTTTTTTTCTGTAAAATTCAGCTAATATCTTAAAATTATTTTGCTTTCCTACCACAGCAATGAGGACTAATTTTTGTGTTCAGACTACTAAGGGAGTAATCTAAGGGGGTCTCCTTTATAGATATAGAGAGTCCTTTTAGCTGTAGGACTAATAGTCAAAAGGACTAGATGAGCATGGATGCCTCAATTAATTACCTTGTCCTTTCTTTTCCTTTTGAAAATGAAAACAAATCCCCATATCAGAATAGCCCAAATTCAAGACAAGATACTTCAGACTTTGATTCCACCCATGCCATGAATGCGGTAAATATTTTGTTACTACACTCTCTCCTCCATCTCTGCTAAAATTCATCTGCAGTTTTCCCAGAATCTTAGGTTTTGACATCTGGCCAGCACCTCTAGACAGGCCACCTGTTGCCATTAAGCAAGGAAAAGGTCTGTATCAAAACACTGAAATGAATGTCCAAAGACTCAGTTTATACTTGGACTGGGATTTGAAAATCTCATAAATCTGAAGATTTTAATACATCTGCACAGCCTCTTGAAATATTATCTGAAGGGTTATAAAACTCTTAAACTTAAAACTGAGGAGCAAGATGTTAACAGAAGGTACAGTTATAGGCAAGATACATATTGGAACAAGAATATAGTGGGCACTAATCACTTTGCTTTGTGTTCTCCACATCAGAGCAATGGTTATTTTTCGTTCTCAAACACAGGAAAAAAACAGTGTCTCTTCTTTAAAAGTCATAGTAATTTCCATTCTTCTCGACATCTTGAAATTTCAGAAAGAAATTGTTTCTCTTAGGCTTGGTGTTTGGGAATTATTTCCTTGAAGGGATATGAGGGAATTGATCAGGGTTTTTTGCATTAAAGTATATGATTTTTTTTTTCTGTATGCTATGCTAACACGTGCTTAAAGATTCATTTGGCCTTTAAAAATATTTATTTTAGAGTTGTTCTTAAAAACATTATTTCAATAAAAACATATATATAAAATTCTTTTTCAAAGGTAAAACATCATCCAACAGTGACATTATATACATTTTTAAGTTACTGGGAAAACTGTGGAAAATTAGATATTGGGCTGATTTAAAAATACATTTTTATTTATTTTGCCAATGAAATAATATTTTCAAAAAGCTCTATTCCTTTTTTTTCTTTCATGTGAGCCACATAAGTAGTTCTTCAGTCCATCAGTAATGGAAATCTAGGGTACAATATTATTGCAAACACTGTTAAATATATGCATAGCAGTCCATCCTTTCCTACTGTTTTTCAACACTTCCAGATGTGCCAAAGATCCTGTTTGTATCCATACTAGCTCTATTGTTAAAGTACAGTCTATTCAGTGTGTATGGTATATTCAGTGGCCCAGAATTCCTGGATATGTAGAATCTGCCAATCATAAATTCTGCTGCATCCAGGATCTCAGATATGTTTTGGTGCCTTGCAATCACTTGCAGTTGAACAGAGAACACCAATAGAACCTGTCCCTTTCACTGTCAAGCATGCCTTACAAACAACTTATCCCAGGAGCACAGAAGAGTGGGAACATACCAAGATCTTTTAAGAAATTAGTTAAATAGTTCAATTCTATCTTAGACATGAATTCAGAGTGGTAAAACAGCACAAAAGTCAATAGAATTAAAATATTTTTGTTTTCTAAACAAGTCTCTTATTGCTACAGATGTGCTAAGATTGTGCTGGTCCAAACCATTTTGCATGCCAAGCTACAGCACTTTCTACCACCATCCTGTTACCTGAACACTTCAAAATTTCTCTCAGCCAAACTTCTCATGTAATTTCAAGCTTAATTTAACATATCTTACACACAGACTTACTAAAAGAATGTCATATCCCACAGCAAACAGAGTTGAGGTTATGTTGTGCGATTGCCTGTTTACCGAAGTAAATTTACTGTGGGTCTCTGGCACCTGCTTTAGAGATAAAATATTAAGGACAGTTATAATTAGGTCATGTTTTAAATCTTCCTTTTCCTTCTTCTCAAGCCTGGTAAGGCAACAGCTCTAACCAGCGGATCTTGGTTTTCTATGCTGTAGCTGACTAATCTACTGTCATCTCAATATTTAACTTTTATTTCCTTCTGCAGCTCTCCTCTCTCTGTAGTATTTACCCACAGGCTTTCCCTGAAACTATATCTTTATTAATTTAAGAACCTTCTGGAGACTCTTAGCCTTCCAAGTTAGAAACACTAAGTAATTTTTAAGCAGCCAAATCTCCAATAAGTTGAAGAAGCAAAGATTCAGAAACGGGCAGCAAAATAGCAAGAACAGATGTTAAAT
This sequence comes from Phylloscopus whistleri, assembly GCA_017589585.1. NCBI lineage: Eukaryota > Metazoa > Chordata > Aves > Passeriformes > Phylloscopidae > Phylloscopus > Phylloscopus whistleri. The sequence continues at coordinate 2,159,422 of JADMLD010001397.1, read as the reverse complement.
GATGCTCAAAGCAATAATTGCACAAACAGTGGTCTTTTTGCAATGCATATTGAGTATTGAAGGACTGTTGCAAGACTTACATCCAAACTTAAAAATTTGTTCTGTTGCTGGGTGGGTATTTTTGAAATGAGTATAGGAAAAACTCCCTGAAATTGGTCTTAAGGATGCACATCTCAGATACTTTCTATAGTTGCTGGTTTGTACCTTTTCAGACAGAATATAAGAAAATCTGTGTTTTCAATTTGAAGATTTACATTTTGTTCTTTGATTTATATTTTTTCACTGATCTTGTTTTCTTTTTTTTTCCAAACAGCCCTGATGTCTCAGGAGGAAAAAAATAGGAAAGAAGGATTCAATGATGATGTGAAACACACCTGGAGATGGAAATTAAAACTAATAGTGTAAATAAAGTGCATTAACAAAATATTTCTGTTCCAATATGCTGTTGAAATGGAATGCCAAGTTTTTAACCATCACCTATTGGACCAATTTTCCTTTCAGAAATAAAACATGTATTTCAGGACAGATATAAATTCTCTGATCTAGTTCCACCTCTGACTCTGAAGCTTGCCGGAATCTAAAAGTAATGAATACATAAAGGCCATAATGATGGGGATTTTATTTATTTAATAATAACCTAAACTTACACTTCTAAGGAAAGATATGGATATAAGACTTGACTTTACCAGGCACAACTGAGGGATAAACTAAATAACAGGAATGACAGAGGACATTGAAATTGAAAATTCAGATATTTGTTAGGAAAAGGTAGTCAATATAAGTATTACATACATGACTTAAAAAGCTCAGCATGTTTTACTTTTATTGCAAATTTAGAAGGAAAGGCTTGCATGCTCTGTGAAATTTTCATATTTAAAACATTTACAAAAAAGAAGGTAACTTTCAAATAAATTTTTTAAATCTCAAAATCTTTTTTGAAGATTTTCAAATCAAAAAAATACTCTAAAGAAATCCCAAGATATAAGATATAACTATAAAGATATAAGATGTATCTTTGAAAATTATCTGTGATCTTGATAGAATTCTTGGAGTGTTATATATTCTGAACCCCTAACAAAAAAAAAAACAAAACGAAAACCAAACAAACAAAAAAGAGAAATGGAAATTGTTTGTGTTAGCAACAAACTTAGCAATAAACTTTTCTCATTATGCTTAAAAAGTCTTTTTCTTTATAAATATTTTCTTCATTGTGGAAGCATGTTCTTTTTATTTCGAGTTCCTTTCATTATCTTGGTACAATAAAAACATACCATAGCAATATAGAGACTACACAAACAGGTACAAAGCTTCACAAGGGAGCCCAGACTGAGCTCAGTAAGTGCCTCTGTGATTCTTTATGAATGGAATGCTGTGTCTGTATCCTGCCCTATGGTTTGATATTTCAATTTAGGGGCTGTGCTATACTACATACTTATCTACTATACTGATTCCCATGGCCTTCTCAAAACTGAGTGCTCATAGGACCTAACTGTTGTCAAAACAACAGGAAATGACCATTTAGGATGTTTGGTTTTTTTTGTTTGTTTGGTTTTTTTTGTTTTTTTTTTTTTAAGACCAGTCACATGAATGAATAATTCAAAATCTTAACATATTTTCTCAGGATAGGTCTAAAAAAAAATACACATATCAGTGCAACATCTTGTAGGACTTCTCTATTTGCAGTAGTTCTCTACCACAGAAAAAGATTTTGTGAATAAGATTTCTGAATCAGAGGGAGGAGATAAACAGCAGGACGGGGAGGAAATTGCAATGGCAGAAAAAAGTACAATCTTTCTCTGAGAGGAAACTTGTAATAAAATATATTTTCAGCATAATGAACCTGAATGACAAAGAATCCAATAATGTCTGTTGGAAACAGTTTATAGAAGAAAGAAATTTTCATATCTAGGATTTACAGGTCAGAGTGATGTGATATATACAACTGTCTCATGGAGAGTGGTAGAGACAAAGACTGAGGAACAGAGACAGGAGTCATTAAACCATTCGTGCCACAGAGTTAAGCATTTCTCTAATAGGGCCACTGGTAACTAGTGGTTAGGACATATATGTCATAATGACAAATAAATTACACTTTGCAAATTGAAAAGGTAGAAATTCCTCATAAGTTCATAGAGTAGTGATGAACACTTTGGATATTAGCATTATCTTACATATTAGTAGGAAATCCTGAGCTACTTATGAAAAGTTATTATAATGCTAGTAAGCCATCAGGAGGCAAGATGAGGCAAGGGGAGACAAGGAAGAGCAGGGAAGAAATAGAAACCAGCCAAGACTTCTAGGTAGGCATCTGGATAATATGTCTGAATCAAGTGAAGCCAATTCAGTGACCTTCTTGGAAGATCTACCTACTTGCAAATGTAGAGAGAAATTTAGCCACGTGAACGTCTTAAAGCAGGCTCTTTGCAAGTAATTATTGATTATTACTCTGTAATAATATAACCCAAGGTTCACATATTTATAAGTTGAAAATCAGCTAAAGTCATCTCTCTCTAACAGGACACATGTTTATACCTGAATTCTCCTGATGATTTATCAAAACAGAGAAAAAGAGCTTATTTGTATCTATAGAAAACAGCTTATCTACCAAAAGAACAGCTAGCTATTTTTAATCACTAGAATTCCAGCTCCATTTATATAAAAGCTCTGTTTGTTTTCTGATGCTTCTGATAAATTAAATGTATGCAGAATGATTAATTGATTAATCAATTATTTGCCTATTGCAAACTCTCTCCGGATATTTACTTTTATACTTATCTCTATGGAATAATCACTTAATTTTAAATTTCTATGCATTAATTAATGATGCAAATTAATTTAATCTTTTGGAATATTTTGACTTTATCTTTCTACCATGAATTCACTGAGACATGTTTTCAGACAATTTTAAGTAAAAAGGATGGCTTCTCTTAGTTTTTAAAAAGAAGCCATAGAAAATATACCTATGTATTTCAAAATAGAAAGGGCACACAGAGATTCAGCCATATGCTGAAGCACTGGTGTGCACAACTGGGCATGCAGATGACAAAAGAAAAGGTCCTCAATAAGATAGCAGTATCTTCTGGCTTCTCAGAGAGTTACACAGATAAAATCACACTGACTGATAAGTTGGACTCTATCTGAAGAATTGTTTTCAGAATGTGGTTTCACATCTTCTTGCCTTTATTTCATTCTTAGTGTTCTTTGAATAGTAAACAGCACCTGGCCCAGAGCTACCTGTAACATACTGATATCCCAGATCTGCCCAAACAATCAGTGAGAAAATGAAAGTGTATACAAGTTTAGCTTTGACAGAAGTTAATTAAGTACCTTAATCAATTTACTAAGAGATTCATAGAGATGAGTCAGAATGGTGTAGAATCTGGATCTGGGAACAATACTTATCATTTTTCTGTATACAGAATTGAATGTGAAGTATACAAATATACTTGTTGGAATAGATAGATCCACTGAATATCCAGTTAATAACCAGTTTTACCTGAATTGCATGTTACTTCTCAATAATTAATAACAGAAAGGAGAATCTTTGGCACGACTTGCTTTCTGCTGGGTGTATTTGAGTAGTACTTAAGCCAGTAGCTGATTCAAAGCTTCTAAGCTTTTAACCAGAAATTGGTATCAGGTCTTTAACTTGACTACTACATATAGATATGTGTTTTAAAAAGCTCTAAATTTTAGGTTGCATTATTACTGCATTTTTCATCAGGGATGGAGGATCCAGTCTGAGTAAAATCAGTTCGATGTTTTAATTAATTTTTTAAAAAACTACAACCAACAAAAAACATGATTATACTAAATATTCTCAGATGCTTTAATTTAAAAAAAAAAATAAAAAAAAGTGGAAGTGTTTGACCAATTGTCTATTTTTTGCTTTCCAAGACCAAAAAAATGAACCAAAAAACCATAACCATTTTTCTTTCTGGTATACATCCAAAGGAAGGAGCAGTAGAAAGACAAATTTAGCAAGCAACAATTTCCAGCAGGATTTCTCATCAGAACATATTTAAAATAGGAAGGTGTTTTCTGGCCCTCTTTCCCCTTTCTCCTCATCTCCCAGATCAGAAGAACTGAATGAGTGGTTCAGGTACAGTAAGAGTACCACATAGTCATTCAGCTGTGTTAGGAACATAAATTATAATGGTGCCTTTGCATTTTTATGAAAAAAAATAGAGCAAAAAAAGCAAGACAACAAATATTTGCCCCATTTCCCCCAGTTCTTACTGGCTTCTGTGTATTACATTGACATCTATGGAACTACAAAGAAGGTACTCTGCAGAACTGCTATTTGGCATTATTTCCCCAATATGATCCTTCAGCAAAGGGTTTTTTGATAGTACTGAAAAACAACAACAAACCACTAATTTGTTCTAAAGCCTGGTTCTTCAGCAGCTCACATTGCTCCCTAGCTAACAGTTGAGCTTTGCCACAGGGTAAGCATTTGTTTATATGACTCTTGCTTTATTTGAAAGGAGTGTCAACATGAACCCATCAAGTCCTACAATGGCATATTGTGAAATGCTGAGATATTGAGAAATACTGAGAGCTACAAGACTATGGAAATGCATGGAAGTCTGAGAAAATGGAACAAAATCAAGAAATGACTGTGTCACTTGCTCTGTTTATTGTCTAAGCAACACAAAGTCTTCTGAAACAAATGAGTCAGTGACAAAAGTCTCCTGAATAGAGTCAACAGTTACAATTTAATCCAATGCTGTTTGTGCTTGGTTACTGCTGATCATTTAGTGATCCACATATTTTTATGAACCTGTTCTTCTTATAAATACAAAGCTATAATAGTTATAAAGAGCAGAAAAATAAATAAGCTACAAAACTAAAAGAGAGAGCTTTGATTTCATAAATAAAATAATAGCACAGTAGTAGTAACAATAAAATAATAAATCAATGTTTTTCTTTTTTTTTTAGAATGAAGCTAACCTTAACATTTACTGGGGGAATAGGGGTGAGGGGAGGAGGGGAGAGGGTTTGTGGATTTCTTAAAATCCCATTAGATTTCATAATGCCATTGGGTTACTGACAAAACTGTGAAAGGCTCCAGCAGAAACTGCATTACACCAGTCTTGAGGTCTTTTGAAATTCCATTCATATAAAATACAGGACCAGGACTAAGTTCTACGTTGCAAACAAATACAAAAGACTATAATTTATATTATTAAAAGAACCAAAGAAAGAAGAAAAAAAACCCCAAATTACAAGGTTCCCTCAACATGATATTTGTGCTGAATTTTAAACCCTAGGCATATAGGTATTGAAGCCAGTGGGAACTTTACTGACTGCAAAAAGAATTTGAATGATCCTGCTTTTAACACAAGATAGCTGATTCTGGTCAAACTGGGTGATATTTTTGCTATTTGTATTCCTAGCAGGAACTGTTCCATAAAAGAAAATAATTGCATTCAACATTATGTCAAAGAGGCAAATTTATTTCAGAGGCAGCATTTTCTAGTGGTCCAAAGAAAGGAAGAGAGGAGAAAGCTATTAAAATCTTATCTACTTTATACTTTATTCAGTGGAATCCCTCACTGACAAAAATGTTAACAAAGTCAGAGTTGCCTCTTTGTTTCTTATCACTGAATTTTTAGAATAGCTATATCTATATGTCTGTATCTATGTAGAGATACAATCTACACTTCATGTAAAAATTACCACAGATCCACTTATACAATAGAGATCTTTTATATAAAAACAAATTTTAAAAAATCATGATTCACCCACAGTTTAACTATTAGAATATGTTGACAAAAAATGGAAAACCACTTCCAAACTTTGGGATTTTCTTCTAGGAGATGACCATAGCTGATGTTAAGGAGATTACCTGGAATAAATTCTGTGCAGTATGATATAGCATGGATTCAAATATCATAAAATGCATTGAGAATTTTTGATGAGTACATGATAATGAAAACCCTTGTGTGCTTTCCAGCAAAAGCAGAGCAATCACTGTCTATGACTTCTACAAAATCTAGATAAAAAATAGTGTTGTTAATGAATTTTTCATAAACAACCTAACCAATTATTTTAGGCTGTGGCAGTGAGTTGACCTCAGCTAGATGCGAGGTGCCCACAAACAGCTCTATTACTCCCCAGCTGAACAGAGAAAAGATGGAAAGCAGCTAGTAGGTTAAAATAATGCAGTTTACTACAGCAAAAGAAGCAAAAGTTTTTATACACATAGAAAAAAAAAAAAAAAAGAAAAAAAAAAAGAAGAAAAAAAAAAGAAAAAAAAAGGGGGGGGTGGGGAAGTTCAACCTCTACTTCCCATCAGCAAGCAATATTCATCTACCTCATGGGAAGCAGCACTTCAGCATGCACAGCAACTGCTCCAGAAGGTAAATGTTATTCACAACAAATACTCTCCATCCCACCTTTCTGGCTAAGCTTTTACGTCTGAGCTGACATCACATGGTATGGAATACCCCTGTGGTTAATTTGGGTCTGGTGGCCTGGTTGTGTCCCCTCCCAGGATTGTGCACACTCCCAGCACCTTGATGGGAGTGGGACTGTGAGAGAGACAGCCGTGATGCTGTGCCAGAACTGCTCATCTGTAGCCAAAACACATTTTGTCAACACCCTTCCAGCTACCAATGCAAAGCAGAGCACTGTGAGGGCTCTACAGGAAAATGAGCTCCAGCTTCAGCCAGACCCAATACATTCGTGGTAATCAGAATAATCTGTTAAGATTTTTTAATGTATTAGTTCCCAAGAGAAAATAAATAGCCAAGAAAACCAAATAGAAAGTAAACTAAAAAAAAATTACAATTCCATACACCTGCAGAATTACTTTACCCATTATAAGGAGCAGATGAAGGGGAGTTAACAAGCTTTGTTTTTTCTTGTGTGATTCAGAAACACGCTAAAGCCCAGTTGCAGACTAAATCCTTCCCATTCCCTCAGTGACTATCCAGAAGTATGCACCTGACTGTATTAGTTTTACTTTGACCTTTAAAACAGAAGTAGAATCAGGGCTATAAAAATTTGTCATGAAAGATAAATCTGTACCTTTACTATATTTTAAATATAAGTTTCCTAAACTGTTTTTTTGTCATTAACAATATCTGAAAACGAGCAAATTCTCTTCTTACTCTCATGCCAAGGTGAAACAAGATGTAACATGAATAGAAGGAATATATTGCTGCAAAAACTATTGGCTTTTCTGCTACGAGAATGTTTCAGTACATATCTAAACCCCATATTATGACAAAAGAAAATGCAATTGGTCTAATTTTTTTTCTTTTAACTTCATTGGACTGTGTCCAGGGAACCTCTCTGAGAAAGAAATATTAAGTAAATAAGAAAAAGAGCAATCAAGAAACCTTGTGTTGGAATTCCTCTACACAAACTACTTTATTGTTGATTGAATAATTAAGAAGACATATCAGAGACCTGAGCAAGGTGTGTGTTTAGAGGTATCCAACAGATAAAATTCCAGACACCTGAGAAAGATGAGAAAATGCTCAGTCAGTTTGGAATCTATTTTCCCTTTTTAATAAGAAGACAGAAAATGAACACAGATGCATAGACACAGTTTTTATTCCAAGTGTTTTCTGCCTTTTTTTTTTCTTTTAGAAGATTTTTGTCACTAATATTCTTTTCTTATTGATGGCACTTAAGCACTATGCTTGTTGGGTTTTTTATTCTCTCTATGCCTCTGTCTATCCAACTATATAAAAGTCACAAAGGGATTTGCCATAGTAAGAAGTAACAACAATTTACTGCCAATTATATAGTAGATAGTCCTGAGGTGAGAGGAGAAATACATCAAGCTTGTAACAATTTGCTGGACTTCCTCCTTTTCTAGAAGATGGTGCTCTCGATTTCTTTTCTATTGCCCCTGGAAAGAATGGAAGCAGTGAATCTCTAGAGAAGAAAAGATATTTTATGCTGCCAACAGCTATCTTCCTCATTTTGAAATAAGTTTCCCAGGCAGTGTTTCTTAAGTATGTGTCTCTATTATGTACCAGGGACAGAGAGGAAGGCTTTTAACCAGATCGCTAATAAATTGTAGCACTTTTTCTTGGTGCTTATCAAGGGATGCAAATTTGATTTCCAGTGCTCCTGAGTAGTTTATTTTACTAATTGAAAAGCCACTGAATAGATGGAGCTCTTATACTTGTTAAGTGCTCAGAAATAAAGCAGTTCAGAGAAAATTCAATGTCACTCCAAACACATTTGCAGAAAGTTTGCTTTCCCTGATTCTGCTCACACTGCTAACTATGCCCAGCACACTCAAGCCTCACATGGCCAGCCTGACTTCCCCAGTCTTTTCAGCTGGATTCTTCCACCAAATTAATTTCTAGTGCTTTAGCAGTGTGGAGGGAGTGAAGATTCATAAAGATCTGCAGGGTGGGGCATGACCAAACAAATACAGATGTTGTTATGCACATTTTGGCACACCGTGATTTTTCCTAATGCAGTGTTATTCAGATAAGGCTTTGTTCCTTTCTGACTTATCAGAAGGAATAAGGTCTGGGCTGAAATAAAATGTCACCACAAAAAGTCCTGGCTCAAAACTCTGGCAAAGTCCTCTGAATTTTGGGCAATGATATTAAAATTCAGGCTCACATCAAACTAATTTTCCTCTTTGTCAGGAGGATTCAAGCAATTTGTTAAACAATATTGATTTAACTGGTAGAGAAAAGCACTAATTAGAAAGTTAATAGAAAAGAACACCTAATTTCAGCAATGGAACTAACCCCATTTATAACGTCCATCTCCAGAAAGCCACTGCAATGACAGACGGTTACTTTCCTCCTCTCACAATAGCCTTCCTTCACTCATACTTTTAAGTTTTGTTGGTACTGAGGTCTGAATTAAGTTGATGTGATAGGGCACTCACTATAAATTGCTTTTTTAAGCTTCTCCTCAGTCCACGCACCTGTCCCTCTCGCCATGCCTGCTACCAAAAGACAGCGAGAAGAACTCCCACAGCTCCGCCCACAGATTTTGTTATTTCAGCTCCTGCAAGAGGGTGCATCACATGTTGGGGTGAAAAGTTGCTCAGCTCAACAGAGTTTCAGCTGCTTCTTAAGTCTCCAGTTACAGGACACTCTTGCAATACGTTTCTTATTTCTGATTTTGAGTTTGAACTTTTTAACATAATACTAAAAGCCATTGGTTATGGTTAATAGCATACTCACCCTAGAAACATTTAGGCAACCCATGCTAAATTTCTATATATGTTGCAAACTACAACATTATCTCTGTTCAAAGGAATAGTTTACCCTTTAATGCCAGTCTCTCTTAAACATGCATAACATATGCAAATGTGCTCCAAGAATGCCCTTCTGTGCTACCAAATATTTCCCCTCTAAATACATTACTTTTGCCTTAAGTGTCAGGTACCATGGTTGCAAGCTAGTTTTTCAGAACACTAAGTCTAAATATTTTCATTCATGTAGGTGTATGACAGATCTGTTATCAAAAAACTACAAACAGATCATAAAAGTTCTATTATTCTCATTTTACTGTGGTTTTGAAGGATTAACTGGCTTGCCAAGAGATCAGGAAGAAACACCAGCTCTCTGCTGAACTCCAGTTTATACTGCAGTGGAAAATCACTAAAATTCAGATATTCTTTTCTCACATCTTAAGGTAAGGAATGGAAATTCATAATTGATTTTAAAGAAGTAAGAAATTAATATTAAAAAAATGAAGATATAAGTATTATATAATTTATTTCAGTTTTTTCAAAAATATCTTTTTCTGAATCATCTATTATTTGGCATAACAGAGTAGAAAACTTCATTCCTGTTGACTCATTGTTGTCACATTGATTACACAGTCTTCATTTTTGGAGTTAGGCATGAGTTCATTACTCACAGGGTTTACTTGAGTTTCGCACATTGCTCTGTAGTGATGCAATCCAGAAGCTATTTTATTCAGTGACCTGTAGCATCTGAGAATTTTCATTCCTACTTTCTGATTATTTGTATATTGGTACTTCAGATCTTAATCTAGATTCTTGGTCACTTTTTAGGTTCCATTGCTTGCTCAGGCTCATTTCTGTATGGGGCACTGAATCCCTGTACCAAAGGAGTGTTATATGCATTTGCAGAATGTTTCACTTTGATGCTCTAATATTTCTGCATGAAAGGATTAGTCTTGCTTTTACTGAGTGGTAGAAGGAGTTAAATTGTCTCTCTCTCATTCAGCCCAATGGTTCATCACTATTTAATCTCCCTTTGTTTTTGCTGAATGTACCCAATATATTTTCCTCTAGAAACTGAAAATTACAGTGTGTTCTAAGGTCCTCAACTAGAAGTTCAGATATCATCCCTGATTTCCATCTCTGAAGGAAAATGATTAGAATTTGAAGATACACATATGGGTGGAAGATTGTTAGGTATTGAATTTCATGTGCTGTTTTATGACAATAATATTTGGACATCATGACCTAGAAGAATCAGAAGAGGCCTGAAGTCCACGTTCAGAGCTGCCTGCAGGAGGATGTTAAAGACTATAGAAGACAGAAGGCCATCTGCACATCACTGAGTACTGCCTTTTAGAATCCTGAGCTGTTACAGCACTTGCTCTCCTCAATTTGAATGGAATAATGGCAAGTAAAGGTATTAGTTTAAATCCTATTTCATTTTATGAAAATAATCTTTTTTACAATCTTCTGTGGAATCAATGTCATGTCTGCCCATGTTCCAGCAACTGACGATATCACCATTTAATTTCAAAGTATATTCACAGCACAATGTCATTTCCTGTATAACAGAGCTATAACAAATGAGTCTTTGTGGCTCTCTGTATCTGATCTCAGAAATTACCATTTTAGTCAGACAAAACATAGTGCAGAAACATTTGAAAATTATAAGGACTTTTATTTCTCTTCTTATTAATTGATGTCATTAATTATAATCATAATGCAGCCAACTTTTTTTTTCCCATATTTTTCCACTGAAACCAAAAGCTGTAGCTGACTGCTGAACTAGACAAAGACAAAGACAATATGGTGGAAAGGTCCCTCTTAGGTCAAATTTCCCCTGAGGAAAAAAATAATTAATCAGAGATTGTAGGAATTTACAAAGCAGTTCTGGTGACATGAGGGGACAAAAAGGAACTATTTGAGGTTATATCCAAAACAATGAAGAACAGGATGAATGAGTTCTGTATACCTGAATATAGATTTAATCACTTAATCACAGGTTTCATGAGTTTCTTTCCAAGCTAGATACAGGATTTATCTACTTCTGCAATTAAGTCCTCTATTTCTCCAAGCACAAAAGTGGACAGATGGCCACCAGTAGATCAAACCCAAAAGTCAATGTTGACACTCATGTCATATTATTGTTTGTGTATACCATTAATTCTTTTCAACAACTGTTACCATACCTATTTCAAAACAGTAAGAAAAAAAAAAAAATGAACAGTCATAATGAACCTGGTGTTTGTTTTTCGGATACTTTTTTTTCTATTTTTCCATATGGAAAAATATTGTCATGATAATACTAAAAAAAACTAAATAAAAGGGTATTTTAGTAATATATGACCTTTTATTTTCTTCTTTTGAAATTACTTATAAATTATTCAGAGCTGCACAGAAAGCAATCTAATTACAGAAATGAGTTGAGAGTTGTAGAAGGACAATACTCATAAGTAGTATGTTTTCCATGAGCTCTGACAAACACACTACTTGTATACACTTGCATCTGTAGGTAATGTTAACAATATTTCTGTGGGAAAATATATTCAAAGTCTATTTAATGTAGGTTTTCTACAGACTTCTTTAGGTCTTTTCACACAGCTACAGCTCGTGCTTACTATTAGCTATACTCAGTTCAGTTGTGGTTTGGGGTTTTTTCATCTCCTACATCTTTATGCATGGCCAAAAACAGCACAGCTTAAGAAAAAATATTTGATTTAATAGTTATAACAAAACTAGTGTGAGCAACTGAACGGGTTATGTGCATAAATGCAGCACTCCAAGTAGAAAAACTTAAAGTAGTTGGGCAGGTAATTAAACATTACCATACAGAATATAGTACCTTACATATCAGTCCTGAGGGGAAATAATGTCCTGTGTTTTGATGGTGTCTGAGGTAGCATCTTTTTACTTCATGGCTGGGTTGCTTCAATATTATAGAATAGCTATTGTTCTACCTGCAGTATTACAATGTGCTGAAACTTTGTTCCTGGCACTAAATAGACATTTCCTACCATTTAGGATTTGCTAAAAAACTAATCAGAGTTTATTTAAGAAGGTGAATGGCCAAGTGCTCTCTCCAAATATTTGAGGTACATCTTTCACTAAAGACATGGATCTATTCAATAAACATACTGTTATGAACTTGCCTTTGACCCAATATAGGCTATATCAGGTCAAGCTATATTTAAGATTTATTTAAGCTTTCCTCACAAACAAAGCAAAATGGTAATGAAGAAATGATGATTAAATGCTTGATGGAAGAAATTTCTAAAGTGAAGACATTCCGATAAGTAATGTAGTATGGACTGCAATTGCCAGTTATCTTGGGTAAGGGTATCAAAACAATTTTATTAACATTTTAATATAATGAACATACTGTTTGATTTCATAAAATGCAGTAACAGTTTCCAAACTTGTATTATTTAAAGTATAAGTGAAGGTTCTAAAACTCTGTTTTTTGGGGTTTTTTTGGTTTTTTTTTTAGATTTGGTTACTGATGACATTAAATGAGTAGCAATCATTTGTGGTTGAGTAGAAACAAGTGTTATTCAAGATTTCCCCACGTGGTGTTACTATTACATGACTGGGTTTGACTGAAGCAGTGTAGCTACTCAGGGTTAGGATTATAGATGTTTGCTGCATTATTCAGCAACTTCAGCTCTGCACCACCAGGCTTTTTACCGTAGCCCTGGACTGATCAGAACAGTCTGGTGACATTGTCATTTTAGACTATCACAGAGTCACAGAACATTCTGTTTGGAAGTGAGCCACAAGGATCACTGAGTCCAGCTCGTTAGGGAATGGCCTGTATGGGGATCTTACCCACAAGGTTGGCAGTATTAGCACCATGTTCCAATCAGCTGAGCTAACCTCATTAGGAAAATAAAGTGAAACATAAAGTAGCAACTTATTACAGTCTGACTTCCCACTCTGCTCCTTTCTTAGTCCTTATCTCTTCTTAAAGTGACTATGTAATGCAGCAAACGATTGCCGTTTGAGGTACACGATACAATACAACCAACTAAAGCACAGAACATGTGATCATGCATTCTGTTGTGTTTAGCAATACAATAAGTAAGTAAGTTTGGGACATGCTTATTAGCTCAGTAAAATGGCATTACAAAAACTGTATCAGTAACATCAAAAAAAAAATCTTTATTCGGTAAACAGAGATATACAGAAACTGAATGTTATTTTTAGATAAACATGAGAATACGATTACCTCAACAGCAATTCATTGATCATTAAATTACATTAAATCTTCAATCCACAGAGCAAATGAGCGAAACCCTTTTTGTGAGTTATGCTGACCCCACAATAAGAGGATAATTTCCCCAATACTCACTAAGAAAGTGAAAAGTAAATACATTTCACCACAGATACAAAAGATGATACAAATAGAACTTTTTGGACACTTAATTGAATGATAATGAATTTCCTTACATAGTAGACAGTAAATTTGGCTATCATTGCAGTATCATTTTGAATTATTGCATTGATCAACTGGTACACAGTGAGCTGCACTCTTATTTGTTTGCACACAGAAGATCTTTTGACAGTGTTACAAAACATTTTCCAGGCCATGTGGAATTTCCCATGGATTTTGAAACAATGTGGGCATTTGCTGAACTGAAGTCCTGATTTCAGCATTTTAGAGGGCTGATTTGGTGAAATGCCAGATCACTTCTGAGTTTTCAATGGTAAATAGGAAGGTGAGGTTAACAGGGAGCATTTGACAGCAAAATCTAAAGTCAGCTCTTTAATTGAGAGAGTTTCTTCCTCTCAGTGACCACTTGATCATTGATATTAAACCCATTTAACCCAGTGCTATTGTTTAGCTGGCTGCTGATTAATATTTTGGATGATTAAGTAATCAGCATTGTAAATTATCAATTAATCACAGAGGGACAAATAATAAATTACATACTTAACCTACATTTTATCACAGCTAGGAGACCAAGCCAGTTCTCAGAGTTCCCATAACAGAAATGAAGTGACTATTAGCTATAAATCAATACCATTAGCCATTTAACACTTGACCTTTAAAGAGAGAGAGATTTTTCCTTAAAGAAAATAAAGATATATTCTTGAAACTCTGATAGAAAATGAATGTATTTTCAAATGACTACTTTTTCAAATATAAGATTATTTTCATTAAACAGAATTATACTTTTAACTGTCCTGATGTTTGTGCAAGTGCCCAGAAAAAAGAATGAAAACATATAATATGTAATATCTATGAAATACACGTCAGTATGTGTTTAGAATCAGGGAGGGAGATAAAGAGCTATAATGGGTAATGTATATGGAAGCATATATTAATAATATGATACACACAGTCTCAGTTTATATATATAGATACACACACATATGTATATATGTATATATGCATATATAGAAGTGCTGAATCCAAAATCAGTCAAAAACAATTGCAGTGAGCTGAATGAAGCAGCTTCAGGATTGCTTTTGAATGTGTCAGGAATTAAAGGCAAATAAATGGGTAAGAGGTGTTATCTTTTGATTTGGGCTCAAGAATATTTCTGTCGCTTGAGTCACTAGTGCAGGCACATCATGCTTCTGGTACTTTAACCATGAATGAATGTATGCTCAAATATGTACAGGGGCATTTTGGGGATGATGTCATGTGGCCAGTGGTAAGCATGCAGGATATCCATTTTTTTATGGCGACAAAAGTAGATGGAATTTCTAGGCAGACTGTATTCATGTTCCTCTTACACCCCTGGTATGCATGCCATAGGATCTGAAAATTCAAGGTACAGGAATGATTTTATTCACCTTGTCTAATCGGGAGACATTTAATTCAAACAGTATAACTGTTCTGGTTTTTTTATCTTTGAAAACAATCCTAAAAAAATCCATGAGATAGATTCTACTACTAATTCATTGAAATTCTCCAATATTTCACACATGTACTTGAGATCAGATTGTGGCTAACCATGTTTACAGTCTCCAAATTATTCTACAAACAATTCTGCTTGCATCTCTTAAGAATTAATTCAGTCTCTTTTTCGTTTTAAATGTAAAAAAATAAGCACAGTATGAAACCAAAGAAATGCTAAAAATTACTTTTAACTCTAGGAATTTTGTCCTCACGTAAATAAGATAATATTCTTATATTTCCTATGGTTTATTTTGTCCAGTAATTCAGATGGTTGAACAGATTTCAGATTTAAAATATCTGTGGCAATAATATCTTTCTGCAAGATCCAAGTCAAATATTAAATGAAAATGGATGTTCATATGTCTGAACATGATTTCTTTTCAAAAGTTGTGCTTTACCACAGAGGAAAAAAAATTAATCATTAGAGGACTACTAACCCCACTCAAGGACAGGTTTTACTGGAAAGAAAAGAGGCAATTATTGGGATTTTAGATTTGTGTCTTTAACAATACATATCCACTGGTTTTTACCTAAGTATAGAGACCCTTAAATTCATATGGAACTGTGGCTATCATCTGATTCCCTCTGTATTGAGCACACCTTTTGTTAGTGGAAGAAGTATGCATAACTTTCCTTGACTGCCAGCATTTAACCATTCCATACTTGATTTTAAAAACAAGCTAAAAGCCTGTTTAATACTATAAGCCTGTTTACACTGTAATACAGTGTAAACCTGAGACATAGAAGGTCCTTCTTTTCAGCTCCTTGATCTCTTCCTAAGTTCATCTCCCTTCTTCCCTTTAATTTTGGGACAAAAGACTATTACGTCACCTATTACTTCGGCACGTCTTATGGCTTTGAATCTGGTTTTTGTAACTGGTGTGGAAACTCATAAACAGTTTGATGTTGAACAGAAACAACACATTTGTTCAGGAATATGAGATCCAATTTAGACCATTTCTCTCTCTTGTCTTTTCTCCTTAATGGCTGTTTCTTGAAGGACATTTGATAAAACTGTTTGCCTCAAAAATAACACCCATAAAATCTGGAAATAGAGCCTGAAAAATAATAAGCCATTGTAACTCACATCTAATTGGAGACAGAAGTGTCCACAAAAATAGTCAAAATCTTCAACAAAATTTGAAAAAACAATTTCTTCTGGTTGAAAGGTCTCACAGATAAGTTTTCCAGTATAAAATAGAAGAGCTGAAACAAAAGATACTAGGAAACAAATAAGGAAATACAACAAAAAACAGAAAACTAAGCAAATAAAATCTCTCCTATTAAGTCCCAGTACCTGGGACAGTCTGGGACAATGGGAATTTATTTTTAGCTTCTGTGCTGTTCTCTGGTTCCCCAGCAATATGACTCATTTACATGTGAATATATAGCTATATAAGGAAAAAAACACTTCAGGGATGAATTCACAAGAAGCAATCTTCAGTGTGAAATTCTCCCTCTTCAATAAAAAACCTTTTGCAGTCATATAGAAGTGCCTGGCAAGGTGAAATGAGAGAGTGTGGGCATACAGAGTGACTAGACTTTAAAGAATGCTGTCCAGGAGAACAAACTGGAACTACAGGTACTTACAGGTGGCAATAAGGGGACAAATATCACCTACAATAAATAATAATAAAAATTAAATAATTTTGACCAAATATGGACTTGATGCAGTGATGGATCAGAAGTTCAGAAGTCATCAAGCACATAGAATTTGTCCCAAATTACACAACTATGATTTTTTTCTCAAAAGAGAAAATCATCATTTTAAAAACTTTGTATTATCATATGGTTTGCCCCACTCTCATTTGTTAACAGTACATTGAATTAAAGGGAAATGTTGTGAGTCAGGTGTGTGCTTAGTGGATCAATAAGAATGTGTTGGTTTTTTTTTTGCTTTCTTACGGCAGTGTTTTTCATAGTATTTCTTAGCTGATATTCACTTTTCTTGTTGTCTTTTGTTTAGTATCGAGATCAAGTCACAGTTTTAATTGGCTAAACTGCTATATTCAATTCATTACATTTTCAAATAGGATCTTTGTTCACTTATTCCAATTCTGTCTATTATACATGGGGAAAGGCCACCATGGATTTCTGCAGATTCATCTCAATCTACCACTAAAATCTTTCTTTTGAAATTTCTTTTTGTTCCAGTGGTTTGAAAAAAAATAAAAAAATAATTAAAAAAAAAAAAGAAAAAAACCATAAACAATAACAATAACATTTCAGCTGCTGGTATCTGTGTTCCACTACTGCTACTCAGTATCATATCACATTATCAACTTCCCTTTATCTTGCTCTTCATTTACACACAGAAATCTGTTTGTTTCCTAGCCTGTGAAATGAATGGGGCATGGATATGTTTTTGCTCAGTATATTGCAAAGCATCTCTCAGAGATGCAAGAGAAAAACAGTTTCTGCTGTAGGAAAATGTCAGTACAAGTGTACGTGTGCTCTGTGCCATTAAGTGAATAACTAGCCACCAAAGTATAAGGATAAAAGAAATGGAACTATGAGTATGCCTTAGCTTTTTTTAGCTATTCATAACTACAGTAACTATCATTTTTTTGACCACTTTGGCACTGTTTACATTATGAGAGCAGTTTCTACAAGTTAATTTTCCATATTATATCTTCACATGCCTTCTGGACTGCAACATAGACATTAGGATGGAATGAGCTATACCAACATAACTCTCATCAGCTTTATGGAGGAGAGGACTAAGGAATATTTGTGATTTAATATGGTAGAAGCATGGCCATTCACTTCTGACACTTTTCTCAGAAATCATCTCAAATTCATTACAATCTCCTTACTTCCCCTGCTACTGCAATATTTTCAAATCGAGTTCTTTACTATACTGCATATCAGGATCTAGTTAACATTTCTTTTTTATTTTGGATTTCATTTGAACATTTCCTTTCTTTTCTCCTCCATTGTCCTCCACCTACAAAGCCATCTGTTCTGTTGGCAGATACATGCAAATTCTGTAATTGTTGTCATTCTTAGCATACTACAAACCATCCACAATTCAAAGGACAAGGCCTTTGTAAGTTGGCCAAATGAGTGTTGTTGTCAAAATTGCTTAACAAAACATTAGCAGGAACAATATTTGATTTTCTGACTATTTAGGATATGCGTCTGTGTTACCAGAATTAGAAGATTGGATTTTTTTGAAACTGCTAAGTACTGTGTTCCTTTCTCATACATTTCTCTACTGTTTATAATGTGAGATTAGTTGCTTTTGTCTTTAGTAACCTTAGGGTTAGATTTTTTTCTGGGGGAGGCATTGACAAGAGCTAAAGGTGACAGACTGCTTATAAGACTGACCTCTTCTATACATGCAGGAGCAGAAGGAATGCAAACTTCATTCTGTTAATAATATCCATGCCTCAGCTTGAGTTGGGAAGGAGAAAAAGAAAGCCAAGCTCTTGAACATAAAGAAAAAGAAAAAAAAAAAAGAAAAAATGTAAAAGCAAGCAAGTTACCCTAAAATGAAAGTCAGGGAAATTACACAGTGACAAGAATGTATCTTTCTCTTCATATTTCTACTTTCATAGAAAGCTAAAACTGGAGGTGGTAGTAAAATAAAGGCTCACACAGAGTACAGTTCTGACAATAGATTATTAGACTTTGAGGATTCCCTTCTTAACAGCATCATCTTTTAATACAGAGATGTCTCCCACCTTATCTGTACCTTTTTCTTCATATTTAAAGATGAAGGAAGTTCTCTTAAGTGGCAGATCCACCTAAAGTGAAGATTTTAGTTCACTTTGTTGGGAAGTTCATCCAGATTCTTGATACTTCTGAAAGCTTCTCACAACAGTTCACTGCAATTTCTATCTGAGAATACTAAAATGAGCATATCTCTCCTACTGGAATACAGACAAAAACGACATAATATGCATTATATTTGGCAAATCTCAGTTACAGAGTAGAGCTTTTTAAGCTATAAGCAGCAGTGTGCTGTACCTTTTCCCTGTATCTCCTTTCCCCTATATATCTTTATTTGAAATTTTATAATATTTAAATGAGTGAAATTAAAATACAGGAAGTTGAAACAAAGATGTGAACAAGATGTATCATTTTTATCACTGAAATTAGCATGTACAGTCTTAGGGAGTACTTTGTAATTTCAATATTTAATGGAGTCATGACATTGCTGCTAAATTGAGAGTGCTTTTCAAAGCCTTCTCGAAAATCCAATACATTAGTGGAAAACCTCTTGGTGGCTTCAACAGATTTTGGTTCAGTTCCTTGGTGAATTTATGTTTACTTCCATATGAGACCCTTGGAGATCCAGAAGCTGGACCATTTCAAGTACCTTTATTTCCATATTCTCATTTATAAATTATCGATTTTCCAGATTCTTTTTGATCCCCCTACCCTAGCATCAAAGCGACCACCCATCTCATCAAATGGGAAAAATTACAAGGAAAAAAAAAGTTATATAGATGGATTTTTGTTGGGATTTTGTTGTAGCTTGGTGGAGGTTTTGTTTGTTTGTTTTTACAGGGTTTAAGTATTTAAATGCTGAATGTTACAAACAGAAAATTTTGTTCAACACTGCCAGTTTCATCCACCAACTACAAACCGAATGAAGGAATATACATCATATCTAGGGATGAGGATAATAAAATATTCAAATAAAAAAAGTCTGCTAGGACACATTATCCTGGGAACAAACAATTTTAAAGTTCCAATGAAGTGTTGAAACTTTTTAACTCTTCAATGATTTAAATTCTGTCCAGTGTTAATCCTCAGTTGAAACGTTATACTTACCCATATTAAATAGGAAAGGAGATAGCAAAGAATACATGGTAGAAGGATCTCTCCAGAAACTGCACTGTTTTCTTTGATGTTTTTTTGCTGTTCACAACTCCCAGTAACCCTGAGACAGTGCAACATGTTACAATAGTTACAGGACAGCAAGAGCCCAGCAACCATTCAAAGACAGTTCAATCATTCTTCTTCCTTCTCTCATTTTTCTAACACTAACGGAATTTGAAAATGTATGAGCACCTTTGAGCAAGGATACTGAAGTCATCAAATAAGAATAGGCATCACTAGTGGTGGAATATAATAAAAGAGGAAAAGAGAGACAGTAAATCACTGTCTTTAGGAATCTATTCAGCAAGGCTTTCAGAGAACGGCATTGTAAATGAACTCAGCTGTTGCTGTGAACATCAATCTCTGTGAAAGCCTTGTACACGAACACTAACATCCACCTGGTGACACCCTGCTGGTTAAACAAACAGAGCATGTGGGAAAAAAAAGCACAAAAATCTAGCAGTGCTTGTTTAACTTTCATTTCTTTCTCTGATTGACATGAAGCCTCTGTACAGCCTACTGGGCTTTTTGCAGACAGATTACAGCCATTGTCCCCGAATCCAGGTCAGCGTGTGCCAATTTACCTGAGTACCTCGTGTGTGGAGAAGAACATTTGTTGAAAGTTTCTGGGTTAGGAACAGAAAATTACTCCTATTAAAAGTTTTGTTTCTTGCAAAGATTATTATGAAGTATTTTCATGAATTTTGCTTGAGCACACATAGCTCACTCGCTGAAGCTGCTGGGAGCTGTTTCTTCTGTGTATACATCTCTAAATAAGTGTCAGACAGCTTATAATATCTCCTCCACTACAAAGGCAAAGTTGAAGATAAAAATAAGCTTATTAGGTCAGGAGAGATCAATCCCTCTGTTCTTGTCATTGCCTGATGACATACAGCCCACATTAAAATCAGAATGCCCAGAGGAAAACCGGTTTTTGATATGAATAAATTGCAGATCAGTCACCTGGGAACTGGTGATAAGTGGACCTGTAACATTTCAGAGAGCTCAGCAGTGATTCTGACTGAGTAAATCTGCATGGCAATAAAGTTCCTATGAACTTGAGGGTACACAGAAACTTTTATTGTTTTTCTTTTTTTAACATCTTTTTAGTTAGCCATAAATTAAAAGAAGAAACACAGTCAAAGAGATGAGCTCTTATATTAAGCTTTTCAGATTTATATTTCTTAAATCCTGCTCATCTTTGCTTGCTGAGAAATTCTGGAAGATTAAGCTTCCCTGCTTAGATTTCTGAAAATTACAGAAAAATATATATTTTCCTTTTAAGAAAGTTTGCAAATCCTTTTTTTTTTTTTTCATGATATTATCTACCAAAATATCTTCAAATTGTAAGTATGAGATGACTAGCTGGATTCCCAAAATTCTTTGAAGCAAACAAACAAAAAATAAACCACTTTACGTTTTTCTAGAACATTTGTTTGAAAGAGAATCAGATGCATGCACTAATGTTTTTGTCTTATGCAGCATTATGAGACACTGTTGCTAACTCACTAATGACAGAAATAAACAAAGGAAATTGCTTAATGCTGCATATTAGTAGATAAGCAAACCAACACAGCTTTATCAACAAACTGTAAAATTTTAAATGTAAGGGATCATTAAAGGCGATTTATCTATGTATTTTGTCAAGCATAATTTAATTTTCATTACTAACACTCACAGTGAAAAAGAGCGATAAAGCTTATTAAAAAAAAAATCTTAGAAACATACCAAAACCACTCCTCTCTTGAAAATTTCCTTGTAAAGAAAATATTTTTTATGTGTCCAAATTTCAAAACTCAGAGATTAGTCAAATATAAATTTATTATTATTATTATTATTATTATTATTATTATTATTATTGTGTATGCTTTGTAGAATGTTCATCTCTTATCCTTAAAATGAACTAATAATGTATACATATTAATCACAAAACCAGGTCCAATTGATGTATTAACTACTACTGTCATGAAGGAGGGTATTAAGATAACCAGTGCCCTTCTTATATAAAATTATTATTTGATTCATTACTAACTGTAAGGTAAAGACTTTCACTGCCAGCTATATAGAATGGAATGTGAAGAATCTGAGTTATATTTGCTAGTAATGAGCCTAAAATCTGTCTAAAAACAGAATCAAGAGACCTCTAGCCACAGTTCATGGCCTTCTTGGATGAATATACAAACATGACAAACCCTAAGATGAGGGTGAGTTCTCCCATCATTCACTGAGATGAAAAATGTCAGTCTGTCTGAAGGGCTACGATTGCGCTGTCGTTGGAAGAGACTGTGCAGGCAATAATACAGCATGTGGGCTTTCAGTTCTGCAGGGCTTAGTATGAGACTGGTTTATGTCAAGAACAGAACCTCGTGGCTTTAATTACTCGCCAGGTGTTCACAGCACTACTACATACTGTTGTGCCGTTCCATTAAAGGAAAGCTTTAAAGCATCTGCAGAGCCATGAAAAGAAAAGTGCACAGCACCTGCCCACACTTGTTCTTTTCAGAGTGACAGAAAACCTACACTGAACTCATGAAAAGCTATAAAAGGAATGTTTATATGGATTGCATGTCACTTCAGAAATCTGTAATGGTATCAGGGCACAAAACTTCTTCTGTGCTCTTTTATGTGTAAGCCATTGTTTTGTGTCTTGGTGCCTAAAAGGAAGCCAAAGGATATGTTGTACTCTTCAGATTTTCAGTTTGGTGGCAGAAGTCTGCCATACCAGGCAACTGAGAAATCTATAAGGAAAGCTACAGTTATCACATGCAGCTTGTTCAGTCTTGATGCATCAAATAGCTCATTGAATTATTGGAGACAAACACAGACAATAACTAATAATATGTTTTGAAACTAAAAGAGGAGTACAAATATAACTAACAATAACAGTAGCAGTCATAGAGAAATGACAAAAAAACGAGAAAGACAGTAGCTCTTTAAGTTAGTCGTTCCACATTGGCAGCAAACTTGAAAACTTGAACACCTAATTTCATGGTTTGAAAAAATTAAGAATTATGCAAAGAATTAGTCAAAATAAAGCTTCAAACCAATGAATTCACAGCTTTGTAAGGGAAATTTGTGACAGCCAAAATAGAAGAAATTAAAAGAGGTAGCAGAGAATTTGGTTTCCAGAAGACTCCTAAATCACATAACTCTTCTAGAGAGATGGGAGTCTGAACAGAGATCTGAGCTGAATCACAGTAGAAGCATCATCATGACCCGTATAGGAAAGAAATACATTCTTATTAGCTTCTACTGTACATTCCAAATACCTTAGTGATATAATTTGGGTTGTTTTGGCCCTGCACATATGTTACTGCGAGGAGAATCCGACCAGATATAGCTCTGGATTTGAAAAATCTAAGACATAAAAGCAGTGTTTGATGCACCATTTTTTTTTTTTTCTGCTTTATGACTTGGGAAAATTTCAGGCATATTTGGTTATTATGATTCAGACACTAGCAAAAATCATGTAATTTCTAGAATAATATCAAATATCTACTCCATCCCTAATAGATGTACTGTTAGAATTTCCCCCTAAAATAAAAGGAGCATCAGTACAGGGGTTAATCTGATTCCAGCTCAAAGGCAGCCACACTGTGCCACCAATGCTCAGTCACTTTCTCCTAGGAGAATGAACAAGACACTTCTGTGCCAAGAGCCAGCCACAAAACATAAATATCTGTCTGTCCCACAGTGACCAGAGATCTTCCTCCTCTCTGCCTCCTCTGCTCTACGACTGCCAACTACATTTTCCTCTCAACTCTTCTAATAAACTGACATAAGTGTTCTATACATATCTTGAAGTTTGCTACTCTTATTCCAGACTTCAAGAAGGACTTGGATTCTTCAAAGTTTGCCTGTTTTTTGGTTGTGTGTTTTTTTTGGTTTTGTTGGTTGGTGTTTTTTTTTGTTTGTTTGTTTTTTTGGTTTTTTTTTTTTTTTTTCCCAGTTGTATACAGATGTTCTAGTAAGAGTTTTTACTTCTCCTTTCAAGCTTTGCCAGAACCAGTTGCATAACCTGATATGTCAGTTTCTCCAAGGGACTAGAAAAGAAGGATCAGTGACAGAAAAGGCACACTGCCAGGCAGAGCAGATCTCCATCACATGTGGGAGTATAGAGAGAAATTTAATGGATGAAAGTTGGGAGGGAGAGTGGACTAAATAGTTAACATTTGCAAATATTTTTGTGTATATCAGACTTAACAACTGACAATTCACGTAGTAAAGCAGATTCCTGCTATAAGACTTGGATCTTGCTTATAACACTTTGGAAAACAGTACACAGTGACCACTAAAGTAAATAAAATATTTGAATAAAGCATGAGAATTCCTGCTTCTGCAAAGGAATTCCTTTGTCAGGCTAATAAAATGTTCCATTTTTAAATCAAAACTTTTTAAGGAAGGGCCCTAACCATATATTTGCTTTTTCTGGGTTTCACATATTCTATATTCATGCAAATTAAATTGTGGAGATGTGTTTTTTGAACATATGATACTAATACAGACTCAAAGATGGCAAAATTCACAATCCTCATACATGAAATAGGATGTCAAAATACTCTGTCCCTCAAGTCATTTGAATACAGAGAATATTATAGTGGAGAATTAATTTCTGCAAAGTACTTATATACTGTAGAAAATAAATAATCCTGTCTGTATAATAATCATATTGTGTTCAATAATCATGCAGAAAAAAGGCACGATCCAGTTTGAATACTAAGGACAAACCAATAGAGCCAATAGCCGTAAGGAAGCATCATCTCTCCTGTGTGCTGTGACAGGCAACTTTCTCACTTTTACAGATCATCACACAATTCTGTAAAAATGTGTATATAGGAGTCATATTAAAGACTGCACAGACAACCTTATTGTGAGGCATGTCAGATTCTGACTTCCAGACTTTTCAGTTCTCATTACTGACCTGCCGAATTTTGCAAGTTCTAAAGGATTTTAATTTTTCTTTAAGAGTTGCTTATTTGTTTTGCTTTTCTTTTCTTTGGGAATTGATTTCACACACACACACACAAAAAAAAAAAAAGTCTGTTATATATGCTGATATGTGATGGTGCTTAACATTACATTACTGACAGGTGTTAGCAGCAATTCTGCACGTTTCTATGTCAATCTCCCTTAGCATATGTGCTTTGCAGCCCTCCTTTAAAGAGAGGCCACTGTCTGTCTTTATCCTTCAGAGACTCCTTAAAAGTATTCAGGGTTTGAAAAGAAGCCAGAAGAAGGAAGGAGAGTGTGGTAGTCAGAGAAATGGCTAAGGGGAAGATAGAGAAAAACACAAATCACCTGGAATAAAGTAATTAATGAATAAATTTTGCTTTATTGTTAAATACCTCTTCTAAATCCAGAAAAGTGAGAACTGTAATTGTTTTTCTACAAATAGCCTGAAGGAACTATATTTGTAAGTAAATAGGCTGGGAGTGGGACAGCTGACCCAGAGAGAACAAAGGGAGATCTCATACTGTGTGATGTCATGCTTAGCAAGAACAGCTTAGAGAAAAGAGAGGGAAAAGAGGAACATTCATGGCTGTGGTGTTTATCTTCCCAAGAAACTGTTACTCATGCTGGGGCCATGGTCTCTAGGAAGTGGATGGACATCTGCCTGCCAGTGAGTAGTGAATAAATTCTTCTTTTTTTTTATTTTTTTTATTTGCTACTATGCATAGTTCTGCCTTCATTCTATAGGACTGTATACATAAGTCTTCTGGCCTTCCTTCTATTTTCTCCTCATCAAAAGGGAGAGGGGAATGATCAAGACAAAGGGTGGGTGTTTGGCTGCTGAACCAGGTCAAACCATCATGGAGAATTTAAACAAATCTTTTTCCCTCTGAAATTGCAGACTTCCCCATCACAGGGAGCAAGCAGAAGTCTTTGAGAGGTTTCATAAACCAGTAGGAGATATTTAAGACAATTAATCTTATTGTTAAGGAATCAAAGATGTAATGAACACAACAGGAATAAATCCTGTGATTCAGAATTAGTGGCATTCAGAAAACTAGTGCAGGATCAGGATGTTTCTCTACACAGTGCCAACACACAGTGTATGCTCAAGACAATACTCTAACCTGTGCAAAAGAAGTTCTGTTGGACATTCTGCTGTGTTCCAACCACACTAACACTGCTACTGCCAAATAAAACCTGCTGCAAGTCTTGAAAAGACAGTCACAATGCTCGAAATCGCTGGGTGTTACAAGTAGGAAGGTTGTTACACCTTCTGACACAGCCTGAATTAGTACAGCCAGTAGGGTTAGGAACATAAGAGGAAATAATTAGATTTAAGATATTTTGTAAACATTTTTCTTTTAACTCATGTGAGTGACATTGTACAGGATAGTGTTATTCATAGAAATTACTAATTTCCACACACACCTCCTCCAACCACCCACCTCCCCAAAAAACAAGCACCAACTCCTCCCCCCAAAAAAAAGAAAAAAGAAGAAAAAAGAAAAAAACAAAAACAAAAACAACAATAACAACAAAAAATTCTAAGGAGAAGTTACAAACCACTATAGAATAATTCCAACCTATTTATTCCATTCAAAAAGGAAAACTCAGAAACTGAACCTATTGGAGTGCTTTTAGCAACACATCCCATTGATCATGATGTCTAAATAACTATTAAGATCCAAGGCTTACAAATGGTTTTTCATCAATGATACTACAAAGATTTTTGTCTCTGGATCATGTAGATACCTGTGAATTCTCAGCTGCTCCACCTGTAGACATGGGGAAAGAAAGACGTAATGCATTATGTATAGATTTCTTATGTTCCCTTAAAAAAATCCAGAAAATATAGTACTGCTAATATTCATATATAAATAACTCCCCCCGCATTTTGTGAATTTATGTCTTGTTTGTTGCAATGTAAAAGTCTTATATCACTTATGCATGTCAGAAAAATGCACTGCTGAAAACTCAAGAGCTAGAAACAAATACACAGTAGCTTGTCCCACAGCCCTCATGTGCTCCTTAACAATAAAATCTGCCACAGACAGTAGATAATATACTACATTATCTGGCTTTTATACTTGTGGTAAATATATTTGATTACAGCTCTAACACTGCAGCAAGATAAATCATAATGAATCTACCAGTATGTTAACCCCCTCACACACAAATCAAAACCCTCCTTTTCTCTGTCACTTTTCCCTTCTTCAAATATAAATAAGCACAACTCATATTATTAGCAAAATCCCTATTAAGTAAAAAGTCATGCTTGAAAAGGCATCTTGTAATCAGAATCATAGAAAATCTTATGTTTTTTCTTAAATTCTAGTTATATATAATTCAACTACTTATGATTTCATCTCCTACCTTTCAAGAAGTTGTTGAATTCCTTTAAAGATTTAGTTCTCAGTTTGTATTTGTGGGTTAAACAGATACTATCCTTTCCCCTGCCAATGAAGCTGTGTCATTTTTATAATTAAATCAGTAAGCTAAATCAGCTCATGTCACCTCTCTGCCCTGGCTAGAAAACTTCAAGACAAGTTTTGGGCACATTTTGTTTGTCTGAACAAATCATCAGCAACTCCTACTAAGCACATCCGAAATGGCTGACTTCATAGGTAAGAGCTTAATAGTATTGCTTAGCTAAATCCTTCTGTTTGGTCAAAAGACCAGAGCGGGCTCTGACACAGTTCATTTTGCTAACACACATGGATATACACTAGGTTTCTTTTTTCTTCTGTTTCTTGACACAAAGATATAGAAGCAAAATCTCTTTCAAATGCAATACACTGAAATTCCCTTTGCAAAACATCCCCCAGAAAAAATCTCTAAGGCTTTATTAAGTAACTTGGTGCTAGACTCTGTTTAAGATTGCAAGAGGGGCTGTGGGAGACACAAGTTAGCCACTTCTGTGTCTTACTACTACTCCCTCTGATAGAGAGGACTTTGTTTCCCTGGAGCATCAGATAAGGAATTAGACAGAACATGACTACTAGGAAGTAGTGTGATGATCCTAGGCCAGGATATCACTGGTGACTTTAGAGTCAACTTCAGTAGCTAGAGGTGCTTCCAGAAAATCTATGGCACTAAGACTGCAAATGGAAGTTGGAAGTTGTTATTTTTGGGGGGGCTGTTGCTTGTTTTGTTTGCTTTTCAGTGAGGAGCACCTTGAGTACTTGTCCAGTTCTGGGCCCCTGAATTCAGGAAGGACATTGAGGTGCTGGAGTGTGTCCAGAGAAGGGCAACGAAGTTGAAGGGTCTGGAGCACAATTCTGACGAGGAGCAGCTGGCTTGTTTAACTTGGAGAAAAGGAGGCTCAGGGGAGACCTTATCACTCTCTACAAATACCTGAGAGGAGGCTGCAGCCAGATGAGGGTTGTTCTCTAGGCAGCCAGCAACAGGACAAGAGGATACAGTGTCAAGCTGCACCAGGGGAGGTTTAGATTGGATAATATGAGGAATTTCTTCACAGAAGGGTGATTGGGCATTGGAATGGACTGCCGAGGGAAGTGATGGAGTCCCAGTCCCTGGAGGTGTTTAAGGAAAGACTGGAAGTGCCATGGTCTAATTGAAAGGGTGGTGTTTGATCATAGGTTGAACTCAATAATCTCAGAGGTTTTTTCCAACCTAATTGATTCTTTGAGAATTAGGAGTTAAGATAATATTCTCCAGAAGCTGGTAAGTATTGCAAATTTGTCAGGATATTCAACCTTCAGAAGTAAATTCTGGAAATACATTCTTTATCCAAATCCTCTCAAATACGTCATATTTTATATCTGAGGATTACTTAATGAACAGGTATGTAGTACAGTCAGAAGGGTAGCTATCTGGAGATAGCACAGAGTTGAACTTATTGTGCAAGTTAAGTTTTATATGAGATGACTCCTTTCTCCAGAGACAAAGCTACTTATCTCTCAGGCATTTACAAGCCACCTTTTAAATCAAGAATGAGTAATGTATATATTCCTTGCCTATCTACAAACATAAATAAGGACACTATTTGCTACACAGAAAAGAATGCAGGAAGAAACCACCATCCCACAAGCTGAATTACTTCATTGCAATCTCTTTGTCACTTATCTCAGGATTTAACTGTTCGTGATCTACTACAGTTTGCTTACAGTTTTCAGAAGACAGAACTGTGGAGCTAAGTTCTTCCATACAAAATGGAAAATTATAGGTAAAACAGACAAAGCATATGCTATTTAAAGGAAAAAAATATTAGTCTGAGTATTTCAAATACAACAAAAGGATTCAAAAAGTGCAGACAATATAACAGAAATGGGCACAGAGTTTCATACATTCTTCCTTTTTCTTGAACGTATTGCTAAAGATTTTACTGGAAAAGCTCTCTTTTGGGTTAATTTACAATTTTTTTTTTCTCAAGGCAGACTTTCAAGGAAGCATGTTATCACTTCACTTTTTCTTTACGAGTTGAAGAGTATTCTTACTTTCAGTGAAGAGTGAGATTAATTTTATTTCACAAATTCTGGGACAAAATAGTTTATAACTTCTTTTATTTTTTTAATTCTGAAAGAGTTTCAGTTCTTTGAAACAACTTAATGGCAGGTAGAGAACTTGATTTGACTTTTGTTACTCTATTCTGTTACTATTGCTGCTGCTAAGTTTC
The DNA here is from genome assembly GCA_017589585.1 of Phylloscopus whistleri. Classification (NCBI taxonomy): domain Eukaryota; kingdom Metazoa; phylum Chordata; class Aves; order Passeriformes; family Phylloscopidae; genus Phylloscopus; species Phylloscopus whistleri. The sequence continues at coordinate 2,129,914 of JADMLD010001397.1, read as the reverse complement.
CCATTTAATTAATCTAGTATAACTTTTAGATCACCCTCACCTGTCTTCCTTTCAGTGAAGGTTATCTATATTCTGTTAATCACATTAAAAATCAGAGATGCAGACAAAAATGCAAAGATGCAAGATGACGCTTCTGATGCTTCCCTCTAAAAAGGGGTGGGACCCACCTTTGATGGTTTATTAACACAAACATTTACAGTCTGTGGCTGCATTGCAGGTTGCAGCTGTGTTGCAGGTTATTCACTACATTTAGTGTTGAAAAATCCTTGGCACTACCTATGCTTGCCTTGTGGAACTTTTGTGGATGAGATGCAATTGACAGACTTGCCTTCACGTTGAGATAAAACCTCAAGTAAATGTCTAGAGAAATTCTTTTGTGTAACACTGGCAGTTTAAATTCTCTTTTGCTTAATAAAATCCCTGAATTGATAGATGGCTATCATCCAAAATAAACTATTGATAAAATCTGACTCTCTGGGTTCGATAACTAAACAGTAAATTATCTTATACTGTTCATTTATTTCCAAAAGGGAAGGAACCGAACACAATGCATCTGAGTTGAAAAGTTTTGTGATGTAGGAAAGAAATCAGGAAATTCTGGAGAGAAACTTTAAAGGAAACAGTATCTTCTGACCTGGTCCCAAAAAACTTCAATACAATGAAGAAACAGAATCAGAGAAAACCATACTAGTGTTTATTATTTCATCCAACTTTTGATATTCACATCCTGACTAAGAATATCTTCACGAAAAAACCATAAAGCTCATTAAGACATGAACTGTGATCTCATAATACCTTTCAGGATGGTTTGTTGTGAAAGAATAATGGTTCCAGACAGCCCAAACATGTCCACTGCTGCAGGCTACCTAAAGCAAGCTCAGAAGGAAAGTGAAGAAAATTCAGACTTTGGTTTTGCATGGCATCATCTGATCACGTCCTGCTTTCTTTCAGTTTGTTATGGTGATCACAGGGGCTGTTGAAATTAATAGAGACTACCTGGAAAAGCTGTGTAGTGAAAACAGTGCTTTTGTCCAAGAAGTCTGTGTACTCTGGAGATAGCTGCTGCCCAAGTCTGAGTCAGACTGTCACTCCCAGTGATGAACAAGGGAGAAATAGGGGAAGAATGAGAACAGAAGAATATGAAACACCTCCACCTCCAGCCCCATGTCTTGTCCCTATGAATAGATGCAAACTCCTGTTCCAAGACATGAAGGTGTCCAGCCAATATAAAGCAGTAAGTATATCCTTATGACAGAAGATTGACTCTGATGTCACTTTTCTTACCAGTGGGAAATTAATGGTGTGTATTAGTGTAGTGTTCAGCGGGAATTAGCAAGAACAAGCAAGAAAGAGCCCAAAAAAGAAGAAATATTCTGTCACCAATAACTTATGCAGCTGTCAACCGGGAATCTAGATCTGACTAAACTTAAAGAAAATCTTTGCCCAAAATAACACAGCAGTTGCATACATGGAATAAATTTGGAATATAAAGCTAAAATGCACCAACCTACCTACCTACCAACAGAAATGGGTAAAATACAGAATGAAAATTTTAGCTTCTTAAACAGTTTGATCAGAAGCCAAGAGAACACAAAGCCTCAGATCTCATAGTTTCAGAACTGAAAACTTCTTAAACAAACTCTTTGTTTTTGAAAGGCTTGCTCCTGACTTATATCAATGTAACTGGATCTGAGTTCAAAAGCTTTTAACTGGACATCCTTTATGATCACCATTTTTTAAGCTCAGATTGTAATAAAAAATCAAATCTTTCATTCTTCTCTTTCATTTCTTCCATGTACACCAAATGATTATCCATAACTGCTAACCCTCTTGTGAAGTAGCTGAAATAGTATTTTTTTTAAATGAAATAAATATAAAAAAATGGAGACATTTGTTTTCTCCATATTTGTCTTGAACAGTACATTAAATAAATAGCTTATCTAAACTCTGACATCTAATACAGTAAAAAATTATTCTGTATGCATATAAAATATTGTGAAATTACACGATTTCTAAGCCATAGCCTGTAAGTTAATACTGATGACTAGCTGAATTATCTTTCTACCATACAAAAGTTGAATAGAATGGTCTCTTGGAATAAGGGGCAAGGGGAGGGGGGAAAGGTTAAAATCCAGATGCAAGTATTTTGCTTTACATTCATCACTCCAAATTGTAGCACTCCCAAAATGAATTTGCTTTCAGGACTACATTAAGTCATCATCACATATATTTTTTTAAAAATAATTGAACATCAAATTAGCCGTTCATACATCTGTCTGTTATCAGAAATCATTTAATATCAAATATATTGACTTTTATTTTATCATTTTCCTTAATTTACAAAATTTCATTAAGGTTCACAATCTAGACAGCAGAGGAAAACTCCAATAGAAAATTCAGCTAATTTACATATATATTTTCAGTGATTCTTTTATAATCTATGAAGGTAGTTATCAGTGAACTGCTAAAGATAATTTCCCCATAATTTTCTTCCTCCTACATCATGCATTATAATTGCTTTCATCCTCTATACCATGCATGCTGGTGTCTTTCTGCTCCTCCTCCTTCCTGGATGGAGAGTGAGAGAGAAAAGAATATATTAAATCAAGTGTAGAAGTAGTTTTCATTTTGGTGGTTAAGGATTTTTATTAAAAAAAGAAAAGGAAAAAAAATTAAAGTGCGAATTCAAAGCACTTGGATTCATTTATTCTCCTCAGCTTGACCTCAAATTCTAATTCCAAGCTAAAGTCCAGTCTCAAATGTACTCAGCATTTTCATGGTAAACATTAGGTGCTTGGGTGGTGGTTAGAAGGAAAAAAAGCTGATTTCTATCCTGCTCCTGTCATTTGGTTTCTGTCCTGCTCCTCACATACCTCTTGATAAGAAGATATAAGAATATGTATAAATCAAATACTGATCATTAATATGATTGCCCCAGCTTCTCCTCTTGCCCCTCTCTAGTGTTCCCACAAAGGCCAGGTTTTGTGCACTGTATTTATTCTGTTACAGACATCCCACATTGATATGTTGTCTAGTAGCCCTTACCTGCAACGCAAGGATAGAATTTGCATTACTGTAGAGGAAGGGATTTGTAGGACACCCAGTCTATTTTGTCCACATTCTTCAGAGTTCTTGCCTCATTGGTCTGCTTGTTTATAACATTTATTTGCCACAATCTCTGCAGAGAAGATGTTGTATGGATTACATATGTTATATATATTACATAATGTTTAATATATTTATTTAATGGTTGTTACAGCAGACACCTTGTTAAGAGTAGAAATGAACCAATACGCAGACTCTCATCTAACAACATGAAAAGGGTCCTGGTTTATTCTTCTTTACAGCTCAGTTATCCTGACTCCAACTATTCTCTGACTACAGCAAGCTCCTGCTGTAGGGTCCAACTGCAGACTCTGACTGCTGATTATTTCCTGCTAGAATATGACTACAAGGACCTTGCCACCTCTTATCCCAGGCTTTTACCTAGCTCGACTATGACTGCAGGCTCCAACCCCCTCAGACCTAGACTGACCTCACAGCAGATCTTTTATAACAGAAACTCTCTTCCTTGTTTCATTCTTCTTTGTGTTTCTCTGGATCATTCCATCTTCCTCAGAGCTCTTCCTGGTCCTTTACCTCCAGGCCCTCCCCCAGCCAGCCAACCCACCCTCTTTATCACACTTTATTAGTCACAGCTGCAACCCATTAAGGGCAAAGCTGTTCCTCTTTGGTAATTAGTAAAACTGTGACTTATCAGGGGCAAGGCTGCCTGTAATGCTTTCTTCTACACCTACAAACAGTTAAGCACATGCCCAGCATTTTTTCCTGCTCCATCATTAACCTCCAAGCTCACAGCAAACCACTTCTGGAGGAAGTTCCTTCTCTTGGTAGAAGCAGTCGTTGATGGAGAAATGGTAATGACTTTTCTTGAGACCATCTTAAAGAAAGGGTTTCCAACATATTCATCATTGGTCACCCAAGAAACACAGTCACAAGCAGAAGTTTTATACAGTAGATTGTGTATTCCACAATATTGCAATACAGCTGTGAAGCACAGAAAGTTAAGGAACAACCACAGCTTCACACAAGCCAATGAAGCTTCAGGCAAGATACATAAAGAGTGCAGCACTAAAGTTTATTGTATTTTATTTCATGTTCTCAAATGACTTTCTCTGAAAAGAAAAAACAAACAAACAGAACAAACCTTCCCCCCTGCCCTGCCCTCCCCTCAAATATGTGTAGCTGGAGAGGAATGGAGTGAAGGGAGTGTTGATATTAGTCCCATATACTGTAGTTATCAGACACATTCCATTGTATTTTTGTATGGAACCATAGCAGGTAATGCAGCTAATGAGCAGCAAAGATGGGGGACCAGAGCTACCATTCAGTTCACTGTACCTAGATTAGTAAATCAAATCAAAAATTGCTAAGGAGAGTAGACAAGACTCATAGGTGTCTATGAAGGGACTCACAAGGGGTTTTACCTTTGTTAAATGTCATCATCAATCTTAATTTGATAAAAGAGTGTGTCTATCAAAGCACTATTACCTTTTACGCATGCTATGTATTTTGTATTATAAAAGCTTGCATAAAAGAAAAAAAAGGGTGGAGGGGAAAGCTGCCTATCTTACAGACAAATAAGTAACAAACAAAACTTCAAGTCAATAAATATAAATGGTGGTTAAAAGTGATGGGAAGAGTTTCAACAAGCTGCAGATACAGAAAAGGTCACACCATTCAAAAAGGTTTTGTTCCTTACAATCAGTGGCATTTTGCACTTCTTTGATGAAGATGACCATGTTCTGTTAAGAAAAATATGAAATTGTATACTAATGCAGATACTTTCATGATTTGTTAAACTGTTTCTATGTCAACTGTAATGAAACTTTTGATACTATTCCACTGTTCTGCTTAGGAACCAGCCAGCAAAACAGCTATTTCCAGTCTCATTATGAGATTACACAGTGGTTTCTGATCAATGAAATGGGGCTTAATGTTATTCTTACTAATTCATAGCACTCACCACCCCAAGAGGAGATTAAATAAGGAGATAATGGTCTGGGAGTTCAAGTTCACTAGCATCATTGTCACAGTCATGTGTGATATCACAGTCATGCTGTGATAAATGCTGGCCTTGCTTGATTCTGTACTTGTTGATTAGACTAGCTTCTCTCTGTTTCCTGAAAAAAACAAAACAAAACACCTTTCCAGGAAAGTAGGCCATGGAGGTGGTAATGATAATAAAAAAGAAAGAAAACCCTCCTGCACATCAATTTGGCTTATGTGTTAAATTAAATTCAGTTTATATGACTTATGCAGCTGAATAGATGCACGGAAGTTTTGAGGAATGGAATAAAAATCCTTATTTAATCACATATGACCTGACTAGAGGAACTCATCCTGTCAACCCTGAAGATTTCTTGAGGTCTCTGTAGGATTTTGGCTGTACATACAAGCCTGAAAATATTGTTTACCTATCTTTTGGTGGTATGATACAGACGATCCTCAGTTTAAAAATCTTGTCAGATTCTCTCATCAAAAATTTCAATAAGCAAGATATGTAGTCTCCCTGTGCTTGCATGTTGGTACACTTGCACAATGTTTTTAATAACAAAGAAAGAGAAAAAGCATCTTTATTTAACTTTGACTAGATGGTTGTTTCCTTACGCTGTTCGAAATCCACTAGTGTATAGGGATACTGTATTCTGGACACTACTTCAAGGTGCTGGTAAGCACTCTTGCATATGTCCAAAAAAATTCCTTCTGTTTTGATCACACTGCCGAGTTGTTGAGTTTGACCATTAACATAAAAATACAAAAGTCTGTCCCTTTTCCTAAAAGATAAGTTGAGGCCTTAAAATACACTGAAATAGAATTCTGCCACATCTCAAGTCTGTTTTCTGAATCACCATGCCACACAGAAGACAAAAAGAATTAAAGCAGTCTATGGAAGATAAAACCAGAATGACTAAAATGAAAGAAGCATTTCCCTGTAGACATATGTAGATAAATATCATATGACTGATGTCGTTACCCTAATTTGCAGCTGCAAACCCAAGACACATTCCACTGCTTGTTTCAAGGGTCTTAGTCAGTGTACTATGCTGTCTTCTTGCCTTTTCTAGAATAAAATTACAGGATTCATTATGAAGTACTAGAATCCTACAGAATTGTCAAATATTTATCTGGCACTGGCACTGATAGCTTCATTCTTCACTTCATGGTGCATGTGCAGGCAAACACACTACCCAAAGCCACTTCATATAATCATTTTAAATACATGGAAAGGATGAGGAACAGGCTGATCTCCATGCCTTGCAAAGACATGCTGAGTGAAAATCTTGAATATAAATTCAGTGACATGGATGCCTAAAGATTTTTACTTTTTGTATATCTGTAGCTTTATAGATTTTAGTATATAGCTGCATAGTTTCTAACACTTTGTCACTTTAGCATAGTAGTTTCACTTTCTTACATAATTTTCTTACATATTATGCTACCCTCTTGGAATCCCATTTGTCTTGCTTTTAGTCTAGCAAGGACACTTTGTTTTGAATCATAAATTGTAGACAGAAATAAAATATAGAGCTAAAAGATTGAGCGAAAGGCTCCAGTGGGGGAGAACGCAAGGGTAAATGACCCAACCAACTGTTCTTCTAATTGCACAGTACTTTTTAGATACGTTAATTTTTGAAATATAAAAATCATAGAAATCCAGTGCCGGGTGTGCCCCTAACCATGGGGGCACGTGGAAGCTTCCATTAAAGATCTGGTTTTTATCTTACTATTCCAACACTGTTCCCAGTTTGTTTGGTGGTTGGTGTTTTGTTTTTTTGGGCTTTTTTTTGTTTGTTTGTTTGTCATTTTTGTGGTTTGTTTGTTTGTTTTTGTTTGTTTGTTCAATTATTTTTTATTTCAGGTAAAAAATATAATCACAGAGATGGAGAGTATAAAGAAAGACAATAATTTGCATCGGGAATTATATAATTATTGTGTCTGAATTAATGAAGGAAAAAGTCAGAATAATGACATGTATCACAAAGACATGATAGAAACATCTGTGAGTATGAAGATGACAGGAAATGACTACAAGTGTGCAGCAAAGTATAGGCAGTTTATCCATGCTAAAATACATATAAGCTAAATTATCACACACATAAACCTGCAAAAACTTCATCGCCGTTGGTACACAGTACAGTCTGTACTCATTACTTCTGCTCCAGAAAGGATTCACATTTTATTTTAAAAGTGTGGCATGCTAACATGTCTCTAAAATGACAGACAAGTCAGCACAAACCTGAATCACTTTTAGATTTTATTGCTCAGCCTGTTATAAATCAATAAGCTTGAGAACAATTTCTTTATTCTGTGGAAAGCTGTAATACTTATTCCTAATGGGGACATTGTACCTGCATAAAATTCTGGTATTTCACAAGTTTGGGCTCCAAATACACAGAAAGACCTTTTTAAGACACTTCAGACATTTTAAAGTGTTATTAGTATAATATATACCTCTTTCAGTTTCTTGCAATAAATAAAGCACCTGGTTTCACAGGTGGAGGATAAAAACATGTTTTCCATATATATTTTTTTTTTTTTGTATTTAAACTTCTTTAAAACAGATTTATAAAATAGTTCACTTTTCTTTCCTGTAATATATGTGGCACATTCAGATACTTGTAGTGTGGGATTGCATTATAGGTGTGGTAATGCCCTACTGGGACAGTCTGCATAATTCTCTCAAGGTTTTACCATTTATGAGTGCAGTGATCTCAAATTCATACTTAGAAAGTTCTTGTTACAGCACATTGTCTTTCCTATTCTTCGTTTATATAATAGAAAAATTAACTGATAACACAGACAACTGTAAATTGCATCACAGTACAAGCATGAATGTACTCATACAGTCAGTTAAAGGGTAAAGTTCTATTTCACTCCTTGGCCATGTTCCTAGGCTGAGCAGATACTATATCATTCATAAGGAAATCCATAGAGATGTCATAAGAGAAATGGGGATAGAGATATTCAGAAAGAACCAATAGTCAGAAAAATGAGTTTTTGAATACTGTCTAATGAAACTGGGATTCCAAGTCTTAAAAAATATTTTTAACATAAAAAGAAAAATAGGTTATGCAGCTTAGATGTTGAACAGAGAATTAAAAGATACACAGAAATATCGTTCTGTGGTAGGCTTTATTACAGTGACTGGGCAGAATTGTGTTTATGTTGTATAAGGAATTTTCATAGATTTTTACTGTCACCACTTTCTGTTTCATGTACAGAGAAAAAAATACCAAGATGTCTATTAGGACTCTCTATACCTTAGTGCTATACTCAAAACCTGGTCTTCACAAAATTTATATTTTTTACTACTGCAGGTAATTTAGATTGGAAAAGTGTTTAGCAAAAAGAGGTGTGATGAGAAATCTTATTCTTGTGCTAAACAATTTCCATCTCACCAATTTTTTGCATTTTCTAGTGTATGGCGCTGGAACCTTCCAATCTGAGCCATTCTGTGATTATTTGTGCACCTGAGAGTCAAAGAATACATGCCAAAGCTGGGAAAAGCAGTAGAGTGAAATGTCTAGTGGTGTGGGCCGGTATAGCACATTTTGATTTGTCAGAAAATAATAACATATTCAAAGACAACATTAAAGTTAGCATTGCATATGCTCCTGGGCCTTTACTTTGCACTAGGGAAGCACAAACAAGTTTCCATGTTCCAAGGATTTTCCTGAAAACAAAACAGTGCTAGGAAGCCAGTCATACAATTTTCCCAAGTTTGGTCATTATTTTCATGGGTGATAAGACATTGAGGCATAGAAGCCAGGAATTTGAGCATGTTTCAGCTTTCCTGGGTTAAATGGAACAATGTTATATAAAGCAACTTGAAATCCACACAGAGATGGATTTTTTTAAGAGGTCAGTATCATTATTAGTGAGATGCCTGGTATGTAGAAGGAATTTCATCTCAAAGGGCATGAAATAGCTGGAAACAATTTTGTACCTGGATTGATGGTACTGTCAGGGCTTAGACTGTACCCTAAGACTTGTTAGAGCTTTGCCTCAGAAAGACAGCTGAACAGCAGCAGGTAAAGGGTACACTGCTAGAACATCCATTATTAGCAGCTGTGGTTTAGGCAGTCCAAACAGTTTTCCTGGAAATATAGAATAAGTTGTTAGGAGGAAAAGGGATTATGATATACTCCACAATGAAAGTAGAATAATTTAAAAAAACCCTTATAATCTGGAGATATTTGTACAACAATGAGATAAAATGTGTAGTTGAAAGGAGAAGGAATATTGTTCTATTCAGGGAAAAAACTTCCAAAATATAAAGATTTATTAATTCATGTTGACTTTCAGTTATGAATGCCCAGAGTAGAAATGCAGGTGTGATCATTCCAAAAAAAACAAAAAACGAAAAAGAAAAAAAGAAAAAAACAACCAACCAAAGAAAAAAGAAAAAGAAAAAGAAAAAGTAAAAGTAAAAGAAAAAGAAAAAGAAAAAAACAAAACAAAACAAAAAAAAAAAACAAACCCAAACATTTAGCATAAAAATCTCTTTGGTTCCTGTTGCTGCTCTGGTTTAGAGCAGGCATGGAGGAGTGCAGGTTGTGTTCTATGGATTTAGATGCTCAGGCCCAAGAGATTTCTTTTTGCTTCTATGTACAAAATTTTTTGCTTTAAAAATATTTTGCAAACATTCCCAGCTGAATGTACACATTAAAGGAGAAGAAGCTGGATTATACATCTCTTCTGATTAACATTTCAAGTGCTGCCTGCTCCAGACAACTGCACTCTCACATTTCCCCTCCTGCTCTGGCTTCAATGCCTTACTTTGACTTTGTACTTCTTTGGTCCCAGATCATCCACAAACAAGTATTTATACCTGGCACAGCTGTAGAGCATGGCTGCATTTTATTTTCACTTTCCAAAAGGGCAATCCTTTGCAGTTTAGAGCTAAACTTGCTTTGGCTTTGCTTTGCTTAACTTTAAGAACAGAGTTAATAATGAATGTTGAGATAATGTAACAAACTATGAAATATCAAAAGTTATTGAGAAAGCAAAAAGTGACAGAAGTGCTTATAAAAAATGAGATCCATCTCTATTTATGCAAATAATTACTTATATCTACTTTGATATTTCTTGTGTGCTGCTATTCCCTACATCAAAGAATACTTTTCAGATAGATTTATTATACTTGAAGTCTAATAACATTCTTCTTTCTTTAATATAATCAAGATAAAATGTTGCTTTCTGTAGCACTTTGAATGTGAAAAAAAAATGTTCATTTTCCCAATAATTTGCTTTGTCTCATTTATTCCCTTGAATTTAATCCAAATTCCATGGTAAGAGATGAATGGATAGAGTCTTTGTAGAACTAAGCACACATATTATATATATATATATATATATATACACACACCTTATACCTGTGTGTGTATATGTATACATATATATATACCTTATACTTGTATGTGTATGTATATGTTTTCTAACAATATATGAGAATTCTACTTTTGAGAATGTTAAATTGTAAGGAAATTTTCAGAACAAAAATATAAATAAATAAATAGGCAAAAATTAACCAATTTTCATCACTTTCAAAATACTCCTTATAATAAGAAAAACGAAGTTTAGGATTTATAAGGAAATGCAACATCCAGAAATAACTTCCTTTTTTTTTACCTTTATCGTCATTTTCTTTTTAGTATTAAGTCTTTGCGAGCAACCATTACCTGTTGCACAGTGGTGAGTGTTGTATAAAGGATAATAAAGCTTTAAAGAGCTTAGTTTATAACAGGTTTCTACAATCTTCCCTCCATGTCATTGCTACAGAAATAGACATGATAATGTTATGGGGCACTGAAAGATCTGTCAGCATACTATTATAAAAATGAAAGATTTAGGTGTTTTTCACATAGCAAAATACAAAGCTAGTAATGCCAGGAAAAGATATAGAGAAAAAAAAATCTTTTCTGATATGTTTTATACTCATAAGACACACATAATGTAATTCCCCTTCTTTCATGATTTTAATAAAATATCTGTTTTACCACTCTAACGTTCCAATATATCTCACTGGGAGGAAAAAAAGGAGATGCTTGCAGAATTGATTGCAGCTGCGATCTTCAAATCAAGGATTCTGATCAGTCTGTAAGAGCTTTTCTTACTTGCCTACCCTGGGAAACTTAAATTTCACATGTAAAAAATAGGTATTCCCCTGTTCCACCTACCTAAATAAGAAGCTTGATCTACTCTCTTCTATTTCTGGTATTCCCTTTCAGATGTTAATGAACATTAACATATAAAAAGTTCAATGCTAAATCTATAATCTCTGTTAAAACCGAGCATTTATCTCCTGTTATTCTCTTGTAAGTTTTTTAAGCTTTCTTTATACACTTTTCCATTCCCCCATGTGTATTTGCTTTGGTTTCTAGCAGCCCACTTGTGAAATGAGCTGTTCTGAATTGCTCACCTGGATTTCCCTCCCACCGTGCTTTCATTAGCCTTCCAACCACTCAATTAGATTGTCATGTCACGTAGGCACATAGACAGCATGTGTTGCTCAATTATCTCTTTTAAAAGAAAAAAAAGGCAAACCTAAATAAAATCCAACCAAATACCTCCCCACCCCCTTACCCCTCCCACCAAAACACTGAAGAATTTTCTTGCTTTTAAAAATAGAAATCTGTGAAGTTGGTTCTCCTCACACAAATTGCTAACACTGACTTTCAATTTAAAAATAAGTGGAGTTTAGATTTTTAGATTATGAAGAAGAAAAAATGAAAATAAATAAATGTTTGGGGTAAGCATAGAAGCCTTCTTTTCCTTTTGCCCAAGCATATGAAAAGTTTACTACATATTCTACTGTATTACAGAGAAGTAAGTTTCCTAGGTCAGAGATATAATACACGCAATACACACACAAAAAAGAAGGGGAGGGAGATAAAAAAGGTAATGAAAAACACTGAAATGCACATATAATTCAAGTTTTCTGTCCCAGAAGTTGTGATTCTTCTTGTTGATATCTTCATACACATGCCTGTATCATACCTGATATCCTTCCACATCCTATGTGGATATCATCCCCCAAAAACAGGCATTACCAAAATGCATTCTAATAGGACAAAAAGAAATTCTAACAGTATTAATTTCCATATGTTAAAATAAGATTCTGCCCTGGCTTCCAGTTTAATTACAAGCAAGGAGCAATGAGGATGAATGGCTATGAAAAGCAAAATTATGGGGCTTAGTGCATTTATTTAACTATATGAATAAATGCATAATTGCACACATTTAATGAGGGTCTTGGTATAAACTGCATACTACTGTGAAACTCAGATTTTTGCTGCCTATTTTATTGTGTTCTAGATGAACTACAAAATAAGACTGAGGTCACTTTGGTAAATGATATTTAGCCATTTGAGTAGAGATGTTAGTGTCTGAAAGGTGCATTGGAACCCTGACAGGATTTCATGGCTGTTTTATTGAATGTGGATGTAATTTACTGAGTTGTACATGCTACTTTCTTGATGCTGGATGTCCTGAAACATTGGTAAGACACCATTGCTTTGAAATGTCCAGATAATTGGGAGGAGCAGTTAGAATTTCCTGCTTTTGAACACTTCTGATTTTTTTCAGCAAAGCAATCTCATTTTGCTTGGACATTCCCCACTTCTCCTGGGGTGGAAAAAAAAAAAAAAAAAAAAAAAAAGGCAGCTTTGCAGCAGATGTATTTTACCAGGATATGCAGTAGTGGATATACTTGCCAGCAGACATATTTTACATGGATGCTTTTGGCACGCGCTCTGACACAGATGGTGTTTGCTCAGCAGCACAGCCAGAGCACTGGCTCTGGTTCTGGATCACCACTCTACCTGGATCTACACGGAGGGATTAGAAGCAACCAAGTGGTTAAAATAAGTGTAGAAATACCTATCTCTTCTGTCAAGTTTCTTCCAAGCTTATAGCTCATTCTTCTAATTTTAACTAAACGGATTAGGACAAGGCTAGACCAAACACCGATTTTCAATCAAACAGAATCTGGACAGAGGAAGAAGAAGTAGGCTGAAAAGATTCAACAGCTCTCAGAAACAATTATAAAAAATCCTTTCCAATTTCACTGAAAACATTTGTCATTTTTTTCGAAACTGAATTTAAGAAATAGAAATGAAGATAGAAGGATAAATTTTATTATGCCCGTACAATAAAAATGTACATAGACATTCAAAAGCTGATGCAATTTTTGCTGTGTGGTATTTCTATTTATTCACAATAAGCTCATTAGGTGTTCTGGTTTGAGTTGGGTTGGGCTTTGCTCTCACAAAAGCACCCATTGACTTAGGAGTATTACTGTATTTTTAGATGTAAGTATTCTTTTATGAGCCTAGAGACTTTTGTCCTTGTGTAAATTGACTAGAACAGCTCTCCTGTGGACACTTTATTTGCAAAGAGAAATATCTTTTTTCAGAATAATTGTTCTGCTCATGACAAGGCCTTTATAGTGAAATTGCAGTGCCAGGCAACTTTTCTCCTTACAGACAAGGTTTCAGTATCATGGTGAGCCTAATCCCTTGCTTATAAGGAAAATATTAAATTACATTCTGGAACCTCGGAGAAAACATAGGTAGAATTTAAGTACTCTGAGTGTCATATCCAGAGTTCCCAATGTGTTGGTGAAGTAAGAACACTGCCATCATCTTAAATACATAATTTTATATACATACACATACACATACACATACACATACACATATACATATACATATACATATACATATACATATACGTATACATACACATAAACATATACATATATGTATACATACACACACACACACATATATACTAATTTTTATTGTGTATACATATACATACACCATTTGCTAAATTCTTCTACCTTGCCCATTTTGCCTCTTCCAAAAGTCATTCCTTATTTTATCTTCTATTTCTCAATGAGAATGGAAACAATGAAGAATTTTGTGTCCTCTATATGTTGTAATTTGTCCCCTATCTTTGGGGTACAGACCCCAAAGGTTTTTATAATAAACCCTAATTAAATCCTTAATTCAGGTCAGGAATTTTCAACAGCACAGGAATTCCAGTTAAGAAACAGACTAAAAGTTCATTCTCATAATGTTACATCAAACCTGTTTCATATCCAACTTCCAAATCTAGTTTATTAAGGAATCTTTCCATTTAAATTTAATATAATATCAGGATAGAGACTAACTGAGTTAAAAAGATTCTAAATTATATATTAAAAAAATATCCCAAGAAGCAATAGGAGAACCCTTTTGTCCCTAAATAAACCTTAACCATGCAGACTTGGTAGCAGTTGGTAGCAGTAAATTATCCCCTGAAGAATTTTCTTACTATTTTCTCCTCTTCATTTTTTACCAATGCCACCCTCAGAGCAAGACTTAAGTAATTTGAACAGTTGACTCTGATAGAAGCAATACCCTCCCATCACTTGATTGACACAGTTTGGTAGGTTTGTCAGAATTTATTTTAGCTAGAGGGAAAAGAGAAAAACAGAATTTTAAACAATTTCTTCTATGATAACCAAAAGGTCTGTCTGCAAGGAACTTGGATGACAAAAACCTCTATAGTGAAGGCCAAATATTTCTGCTAGAACACACTGACAGGAAGGCAGATTTGAGTGCATTTGTGGTTGTGTCTTTTCAGTGTCTCTAAGGGCTCAATCAAAGCAAGCTTGCTAGCTTCAGAGAAAATAATTGAAAACTAATTTTGAACACAGCCATTTAGTGTGTGGGAAAGACATGCAGATGAGGATGAATGCAGAAGGGAGGGAAGTGGTGCTTTGCTGGAAGTGGAGGACCATGGCTTTGACTTTGGAAGACAGAGAAGGGTATATAAAAATGGGAACACAGCCCATGACAAAGAAAATTGTTGCCTTTAGTCAGTAGCTTTCATTAAATCAAACACTAAGTGGCAATTACTGAGATTCAATAGGTACATTCAGACTTTGACAACCTTCCTCCTCCTCCAAACATGGCTTTTATATTTCGTTTGTCTTGAAACACCTGATGGCTTTGTGATGTGAAACAACTATTACTCCAAACTATATAACACAGTGTGGGACAATCAAGTGATCCGTGAAAGGCTCTTTTATTTCTAGGTAATTTGAGACGTTTTTATTTATGGCTTGTCTCTGATTGTGTGGGAATGTATATGTGAGTGTGTGTGGAATTATGTTCAAAGGTTAACCTCTTACATTTTCAGCTCTGTCATGCTATATATGTGTGGGGGTTTTTTTGGTTTATTTTTCATCCCAATCATCTACATATGAAATACTAGGTTTTCAATATTTGATGTATTAAACCAAACTTCATGGAAACAAAACAGGAAAGATAATTTTATATTTTATGATAGATATAACAAAAATGTTAGTAAGATAAAATACAAATTACCAAATCTAGCCAGATCACTCATTTTAAAATACATGCTTATGTGTGGTTTAATACTGTTATGTGGCTAAAAAAGCATAGTGTCTAAGGAGCACAGAAATAAAGAAACAAGTGAAATCCAAGTATCTATTAAAGCTCATCATGCCATGAATGAAGTACCTTGAATAAGTAAGTTACATCTCAAATACAGTTTTTCTTTTAAACACTTTTCTCCTGATTGAAAGCTCATTCCAAAATCCCACAAAGAAATATGTTTTGTAAGTTAGTTTCATTCTTGTTTTTAACTTAGTTCTGTACACTGTTAGGGAAGCCTGAGTATGAACTCAGCAGTAAGTTGTGTTTGATACACCATGTGTTAGATAACAAAATGCCATGTGTCCAAAGTGATACCAGCTGTTGATGAAGAGAGCTATTCATCTGTATGTGATAATTTCAGATAACATTCAAGGTATGTTGAAATACACATCTTTTGCAAACACACTCTAGATGTGAGTGTTAATGGGACAGACTTACAGTACATCTGTCCCTGAAGAATATTGATTTCCTGATGCTGAAAAATCTTTGCAAGTTCTACTAACCCCTTCTAATATATTATTTCTACTTTCTGCAAAGTCTTGGGTTTTATCTGTGAAGCATCCATCAAAATAAATATCTAACCTTTCTTAGTTTTTGATATTTATTTGGATAAAACTGCACAGCTTCCAAATATATCTCTCTCAAAACTTATAAACTTCTTTGCTTTCTCTTCTTTTTCTCAATCTACAGGATTTAAATAGCAGGTAAAAACTAATTTTAAAAGGTTTACTGCTAAACTTAATGCATGCACTAAAGGGTAGAATATATTTAATGTCATATTTTAAAAATATTATAATCAGAGTTTTTTTTTTTTTTTTTTATTTTTCCTCTAGACTCAAAGAAGATCACATTTTTTAAATGGATTTATAACAAGTTAATAATTCTGTTTTAAAATAAGCTTCAGCTTAAGGCTTTTGACTATCACAGGGCTATAATGGATGAAGGAAAATAATAGGAAAATACTTTGTTAAGAGGATCACATCTGTATTCACATTAAGATGCACATTAGTACTCAGATTCATGTATTTTCATATAGCTTGAACTTTAGCTAAGGTTCATAAGGATCATAAACATCATCTTCATATCAAAAACTATCTATATTTAGAAAGTTCTCCAACAAAGAATATATGAGAAGTGCAACATCTTGTGTTTTTTCTTTTTTTTTTTTACTTTAAAACTGACAAGGTTTCAATAAACATGTTTCAGTCTTTAACTATCTTCTCACAGAAACTATCTCTTGATTTTTATTTTTTTTTTAATAAAATCTCTCACTTGAAGAATATATGTTTTTGTTTATGTGAAACTTAAGCCTGACTACGGAACAACATTATTGACATTTCTATACTACATTTCAGGTTTTTGTTTTTGATTCTTTAAAAAAACAACTAAAGTCCATCTATTCCTCACCATGCAGCCTGAGATGTGTAACACACTGCCAGCCCTCTCACTGTTTCCCTTCAAGGCTGGCAGATGTGGCAATGCTCTGCTCTCAGTGGCTCACTGGACAGAATCACTCTGATGCTTAACCTGTATAGTTCCAGGCAGTGCTGGAAAGGGAGGGGCGACTGAAGAGATGGAAAGCATAGTTTAAAATAGGAAAAATTGTTTAGAATGCTAAACATGTTAACATCTGTTACCATTTATGGTTTCATCACTGCAACCCATATTTTCACTCTTGAAGCTGTTTTGCTTTAATAAATGAATCTTTAATTAGCAATATATTGAAATTGAGAGAAAAAAGGTGTTGAATCTAAGAAAGATACTTGAAGTGTTCTTTTTCTTGTTATGTTTTGTTGGTTGTTTGTTTCTTGTTATGTTTTTGGTTGTTTGTTTGGGTTTTTTGGGTTTGTTTTTTTTTTTTTTTTTGTGGTTTTGTTTGGGTTTTTTTTTGGTTTGATTTCTTTTGGGTTGAGTTTTTGCTTTCATACAACAGATTGCCAGATATGTAGGTATGTGAACAGACCATGTTTCTCTTATATAAAACTTTTTTTGTGTTCCTCCAACAAAAATACCTCCTAGTACCGATTGTGAAAGTAATATTTTATTTGGTTGCTACTATAGCTTCTCGTGAAATGATGGTGATGTCAACCCTTAACAACTATGCTAAACACCTGAAATTTCAACATTATGAAATAGTCAAAACTACTGCTATTATTAGGATACTTTTGCTACAAAATTACTGACTGCCAGTGCTATTACTGTGAGTACTGCAATCATTTTTACCCCCATTCCTGTTACTGACTACTATTGTCATGATTGTTTCCATATTAAGTCTATTGTTGCTGCTACAACTACTACTATTAATATTAAAAACTGGTCACCGGTTTCAAATTTCTTCCATTTCAGAGCCAGTGACATCACCAATAGGGGATCCTTTTTCTTTTGTTAGTTTGCAGTCAGATAAAACACTTTCTGATACTATTTATTCCTTGACTAGAGAGAACAAGCCTGGATGACTAGTTTAGACTAGATTTCTTGATATAACTCAAGTTAATGGAATGAATCCTATGTTAATGAAGAGATCTCCATGGAATGAAGAAAATTTGAAGTTATGATCTTTTCTTTGCAGCTGGATATTTTAGCCACAGAAGGTTCTGATTTATTTATTTTACTTTCAAAGTTGTAACTCACTCAAACTCATGAAAAGAACAAAGTGGAACTTAAAAAAGACAGAAGGATCTCTTACACCTAATTTACAATAACAATTGTCTCTTATCACATTCTTCTATTGTCTGAGTGCTGAATCAGAGTCAGTAATACTCAAAACACAAATTTGCTATTTGCAGAAATCACTACCAAGAGCAAATGCCATATAAATTCACATCTCGGTATTCTTAATATTAGGGAAAATCACTTTCTTCTTTCTCTTGGCTTAGAGAATAATTTGCTCTTGTCTTGGAATATCCTTTGTGCCAGTTTTATGCTGCTAATAAGTTATATTAGCAGCATAATACGTGCATCCTCATTCTTACCAGCTAGTCTATATCTTCTCTTTCCTTCATCCCTCCACAAACTTTTTTCTTGTTCTCGAGATAATCAGAAGAGAATTGTTTTCTTTTCCCTGAATATCCATTGTACCATCTAAATTGCTTCCTTTTCTGCTAGACTTCTTCCAGCTAAAGGTTATGATTTGGTTATGTTTCTAGAGGGATTAAATGTTGAATATGTTGAATAGGTAGAAAAAGCATCTAGCTACACTTCTAAGAATTAAAAGTTATGTAAAAAATAAAACAAACCCAAGCAAAATAAAACTAAAAACACCTTCTTTGTTTTATGGAACCTGATCTGGACCAAATGGTACTTTAAAAAAGTGTCCTAAGGCAGCAGATAAAGTATCAGAAAAACATCATATTTACTACTGAAACATGAGGATTTGTGATTCTGTGATTTGTTTTAAATAAGGTATGATTTAAATTGCACAACAGCAGATATTTCTCCATCTCTCTATTGATGAACAATCCATCAGTGCCTCTTGACATCAGCACTTGGGAAATAAATTTCAGAGGGATTGCAAAACTGAAACAGTTAGAAAATGGTATTCCATCACACATGTATTGCAGAGATTGGTTAGCCTTCTCTTGTTTATTGTTTTTCCTTTGTGCAATATATATACATTTTGTGCATATGGGTTATTTTAATTTTAAATTGTGTTAATCTGAACCAAATTACAATATCACCTTATATATTCAAAACCAAGAAATGTTGCAAACTGGTCATAAGAGAGAAAAATGAAGAGCTGAAATATCTACAACGATCACTCATCCTCAGAGCATCTGCTAAAGCAAGTACTAGTGAGAAACTTTTTGATTAGCTCTAGTAAGGTAAACATGAAAAATATAATGAAAATATTCCCAGAGCAAATTTGAAGTATTTCATATTTGATTCAAGCTAGTAAAGGTGCACAAAGAATGGAAGGTCCTATTCATCATACACTTATAAAGGAATCAAACATTATTCCACTGAGCCTCATGAGGTGAAATTTCGAGACTAAAAAATCCACAAGCACAGCTTCAAAAAAACATTTCTTCTCTCCTCATCTGTGTTTAAAATACAAAGAACACGTCTGCAACCATCATTCCCATTTTTCTAGACATTTGTGTCCGTTTGTGTTTCCTTCTACTGTGGTTAAAATGAAATATTAGCTTGAATTATGGCTAGGAAAGTCTAGTGAAATATTCTAGCATCTATATACTTTCCAGAAAGGTACAAAAATTGTTCCTATGGAAGTTATGGAAAGAAAACAAGACAGATGCCTTGATCTCCATGAACTGTCAGCAAATTTCATAAAATCCACATATTTGATCTCTTCGGAATCAGGGGTTGATCCTTGGTGAATAAGTACTCAGTATCCTCTTCAAAGAATTTTTTGACTCATACAGTAGCACAGAAATGGGATTTCTGCCTTCTAAATCCATGCAAACCACTTTTTTTTTAATTTAAGTCATGCCAATTAATACTGTCTTTTAAACTGGATCTATAGAGATACTTAAAATAAGAGTGAGGTAAGAGTTTTTATCAAATTTCATGGGGTTCTATGATCCCAGATTCAATTTCCTTCTGGACATTTCCCCGGTGGCAGACCTAGATATATTGCAATATTTCACTTTCTTTAGTATTCCCTTCATTCCTCCTCCTCATTGTTTTTGTGGTAATGACAATCAGGCACTGGTTCACCATGGAACATCCCAACAGATCCCTAGTCTCTGTGAGTGGGGAATCAGTGGCTCAGGGCATGCCATAGAGTGCACTTGAATAAAGTTGCTTTTTTGTGGATTATCTCGGCTCTATTTCTGGCATTCCCAGCTTTAGGAAACTTCTTTAGCAGCACTTGCTGTCAAACCAGCTTTCTCACAATCTTGCAGGACAAGAATTTTTATAGAGTTGTCCTATATATGTGCCAAGCATTTGTAATAGTAAAACAGCTTAGGAGATCTTGAAGCTGATAAATCCACAAGAATTCATTATTCTTCTATTTAAATTTTGAAAAGTTTTAATACCCACACAACACAAACAAGTAAAATAAAAAATTTCCAAGGACAAATGAGAAATACTGTAAGGTATTTGAGATATTTGATTTCTAGAATTTGTAGCTCTTCTGTTACAAATTCAGGAACCACCACAATTTGGACTAGGGTTTTATTATTGAATCTCCTGCCCAGAGTCTTGATTTATCAAGAGAATTACTGAGGATTTTGTAATCTTTGAATGAAAGCCAGGTCCAGACTGGAATGAATTTGGGTATGATTTGTGGTTCTCTATCAAAATCTGATCAGACTCAACTGTTCTGTCTGGAGTTTTCTTTTTAATTTTTCAATTTGACTGATCTTGAAACTTAGGAGTGGAGGCTAGACAGAGAGATGAACATACCCTTGTGAAACATTTTAAAGACAACTACCACAATCACACAGGCTTCTGCTTTCACCTTGAACCAAAAAATGGTGCAGTCTTCTTTAAAAAAAGAAAACCACCCAAATTTCTCACTAACAACTGGGTACCTTTGATAATTTATTTTAGTTTATTGCAATATTTATTTATTAGTGAAATTTGTTTTCCTTCTCTCATTCCAACTTCGCTTTGCTTAATTGTGTCCAAAATTATGTAACCCCATAGGCTAAGATACACTTTATTTACTGCCCTGAAGTGATAAATTTGGATTGTATGATTGCATAAGAATCAAACACACATGCCATGCCCACAGAGAGAAAACAGTACAAAGGCTTCTTGTGAACTAAATCTCATATGAGCTTTCACCTGGGCTCAGTACTGTGAATTAGTCACTTACTTTTTTTGTTACATTTCTATGTTTTACCAAGAGAAAATAACCCCTCCACCACAATTTGTGGCACTTTCGTTCTTCACATATATTGAATTCAATGCTCTCAGCCCTCTGTAGCTTCCCATGCTCATAGAGTCCCTGATCTCACACTTTTTGGATAGGATATTTGGAGCCAATGCAGCAGCTGCTTAATCCAAGTTTTAAATGAAGCTCACTGCAAACATTTGCAGCAGTGAACTAATCAGGTTTGATCAATGAGAGCCTTTTCCTCCGTAAGTTTAAGTATTCTAGACAAGTGCTATGAGTACTTCTGGCTCTGGGTATGGTTTCACTTAGGAATTTGGAAGGGGTGGGGTAGGCTCACATGGGTAAAGTGGGGCATGATGAAAGTTTTCCATGGAGAAAAGAATTAAAGGTTCAGTAACAGAAAGATAGGGAGCTGAAAAATATATGTCAGAATTATTTCTTAAAGAGACCTCTTTGGGGAATGTACTTAATTTATTATTTCAGAAAATTCTACATTTTCTGAAAGGAATACAAACATACCCAAAGACAGTTCTGGGGTTTTATGCCGAAGAAACGTCCTACTTGCCTCCAAGGCATTCAGTCAACTTGTTTACTTTGCAATGTCTGGGACACAGTAACAAACACTTTTCTTGATTAGGTCTCAGTGAAGGTTTCAGAGGCCATAACTGGTTCACAGCTGTCAAGGCTTTTCTTACCATTGCAGGGAGCAGCTGATTATTCTCTTCAGTCTCAATAGTGCATCACTTTATACATGCATATAAGGCTCTGGAGTTTTTTCTGGGTTTTTTCGAGTTTTGATTTTTTTTTCAATTTATTTCTCTCTTTAACTGGACACAGAGTCATGTATAATATAAAATTCTTTACCAGCTAATTCAAATTTGAAGCTTTAAGAAAAAAAAAACAAAAACAAACTATCAAAAATATTATTCTGTAGTTATTAGTTCTGATTAATAAACCCAAAATAACCTGCAGGAAATTTAATTATTTTACACTCAATTTATTGGAGAATTAAAATCACAACATGAGCAGGAAAAAACTCCACCCTGACACACCTAAAAAAGCCCAACCACCTAATCAACCAAATAACAGAAAAACAAGAAACAACAACCCAAGCAACAAAAACCAAAACAACACACTCCCTTCCCTCTGAATAACAGTAAGTAATAAATATCTGAAGTCTAGATTTTTTGATACCTGGGGTGTATAGAGATGTACACAACTGGCAGGACACTATTTTTAAGTTCCTGTTCACATACTTATTTTAGGACTGAACAAGGCTAGCAGCATTTTTCTCTGGTCATCTTAGACTGCCATGTATTTACCCTTTTTTTCACCTTCCCCATTAGTGTGTCATTGCCAGCAGAGATGTGCATAACCTCTCATGCAGTTGATGGAAATCATCAGAAATTTTTCTGTTAGGGGTGAACAGTCTACTTTACATGTCATAGGTATCTACAAATTTCATCCTAGGAATGTCTGTTTTCATTGACATAATCCCTTTCCCAATCCTAAATCTCACTTATTGTCTATATGGAGACCATTGAACTAAAAGATGAACTCACAGGTTACAGCACAGATGTCAGGTTCTGTGGGGCTCTCCTGAAGTGACTACTAAGAAAAGCTTAAGAAGTGGGGAGTTGAAGTATATGGCAGTTAAAAAAGAGTCCTACACATTTCATTGATACTAACTAATGGTAAGCACTTTGATTCAGCCTAGTTTTAATTTAGCCTGAAGTTATAGGTCAGCAATTTTTTTAACTGAGAAGGCTCAGACATGATTTCTTTTAAAATGTCCTCTAAATATCCAAAATATGAACAGATTATTTCTAATTCACAATTAGATTTTAAAATAATTTAAAAAATCAGTTTCTTTATGCTGTGTTGCTTTTCTTCTCTCCTCAAGTCCAATAATGTGATTTAACAGGAACTTATTCCCACAATGTGGCAAGTGTAGGTCTACCAATATAAATATAAAAGACACACTGTGATGTCTGAGTTGACAATAGTATCTTGTTTCCATTTTTTCTGTGTGTGGTGATGTTTCTGGCTAAACCATGGGAAAGGCTCAAAGAGCATTTAAACAATATTTGAAGTTATTAAAATGTGACACATGCAGATTTTTCTTGTTTCTGTGTTTTTAAATTCAAGCATAACTTTAAGAATTGCTTAGGAAAATTGGGATATGCAGCTTTTACTCAGCTTTTTTATATGCTTGATACCTTATTATGGGGTCAGTAACTATAAATTCACAAAGATGTGATATTCATATACTGAATGGGTATATGTAAAATATTTGAGTAATAAGATGTTTTGGAAAATTAACTTATAAATTTTAAATTGAAACACTGTATTTGCTTGGAACATTATTTTTTCCTCATTCTTAAGGGATATCCAGGGTGTTAAATAGTCTTGCCTTTGATTTATATCATAGCTGGCCTAGATTTATTACTTTTAAAAGTAAAGGAATGCATCTTAGCTTAAATGAACATAAAACTTACATGGATTGTGGAATTTTGTAAAAATGACTGATACTGCACATTTGGAATACAATATATCTTAGTGCAGAACAGAAATTTAAGACTGGGTAAAGAGTATCTATACTGTAAGAAATATCTGCTTCCTGTATATTATCCTTATATGCTCAGAGAGTGATGGAAAAGTATTGTTTTAAAAACATTCTTCTCCATGACTGTGGTGGCTTCTTTTGCATTTAAGGACAGATGTATGTTGTATTAAAACTCACAACACTTTCGTAACTGTTTTCATTACGTGTATTGATTACTGTATACTGTTTGTGAACTTTTTTCCAAGGCTTCATAACAAGAAGATTCCTAACAGCATTACAGATTTTTTTTTTTTTTAATGTTTTCTATTGCAGTCACAAGAGGGACTACACTAAAACAAGAAGGACTACATTCAGACAGGTTGAATTTTTTTGGAGATAACTGAGATTAGGTGTCTACAGGTTTGTGTCTACATGTGAGGGAGGTGGCAGACCTGCCCCTACAGTTAACAAAGAGAAAGCCAATATCATCAGTACAGCCTAAAATACTTTTTTCTGCTGACATACTGTAGGTGTCAGTTTTAGGATAAGCTGAATGCCTGCCAAAGCAGTTTTGACTTTATTCCTTAGGTCTTATTTAACTAATTTATGAGCAGAAATAGCTATGTGACTTAACCTGCAGGTAAATCATGTACTAGTGAGGAACAGAATTACTAACTTACTTAGTTTCCAGACAAAATAGGTTCTTCGTGTGGAATAGATTTTGGGAGCACTGCAATTAAGAAAGAAAAACTGGTTTTTATCAGTGGAAGCAATTAATATGTTTGATTTTTTAGGTAATATATGATATTTTCTTATTCACATAATAATATTGATGAAGCACTGGAATAATTGCCTGGATTCACTGATCAAGCTTCTTTCAATCATTTAGTTAAGTTCTGTATTCATAGCTTAGTTGAATAATTGAAAATCCCATGTGCTATTCATAGTAATGATTAATAATGATTAATTATTTAATGCTTTGGTTTTACAACACCCAGAAGCTGGCTTTGTGATTTTTATTGACAAAAAGTCACAATAAACATTTAAATCATACTTTAAATCATTTATAAAGCTAAAAGTTATCATTTTCCTGAAGTCAGAGTGAAAACGTTTGGCCAAAGTAATGTAGCAGGTCAAATTAGAGACGCATGTTGACTTTTACCTTCACAGTTTAATGGAATTTAAATTAATCCTAACAAGTCTTACATAAGTCCTTGAGAAAAGAGTGAAGATACATCAACAAAATAGGATTACTGCTAAAGATAAACAGACATCTCTGCAAAAGTTGTTCACCTACCTACAAATACCAAGTTAATAGGATATATAACTAGGATATGTTAGATGGCATGAGACACAGAAAGAGTCCTGAATAATGGAATATTAACTTGGTTATTCAAAGTTGAGAGAGTTGCTGGTGAGAAGTCAACAATATCTGAAAGCAGTTGAAGAAATTGTAGGGATTCAATTAAGGATTGTTTAATCTATGTGTTAAGAAAAATAGGTTTTCTGACGCTGCTGAGGATAATTGTCCATGTGTATTTGTATACAGGTTTATTATTTTTTTGAGAATATTGAATGTGAATAAATAAAGGCTCTGAAAACCCTTGAAGTCAAAGTCTGTAGCTTTTGGGTTTTTTTTAATGATCAGAGTATAATCAATGTCCCTCCTCTAAACTTCCTCAAAGTTTTTTACTCTCGACTCAAAACAAGATTCAAAAGAAATTTTAAGTTGCATTTGTCATTGATAACACCAATCATTTAGTATCCTAATACAGCAGTAAAGCAGCAGGACAGACATTATGATGATAAGGCAGTACATAAACTTTTGTTTTTCCTAAGGCTTATTTGAATAAACTCTTAAAGACAATAAACTGTATCAGCATTTTCTAAGCCATTCCAGAAACAGTAGAGTAAGAAGACCACTGCTATCTGTTAAAAGCTATTCCAAAAAAAGGGAACATGTATCCCAAAGTCTCCAAGAGGGAAAGGCACGAAGTCTGCTGGAATTTGTATCTTAAATTTGCAGTTTGAGAAGAACACTTAAAAATTTAATTGTGTAGGAACAACAAATCCCTCTGTTCCAAGCTCATCTCATTGTTTTAATGCTTATCCCACAATCCCATGGTAGATGGTTCAAGAGAGTTCTGTTATCTTTCATATCACTCAAGTACTATTAGAATTAACAGTCCTGTGTGAAGTGTTGGGTAGCAAAATTTGTCATATGGGGCCTCCAAAGTCTAACTGTCAGAAAGATTAAATGGTCTCTGTAGAGTCTGTTAGTCATGGAAAAGTTAATTTGGTGTTTGATTTTGTGAGAATCAAAGGATGTAGTGTTGCTCAGTTGTCTTCTTTTGTTCTATGTGTGTGATTGCTTGTGTAGTTATCTGCTCTTCACACAACAGAAATTACTTTGGACTGCTGAGAGGAAACAATAGGACATCTTCAGAGAAAGGACAGAGTTAGGCAGTTGTGTGTAACAAATTCCCCTGAGTGGGAATAACATCAATCAATGGGTACTGTTAGGTTTTCTTGGAGTATTCATTGTCTTTTATCAAAATCATTACTTTTCATGAGAGAAACTGTTGCTCTTATCCAAAATGTACAGGTTTTCTTTAGGTAATATAATAAAGTGTTTAAAAGTTTATTATAAAAAAAAGGAATGTATGTTATAATAACAGTGATTTATACTCAATAGCTTATTTAGAACATGAGTGTAAAATGTCAAGATGTGAGTTTGTCAAACATAAAAGGAAGCTTTTCTTCTGGTGAAATATGTGACTGTTATTGAAATAATTTTTTTCTTCTCCTGTATAAATATAATCAGTCTCAACTGAAATGACTTACAGCTCAATTATATTTTGCATGTAATCAGTTCCAAACTCTTTGTAGGTGCACAGAGATGTGGAAATCAGCAACAGATCACAAAAGAAAACAGAGGGTACCTTTATTTAAAAGACAACTGAATAAAATATGGGAATAATAGAATATTGGGAACAATATTGGTGCTAGACAGACAAGATCTGACAAACAGGAACTGATCAGAAATGTCCGTAAAACAAAAACCTTCAAACATGGCAATGAACCATCATGTCTGCAGAGATTTCCACTTTTTTTTTTTTTTTTAATTTGAAATTAGTGCTTCGCAGCACTAGCAGAAAGACTGGTAGACAAGAAATATAGGGGAAAAAGATTTTAAAAATATGGGCATAAGAAATTTTCAGTGTTGTGTCTTTGGATCTGGAATTTTCCTGTACTAGAGGAAGAAAAACCTTTGTTTAGTCTCTTTCAGATATATTTTAAGATGTGTTATTTAAAATCAAAATTGACTTTATTACTTTTACCCACCATGAAAGTTTAGAAAATGAAAACTTACTTGAGAAAATTAAGAAGAAAGGGTTTACTATTTCTGATATATCTGGATGCTAAATGGGTGTATTTAAGCAGCAAACTTGAATGTATTCAGTCAGATAATAGATGGCAAGGGGATCTCCTGTAAGACCTGTAGATATATCTAGCATGTCCAGATGTCATAGGAATGGAATGAGATGTTCTGGTGGAAAACAAGGAGATAAAAATTGTGAAGCAGTATATTACTCTATTACTTACAGTATAGAAGGGAAAGGAGTGAAAATCACATATTAATAAAACATAAAAGTAAGCAAACTCTCCCCCAAACTTCAGAGAAGCTCTGAACTTGCTATGTGTGTTTGGATTAATACCTGAGTCTATGATGAAATGGGAAATACTAATGAACAGATCTGATTAACAGCTTTATTCTACTAAAATATTAGCCTTAGTTTCTGCCTTGGGAGAATATATTCTAGTGACTCATACAAATAGAAATAGAATAAAAAAAGGTAATGAAATGGAAAGCAAAATAAAAAGTGATTTAGATACAATTTTACAGAAGTGGAGCACATAAAAGCTCAATCAGCTACTGTTTTAGAAAACAAAATTGCTGAGCTTTCCACACATAATAGGAACTCCCTTGATAATTCTCTGGTTTGAACAGTAATTGCAAATAGTGCAGGATGCATTCATAAGCAACAATATGTTATTGGCAGCATTAGTGACGACAGAGAATACATCTATTTTGATCCAAATTTTGAAAATTTCATGATTAAAAAAAAATCACTATAGCTGAGGCATTTTTAGATCAATATTTTCATGTGTGGGGCGTTTTTTGTTTATGAAACCCTTGATGCTCAAGTGAACTGTTCCCACTATGCTGACTGTCCTGCAGAATAGTACAGAATTTAATTAAATTGATTGAACTTTTTTCTGATTAATACCTCTAAAAATTTTATCATCAGACTTAATACGCACCTTTACTCCAGAATACTCAAAACTTTTCTACTTCAGCTATAAGATTTCTGAAACAAATGTCTGAATATTATTTTTCACAGTAGCTGGATCTTCCTCGGATGGAGGTTAAACCAGTCAATTAAAACACAGATATTGTGCTATCATTTTTACTGTGAAATTACAGACAATTGGTCAGTGGCATTTTTGCTTTTTCTTTTTAATCATGAAGCTGAACAGTGCAGGAGATCAGACATGAGACCTTGATCATGTCATGTGTGTCAGTGTAGGTCTGGAATAGCTGTGAAATAACTGTCCTGACAGGATGAAATTAATTAGGAGCATGAAATCAGATCCTCTTGAAGAAGTAATTAAGTCTTTTTGTTGTTTACCTGAAGGTGAAATTAAATCTTTTTGTTCTATGTTCCATATTACTTTATGTTCTTTTGGTTCACATTACTCTCTCTGTTGTGCCTGACCTCTTTACTTTCTATTCATATTTTTCATGGTTTAGAATCCCATTCTCATCAACATAAACTTTATGAATATTTTATCTTCCAAATAAGTGTATACCCTTTTTGGCAGATAAAGAAGGAACAAAAATGAAGCCTGTTGTAAAGAACTGTGGCTCTGATTTTGTCTTTAGAGATAGCCCACCAGCCTACCAGCCAGGCTGAGGGTCCTGCAAAATGTGTAGGCTTTCGCTACACAGCTCCTGTTCCCATATAGCAAATTCTGATCTTTTTTTTTTTTTTTGTCTCTGTACTGTGATTTCAAAGAAGCCTCCTGTGCCAAAGCAATTCAAATAAACACTGGAATAAATTTGAAATATTCTTAAAGGATGAGACAAGGATGTAAAATAGCATGTCATAGGTTCACGAATAAATTGTTCTGGTGTTAGGGAAATACCTTATCCTATTTTGATGTCCTTTGCTGCAGTTCTGAGAGCAGAATGTTTATTGAGAGCTGTCATCCGTAGCAATTTTCAAACACACTACACAGAAAACAAAGGAAATGCTTTAGCTCTGTGGACAGTACCAGTAAGAGAGGCTTTCAAATTAGAAAGGAACAGTACCAGAGGATGAGCTCTGACATCAGAGTCAAGTTTTCCCCATAAGAATTAATGACTCTCCTCTTAATATCCCGAGCTAAACACAAAGGTCTGCATAATGTATGCACATTTAGAAACCTGCACACCCTCCTCACTGCACAGCACAAAAGCAAGGAAAGCAATGGGAAATCTGCCCCCTAAGGCAGAGCTGTCAGAGGAAGAGGTGAGGAGCTGCACTCAACATCTTAACAAAGCACTCTGCAGGAACCTGCAGCTGGTGCACAGTGATTTCAAGACAATGTGCCAAGGCAGGGAGATGGAAAGGTACTAACCAGTTACACTGTGCACTCTGGGGATTCCTGACAGCTCAGCACACACATAGTGAAAAAGCTTTGGAGAATTAGCACTCGTTGAACTCTCACTCCATAGGGGAAAGTAACTCACAGGAAGGCATGCTGAATTATAAAGTGAAAGTACAAGACAACAGAGGGATGGGTGTAAAGCAAACAGGCTTTTATGATTCTCGAGCATGGAAAGTGATTACTCAAGTTCAGATCTAGGAACAGATCCTTTCCCTTCCCAGCAGCACACTGTTATGATGAGAGCTCTCTGCCTTCATCTACTGTGTCACAGAAAGCAATACTGAAGGCAACACACCTCAGAGACATGAATACGGGGCTCTTTGTAGAAAGCAATTAAAACCCTTCTTTGAAGAAGAGTACAGAGGTTACCAGCATGTTGTACCTACTACTTTCAAGAATTAATACAACAAAATGTTTCCTCTACAACCTCCATGGTACAGTGGGTGTAGACTGGATCTGAGAGAAGATCCAGGAACTAATGTTTAATTTCTTGACACTAATTTCACATAGATATGGAATGATGTATTTATGTATTTATAAATACTATTTTATATTTTATGTATATGACTATATCCAGACTTATAGCTCCCTATACATTTTTTTTTTTAATGCAGATATACTATGTTTGTAAATCTTGCTATAAAGATACAACATTTAAAATACTTAACCTACATCTCTGGGAAGTACAATGTTAATCATACAGTAAAAGCAGTGGTGAATGACAAGACACAGAGACTTGAAATTGGCCCTAAATCTACAAATCTAGCTTCTATTGACCTAGTAACTTTAAAGAAAATGTAAGAAATTGCATAAATACCCCTTATATATGGAATTTTTTTGTGTAATTACTTAATTGTTTTAAAGTGATCTATGGCTGTACTAACAGATTTAGTGCACTGTTTCTTGCCCTTGAGACCAGCCAGGAGCAATGTTCCACATCTGTGCTATCAAACTTTCCTTGTCATCAATATATTTTGTCTGAATGTATTTTACCTACTGGCACTGTTCACTCCCTCGTAGTAAATCCTGATTTGTACTTGGACATTGTTTGGGAGTGTTATATGCAAAACAGGCTCTCAGCTATTCTGCTAATACACAGTGATTGAGTGTCTGAAGGCATTCCCTGCTGCTGCTTGGTTTAACAGCATAAACTGATGCTGACAATCTCAAGGCCTTGCCCACAATTCCCTTGTCTCTGACCTCTATACTGCCTCCTCAGTGCTGGTATAGGAGCTCATGCACCTTCTTTTCTGGGATACTTTACACCCTATGGTTATACTCTCAAATAAGTACAAATAGCTCCTTACAGAGGCAATAGTACAGCTGCTGCAGCAGCTCACTGTATGGTGCAGCTGGTCCTTTACTGTAGGACTTGAACTTGTACTATAATAGAGACATACAAGCTGACTCCAAGGTTGTTTGAGTAGCTTCTCAGGTATGGAGGCTCTCAGTACTGCACTATGGCTTTCAGATTCCAACAGGACTGGAACTAGAAGTGTTTAGGAAATGTAGCTATTGTCTCAAGATGCTATTCTGGATAAGTTTTAGAGAAGTGAAACCCAAGCCTGCACCCCAGATTTGTGATATTAAAGAGTGTTTCAAATCATTTATTAAGCTTAATTTAAGCCCTAAATTAACCAGTGTCCTATTTATTTCTTTGTTCAGTATTCCTTTATAAGTAGATGAGAATAATTACCTTTGTGATTTTACAGTATTTATGGTTCATTTTGAGGGGCTCATTAAAAATAAACACTATGGGGAAAGGCAATTATCTTTACAAACATCAACAAACTAACACACACACACACATAGACGCATAACCAAACCCAAAGGAAACAACAAGCCAAAACAAATATAAGACCATTAAAATCTAAAAAGAAAAAAAAGACCCCCATGTCTTTCTGCTTTTTCATCAAAAGAAATATTGATACTGTTGATTTGATTTTAGTTACCAATCTTTGCCATAACCCTTTCTTCCATTAAGGGATTATTTATCTGTAACACTGTAGAAAAATTGGAAGTTTCAAACATATTTTTATAAATTCTGCCAAAACCTCAATGCCTTGTCACTGAAATGGTAGTTTCATTTATCTTTCTTTAAAGTTTTTATACTACCTAAATGTATCCACAGAGCTCCAAGAGAATACAAGTGGGTCTGTTTCTGGGAGGAAAATTAATGTTAATGTTGTCAAAATCTTTGTCTTTATGAACAGCAATGCCACATTTCCCATTATAACCTATTCCATTTTCTAGAAAAAGTAAGAAGAAAGATGAGAAAAAATAACTCTTCTTTTCAAAATATGTTTGTCAAGGGCTTTTTGGACTGGCAACTAAATTTTGCTTGCTTTTATTTGTGTCAATTTCTAAGAATCAGATGATGCTTTTAGATACATTGAGATAAATCTGCAGTAACAAAGAAAAGTCAGAGGAAATTAAGTGCAAAGAACATCAAAATGAGAAGAGAGTTTCCCCTGAAGTTGTTATCTATCTGTAACTAAAGAAGAGAATAAATCCCAACTATGATCACTTTTATCGATCCAAATATTAATGTATGAACTTAAGTCTAGACCATTGACTTAAACAAAAACAAAGTACACTCTTTTTAGTAGGCTCTTCTCTTTAGGGGCAGACATTAGAAAATATTTAAGATTCAAACCTTATTTTAGAAGCATTAACATCTGTCTCAGCAGCAGTGATGAGGCAATGACGACAAAGCTGAAATCAGAAAAAAATTACTTCATTTTAGAGACAACCAGAAGTTTACTGATTTTGGTACTTCTCTTTTGAGTAAATCCTTACAAGTTCTGGAAGCTCGGCTGAAATGGATGACTCACCCTATCATGTGGAATGTCTTGTATTTGCAACATGAAGGCAGTGCTGGAGCTCTTATCAGAAGCTCCAAAGAGCTTTTGTCTACATGCCATGTTTCTTACTTTTATAGCTAGTGAATCAGGTATTCACAGCATTTTCTTGTTCTACTGTCCATGCCTACATAAGTTTCTTCTATACAAGATGAGGTAAGTTTACAATTAAAAAGTAACAGAAAAGAAAATATGGGAAATTAAGGAAGTGGCAATTTAGAGCTCTTATTTTAACATTAGTGACAGTAAAAATTGTGCCTTACCTACCTAAATAAATGGAGCTACAATGCTTAATGGGATGTGAAGATCCTCTTTGATAAAAACACTTTTTGTTCAAAGATGTTCTCAAGAATGCTTCTGTATTAGTTTGATCTACCAAGATGTTAGAGCGGGGGTCTGCAGGGGTGGCCTCTGTGAGAAGGGCCAGGTTCTGCCTTTTGCCAGACACAGCCAGTCCCAGCTGGCTCCAATGGACCTGCTGCAGGGCATGGATTGAGCCTGTCAGATGATCTGGTGGTGCCTCTGTGAAAAAGTGGTTAAAAAGGGGTAGAAAACACTGTGCAGCCATGGTAAGAGACAGGAGCCATGAAAATGTGGGAGAAACAACCCTGCAGACACCCAGATCAGAGAACAAGGAAGATGAGGGTGTGCTACAGATGCTGGAGGAGAAATTCCCCTGCAGTCCATAGACTATAGTGATGCAGATTGTTTCCTTGTAGCCTGTGGAAAGTCCACACAAGAAAAGGCTTTCTGGCTGGAACTGTAGCCCATGGAGAGAAACCCATGCAGAAGTTTGTTGTTAAGGGACTGCTCCTCCTGGAATGAACACATGTTGGAGTAGGAAAAGTGTGTGAGGGCAAAGAAGAATCAAAGACTAGACTGTGTTATTAATTGACTACTACTACAAGCCACCATTCCCATCCTCCTAGGACATTTTTTGAGGAAAGAATGGAAGAGTCAGTAACGCAAGACTGAAGTAGAGCCTGGGAAGAAAGGGGGATTGGAGAGGAGGTGTTTTCTGGTTTTCTTTCTCACCATCCTATATCATGTAAATGACAATAAATTATTCTTTCCCAAGAAAAGTGAGTCTGTTCTGCCCATGCTAGGAACTGCTAAGTGATATCCCTGCCTTTATCTCAACCACAAGCTTTTCCATCTTGTTTTTCTCCCCCTGTCTTGTTGAGGAGTGGGAGAGATAGAGTGGCTGACTGAGGGTCTGGCAGCCAACCAAGCTTAATCCACCACAAGTTGCACCAAAACCACTGAAGGAAGAGAACTGTGCTGATTTATACTAACTCCAGTACTGCTACCTTCTCTTCTATTACTATAAATGAAAATAGTTGTATGTGCAAAATAAGCAAGTATGGTTCAATTCTGAATGTTGCCATAGATAAGAATGTTTACTTGGCAAGGAAAAGGGACAGGGGGAAGAAAACCATGCTGTTAACGTTAGTCCTCAGCCAGACATTTGGAAACTGTTGCTATATTTAGAGTGTAAGATTCCAATATGTTTTACATCAGGGATTTCTACGCTCTTGTCTAATTACTGTTCTATACAACATAGCTTATACTGGGCTCCTTGATGTTGGGAAGTGATCCTCTTGGGTCTGAAAATCTAAATTATTTGAATACAGTAAACAGTTTTTCCACTACATGAATTCTGGTACTGTATTTTATTCTTGGACGAAATATATGACAATTTCATTTAGAATCAAGAAACACACATCTTCCAGGTGAACAAGTAGCTATTTTATTAGAAAACAGCATTCCATCACATGTCATGATAAATTTGTTCTGAAGCTTGAATCCAAATTTTAAATTTCTGTCCCAAATGCCTGGCAGGTATTTTATAGTTAAAAACAGTACTTCTTATTTCTACCAAATGAAAAAAAAAATAAAAATATGATTCTAAAAAGATGCTACAACTGTAAATAAATACAGTCTTTTCAGATAATAAACTTATAGCTTAGAGAAATCTCAAGATGTCTGAGCTGATAAATCAATAAATTAGACTTTTAATGAAATCAGTGTGTACAATAAACAGTGCTCTAGAGCTATGGAAAAGAAGGATAAAAATATTTCCTTTCCCCTGCCATAGAGGGAAGGTGATGGAGTGGGGTGGGATGGGTGGAGTGGGGAGTAGACTCAGACATTCCTACTAGGAAGCGCCCTGGATATACAAACAAGCAAGCAAGAATACAAACCAAGCCAAGATCTAGCAGCTGGACTCTTCTGCAGCTGAAATCTATGGAGAACACTAAGTCCTCACACTCCTCCTCATGCACATAGTCTCCATGAAAATGAGTCAGTTTTATAACAGTGTCACAGAGGAATAGGCAGAAAAAGACCTTGGAAGGTCTTGTAGGTTTTGTCCCTTCTCCAGCCCCCATTTTTTTCCAAAATCTAAAGTGGCCCTATGAATAATTTATGTTTTATCTATCCCCAGCCTTCTTCCTCTCCATCTTTCTCTTTTCTTCCTATAAAAGCCTAGCTTGTGTTTCACAAGGAAGTTTGATGGCACCAATACAGAGGGCACACTGAGAACACTTTCCTGCTCTAAGCACCTAATATCGTGACTTTGCTGTAGGAAGTAATTGTAAAGCTGTGTGCCTCTAGGAACTTTTAAACAATCACATTGGGGAGAACAATAGGAAAAAAAAATGCAGGGACACAGTTTCATAGATAAAGACAATAAAAAATTCAGAACCCCCCAATTTTTAACAATTTGCATAGATATGTCTTCAGAGCTTCAATGCAAGTGTCAGGCATTTAAACAGCATATAGATTTTTTTGTTCAGATGACTAGGTTTAGGTGTTTAACATAGATTTGACCATAGCAGGACCTGGAAGTGCCTCATGGATCCCATGTGAGTAACAAAAGAACTTATGTGGGGTTTTGCAAGGCTGATTCAGTTGAATACCACTGTATCCATTGTGATAAAGTTCAGAATTAACAACAAAATTTGATAAGGATTTATTTTAACATCCTGGAAACAAAATGACTGGGTTGTCTACCATTCCTGTCTCTAATTTTACCTTCTGCCTGAATGGCTAGAGCATCCACCTGGAAGAAGGCAGAAGCCTGTTGGAAAGCCTGCACTAATGTAAATGAAGTTTTTCATAAAATTTGAAAAAATTTCAATGATAGGAACCAAATAAGTACTATCCACAAGTGGTCTGAAGTTATAGTTTGTTCCTATTATTGACATTTCTTCATTTAATATGTTTTAATATGAGCTGGGTAGGTACTGAAATTACATTCTCTCAGTTTCCTTTTAAATATGATGGTAACTATTGATCTGTGTATAGCAGTGGGGGTTTTCAACCTGCAACAACTGCTCCAGTTGTTTTTTGAGAGGACTGATAGCTGTAGGGTTTTTGAAGAATTGCTTAGGTCACTCTCTTGAAAGAGGAAATAAGGGTCAGGTGTCTTCTGAGGAGAGTCCCAAGAGCACACCTACAGTACATCATGTTCAACCTGGAGCAGTGCAGCTGTGCAAACTGAGAGCAGAGCTAATTAACTGGCATGCTTGTACTGCTACCCTGATCCAAATGATTTTCTTTCAGTGGGGAATCACTTTACTGTGCTAGAAAAGCCCAGCTTCCTCAGAGCTCATTCAATGATGCCTGGCAGATCCCAGTGCTCCACAGCACGTCCTGAGACAGGCAGGGAGTGAGGCAGCATTGCCTTGCCACACCAGGTGCCTTCTACAGAGCCTTGCTGGCTCTGCTGGCGTTTGTGACTCATACATCATGTGGAAGGGCTAAAATCCCTAAGTTGTTACAGTAAGATTTTCTAGTTTTCCAAGATCTGATACTTCCAAAATGAACACTACTGTGATCTACTGTTCTTGTCATTTTAATCCAGGAATGACCCAGAGAACTGCTGTGAGTGCGGTTTTCAGAAGACAAAAGTGAATGCTATTTACATATGTAATATGTAATTGTAATTGAGATTGTTGCATCTCTTGAAGATGGGAAATGGTACATTTAGCATATTCTGGCTTTAAAGTTGAATCATGATCTCTCTCAATTTTATTATATGATTAAGAATGACTTAGTCAACTTTACTCAGTGACAGCAATTGCAGTACACAAAACCATGCCCTGTCAGAACATTTTTTTTCCGTAATTAATTGCAGTTCCTCAAATCAAAGTATTATAAAAGTTTTCTAATATTAGGGGACTTTGGTTTCTTTGGTGTGTTTTTGTTTGTTTGGATTTTTGTTTGTTTGTTTGGTTTTGTTTGTTTTGTTTTGTTTATTGTTTGTTTTCTGGACAATATTCTAGTAATGAAATGGATATGGTTTACCTCATCTATGAAAATGTATGTATTTCTGCTAAAGTCTCAATACATCTGCTCGGCTATTGAATTTATCACATTTTTTCAAGATGACACAATCATTCCAAAAGCAAATTTATACAGAAATAAATAAATTCCCTAGACAAAATGATATTCTAAACAGCGCCTTTTCAATCAGAGTAAACAAACTTTAAATTCTGTGAAGTTATTACTGAACTCAGACATTGTATTATACATTAAAAAATGTAATATAAGCATGGAATTTATAAAAACTCTCCATAAAGAAAGCAACATTGCAATTAGTAAGTTAATGAAATTAAATAGTTAGATACATAAGAACAGGATCATGAGTGACCAAAAAAGAAAGAGTGCATTTGCTATAAAGAGGCAATAATAAGCAAGTAAGGATGACGGAGAGCTTTCCCAGAGAGAGCACAGTGTAATGTCAAACCAAACAACTCAAGTTTTTACCCAAAACAATATTCAAAGATTCATATGGAAATGTGAGAGATTGTTTTAATTATTATAGAAAACAAAATCTAGATGGCATAATTACCCTGTGCTTCCACTAGAACTTTTTAAGTCAGTGAATATTTTATTATTTACTTTGAAGACCTGGTCTTACCAAACAAGATACGAAAGTCATTGTCACATGCTCTCCAGAAGAGGCACTTTGGTCAATTTTATTTTTAGTATGTCAGTCTGATTTTTTTTCACATTGTTGAATATTTACCTAAATCGAGTAAATATTATTTGCAACCAGGCTACATACAGAATGATGTTGCTTGTGATTTTTTTATTAGAAAGTGTAAGAGAAACTTAGCATTAGAAGAGGTAATATATTCCTCAAAAGGCCCCCTTTCAAGAGTCCAAGTCAAATTAGGAAGCAAAAAAATCGTTTTGGCTTGAAATGAATTTGAAACTGTACCTTTGAAATCACTGGTCTTTGAGTTATCTATCTATCTTTATTATGAGTGTGGAAATTCACTGCCTGAGCTCCATTTTTAATTCCCCAGGTGAATATTATGCCTTCAAAATATAGTTGATGAACATATTTTTTTGGCTAAGTGTGCTCATGTTGATCTGCCAAATGGCCTGGTGCCTGCTAACATATTGGTCAGACACATGTCTTTGGGTGTAAGTGCCAAGAAAATTTCTCACACTCGCATGCCATATCTTCTAAAGGAAGTCACACTGAGAAGTTATCACTACATATGCCTTTTCCTTTCAGCTTTGCCACACATATTTAGGTGAACTACCCAACCAGCAACAAAAGCCCAACAAAAGGGAAAGCAAGGAGTTTGCTGATGTTCATGAATTTTCATAATGTAAATAGGAATAACTTCAGGATCTTTGACAATTCTATGTGCAACTACACTGCTGGGGCAGAGGAGATGCTTGAGCAGCTTCAGGTTGTTGCTCTGAGCTGAGTTTGGGGCTGGGCTGGGCTGGTGAGAGGTACCTCAGTAGGTGGCAGTGTTCCTTCTCCCTGCCCTGGCCTTCTCAAACAGCCCTTCAGCCTTTCCTCCCCAGAAGGACAATTATCTGATGAGATAGCAGAATGCTAATTATCCAGGAAGAGTGTGTGTTGCTGTTTTATATTGGGTGAAAAACAAACAAACAAACACACAAGCACACCTGTGAAATTTAAGCTGTTGCAAATGATTGAAGTCGTGGCCAATGGTGAAAGAAGTTAATTAAACAGGCTGTGCAAGTCTTTTAATCACAGTCTAATCGAAGATGAAACCTCTTTATGTGTCTAGAGAATAGGGTCTCTGACTTTTTCAGAGCAAATACATTCACAGAAAACATGCTGCATGAGATCAAATAAGGCTGCCTTTTTGATTCGTATGTAGACAGAATAAATATTTTGGTTTGCTGTAGCTGTATTTTTGATTTCTATTATGTTTGAATGAAGAAAAATCAAATTCCAAATTTTAAAAATTATGTTCTAAACTAATATATTTCCAATGTTTTTAATCACTAAAAGTAGCTACATATTACTTTAAAAAATAGTAAGAATTAATTCTAGTATAGACCAAGAATCTCTGTCAGGGTGTGTTCAGTAGACCGAGCTGATTGTAAAGACAATAGAATAGAAAACCAGTAAGGTAGAATTGGGAACAAAATTGTTCCTGGAAAAAATTCACCATAAGAAAAACAAAACAAAACAAAACAAAAACAACAACCAACCCCACCCCCCCCCCCAAAATCTTAGAAACAGTACTTTGATTTCAAAGAGAGCTTTCACATATGTAAGCAATTTTTTGTCAACTTCCTTTTTAGAATTTCTAAAATGTCAGGGTGTAACATACCAGGAACTGCAAGTAAAAGTTAACTAAAAGTG
Source organism: Phylloscopus whistleri (assembly GCA_017589585.1). Taxonomy (NCBI): domain Eukaryota; kingdom Metazoa; phylum Chordata; class Aves; order Passeriformes; family Phylloscopidae; genus Phylloscopus; species Phylloscopus whistleri. Next base: position 2,090,826 of record JADMLD010001397.1, on the reverse strand, counting down.
AGATTTTACAGCATTTTTGGCTGTGAATAGAGTTAGAAATACCAAAAATTCTCATGAGAATTTTTTTACTTCTGAAACTGCCAGTCAAGTTTTAGCTTTGAATAGCTAATATTTGTGTAAGCATTAAAAAAAAATGCATGATTGATCTTATTTGAACCTTTTGAGATTTATCCTTCACTAACATGGACTGGTCTTAATTGGAGTAGTTCCTGAAGTGCAAAAAGGAGTAATGTGTCAATATATATTTCACTTAAATCAGGAAGGAAAAACTGTTTAAACATTAAAATATAGGTATGGAAGCAAAATAAATGTGGATAGAAGTACTTGAATAAAAAAAAAAAAAAAGAGATGCATTTTCTATACTGCTTGAGTGTAAATAAATTATATGGAATACAGAATTTTACATTGGTTTCAATGTGTCAAAATGTCCTCTTAAAAGAAACAACAAAACCTTAAACATTCTGTAGCTGAAACTAAACAATATGCCAGTCCACAGTATGGAAATTGGGACTACTATACATCAAAATAATTAGACATCTAAATTGATTAATTTTTGCATACAGCATTCAAAACACATCCCTGAGAACTGTCTAAAGTGCACCCTGAGAAATTAAATAGGGAGAAAATAGAGGCTGAGCCCCCTTCCTCACCACCCTGATCCCCACTGCAGGGAAGATTTAAGAATTTCAGTTTCAGTTTCTAAAAAATCTTTTGATCACCTGTGTCAAAATTACCAATTGAAATGTCTCTGCATAATGAAGTACTTATCAGATGAAATATAGGAATAAATACAAAGCCAAGGGGTCTTTGTGCTTGTAAGAAGACCAAAGCAGAACTTGAACAGACCATTTGATTGTGAAAGTTGGTTTGAAGATTTGTGGCATTATCCACTTTCTAATATCATTTGTGGAATAGGATAAGACAGAAATATAGTAGTAATTAGCTAATTAGAACACATGGTGTGTGGGCTGGTTGAGAAGGCAGCAACATTGTCTAGCAGAGAGAAACTAAAAAAGTGCCTGCCTAACTATTGTAAGCTAATTGCCTGTGGGGTCAGCAAAGGATTCACCACCTCACACACACACAGCCCTCCCCACCTCCACCCCCTGGAACAGCTGGTTAGACTTCTTATGTTTTGACTTTCCTTTGTTTTCACCCCCACCCTAAATGTAGAGCACCAGACACATTTAAAAACTGCCAAAAGACAAGAATCTCAAGATCTATTTATCTGATTTCTTATGATAAAATCCACAACAGCCTTGAAATCAAAGGCTACAGCTCCAGACACATTTTGAGGAGGTTTGAGGGACATCTGCTGTGCAGCTCCTCTTTAATGGGATCTAGAGGGCAAGATGATGGAAAACTCTCAGGAGCCTCTCTGGTAAATCCAGCTTTGTAAGCAAAGTGCTCATGGTTGTTTTCACATAATTGCTAAGTTTGGATGAAGATGAAACAAAAAGGAAGATGAATAAAGGAAGGGAGTCAGATAGATGTGACCTACTGTCACTGAATTAACTGGGAATAAAAAATCAAGAAAGAGCTGGCAATGCATAAAGCATTTCTATTTCAGGTCCTTTTCCATAGAAATTGCTCATCTTTTCAAACTATAGACGTCCTAAATTAGCAAATATTGTTATTTTGAATGACAATTCAGTGCTTGGGTAATTGCCTAAAATACATCAAGACAAACTAGCAATTACTGGCCTTTTTTATTCCACTTTCTGGAAAGAGTAAAAGTGTTTCTATCACAACAACTCCTTTCCTTTGCTAAGCCTGTAGCTCTGGAAGCGGAGAGCTAACTCACAATGTGGAGGTTTCTACCATAACATAATCAGTGAATATCAATAAAGCACATCTTACCTTGATCAAGAAATCATATACTTCTGGAATAAATAAATAAAAAGTAGTTTGTTCCTGGATCTTGCCTGTCTTCTCAATTTTTAAAATGTCTTTATTTGTATGCTAACATTAAAGTATACCTTCACTAAGGCCTTTAAACAAAACTTTATTTTATTTTGAAATTATTCTGTAACACCCTGTCTGTCATTCATGGTAAATTGAATGCTCTAGCAGCCACAAGAGCTCAGATTAGCAGGCTGGTGAGCTGATATAAAAAACCCCACACACCCAAAAAAAAAATCACAAAACCAACACAAAAGGCCTATCTTTCTTATTACTTCTTTTCTTCTTATACAACAATTCAAACTGATATCTGATTCCCCTGAAGCTCTACGTAGCTATATATACTCTGATTTATCTATATCTATTTATTGTTTCAGAAATATACATTCTGTTAAAAATCACCCTTAAAACTGGTAATTTAACAATTTTGGTCATCCTTTGGTCATTGATGAAGTTCTTGAATGGGAGAATCTTATTCCAATTCAATGCTTCTAGGGGAAATAAATAATTGTCTAAGCACTCCTTGAAAGTGTAAATTGAGTAAGTACTTGCTGTGCTCTGAAAAGTCTTTCTTTCTTTGGTCTGTGAAGCTCTCAGTGTGTGTATGTAATTAGAGAAAATATCTCAACTCTTCCAAAAACTGTTACTGAAAATAATTTACTGCTATTAAGAAAAAAACCAGGTGCAGGCAGAGCCACTGTCTATAAAGAAACATTTCAATAATAATAATGATTATAATAATAATAACTATAACAACAATGATAATAAACAACATACACATACCCGTTGGAAGTGTAGAAAGGAGAAAAATATGCGAAGATGTCTTGGTTTGAAAATATGATTAGGTTGTTAAAAATACTATTTAATCAAAGTGAAATCTCTTAAGTGTCTTTAGACAGTTGCTTTATAATTAAATACTCCATATTAATGACATGGGGATAGTCTTCCTTTTAAACTACACTGAATATCTTATTTTACAACCTCTCTGGATAAGAGGCACCATAACATTTCCAATATATACTTCTTTGTAGTCTCATTTACTAGTTTACATTTTCTTTAGTCTTGCTTGGGTATTTTATGCAAGTTTCTTTACATGCATCTATCCAAATATTTTTGGAATTTTACAACCCTAAATATATTATTATGCCAAATTTAGGTTTTTGATACTGCCCTTTTAGAAACTAGACTGAACACACATCTAGATGTAAATACAGAAGAAACCCTGAATTCCTCTGCAGGTTCAGCATTTTTGGAATTTGCTTGTTTTCCAGTTCAACCAAAACAACTCAAACCACTGTGTTTTCTGGCCACCATCCCATTCTGAAGCTTTTTAATCTGTAAACAACAGGCAACAGGAAACAAGGCGACCATTCTGTTTCCATGTTGTTCTCTTCCTCATCACTCATATTGGCTCCTACTCAGCAGACCTTTGTTCATTTTAATTCTTAAGGAAACTGCTTTGGGAGGCCTGGGCATGACTAGATTCAGCAGTTGAACTTCCCTGAAATAGCTGTGTTAGCTCACGTTCGGTACAATTCAGTGGCTTTCAAGGGGAACTTCCATCTCCTTCAAGTCAATGAGCTCACCTAAGCAGGCTGTACATAATTAACTCCTGTATAGTACTTACTGTCTGATCCACCTCTAAGTCATCAGCGCTAATTAATCTCTTGAACTCTGCACATTTGCTTGGCTCAGGGACTCATTCTCTGGGAAAACTACCGGGAAATGGCTACTGTACGGATTTTACATCCTTTCAAAATAACCCAGAGGCCTGAAAAAACTCAGAACATGCAACCATATGGCATATAGAATGTTTAAAACTGTTTCCAGCCTTTAATACCAGTACATTTTAAATGATTTGTTTGATACTGACCTTACAAAGTGATATAAAAAATAAATAATGAACTATCAGATAACAAAAATATGGGAATGAAAATAACCATGTATAAAAATATCTGTGGCCAGAAAAGAAGTGAAATGAATAAAATTTAAAGAAAAGTACGTCTGGATCTCTTTGTTCCTTTCCCTTTGAAGTCAGCATGTGACATGTGCATGAAAGAAATGGTCTTAAATTGCCTTTTTTGAGAAATCAAATGAAACAAATTCCCCACTGCTAATGAAAATATTATGAACATGAACAGCCTTAATGTCTCTAGGCTTTCCTTATTTAGCCAAGTGGGAAAAAATCATGCTTTTTTCTGGCTTTTTATGAATTGTAGGAGATAAAAACCTCTGTCCTCTAGCCTCTTTGGCTTTGAATATTCCATTATACATGAGTTTACTTATATATTCCATTAACAGATCATAAATTTTCTATTTTTAGCATTAATAGAAACTATTAATTGACATTATTGTTTTGTTATTTTTATATTTTACAGATTCAGATTTTCAAGTTCCTTATGTTCTTGCTAAGAAACTCTTGTTGTAATTTATCTTCTCATTCCACCAGTCCATGCACTGTATCCCAGTAGCTTAATGAATTCTTCAGAGCTGTCAAGTTCAACAGCAGACTTCAACCCCAAACACTGCCACCTGTGTTAGTCACAACATAAGCACTGCTCCATTGAGCAGACTCACTCTACAAAGAACTGCCATAACCTGCTTTTCAAAACTCAACCTTGTAAAACAGAGCACAAGATTTAAAAAGGCTTTAAAATCAACACATAGAATTCATGGACATCCCTGGAGAGAAAAAAAAACAAAACAAAACAAACACAGAAACAAGCAAAGAAACAAAAACCAAAAAAACCCCATCAAAACAAAATAAATTTGAGAGGTTTTCACTTGAAAAGAATAACAGTTCTTTGAAAAAAAAAAAAAGATATTTTGGCAGGGTTCTCATGTGGAAGAATCAAAGATGTTTCTTTTAAAAGGTGATCACTGCTTCACAAGTATGTTAATTTAATATTTCTTGTTGATATTTTCCATTTTTATATCTCATTTCTCTGCTTTATTTTTACCTATTCTTCTGTAGTATTTATTACTAATTTTTAATATTATCTTCCTCATTTTCTTGTCATTTTTATCAAGTGTTAAATAACAAGAGTCATTGAAAGTATTTTTAGACTTTCAAATCTACAAGTGTTTCAGATCCTGTTTGCAATTTAGGATTTTTTTCCAGGAAACTGTGTATTTATTATTATTATTATCATTAGCCTCAGAGTTCCCCTTTCAATCCTTTCTTGATTCATGTCTTGCTACATCTTATATATGATTCGTTAATGAATATATTTAAACTACTGAAATGTTTAATATTATATCTAATTCACGCAACTACAATACATTGTTTGCTAACCATCAAATTGAGATATACAAAAAATGAAATATTTTTATTAACAATCAGTTATAAGACTTAAAACTAAATAGAAGTTTTTAATGTATTCATAAAGCTGGTAATGACAGCAGAGCAGTATTAAATATGACTCAAAGTTTTTGCTAGATTAACAAAGTTAATAAAAATCCACCCATAATACAGATGGAAAGAATCATAGAATCATTAAGGCTGGAAAATCCCTCTAAACACATCAAGTGCAACCCTTAACTTAACACTGCCAGATCCATGAGTAAATCATGACCCTAAGAGCCACATGCACAAGATCTTTGAACACTTCTGGGTATGATGACTCCACTACTTCCCTAAGAAACCAGTTCCAATGCCTGATCACTCTTTCAGTTAAGAAATTTTACCTTGTATCTAATCTAAACCTCTCCTGGCATTACTTGAGACCATTGTCTCTTGTCCTAGCACTTGTGACATGAGAGAAGAGGCCAACCCGCACCCGACTACCCCCTCCTTTCAGGTAGATGCAGAGAGTAACAAGGTCTCCCCTGAGCCTCCCTTTTCCAGACTAGGGTTCATAAGATAAGTACAGAGAGAAGTCACTCATCAAATACCATCATGGGAAAACAAGCTCAAACTAAAGATATTAATTGAATTTATTGCTAACAAAATTGGAGCAGGATAATAAGTAAAACAAGACATTAAAAACATCTTCCCCTCACCCCTCTCTCCTTCCCATCTCCACCTCCTCTCCCAGCAGTGCAGAGAGACAAGGAATGGGGGCTATAATAGTCCATCACATGTTGTTCCTTCTTCTACTAAGGGAGAGGATTCTTTCCCCTGTTGCACCTTGGGGTCTCCCATGGGTGACAGTTCTCCATTAAATTCTCCAATGTGAGTCCATCCCATGGGCAACAGTCCTCCCAAAACTGCTGCAGCATGGGTCACTCACAGGGTGCAATCCCTCAAATTGCTCCAGCTGAGGATCCTCTTTCCACAGGCCTCCCACAGGCTCACAGCCCCCTCTCAGGCATCCTCCTCCTCTGGTGTGGGTCTCTGCCAGGGGCTGCAGGTGGATCTCTGCATCCCCCACGGATTGCCATGGGCTTCAGGGACACAGCTGCCTCACCATGGTCTGTACCACAGACTGCAGGTGAATCCCAGCTATGGTTCTTGGAACACCTCCTGCCCCTCCTGGACTGACCTTGGTGTCTGCAGAGATGTTCTTCTCACATGTTCTCACCCATTCTTCTCTGGCCACAATTACAACTGCACACTAACGTTTATTTTTCTTTTTCTTAAGTCTGTTATCACAGAGGTGTTACCACCATTTCTAATTGGCCCAGCTTTGGCCAGTGGCACATCTGCTTTGGAGCCATTAGGCTCTGCTGGACATGGAAGAAGCTTCCAGCAACTTTTTCCAGAAGTCAACCCTGTAGCCACCCTCCCTGACCAAATCTTGGCGATGCAAACCCAATATAAAAAATTCTAACAAATTATGAGCTTTCAATAGCCTAGCTTTTTTTCTGCATGAAAGAAAACTTTCAGTTTCAAAATTATTTTGACAGCTTAGAAGGGTGAAGTTGTATATACTTTTCTGAAAGAAGCCTTAAAACTTGATTAATTTCTGAAGCTGTAAAAAACAAACTGCTAAATTATGTTCTATGCTGTTGCAAATAATCTTTTAAAAGATGTATTAAAACATCTCTAATTACATGACAGAACTCAAAATATCTTTGGTCATGTATCTGCCACCTGGTCTTGTTTCCTTGGGACTGGAAAATTCAGATGAAAACCGAATTAAGATAGACTGGGGTAAAGTAACATTTTAGGGATTTTAACAGCTGTGCAGTGAGGAAATATGATTTTTTTTTTCACTCATTATAAGATCTTTCACCTCTAGAAAGTTCATAACAGGTGGTTACATCCTCAGAAGCAGATACAAGATTGTATGGGAATGGTGTAATAAAGGTTTGCAAGTCTAAAAAGTCTTGAATTATAGGTAGTCCAACTCTAAGTACTTATGAATAAAAGCTTATCAGTGTCTTTGAAATCAGTTAGGTGTCCACATATCCAGAATGAGTTGTCTCATCTCATGCATACAAGGAAGCATCAATTAAAAATTAAAAAATATGTAAAATCCAGAACAATATCTGAGGTACAGGGCTCAAATATCTCTAGAAGAGGAAGTTATCAATTTGCAGATATTGATAAGAAAAGCTAGTTGAAATAGAAGCTGGAAATCTGATAATTTGTTTTATCTAAATGATCAACATTTTTTGGTTTGTGTTTGGTTTTTCACATAAAGCTCCATAAGTACTCAAAATTCTCAACTAAAATGATGGAGCATTTAAAAGAGTAATGGAATGTAGAGAACAGAAAGCTTAATGACAACTGTCTCCATAATGGAAGGTTAAGGGAGCTCTTCTGGTGTTCTTTTGGCATTTTCATTGGGAAGGATGTTTCATTACACATAATTCGACTGCATCTATGAGTAGAAAATTTCCCATTTAAAAAAAAATATATTGGGGAAAAGCACTTGGAGGAAGAGAATAAAATCTGAACAGAAACAGGCTTGGTGAGAAAATCATAGTTAATTTTTGAGATTATAGAAAAAATATTTCTTAGTGAAATAGCTGGAGAATGAGGTTTAATGTAGTAAAATGCACAAAAGAAACTACAGTAGAAATTTAGAACACAGTGACCATAAAGGCTACAGGACAGTGGTACAAAAGAGATGTAACACAAGATAAATTTCATGGTTTAACCCCAGCTGGCAACTAAGTACCAGAACTGCTGGCTCACTCTCTGTCCAGATGGGATGGAAAAGAGAACCAGAAGAGTAAAAGTTAGAGAACTCATGTGTTGAGGTAAAGACAGTTTAACAAGTAAAGCAAAAATCACACAAGCAAACAAAGCAAAACAAGGAATTCCTTGACCACTCCCCATTGTCAGGTGTTCAGCCATCCCTCGCAAAGCAGAGCTCCATCATGCACAATGGGGATTTCTGAGGACAAACACCATGGCCCTGAACATTTCCCCTCCTCTCTACTTCACCCAACTCTATATGCTGAGATAACATATGGCATGGAATTTCTTTGAATCTGTTGGGGTCAGGTGTCTGGCTGTTCCCTCCCAGACCCCTCGCTGGTGAGATGCTGTGGGAAGCAGGAAAGGCCTTGATACTGTGTAAGTGCTGCTCAGCAATGACTAAAATATCCCTGTTTTCAACACAAATCCAAACCACAGCCCATACCAGTTAGTATGAAGAAAATTAACTCTCTGACAGAGAGTAATTTAAATGTCAGGTGGACAGAGGAAAAGGGAGAAGGAGTCTAAAAGGCAAAAAATCATATATCCAATACTCAAAAAAAAAAATCTTGTTCCATGACAACAGTATTTACCCTTAGCAGTATTAGATAATAGGTATATAAAAGGAATTCATATTAAAAAAGACTATTGCCCAAACAATAAGGATGTTGATGTGACAGCAAAACAGAATATATCACACTCCTGTAACAACTAGAATATGTCAGAATGAATACCTCAATTCCCAGGGAAATTCAAGGCTGAAGGGCATTATCTTGTTAAAAGAGAACATTCTTCCTCCAGGTGGAAAAAGACTTGTGAGGAATCTGAATACTCCTTCACTCCTGACACTAATGATATTGTTACAGAACATGGCTAATAGCTTTGCTAATAGAAGATCAACCATGGGGTTTTGTGTCATTTCAGCTTTATAATTTTAAGAAATGACCAATAAAAGAGATGTTAAATCCCATTAATCTATGTTATAGGAATCAGATAGACCAGCCACTCATAACACTGTTCCAGCAGTGAAATTCTACATTAATTTCTTCAAGAAAGGGATAGGGAAATGGAAATGGACATGGACATGGACATGGACATGGACATGGACATGGAAAGGGGAAGGAAAAAAGAAGAAAAATGGGGGAAAAGGAAAAGGCAAAAAAGGAAAAGGAAGAGGAAAATGCAAAAAAGGAAAAGGAGGAAGAGGAAGAGGAAGAGGAAGAGGAAGAGGAAGAGGAAGAGGAAGAGGAAGAGGAAGAGGAGCAACTATAAAACAGTATGAAAAAGACTTGATTCACAAGTATTTAATATTATACTGTGACTCTAAATATGCTGCTGAGGAAGACTGCAAGTGAGGGAGGTAATCAACACTGGTTCAAAATACTAGATTCTTCTGCCAGCTGTTTTTTGTTTTTGTTTTTGTTTTTGTTTGTTTGGTGTGTTTTTTTTTTTTGTTTGTTTGTTTTGTTTTTGTTTTTGTTTTTGTTTTTGTTTTGTTTTTTTTTTCTGGGGGGTAGATTTCTTTCTGTAGGGTGTGCTATGAAAAGAAACAGTTAACTAACAAATTATAGATGCAGCTTCTGTGAGAGATATCTTCTTTACATGATTATAACACCACAAAGGGACTTTTGACTTATAAACCAAGAGAGGCCAAGAAGGAGCAGTTAATTGTGAAGTGTGTGAGTCAGGGAGCATCAGTAGGAGGAGGTGCATAACCAGATTGGATTGGCTCTACAACTAAGTAAAATTAACTGAAAACTTCTGGTCAGATTAATGGGTTAATCTTAAATTCATTTTATGCAGACAATATTTTTGCTTACGGAAAGTTGAGGTTTATTTTGGTCTCTATTTTCACTTCTGTATAGCGTTTACTTTTGTTTTCTTTGGTACCTTGTTAAACTCCCAAATAAAAATGTTTCAGTGTTTTTTGTAGGAAAATAAAAGTAGAACAAAGGCCAATAAGCACATTTTACCATGATATGAACACAAATAAAATAAAATAAAATAAAATAAAATAAAATAAAATAAAATAAAATAAAATAAAATATGTATAAACTCTTTCAACCAGCTCTTCCAAGTCTTCTAATTTATTATGTGCAACCTCTGCTGCCACACAAAGTTCCCCATTCATGCAAAGCAAATTGTGATAAATATTAAAATAAGTAAAGTTAAAAATCCCACCCAATTTTGTGCTATATGATTCCTATAAAAGCATGGATAAACCATTACTGACCAGTGGAGATTCCCTTCAGTTTTAATAAGGGAGAATGTACCATCTAAAGCACAAGGAAGCAGTGTTGCCTTCCTCCATCCATACTGGTTTTTCTTAGAAGTAGAAGAGAGAGAAAACTAATGTAAACTGGGAAAAAAAATAAGGCATCATGGGAACTTTTCAACTAGTGCAAGATCTGTGGATGTTTGCCCATATAACAACCTACCATGTTTTCCATCAGCTGGTTTGTCTAGCTGAAGCACATTATAACTGCACATACAGCCTGAATTATTTGAATTATTCATGGATCTAGGCACCAAGGGACATCACAAAGTGCCTGAATCACAAAATCTAGCTGTGTCTAAATAAAATGCAATTATGTGTTAGAAACTGGAGGATCCACATTTGCATTGTAATGTCACAAATATATCTATAGAGTGTATTGTCTATGGATGTATTAATCCAAGGTTAAATTAAGTACAACCATAAATTATTTTTAAGGAAAAAGATTCTTTTCAACCAATTATTTTTACCTAATTTGCTACAAGTATCTGAATCCTAAAGTTTTGGTTTTGATTTAAGTATCCAGAATAAAATAAAATAAAAAAAAATTCAAAATTGGAAACTTTCCAGTTGGTGGTGTCAAAATTATTTTTCTTAATATTCCTAGATTGAAGAGTATTGTTTGTTTTGCTAGTAATTAAACCATTAGACAAGCAAAAGTCTGAGTTTCAGAAACTTTAACCATCCAAATTTCTTTAAAGTATACTGTATTATTCTACAAGGAATTGAGAGATCTCTCTTGATTATCAGTCTTTTTTCTTATGGGTAATTTAATTTCCAAGATATCAGCTCAGAATGTCATAGAGCAGGCACACACAGGTCCAGGAAACATCTGAAGCATGTTGAAGATAAGTTATCAGTGCAGGCATTATGGGAGCTGACTAAGAAAAGTGCCCTTCTGGATTTGTTTTTTGAAAACAGAGAAGGACTTGTGGGTGACCTGGTAGTCTGTGGCTACCTTAGTCACAGTGACCACAAATTTCTTGAATTTCAAGTCGTTGTCAATAGGAGAAAAACTGCCAGTAAAACTTCAGCCCTGGATATGAGAAGAGCAGAATTTGGTCTGCTGAAGGAATTAATTTGTAAGGTCCCCTGCTTTTGAAGGTATTGGGGTCTGTGAATGCCAGTCACTTTTTAAGATGCATCTTTTAAGAGAGCAGGAACAGGAAACTCCAAAATGTCAAAAATCAAAAGAGCAGAGCAGACAGATGTATTGATGAGCAGGGATCTTCTAGAGGTAAAGTACAAAAAGAAAGTGTATACACTTCAGAGAGGAGGACTTCAGAGATGCTGTTGACTGTAGAAAGAAAATTTTTGTGTTTTGGATTTATGTGGGAAACAGTATTGGTAACACAATGTATTAGTCATCACTGAGCAATGCTTAAACAATGTCAAGCTGTTTTCTACTCCTCACACCAGCCCATCAACAAGTAGGTTGGGGGTGCACAAGAATTTGGGAGAAGATACAGCTGGGATAGATCATCCCAATCGACCAAAGGAATATTCCATTATATATGATCATGCTCTGCCACGAAAGTTGTGGGCAAGAAGGAGGAAAGGTGACACACACACACACACATTTGGACTTACAGCATTTCTCTTCCCAAGTAATTGTTATGCCTGATGGAAGCCTGCTTTCCTGGGGATGTCTGAACACCTGCCTGCCAATGGGAAGTAGTTAACAAATTCCTAATTTTTCTTTGCTTATGTGTGCAGGTTTTAGTTACTTATAAAACTGCCTTTATCTCAACCCATCAGGTTTTTCACTTTTACCCTTCTGATACTCTCTCGCATCCAGCTAGGGGCATCAGACAAGATGCTGTGCTGGGTTTAGTTGCCTACCGGGGTTGATTCACAGGACCTGTGAGGAACCCCTTTCTACTAGTTCAACTGGATTTAAAGTTATTAAACATTGAAATGAAGGAAACTGAGCAATGCATAAAAAAAATGTATTTTGCCCACTGCAACTGTTGTCTATATTAACTAGAATGAATCAGCACCTGAGGATTCAGATTCTATTCTATTAGTTCAGACAAAGCGTTTCACTTCTAAACAGTTGAGGAAAATAGCATAGATATATTTCATATGAAAAGCTCATGTGTCAATATCAATAATACATGACAGATTACCATAAATTTCTTCATAAATACTCAAACATCAAGAAGACACACAGTACGAAAATTTTCAAGACAGCAGGAAACATTGTTTATTGACAATGACTGTATTTCTCTTGTCAAAAGGGAATAATCTTCAGTTTAGAAGTATCCAGTATAATCAAACGTGGAGTGTAGCCTGAGACTTTAACGGATTTCTGAGATTGTCTTCCTTACAGCATTCAGCTAAAAATCAACTGTGAAAGAAATCTCAAGTTTGCATTTACTGCAAGGACAGAAAGAATGCAGGAATTCCAATCCATGTATTAATTAAATGTGATGGCAAGCTTTTGCATTATAGTGAAGTGACTATAGGAGCATTAGTAAATTATTGTTATTCCTTCTACTGCTCTTGTAGATTTTTTTTCTAATTTATGAACAAGATGTTTTAAATTTTCAGTAAAATACAGATAAAGAACTATATGCTTTTACCTGGAGCTGTTCTCACCAGGGCAGGGACAGAATTAATACTTGCCCATGGCACGCTCATGTATAAGGGCTGGGTATGTGGTCCAATATGTGAAACATATGGTCCATTTGGGTTTACAAGCCTTTCAGTATTTATTTCAACCTGTCAAATCATATTCATGTCAAATGCTAGCTGTCTAGAATCCCTTTGAGATGGCACTTACAAAACATAAATAAATAAATTATGAATGATGTAGGATTAAATCTAGTTTAAATCAGTCTGATACAATGAAAAGAAGGAGTAATTAAAAAAATCTGTCTTTCTTCTTGAAATTATTTTAAAATGCATGGAAGACCTTCCTTCAGCAGTGAAGAGATAAACAAGAGCGTTTCCCCAAGCAAAGTAAATATCTTCAGCTGTTCAAATAGGCAATAGCTGTTCCCTCTTTTACTGAATCTCCTATCTAAGGGATTTGGGTAGATGGACACTAAGAGAACTATAATGCAAATACTTGGGTGTGCAAATCTGCACAGCTTAGCTGATCCTGGTGTGCATGTGGTGTTCACATGTCCAGCTGGGTGAGTATTCAGCTAATTGTATGCACAAGAACTCCACCAGAACTGTGGCCATTAACATGCTTAATCTGCCATATGTTACTAGTTTTAGAAAGCATGTGTTATGACCTAAGACCAAAGTCACCAAAGAAAAGAAGTGGATTCACTTTTGCTGCCAGCTTCTAAACCTCCAGTGATCTCAGTGCAGCTGTGACAACTTATCCCAGTGGCCAAATTAGTTTTCACATAAGACTAAAACTCAGCTCAAATACTGAACCCTCGTATTAATGTCATCATCATCACAAGTGAGTGGTGTTACGTTACTGCTTACTTATTCCACAACATCTGATAATTTTTAACTTTCTGTCCTGACCTCTTCCTTATCCTGAATCATTTGGAAATGTCAGTGTAGAATAGGTAACCTTTATAGCACTGATCTAAAGTCAGTCCAGATGGTGTCAGCTAAGTTATTAACTGTTTGCTAGTTTGCAGGAAATAAATGAGTGCCACACCTGCTGATCCCAAGTTCTAGCAAGCCAGTGCCCACATCACATGAGCAGTGCACAAGAAAACCAAAAAGCATAAGTAGCACCTCATTGGAAGTCCTGGCACAGAGACCAAAGACTGCCAGTGAAAGGGGCACATTTGGAGTGATAAGATATAGACAGCTTACCCTGTCCCATGCTTCCTGCCAAATATAATTTGTTCCTAATTATTATAACAATATTCCAGGACTGTGAGAGTGTGGTAACCACAGCCCATACACCCCAACCTGGGTTTAGTGAGCAGTGGCACATTTCAGCCATGTCCCTGTTCGAACCCCTGTCACAAGTAATTTCCTTTCATAAAGCCATTAAAATGAGAGGAAAGACTACTTATCTCCCACCGCTTTCCCTCCCCCCTCCCTCCCCGTTTCAGTCTCAGATAAGCAAACATCTTTAATGTTTGAAAACAGTTTATTAAATGTTGTTACCCACACAGCTTAATAAACACATTGAGAGCATTTCCCTGAGGAGGCTGGGAATTAAAAGCACACCTGGCCTTTCCTCAGCCTCCTCAGCATTCTGATAGCAAGAGAGATTAACAAGTCAACATTTCTTTACAGCAGAATCCTGTTTGCCATATATTTAATCAATGTATCCAATTTTAAATCCTCTGTTGCATCTTTTCCCCTCTGTGATTCAGCAAAACTCCTACAATGATTTGAATTTTCAGTATCCCTGTTTTGAATACTTTTTATTTTTCCTTTTCTTTGTAGAAATGAGCACTCTTATTACTCTATGTTATTGCAAACGAGAAGCACATGTTCCTGTTTGAGCTCTTAAGATAAAGAGAGGGAATCTACCAGGTCTGCCAATCAAAGCTTATAGAGGGAAAATATTTTACAATTTGGACTTCATTTTTTTGCAGACAGAAACTCTGCGAATGGCATATCCAGCAAAAAGGTATCATCATCCAGAAGGACTTTTAGAAAATTTTAAGAAAGGACGAGTTTTTCAATTAGTCACTGAAAAATGTAAAATGTAAAGAGGAAAATTTTCAAGAACTGAAATTTTTCATAAACTGAAATTTGTGCTGAAACAAGCGCCTTTAATCAATATTCATGTAAAACTTGAAAGCTGAGTATTGAGTAACAGGTTAAGTAATATATCAGGAAAGAAGATACTACAAAGCCAATTTGCAAATATTGAGAAGAGCCAGGAAACAGTTTACGGTGCTTCTATCTACTATTCTTGACATTTCATTGAGAAAATTCCTACAGTGCCAGTCGACTCTAATAGGAAGGAAGATAGAAATAAAGAGCCAAAAAGTGTATATGCATGATCACACATGCATATGTACATGCTATATAGGTAACTGTGCTAATGAAGAGATAGTTTAGTTTACATTAAAAGCAAAATATAAGAAATTCTGTTTACTATCTCAAATATAACTTTGCCTGCAGTCTTACTGAGAGTGAGTGATTATCTATTTTTTTTTTTCCTTGAGAATTTAAGGAACTTTTTTCTCTGCTTAAAAACTTGCCTTTCTGGAACCAAATTAAGCTTTCTGTTTTCCTTTATCTTCTCTTACTGCACAGCCTTGTGGAAGAAATTGCAAGACATTATGGACTACTTCTGTGTTAGCAAGACACTGGTAATACCACATGCCATCTTGTCACACATCTAAATAATGCTGTCACTCAACTGTCTTGCTGCGTAGAAAAGATAAATGACTGAGTGAAAAAAAATCTCCTGGTAAAGTCTTACCTTGACAACATGGGAAAGAAAACAACGTGAAAAGAGAACATTATCACTGGATTAGATGGTGTTCTGGTGTCACCAGCCTCTCCACTCTTTGGACTCATCCTTAGATAAGGTTGTGGTAAAGCCAAAAAATATTTCTGAGTTCAGCACTCCCTTATGACAGCATTATGAAGCCTTTGTTTCTCATTATGATTGAATTGAATAGAAAACACAAAGAAAATGGGTGTCAGATTCTCTCGTGTGTATTTTTATGCAAAGAAGACTCAAATGTGACTTGGAAACATGAGTCCACAGCTCCTCTTGTGCGAAAATTTCTAAAATCTGATAGAAAGAAGCACAACATCCATTTTGTCACTTTCTTTGAAAAAAAAAAAGTCATTGAAAAATATAATTCAGTTTAGGATGACAGTTTTGAAAAAAATTGGTACATATCTACATTTTTCTTCTATGACACTGTCACTGATCAATGGCTTCTTTTGAACTCTTGATCGAAGCAAATCCTTGGCCTAGTTTTTTTCCTGTCTTCCAAATGTGTATTCAAGATGTACACCTTTAAATTACTTGGTTTTCTCTTATTATTGCTGTTTTAAGTGTTAGCTCCTGATGTGTCTCTGCAAACTTGAATTTCAAAAAGAAGGTGAGGAATACGAAGAGAAAATTTAGCTTTTATTTTATTTGGTATAGTAGATTCAAGCTGACTTTAGTGGATATTTGATAGGTTTTCCACAACTGAAAGACCCCCTTTTAGCAAGTTCCACATGTTCATGTAGACATCCTGGAATTCCTTCAGGATGTGGAGGATGTTCAGTTAAAAGTTGATGGTTGGAGGACTACATGAATAGGTGTATAGCAATTTTTGTTCCTATATTATTATAAACAGTGTCTCTTTTTTATTGTTCCTGTTTCTAAGACAACTCTTTCAATGTCCATGTCTCAATACCCAGATAAAACATTTACATTTAAAAAGCAAACCCTTAAGGAAATGTTCAGTAGGCACCTATCTTCTCACCATCTAGCAGCATTGAAAAGCTGTAAGAGTTGGCTATTTGCTTCTCTGTAAATCATGGGACAGAATAAAACCAAAAAAGCAATAATTGTCTCACAAACATTTGAGAATCATCAAGATAAAACATACACCTAATGTATGCATGAATAAATATGGCCAAAATGTACATCTGCTTAGAACTTGAGATGCTTTCTAAAAGTACATCCAGTCTCAGTTAATTCTTTATCATATCTTTGGGTTTGCTAGGTTCTATACAAAGGAAGTAATTGGCCATCCCTACATCAGAAATCCTCTCTAATTAGAGACCAAAGGGGAGGGTTTGCTATGGAAACAAAGCACAAGTAGTGAAGGGATTTGTCTAAGATTCCACAGTCTATTACTATCAGACTAAGGTATAGAACAGGAGCATTTTACTATAAATTTAGCAGGTGCTAGATGACAGCTGATCTGAGAGGTGTACAATATGCACAAATTTGTTACTAGGGATTGAATGTCCAAATTGAGAATTACTTATGGCTTATTTTTGAGATCATAAGAGATATTAAAAAAAAAAAAAAAAAGAAAAGTTAGTTGGAATCTCTGAAATAAAAGTCCTTATTCCTTAGGTTTATTCCTTAGGTCTATTCCTTAGGTCAAGATTTTTTCCTGGACAGAGTCTTGCTAGTAACTGTAAGTTATGGTTTTAATATAGCTCTAACCCTAAGACCCATTGTACATTATCTCATCTTTCAGCATTTTACTGCTTTAAATAATATGAATTTGACCATAAATATAGAACAAATCAGACATAAATCTAAGACCATAGAAAAAAAAATCCAGGAACACAAGTTTTACAGATTTTTTCAATGTGTTTTTTCCCTTTGCAGACCAAAAGGTCTGGAATATATAAAATTAATAAAGACAAAAAATGATAAAATTCTCCCCTCCTCTCCTCCTACAAAGCGATTTCTCCCACAAAGAAATACACAATTCATATTATTGATTATAAGTTATCTAATAAGCAACACATTTCTCTGCCAACCAGATAAAACCCATGTATAACAACAAAAAATATGAGTCACACGAGGACAAGATGTGCAATAAAGGCTGGTCAGGTTAGTGGTAGTGTAGCTGAGTACAAGGGAAATTGTGCTTTCAGCTTCACAGATTTCAGCTGACATTACAAAAATTTCTCTAGCATTGGAGAAAATTTACAGTGGATCTAAGCAAAAACCTATTTATATTTTTTCCCTACAGTATTTTTACTACCCATGTAAAACACAAACAAATCATTAACATGACCAAAAGTTTCTAGAAGGAAAGTCATCTCTCATAATATTACACTTTATCACACATGTACTTAAAAAGAAAAGGCAAGAGCATCTCACTCCACTTATTTATTTCACGTTAAATCCCCACAGCAGAATAGTGCTAATGTGTATGGGAAAAACAGGATGAAAACCAGACAAAAATCTGAAATGTTCTTGTGTACTTCACTATTTTATCAGGAAAAAAAATTACAATTGTTCTATGGCTTTGCAGAATATGTGTCATTTCTAGATATAATTATCAGTCCTTAACCATTGTTGTTAGTACAATCTCATTAGTTCCCTACTTCTTCCTTAAATAGATCAGACTTGGTTAAGTTATGAAAGAATTTGAGACATCCAAAACCCAGTGGTGTTGAACGACCCCACAACAGTATTCATACTTAGCAAGGTCTTCCTGTGTTCTCTTATCTATTTTGGCCTCTCCAGACCTTCTTTTGTTCTCATAGCTCTATGGATTTTGTTTTATAAATTATGACAGGCTACCAATAGAAAATCAGTCAGCCAGGAAGGGCATCACCTCTTCTGACTGCAGCACTCAGATTACTTTGGCAGCTTCATTATCGTCTCAATCTAATCCCACCTTAGAAAGAAAACTTTGGTTTTGCATTTCCCGTGTCTCTGTCTTGGTAATATTTCAAATTTATGGTTGACTTACTAATTGAAATAAGTTATTAAAGTCTTTGGATATTCACATGGAGGATACCATCCATCAAAAGCTAACATCATGTGCCTCACTCTATGGCTCAATGTTATTATTATAATTATTATTACTATTATTATTAGGGTAACAAGAAATAAAGATTTCTGATCTGTATGCAATTGTTTTGTGAGCACCTGGAGAGTGCTGTAGGATATCATGCAAGGCATGACTCGTTCTTCAGTATAAGCAGTCTGCAATCTGGGAAAGTAAAATAAGGTAAGGGAGAAAACCAACAAAAAACAGATGAAGAAAATGAAATCTGACACTGGCTCACAGTCCCAAGTTTTAATCTTTTTTATTATTTTTATTTATTTATTGTTATTTTTTTTACAGGGAGAAATTATTAGAGGAATTTAAATATCCAAACTACCTCATGTTTGTCTCCCCATGGAGCTGATAACAATATTCTTCAAAACAGCTGCAAATGACAGGAAATGGGGTGATTGGGGGTTGGGACTAGGAGAGGCTAGGAGAAAACCTAAACCTAGGAAAGGCTTAGTCTCTTAGCTTATCAGCATGTGCCAGGTCTCAAGAATAAGACATTAGGGGGAGTGATGCTATTACTACATGCAAGAAATTAACTCAGACAACTTGAGTAGCTGTTGCTTTTATCTTTTATGGCTAAGCTTCTTGAGATGTGTTTAATATCCTTTTACTGCTCATCTGTTATTATTATGACTTTTTTTTTGAATTTGCAAAGTGTTTAAAGTTCATTAGTAAAGGTTTTGTCTTCTATTCTCTTCACTCAATTGAAACTTGTCCTTCTTAAAAATATTTTAAAATTTAGTATTTTTTCTTGCTATTCTTTTTCCTTGTTTTTATATTTTTGCATTGTCTCTCCACACTTTCTGTTCATAAGTGGTTTCAGGAGGTCTCTTGTTTCTCTTACTGGCAGCAAGAGAAACAGCAAAAAACAATATATACAGGAGATACAAAAGGAAAAAATATTAACAACATGAGCCATGAGTCAAATTCTGAATCTTTGAATATTAACAGATATTTAACTTCAATGGTGCTTCTTATTCGTATATATATATGGAAAATCCTAGTGAAACTACTATAGGTCCATATTAGTCAATTAATTCAAGTATAATTGAAGAAAGGAAAATATTATTATTCAAACTGCCACTGAAAAACAGAATGTGGTAGAATGACACACAGCTTAAATAACTTCAGAAAACTGGGCATGGGAAAAGAGAAATTAGAAGGTGATTTCTGAATTAAATTAGTTCAGCTTTGTCAATTCTTGTAGTCCTTCCATGTCCTTCACATTTTTTTTCAGCATTCCTGATTTATTCCTTTTTTTTTTTTTAACTTATAAAAATTTATTTTAACTTTTTATTGGGGGAACTACCCTCAATAGAATGCTGATTAGATGACAAGTACAACAAAATTCTGTAAAGTGAGTAAAAAATTAACCAAAATATGTATGAAGGGTCAAACACAGCTAAATAGATGTTCTGCAGTAGAAACTCTGTTTTAATTGTTTCTTTTTTTTTTTTTTTACAGAATATATACACAGTATATTTACCACTTTTTCCCCTGTCTATACACCCTTATCTAGACCACACTTAAATAAAAAATATGAAATCCTCAGTGACAACTAATAAAATCTACTTAAGCAAATATCCACTGTTGTAAAATGTCAAGTTAAAATATAACTGGTACCATTAGAACTTTATTTTCTGTTTGAAAATGAGTAACAGTACATATATTTCCGCCTATTCATTTGGGCAGATATTTTATCAGATTAAAAAATTCTCAGCTGTGATCCGTCATTTACTTTCCCTGACATCTTATGACATCAGTTGCTTTTTTTTTTTCCTGCAATAGAACTAATGGCCAAGTACAGTTCTGATGGCAGGAGACTATTTATATGATGCCCAGTGAAAATCTGTCAATACAGTAGGCTGCCCTAAGTGTTTTCTGAACATGTGCTTGAACTTTCCCATCATTTTTTTCAGAATAAGTTTTGACCCTATTCACTGGACAACAACAGGATGGCAACTGAGAAGGAAATATCTAAATCTAATCTTTCTGGTGTTCTTAATCTGGGCTGACATAGTTCTACAGGAAGCAGAGTAAGTCCATTGCTAGAGTTTTGGAAAGCACACAATAGAAACAGAATTATAAGGAAAAACAACACAAGCTTTTACTAAAAGCTATATCATAGCCAATCACAGCTCAGGCAAAAATTAAAGACGATTTCACTTGTTTTTTTAACACCAAAAAAGCATCATTTTTCTTGACACGTCTGTTACCAGACAAAAATACACCATATAATAGCAAAAATAATATGCAAAGTACCATTAATGTGAGGACATTTGAATTTTTTCCTCATTAAAGAATGAAAAAATCAGGATTTTTATTGACATTTTTACAGGTGTCATTACTCAAAACTTTGAGGTTTCCTACATGTTGCTTAATGATTGAAAATATATGAAATCCAATCTTTGCTAACTAATATTCATGGGATATATAATTCACATGATGGTGGGTTATTTTGGTTTTTGTTGTTGTTGTTGTTGTTTTGTTGTGGGTTTTTTGTTTGGTTGGTTTTGGGGTTTTTTTTGTTGTTGTTTGTTTGTTTGTTTGTGGTTTTTTGTATGTTTGATTAAATAATGTTGTATGCCCTCCTAAAGGGACCACTTGTATGTTTTAATTAAATTATTTTCATCAATATTCATACAAGAAATACTAGAATCCATTTTCTTCATAATTAAAATAGCTACAACTTGTTCTCAAAAAGTCTGTATAAATCAAATGGAAAAAGTTAGGAAGCATAACAGCAGTAAATTCTATTTTGAATTATGCACAACAAATATTTTGGAAAATATCCGTCTTCAAATGGGTTTATTAGAACAAGTTTGAAGCAAAGACTTGAAACATCACTGAAACTAGAAAAAAAAAAAAACAAAACCACAAAATATTACTTGCTTGAAAGAAATTCACAAAAAATAACAACATAAGAATATAAATCAATCCAAAATCTTAAAAAACACTCTCTCTAGTTGCTTTCAGAATATATTTAAGTACATACTGCATTTGAAAATGTCACAATAATGCTTGAGAATATTCCTCTAATGGAAAATGCTTAATTCCTTCACTACACATTTCACATCTCCCTGAAATTAGGGATAGTTAATATCAAGTAACTGCTGTGAATGTGTCTTACTGATGTCAGCGCAGCAGTGAGAAAAGTTTAGATGGACAAAGTGGTTCTCTTAAGGAACCACCTCTTAAGCAAGTAAGTCCATATTTAGATTGAAGAAATGCTTGGAATCCCCCACTCAATTACCAAATAACCTTATGAGGTTCCTTCCTAGGAGTTTACATTTCTAATCACTGCTATGTGTAAATTACCTAAATCTTGATAAGCCTAAGCAATTTAGCACCAGGCTTATCAGACGTTTTGGAAAAGACTATTTCAATGAAGATATATTTAGGTTTACGGAGTATTTCCAGGAAGCTTAATTTTGAAGACATATATATCAGGTTTTCTCTGATTGTCTCAAAAACCCCAGGCAGAAAGAGATATTTTGTAGTCAGTAGTCAACCATACAGAACATTGAGAAAGAAAGGATGATACTCAAAAATGGCATTTTCTATGGCATTTTCTATTGAATATATCTCTCATCTCTCAGAGCTGTGAGCACAACCCCTGATTGTTGTCTGTCTTGATGCATAATTCTGTTTCCTTTCAAGAAGACTTTTTTATTATTCTATAAAGTATTCATTCAATAACAGAAAAACAGAAAGAAAGTCTTGATAGTTTGGGAGTTGGATCTGTCACCAGAGCCCTGGTTTCCAACTCCTGCTTCACCTCCAAAGAATCTGGCTTAATCTGTTGAGATGCAACCTCAGTTAATGTTGGTAATTGATCCAGGGTGCAACGAGTTATAGTTCTGACAAGCAAAGTTGATCTAATTTCCTCTCAGCTTTGCAATTTCCTCCCTTTTCCTATCCTATTTTCTCTTGGTTGTCACAATGACAAGGCAATTCCATGGGATGTTAAAGTCTGGAAATGCAATTGACTCAAATGGCTTCAACGTGAAACTAATGTAGCCTTTTGGTGCCATGGGATGTGGAAGGAAGTTGTCTTCTTCTAGGCAATCCTCTTCCCTACCTGTTTAGGACCAGTTAACTCATTTTCAAAACTTTGCTTTTTCTTTCAATGGGAGGGCAGGAGTTAACTCAATTTTATCAACTTTTTGTATCATTATTATATTATTCTCATAAAAAAACATTGTGAAACTGAAGGACTTTGACGGCTTAAGAGTTTAGCAATATATGTTCACATGTGGTAAAAACTGCAGTACATTCAGCTGACAATTTCAGACAATTCATTGGGTGATGATTTGAATCTACCTTCCATGCACACTGAATTCATTGTTCTCAGGAAGAAATTATACCATAAGAAAGTTCATTTTAGGGGGAATTGCATGTGGCATATAGCAATGCTGCAAATCCTTTGAAAATGTCCCTGTTTCTTCAGTATACACATATTGCTTTATATCATGTGGGATAGCTCCTTATTCTTCCCCACAGTAAAGTTCATGCAGTACAATAATGATTTTGCTTATGAGCACATTTTGGTGACCAGAGAGATAAAATCAATTGAATTAGTTGCTCAAATTGTGATTAGCTCCTGAAACAGCTATTAAAGCCTGCCTGCTCTGAATTTCACTCCAGTGATTTTCCTTTTCACTACAAGGTCATTTGGCCCAACAAACAATTTCTCTTGTCATTTGTTCAAGTCAAATTCTAAAATTCATATCACAGTTACCAATGCTATGGTTCGTAGTCTGACTCCATGATATGTTTATCAATGTTGTCTTTTGCATGTCCTAAGGTGGTTTTGTGGGATGAGAAAATCCCTAAGAATGCTTCAATCTCTAAAGAATATAGAAATACACAGAGCAAGACATCACTTATTTATACCTGGAAGAAACACAATTCCCATTTTAGAGCAAAACTGACATCTTGCTTTACTTTATCTATACTGTCTTTAATTTAAACTCTCGTAAAAATGTAGAGGACCTGCCATTCCTATATTAGCTATTAGAGATTAAAACTAAAAAAAAAAAGGCAAAAGAGTCACCAAGCAAACAACACCCCAAAACAAAGTAAAACCAAACCAATTAAATTCCCAAGGAATTCAAAAAGAACCCAAACTTACTTGCATAGAAATAGATGTGATCACTAATAAAACACATGCCTGCATAGTACTATTGTGAAACTGATTTACATACTGGTGAAACAGATAATAAAATGAATTTCAAATTAATTTAATTTTATGGTAATTTTTTGAAAATACTTTGTATGTCACAGTTAATAATCCTCCTCAAACTGAAAATATAAACCCGACTTTTAATTTAGTCCTCAGGTATTTTAAATAGGAACTCTACTTAAAAATAAAATTATAGGCATAACAGTTTATGGGTTTCAGCCAACTCCATATAACCAAAGTACCATGGGACTCAGAGTGACTAGTTAATAAATTAATAAACCTTCATAAAATTAGAACTGCAGAGAAAATTGTGTAAATTGGTACACAGATAACTGTTACACTGAATAACTATCAATGAAAGCAGATAAATCTAGCAATGACATGTTCAACTTATGCTCATTTACATATGTAAATTTCCCTAGGTAACAGTCTCTTCAGCTACAATTTTTTTTATAATAACAACATGTCAAGCAGGTCTTATATCTGCAAAGGAAAATTTCAAGCCTGTTAACTTTTGAACATAAAAAGAATGAAAAGAACCCTACTGCCATCCTTCTTTAATTTTCTCCTTCCTTCTTTTAAATTTGACATTCAGAAGTTGGAAATTAAATTGCTTCAAGATATTTGGGGCTTATTTTAATATTTCCTCTGAATTTACAGTTTTAGCAGAAAAGGATATGTATGATTCCTTTCAACAGCTGGATCACCTGACTCCAAGCTGGAAGTGTGTCCAGGTGGCCAAGAAGGCCAATGACTTCATGGTTTGTATCAGAAATTATGTGGTCAGCTGAATAGGGGAGTGATTGTCCCCCTGTACTCAACATTGGTGAGGTCACACCTTGAACAATATGTTCAGTTTGGGGGTTCTCCTTACAAGAAAGACATTGAGGTGCTGGAGTGTGTCCAGGAAGGGCAATGAAGCTGGTGAAGGGTCTAGAGAGCAAGCCTTGTGGTTAATATCTGAGGGAGCTGGAGTTGTTCAGCTGCAAGAAAAGAAGTCCCAGGAGAGAACTTACAGCTCTCTACAACTACCTGAAAGGAAATTTTTATGATATGGAGGTCAATTTATTTTCCTAGGAAACAATAGGACGAGAGAAAAAGGTATCAAAGTTGCACTTGATGACATTTAGATTGTATATTCGGAAAATTTCTCCACTGTAAGAGTTGTCAAGCATTGGAAAGGGCTCCCATGGAAAGTGGTGGGACCACCATCCCTGAAGGTGATGCTTCCCATAAGAGACATGCAGATGTAGCACATGGGAACATGGTTTAGTGGTGGATTTTGCAGTGTTGGCTTAATGGTTGCACCTGATGATCTTAAAAGGTCATTTCTGACCTAACTGATTCTATGATTCTGATTCAAGATTTCAGGGCAAGACAAAGAGAGAGATCTAGAAACAGATAGAAGGATCTATATTCAATTGACAAATCAATCCCTCTCTTTCCATGCTCGGCATAAGTGTTGGCCACCATGTTTAATTTCAGTGCATACTTCCTTTACAAAGAAAGTAATTGAAATTAATCACCCTTTTGAGATTTAAATAAAATATCAAAAATTACCGAAACTCAATGAATTCTGTTCATCTTGTTATTGAGACCTCACAGCAGAAAGAGGAAGAGGTGGAAAGACCTATTTTAGTTTGCCCCTTCTTTGCATTTTGCTAATATTTTCCTCCAGGTAAACCTTTGTGAATTAGAGATGGAGTAGAAGCATCTCTGCCTTTGCAGCCTTTTCTCCAAGGATAACATAAACATAAATGAACAAGTCCAAAGGTTGTCCCCAGAACACTGCACCCTCCTCTCTTTATGAGGAGTACTTCTAAAGGCATTTTCTGTGCTGTGTGAGAAAGTAGACTGTGCACCTGTGGTACTTTTGATTATAGGGGAGCATTCTAGAATTTATAGTTTTAATGTTTCTGAGATCAGAGAAAATATTTCATATTTTGCCAAAAGTAAGAAACCTGAGCCTCCAGACCTGTCCTCTGAAAGAATTTTCTTCTCTCTGTCAAGTATAGATGAAGGCCGAGCAGGAAAGACAAAAGATTTCCAGTCTGATGTTCTGACTGAACACTGGAGAATGGTTGGAAGTTTGAGCACAAACTGGGGGTTACATAATGTGGGCTGTACTGAGCATAAAAACTTCCTTTTCAGTTCTGCTGATCTATGACTTTAGGCAAGTCACCTTCAAATCCAAGTGTCTCTAGAGAAATGAACAAAGTTATATCCCTCAGTTGAAGGAGCTTAAACGTAAGTAGTACTATTATCGTAACATTGCAGGCTGACCTGTAAAGGTGAAGGGAGAAAGTAGGCAGAATTTCTTGAATTTTCTTAGTCTCTGAAACCCAGATGGCAGTCTAAAAACCCTTGACTTCTGAACTACTGACTTCAAGTATTATTAGCAGCCCCTTGGCCTCTCATTAAACTGTAGCCTGAAGACTTCACATTGTTAAGTGAAAAATAAGTGCTCAGCTCCGAGCTGGATCAGCCATGATATAAATATGAAGAAAAAAAGAGGGAAGGAAGATAGTGGAAACTGCTGTTGCAGAGGAGTAAGAAGGTGGCTGTTCCACAAGTCAAGACAAGAACAGGAGCAAAGGATCACTGCAGGATAGGTGGGACTACAAACAACACAGATAGTATGTAGGTTCAGAGTCCATCCAGGAAAATCTGTCAGTAATCTACAGCAGCAGAAGTAGGACTAGACTCAGGTTGACCTACGACACCACCCAGGCTATCCTGGGTGTCCAGGCCTGAGCTGACATGGAGATCCAGATCCAGGGTAGAAGATGCATGGGTAAGGATCCTGTGAAGCTAGTCAAGGCAGGCAAGTTCTATGGGTGTCCTAACGTCCTAGAAAACTGAGAGTAAAATTTCTATGTGACTTGAAAGAAGGTATTTGTATTCTGTACTTGTGCAGAAGTATTGGCTGAAAAGAACAGAACTGCCTGCACCAGGAGATGGAAGTCCTGTGCAAGGACCTGACTGTATCACAGTGCAGATTACTTTCTCCGATTCCACTACTCTCACTGCCTAGCCGGAAGGAAAGAAACTGCATTAGCTGGGGAGTTCTAACACATATTATGTCTTTCTATGAGAGAGCAACTAGATAACTAAGGGATCCTATACTGGCTTCCTCTGATACCTACAAGAAATAGTATGTTCTTCAATATTCCTATGTGTGAATGAACATTATTGCAGGTTTTCATAATGGTTTCTATTTTATTGTCCCATTAAACTTCATATAGGCTTTCAAAAATTCTGTAGCTTCTACTCTGAACATGAAACATTTGTCACTCTTTAAGGTCCCCCTACAAAAATGCATCTAGTCATCTGAATTCAGATAACTTGTGAAGCTTTTAGAAGTCAGGGTAATTGTGCTCACTAATTTTAAATCATTAACAGTGATCTATATTAATTAGATTAATAATATAATTAATATATAATTAATTAGACCCATATTAATCTGAGTTTCTTTATTATGAATTCTTAATTTGGTATTTTTCTAAGAGGAACTGGCTTTGTCTTGAGATGCAGGCTTCATTTTTGACAACTTTGGAACTTGATGCTGTTTTGGTCATTCTTTCTTTAAACTTTGATTATTCCTTTTGATCCTGGCCCCAGCCATTTTCCTTTTTAAAATCAGTAGTGCATTACTCCAAAGACCAAATTTATATTAATACCTGAGGCATCTTCAGCCTTGAATGTCAGAATTGGTCTCAATAATCCAGACTATTTATAAACCCATTGGCAAAAGGATTTATGTGCTCCCCAGCTTTCCCATTAAAACACGGATGGCAGGTTTTAATCAGGAAAATATATATATCATGTAATTGCAATTCCCTCAAGAGCTCCTTTGTATTTGCACAGTCTCACTACTAACATTACAATGGCTAAGGGTCTGCCTGTCACTATTTCCATTGTAAAAACCTACACTAGTCCCATCAGGGGCAATAACTCAGTCGTAAAAAACCACATGGTGCTGAAACATAAATCACTACTAGAAGTAGATCTTGATTCTGTTGACTAGTTTAACTGAACTCCCTTCAAAGAAGGGGAAAGAGTTTGGATGGAGAAAGCAAGAGAAAAGGCTAATCCAAAGCATAGTATGCTACCCTCATCTGTTGAAGGTCACACACCAAGTTTCTTCCAGCTATTTGCAACACCCTTTTTTTTTCCCCTTGACTTCAAATCTGATCTTAGCCTCCTTGTAGAAAGGGAGTTGGGATACTGAAATCTGTGGAGATTGGAAACGAATCTATGTATTTGCATTTGTAAAAGACCTCTCAACAAGGTCTTAAGTACTGATGACTAAAAGTGATTGGAAATGAGAAAAAATGGTGGATTATTAAAAGAAATGTGCAATGTAAAAATAAATTTGAAAGGACCATTAAAGTGTTGTTGAGATATTGCAAGTGGATGCATCTCAACCGATTATTCAAAAGACAAAGTAGTTTGGCAAAGGTACTGTTAGCAAGAAATATTAATGTCTTGACAGTTTCATGTGCCTTGTAGCTTTATTATTTAAATCAAGACAGAGATTTTAGCTGATAGTTTAAATAAATAGTCTTGAAAAAACATTCACTAATCAGACTAAAAATAATAAGAGAACCAAAGATTTTGCCTATCACTGAAAGCTGCTCAATGGATCATTTGATTCTTTAAGGCTTTGGTGAATATTTTTGAATATTGTTCAACAGATGAAATTGCTGCTGCTTTTCTAGGGAAACTACTTAAAACCCTTGAACTTCAACCTTATGAAACGGTATCTAACACTGAGCCTAAAATTTATTTGTCTGTTATGTATTGAACTGTTCTTGTTTGTGTTTTCTGTTAACACTTCCCAGATCAGAACACACCCTTCTCACATGTTACTACTGTCCATTTTTTCTAAGAAATATAAGTGGTTATTACAGCCCTGCTTAAGATGTGAGCATCTTGGAACCATGTGCCTTTGTTGAATAACCCACAGATGGATTGTATCTCAGCAGTACATAGAATTATATGGAATTTACTTTATCTATGTCAAAGAGTTAGGAGAGATGAGGTAGAAAAAAGGAGTTCCATGGAAGGCATTCTACCTGTCTCTAATTAACTCTACTGAATTTAAGTGCTATAGTTGCATTTGTTTAAATTGTTCTTATAACTGTTCTTATAGTCAATGATAACTCCTACCTCACCACCTGCAAAAACACATGGTCCCAACAATTAAGGATTTTTATTCCTTTTACTGGTTTTGTCCAGAGTATAAAAGCTTTAAATAAAACTAATTCCAAGAAAATAAGTAACCTCCTTTCTCTAGGCAACTGTACTTTCTAGGTCACTGGAAACTATCAACAGTATATACAGAACAGGAGAATTATGCTAGGTGTTCCCTGTTCCTGGCAATCTTAACCCTTTAAATAATTTGGTTTATATTCACCCGTAAAGGTAGCTTTTGAGACAAAGATATGCTTTTAATTCCCCTGCATTCCTTCTAGTTAGCAATCAGTTGGTGATGCCTATGCTTTCTTTGCTTGCTTTCATTTACACTGTGGTCTCAGTCTTCAAATATTCGACATTACAAATTGATTTCACACTCTCATGTCACTCAGACAGTGTGAAAAAATGTAAAGCTCAAATTAAATCACTTACACTGAATACCCTGACTTTTTCTAGGTATAAGTTTCAGTTTCATAATGTTGCTTCAATGTAGCTTGTGGTGTGTTAATATGATATATTCCAGCTATTAAGTTCTAACATGCATAGCAGGGGTTTTATGGATGAGGGGTTTTGCACAAAATATGAGGCATTTTAAAGCACCTGTTTTGGCATTTCAAGAAATATTCCCTGAAAAGCAATGAAAGATATCCATGATAAGCTACTAAAAAAAGATATAAGTCCATATGCTGACCCTCTCTCAGCTAAATAAGAGATTTCCCAGTGTACTGGACTTGCCTCAGAAATACTAGTGATTATCTTTTCACTGGGATATTTCAATGTAAAATAAAATACTTAGCAGTCTTATCCATATGTGGATAAGAAAAATTATACACATCAGTTTAAACATACCCTCCTTAGTTTCTGCTCCAAAGATATTAAACAACCATTTTACAAATTACAGTCTAAGCACAGAAATCTTTTTCTGCTTTAGAAAGTGATTTAAAGTTTGACATTACAACCATTCATATGCTCTATATGGAATTTTAATTATAAAAAGAAATTTTTACTGAGTGAAGATAGATGAACCACAGAAACTCCCCCTTGATTCTTATTCCACCTGCCCACACCTTAGATTTTTGGCATCATCTGACTCTGATAATCCTTGTCCAGCTGAAAGAACATAAATTTTCATTCTGTGTATTACAAGCAGTGACATATTAATGTCAAAGTTTCAGTTTATGTTGAAAAACCTGGATGTTTATCTTCTGAATCCATGGCAACTCAGAGTTTATTAAATTAAGGCTAGGAAACACAATAGTCAAATAATGAAATGTGTAAACTATGAACATTATTGACAGCTTCTGCACTGTGTCAGTATTCAGATAGTACAGGCTAAACTCCCACATTCTCCCTTGCAATGAGCTGAGTCAATTAAAAAGAATCTCAGATTGATGATTCACAGATTTGAAAGCCAGAAGGCAGTAGCATTTAAGGCCAATGTTTAGTCTGTCCTCCTGCAAAGCACATGACCTGGAATTGTCCCGTAGTTTTTTCCTACTTGGTACAAAAACTGTCTTGAGTAGAAATATCCCAACTTGAGTTTAACAAGTAGGAGATTGATAGCTCCAATACAATATTCTGTATATTCATATAATATATATTTGATGTATAATATTTTTTTCAAAATATAAAGAGATTTAATTCCCAGCTTTTCTGGTGTGCAATGATCTTGTCTCCTCAACTGATATACAGATATAAAATTCAGTTCCAGGTGTCTATATTTATACAGACAGATTTTTTTTTCTGAAAAACAGAACAAGTAATCAATTAACATTTTATTATAGAACCATAGAATAGTTTGAGGGGACCTTTAAATGTCATCTAGTCCAACCTCTTTTTGCTAAGCTAAAAAAAAAAGTATTTTTTATAATGAATATTTTTGTCATTTTAGGCGACTTTCTGTGACCTTCTTTAGATGTCAGCATTCTTCCTGAGATGTTGACATTTGAGCTGGATGCAATAATTTAGGAGTTTTTGTACATAATGCCAAAGATTATCATCATATGAATTGTCAAGAATTTATGCATCGAGGATCAAACTGTCTTTTTGAGTCTGTACTCAACTTTCACTTTACAGAAATATTATTTTTGGATTTCTCTAGTGTTATAAATCCAAAGAGGCTGTCCTGATACATTTTAAGGAAAATTTAGACACCCAGTCTAAATAAAGCATCTATTGTTCCTTACCATTCGTTTTTTGTTATTAACTTGTCCTCTTCAATAATTCAAATAATTAAACTTCACAGTATACTCAAAAGCATATTACAAGCATATTAACATATGTATTAGCAAAGAAAACAAAAGAATTTATATACCAGACCACTTCTGGAGGAGTGAGTAGAGTAGGCATATCAGTCTATTGCTTGCCAGTGTGCTGGCACTTAAGCTTCATTGTAAATCTGTATGTGACCTGAGTCTTGACAAATATCTTCATTAACTTATCCATAGCTTGCAAATCTCTGACTGTTTTGGGTCAAAAAGCAGAAGACATTATAGGACAGAAGACACAGGAAGTTGCACCAATTTCCAAACAGAGTGAATTTTCAGTCCCTGTTTGAGTTTTAATGGTAGTAGAGGCACCTGGAGGAATCTTGATATTTTTATTTGTTCTGTGTTCCCTATAATGTTCTGAATCTGTTCTTTAACCTCACTTTTCACTTGCACCTTCCCAGCACATGCATTACTGAGAGATGTTTGCGTTCTTAAGTGCTTTCACAAAGTCTTTGCAAACAGGAGATCCAGAGAAATACTGACAAGCTCAGAGGAGTTACTATTTCTGACTTCTTTTCTCCTCTTTCCCCTCCCTTCTGTTCTTAAGGACTAAAAGGTCAAGTACTGATATAATTTCACAAATGTGATATTTCTTGGGGGTCATAAAGAAGTTTTCAGTCCAACAACAGGTGCTTCATTGGCTCCACTCTTCCATTTCAGGCTTTTTTTCCTTCTTCCAAAGAACTTTCTACATGCTGCTTTGCTTAATCATTTAATAATAGGTAAATGAGATGCAAATTATTTTATACACTCACTGATTTTCCATCTGTGTTTCCAATTTAAGGGGGTAGGAATGGCAGGGGAAGACAAAGTTAACAGGCTATGCCTATGTTACTAAATTAAAGAAGACCAGGAACAGTTCTTGCCCTGAGATAAAGTGACCGTGCTGGATTTTCATCCAAACTTCTGGTGACTAGCCTTCTCTTGGAAACATTTGTTTTAGAGAAAACAAGACAAAGAGGGAAGTAACAACATGCAGTGGTTCCCTAGACACTGGAGGCTACCCCTACTCACAACATAAACAAGCCCACCCACCATCTCGACTTGCACTAAGTAACCAGTGACCTAAAGTCAGTAAGGGGCCCCAGAAGAAAAGAACAATGTAATTTCCCACAGGTTTCAGCAGGAACCATATGCAACTAATCTGAACACGATGAACTCATTGCAGTGTTAAAGCAAAAAGCAGTGTTTATTACACTATGACATGCTCTTTCACTCACATTCTTTGAAATATTTTAGGCCGAGCCAAAATCAGAAAGATACATATTTACATTACATTATTAATGTTGCTTTCCTAATTTCTGGGCAAGTCTGAAGTGTATGCAAATA
Organism: Phylloscopus whistleri; assembly: GCA_017589585.1. Classification (NCBI taxonomy): domain Eukaryota; kingdom Metazoa; phylum Chordata; class Aves; order Passeriformes; family Phylloscopidae; genus Phylloscopus; species Phylloscopus whistleri. Next base: position 2,058,152 of record JADMLD010001397.1, on the reverse strand, counting down.
CAAAATGAAAGACATTTAGATACAGAAATCTAGATGGAATATTGTCTGCTTAGCTGTTCTTGAAATACCTATTTTTCTGAGTCCTGTAACATCTAAATGCTTTTATAAATTTGTCCTCCAGTCACATTTGATACATGAAAAATAATCAAATTCCTCCCTTTGTTGAAAGAGTCATAATTTGATTCAGTCTTATGAATATCCTGTAACATGATAAAGCACCTATCTTATCTCAGCTTTGTTTCCAATAGGAGCTGATCACAGCACTTGGGGAAAAGATTTTGACAAGGTTGCATGGCAGAGACTTGTAATTACTGGGTTTTTCACAGTATAACCTCTGGACACTAGTATTTTTCAGAATATGTGGCACTGCAGAAGATGTTGATCTTAATGTACCCCCAAATTTCCTTTCTTTATTCATTCATGGTATCCTGAAGCCACACATATTTCAGGTTTTTGTTTACCCCTCTCCTTTTCAGAAAAGTTTTAGTTTGTTATTATGAATGTGATCATCTTGTGTTTGTTCTATTCCTATTTGAAAAAGTTCCAAAGCAATAATAGAAATTACATGAGGCTGAGTTTTAAGAATTTAATTGGTTTGCTCTAAGTAGTACCTCACACTGAAAGATCTTGTTGTTGATTAGAGCTGCAATGAAATTAAATCCTGAATCAATTTATTAGGAGAGTTTGTTCAGCTCACCTATTGCATAATTGATACCTTTAACAGCTTTAATGTTGAAAAGCAGAACCTGAAGTGCTATGGAAAAGGTGGGATTCCCTATAGAGGCAATGGGCTGCAGTTTCTGGGTGCCCTGATTTCAGGCACCTTCAGTTGCTCCTGCAAACTGCTTTGAGAAGGGAACGCACAGAAAAGCTAAACCATGTCATAAACTTTTATAATTTCTCTTCCAAGAAAGGTTTATGTTTCAGAGCATATAAGATATGTGCAAAATCTACCAAGGCTGTCAGTCTCAAAGCAAATATAAGTATATGCATATGGCATGGGGGAGGAATTTTAAGCATTATTTTATTTGTACTATGTAAGCAAAATGCCTAAATAGGTCCATGGTTAAAATTCAAGTATTAAAAAGAGAAGAACAGGGGAAAAAAAGGAAAAGGGTCATAAATATATGCCTGTACATATAATTTAAACACATTTTCTTCAGTTGCTGGAACTGATGAATGTTCCTTACATACATTTTTAATCTGGCATCAATTATACAGTCTTTATTCTTACCTGGAAAATGTGATTAAGTAAAACACTATCTACCTTCATCTATATATAAAGTTATAAAAATGATATGATGCCCAGCATGTAGATACTGTCTAGAGAAGATGACCTGCAATTTGTATTTATGCCTTCCACTGTTAATTTTGTGATGCTTCTCCATTGTCACAGGCATACTTTTAGTTTTCTCTGCACAATTGAGATAAGACACTTAAATATCAACATAGCTCTGGTACTGAATTTCCAGTTAAACTCTGCATGAAATTGTTTTCTCAATAAAATTGTATAAATTATTTACAAGCATTCATACTCATTTTGTTTGGATTGTAAAAGCACGTAGGTGTTGTACACTTAGTTGATTTCACACTGTAAAGATGTGCTGGAGCAGAGTTATCTTCAGAGGTTATGCATTGATTTAAAGCAATTCTGCCTCTCACTGCTATTCTCACTGCTTGGCACAAACTGATTCACACATAAGATGATCTAAGCTATTTGTAATGCAAAAATGTAATCTCAAAACAAGGTAAATGTTCTCATTTATTTTTAAAATCCACTCCTATGTTTCAAGCCTTTTCTAAATTCTACCACTTTGTCAGATATTGAAGACATTTAAGATATCAAATCATTAAAGGTACAGCAGAAATCACAGTTAGAAAGAAATCCATGTAATTTGTATTAAAAACATACAATTTTTTAGGTTTATGATATAATACCCAATGGAATTAACGGAAAAAATGTAATGTTAATACCATAAAATATTGAATGTCAGAGATAGATGTTTTGCCTTTGTATTTCTATTCTTTTATTAAAAATGCTGCCTCTAAACCAACAAAAGTTAAACAATGTTATATATATATGCAACTATGTAGCTTTTTTTTGCATTTTTATTTTGTATGTACATTGTTTTTTACACTGAGTTTAGCATGTTTGAAACAGCAAGACAAAAGGAAAGAAGGAGCAAACCATAAGTTATTATGTCTACTGTAAATAACGATAGTGTATTTCATGCTTTTATATCTCTAATTTCTTAGTAACTAATGCTCCCTTTTTATCACTGAGTACATCAGGTGAGTTAGAAGTGTGTAACTTTTGTGTGTGTTGTCTCTCACAGTCTTTATCTATATTAAATTATATTATCTGATTTGATCTCTTTTGCAGGACAAAAAGTTCTTTTATTTAATAAAGAATGAGAGGTGGAATATTATACTTTTCCCTTTAAATGAAGAAGAGTCCATTCATTTAAATAAAAATCTTGCTTTTTCTCAATATACTCCACTCTTACACCCTCACATGCAAGTTGTAGCATGTATCTGGTGTTTTCTTGGATTATTAGGTCTTATTGTCTCTGTCTACATAACCAATGCAAAAGAAGTAAAATGCCCTGGAAGGTATTAAAAGGGATAGTCTGGTGTGAGGCCAAATAATACAAAAGCTAGGATTATTTCAGTAAGAATAAAAATATCTGTAAAGTGAATTCAAGCATTTCTAGCCTGTGACAAAAATTGGTCCTTTTCTATCACATTATCTTTGAAGCTTCATCGTTATTCCCAAACACAGTAGATGTATATTATTCATCAGAATACCAGTTAACTTGTCCTATAATGACCTCAAACTACTTATTGCAGCAAATATCAAATTAATGGTTGTTCTCACCTGTTTTACTAATAGTTATAACTGTAAGGTAACTCAACAGATATTTTGTATTTTTACAAGGAAAATCAGAATGTTGCAAATGTGTACAAAAAAGATCTAAATTTTAATTGAAGGTATATGAGTGAGAAAAAAAATATTTAAACACTTTAATCAATATCTTGTCATTCTCAGGAGGTATCATATCAGTGGGTCCAAAGAAAAACTCTGAGTTATGAAAAGCAGAGAACTGGGATAACCTTACAAACTTCACAAGAAATATGTAACATTTAAAATATTTTTTTTTTAAAAAAAGATATTTAGGTATTTAATAAAGAATTTTTCTTAATATTTTCACAGTATATTATTACACTGACCCAGTGGATTTTTTCTTTAATATAAATCTTTTCATCATAATTTTGAATGAAAATATTAAAAAAAATCCTGGGACAGAAAAAATATCGTATTTTAATAGTTTTGTTAAATTTTATACGGAAATTCTTTCTAGTGTTTGTCTTGCACAGAGCATTTTTGAGGGCCTGATGTGTTGTTGTTGTTATAGGTCATTCATGAACTTTTCAACTCTGCATACTCAGCTTCCATTCTAAAAGATGCTCCTGGCTACTGTAATATAGTCTATATATAACTGGTTGCTGTGCCTCTGTGTTCATAAACAGTCAGCTGTTTACAGCAGTGTGGTATTGCAGAGTCCCTCATCACTCATGACTTACAATTTATATGCATACTGCCTTGCTTTTGGGAATACTTACAAATGTGCTGCTTAGAAGTTCAGTTTGCTCCTCAGTTGACGTATTTCATAATCAGTGGATTATGAAATTTTCTATAATCATAAACAAAGAGTAAACTGCTGACTCTTTGCAGATGCTTGATTAAAAAGTATTGAAATCTATACATTACAATTTATATATATAATTTGAAGATGTAAATCAATTTTGCTAACAGATGAGAACACAGAGAAAAAACCCCTCTGAAATGTTTACTAAAATGTGTACATTTATAATGATTAGTTATTCTTATCCAATTCCTACATAGTCAGACATAAAATTGAAACCATTTTGGACACATTTGGTACAGATGTCAATTGACAAGCCTTGTCACATTGACAATGTCATCACTGTCATGTACCTGAGTACAATTAATTTTGCATTTCTGCATCAAATTTGTTGAAATGATAAATCAAATCCCTATCAAGTGGCCTTCACAGGAAAAGCCTGGTATAAATCTGACTGCATGCTATTGCCTAAATTATTTGTTCACTTTACATCTTAACTCTTACAGTAACATTTACCAATATTCAGTGAAACATTAGTAATGCCTGGTAGCACTGGAGGTGTGTTTCAAAAGCTACCCATATCAGGAGGTGGATTTGACCATGGATATTCCATATTACATGAATCAGGCAGACTACAGACTTGGTACAAGCTTCTTTATTCAAGTGCTGATACTAATAATACTTTTTATTTAACTTCAAATAATGGTAGGCATGGGAATTAATGTTGAGGGGAAAAAAGTGTTTTCCCAATCGGTCAAACTATATGAAATTTGCATGCTTTATGATTGCACTTAGTAAAAAAATAATTTCTTTAACTTGTATGGAATTGATGAGGACAGAACTTTTTATGGAAGATCCTGGTATATTTTGGTACTTTAATAGAAACATTATTTTTCCACTGAAGTTCAATAAGTTATACTCAATATTTACTGGAAATAAGTCTTGATTCAGACAAGTTTCATCAGGAACATAACTGCCTTTAACGCAGAAATTTAGACTAGAAAGCAAACTTACCAAGAAAGAATCATGTTTGGAAGATTTTCTTGACAAAAGCTTATAGAGAAGACAGATATCTCAATGAAGAATGGGTTCTGAAAATGAGTTTGAGTTACCAGAAAATATATGTGAAATAATAAAGTAGGACATTTTTAGATAACTCAAACTCATTTTCAGAACTTATTCCTCATTGAATTGTCTTATATATTGCTTATATTTCTAAATCACTTTTCTTCTGTAAGCCTCTAAACCTTCCAGGACCTTAATGTGGGGTATGACACAACAAACTCCACATTAAATCCTGGAATAAACCAGGGAATTTTTAAAAAAAAAAAAAAAAAAAAAAAAAAAAAAAAAAAAAGCTTTGTCAGCTTTAAAATTAACAAGGTCACACTATCACTGTGTAAATATTGAAGTTCTGCATATCTATCCAATAAATCTCAGTGATACCACCTAATAAAGCACAGTTTGTTGGCATGAATTCTGGTAATTTAAGGGGACTTGTCTCCTCTTGCCTGTACTTTAATTTTTTTTTATTTTATTTATTTATTTCCAATAATATCTGCACATATAAAAAGACATTGATGTTAACAGCTGGCAATAGTAATATATTAAATAATTTTTTAAAAATATTTCATTTTGCTTTTAAATTTTTGAAAGCAAAGTAGAAAAATAACCCTGACTTTTTTACCAAAAGACCTAATACTATTTCCTAAATGTACTCTTCGGTACATTTTCTTGAAAATCTCTTCTTTCTGAGCTCCATTAGATGGATAATTTAAGGTTTAAATGTGTAGAATAAGTTCTTTTCCTATTTTTGACCTTCTTCACATTTACAGCTAATTATGAAACTCCTTAGAATATTCTTCCTTTATGGCATTGTATCCTGGATAGCTTCTTTTGCATTACTTGAAGTCTGACCATTGAGTCAACTCCTGGTCTAAGAAAGCGGAATAATGGAATAACTTAAGCTTGACAGCTTTTTCTGGGTGTTCCAAAGACAGACTTATCTTGCCAGGTATGCCACACATTGTTAATTCTTTGTCTTGTTAGGATTGGTAGTACTTTGGTGCAACATCTTTAAACATAAATGGAATATTTAATTCCAATAATTATTTCCAGTAATTATTTCAAATACAGAATCACACTAGGAAGACATAGAACTGTTACAAAAGGAGGAGCCACTAGGATGATTAAAGAGCTGGAGCACCTCTCCTATTAAGACAGGTTGAGAGAGTTGGGGTTGTTCATCCAGGAGAAGAGAAGGCTTCAGGGAGACTTTCCAGTACCTGAAGTGGACTTCTAGAAGGCTGGAGAGGGACTTTTTACAGGGAAATGGGGAAATGGTTTTAAGTTGACAAAGGTAGATTCAGATTGGATATTAGGAAGAAATTATTTACTGTGAGGGTGTGAGACACAGGAACAGGCTGCCCAGAGAAGTTGTGTATACTCTATCCCTGGAAGGGTTCAAGGCCAAGATGGATGGGGCTCTGAGTAGCCTAGTCTAATAAAAGGTTTTCCTGCTGACAGCAGGGAAGCTGGAACAAGATGATCTTTAAGGTCCCTTCCGTCCCTAACCATTCTATGTTTCTATATTTAACAGTCAATAGTAACAGTAATATGAGGATTCAATGCTTAATTTCAGGTCTTGGAATTGGTTAAAGCTTGGTTTTATGTGTATAGGTGGGTTTTCATTTAAATATATTAAATTCATGACAGAGAAGAGACACAACATCTTTCATATTCCTGTTCATTCTGCCCAGTTCTAAGATCATAAATTTATATTTATTATTTGGTATTCTTTCCATATTAACTTCAGATTCGGTAATGAACACCTATTTGTTAAGAAGATAGCTAGGATAAAATTTCCTGTTCCTACAAAATTTAAACTCATGAGAAAATAACATATTCTTAGCTAATATAAGGTATACAGGATAAGCAACTAAAAACCTGTAGGGAAAAAAAATGTCATTTGGTATAAGATTTTCCTTATGCAGTGCATTACTGTTCTATGAACTCTTCTTGAGTGGTTGATGTTCAGCTGCCAAAGCCAAGAATATTCTTTTTCCCAAAGAGCATTAAATTTATCTCAGCAGATTGTCCAAGCAATTCAATTTTGTTAAGAACTGATGAAAATCTATCATTTGGCAATGATGGACGGATGTGGCACCTCCTTCAGTCCAATTTAAGTGCTGAGTATAGGCAGCAATGGTAATTCTTTTAAAAGAGAGGCACAGCAGTATGTTGTCTCTTTCTATTAAAATTAATGTTGAACCACCAACTTGCAGAATGGCACATCCATCAAATAAGAAATCTTAATGCATAAGCAACGTGTCCATCAATTGTACACTTAGTTTTCAGACTACCTTTGGTAGGACAACCTAAGACCCTTTTATTTCTTTTTTTCTGAATGTATGTCTACTCACAAGATATGAAGAAATATTAAGGGGTGTCCTAATGGCAAACTTTCTTGATAGTATTCAGGTAAGGAAAACTAATATGAAAAGCCCTTATCTTTTCCTTTTGATGTTGACTCACTGACATGAGATACAAATATGCCTTTCCAAAGTGTTCAGTCATATTTTTAGGGAGGTATGCATAACTAATATAAAGATGTAGCTAGTAACCCATCTCACACCAGTTATATTTGAAAAAAACCCTATACGTAAGAGAATCTGGAGACTATATGAAGTATTTCGTCCTGCTTACTTGATATATAATGTGTTGATGATGCTGCCAGTTACATACATTGCAGATTTTATCACTGCCACACATACTTCCTGCATTGTTAATATCCTCAGTATAGAAGATGCAGTAAATTTTGGAAAATTAACTTCTTTTCATGCTTTTTCTTCTTTGAGACAGTAGTCTCAAAGTAAATCTATAATGTTGGGACAACTGACGAATGATATAGAGGAGGATAAAATGCACTAAACAATATAATCACCCTTATACCTCAATTTCTACCTGATCTAGAAGGGACAATTTATCATTTTGAACTGTCAGTCTTACATTCTTTACTAGTGTTGTTTTTTCTTATATTTTAATTACACATAAGACAAACATGACTTACAATGACGCAATACCTATTAACATCGGCTATTTCAGACTAAGAATTTTTTTTAAATCTGTCTATCACTAGCTCATGAAAACACAAGATGTGTTTAGATGGCACAGAATAGTACTTGAATAGTGTCAGAGTAACTATACCACATTCATTTGACATTTCTTGGCATATGGAGAAGGCGTATTTACGTTCAAGTGCTAAATCAACCGATTTCCTTAAAATAGATAAAAAGGACCTTACTGTTGTTTTATAATTTATTTCATCACTTTTTTTTTTTTAATCTAATTTAGCTGTAATTTTTCTTATCTCCTTAAAGCTCTACAATAGCGCTCTGGCTGATGTAACATGTCTACATAACAGTTCTCTTTCAGCAAAGTATTTGAAGTGTGTCTATATGTTGAAAAACTAACCATGTCCTCACTTGCCAGTGGTTGTTTAATTCCCATTACATTTGTGTTTGAAGGACAGGGTGGGTTTAAAAACTTTGAATGATAGCATTGGACAGCTGAAAAGAGTTTTAAAAGAAAGACATTTTTCATTTTCTTAGTTTACTTAAAGACAACAGCACTTGATTATTTGTCACAGTTCAGTTAGCTAATTGATATACTGCTAAAAGTGATGGTAAGCATTGGGAAAGCCTATCTCAATCTGTTAATCACATTGGTTTGTTGAAATTCCACCAGGAAATTAATAAAACAGACTCAGACTTTCCATATATTCTGTTGTCTTACCCTACTTTCCCTGTGCATGATACACCAGGGACACTGCTTTACTCTTCATAGCCTGTAGCTATGTCTAGAGTTAAAAGGTCTCTGTATCATTTGTAAAGCCTTTTCCGTTTTCATATGACTTTTCATCAGCCTATGAAATAAAAATGTGGAGATGAAACTTATGGGATTTCAGAAACTCTTCATTTGGCATTTGAACACTAAATGTTCACTGGACCCTTTATTTCAAAGCCAAGAAAAGGTATTGCTATTATCCCAGAAATTTGTACAATATAATATTTTCTTTTTGAATGATGTGACACCACAGTCTTGCCCCCATTCCAATTTTGTATTTTTAAACTCCATTAGAAAGCATGTCGTAGATGACTCTGAGATTTAGGGCACAATTCACGAAGCTTTAAAGAGCAAAAAATAGGTCACCAGCCATTCATTATATGCTCCTCAGATGCTGGATTTAAAGTCAAACCTTCTTAGAAGATCTTCAGATGAGATTTTTTTCACAGAGATTAGTATCATGCCTTCTGAATTCTGAGCAGTAGAGCACTTTTTTTTTTTTTTTTTTTTTTTTTTTTTTTGTTGGAGGATGAGGAGTAATGGGTTGAAAGTAGAAATACAATTCTTGGATGAAAAAAAATCCTCCTGCTACATTCCCCCACTGAACCACAGATTTTTCTGACCAATAATTTATTGGATTATAACTCCAGCCAAGCCCCACATAGCCTCTTGCTTACTCCCTACCAGCAGGACTGGGGACAGAATCAGAAGGGTGCAAACTAAAAAAAATCATGGGTTGAGATAAAAGCAGTTTAATAGGGAAAGAAAAAGCCACGCTAACAAGCAAAGCAAAACAAGGAATTAATTCACTGCTTCCCATAGGCAGGAAGATTGTTCAGCCATCTCCAGGAGAGCAGTGCCCCATCATGTGTAATGGTGACTTGGAAAGACAAAATCCATCACTCCAAATACGTTCCCCTTTCCTCCTACTTCCCTCCCCTCTATATGCTGAGCATGCTGTCATATGGTCTGGAATAGCCCTTTGGTGATTTTGGGTCACCTGTCCCAGCTGTGTCTCTTCCCAGCCTCCTAGGCACCCCCTAACTTCCTCACCAGTGTGGCAGCATGGAAAGGAGAAAAGGTCTCAGCTCTGTGTAAGCTTTGCTAAGTAACAAAAACATCTCCGTATTATCAACCCTGTGCTCAGCACAAATCTTAAACACAGCTCCATACCAGCCCCTGTGAAGAAAATTAACTCTACTCCAGCCAAAACCAGCACAGATTAGAAGAAGAAAATAATTCTATGAAATTCCGTGTAAATATACATAACTGGAACTAACAGGATATTCATCATACGGTTTATCTTGGTATTATTTAAAGCATGATAATAGTTTATGATAATATTGCTACTTATTTCTGTCTCCTAATCCTTTTTTTTTTTTTTTTTAATTTATTATAATTAACAGAGTATAAAAAACTATTGATCACGCTTGATTTCTCAGAGCTTTTTTACTGCTTGCTAAAACTAGGCCAGTAAAATATAAACACCATGATCAGACATATTTCTAAACAACTATAAACTAAGATATTTCACAGAAAATTTAAGTCAGTTAATCAAACCTAAGCGACCACCACCCACACCACAGAGTCTCACACTAAGGCCAGATAGATCAGTAGAAAAATAACACCTTAGTCAAAATATAAGTCATCTGCAGACCCCAGAATGTAAAGTGGGAAGAATATTATTGTTAAGGAGAATCTAGTTTTAGCCACCGTCTGATGGACAAAATCAAAACAAATAACATGCACTAAAGACCTGGCTCTAATTTAATAAGCAGCAATAATAAATAAATTCTAGAGTATTTCACACTTGCCTCTATTTTTTGAATTAGTGTTACATTTTTTCTTCTCTTTAATCATGAAACATGGATGACAGTAAAGACTTTCATGAACAATGCATGAACTATTGGCAAGGAGTAGAGGACAACTACTATGGCAGAATTAGAATTCTATTTTAAAGATGGGAAAATCTTACAGAAAAAAATAATTGAATAAATATAAAAAAATATATATGTTTAAATAGACAGTATAGAATATACTTCTATAGTTGATTTTGTTAGATTTCAGTTATGTTTTATTTTTATGAAGCTAGCAAGAGAAAAAACTGAAATGTATAAATTCTGAAAGTTCAATTCTATAGAAAAAGTCAACAAAATATTGTTATAGCTACATTTACAGGCTTTGAAAGTAAGAACAGATATAATTTGTTTTAAGAATCTAATGTAAATTGTTATCATATACATTGGAATACTTGTTTTCCACACTTTGACTTTCACTATTTTACATTTCCTTTCAGAGTGTCTTTTGAAAAGCAAATTAGAGCAAATGGATAAGGAAGAAGAAAATAATAAGTTCCCAAACCAATATAATGAAAAGGGGGGAGGGGAAAATAATTTTCCAACAACAGTTGGAAAGTCAACAGTTATAGATGTTATTTCATTTTTTTCTCAGTAAAATATCTTGAGGAAAAACAATCTGTGTATCAAAAGTTATGGAAGTTCTTACTTCAATCATATTGGTTCTGCAAAAATAGTAATGCAAACCCATGATTTTGAAATAGCAAAACTGTCTTATAGTTGAACTAATAAGACAAAAGAGGGCAATTCCCTCAACTTCAGTGAAAATTAAACTTTGAACAGAGTTCATGTGGGATACTTAAAATTCTACCGGAGGAATATTGTTTTGACTGAGCCAGCAGGAGCCATGTTCAACTTATCTCAGCTGCCAAGTGTGCATTTTATGACCAGAGAGAATTTTTCCTTATTTTAATCTATGGAAAGTTCATGAAGTTTAGTATCTCTTAGAGAAAGCAACAAATTACAGTAATGGATCCAATCAGTTCTGCTCTACTGCACTTAGGAAGGAGATTTACTTCATAAAGATCAAGTAATATCTTAAAATGTGTTTAACTTGAATCTCACATAGTGCATTTATCCATAAATGATACAACTCCTCTATTTGCAAAAAAAATGAAAACCAGGTCCATCTTAAAAACTTAGCACTGTATGTATCTGTGTCATATTTTCTAATAATACTTCAAAAAATTGACAAGTGGTTTTAACAGTGCTCTGTTTTTCACTTGGCCGTAATTCTACAAAGGATCATTGAGCTCCGCAAAAGGATTTGAAGAAGAGAAGTTTCAAATAGTAATTTCAGGTATTTGAAAAAGAAGAATTTATGCTGGACCCTGAACATCAGTAAGATTTTAAAAGTTATTTACTTAACCTAAAAATTCTGCTAACAACATATCTGTAAATATTGTAACCCAAGAACCTTTTTAAATCTGTTGTCATATCCTCACCCATCCTTTTCAACAATATTAGTTACTATTTTTACTTTTACAAGAAGCTCACACCAGCAAACAATGTAAAAGAGGAATCAGGCACCAACACAGAGAGTGCTTTACTCTCTGATCCATATCAAGACAAAAAAAATCTTACTGGTGTGGTATGAGCAATTTACCAAATGTTCATATTCAAATCATGTGTTAATTCTATTTAGATTTAGCTTTAATTTATTTAGGAATCAAATCTATCCCTGCCTAGAGATTTTCAATGAGAGTTGCATTAATCTCTTAAGAAGGGATTAATAGCTGTAGACAGAAGTACTCATCAAAGTTAATTTTAAAATACTGGCTATTATATTAGTCAAACTTAGCAAATAGAATTACTGCCATTCATATCCTCCAGAAATCTTTCTCAAAGGATTCCTCCTTGTTAAAAGAGTTATATTAAAAAAAGTACAGAAGAAAAATGTAGGGAGGAAATAAGAGATTGCAATCACCATTTTAATTACTCTATATAATTATATATTGCTGTAGTTGTTTATAAAGTCTGGGTTTTATAGGAAGCAGGACCTTTTTTTAAAATCCAACTCTAGTCTTGTGATAACCATCATTACTTAAAATCTGAAACATGTGCAACTTGCAATCAGCTTGATCACTTGAGATATATACAAACTCCAGTCTCAGAGAGAGAAAGAATTAAATTTCAGCTTTATAGTGATGCATGGTTGTAGTGCTTGCTCCAGTGAATTGGTGATGTAGGCATTAAAAGAAGATTCTCTCGACAGTTACAGTCTTATCAATGCCTACATTTTCATCTCTTCACTTCTGATTTACCCTCTGAATGTCTGACTTCAGACAAGCCACCAGAAAGTGTTAAAAAACAGTCTAACTGGGTTAGATCTAGATTAAGAGACAGACACTGTGAACATCCTGCAGGAGACAATTGTTCTGTGACACATCAGCAATGCAAATTCATATAATGTGGGTAGAAATCTAGACACGTTGAAATTCACCTACATCTGCCTTTTCAGAAAGAATAGTGACCTCAGGTAGACACAAGGATCTATGGGATGCTCTGAAAGGTCCCAAGTATGGAAACCATAATGTCTTCAAAAGCAAGTGTGTCTGACTGTAAGAGAAACACAACTGGAAAAGTCCTTTTCCAGTGCTTGTGTACTTCTGAAGTGTCTTTTGAGAATCTCAGAAGTGCTATTTCACAGGAATCTGGCTATGTGATCCTGTTGTTTGCTCCCACCCGACCTGACGAAGGGCAAAATATTTGGCATTGTAAAATTTTTTCTGCCAAGAGGAATAAATTCTATGCGCTTATTATATCTATCTTGATACTCTGATAGTCTACTCTGCTCTCATGAGACCCCATATTGTATCCAGCTCTGGGCCCCAAAATAAGAAGAACAATGACCGTTGAAATGAATCCAAAGGAGGGAACAAATGTGATCAGGTGGCTGGAGCACATCTATTATAAGACAGGCTGAGAGAGTTGGGGTTGTTCAGCCTGGAGAAAAGAAGGCTCTCGGGTTCCTTGTAGCAAGGTCCAGTACCTCAAGGGGCCTACAAGAAGGATAGAGAGGGACTTTTTATAAGGATAAGTATTAACAGGGCACGGGTAATGGCTTCAAGCTGAAGGAGGGAAGGGGTGCTTTATATTAATATGAAATTATTTACTGTCAAGGTGGTAAGGCACTGGAGAGGGTTGCCCAGAGAAATTGAGGGAAGTGTCCCTGGCCACGGCAGGGGGGCTGGAATGAAATTATCTTTTAATTAATGAAATTACCCTTCCTACTCAAACTATTCTATGATTCTATGATTTCCAACTCCTGTCATATATTTACAGGTTTGTATAGAAAAACTCCTAAAATTAGATGTTTTCATACCTCCCTTCCTTGTTTGTTGATACCATGTTGGAAACCGTGAGATCTTCAACAGCAAGGGTATCTGACTGTAACAGAAAAACAACCAGGAAAGTCCTTTTCAATTCAAAAAAAAAAATCAAACAGGATGCTGTTTGGCTTTCTTGTTCTTTGGGATGATTAGTGTATAGCACTCTTAGTGTATATAAAATTCAGGCTCCTAGACTCAAGATTAAAGTAATTTTAAAAGCCTTTTGACAGCCTTGGAAACTTAACCAATTAGAGTAGAGGCTATATAAACAAAATTTCATTTTAACAGATAGATATGTATGAGTAGAATTTAGTACTTACATACAGAGTTGATCAAGTTTTCCTTATGCTACCAAAAATGTTTATGTGCAGACCTGGAACATACACATGGGAAAGGTGTTCTTTAGAACTTAGAAAAAAAGCCGGAGTACATCCTTAACCTTCTGTCTCTCCTGTTCATGCTTCTGAAACAGTTCTTTAAAACCATTCATGCTACTATTATTTTTCAAATTCTGCCTGTAGGAGCTGCCACTTATTCTAGTTGTTTAATTACTTCAATTTCAGTTAATTACCCAGTGTATTCAATATATTTCTTATTCTATTTCCTCTTGAATGAGATTAAGACCTTGTAAAAAACTGGCAGAGGGACTGAAAAGCAATCACTCAATTTCACTTCTACAGGATAAAAAGAGGAAAACTTCAGACATGATTGTTACATTAAAAAGTACCATTTCAGAACAATCTCTTAGAAAATGTATGCAGAAAGAATCACAATTAAAATAGTATTTATTTTCTTTTCATGTGACTGTTCTTAATAGGGGTGTATGTCATTTTGTCAGAGATCTGCCAGTTAATATCTGAACTATTCCATTTTATGATGGAATCTTTTTATGTAGTATCAACTCAGAGTCACAACCACAAAATTTCCATTGCTTCTCTTTCCTCTTGAATATTTACAGTCATCCTCTCCAGCAAAAGCCCATATGCAGTTTTTTATGGGAAGTGTATACTGCTACTCTACATGTTTCACCTAATCCCAGACAGAGATCAGATGTATAGAATGAAGAGAGTTGTACATCTGAAATGAATTTGGCCTGATGATTCATGTGCTATTGGTTAACACTGAATAGAATCATTTGAAGGAAATTGCTCTGGTGGCACCAGGCCATTCAGACCATGGCTGTTGTATTTCATAGGTCTCACCCTCTAAGGATTACTTAAACCCTACAGAGAAAACAACAGCTGTGTAACACATTTAGCCTCCACTGTATAGTCATATCATTGATGTTTTCCTCTTTACTGCCTACCCACAAACCATTGTGCCAACTGTTCCCAAACCTAGTAACACCAGGAGGGTCAGAATGCATCTCGGGCTGCGGAGGGAAAGGGAGAATGATAAATTTAGACTGACCTGGCTGGACAGACTGTGAGAAGTCATTTTAAGCCCTTCTTTCTCAGGTCTTCTGCTCTTCCATCTGGGTTTGGTTTGTATTTCAGGATGGACTATCACTATATCTCAGCTTAGCAGAGATAAAAACCCAATTCTAGAGTAGGATTATCATTCACACAGTTGAGGGACTGACTTTTCTACAGCTTATCTCCACTTACTGCAATGCAAGCAAGCTCAGAATTAAATGTCATATCAGTAGCTAATAAGTATTACAAAACAAATTGACTTCAATGAAAGTGGGTGGTGGTCAGAGAGTTCCAAAAACTGTGCTTACACCTGAGAAAAACCTGGTATCACCTTAGAAATCTGCTTTTTGGAAATTCCTCATTTATTCCTACCAAATAGTTGAAAAAAAAGTTATCTCTTTCCTATCATAAGCAGCTTAAAACCAACCAGAAGCATAATACATTTCTGAGAAGGTAGAAGAGGTGTGGTAGAAAATAGTTACACAATAGCACTGAAGAAAGACAAATTTTACATGATTTTTCAGAGAGAAAAGTTATTTAACTAGAAGGACACTGAATACATCTCACATGTTCTGTAAGTGAATGCATTCAGAGCCATCCAGCAGAAGCTGAGCTTGATTCACCATTTCTTATCATTGGTTACTGTGACAAGCTCCTGGTGCTGCTAAAAAGTTGTCAGGTTCCATGTAGGCATGGATGTACTTTATGAATAAAAAAGTGTGTTTAATGATTCTACCATCCCACATATAATATGAACCAACATTGAGAATAGTAGATTTATTTTAGGGATCAGAACAGTTAGAGAAAAGAGACAACGGAAAAGATTTTGTAAAACTGAAATAAAATAATCACACTAAAGTACAAGGTATTGTGGTTCGGGTTTGATTTGACTGGTTTTGGTTTTTTTCAAATTCTCAGTTTTAATAAAAAGTTCCCTTTCTTCACTTTTTTTTTTTTTTTTTTCCCTGTCCTGTCCTGTCCAAATGCAAATATTAGATTATTGGATCTTATTAGTTCAGGTGACCTTACTTCATTAAGGACATTTTTGTAATCGACAATTAGCCCTTTTAGTCAGCGGAAAACCACTC
This sequence comes from Phylloscopus whistleri, assembly GCA_017589585.1. Lineage (NCBI taxonomy): Eukaryota > Metazoa > Chordata > Aves > Passeriformes > Phylloscopidae > Phylloscopus > Phylloscopus whistleri. The sequence goes on along the minus strand of JADMLD010001397.1, from coordinate 2,041,969 downwards.
AGCTATACTTACAGACTAGTTATTTTGAATTACTTCATCTTTTTCTTCCCTTGAGATCATGTTAAACTTGCTCATGTTAAATCAGCCTCCCAGGCATGCACACATAGAGCCCTAAGACACAGGAAAATGACTGGGATGGGTATATTCTGAGTCTGGCATACAAACAGAAACTCATAAAAACTATCTGCATTGTAAGGCCACATGAAAAGGAGCCACCCATCTGACTAGCTAACACGTTTCTGCATCTCTGCAGACAGCCAAGATTAGAAAATGTTTAACCACCACATTTTCAACAATGAGTCTATTCATGAGAATCAGGAGGGGATGCATAACTTCACCACAAAAGACTGTTGCACCAAGGCTATTAAAACAGAGATCAATTTACAAGGTACTGGCAGAGATTGGCTGAAAAGACAGGTACATTTTTGTGCACACCACAGGGTTGGGCAGCCTTCTCAAAGAAGAAACTTTGACAGTGGCTGACATGCAGTACGCTAAGATATAAGAGCATATATATAAAATATAACTAATAAGAACTAAAATAACTAATAAGAACAAGGAAACAAGTATTGTCAAAAAAGCTTAGCTTTTATGTTTCCAATGCAATCTGTTACAAAAAATTATTGTGTCTTTTCTTTATAAGAAGTCTATTTCAATTTATTCTTGAGAAGACACTAGTTTCATACTTCTGTGAGTATGGCAACTTTTTTCCCCATTGCAGAAGATTATTCTAAAATAATAAAATTTAAAATAAACAAAAAAAAACAAAGAAACCCCAAAACAAAACAAAAACCCACCACCACCAACAAAAAAACCCCTCAAAGCATTAGATTTCATAGATGGAGGCACAAGTTAAAAATTGAGGTCAGATTCTTTATTAAAAAGCCAAAACTAAACAAAAACAAAAACAAAAACAAAAACAAAAAAAAAAACAAAAAAAAAAAAAAAAAAAAAAGGGGGGGGAAAAACCCTCTCTTTCCTGCAATATATGTTTATCTCTGAACTTGTAGCTGTGCAAGTACATTTCTGAGTTGGTGATTCCGTCTGGTTGGACAAGATCTTTTTACCTTCTTAGATAGTCTTTCTATTGTGCTTCTGATGGGAGATTGTGGAGAAATCAGTAACCAGTTGTCTGATAGAGATATCATACAACTAAAACAATTTCACAAACACAAACTGCAGGTGCTAATGGCAAAGAGCACAAGCAAATCCTGGAATGAATACCCTCTGGCACAATTTCCATTTTCTTGAAACAGTTGCTGTGTTACTCTGCTCTTGCAGCTACTTCTGTGGGCAATATAAATCTGTACACGAGTCTGAAATAAAGCAACAAGGGGAAAAAACATATTGTATTAGATGCTCCAACAAGTTAAAGGTGTTGAATTCAGTGTTGAGATTCTACAATTTTTTAAATATGTGCAGATTTGAAAGCAAATTTTGGTGGAAACAATCTCTTTGCAATTGCATGTTACTCTATTTTGGATGTTGTTTCCTCCCTGCCATATATCTTTTTTTTTTCATAGAAACATGACATGACTTGTCACCATACCAGTAATATTGCAAATATAAACAAGACATAGTATAGATTTAAATGTGCATATGTGTACATGTACATGTAAGGTGGTGCAATAATTTCACAACCACTGTGCTGCCTTCAGGGAATCAAAAATATAAGAAAAAAGAAAAAGTTTTAAAAATAAGTCAGTACTTTTTAAAGAATGGTTTTAAAGAGAAACCAGCAGATTTTTAACTTTGTGATATATATGTCAGCTTTCTATTGATCATGCTGTGCAAATCATCCTGCTGGCAATCTTGCTTAGATTACTGTCAGGGTTGGAGAAGCATCATCCTTCATAGCAATGGGGAACAAAGAGGTATGGACCCCCTTATGCACTCAAAGGAGATCAGTTTATTGTAGAAATTGCACCCTCTACATACCTTTTATCTCTACCTGACATAACTGAAGCTAATCTGAGACTCAGCAGAAGGAAGGCACCCATTGACTGGCCCGGTTGCTGTGCTGTGTCCAAGCAACCCTTCACCCAATCACCTTTCTCCTCATACTCTGTCCATGCATCCCTCCAGCCTCATTTCCAACCGCCTCTATCCTCACTCGTAACTGCCTCTTATCCTTCGACTGACTTCCAACTGTCCAGGCTGCAGCTGTGCCTTTCCCATAGGGCCTTCTGGTGAGAAAAAACCTTAAACACTTTTACAATTATAAACCAAACCTTACACTTCTTGAAGTTTTTTTCTGCAATGGCACCTTATGGAAAAGGAATGTCCATCTGCATTCTTGAGGGTTTGTGTCGTTCCCTCTTGTGGAGAGTCCTAGGAGTCCATTTGATAACACAAACTTATAGCACCCTTTCAGACACATTTGCAGCCACTCTACAATATCATGGAGCTACTTGCTGACACATATTTAATCCCTGTAGATACAGACACTCTTCCTCCTCCAAGAGGCAAAACCAACACTATCACACATTTTTTTACAATCCATCCTTCTGGTCACCTCTACCTGGCAGTTCCTAGGATAAGAGCAAAACCAGGAATATTTTATCCAATCTGAAGTCCCTCATTCCAAGATGTCAATAAACTAACAGAAGATCATCAAATCCTCCCAAGATGGCTGGAAGAGCTGGAGCACTTATCCTGTGAAAAGAGGCCAAGTGTCTAGGGCATATTCAATCTGTAGAAGAGGCAGCTTTGAGGGAACTTAATACTTGAAGGATGTGGAGAAGATGGAACTGGACTCTTCACTATGATGTGCGATAGCAAGATGAACAGGACTCTTCACTATGGTGTACAATAGCAAGATAGATGAAAGATAGGTCTAAATTGAAACAAGAATGGTTAAAACTGTCTCTAAGAATATTTTTTTCTCTGTGAAGACAAGTGTTGGAAGTAGTTACCATTCATTAAAGTTAAGTAGTATTTATGTTTGGAAGCTCTCAAGCTCAAACTAGATTCAAGTGTTAATTTCATATCCACTGCTTTGAGCAGAGGCTTGGCCTAGAGATCAGCTGAGTGCCCTCCCAGCATGTATTATCACAAGATCTTATGATCTCTAATGAATGTGACTTAGGTATTGATATTTCAAGCTTATATTAATAAAGAAGACAAAAGAGTTTTGATCTCTTAATTTTAGGTAAACCTCTCTTATTTTCAAAGCTTCAATTATATGATAATATGCAAACATAAAAAAACTGAGCAACAGAACAGCTGAGGTTTCTTGTGAAATTCAATGTTAACTACCATTAAAACAAATACATCTATAATCAAGTGCAAGCATGCTTCCTTTTGCCTTTCAGCTTTTTGTGCCAGATGTACAGCCTTGCTTTTTTGTTCTGTGAGAGGTTTCTTGGATGTAATCTGGAGAATGGTTGATTGATATAATGTTTATTTCAATTTGAATGTTGTTTTCATATTTAATTAAAATGAAGCATTAAATTAAGTATTAAGCCTTTTATTCAATGACTGCTGAAGTTCATATTTTTTTGCTAAACTTTTCATTTGTGTAGTTCTTATTTCCTTTTTCTCCCAGTAGTGATAAATTTTAGATTTCGAGAGTAAGGGGACATTATGAGTATAGTGTGGCTAACACCTGATCTTCAGTTTGAAAACAAATGCTGAAATTATAACGTCTTGGGTTATGGAACAACAATATGTATTCTATTTCATCTGTCAAAAGCAGTTGGGGAGATGGTTTTCTTTATCTCTTGTAACTCTGGAGGGAGGGGGGCGGATGCCTTCTGATAATGGGCCAACTGTTAAAACCAGGTGGGGCAGTGTTTCTTATCTCTTTCACTGCTTGTCCTCCCTCCAGGGGGATATTTTTTGCTATTAAGGCCATTAAGGCTCACCAAGGACAGGACACTTTCCATCATCCCATTGTGAAGATGCTCCACCCGGTGCGGGGGAGCCAACCATTCCTACCTGGATAAAAACTGAGACATAAGAGCACAAGGTACCTGGTTCCATCAGATTCCCGGAGGAAGACTGGACCCTTCTCACCATCACTGGACCCTTTTCTCTCAGGATCATCTCTGCTCCAACAGAACCACATCTGCCACTCCAGAAGGACTTACCTTCGGACTGCTACCACCATCTTTACCAACAGGGTGTTAGGTTGTATTATTCCATTTATTTTATTTTACCTTTTTTTCCTCCTCTCCTATTAAATTGTATCTCTGACTTGGAGTCTCACTGGTTTTGCTTTCAAACCAGCACATTTAAGAATGCATCTAGTGTTCTGAAACAGAAGAGAAGAAAGATAAAATAATTAATAATTTCCAATAAAATTATACTGCAAAGAAAAAAACAAGATTAAAATTTCTCTTCTTTTGAATTGGCATTTGTGTCTTTTGTATTTTACACATAAATATCATATGGAAAAGAAATGGAAAGAATATTTTGAGTTTGAAGATCTTTGAAAAAAGGTCTGATTATTTCTAGCATAATCATCTTGGCTCAAATTAATCAATATTACTGATGTATCTTTTGTAAGTGAGATGCTGATATTTGGAACCCTAAACAAAAAATAAACAATTTATTTTACCTTGTACCACTCAAACTACACATATCTGGATAAGAGGCTCTGAAAATCAGTTCTTGAACAAGTGAGGGCAAGAAAATCCACAACTGTTGTTTATTGCCAAGAAAAGACATGATGTTTACCACAGTAAAAGAATCGTTGCCCTAAGTTATTCAAGGTTTTCTGCTTGTTCGCAGTCCTTAGTTAACTAAAATGTTCCCAAAAAGTGATGACACAGAGCTATACAAATTCAGACTGAGATCATGCTACACATGTTTAATGAAGAACGTGCTAAACCTTTGGGACATCTTACAATGAGCTACAGTAAATCCTTTATGCCATGGAATGCAGTGTTTTCAACACTTAAAATGAAGTTTGGGTATGTTTGGTTGTGTCTTTATATGTTACAAAATCATGGTTGTCACTCTGGATCACTTAGTGAAATTGATTGTCCTGTAGTATGTTAGCCATTAGGTTAAGATGTAAATGCCCTTTTTGGGCCTTAAAATGTACTGATCTGAAAAGCAATACAGGCAATTTGGAGAGTAGTGGTGCAGATCTCTTCAGAATAACAGTCTGAACTATTTCCTGCAATAGGCTAGTATTCAGCTCTTTTATTCAAACTACATTTGCCAATGTACACCAATTATTTCCTGTCTTACAAATAATTTGATGTTCATATTACTTCTCAAACCATTTCCAGTTCTCTATGCTGTTCTCCTCGTCTGAATAAGGAAAGCACTATTCATAAAATATAGCCTAACAAACAGTTAATAATACCAATCTGAAAAGTGACTCTTTAATAGCTCCTATTAAGGAAGTAAAAACAAAGTGATATAATCCTGCTATTCATGACCTGTTCATGAATAGCCAATGAGGGTGATTGTAAGAGAAACTGTAAGCTGATGGCTAGTGGCTGGGGCTCATCATAAGTAAATAAATATACAGTGCATGTGGCTCTAACACACTTTCCCCTTCATGACTTTGGACTGTAGTACATTTTTCTCTCTTCCTTAATCCTCAGTGACTTAAACACAACAACCACATATGCCATGAACAGCAACTCATTGTAATAGCAGGTGATGGGTGTGAGCCAGATTTGTGTAATGTCATTGATTCTGCTATTAGGATAGCAGTTATATAAAACTTAGGAGCTTGCACTCCACCACTCATCTGCAAGCAGACTTGTGTGCTAATGTTTCTATCGAGTCACCAGGAATGGAAGATCTTCTTAGAAATGACTGGTGTAAAACATCTTCATGAAAGAATAAACTGGTTTGGAAGAGATACTGCATACCTGCTTGAGAGTTTTACCTTTTCATATTTCTACTTTTAGGTATTTTTAATTTCTTCATTTTAAACAAAATCTTTTCCATGATAGTTTACTGGGTTTAAAGCATAAATGATGCTTAAATCTTTGAAATGGCATTACAAGTTTATTCTGATTTCATTATTTCCCCATTCATAGGGTCTTTATTTAATGAAAGATATTAAAAAATACAGATTCTTGACTTACAGGGAGTCAGTTCAGACAAATGTTTAATGCTCAAACAGCCACCAGGCACTGGAACGCACACCATCTGTTTTCTTCCATTCCCTGTGTTTGTATAGTCAGCTTTCCCAATGTAATCAACTTATTCACTAGGAAAATAAACTGTGATCCCTAACTGCCAATTCTATTTGTCCATCTGTCTACCTATCTGTCAGACTATATCTGCTAGAAGGACTTAAAAGGGTAAAAGTTTTCTGAATAATTTTGAATACACACAAATAGAAAAATCATTCCATGATTACCATATATTTTTATTTTCCCAATAAAAAGGCATGAATAAATCCTTGCAAGTATTTTACAATATAGATGGAAAATATGTGTAAATAACCATACTGTAATCTAAAAATATCGAGGTCCTGAGCAAGTAATTATACACATTTTTTGTCAACACTTGTTGCCAATTAACATGAATAGAGAAAGCTGGATTGGTCTATTACTTTCTAAAATGAGTATGACCAAACTAAAAATTAGGTTCTGAACTACATGAATAGTTAATTTGATTCCTTCAGAATGCTTTTTGCTCAAAATTAGTCATTCTGAAGTATTTTAGATGTTAAAGCACAAAACCAAAAAGATAAAGTTATTTCAAAATTATGTACTTCATTTTAAAGCCTGTAGATCCATCTACGTGTCAAACTACTTTGTGCTATAGATTATTTAATGCAGACCATAACCTATAGTAACAGATTTTGATTTTTACTACAATCAGCATTATAAAACACTTTTGACTGTTGCTGTGGTAATTTCAGTGTGCATTTTGCCTTATTTCAGCACAGTTCCTTATTTTCAATAAACTGCAGCTGAGATCTTAGAATAAAATCTAAGGGCAATTTTTTTTTATATTATTTTACTTAATTTGTATATATCTAACTATATTTAATTATGCACTAGTAGCTAGACTTCAATTTTTCATTTTAGCTTCATGTTAAGAGTGATTTGTAAGTACCTGATAGATATGAGGACATTCTGTCTCTGGGGAAGTATCAATCCTCAAACCAGGATTCTCTTGCAGAACCTAATGTATTATTACAGTTATTATAGTCCTGTGAGATACAAAAGATTTATTGCCACTAGCTTTGTGGGTTTGTGGACTTGGCAAATGATGAAACATCTTCCACTGTCTTCCATTACCCACTGCAGACTTCAGCAAGACAGTAAAGGCTGGAATCCTTGAATCACATGGATCTTGAGTGAGCCAGTAAAGCCTGGGTTTAAATCCATACATTTAAAATAATGTGAATTGCTATTTATTTTGATATCCAATTTCCAGGTTTTTTTTGATGTTAGTGTCTCTGCAGCAGTTAGGGCTTGGTTAAAAAAAAAAAAAAAGAAAATATAAATAAAAGTTGAAATGTATAACCATGGGCTTGCTCTGCTAGGACTAGGTGCCTCTTAAAAAGGTGTACAGGTACTGACTGCCTTCAAGAACAGTTAGAGCCTATCAACATATCACAACTAAGGAGAGATTTTATTAAAGTTTCCTTTTTTGTGTAATTAGGCCTTTAAAATAGCTGCTTCAGATGTTGGTAATGTAAGCATGAAAATAAATATTACAATAGAAGCCCTCAAAAAACAGCTTCTTTCTGTAGATCTGGCAAATTCGCATCTGTAGAGGCAAATGTAAGTTTCTATTTAAATATATAGCATATATGGTAAATTATATTCCTTGTTAATAATAGCTTCAAGAGAAGTCTCTTATTAAAATAGTACTGCTCTTGGCTGAGACCAAAAGGAACATGGATGTAACCCACAGAAGAAAGCAAGCAAGAAAGTAAGGCCAGATTGTGTGACATACGGCATGGCAGTCACTGTAGATATCAATATAACCCCCGTAGCACAGATATCAGCATTGACTAAACATCTTAATATTTATTCATTTTCCCAGACAGATTTCACAGCCTGACTCTACTCTGCTGCCACAGATACTGTCCAGCCTGCTAGTTCACATGTGCCGGAAGTAGTGCTCATGCCTTGGGGAAGGATGGTTTCTATCTTCACAGTAGAAAACTACTTTTTCCCTTTGAGGATGTAGAGTTTTTGATTGGATTGAATTGTCAGAATCTACGAAACTAGAACATTATTTAGAGGAGTCCAGCGCAGGCACACAGACTAACACTGTTGGCCATACAGAAAAAAAAAAACAAACCAGAAAACAAAGGCAGTGAAGAGCTTCAGACATTTATGTCATTCATTGTTTCATCTCCGATATTTATAACAATGAGATGATTCAAAGGTGTGGTCGTATATTTAGGGCACATGATAAACTACAGAAGGTCACTCTCTGAAATCAATGCTGATTAACAAATGATCCCTCAGATATTCCAAATTCCTTTAAGTCCCATACACTTTTTTTCCGTCTCATTATTGATCATTTAAATGACATAGTAAACATTACGAAAACATATATCAGATTATTAGGTTAAAAATCCCTCTCAAAACCCATGACTCGTGCTTAATGCAGTGATAACAATGAACAACTGAATAATTCTAAATAATAAATTACTTAACTATCAGATAACACCCTTGGTTATGTCATAGCTAATAAAAATTTTGGGCAAAGCAGCTATTTGGAATGTGTCTGGCATGGGCCAAATATAAAACTCTTTCATCATCAAAACTGACTATTTCAAATGTAACAGTTGAATAATCTAAGGCTCTGCAAAGGTTTTAGGAGTTAGCTCCTGTGATGTGAAAAATAGGACTGAAAATAGAAATCTATACCCATGACTCTCAAATTATTATGTTTCTGTTCATCACATAAAAGCTCACAGATTAAAAAAAATGTATCTGGTTGATATAACAGCAGCTTTTTAATAGAAAATTAGTAAAATGCAAGGTCTAATTAGTGTCATTGATAAGCTAAGTTTATGAAATTCAAAATTTACTCCTTTCTTTCCACGAAAAATTAATTTCAATTATTTTTTTCCATTTTGCACTTTTTTTTTAACTTATTGCAATTATGTGATTATCTAATTAAGTCGTTAGTTATCAAGGCAGTTATCACAACAGAATTGCATCCTGGGAATACATGTCTAAAACTTAAACATTCACATACAAAGATGCCTTTGTTATATGGCAAGGAAGAGGGAGGAGGTAAATGCCCTTCAAGTGAAAAAAAAAAAGAAAAATGTCTATAAAGTTCTAGTTGAGACAAGACTAACTCTATTCTTATATAAGTGTCAGAGTGAGGAAATATTTTAATAAAATCAGAAATGTCCACTATTATTTTTTAAAGTGGGCAACAGTGTTTTGTGCAAATTCAGATACCTTGTCAGTATGTGGGAATATTAATCTTGCAAAAATCACTGTCTTAGTTGTAGGCGTCTTCATTTGAACTTTACTGAGTAGGAGGAACTCCAGACAGATGACTGACATCTACAGACATTGGTGTTCTGTCAGCTGAATGTACCTGCAAGACCAAAAATTCACACTGAGGAAGACAATACAGGGCACATTATACTGCATGTGAAATTGATGTTTGTCCACATGTACACGTACATTCTCACGTAATTTTTAGGTGATATCTGTAAGCACCATTCAAATAAAGCACTTAAATCAAAGACTGTACCAGGCCTGTAATATGACTGAAATAAATTGAATTATTGTGTGAGATAATGGTATTTGCATAAGCAAAGGTAGAAACCCAGTGTAGGGTTTTTTTCCCTTTTCTCCTTTGACAAAGACTCAATACTAAGTTGAGGAAATTTGAACTTTAAGTAATGAATGCTTTTAATGGAAACTGACATTCGTTTTTCAATGCTTTTTGCATCTTGGCAAGAAAAATATAATAAATGGGATTGTGGGGTTTTTAATAAAAGAATGATACAGCAATATAAAGGTTAGAACTATAAGGACCCAAAGAAATTTGAGAGCTATTGTCTGTCCTAAAGTTCTGTACAAATTTCTTTAACATGGAAAAAAAGGGTAGAATAGAGAAAACAAAATGAAGTAAAGGATATCAAGGTTTTCCAGTGAAAAAACAGTGCAAAGGGTTTCCTAATGACCCACAGAAAAGGATCAAAATTCCACAGCCTATGCAACTTAGAACTGGAATGATAAAATCATTACTGAAAACATTGAGGAAAAAGATTCTATGCAAATTCATCAGAGACAGGATTTTGCTTTATAATCCAAGGTAATTTTTCTCATTCTGATTACCACTACCCTTGTTATTGTAGAAGAGCCATTCCAGGATGAATAAATATATATATATACCTATATATCTCAATATAGAGAGAGAGATCAAGACACTACAGCTGTTCAACCCTAAATATCTTGTGGTTTTTTTTCAATTACAGAAATTTATCAGATATTTTAGTCTTTATTAAGAGAGATAGATTAACTAAATAGCCAACAAAACCAAACAGGAATCAGTGTTAGAATCTTAAATAAGTAATTGTTATATCATATGTCTGCTGTTACCCCATTTTCTGATTTAGAGTATTTGTCAAGCCAGTAACAGATCACAGACTGAATCCAAAGTAAAGCTGATATTCATCTGAAATATTAAATTCTCCCATATACACATATTCAATTTCTCTCTGCTGCATTTGTGTGGTACGGCTTATTCTAATTTTTGTCCTATTCTGTGCTTATCAGCTGCATAGAAACATTTCACTGAAATACAAGGTAGTGTGCCCAAAATCTTATTCAACAGCACAGGGGATGTATTTGAAAGTAATTACTGATTTATTAAATATTCCAGACTACAGAGGTCAGAGGAAATCATATTCCTTTTACAGAAAAGCCATCCATTCAGTTGTTTTGGTGACACCTGCCCAACTTCTTCCATATATCTTACTGTCAATATTAGTCTCATTCGTGAATAGTGTGAAAAACTGTTACAAACCAAAGAGAAACTCTGTTTCTCTATTGTATTTAGGAAAGTGGCTGATGTGTTTAAAAATATAAAAAGCCAGAAAATTAAAGGCACATGCAACTCTTTTTGTCAAAGTAAATGTCATTCAACAATCTAGTGTGTCAAACAAGGATATGTAGGGCCAGGATCAGCATGCTGCAGCAATCATCTCTAATACCCACCATATGCCTTTAAGGATGGAAAATGTGACATGTGACAGATCACTGGAGATGAACAGGGAAGGATAATGGCTGTTGGAAGAAGTTCTTCAAGCTCCCTCCTGCTCCTCTTTGCAGAACAGGACTGTGGGAGGAGTCTGAGAAAGAGAGTGACATAAGAAGATTCTTTCATAGGCTGCATTTTTCTATTGCTAGTGTGACATTTTTACTAATATCAGTTCAATTCCTCCTGATCTAGAGCCAAACAAATGAATTTTAGGGCCATTTCATACTAAGCAGTTTTTAAAATGAAAAAAGAGAACCATTCATTTAAGAAAAACACTATTTAAGAAAAAAAGAAATTCTCTCTTTTACATCTTTAATTTTAAAATTTTCGTAGCAGAAAAAACCTACTATTGGAGGACAAGAGATAAGAAACTGAACGTATGTGTGATACTTGTTCACAGGTTTTTAATTTCTAAAAATACTGTGTGACTGTTGTGCTTCATGAAGACAAAAGAATTCCTATAAACTTCACAAAAAATCAGCTCTGCCCACACCTATAGCCATACATCTGTGTAATTTTTATTTTAAAATTACATTCTTCGTAGAAAGATTAGAATCTTCCCTTCAAAAATACTTCAAAATCTCAGAATTTCAGAGCAGTCAAGGTCTGGCAGGAGATTTAGTTAATTTTGAGCATCACAGCAGAAGAATTAATTCATAAGAGCTTACACATTGATGGAAACTCCCTACTGTTCTACTGACAAGATCTTCTTGTGCTTCTTCTGAGACTCGGGGGCTTTTTTGACCCAGATCTCCTCTGGGAAATTAACCTTTACCAATCCTGTGTGTTGTCTAAATATCATGCTTTTATGGTTTCTCTTGAGAAGTTTGAGAGCAACTGTGAGCTTACACTTATAATAAGGCTTCATGTTTTGTCTTGAAAGCATATTCTCCCCAGGAGTCATAACAGCCCTTGCTTCTAGGACCTCCTGTACCACTCCTCAACCTTTTCATGACAATCAGAGCTGTACCCTTAAATTTATGACTCTAACACTCCATGTGGAATTTATCTTAAAGACCAGAACAAAAGACAACCCTCAAAATGCAAAGAGAGTTGATGAATGCATTTCTAAGCATTCATTTTCTTCCAATCTGCATATAAATATGCATTGTTTCTGAGGTTAACAATATACAGCAGTAAACAGCATAAAAGACTGGGAATGCGTCAAACAGGAAAAATATGTGTTTACAGTGAATGTATTGCCTTTTAAAGAAGCACATGTTTGTGAGCACATGCAGTGAGACTCTCTTTTGCCGAAGTAGTGAACATATTGTTTCTCATTTTAAGTTGAGGTAAAAAGGGTGGCTGAAGGTAAGGTCTTCAGGTGATGTCACTTGTAAAAATGTAAATACCTGTCTGTAAAGAGGTCAAAAAAGAAAATCTCAGCCAAGGAATGAAATAGAGGCAAAAAGAAAACTGTGTGAATTATTGCATATTGGTGCAGGCTGTTTTGGGTTGGAAAGGATCTTTAAAGATCATTTAGTTAGTTCCAATCCCCCCACAGTTGACAGGGAAAATACATCAAGAAACACTGAATGATGAGAGCAGTGTTGCTGTTAACAGGAGAATTGATCCAAACAGGACTACTTCAAAAATAAAGGCCATATCAGCATTTTAAATTTTGAATTAGTAATGCAACATTTCTTCAGGATTTTTCACCAAATTATTAAAACCACCAGTGCGTCAAATAGTAATATTTTATCCTATATAGTAATACTATAATAAAAATAATACTTCATCTAGAAAGGGAACAAAACCAAACCAAACCAAACCAAAAAAAAAAAAACCCTCCCAAAAAAACCCCCCAAAAAAACAAACCCAAAAAAACACAACAACCTTAACAACTCAAAACTTTGAGGGTTTGTCTTGAAGGAGGTTGGGTGTAATTTGCTAAAAGTAGATAGGAACTGTTATTCTTGTCATAGCTCTCTTATTCTTCTGAGCTCTCTTATTTATCTTCTCTCCCATGTTCTTAAAGTAGCTTCCACTTGCATGGATGGTGAAGGACCACTGAGCTCACTGTCCACAATAGGGTCATCCCAACATGAAAGGACAATATTCAAGAACCATATACAAAACAAGCATGACACTTAATATTTTATGAAGTTTCTAATTTTTCTGTGCCCACAGAGGTAGATAAAACCAGAAAAAACCTAATATTCATATGCTAAACAGGACATCACTGACCAATAACCCTGTCTTCTAATAGGATAGACTGAGATTCAGAAAGTTCAGGTGAGTTCAAGGCATGCCAGGTACTGACACACTGCATCATTCACAAGACTGTGTCCTAAAAGCTATCTGAAATCTTCCAAGAGAGTCTAATTGGGAAGCCTTTCCCAGAGCCCAGCTGGAAAACCTGGGTGGGTTCGGTTCTTTAATCTTGATCCTTGGGAAGTCTGCCCTTCTACACACACAGAAGAGATTTATCTGTGTTGTGCCTAGGCACAAATGAAAGTCCAAGGTTCAGGGAAGTAGAGTATCTTCTGAATTGTTTTAAGTTTGCTCATCACTGGTTTGGTAACATGCACACCTACATTCTTCAGCAGGCCCAGCAGAAGATCTTTGCATGGGTACCTTGTGTGAAAAGACTGTGGTGAAACTAAGTACTCAGCTATCAATCAGGATGGTCATAATTACTCAAGTAATATGGGTAAGAAAATCTAAAAGGTCCAGTCATGAACAAAAGTCATTGCTCTGTTGGGCTGTATTGATCATCCAACAAGCAAAGAGATAGTCTTTTCTCCAAAACATAAAGCATTTCGATGAAAGTAAAAGATATCCATGTCTCCTCCCCAAGAGCTTGAAATATTCCAAGAATGATCCTCCTAAAAGGAATCAGTGACTTATAGCCATCCACAAACAGAAGTGAGCTGAAAGAGAGGTTACCCAGAGAACATATTTTTGTGTTATTGACATTTAGAAATACAACTATGTTCTATTTAGAAATAGAAATATGTTCTATTTACCTAGTAATGAAGCAATATTAGTATTCACTGTATTATGCAGACAAGGAGTTCATGAACATAAATGACATTTTAGCTGATTTTCTTTACTGGTTGAATCGACAACACTGAATCAAGGACATTCAGGCATTCCTTTTCAGGAAGAAATTTTGGAAATTAAAACCCCCTCATATCGGATCCAGTTTCGGAAGAAAACATTTTGGACTAATGACAAGCAGTTTAAATAATATGTCAAATATATGGACAATAGTATTGCCATATATTTTCAAAATACATGACAAGAAGGTGGAACAATGGAAGAAAATTAATGTATGAAGACTTTTATGAAGTGAGAGAGATGCAGAGCTGTCTGTAAAGAAAGGTTACTGACAGAAAAGATCAAGTCCAGTTGTAAGTTACTGAAAACTCTCTTTTGATCTTACATTATTATACCTTCCCACCAGCAGGACTCAAAAGGGAAAAGATCAGAAAATTCTTCATTAGCATTTCCTGTATGTGAATTACCACATGAACCACAGTTTGCAACAGAGTTCCAGCCAAAGAGGTTTTCCACTGGTGACATATTTGGCTGAAATTAATTACATCAAATTATATAATATTTTTCTAATCAGCATTATAAAAAAATTATACCTTTACTCTACCTCCAGCCTCACACCACTTCTTATGAAGGAAGGTTTAACTACACCTTCTGAACATAGCCAGGGATCTCTCAGTGAGTTCAAATTTGTTTGAAGTTCTCTCAGTGTAGGAATTTTATTGAATATTTGGAATTATAGAAACATAAAATCATAGAATGCTAAGGATTGGAAGGGACCTTAAAGATCATCTGCTTCCAGCCTCCCTGCCACAAGCACGGACACCTGCCCCTAGACCAGGTTCCTCAGAGCCCCATCCAACCTCACCTTGAACACCTCTGGGAATAGGAAGTCCACAATCTCCTTGGGCAAATAAAAAAAAAAAAAACCACAACAAACCACCAAAACCCAACCACTCCAATTCCTTCATCGTATGTTAACTGGGGAGGTGTTTTAGTCCTGTGATGAAGTCACTGGCTCTCCTCTGGACTCACTCCAACAGGTGTCCATCTTTCTTGTGTTGGAGGCTGCAGATCTGCTTGCAGCACTTCAGGCAGGGTCTCACCAGAGCAGAGTAGAAGGGCAGAATTAATCCCTCAACCTGCTGGCCATGCTGCTTTGGATACAGCCCAGGATGTAGTTGACTTTCTGAGCTGCAAATCCTCATTGCTGAGTCTTATTGAGCTTTCCATCCACAAATATCCCCATGTCTTTCTTCCCAGGGCTAATTTTGATACATTCTCCTCTCAGCCTGTACTTGTGTGTGGGATTGCCCTGACCCAGGCACAGGACCAAACCACTGAGACAGCTGGTAAATTAATTGCATCAATAATAACAGGCTTCCAATAAGCCCTATTACTCAAACTGTGAAATTTTTCCTTTTGTCTTTTATCTGTCACAGGAGCATGACTATAATACAGAGAATATGTGATCTGTGTCTTACCATTTCCCATTAAAAGTCTGAGGAACTACTTGTATTTGCTTCAGAACAAGTTATGCTTGTTTGGACTAATCCCATAAAATCAACACCGATGAACTTAAACAGACAGATGTCTGAAAGGCCAAAATATTGCTCTTTTGAGAAAGTGATAAATGCCAGAAAATGACAGAACATTACTTGCTGTCTTTTTCAATGGTAATCTTGCTGCTAGACATTAGTTTCTAAAGCAGAAGTTCTCTCTGCATGAGGGACCAGATCAGTCTTATGTTCCTTCTGAAACAACCTGCCTGTGATCAATGAAAAGGAATTCTACGACACCTTCCCTGTATTGTAGGGGACTGGGGGTGTATCAACACAAAATTTAATTTCAGAAAGAAAATCCTACATCCAGAAATGTTGTAGAAAAAAACCAAACCAAACCACACCAAACCAAACCAAACCAAAAAATCACCTTACAGTCCTCTAGTTTGTTTTCTTCAGCTTTTTTTTATTGATTTCTTTTTAGATTTGATCATATATCCAGATCTCACTTCTAGAATATCAAATGCAGAACTCAAAAAAGAGAAATGATCTTTTGTATCACATCTGAGAACTACATTTGCTTTGGGTTTGTGATCTCTTTTGGCTTTGAGAAGTGAATTTTTACACATGGGGAACAGTTTGAGCAGCCCTGGATGCCCACAAACATTTCTAGACACAATTCTGCCTCCAGCCACGTTCATACAGCATTAAATCTAGACCTGTTCCAGATTTACAGGGAAAAAATTGAATTTGATTTTTCTTTTCATTATAGATTCTGTTGCTTTGGCAGTAGAATGGGCCAGAGTGTGCTAACAAATCCACAGATGAAGGAAAGGAAAGGTTCACTCTTTCCATGCACATTGGGTAGAAAATATCATTCAGTAGTTATATTCACAGGGGAAAGGAGAACAGATGTAGAAGAGACATTTTATATCTTTGTTGCTCTGAAAGTTATGGTGATAACAGTGCCACTTATACATATATTTATCCCCAATGCTTACAACTGTGATTCACTCTAACTTTCCAACTGTTCAGGCATGTGGGTATTTGTTACAGTAGTGCAAGCCCATTGCCACTTGGATTTAAAGCACACATTTCTTTTTTATTTCTTTTCTGGCTAACAGCCCAAATCCACGCAGCAGGTGCTGTCTTAGGAATGTCACTGTCTAATAAAAGTACTGTAACATAACACAGAACCAATAAAAATTTCTTTACATAGACTTTGCTTTTCCTGAAAGACTGGATTCTTAATAAGACAATGTCTACAAAATCTAAGGAAGATGAAAATATAAGCTTTATTGCTAAGCAGATAATTTTTCTCCCTTGTTCAGACAATGAACTTAGATATCAGGTGACAGAAGCTGTGTGAGATTTGTACAAACCTTTCTCTGTCAGCAAAACAGGCAGGGATATGGGGAACCCTGGCATTGCATGTTGTTTTCATTATTTCTTGGTGAGAACTGTGACTCCATTCATGGTTGGATAAAGGATTTAATCGAGGAAAATACAATTAAAACTGGAGGACTGGAGTAATCAACAATTGTTTGGTAAAAGATTTGCAGATTCCTTTAATCTGTAAGATGTGCATGAATGTAATTTGTAAAATTTGAATGTTAGGATGCTGCTTTTATTTATCTGTTTTGTAATGCAGAGCATTTCCAGGCAGATTTAATCTGAGATATGATTTAAACACCCAGTACTTCATAAATCCCATATACACAAAACTAATTAGCAGTTCAAACAAAGGAAAGATTTCAGCTTTCAGCAATATTTTAGAAGACCTGAAACTGGGAACAAAAGTCATTAGACATCAGACTGAAATGCTGAAGTGCAGACACAACAGTATTTTCAAGCTGGATGAACAGAGAGTGGCATTACATCCCTAATGACTGTTTACTTTAGCTGCAGTTGCTATTCTAATTGACATTTTTATTTTTTTCAAAGACAGACTTTCAAAACAAGGTTCAGAGGTGGAATATGTTTAAGAATTTATAGTCAACAGAATAGGATACATAAGATATAAATGCATATGTTTGTTCTTTTAAAACTCTTTCTAGGTGTCTTGCTCAGAAAGTCTTTCAGCTCTCAATCTATTTTGGCTCTGCAAAATATCTAAAAAAATATCACAAGGTAAAAAATGTTGATTTTTGGTGCACAGAGGTAGATATGTTAAACTAATCACTTAAAAAGAAGTATAGTTTTCAGTGTAGTAGAACAGGTCATGTTCAAGTGCATGGTGGTTAATTTTGAGAATTTTTAACATAATGTGTTCCTTTTCAGTGCAATGCAAGAGCTTATGCAGACCAGAAAATTCACTTTTGAACAAGAACATTTTCTCTGTAAAATTATCGTCTTTTTACTTCCATATTAAAATTGCATTTAAAAATTTGCACCAAGATTTCAAACCACTTCAGAAACAGGAATTACATCTCAGAATGTGTTGACAAAATAATCATAACCACAATAAAGATGGAAATACTGTAATAGAGTCATTTGCTATATAATTATCTTGCTCATTCAAAACAAGAATCTAAACATGAATACGTAACTAACAGAAATCAGCAGGGCTTAAGCACAGTTAAAAACTAAAACCATACAATTTTCCTGATTCAGGGCCAAATCAATTAAGTAGTATCACCAGATTTTCACCGTGACCCATACACTCTATTAACAGAATTTTCTTCAAATTGTAACAAAAATCTGATAATATATTGGGCATACACTGGGCATACTTGCATACATGGGGTCTACAAGGGAAGAAACACAATTATTGCAATTCAAGACAACACAGACTGGTGGTCTTAAATTAAAATATTAACTGCCTTTGAAAGCTGTTATTATTTACCTGCCAAAGATAGTATTAGTCTTAAATATGTCAGAAAACATTACATTGGAAATCACTTCAAATATAAATCTGCATCAGCACTTAGCAGTTGTGGGTTTTTGGTTGGAAATGAAGAATCATAATTGTTAGTGCAAAAGTGCTGATTAATTCTGCTTTTCTTTGAAGCCTGTGTTTTCACTGGCATTAACTCTGAAATTTACAGCATATTCTTACTGGGTGCTTGATGGGGCACCCCTTTATTCATTTCCTTTCTTGGCAGAAGCAAGCAGTGTAAAAAGGAAACAAAAGTAACTTTCCAAAGACTAAGTGGAAATTGCTAAGACACTTCCATTTTTCCATTTCTTTCACACTCACTCTTTTTGTTTGTTGCTCTTTTTATCTTTACTTAGACAACATAGAGCTTTTTCTGTTCTACCTTTAATTAATGGAAAACAGTTCAGAGGGAGAAAATGCCTGCAGGGAAGGATTTACTTTCTAGTAAGGACTTTGCATTGCAAGTAGCTGACAAAGGATTTTGTTTTCCAGTGGTACCAGAAAATGAAAACCTTCAGTTTTAGAATACCTATATCCACTAAAAAATTTTCTGCACATATGATAAACAGAATTAATTTCTGCACTAGCTTTGCATAGAAGCTAAACTTTGCTCTCCATAATGTTGTTATTCCTACTATGATGGGACATAAACAAAGTCTCATCAGGATGAGAAGATGTCATTGTGCTAATTCTATATATTCCTCTAACAAAATCTAGTCTCCTGGCAATCGATTAAATAAAATAAATCTTCCCTTTTAAAAAGAAATGTTGGAAAGAAGTGGATACAAGAGTCAGTGAACAATAGCAGAAATGTCCCCACGTGGTGGAGCTTAATGATATGCGACATAATCTCCATCCATTATCACAAAACACATCATGCATGTATTATGTATTATTGCAGATAAATAAGTCTCCCTTATTTTTTAATTCTGACCTATGCTTTTACAAGTAGTCTGACCAGCTTGCAAAACATGTGACTTGTTTAGTGAAGCAGATGGGCAGAATTACTTCATAGACATATAAACATTAAGGTTATTGTAACTTTTAGTCAAATATTAATGCACGAATAACTTTACCTTAAAATCAAAACATCTGAGTACTTCATACTGCAAGCTGTGTGTTTGCACCTCTGCTCTGATACAAGGAATTGTCATTTACCCCCTTCATAAGTAAAATTCAAATAAACAGAATCTGGGCAATAGCTAGCTGAGTTAAATTCCTGTAGGACTGATCATCTTTCCCATCTACAGCTGTCATACATTTAAGAGCTATATTCTCCTGAATTTTATCTGATGAATATACAACTGTTATGTATATTATACTACTGATAAATGGACATTTATCTGAGAGTTTTTTTGAAAAATTTCTTTGTCATTTTATAAGCAAGTTGAAAAGAGTTCAAGGGAGTTGAAAAGAACCTGGAAAAATGGAAAGAAATTAGTTTGGAAGGAACATTCACTGTTAAATGTATATATGTGTCTGTATGGCTTTGTGCGGCAAGGTTTTGGTAGCCAGAGGTCTATAAGGATGCCTTCTGTGAGAAGCTGTCAGAAGCTCCCCACATCTGTGACACAGCCGATGCAAGACAGATCCATCCCTGGGCCAAGGCTGAGCCCATCAGCAACCATGGTAGCACCTCTGGGATGACATGAGGGAGAAAAAATTCGCAGCAGCAACCGCAGTGGAGAAAAGAGTGAGAATACGAGAGAAACAACTTTGCTGACATCACAATCAGTGAAAGCAGACAGGGAGGAGAACTGCCAGGTGCTAGAGCAGAGGCAAAGACCACGGTGAGGAAGCTGTCCCCTTGTCACCCTGTGTGACATCTGCACTAAAGCAGATTTTCTGGCAGGACCTGTAACCCCATGGGGGCCCCATGTTGGGCAGCCTGTTTCTGAAGGACTGCACCCCCTGGAAGTGACCCACCCTGGAGGAGAAGGAAAAGTGAAAGGAGTGGAAGAAATGTGATGAGCTAGCCACAAACCTGTTATACATCCATCTCTGATGCTGGCAGGAGAGGAAATAGAGGAAATCAGGAGTGAAGTTGAGCCCAAGAAAAAAGGAGGTGTGGGAGGAAGGTGTTTTAAGATTTAGTTTTTAATTCTCATTACCGTACCCAGATTTGATTTTTAATAAATTAAACTGATTTCCCCAAGTCATGTGTTTTGCCTGTGATGGTAATTGGTGAGTGATCTCTCTCCACCCATGAGCCTTTCCTTGTATTTTCTCTCTATGCAGCTGAGGAGAAGAGGGATAGAGCAGCTTTGGTGGGCACTTGGCATTCAGTCAGGGTCGTCCAAAACAGTGTCTATGCCATACTTAAGAAATAAATCACTTCCCTGTTTATCACTCACAGAACAGGCAGGTATTTAGAGGAAATTCGGTTTGTAGTGTACTAGGAATGTTATTAGTTTAAATAATCCACTGTTTTGGTATGGGAAAAGAAAATGTTCTTTGAAAATTTTAAGAATGTTTGTTCTAAAGTAGTTCACTTCTTTGGAACTTTTCTCCTTAAATGAATTTTTCTTCATATACTTAATGAGTAATAGTTAAGTATTTGTTAGACATTTGTAATTCTTGTCATTTTTAAAACACAAAGGAGATCTTTAAAACCCTGTATGAGGAAGATTTTTTGCAAATTTTTATCAACCTGCTCATTGAATTTAAAAAAACTTTTAGGCAACAATCTTGGTTGCTAACCAAATAGCAATATTTGGTTTTAAGAAATAATTTTCTTATAAAATTAATTAGAGAAGTGTATAAAACTTTAAGTAAAGGGGATAAGAGGAAAAAAAAAGGAAAAATAATCAGAGAAAGAAAAAAGAAGAGGAAGAGAAGAAGAGAGGGGAAAACAATGAATTTTAAATTAGCACAGGATGTTAGGGAAACTTTTTAATTCCCCATTGCTTTTCTGCAGAAATCCAGAATGTAACGGTAAAATATATATACAGAGCAGCTGTGGTAATTCAGGTTGTTGGTTAGCTTTGTTCTCTTCTCTTAGTGCCCAGGTTTGCATTTGTGTGTAAACAAAGTGAGTATCCTCCAGCAGTTCAGAAACACGCCCATTGGGCTTTTGTCTCTGTCTTTTGGGGAGTCAGGAGTGTTTGTGGAATTTTACAGGCTGCTACCAAGAGGTGGGACTGTGGTGATATGTGAGCATTTTTCCATCTGTTCCATTGCAATTTACCCAAATTCCATGCAGATAAAGAAGAGTTGTTACATCTGACAGACCTCCCTGGGCTGCACTATAAACAGCAGGAA
Organism: Phylloscopus whistleri; assembly: GCA_017589585.1. Classification (NCBI taxonomy): domain Eukaryota; kingdom Metazoa; phylum Chordata; class Aves; order Passeriformes; family Phylloscopidae; genus Phylloscopus; species Phylloscopus whistleri. The sequence goes on along the minus strand of JADMLD010001397.1, from coordinate 2,020,156 downwards.
AGACCACCTGCTACACAGAAACTCATGTTACATCAAAGCAGCAAGGATGGCCCAATCCCAATCAGATGGCAGCAGAATTTCTAACCACAGTATTTGTTTGGTAAGTTAGAAAAATTTAAAAAGAGACCTGCAGACTAGATGGAAAACAAACCCTTTCAAAGATTCTCCAGAGAGGTGTAAATATTTTTCATTAAACAAAATGAGTTTATAATTGATGTTGCCTGCTGTTCATCATTTATGTAGGTATTGCCCCCAGATTTCTTTCACTTATATATCATGGCTTCATTAACCTCCACTTACATGAACTAAAGACCAGATTCTCTCAGGCCATTGGAAAATGAGGTAATTCACTACCACTTACTCTATTCCTTAAATAAAAGAGATTTTCCTTACAAAGGAAAATATAGAAGTCTTGACAAGCAGAAACTGGGCCTTTCTTTATGTAAGGTTTTGTGTCTTGAAATATTTTTTACTGCCTTAAAGTGGAGTGACAACAAGAATAATGGTGATGTGTAATACAGTTTATTACTGAAAGCAGTGCTGAAGATGGTAGAATAAAACCATTAGAAAATAATCCATTTCACATTCTGCTTCCCAATATATCTTAAAACTGGATCACTGAAAAGAAATCAGTCTTTATTTCTGTTTTTACTGTTCATTCCATTATCTCTAAATAGGAGGATCATGTTCAGAAATGTTGTGAGTTATAAACTTGGGAATGAGGGTGCAAGTACCTAGGCATATCTCCTGAGCTACAGAGGAGTCATTAGAGAGTAACTCAAAAGCTTCAAGCTATTGCCCTATATTGGATTTACACCAACAACTTAGTGCAGAAAAACTCCTTATACCCTTACCAGTCCCTTGAGCAATCAAATCCCTCATATTTTACACCTGGACTTTTTAATGAATTGTTGCAATAACAGCAGGTTTGGGGAAACTGTGTTCTAATTAACATAATGTTGCACGATTTCAAACAGCTGTGTATAAAATGAAAAAAAAAAACCAACAAAATTGTGTTTTAATTTGTTCCAACGAAGGAATGAAACAAATATAATTTTCTAATTAGTTTTTTACTCCTCCCTCCCAAGCTGAATGTCTAATAACTGAAGTGTGGACAGTCCGAGTTTTACTTTTTTTGAAACAGAAACTTTTAAAGAAAGGCAAGGTAAAACTACCTAGAGCTAATAGAGTGGGAATATAAATCTCAACACCATATTTGAAGCATGGCCATGTATTCAAATATGCTTAAATAAGAATAATGAAACTTTCATTGCTATTGCAGTGCATGTGTTACTCCACCCTCTATTTTTGAGCTAGAAGTATTGTATAACAGAAGAGGCATGAGAAACCTTAACAATGTTGTTTGGTACCACAACTGAAGTAACTGAAACATTGCTGCTAAAAATGAGAATCCTGAGAGAAGATTGTAGAGACTCTTTAACAGTCCCCGAGAATTCTCATGGTTTTGTCATTTTGTCACATTCATTTCTGCATACTCCTATGTAGGACACAGAGCAATGAGTAAACCAAATTCACTCGTGTAAAGAGCTGCTTTTCTGAAATTATATCATTCCAGCACCTAAGCTCATGTTCTCATTCAAATGAAAGACATTTTCATCTCCTAAAATCTGTATGAAATATATATATTTATTATGGTTTCCAGATAAAAATACTTACCACTGAAGAAAAAGGAATAAATGAACAGAACTATTATGCTCCTATTTAAATTATTGTAATGTTATTTCATATAGCTAGTAGACAACAACAACAAAAAAAAGAGATCTGTCTTACTGGCTAAGTGTAGAGTAAAGAGATGCTCATTTTTTCCTATACATCTAACTTTCAGTTTCATTAAAAATAGCATAATCAAAACAACCCCCAACAAAACAAAACCAAACCAAAATCCTGTAAGTACTTAAGTCAATATCAATGAGGTTCAGAATGCGAGGAAGAGAGAATCTGTTTTGCCCCTGTGTGATCATGATTCAAGTTACAGTAAACTTGATATCCTTGTAAATTAAAGAATCTTAAGGTCTCTGATTTCAGACCACATGTGAATTGCCACATTTGATACAACTTTTACTTTGCCTTGGAAATACCTAACAAACGAGCTAGGATTTAATGAGGTTATTTCCCCTCACAAGGAGGAAAGCAAGGAAACCCAAGACCTAATTTTTATCTCTCACATATGCATAAATTAGGGGTAACATCATTTAAGACATGTTGCAACTAGGTACCTCTGGTACCTTGTAAGATAATAGGCTATATATTTTCCCTTATGGTTTCAGGAAGCTTTGTGGTATTAGGAGCACAATGTTTTTGGATGAGATATGAAGCAAAACCCAACTACTTGCGTTTTTTCAAGATTTCATAACATTTTTCAGGGGAGTCAAAGGTGTTAATTACAGTGTTCTGGCCAAATTAAGCTGCACATATAGTTGTAATCTCTCAATCTGATATTTCCTCTGAAACTCTACCTAGCTCTGGTTGGTTGTGCACTTCTTGGCCTATGCATTTGGGCACTATTGAGAGCTGAAGGCAGCAGCAGAACAGAATGTTTGTGGTAGATTCAATGATTTTGATCTGTGTTTACTTTGGAAAGCACCTCCAGATGCCTCATAAATATTTGGTTAGCATATGCAGAGATTTGAACCACTCTCTACAAAGACCACTGCCAGTTGTCAAAATAGGTATGCCTTTGTTGCAGGTTTGGTTTTTTGTTTTTTTTTAACAAGATACCTCAGATATTTGGTCTGTTTTTGAAGATTATTTTACCTTGCAGGCAGAAAGGTTCCTGAATCTATATTAAGCTTTTTTACTTAGAGGCCATGGGCCAAAAAAATTAACTGGAATGTTCTCTCTTGTGCTTGTGTAGGACTCCTAGGTTCTCTCATGCAGATCTTATTTTTGCTTGTTATACAAAATCTGCTCGCATTGATCTAGTGTTTGACTAAGAGTAACCTCTAAAATGTTCATGTATGCACAACAAGTAGGATCCACTAGAGTTTGGTGTTAATCACTGATGCAAATTCTGTATCCAAGAGTATCTGCATGGCAGATAACCATGTGATCACCCTGAAGCACTCTAGAATATATCAAAATCCTTCTTGTACCTTTTGAATAATAAGATTCTCTATTGGCATCTACAGTATTCCACATCAGTTAATCTTCATGCTAGTCATATTTCAGACATATATATTAATTAGATAAAAAAAAAACAATGCTACCTGGGATACTTGTTTGTTTTTGTTATTGTTTTTGAGGGTTTTTTAATTTTGTCAATTAGAAAAAATATTGATAACTACTTTGTTTTGAAGGATTTCCAATTCTTCATGAGCTTTTTAAATGCTTAAAATTATAGCGATTGATGCTAACAGATGTTATTCCATATGATCACTAATATTATGTGATGATTAACTTCCAAACAATGCAACAATATGTTACTTGAAATATTCATTTGCAGATGCTACAGAAGGCCATTAAAGTTCCTGACTATTCAAAAGAGTATGAGTATTGATATTAAATAAAAACATCTGCTGCATAAATATTCTAAAGCAGTCATTCCCAATTTATCCTGCATGTAAGGGAGGATACTTTTGTAATGAAGTTAAAGATGGTTGAACATCAATACCAGGAACTGTAGTCTAATCTTAAAATGAAGCTGATGACTGACTTGCTGACTGTCTTATAAAAAATTAATTGACACAAATTTACTTATAAACACAGCATGTGTAAACTGCCTTCATCTTACTAAGCAAAAAAAAAATCTATTTGGGAAATATAAATATTACTGAAAAAAATCATTTTTTGAATGTGATTGCTTTTCTGATAATTTTAATTTTGGAACTTGAAAATTTTGTCTAAATTGCATTCTTTTCCTTGTGTGTAGTTTTGCTCAAATATTTTCTGTGTTCAAAAATTTGAAAGACAGTTATCCCTAAAACAAAGAGATTAGTACAGCCTTTCTTACCATTAGATCTTAAAATGTCAAAAAAAATAGTACAAATATATTTTATAATTTAGAAATTACCCCATAACTTCATCTAATTAATGTTTACATTGTGAACCAAATGACAGAGGTGATTAGAAATAAATCCTGATGAAAACTGTGGAATCCAGCCTGAACATTACCAAAAATAAGTTGTAGACACATATTTCTTTTCTAAATTCACCTTCATATGTCTTTTTTATCATGTTTCCTTAGCCCATTATCTTGAAGAGAATATAGAAAATTCTCTCCTGAGCGATTTTCTTACTGTTGTTTCAGTTGGGTTACAGAAGTAAACCAAACGTTCTCTTTTCCTTGGGAAAGCCCTTGTCTGCTTCCTTTTTCTCATTTACATTGTACTTGGATGCTCATATTAGGTCAAACGCAAGTCAGCATTTGTTACAAACGAGTGTTTGAGATTGCTTAAAACGTCATCGGCAAGGGTATCAACAAAAACCAGACTTAATATTAAGCGACTGCACAACAAAGTTCTTTGGCAAGGTTCACTCTACTACTAACAGGACAGTTAGGGCACACCAAGGAAAAACAAGCAACAACAAAACTAAAAAAAATCTAAACAATCAAAACAGAAATTAACCAAGAACTGTCTAGGGGGGTGTGTGTGGTGGGGTGGGGTTGTGTGGGTATGCATTTAGGTGCCTGTGAGAAAATATAGTGAGAGCGAGGATAAAAAGGAATAAGATCTAAAAGTTTAACAGCACTCAACAGTACTTTAAATTAACTTATACCTTGAACGTAACAATTTAACAAATGAACAACACTTAATTTATGTCTAACTTAATTTATAGCTTAAAATTAATTTATAACTTTAACTATCTAAAGGAATACAGAGGAACAACACTTAGCAGCATTTAACCCAGCTTCAAAGTTATACTTAGCAACTTAGCAAAAGAGCAACACTTAGCAACACTTAGCTTATAACTTATGTTGAACTTAACCTCTTATCAAAAGAACAACACTTCACAGCATTTAAGAAGTCGTTAAGTCACAAGCTTACTTACAGGCCTAACTTATTTCAACATTCAAGACACTTAAACGTTTAAGAAAGCAGCATTTCTCCCAGGTTTGCTATAGCATATGCATGCTTATGGACCCAGACAGAAAGAGCCAGGGTAAACAAGGTAGCTGTGAAAAATTCCCCTCAGATGTCAGTGGAACATTCACTTTGCATGCTTTTGCATCTCCCGCTGGGTGAAGGGTCAGGCCACAAGGAGTGAGGTATTGGCCAATGGTTCATACCTGCAGGTACACAAAACCTGAGGGTCTGCTGGCTCTGAGAGGTGTACCCTGAGAAGGAGGTTGCTGGATGCAGCCTACTGCAGTCCAGGAAAGCTCAAAGGGTCTCATTTTGGACCACTGTTTATAGGGTCGTCAGAGGGTGGGCTTTAGTCATAACAATGTTACATCCTGGCCACAGGTTGGGTCAGCACATTGTGTGAAAGTGTGACAACAGGAATGTTATTCCATTCAAGCAAGAACAATATTTGCCAAGGCTGTTAATAAGGAAAACAGGAGCTTTTTAGCAGTTCCCGGGAGCAGACAGTGTTTCTGATAAGCTCAAGAAGAGCTTAGCCAAGACGCTGTTTTTCAAGGCCAAGGCCTAAGGAGCGTTTCTCAGACCTCAGAGCTTGGAAAGGGGAAGCGGGATGCACCACCACAGCATTAACTTGAGGGGTTTCATTATTAAAAAAAAAAAAAAAAAAAAGTGATAATGATATAATTTAAAAATATGACTACTGTAACAGATTGTTCATTATTGACCATTTTACAAAGTCAGCTTTAGAAATGATTTTCAGTTATCATCCCTTAAACTGAATAGTTAGACTTCCTACAAAAGAGAGAACATCAAACAAAACTTTTGGAGTACAATTTTAACTGTGTTTAAGGATTGAGATTCTACTGCTGAACAAAATAACCCTCTGAATTATTTTACATATTTGAGTAATTTGTATTCAATCCATCAGACATCAAGAAATTCACAAGCTGGAAATTGTCAGGCCTATGGCATTACATAAGAATGTAAGAGTGTTCAGTGATTTTACTTTTCTGATATCTCTTTTTCGTTGGAATTAATATGTTCTCTTAGACTAATGCATAACACACCATTAAAGGGCCATTTCACTGATACATGGCTGTCACAGACATAAACATGTAATTTGGCTATTCTAGATTTTAATAGCTATGTTTTATCACAAATTAAAAAGACAAAAAAAGAACAAAAAGAGGTGAAAATGAAAGTTTTAACATTTGGCAAAGTAATATTCAAAACAGCTTTCTTAACATTCTGCTGCTTGCCCTACCATTAAGTACAATATGTTCTTATATATTTTATAAAATCAAAGCACAACATGTTGCATAAACATTTAAGCAAATTGTGTTAACAAAACTTTAAATGCCTCAATAAAGCTCAGTGTACATTGGCTAAAAGAATTACATCTACAGGGCTAAGCAGTAATTCACTGACAGATCTAGGAATGGAAGGGAAACCTGCATTAAATGTCGGTTTGTCTAGTAGTATTACCCTGTTGATTCCTTTTGGAAAAAAATATTAAATGTATTTATTGCATGACTGGTAGAAGACAGTATGGATAAGTGTCAGTGAACAAGAGCTTTTCTATTCAGCTACTTTTGCCATGTCTGAAAGAAAAAAAAAATATTTCTTTGCATCAGTGAACTGTTCAATACTGTAAACAACACCAGTGACCCATTAACTCCAAACCCTGGGAACTGTTCTGAAGGAAGACTGAAAGAGTGTTGTATCCCTTGAAAGAGTGTTGTATCCCTTTCCTTAAGGAAAAAAAAAAAAAAAGAAAAAAGAAAAAAAAAAGGCACAATAATCAGAAAGCCCACAGTCTAGTGCCCAAGCCACAAAAACAAATTGAAGTTTTCTCGCAAGAAGAAATTTAGAGAAAGAGAGGTAAATAGGTTTTCCTAATTAACTGAAACCCTTGTTATATGTTGACAAGAAGCTCAATATGACCTGGAAATCTGTACATCTCAGAAATCCAACTGTGTCCTGGGCTACTTGAAAAGAAGCTTGGCCAGCAGCTCAAGGGCAGTGGTTCTCCCCATCTGCTGTCTTATTGTGAGATCCCACCTAGAGTGCTGCACCCCGTTCTTCAATGTCAAACATAAGAGGGGTGCTGACCTGATGGAACGAGTCCAGAGAGCCATGAAGATGATCAGAAGGTGGGAACACCTCTCCTGTGTGAAGACAGGCTGGGATTGTTCAGCCTAGAGACGAGGAGGATCCAGGGAGTTTATTGTAGCCACCCAGTACCTAAAGGGGACCTGTAAGAAGGCTGGAGAGGGACTTTTGACAAGGGTGTGTAGTAATGGGACAATGGAAAATGGTTTTAAGCTGAAACAGGGTATGTTTAGATTAGATATTTGAAAGAAATTCTTTACTGTGGGGGTAGTGAGGCACTGAAACAGAGAAGTTGTCCAGAGAAGTTGTGAATACCTCATCCCTGCCGGTGTTCAAGGCCAGGTTGGATGGGACTCTGAACAACCTGGTCTAGTGGAAACTGTCCCTGCCCATGACAGGGATGTTGGAACCAGATGATCTTTATGGTCCTTTCCAATTCAAATAATTACATGATTCACGTTCATCAATACCAAGGAGAATTTGACAACCAAAATATGAATGCATGGAAGTATATATGCAAAATAATCTGCATGTAAATGACCTAGTAAGTTATTTACCTATCTAAAAAGATAAGTGCACAGATAACTGAGATATCTGCTAGTTTGTGGGACTGTACCACTTTGAAAATCAAGCTATAAATTCTGATAATGAGTCAGTTTAGAAGCCTATACTAAATATGTTCTCAAATAGTCGATGATTCTGATCATAAAATCCAGCTTCATTTAGGTAACATCTTTCAAATCTCAAGTTTTAATTTGCCATAATTTTTATGATAGAATGCTTCTTCACATGATAAAGAAGTGGAAACAATTTTACGGCCTGGGCTGATAGCTGTAAGGGTACATTTAATACACTTTTTATACACTGTTTTTTACTCTGTTCTTCAAAAAACACTATTTTAGGTTTACAGTCACTAAGTTTATGCAAAATTTGGCAGTGAGATTCATGTATTTTGATATATACACTTATAGACAGGGAAATAAGGTGTTAATAAGTCAATAGAGAAAAAAGCTCAAAAACTGGCCTGAAAAAAGAGATTTTCAGTTGATTTTATGACTTAATGAGGCAAAGAAATACAGGAATGCTGTTCTAAATGACAGAAGCAGTAGAGTAGGAAGATTTTGCCCTAAGTGCAAGCAGCATCATTTGGAGAGAAAATGGAGATAGGTGTGAATGTGTAATCAGGGAGATGGAAAGAGAGAAAGATCATACTCTTATCATCCATTATTAATTAATTAAGACAAACTAAACACTGTGGCATGCTGTCTGTTTTGGCTGTGTTCAGGAGAGGGGCCAGAACCAGCCCCTGAAGCTACTCACCACGTTTCCGCTTTTATCTTTCTCTTATTCTTTGCCAGAAGCATGCTGATACATCTTTGCTTTGATTTGCAGTGCTCCTAGCTATTGACTTTTATAAATTTTTTGGGCTAAGAAAGGCAAAAATGTAGCAATTACAGCCTGGAAGAATGAATTATATAGATACCCTCTTCAAATCCCTTGCATGTCTATTAGTTTTCTTACTCTCATGGCTCTCTTACCATAATGCTAATTGATTAAAGTCCTAACACAGGATATAGGAATATTCTTTATAGATTAACAAACTTTCAATAATAATGGTCTTGTAGGTTACCTCATTACTAAAATGTTGGTTTTCCTTTTGTTTTTTTAGGGATATACTGGTATACCTACTTATACTGGTAGTGGGTATTGCATTATTTTGCTCACATATTTTTACTTATTTTTCTTTTAACTTTATTTTATTTGTAAATATTGAAAGGGGATTGTCATTCTGACTTAGAGAAAAACAACAGTCTCCAAAAAAATCACATCAGTACTCTGCCTGTCACTGAATCTAAATCTGTGTCTCTAAGTGCTGAAGTTGTGCACAAACCAATTTCGTCTCTGAACTTCTCAGGTGTAAGAAAGAAAGTCTCCAGGTGTTGGTATGGAATAATCTGCACTTCTTTGTGATTTGTTATGTAGTGTGAATGACTTCTAAAATGGCTTCTGAAAGGGATTTGAGAACTCCACACTGTTTCAGAGTCTGATTATGCTTCTTTGGGGAGGTTGAAAATCCAGCATAAACATGAAGGAAAAATATCATCAGAAATCCTTAACTGCCTAACTCAGGCTTAATTCAGGTTGTATACTAGTTCCAGATGTAGAAATATACTGTGTGCTTGTAAGACATTGAACTTTCCCTATTGGCATATACTTGTTTCCCCACTGATACTTCTGAAGGTCTGGCTGTAAAACAGTCCCACCACCTGTATACTCATATTTATAGAGATCATGCATTTGCACTTGCTGATTTATATATACATGCAAAGTTCTTTTCCTTTATATACTTACCTGTCAGAAGTTAAAGATTTAAAATATTCTCCAAACAGTCCTGTTTTCAATAGGGTCTGCTGTAACTATCTAGACATGTCTAGAGCAAATTACAATTTTCTTTTTATTATCAATGTCTGTGACTTAATCATGTGTTCATTTTATGCTGGCTATTCATAACATCATCATCAGTGGTGTGAATTACCTAATGTAGGATCATAAAACCTAGCAGAGTCCTATGCAGAAGTTAGAGTCTTAGCCATAAGTCACCATGCACCTGAAGTCTAGAATCAGAAACAGAGCAAAGTGTAGCAAAACTGCCAAATGAATAGCATATGAACACTGGTTAGAAATAAGAAAAGCACTGTTGTAGTGTGCTAATGACAAACCAAATGTCTGTACACAATTCCCAGTTGTTCAAAATCCTTATGGCTAGCAGGGGTTAGAGTATTGCTGTAAAAGCAGTTTCATGTTTAACATGCCTGTTCTGCTCTGCCAGATTGTGTTCAAAGTACTTACAGGTATTTCATATAGGCTCTTACAGATTAGGATTTTTTACACAGTGTTTGGGTTACTATGTTATCCTGAATAAAACATATGCATTATTTAACAAAATCAAAGGGTGAAAGATTTGTATAACAGGCAGCTAATTTACCAGCAAGTATTCATAGATTTTTTTTGTTCATATTCTTCATTCTTATCACTTTAAAGGTATGCCTTTGAAATTAGGTATTCCATTCAAACTCCTTGGGTTTTTCAATAGGATTATTTAAAATTTTGACAGTATAATTACTAGATAAGGAACTTGCCCATTTTTCTTACCTCCAGAATCACTAGGGGTGACTCTAGTGGCAGTCTGAGAAAGTTGCTCTGCCAAATAGGCAAAACAGAATTATCTGCTATACCAAGAGCAAGAGGACTAAAAGAGTCCTTTCATCTCTCCTTTTCCTATTTTCCAATTTGAGCATAAATATGAAGCCTTACTATCTATATTTCTTTATGGTCTTAAATGCTTTATATTTTCAAGATCTGACTCTCTTTCATCAATATAAACCCTTCCTCATATATACGTAGTATTTTATAGTTGTAATCTCCGAATACAAACATTTCAGGAACATATAGAGAACTCATGTCAGATACAAAGTAATTAGACACACTTATACTCCAAAGAGCTTGAAAATGTTTATTGTGTTTTTTAGTAAAACACCAATTTGTCAAAATAAAGAGAAAAATTATTACATTTTGAAATGAAATGAAAATATAAACTTTGGGTTGACCACATGGATATGACTGCTCATTTTCTCTGCATATAGAACTGGGACAGTTTTATAAATATAAACATTCATCTGTATTCCACTTCAAATATTCACAGAGATAAACTTCTATTTATTTATTACATTGGATCTTTCATGTTAAAATTAGCCTCTTTAGAGAGGCTGTCTGGAAATGAAAACAATGCAGAACCAAATATTCTTCTGTAGGACACACCTAAGGATAAGGGATTTTCTGTGCTGATATCTACCTTTGTAGCAGCAACAAAAGTGGCACAGAGAGGAAATAGATATTGGGGCAGAACTCACAGTGTGTCAGGTACTTGTGTACAACTTGCACAGGATAAGAAGGAAAGGCAGCCACATTTCATGTCTGCATGGAAAACAACAACAACAAACTATTAAAAAGTGCATGGCAGAAATAAAAGAAATCCAATGTAGTGTACTTGGTAGAGGTTTATCACTCTGAGAAAGGATAAAATCTCTGGTGTACTAGAGACTGAAAAGAAAGCAAGAAATCATCTTCCAAGACAGAAAAGGCACTAAAGATCTACCAGATTAAAGAGCTTGAGGAAAGAGAAATAAAGCTATCACACAGATGGAAGGTTTGAGCTGTTTACAGCAGTTTTGAAAAGGAAGGAAAGACCTGTTCATCCTGCCCAAACTGACCATAGTTTCCTATATTACATACACATGAAATAATTCTCTAAGCAATTATCTAGGTCCAGATACTAGACTAAACCACTGAGGAAGAAAAATCTGTTCTTCAGGAGCTGTAAAATGCAAACAATTCAGAGAAAAAATAAAAGAAAAGGTCTGGTGACAACCTGATCTAAAATAAAGCATGGAAATCACCATAATGATTTTGTGCTCAGTTATTTTCATATAAGCCAAATTCTACCTTTCATTTGTTATCTTTCAGAGTTAAAGACTTTACCTCCAAGTTTCAAAAATTCATGAGCTGTTAAACTGAGTCATGTTCTTGACAAAGACCCTGAAAAGATTGTATGATACATTATAGTTCTGAGCACATTCAATGGCTAAAATAGTAGTTTCCCATCTTTTATGGATCATCTTTTTCCAATGACGGTCCAGTATGAAGTCATTCACAAAGTCACAATTTTGCAGACTTCCAGGCAGATGGAGCAACTTTGGTTTTTTAGGCATAGTTAATGAAGACCTAAAAAGAAGCCAAGGAAATCTGAGATCCATGTTACCCCAGGTCAGCTGTCAGATAAGAACTAGATAAGGACTGAAAACCACAGAAACGACCTAAAGACATGACTCAGTTGGAGAGGAAAGTGCTTAGATCTTGTGGTTCTCCCTTGATATATGTTAGCAGTTTGAGCTTTGAATTCATTGTCCTCTCCAAGAAAAACTCATTTCTCATGTCAAAAATGTGAGTGTGATGATGCTTGCTTCCTATTTTTTTGGGGGGTAGGGGGGGAACGGGGGAGAAGGGAAGGGGGGCATTGGGTGTTAAGAACCAGCTTCCTTTGTTTCCTTAATCAACATCTTCATGGAATTTCAAAACATAACCTCTTCACCTTTTCCAATAGGTAGCACAACAACAGCAGCAGAGGGCAATCATTTGCTGGCATGATGTAAACAGCCTTCTGTTTGAGGAATGAGAAATGAAGGGCTTGATGAATGCTTCCTTTTCTTTAACGGCACTGGAGATGCAAGCACTGGTGACTGGTGCTACATCTCCCATCTGTCAGCAAGATGTGGCAGAAGTGCTCAGATGCCTTGCTACACTTCTTTGCAATTTGTCTGTTTCCATTTCAAGGCTGCCAGACACATTCTCTTGTGCAACCGAATTCAGTGTCAGAAGGATGACTTGAGAGCAAATAATTTGTGCTGCCAGGAAGAATTGAATTTGTAGTCACCTTGAATGGGAAACGGTGCATTGTTATGGATGGTAACCTAAATTCTTGCTCTGCCCATCAGAAAAAGAAGAATGAAAACCAGCCACAGAACAGCATAGTTCTTGCTCCTTATTTTATCTTTTTTAAAAATTACCATTTCTTGTTACCAGTAATTTGCTTTAATAACAGAAAGAAGACTTGTTGATCCTGAAATAGTATAAGGATGTATTTACTGCCACTCTCATGACTGGTGTCTCCGGCATTACTACCCCTTGAAAGTAAGAATGCAGCATTGAATATGACAATGATGACAGTAACTGGAATATGGATATTTAATAAGTAAATAAAAAAAAAGTATTAGGATGGCATCATACATTAGTAATGTACAAATACTAAAAAAATAAATGGGGATGGTATGAACGACAGAATATATGTTTGAAGTTAATGATATTTTGGTAAAAGCATTCCTACATATACCTGGTGCTCTGCTGCAGATCTCCAGGATATTATTTAACTATGGGAGCTTATGCTGTGCAATATGCCATATGATATGATTATGTGTTTGACAACAAAACCCTAGAGACACAAAAGGCAAAAATAATTTTTTTGTCCAACTGACTGCATAGTAAATCATAATGGTTTAATCAACTCTCTGCTAGCTCTTTTCAAATTTTGAGGGTTTTATATAATCAAAATGTTTATATTCAATTAGATAATCAGAGTGATTTTTTTTCCAATATACATACTTTCTAAGTTTGGATTCTGAAAAAAACACCAGAAGTAAAGATAAAGTAAATGGAAAAAAAGAAATAATTTTTCCTATTTCCTTACTTACATGGGTACACAGACACAGAAAAGCTTTAGAACCCTAACTTCATAGATACATATGGGTTCTGGTCCTCATATCAAATCTCACTGTGTTTGCTGGGCCAGAGGTTATTTTATTTTTGCTAAAACCTCAGTATTTCTTCTCAAGGAAAATAAATCCAACAAAAACAGGGATTCAAATGGGATGGCTGTAACTAACTTCTGATAAAAATATCAGTGGACATTTCTTTTCACATTAATAGACATTTTTGTGGAATTTTAAATTAGTTGAATTTAAAGTAATGTATGGTAACATACAATTTTGAAACATTTGGTTATGTGTGTTCTACATCACTGTATGACGACAAACTGAGCGATTTGAAATAGACTGACCATATATATGAGGCAAATTTGGTGTAGTTCAAAAAGGATTAATTGTCCAAAGACATCTGCTAATTGAAGTTTACAACAAAACTAAAGGATATTATGCTTGCAGTGACCTACAACACACACAAAGAATTCTGTGAGCCATTTTTGTGGTTTAATATGTTTGGGATCCCACCTGTGCTGCTTTTTAGGTCCCTCATTAATGGTACTCAGAGGCCCAATTTCAGATATATGTGTCTTTTCCCTGGAAAATCTGAAAAGTACACCAAGGAAAAAAGAAAAGAAATCACAAAATGAAAAAGAAGTTTACATGAGCACCCTACAGTTCTAAGTGTCAGTACCCTGAGGGAAGACAGTATACGATTTACTCCTGATTTAAACAAGGCAGGAAATTACTGTTGTTGTTTGCTTTTGAATTCATTTTATTAAACTGTCCTTGTAGTCACCTATTCTATGTGCTATTACATGACTTATGATTTCTGTGACTAAAGTTTCAACACATTTTCAGCTGAAAATATTGGGCTCTTTCTTCCATAAGATGAGTCTAGATGAATGGAGAATAAATAAGAAGTAATGGGAATGAAAACCAGGAATTATACCGCAGTTTCAACTTCCATTATGGTGGAAATTTTTATCAGTTCACACTCCAAAAACAAACCTCAAAAGTATTATTACTGGTTTTCAGTTCCCTGTATCTGAAGCAGAGCTACATGTCAACCCTTTTGATGGCCTAAAACTTCATCATTTTCCTTAAGAGAGGAAAAGAAGTGCATGTCATTTTGAGAAGCTGATCCTTGTGGTGTAAAAACAACTAGCTCTTTGGCATCCTCAGTGCTTAAACACAAATTCCATTATCACACCTCAGCAAAAATATATAATAACTACACAGAGAGAAAGGATTTGTCAAAATCCTTTAGAAGGTTGACAGGAAAGCCAGAAGTAGGTGTTTTTTAAAATATTATCCTGAAACTTTCTAGCTAAGCTAAAAGATATCCAAAAATTTAAGACATTTTTGCTCTTAAAATTTTCTGTCACTTAATAGTAACTACATTAATAAGCCCCATACTTCACCTATGCTTCCCTCTTGAATACATGGAACTACTAATGACTAAGTGGGCAGTTTATTTGTGTACACTCATACACACACACACACCCCCCCCCACTTAACATGTTTAGGGAACTGTCCATGTAATTCTAAACAGGAAGTAAAGTGAAGTAAAATTCCCAATCAGGATGTATAGATTGTTTGGGGATTTTTAATTTTTTTGGTTTTTTGTTTTAAACCCTTATTTTCTCATAAATTATGTCTCCAGTTATATAATTTTATACATGCAAATACTCTAAACAATTTATTTTGGGGAGATATTGAACAATCTGTGGGGAAACAGACATGAAATTGGTTCCCTAATTGCTTCACTCTGTTTTTTGTTTTCTCCATTTAGATGCCTAGACAAAGGTGTAATAGATGTAGAGAGTGATTCTTATGATTATGTGTCATCTTTTTCTTGTATTTAAAAGTGAAGCTTTCTGCTTCTGAACATTAATGCCAGGATCTATCCCAGGAGGTAGATATGAAGTGTCAGTTCTGTTCACTCCAAGCAATGGTGAAAAGAGCCGTGGTGTTCTGAGCACATATAGATGTTCCCAATGGTATCCTTAACAACATTCCTCTACTCAGAAACAACATTTTGCACTACATGTGACATTTACATAACTTACAAATTTTACCTATGGTGTCTTGGTTTAATTTTGTTCTATCCTCATGAGGCTGTCATAGAAATGAAGCCACTCAGACATGAACTGAAAATATAATGTATAAGCAGGTGTTTTCAGGACTTCAGAATTGCTTTAGTACTCAGGTGGTGCAATTCCACAGAAGGAGAGGAGACCTGGGAAATGTGCACCTTCTCAGACTTTGACCCTTTGCAATAGACTTTTCATCTAATTGTCTATGTACTGTTTGAAAGCAAAGCTTAAGCCCTTAGTGTGTGAAATAAGCTAACATTCCCCTGACAATTCTGATCACAACAGTTATTAAAACTTCATGATATTGTAAGATTTCTTTTCATTATGTTTTTTATTAATATATTTTTGGTTGTCTTCAACATGATTTAAAGTAAATTGATATATGAATTACAAAATCCTTAAAAAATAATGTTTTTCTCTTGAGGCAGTAGGAATGTAGATTAAGGGGTAATTTTGCTAAAGTACAGCTCAGTCCAAGCCTCTCATTTAAAGGAAAAAAAAATTTCATTGCCAGTTCTTAATGTATCCATATATTTCATCTGAGTTTCATAAAATGTGATTAAAAAATAACCTGTAAATAAAACAGTTCAGACAAAGCAATTCTTTTGAGACAAGCATTGCTGTCCTAAGCAGGAAAAATATGCTTTCAGATCAAAAATCATACCATTCCAGAAATATATGTCCCACAGAGTCCACACAGGAACACATAAAAATATCATCTTGTTTTTTCTGAACTTCTGATATGCTGTAATTTCTGTGTCTTTGGTTTTTCTGTTGACATTAATTTCTTTCATCTTCATGACAGCAGTTCAGTGCTGTTTCTAAGTACCACTTTAAACTTTAAACTATGCTCTTCGGACACCTGCCTCTTAAAACACACACAATCATGTGAATATGATACAATTAATTTATACTGAATTTCTATTTGTTCATCTAGAAATTTTTTGCTACCTCATAGGCAACTATTAGAAAACAAATTTGCAGTTTGACTAAAAATAAAAACCTTCACAGATCTTAATCTGGAAAAGTTATGGCTGGTATAGATCAGCCACCTTTCCTTTGATAATTGATCCATGTTAATATTTACATATGAAGGGAATTAATTGAAACATATTACTACAGTTACTTTTTCTCTTTTCTTGGATTATATAAGTACCAAATTTATTTGGTTAGAGACCAAGTTAATTTCTTAATTGTATTTTTTTTGCAGCAGAATTATTTCTACTGTACCATCCGCTACTTTGGGAGTGAGATTTATCTAAATCTGTGGATATAAGCAAATTACTTTTCAGGATGATATTCCTCTGCTAAATACCTGGATTTATTTACTTGTGTAAGTAAAACATTGGGACATGTCCTCACGAGGACAAAACAGCAATATGCTCTATTGCAGTCAAAGTTTTTCGTTCATTCCTTAAAACAGATGGAGACACTAATTTCACTATTCATTGTGCATAGGGTAAGTAATGGAACACACCAGACAGATGAGAAGAGCAAGGTGATCAGCCTCACCAGATAGTAAGCATGGTCCCTCTATATAACAGCCCTAGAGGAGCTAAAGAGGAGGCTAAAGGATCCAGCCATTCCAAGAATAGCCTCTGTGTACTTGAGTGTGTTTTATCCGTTGAAAAAGTGAGACAGCATGGCAGCAGCATAAAGGGAGGTAAAGAATTACACCTTAGCAGTTTGTGACTTGCTGTTTTTACCAAAACCACAGAATTTGCTGCACAACAAAATTACTATTTTCTCAGGTAGAGAATCACCTTCAATAAAGATTTCAATTGGCTTCTATGCCTGTCTGTATATTTACAGTTTGCATCTGAACAATTTTCATAGATATGATGTTACATATGTAAACATCATTAAAATGAGTGGGTTTATTATGTTATATTTATTTCCATGCACTGTAGTAAGCTACTCCGTGCTCTTAAATCTTTTGGAAGTTATTTCTTAAAGTAAAAGGCATTAATTTTGTATCTTGGGGTACAGACATGAAGGGTTAGTTGGCTTAAGATGTGCAGACAGTTCAATAAAAGGTTCATCTCCCTAGCTGAAGTCAGTTTAACAATTACTAACAGAATTAATATTAGAGTGTATGCTAATCAGAACAGCATTATAGAATCAAAATATATTGTTTTAAAATTAAAAAAAATCAAGAGAAGTATCTTATTCTCATAGTAAAAAACCCTCAAAACTTCTCATAAATTTGCATTTCTGATCTTTGTTTCTTTATATTAATTAATGTGAAATAGCAAAATTCATAATTTTTATTTTCTGAAAAAGTTTCTATTAATTTTAGCGTGATTTATCAAACACTGAAGTAATGTATTTTCTTTTTAAATAAAAAAAATACATGCTTTAAAATTTTAGGATTTATGAAAGTCCTTAGAAGATAAAACTATAGGCCTATTTTAAAGCATTTTATGTAGATGTATAAGTATCCAATGTAATGCTTTAGAAAGTTAATATTTAACACTGCATGGTCATATGTCTGTGTTTACAAAAAACTTAAATATTTGTTGACTATAAACAGAAAATGAGGGTCTAACCTCTATAAATACAAGCTGAATAGTAAAAAAAAAAAAAAAAAAAAAAAAAAGGAAAACAAACACAGCAATGTATCAGGACATTTAATGCCATAATTTTCAGCTCATTATTTCAGGTCATTTTATGCAAGCATTGTTCTTGCTATCATTTGTCTCTAATATCTCAACTGTTTGAAAGACAAAAATCTCTTTCAATTCTCAATTTGATAACCTCAAATGCTCAAAAAATTAAAGAAATAAGCATATAAGCATTTATTTTACCTTCTAGTGTGTCTAATCTTATCAGATGATTTTTTTGGCTTAATTTTTAAATAGGAATATTGTATCTGTCAGAAGTAGATTGGGTTCTATTTGAAGGGTAAGAAAGATAGGAGTTATCTTATCTTCTAAAATATTTAAAGATTAATCCAATGAGAATTTTGTTATATGCAGTCATTTACAGAGACATTCAGTAAGTTTAAATAGGTATAAAATTCTGCACATTTCAACAGAAGTACTCCTCAATATATCGTTTTATGGGGATCAGAATAACATAACAATCTCAGATGTTTTAGTAGGTCAGCAGTCTTCATAATATCATCTTGAAAGAACCAGTTAATTGCATATTTTTTCCTAGTGTAGCTTGCTAACTTGTTCTATTACATTTTTATCTCATGTAGACAATATTGTACAAGGAATTGTTATGCATAAGCACAGAATTATTAACATGAGGAAAGTCTAGGAGTCCAATGTTCTTTCCAGTAGTGAAGATTTCACTTAGATTCTAATCTACATTACATCTGTGTAAAGTACTGAAACATAGAAAAGGTACTAGGCAAATGAAGGGCTGAGTGAGGCCTGCCTTTAACAAATTGAGTTGCAGATGACAGGGTAGTAAAGGATTAATGTGATTTAGAAGATTAGGAAAGACTAGGCTACAGAGGCACAAATCCATGTCTGTGGCTGAGTATTGTCCTGAAAGCAGGGTGAGAAGGCAGGTTTGTATTTCCCAATCCCAAAGCATGCTGTGAGACAAGAAAGTTTTGAAGTGAAATTCAGATGATTCATCAATACATTTAATAGAAAATTACCTTTTTCCAGAATTCAAGCAAAAGATTAATGAAAGCTTTTTCTAATTACTTAGCACAGGGTTAGTAAATATGACAATACTTTCTTTGTTTGAAGGATTAATTAATTTTTGAAAGCAGAAAGTCAACATTTTTGAAACTCTTTCATCTGTGCAGGTCAACTTTAAAACCTGTAAACTATAATGGGCAACTATCGTCTATAAGCATCTGTCTTGAAAAACATGATTCATACTTAGATTCTTCTTAGTTAAATCTTACTACTCTCCTTCTGCAATGTAGTCCTTTATAAAGGTATTGCTCCATTAAAAACACTTGATTGCTTGCTATAATCTTTTCTTATCCTTAACCAGAAAGTTGATTTCAGGAGCATCAATGTACCTATAGTAATATATTCATCTGACAGAAGTTGTCACAACATCAGCTAATAAATTATTTTATGCTGATATTTGTTACAACCCCACTGCTCAAGCACTGGAAGATGAGGGAATAAAGCACGAGGAGACAAAATTGATTTTTTATCCTTTCTGCTAGGTAGTAATCCTGAACATCCATCTTAACTTTTAAGATCAAGGCTGGAAGCTAATATACAGCTGAAGGAGGAGGGGAAGAAAGAATCCTCCAGATCAATATTATGCATTATAAACCATCTGTGTGCAGACAGTGTCAAAACTAATACTGTGACTACAGTATGAAACTGGTATCATCAATTTAGCACTACATTTCTTGGAGTTAACACGAGAATATTACATTGCAAACTACCAAACTGTCCTTTTACTGAATTACTGATACTTTAGTCAAATGACAAAGTCCAGTGGAACATTAACTAGGATGTTGATTCATGTTTGCATCAAACTTGTACTAAACAACATCTCCTCACAAATCTCTGTACCTGTTTATAGTCAATGTTTATAAAAATATATTTCTCTCTAAAATAAACCCTTTGCTTTAGCAGCCTCTGCCTAAAACCAGACTCAAAACTAGACACTGCATCTATTACTTTTAAGAGGTTCTTATTTCCAAAACACATTTATTGTAAACTCCTTTCATGAAGGCACATTGAAGCATCTTGGCACACTTCAACAGATTGATAATGTCATCCTAAGGTGATGGCATGATGAAGGGCTTTCTCAGCTTAGCCTTTCCTGTTGTCCATTGGGCTGGTTACTCTGGCAAAATGCAAGAACTGTCAGTTGTCTGTCTTTTCTACCCTGCCCATATGTCAGATGAGGTTATGTGTCTTGTTAAAGGAGGTGACAATGATCAGCAGTCAGAAGCAACAAACTGAGAATCTGTGACCACATTTACTTAATGTATTTCTCCCATCCTGGTGGTTTCTGTGTTTGTGTAAGGTTTACTGACAGGTAAATGTTGCTGAAATACAAGTTATGGCAAAGATCTTGCATATTCCCAGGCAAGAATCCGAGTTTCTTACCCAAAGCCCTTGATCTCTGCTTAGCAAGTTTATTTGTTATTCACCATCTGTCACAAATCACTTAGGGCAAAACTGTGGCCTCAGGCCTCTTCTGAGTCAAATAGGAACCACACATGTGCATCCAAACCCAGATGCAGACAAACCCTTAGTCTTCAATGAGCAATCTCTCTTCATCACACTTCCTTTATTTTTTTAAAAAACTGAACTATTAAAACTAAATGAAATGTCCTTTATGATGGGACAGATATAAAGTACTTTTATACTGGTTTAAGTTTTTGCTTTGCTTATTTTAGCTAGCCCTGTAGCTCAATTTGGCCCTGTCTGAAGTATTCTAAAGCAGCTGCTTTGTTTATTTACTTAGTCTTGACTACAGCTGAATTTCCTGCTGGGCATGGCAGTAGCAAGAGTTGGAAAACGAAGATGCGAAAACAAGTCAAATGAGCACAAAATCTGATAAAAAGGCTTTGATTTTCAGATATATATGTCAGTTCTCTAAACAACTGTAAAAATGTAAACTAGTGCTGGCGGCTAACATAAATTGCTTTTATTTGTTTGGCCTATAGCTATAAATACACTAAGTTGAAAAATAATTTATATATTATTTATGTGTCTACAGGAAAAGTGTATTATATCTGAGGGTAATATGCTAACTAGAAGTGATCAGGATGGTTGTGAATAAATTTATTTTCAATGAGTTGTGATGATTTATAAATAGGAAAACTTTGGAGGAAACTGCTTTTTAGCAAGTAGTGATCTGAGGCGTTAATATAGGTTATTACCTTTAAAAATTGTTTTAAATTTGAGAAAAACAGAAGATTTGAGAAGAATTTCAAATTACTTCACAAAAAAATTCAAACCAAGCCTTAACAGAGACTAGAAGTTTCATGTTCATTTGACTGGATCATTATGAACAATGCAGGGCAACATTAGACTAACACTTATGAAAGAAGTTACAAACACTTAGAGATGAAAAAGTAAAATCTAGTGTCATCTCCCAGTGAAAAAAATAAATTAGGGAAATTAGTATTTTTTAAAATCAAAAGATTATAATACCGAGCTTTTACTACAAAGATAATAAATTTCTAAATTCTAATATTTCATTTTAGTTTGCAATTTATTGATTTCTGCCAGGGAATCTCAGATGGGAATACAGAAAAAAAAAAACAAACAGGGTGACTTCATGTCTATTGTATTTTAAAATTGTTAAAAATAATTGGAGCGAATATTTTAATCTTGGTTTACAGCTGAAGAATCTGAGCTGCAGAATTTGAAGTTACCTGCGTATAACATGACATCAACGTTCATCAATGGCAAAGGCAAAGCTTAAGATATCTCATTCTCAGACCATTGTCTTATGACTGTACCATTTTGGCAAATAATGAAAAATACTACTACCTGTCATTTAGCACAAAGTGGCAAGACATTTAGCCTTTGTCTCTTTCCTTATACACTTACAGAGCTCAACTTTCTAATGCCTCTTTTTGTGGCCCTTCATTTTCCAGAGTCTGGCATTTGGCCCTTATGTTACCTACTTGATTTCACGAAGTTTGTTGGTAATGAGTCTCCTGCCCAGTTGGACCAGGTTCTTGGTTTAGGAGCTTCCTCATGCACCTTTCCAGTTAGGGACATCCTTGCCTTACTGAAGAGATGTTTTGTGAAGGAGGGTTAGAGAGCTGCATACAGAGAAGGTTCATCTGAGTATAAATTTGCTATTTTTCTTGAACTGGCTTCTCTTTTGAGATGTTACCATTTCTTCAACTTCCTGATCTTTTAACTGTAACTTAGAAAAAGGGAGAGAGAAAAAAAATTATAAGACTCCCAATTTCATTTGGAAACCCAAGCAATGGTTTCATCTCAATGTAGAAGGCCATTGTTGTCCTTTGGAAACAGCACTGACAGTGACCACATGTCACTGCAAAGGAATCAGAAAGACTGGATTTGTAAGGGAACAATTACCTACTCCTACAACAGTGCAGGAACCATTTTCTTATTAAAGATTAGGGCATTAACAACAGCCTGGGAAAAAACAAAACACAACAAGACAAAAACAACAACACATCTACAACTGTTCATTAATCCATTAATCTTTTCTCAGTATCCTAAGCGTGATACTTGCAGACTGTTGCAAGTGGATTAAGTATTATAATCAGTTTCAATTACTCCATTATTTCTACCAGAGCAGCTACAAATCCTCTCTTCTCTAGTGACATCTAACGTGGTAGAGGGGATGTCTAAATGTGTGTTCTCACAAATTACATCCTATTAAAAAAGGCTGATTACATGGCAAGGAGAAAAGTAACCGGGCATCATTTTTCACAATTAGGTAACAAAAAAGATAACATATTTCTGTGGCAATATTATACACAGAGAAAATATTACTGTGACCACTTTAGTCTGGTAAGGACATTTTTTAGTCAGTTGCAGGACATTTTTCTACTAATTGCAAACAAATTAGGTCTGTCTGGAGAAAACAGCAAGAACATTGAACTCTAATCTCCTACTAGAACATGTCATGCATATAATCTAGAAGGTTTTGAACATTTTTGTGTACAGCTATTATTTTTTTCTTAGCCTCTCATTATTTCATTTTGCCTCTGGGGTTCCACTTTTAGTCAGACATTAGTCTTATTTACAAATCGTGAACTGTTGTGAATAAATTAAGAATGTTAAACACTGTACAGATAATGTCACATTTGATGACTGCAGGACTATGCTTTGGAAGCATATTAGAATTTTAATTTTTTAGCATTTCTTCTTCTCTCTGTTCATCGTGTAATGTAAGAGGAGTGTTTGATCTGTGTGCATCTCATTAGCTTGATATTTTGTAAATAACCTGCCTGGATCTTTACCCACTCTAATTCAAATTTTATGTGGGAGGGTAGAAGACATTTGTATAAACTCTGGAATTTTATTGTGTAAATTTAAATGGAGAAAAAAAAAATACCACACCCGTAACATTCTTATGCAATGTGATAATGTGGGTGCAACTGTTTGTGTCGTAGCACAGGCAGTATTGTGAAGGTGTTTGAAGGGTGAAGTCAGATATTTACAAAACACTTAAATGTGGTCAACACCTAAGTCTTTCATCCTTGGAGATTTAAGCAGAAGTGGTACAGAGATGCTGGATAGGTGAACAGAAAGGTAAATACATTTTAAGTCATATAGTGATGGAACCACTGCTCTGTAAATATATATATTATAGCCTTGCACATTCTAGAAACTTTTTGTCTAGGGAGTGATTCACTACAGAGATTCACACGTTCATCAGAGTTGAGCTCTCTTGCAAGAGTAGGAGATATCAAAACAAAGACAGCATTATTGGAATATCCATACCAAAATCAGGACTTTTGCAAATTTAACAACGTATGAAAGCATTTATTAGGGGTGTTTTAGGGCTTTTTGCATGTGGACATACACTGATGTTCACACATCTTTGTGATCTGTTCATAATCATTCCCAGAAAATATATTTGATGAGGGTTTGAAAAGGTCCTCTATTGGCTTAGGACTTCATTTTAAATTGCTCTTCATCATTTTAAGATGAGAACCTTGCTAGTGTCAGTCTTTTTCTTAAACTTTGCTGAGAAGTGTCCCAAGCTATTCACTATGGCAAAAAATATCTAAAAATAAAACCACCATTCCTTTATCTTTTGATATTTAACATCAGACAAAAGAGATAAAAATTATCCAAAATACGAAACATGGAAAGTCAGAATTCCTCTTTGTAAAACTGTTCTCAATGCACATACAACGGAATTCCAGCATCTTATATTATTGCTATGCCATAACATAATTTACAAAATAAATTCTTAAAGGTAAATTACACAACTGTACATTTAACAGTGAATACCAGAAGATGCCTCAGTGTTTTACATCTGTGTGATCATTACTGACATCTTCAGATAAAATGTCTGGTGTTGAAAACCTCATTCAAATGCTGAAAACTACTTGTCATTTACTATGCAACCAAGTAAAATGGTAAGTTAGACAGCTGCGTTGATATTAATATATCAGTACTATACAGAGAGAATGAATACAATAAAACTTCTTTCTCTATTTGGGGCCAGATTCACAACTGAACACAATTCTTCTGTCAAGAACAAAAAACTTTCATTAGGTAAAACCAGGAAATCCCAGCTTTAAGACATTTTGTTTGAGACTTTAACTATGCTAAAGCTCCCACTTCATAGCTTCTATATTAGATTTTATGCACAAAGGATTATTGCTGTCAGAGATTTTATCTTTACAGCATAAGGTGTACCATCACCAGCAAATTTGTGAAATCCCATATTAAAATCTTGTTAGAAAGTCACTGGGAGTTTTTTAAAGAACATTAAAAACCTCTTTTGTAAAGAAAACACATTTGTGGATTCTGCCTAAATATTCTGCTCAAAAAGACAGAAAAAAAATAATCCCTACTATATGCCATAAATCCTCTTCTGTTTTTCCTTTTATTAGGCATGGGATTTTTCCAAAGAACTAAGTCTTAGTCCAGAAAAGAGTGGATTCCTTACTAAGATTTTCCAGAAAATTTCAAGTTAATGCTTGCTTTGAAATCAGATTATTAAAGAGCACTGATTTTGTGGCTTCATAGTGAGTAAGGCTATTACGCCAAGATAAAAATACTTCACAAAAATAATTGCATGACAAGTTTTTAAAGTCTAGGACTATAATACAACTGCAAAGCACATGCAAAATATTTTCTCCAGCTTTTCTTTTTTCTTTCTTGCATTTTTGATTAGAAGTAGGATGAGCCCTGAGTAATGAAGACCACAATAATGGCTTTGAAATTGTGGTTTTTCTGTAGTTGTGATTTTTCCTAGCACAATGTAGGCTCTGTGCTTCTCACTTCCTAACCACTGTATCCCACACCTCTGCTGGAATCAATGGATCTCACACAGACAAGTCCTGGGGTTTCAAATATTTTATTTTCTTTCCCACGAGTTTTGTGACTGCTGTTGTGTTTACTCGTATGCTTCCCAAACAGAAAGGGAGCTTTTTTGATAGACATTCTCTCCTCTCTCCCCAGCAGTGCTGGGGTGCTTTCCCTCTGTCTCCATCTTTTATATCCCTTTTCATGTCTTCTTCTGAGCTAATCAGGTCTATCAGAGACGTTCATGCCAACTTAACAACATTGAAAAAAGAATATTACCAGTATTACCACTTCCATATCAGACTCAATGTATACAATATTATAGTAACTTTCAAAGTCTTAATATTAATCATAATAGTTTTATGGAGAGGATTTCTGGTACTATTCTCCTAAAAAGTAATGAATACTGCTTGGGAGTTTTATTTCATTTGTAAAAGGTAAACTGCCCATGTGAATTAAGAGTAAATCTTAAACTCCAGAATACTGAAAATATCATGGCCACTATCAGGAGCCAAAAGGATCCAAAGGCTGGTGAACATTTCACTAGATAAATGTTTATTTCTGCTTCTTCAAAAAGAGAATTTAACTACAGCAACAAATTTTCAGTTTCCCAAGAGCAACAAAAGTTTTGCCCAAGACCCGAAGTGAAACAAATTAATTAAAAATTAAGGAGGGAAAGACACCAAAAACTCTGCCAAGAATCAAAAAGGAACTAGCTAATTTTATTTCCATTCCTATGCCTAAAAATGTAAACCCATTCTTTGATATTAATAGTTCCTTTTCCATACCCCATAGGACTAAAAAACTTTTTAAAAAATGGAATTCAATGGCGGGGACTGTGAAAATGAATGATCACACAACATAGAAGAAAATACAGTTCAAGATCACCTAAAGAACCTGAATGCGTACAAGTCCCTGGGATCTGATGAAATGCAACTGAAGATCATGAGGGAACCTATATATTAAGCTGGTAATCCACAGTCCCTCATGTTATAAAAGTAATGGCAGACTGGTAAAATTCCCACTGACTGGAAAAGGGAAAACCCCATTTTTAAAAAGGTAGAAAAAGGCAGACACAGCAAACTACAGACTGATCACCTTGGTGCTCAACGTGATCACAGAGCAGATCCTCCTAGGAACTATGCAAATGCACATGGAAAGTGAGGTAATCTGTGATAGCAAATATGGCTGCACTAAGGGAATATCATACCTAACCAATTTGGTGTTCTTCTAAAACAGGTATAAAGCTAGTTGATAAGGGAATGGTGTCATCTAGCTGAACTCGTGTAAAACATTTGACATTGTACTACATAACATTCATCTCTCCAAAACAGATTTTGGCATGGCTTTGACAGATGCACAGTGGATATATAGTTGTAGCCATATGGCATACAGTGGCTGTATGTTTGTAGTCAGGGTTGCAATCAATATCTTGATGTCCAGGTGGAAAGCAGTGACCAAGATCATTCTTAGGGGGTTGGTATTGGCACTGGCACGTTTCAACACCTTTTGTCAGTGACATGGACAGTGGTATCAAGGACAACCTTGGCACTGATGACACTGAGCTGTGTAGTGTTGTTGACTTGCAGGAGTGAAGGGATGCCATCAGAGGTTTGAGAGAGTGACCTGTGGGAACCTCATGAAGTTCAATACAGCCAAGTGCAAGGTGCTGCACCTGGATCAGGGCAATCCCAAATATGAACGGAGACTGGGTAATGAGTGGAATGATGAGCAGCCCTGAGAAGAAGGACTTAGGGATGTTGGTGGGTAAAAAGCTGCACATGATCCAGCAAAGTGCATTTACAGCATAGAAAGCCAACTGTATCCTGGGCTGCATCAAGAGAAGTTTGTCCAGCAGGTTGAAGGTGGAGATTGTCCCCCTCTGCTCTGCCCTGCCCTGCCCTGCCCTGGTGTGACCCCACAGGGGGTGCTGCAGTAATTCAGTTATATTGGTATATTTAATTAAATATAAAGGAAAAAATTCTCATTATAGTATACATCATTCATCCTTGGTAGTGGCAGGGAGTATGGGATCAAAACTGGTGAGAATGTATATGCCTAAGCAGGTGGAATTTAAATTGTGTTTTCTTATTTTAGATTCCTTGAGTTTGCAACACTTTTACGATCATCCTTTAACAGAATGTAAACAGAGAAATATGCTTGTATATGCCCCTGCATTAATATATATCCTGGCAATACTAGTGTTAAATGCTGCTAAAGATTATAGCCAAGCATCATTGTTGAAAATAGGTTATTAGGGAGATTAATTAAAGGTGTGTAGAGCAAGAATGAGGCTTTTTTTTTTCTGTTTGATGCAAAGTATCTCAGCTTCTCTAAACGTTGTTAAAGGGCTATCTTTTCCTCTTTTGTGGGAATGGCCAATATCACACAATCTCTGCAAAGACATCTCAATCTGTAACTACATACTTACATCATAATTACAAAAGTGCAGTTTCTCTTTATCCTCTCTTTATCCTGGCCTTTCTTTGTCTGACATTCTTTGCCTCTTTCATAAATTAGAAAACTTACATCTTAACTTGTTCCAAGTCTTAGAAGCACTCCAACTGTGGGATTTGGCTTTAGCTCATACACTCTGATTCTCAGTTTTAAAGCAAAAGAGCTAGCCCTGCAGGAAGGAAATAAAACAAAAATAAAATAAATAGAAAAAAAGAAAGCTGATTGATTTTGTGAATTCTTGAGTGGAGAGGCGAGAGATGAAAATCTCTAGTGTATAAGTGCTATATAGAATTGCACATGCATAAACTTAGTATCTAAATGCATAGATGATAAATGAGATCCCTAGCATGATGAGTATTTAAAACACTTTCAGTGAGTCTGAAAGTAGAAAGTCTCTTTGTTATGTCTTCAACACAAATACAGACTTTTCAGATGGGATGAGGCAACATTCCAGAGCAGATTAGCACATTTGGTCTGCAGTGCTTCATGATCTTGACTTATGAACTCAGTGAACTCAAATTCTGTTAACACAGCCACAGAATCACAATGAAGGCAACATAACTCACTACCAGAAGCTTAAATACTGTGGTTTTAAATAATGTTCATTTTAACCAAAAAATTCCCTACTGGAGTATTCCATGTATATTATTCATGGTGAACCAAATGAGCTGAAGGATTGCCATTGTGGTTAGACAGTAAGAAATTATTTTATTTTAAAAACACTGTGCTTAGTTTTGTGGGTGGGTGGAAGCGTGGGTGTGAGCAGCTCTAGATGAGTGCGTGCCTATGTAGACACAACAATGTGGTAGCCAAAGCCAAGAATATTAAATGTCACTTTTTCTATCCTTAGGAGTTTTATTAAGTGTGGAGGCAAAAAAAAAAAAAAAAAAAAAAAAAAAAGTTGCTCAAACCAAAATAAAAACAAACAAACAAAACAACTACATTAGATAAAATTGCTATTATGTATAGCAGTTTCCTCAGGGTAGGTATTGCGTGCACTTTATTGTATAGTGCCTGAAGGAAAATGTTGCAATGCAATGATAAAAATATATGAAAGGTTTCAATGCTTTGATAATATTCAATTGATGCATTAGTGGTATGATTTTAGAATCAAAGAGCTTTTATTCTGCCAGAAATGGCTCTGATGGATCACACTGGCAAAGCAGTGTGTGGGAGGCTGAGGGCTATCCTATGCCTGTCTTCCTCAACACTTCCAATCCACCAACTTGTATTAATATATGATTCATAAAATACGCAAACATTTTAAACTTTCACATCTTTATAATCTGTTGTAGGATCAGCCTAGACCTTTTTAAGATACACTAAAGTACTATTGTTAAATAATCACAGTAATACTACTACTAATAATAACAGCCAACATGAGGAAAAATTATCAGAAATAAAAATTATCATAAAATATTTATGAAATGTAATGTTACATTGACAAGTGCTATGTTTTAGCATGCCCTTACCTTACAAATACTTATAACACTTCTCACAAATTATGAATCCAAAAGCAATTTCATTTTACAATTTTTGAAATTTTAGCTAGTAATTGTAAGATTAAAAAATCAAAGCAATACCCTTTCACATAACATTTGTGGTCATGGGACTTCTAAAGAGAAAAACAAGGTCCTCTGAAGCTCAGCCAAATATAGCTAGGAGAAACTAAAGAAAACAGGCAACCCGTTCCCTGTACCCTGAGGCTCTTTGGAAAACACTATCTTAAGACACCTCTGGGGGGATTTAACATAATACCATCTTAAAGATATCAAGACGATGTGTATGAAATACCCTGGCACTTTCTGCTGAACTCTGACATATTTGGAAGCTTATTTTTTTGTTGGATATGTATTCTTGACTCAGCTATCTGTATTGGGAACTGAACTGGAAACATAATGTGATAAAAAATCTCTTGTTTGTTGAGAGATCTTGCATCTATTTGTTCTTATAAAATAAGTAATAGCTGTAAACACACTGAAACCAAAACCAGTGACAACCAGCCAACTAAAAAACCCTGAAACCCAGAGATACATTTTAGTTTGAATGACTAATTTATTATAAGAGAAAAATACAAATGGAAATAAGAGCAAAGATAATGCTTCTATTAGGGAAGACAGTGCATAGTTCTTTGGAACATGCTGAATGAAGTCTGGCTCACAAATCCCCTAGAGTCAGTAAAATAAAAATGTGTACACAGAAAGGAAAACATTGACCTGCCACCTCATCAACAGTTTCATAGCTACATGAATCTCAAGAAAGTTGTATTAAAGTCCAGACAAGTTTAATTTAGTTGGTGGACTTTTCTTCAGTGACTTCACTGGTGCCAGGGTCTTATGAGCATTGTCTTCACAGTATTTTCTAACACTTACAATACTAGTTAAAAACATATGTCTTTTCACTTCAAAATAGAAAATTGATTTGACTTCCAGCCTCATTATATTGCTTTTATTTGGTCATTTGTTTCTAGTACAAGTGTCAAGCCAGTCTAATGATCATCTACAGACAACAGATGCAATGGACAGATATCCTGAAATATTGTTTGTTATACTGAAGCTGTGAAATAAAAGCAAACAAGCAAATATTTAGAGCTTTTAAAGACAGTTTGTTGTTTAAGAAGGACTGTCTCAACATAAGCTCTAAAGTTCTTGATGGATAAAAAGACACTTTAGGCAACATATTATACCTTGACATAAGAAAATATTCTTTTCTAGCTCCTCATCTTACAAGGTGAAGAACTCAAACATCTTGCTTACTGCTGACACTGTATAAATAATAAGTGGCACATCACTGAAATAAAATCTTTCAAATAGCTATAACTAATTCGGTAGATGACATCGAAAAAAAATATTATGACTATAATAATTGTAATCTAACTTTATTTCTTAGGAAAAAAATCTAAAATGCAAAGCAATTTTTTTTATTTTTTCTATTTTCAAAAGTATTTGCTGGATAATATTTCAGTCCATGCTACGCATTTTTAATCTATTATCCATCAGAATCACAATATCTGTTACAGCTATTTTTCTATAACTTTTTTTCTCTAATTTCACTAGAATAAACACTGCTGTTATCATAAGTCATTTGAGCTTAAAAATGCATCTGTGGACAAAGCCCTTTTGGTCCTTAGACCTTGATGACCTTGACCTTTACTGCAAATGTGATTTGGATAAATACGTTTTTTAGACTACAGTTGGTAATAAAAATGTGAATTTTTGAATGCACATGTGAATTTCATTTCATCTAGTGTGGGAGATTTGATAGAAATTTGGACCGTAATGTATCCTTGTGTCTATGATTAATGAACTGTTAATCCTGATGATACAAGACTGATAATAAAAATACCATTGGGAAAAAAAAAAATTCTTAAATATTTCATCTACTCCTTCTCCCATCTATCAGATGGCAACAGATGCAAAATGGATTTTTCCCAGCCAGTTCAGTCTTTGTATTTTAGTGTGTACTTTCTTGGCCATCATTTCACAGATAGCACATTTTTACCAAGGATTTTCTCTTAACTGAGCAGGCTAACACATGCAATACAGAGTGAAGAAGCTCATCATTTGACTGATGAGTTAGAATTCCAGCCCCAATAGTAATTAACTTCATGATGATTTCCAGTCTCTGTGATCTTCACAAAAACCTATGGTACAGTTTGTTGGATTTCAGTGAGTTACCTCACATGGATTGCCCCTGTTAGATAAACAAAGAGGAAGTGTTGGATCCCTACAGAAAATCTCTTCTTAACAAATCAGAATACTGATTTCTGCTTTTACCTATCTTTTTCACAGTAGACTTATTCTGCAAGTTCAGCATCTTTACATCAGCTGACAAGTTAATAAAAAAAAAAAAAAATGAGCTGTGAATAAATAATTTTAATGAAAATAGCCCATAGTCAGTTTCCACTGTGTAATGCCATAACAAGTCAATAATACTTTAAATGGATTGCTGAATTATCTTTTATACTAAGGACACTAACCTTTCCTAAATAAATGGAAAACTAAATTGTTACATATGAAGTTTTTATTCAAATCTCTCACTTTTTTTCTTTGAAATATAGTATATGAGTTTAAAATACAAATAACAGGGGCACATAAATGTGTTTTACAACATAACAGCAAAAAAAATATTAGGCCTCTTTTCACTATAGGTTGGTTACAGCAAGTGGGAGGTACAGATTCTTAGTAGAAAAACAAAGGATCATTCCAAATATTATGGGACAAGAATGTAACAGGGAACCAAGGAAAGTCACATTAAACAGGAGCTGTTTTGTGCTATTTTTTGAAGTGCTTACAGAGCTTGCTAAAGTGCGGATGATGCTCGCTAGCTTTGATACACAGATCTTCTCAGCAGCTGCTGGAGCTCAGTGGCTTCATGTGTCTGGCCCAGGTCCTGCTGAGCCCAGCAGCAGCACCTCCACCTGTAACTGCATAACCTGAGCACGTGGTAACAGCTTACTGCAGAGAAAAGTAATGAAGGCACTAGAGTGGCAGAAAAACCTGGATTTTATTCTCAAATTTAGCACTCATGAGGAGGGAGAGGAAAGAAGGAATTCTTTAGCTTGGTTTCTGCTTCTATAGTTTATTATAAGCTCATAAAACAAGGACTTCTTTTGACTGAGGGGGAGCACACACTGTCATTTGCTGAATTCTTTCAGAACTTTTTGTAGCAACTAACAAAAATCTATAGCTAATATATATACCATATACTGCTAATACCATGCAATATATGCGTAAAATACATGCAGTTAGAAAATCTGAATTTCTGAATTATTTATGTCTCCATATCTGTGCAACTATACCTTAAGGCATCACAAAATAATGATCATCAAAAATGGTTTTAGCCTTCTTTTTTTTTTTTTTTTTCCATTTTTGCTTCTTTTTTATGAGCTGTTGGTATAATTTTTTGGCAATGCCATGTTTGTAGTCAGATAGAAGGATAGTCAGTAAGAAATATGTATTTTAGCTTAGTAGTGTGTGCCTATATATATAATTTATATTAAAATAAATGTTATAGAAATGCAAATTAATATCAAACACAGCAATCGCATATGGTAAGTCTGGAGATTCAATACATCAGCAGACTGTGCCTCCAGGCCCATGTAGATATAAGCAAGTCGCCTCTATCTTCTATTCCATAACATTTCTCAAGAAAGGCCAGATAGAACCAGAGCATACAGAAGTGAAGGCTGAAGGAAAGGATTTATTCAGGTTAACAATATAGAAATAAACTTAAATCAGAGGCCACACCAATAAAAGGACCAGCTTTCATAAGAAGTCAGATCTACCAGTGATTTTCCATGAATAAAATTGATAGTTTTTCAATATTGTATCTTGAAAAATGTGTCACTGAGTGACATGGCTTTTCACCTTTAAGCCTGAGGTGAAAATAAAAAGGTCTGTCTTTCATTAATTTTGCAAATATATTTTGGAGCTTTTTCTGTGTTTTGGCTGGCTGAACTTTCCTAAATTCCAGAAGGAAAGCTCCCTTTCCTGTCTTCTGCCATAAATAACATCTTTTTCTTAATGTATTTCACTATTCAGAACAGTTTCTAAGCCTGTTCACAAAGCTGTCAGGGCAAATGAATCGCTCTCCCCTGATGTTTGTTATTAACAGATTGTATACTGATAGGATAATAACCTCTTTCTTCATACATGAAAGGCATTCTTGTGAGCTGGATTACAACTTGAGATATAAAAGACGTGCTCTGTGGATAACTTCCAGGCCACTTTGCACCACATTTCTCTCCCATAATTTTCTGTTTGTTATCTTGAACGAGTGACAGTAACCACCGATCAGAAACTGAAATTTATGTGAAATGAGTACCACATGTATGATGTTTACTTCAGTCTGGCCAAAGCAGGGACAGATCATTATAGCCCACAGAACTATGTGTTTTCAACTGTGTGTGCAATTTGATATCAAGTGCCATAACTTGAATATGCAATAAAAAAAAAAGAGACTAGTTTGAAAAATAAACCTCTTGTCATATCATGTGTTAGTTTCCAGCAAGGTTTTGGGGTGGTTTTGTCAAACAAGTACTTATTTGTTTGTTTTAATATGTTAGAATGATCATTTGTCTTCTTTGGTGGATAACTGTACATGTTTTTAGTGTATGTAAGCTATTGGTCCTTGATTGAAGATTTGAAGGAGAGTGTCAAAGGTTTTGCTAATAAAAAATAAACTCCCTAAGATCATTAGAAAGGCCAAGTGAAGATGTGAATGACAAATAACTTCAGCTAAAAGTGAGATATTTCAATACCACAAGACCTTTCATTACAAGCTGGCAAGGACAAGAGCCTAGTGTTCATTTGTGCTTCTGCCGTACCACTGAAATATTAAGTACGAGACAGAGGGTATCCCTTCATTCCTGTAAATTGTTAGCCTTCTGGTGAGATTTATGAAACCTTGCTTTGAGTACTTCAAGGGGATATTTAAATTAAGAACTTAAATTCCTTTTGCAGTCGGTCTAACATGATAAACAATCCACCTCGAACTTGAATTAGGAATTTAGAAGGTCCATTTCTCTAAAACAGCTATGGCCTTACGGCATTTGCACTCAGTTAAAGTGACTGGAATTATGCGTTGATGCTTTTCTGAGCTACAGAGGTGTTCCTGTTGCCTTAGTCAGTTAAAGAACCAGAAATCAAAATTTGAGGCAACATCCAGAAAAAAAAAAAGATATGAAGGCTGGTCATACTTTTCTAACATTTCTTAAGGGGAATACTGATGACTCACTGAAAGTGTTTCAAATGTATGAGATGCATGGATTTGTTTTACTCTATGGATTAAAGCCCTAATTCATTTTTGTGTTTGTTCCTTGAATGTTCCAACACTGAAATATTTCAGTTAAACTAGAAATATTTATAAATATGCTGTCCCACGGCATATTGAGAATTGTAATATAATCATTTTTGTTTCCATTGCACTCTGTGTGAGCTTTGAATAAAATATTACCTGTGATGTATTTTGTTCTTTTCAATACAATTCCAAATATAATATAATTCACACTTAAAGCAAAGGTATTTTTCCATCACATGTATTTTTTTAAGGCAAACTCTAATCCCAAGAGGATTTTTTTAATGTTTTCAGTATAAGTCCTAAACCTGTTAGAAATTCAGCTGGACAATATCACAAATTTGGTATCTTATTAGACTCCTGATGTCATATCTATGTCAATTATGGGATGTGAATGTAAACCTGAGGGATTTTTGCTCTGTGCTGCATTACTCATTAAAAATATCACCCCATGACACATCCTCCTATTGATTCTTGCTGCTCTTCTCTGAAATTCAGATTTGGCTGACAATGTTTGAATTCCAAGTTCAGCAACTAAAGAAAACAATAAGAAGTAGCTTTTGTTATGTTGCTATATGTTGTTTTGCAGCTGTAAATTTGGAGCACTGAATGTACATTCTGATGGGTTCCAGTTCAGCAACTTTCTTACATTAACCTTGATATAAATTGAATATGTGATTAACTTTCTTCTTGAATGCAGCAATACAGAAAGTTTGCCTTAATCATTTATACAAACTATATTCTTCACTGATATGTCAAAATAGAAGTCCATTAATATCAGTGACAATTTTCAGACACAGAATTTTTCCCATAGGTTTATTTTTAAATTCCATATTCTCATTTCAGGTATATGTATGCACACAGATACACCACATATATATATAAAATACACATATATTTTTATACATCTACATATGTATATTCATATAAACATGAAACACAGTAATTTCATTGAAAACTTGAAAAATAGCACATAATTTCAGATATATTTCTCTTTCATTCACCTCTCAGATTATGATGTGATTTTATATGAGCCACAAACCCAGAAGTCTTCATCTGTTTGCTTTGACCTGTCAAATGATAATATTTAGTATACTTGCTTATAGTCTTCTCTCACTGACCTTAATATTTTTGTGAGTAGTTTCAAGACTGCATGTGTATGAATAAGATTCTATACTCAAATACAAAACAAACAGCAACAAAAAAAATCCTTTATATTTCACTGTTTTTTTAAAAGATGTTCTTCCTTGAGGAGAAAAAAAAATCAAAAGCACATACCCAAGAACATGCTTCAAAGTTCTAATCTAATTTTTTTTCACATTTGCTTCCAGCAGGCTAGAGGCTAATGTATAAATTATTCTACTTGCTTCTGAGGTTTCAAGAGTTATGACCAAATAATTTATCCAAAACTGTCTGAACAAAGCTCTTTATTTTTTTAATGGGGGACATTCAGTTTGGAAAACCATTTTATAGTCTAATTGTAGGCAACAGCTGCCATTTTCGTAATTAATTGTTCCACAACTTTTTAAAAGCTTTGTTCTGAGAAAGATTTTAATGGGTAGCCAGGTTCATTTTCTCTGCTGTATAAAGCATCAATATCTTCATTACTGAAGATTTCATAAATATGATCATTGTATAAGATACGCATTTTGTTGCTTGATAATTGACATAGTAAAACCATTTTTGAGGGCTGGATTGACGGACGGATGGATCTGAAAGGAAAATTTGGGTTTTGCTTTTCAAATCATCAACAGAAACAAAATTACAAAAAAAAAGCTGACAACGTATGTTAGAGCAAGAAGCATAAATAACCAGAAAGAAGAGTCCTCATTTCCTTTAATAAAGATTGACTCTCACTCTTTTGCATACTCAGAGGAGGAGTACATACAGCAGGAAACATGATGAAATTAACATCCATCAACACAAGTTTCCTGCTTTAGCTCAATTGTGAAACTCATACAAAGAGACTGATGAGGAATTAGGTGGAAGTCTTAGCATTAGAGAAAGGAATCTTTTTAGGGATGTAAAGAGTGTTAATACTACATGAGTCATCCTTTACATCTGTGACTTAACCAAGGTCATCTTATATTAAGAAAATTATCACTATGTCAACAACATTCTCATAGATATATAGTCTTCAAGAGACTGAATCAAAACTGGCAGTACACGTGACCTGAGGAAACATTATGCAGATTGATAAACTATGTCTTGTTAAGCATATTTTCAGAGCTCCAGAGCCCCCTGAATTTCCCTAAATAGTGACTGCCTGTTACAAAGAAACAAAATTTACACTATGGAGTAGAAGGAGCTGCTTTTCCACACCAGAAATTGCAGCAACTAATAAATCAGACAATTCTGACAAGACTTCCAGACTCCAGGGTGAGGACAGAGTTGAAGAATGCAAGGGGATAGGACAGCTCTACATAAAATTTACTCTGCATTACTTGCCCTGAAGGTCTTACTACACAAAACACAATGCTTCAAGCAACAATTCAAGCTTGCATTAAGCTTGAACCGTGAACATGGTGAATCATAAGGGCTGGGCAACATCGTCTGCATGTAGAAGCCAAACAGTTGGTGTCACACCCTGTTTTCCTGCTCTCACCACTCCTCTAGGCAAAGATGATGTGGTAATGTGATGTCTGCATACACTTCTTGGTTGCTCCATAGGCAAAGTTTATTTCAGTTAAAATCCTTCTCCCAAGTGTCAGGACCATTTATGTGCAGCCAGGGGACAAGTGTGTATATAATTACGTAGCTTAAGTCTTCCATCCACCACAGTGACTGCTGTATATCAAATTCCAAGAGAGTGCAGATCTGGGCACTTACTCTTAAAAGTCAAGATTACTCTGACAGGATTTGAGACAGTAAATCAACTATCTTAAAAATTTTAGATTCACAAGCAGAAAGGCATTTTAGCCAACCAAGTCTGTCCTCCTGCATAACTTACAGTTTACAATTTAACGATTTGCCTCTGCTAAAAGAACCTTTTTAAATTATATTATGAATATAAGCAAAGAAGAATTAGAATTAGAATTAGAATTATTAAATTAGAATTTAATTTCTACCATTGTAAACATGTAAGACTCCGTTTACCGTCAATGGACTTCTGCTATGTGCAGAAATTAGGATTCCAGCTCAGTGCATCTCCATCTGAACAATCTAATGGGTTAGAAGAATTGTACCCTAAATATTCTTCATTTTATCCCAATTCAGTTTCAGTGAAGGTTTAATATTTTGAGTTTCTGTAACCCTTGACCACAGGCTGCTAACCTCTCCCTCAAGCTAGCCCATTCTTTCCCTTGTCCCACCCCATGTCTTCACATTTTTTCTGGCAGAGATCCCAGGTACAGGGGAATATTCTGCCAAACCCAAGTTCAGAGCGAGGACACATCTCAGTTTCCAAAGAAGAAGAACATTTCCATGGAGGAAATGTATTACATACGAGGAACTTCATCTTTACAAAAACAAAGATGCTTGCATATGATTAGTTACAGTAATAAGTCTTTCCAATTAAAACCACCTGCTTTTGAGGATCCATGTAAATAATTTCTAAATCCTTTTGCCACTTCAGGTTTTTATGGAAAAAAAAAAAAGAAATGGGAGAAAATCGTGTTCCTGTTGTCATTCTTGTTTCTATACTAAAGAAATTGTTCAACAATATCTAATGAAATAAAACACTATGATTTTTAGGGATGAATTATTTAATACACCCACATCAGTATTAAATGCCCACGCTTTGATTTAGCCAACTAGATTTGTCAGGCTTATGTCCCTTTGACGTTGTAGTAGTAATGTTTGGTGTGACACATTTTCTTCAGCCATATTTTCCCTCAGGTTTCTTTATAAAGATCAGCTCTCCTTGTTTAAAACAATGCCAAATTATACAGACACGGTGTAATGAAGTTTTATTGCAATGAATATCACTATTATTTAGGTAGAAACACTCTTCCTTCACGTCTTAAAGCAATTAATTAGGAATAGTTCAGTGCAACAATTATGTTTTATATTCTTGCCAGTAATGACAACTTATGCAGATAATACATTTGTGACTAGTTTCAGGCTGCACTTAAATCTGTGTGTGCCTGCTTAATCCTCTTCTGCCTAAAGTGTCCTACTGCTGAGAGGCTAAAGATAGAGCCTTGCTGAGCTGCAAAACATGATGTGCTGGAGCAGGTGGAAACGAGGATTAGATGACTTCCAGCAACCCTGGGAAAGTCCCAGCTCTGAGGCATGTCCAGGCAATAGCTGCAAAAGATGGTTTTATTTCTCTTCTCTTCAGAGAATCCATGGAAAACCCCTGCTGCTGGTGGTGCTGAATTTACCAGGGTCAGCATGGAATTTTAAAGTATGAATCAGCATGTTGTGGCATCCACTTTCTTGGTTTCTTTCCTCTGCTTCTTTTCAGCTTTCCTCTATTGGTGCTCTAAATATCAGTTCCAGTACAAGCAAACCATCTCCTGAGAGACTCAGAAAGAACTGATATCAGAGAGTCTAAAGAGATCAGCAGTTATCCCAAGCATTGCACACAGACTGGCCTTACCCTAAACTCCAGAATCCTCTTTCCTTTGTGCTCTAGGAGCTGATGTGGTTTGGAATACATATGAACTTTCTGCCTTGTGGACAATCATGTAATGTGAATATATCAGACCTAATAGGCATTTCTGAAAAAATGCTCTGCCTTGCACTGGCCTGAGCTGGATTCTTTCTCTACCCGTTTAAGTCATTGCAAACATGTTACCATCCAGTTATTTCAAGTTTAATATTGAGCAAGCTCCCTGCCTTATATTTAGACCTGGTACTTATCCTATGTTGAAGGATAGGCAGCTACATTATTTGGCACCTTTGCCATGAACTGCTGTTTTGACTGGATACAGGATCAGAGAGAGAAAGAAACTGCCACACCTAGTGCTTCTGAATGGCTAGATGTCTTGTATCCTTTTGAAAAGATAAACATATAATTCTCCCTGTGTCATTTCCTTGTTGAGTCATCCCCCTGTTGCTGAGACAGCTTCTTTTACCTTTGAGCAGCCCAGCCCACATTTTTTCTTG
Source organism: Phylloscopus whistleri (assembly GCA_017589585.1). Lineage (NCBI taxonomy): Eukaryota > Metazoa > Chordata > Aves > Passeriformes > Phylloscopidae > Phylloscopus > Phylloscopus whistleri. Next base: position 1,980,365 of record JADMLD010001397.1, on the reverse strand, counting down.
CTAGATGTGGTGTGCAAATTGCAAGAGAAAGAGGAAGTATTCCGCACCAATGTCTTTGTATGCACATGCTGATTGATGCACTATTCATCTGCTATAGACTGGTGACAGCCATCTGAGGGTTGGATGAGGACATATTTATCTATCTCCAAATCATGCTTCACGACTGCTCTTGGGTCAGCAATCATGAAAGAAAACTAGTCTGGAGTTCTGAACCAAGAGTCAAGACTCTAAGTCCTACTCACTGCGGCAGTCAAAGTTCCCAAGGAACAGTGATACCCTGAGAAATCTGGATGGTTTCTTCAGACAAATGCAAGGAGGCTGTTTCAGTGTTGAGAGGGATCTGTTTTCTCTTTGCTCTTCCAAGAATAGCTTTAGTATCAGATTTCTCACCTTAACAAATGAGTGTTTTTCTTATTTTTTTTTCCTGAGTAAATAAATGTTCAAATATTCAGCTTTGGATATTTTTTCAGGTACAAGGATGGATACACAAGGGATTAAAAGGCAGAAAACAACTGCTTACCTCATGCAACTCCCCAGGGTAAATACTAGACCCGTCATCAGAAAATGCCATTTCCTCCATTTCCTTCAGAATGCTGGAAATGGAATCAGTAATTTTCAAAATATATTCTGCGTCCAAAATCATAATTTGTAGGCATTATACTGAATGTTTGAATTCCATTGAAATATTATAGCTCTGAAAGCCTGTTGTCAATCCATGACAACAAAGGCCCATTTTCTTTCAGAGTGGTTAAGGCTTCCCAGCTGCTGTGGCTTAGTGCACTTTCATGATGTAAATTGCTGTGCAGAGGAAACCTCAAGTTTGACCGGACTAGGAGTTCAAAGTAGAGAATGTTCACAGGGTCAGGTCCCCATTTTGTCAAAGAGTCTGGAAATCATGGGAATACCAATTTAACCAAGACTTAACAATACCCTTTGTGGTTTTACACAGCACTGTTGTTTAAAAATACCTTAACTATTCCTTACTTTTACTTTTTTGCCTTCCCCATCCATATTACTTACTTCTAAATAGGTATGCAAGAAGACTCAAAATTCTTATTTTAGGAATACAGATTCTAAGCAGAATCCCCACCTTTTTTCGGTCTTTGTAAAAGAGACTTCCAAACCAGGAATACATCATTAGTGGTAGAAAAATAAACATGCATTCTAGAAACCTGTTGACTTTACTGACATCTAACTGATTCAAGCTGACCTTGAATTAGCTCTAGAAGACTATTTATCACCCTCTGTCTAGGTACAGGAACCATAGATAAACTAGGTAAGGACTACCGAGGAGGGAACAAGAGTGCAGGGCAGCATACACATCTTGGCTGAACAGGGAGATGACAGCCAGAGCAAGATTAAGTTCCAGCTTTCAGGCAGTACCTTCTAGACTCTCCCTTAATTTTTTTTTTCCTTCCTAAAAGACAAAAGTGAGGAAGACCATAATTAAGGGAGTCATAGGAAAAGCAAAAAAATCCTTCTCCCTTCAAGATGTCTAAAAGAACAGATATTTGGTTTACAGAGCAGAATTTCTAGAAATTTTTGTTTACTTTTTGAGTATGTATCATTTAACCACAGTGAGAGGGCAGTGACTCACATACAGTGGGATTTTTCCAACCAGACTTCAAGAGAAATACTAGAACTTCTGTCAGACTTGCAATATAAGCATATTAAAATTTTCCTGAACACCCATGAGTCAAATAATTGTACTTTGACTAATGTTTTATTAGTATCTGATCTTTATTATCAGCATCTGTGACCAACATAGCCTTCATCCTTTCCAGGTTAAAAATAATATTAGTAGATATATCCTTTTGTTGCTGGTATAATGAATTTGCAAGTCTAACTTTTAAAAAATTAATTCCTGTGATTCTATTTCAGGCTGTGAATTATGGACAATTTGTAATCAGTTGCAAAAGATTAAACCCTAGGCATAGCTAATGGGGATGTTTTAATAGTGCAGATGGCAAAACAGCCTGTGAAAGCAGGTCTGGTGGGCATTCTGCAAAAGCTAATTCAGTCAAAATTTATCCAAGATGACATAATGTACAATTGCTACACTGGGAAAGTCTATTAAAATTTCACACGTTAAATCTCTCCCTTCTCTTTTAATTAGAATTTTCCAAGATAAAATAGAAGATGTGTACTTCCCTGAACCCAACAGGAAAGATCAAGGATAAACAGCATGATGCATTAAGCTCCTTTGTGCCCAACATGTTCAGGTTAGTAAGAATGTGTTAAAATGATTGTGTGGAAAAGACATGTCTGGGAATGAATTTTCATTGTGAAGCAACAGTGGCACTGAGATGTTCTGCCTGCACATGCACACCCACCCACTCCGCCTGTTACATTATTCAGTGTGTGTGCTGCTTTCCTAAGCACTGCAAGGGAAGTGAATTCCTCTTTTTCTTAGGACTAAGTATTCATTTTCCAAAAGACTTCAAAGTTTTAACCTCATTTACCACTGAATTTTCCAGGGAATGCAAATTATATTCTTGAAAGAATCCATAGAGAAGATTACTCTGGATTCTCATTCTGATGCCCAGTGATGTTTATGAATATTATTGTACTGAATAATCAAGAAGCAATCCCTTTTTATTCTAATATAAAGTCAAGGTAATTTTTTTCCTTTTCCTTTTTTTTTTTTTTTTTTTTTTTTTTTTTTTTTTTTCCTTCTGGCCCTGTGAATGCTGTATTCTTTGCCATGAAATGAGCTAGCTTGACAAGGGAATTGGTAAGTGTGTTCAGAAAACTCTTTTGAAAACCACTCTGGAAGAAAATGCAGTGAAAATGAAGTGGAAAGCCTGGGTTTCAGGTTTTTAATTGTGAGAAGGGAACCCAAGTTTAGTACTTCCCATATAACCTCTGCTGTTGTAAGTGTATTGTCAAAGAGATCTTGGCCTACTTATGGACAGTAGTTTTTGAATGAACTTTCCATATGTGTAAATGCTTGATGGCAAAGGCTGTGCAGGGATGCCAACTTTATGAACAAAATATCTATGCATCTCAAGACTTCTGAACAATTAAATAAGATTCGTAAATAATTGTTAGAGCTGAGCACTTAAATTGTATATGAAATGTTCCTGGCCTCATATATTTCTCAGAGAAAAGTAGTTTTTGACATTTATGCATTTGATTATCCACTGGAACTCCTGTATTCCAAGGCCCAAAGATTCTTAGATTGGTGGTAAGAAATTACAAGAAATTTTATATAGGACTCATTCTTCCACTTCTATCTGTAAAAGTAGAAACATTTTTTAGGAGCTCTATATGAGCAATGTCATCTGAGTCAATAATCAACCCTAAAGGTTAGAGCAGGGTTCAGAACATACCATAACAGTTTTTTGATTAATGAGATTAGACCTTTTCCCTTTTTTTTATTTTTTTTTAATATTTTGGTAGAAGGTACCTAGCACACCATAGAACATAAAAAATAAAGGCAAAACATTTTCCTGTTTCATGTCCAACATAAAATCTTTCTGGGATGGCTTCAGAATAGTACAAATAAAATCCAAAAGGTCAAACATTTTATGCCACTTATTTCATTAAATCTTCATTGCACTGTTCAGCTGAAACAGTGCACATGTGTCTACAAACTTAGCTTCTCCTGTCCAAATAAAAGGACTATAAAATTTCTGTTTAAAGTAATCCACTTGATAGGCATTAATTAATCAAAGAGTACAAGCTGTGGTATTTAAAATAGCAGCTCCATATTCAAGAAAGATGACAGACTTATTTTCTATCTCTTCAAAGACTATGTTCCATTTATTGTAAAGGTTTTACAGTTACTAAACTGTTAAATTGCCAATACAGAAGCTACTTTTAGCTAAAGCTCTTCATGCTAAAAATTAAAAGGAACCATTCATAAATTCATCAGGTTAAACTTGATTGACTTCAGTATTATTGTAACATCAACAGGAAAAATCTATTCAAAACTACAGAAATATTATTGTTACTTTAAGAAACAGGAAGATGTATGTTCAAAAGCACATTATTTCAGAAAAATATTATGCCCTTGTCAGTGAAGTTTCACAGCATATTTCATCACAATAATTTAACCACTGGAAGTTTGCTTTGGATTGAAGTATATATATATATATATATATAGATATATATATATTCCTCTTTTCCTATGACTGTTTGTTTATTACTAACCAGAATATTATTTGACCAGATACAAAATTAGTCAGCTAACTCCAACTTTTTCCACACATCTCTTATAAAACTGAGCCCAAAGAGCTCATAATATGCGTTTCAGTTAGTAACTCCACTGTTAATTGAGAATGTAATTTCCATTTCTTTCTTCAGCCGATTGCTCTTGTTGGGTTCTATCCTTTAATTTTTTGCTTGTAGGAAAATAAGACATCATCCTGCTGGCTAGCTTGCACTGCTTTGCATGAACTTGTAGAAGTCAAAGCTGTAGAATGTGTAGAACAGAAAGGATAACAAAGAGTGGGGAATATCCTGTCTTTATGGGCATGTTCTACCATCAATCTGTCAGTCTGAATCATTTCTACAGCTGTGTGAATAATTCACAGTGAATCATTCTGCAATGATCTAATTTTTTCTGCTCATGAGAGACTTCTTACCATTACTAATATTTTTATTAAATATCTACTTTATCCAATTAATTATTATTCCCCAATTTTTATGGCTTGGCCATTAAAACCTCTTGTCTTGTAGCAAATGCAGAATAGCCATGAGTCAGTACTCTTGCTTACCCTGAATATTGACTTTCTGTGGGAGCCTCAGTGCAGTGAACAAAAGAGCTATTCAAACGTGTCAAAATCTGTCCCATGTTATATTTGCTATTTAAACTGTTAGATGTGATTGGTCAATTAAGTTGCACAAAATTGCTACCAATCTCTGATTGGCTGTCTGTGATAACACTGCCAGAAGTGAGTGCTTATTTTGCATAAATGTTAAATACAGGTTTCATAAACAGTCCAGCCAGCTAAACCTATTCACACAAACGGCTGAACAGAACAAGCACTTAGAGAATATAAAGGGGGCATAAGCTTGATTCATGTAAACTGAACTTAAAATAGGAAAGCATATATGAAGAGATACACTTCTACCTGTATTTCTCAGGGTGAAATTGTTACAATTGTAACACTCATTTACTGCTTAGTTTTAAAAATAATCTTCCAAAATGAAAATAAGTAAATTAAAGCCATAACATTCCTACTAATGTAGTACATCATTCCTATATTTAGGAAAAATTAAGCATACAATATTTGAAGTGATTTATGTTGCTGAAGGTCATATAAAGTCAGTGAAAGATTAGGAAAGAAAATCCTTGAAAAAGAGCACAAGAGGGTTTTCTCACACATCTGAATCTTGGAACTACTTTCTCAATATGCTCCAAAAGCATCAAAACCTCATCCAAGTTTAGTATGCCAGAGAAAGATTCAGATGAAATCTGGAAAAATTTTGCTCTGCATTTTTCAAGTTCAGTCAAGCTTGAAGCTCCAAACAGTTTTCATAAGGGAACCTTTTTTTTTTTTTTTAATGATAATAAAAGTTAAAACTGTTCCAATAATGTTTATTTTTTAATAAAATCAGTATCTTCTGTAGAGACACACCTAATCAATGTTACTCTTAAGCAAACCATTTACCTTAAGAAATTAATAATATTTTGGATTGTTTTCTTTGTTCCATTGTTGGCATTTAAACTGTCATGTCAAATGGTTGGCAAAAGCTCTTCTGGATAATTAAATAGGTAGAAAGCTTCAAAAACCACAATCATAAATAAAAATGAAATTTCTCTGGTCAGATCCAGATTCCTTGCATTGGACAACCTGAACAAGTATTTTGTAGAATTAAACTCTTTCTCCTTATAAATACATTCATTTCTATTGGTTAGCATCCCTCAAGGGTTCACTGGTTTCAGAACAGGTTTTCTAACAAAGTGGCTGTATCAAAATCACACATTAAAACATTCTAAATATGTCATAGTATTGCTGAAAACAGAAACATATACACACTTGCCAAGTTCCAAAACTAGAATGCTCCAGTTACAGGTTAACTGGAATTTTGTTTTTTTGACACAGGATTCAGTTTACCAAAGTCTCCTAGAAAATAGCACACAGTTATGAAGCATCTGTTATTCAAACACTGGTTTGTCTCACAGGCTGCAATGCATCAAGAGGAAAGGTGGAAATTGGATGGATACTCAGTGACTTGGTAGGTCCAGATTCCACCAAACTGAGAATGTTTTGTCAGCTACCATTTATTTCAATAATGTAATTTTTTTGCTTTTAGTGTTACATTATATTTGTGCAAGACAAAAAATATTTTCCTGGTATTAGAATCTGTAGGGATTTTGTTTTGCTTGTTTTTCTAATTGTTTTCTAAGGGTTTTACAACAGTCTGAACTATAATTGTAAATTATTAATATATTTATATTTGGTAAATAGATGCTGGCATAGAGAATATGATTGTTAAATTCTTTAAAGATTGGCTGTAACCTGGTCATGCATGAACCTGTGGTCTTCAAGGCCAGGTTCTAGCAAGTCAGATTTTACTGTTAAAAAAAAAAAAAAAAAAAAAAAAAAAAAAGGTGTAAAAGGGAACAAGGCACTTTTGCAATTTTAATAGCCTCACCAGAAAACATGAAAACTGGAGGTCTGTGACATTAATCTCAGACAAATAGAGAGACATATTTGCCTTATAGAGCTTTAGGTAAGACAGTGTTTATCTACAGTATGCAGGAGTGTTCCTCAGCTCCAGGGTTTGAGTCCTAAATCATTCCTAAATCATGTCCCAGCCTGATCCTGGGATGAGATCAGCTCTGAGATCACTTCTGTTCCTGAATATTTTCCATAGAAAGGAAATTTTGCTCTTTTAAATTGACTGAAGTTACCACAGATGGGTGCTAGAGTTAAAGGAGGAACAAGTAGCTGGTATGTGCATACCACCAGATAAACCCACAAGCTGATCTCTTACCTTTCTTCTAGAAGGGGAGCATCCACAGACATCATAATCTATGTTTGTTTAGGTTAGCAACAAAAAAAGTCTCACAAGTTTTGCTATTATTTGAAAAGATCAGTGCACAACCATTTGTTCAAGCAGGATGATATTAAAAGGTACAGCGCACAATGACTAATAGTTCACAAAATTCATCACCATAGCTGTGGTTTCTTTCCTTACCATGAGTAAGTTTGGTTAATTACCAAATCAATTAATAAATAGCCTTTGTAGCCACTTTCTGAGCTAGAAAAAGTTCAGATGTCTACCTTCTTTTACATTCTTACTAATGTGAATCTAATCTTTATCTGAATCATACTAAGGCACATTTGTACAAATTTTCCCATGACATGGAAGTCAACAGCTACAGCATGATTTATGCCATTTTGTCTTTTGTTTTCAAAAAAGAGTATTACTACTAATCCCTTATGTTCTATTAAAAAAGGTACTAAGAAAAGACCTCAAGTAGTGTTTTGTAAAATATCTTTCTTCTTGTCTCTTCCAAATGTATCTACAATAATTTTGTGCTCTCTATTTCATGAACATTTCTTGACCCTCGTGTGGCACAGTAACACATTATTGATTGCAGAGCAACTTAATTTAACTTGGTTAATTATATTCCAGAACAATTAAAAGAAGTATGTAAGAGCTATGAATATTAAATGATAGTGAAATGGAAATTTCTTTAATAATCAATTTTTATTGAAGTTATTTTCAATAGCCAACCTAATAAATTTACCATTTATATTTAGCAGAATAAGTCTTGTATATATTCTGTTTGTTACCCAGTTACTAAAACACATTTCCTCAGAGGTGGGGGGGGTGTGAAGCTTGATCTAGTTTTGCTACAATAATTTCATAAAAATTTGAATGAGAATAAACTTTAGTCTGTCAGAATCTACTGGCTATTTCAGGTCCCAGATGCTCACCAGAGAAAGAAGGTAAATAACAGGGATAATTCCTGCTCCACTGAAGTCATTGGGAGCATTTGTTATTCCTTTAATGTGAGACCCAATTCAGTCAGACACATTAAAAAAAATTGACTAAATAGGGTTTTTTAAAAACTTTTTTTAGAAGTGCTACTTTATTCCTGCCTATTACCTATTTCATTATTCTTTCCTGGATGCAGGGGAATCTAAAAATAAAGAATAGATTTCATTTGACTTTATTTCCACAACCCCATGAAGAATAGAGAGGATAAGGTGAAGTTGTCTGTTGTGTCCAGCACTGTGGGCTGGAGGGTGCCTGCCCAAGGAGACAGGTGAAGGTGAAGATGTGCTAGGGAGCAAAATCCTGGGAACAGGTTGCAGTCATCACCCCTTGTACTGCAGCAACGTGGGCTCTGAGAAAGATTCTGAGATCTCTTTTATTTATAAAAGACCTCTTGGAGAACCTGCAGAGGCAGCTGGCAAAATGTGAAGCAGGGTAGATGTTGCTCAGAGGCTTCTGGTTATGTCATGCCTGAGCAGGGGTGGATACAGTGCCACAAAGAGAAAAGGACAAGAACACTCAGCAGTGCCCTGCATAAAGCCATGGGCTTGGGTTCCCCAGTACGTAACACATATTGACCCACTGGTTCAGCCCAGCAGGGACATGGCTTTATGAAACATAAGAGTGTAAAGGACTGCATTAATCAAATGCTCGATTAAGGGGAATCTCATTGGAATATTCAACTACTTAGAAGGGGATTGTAGGAGAGGCTGAGACAGATATTTCTTTTTGCAAGTAGTGTATTGAAACAAGGGAAATTCTGATCAGGTACAAGGTGAGGGTTGAAATCACAAGAAGCCTGCCCTGAACATATTCATAACTCAGTAAGACCCAGAAAAGTCTGGTCTAACTTTGAAGTTAGTCTTCCCTCAACAGGGTATAGACTAGAAATCTCTGGAGGGCCCTACTAGATAAAATCATTCTGTGGTTCAGCACCCTGTGATAGTAATTGGGCCAGATTTTTGATTTTACTGCCTCTCTGAAAGCAGATGGGAAAATCACCAAATAACTTTCTTCGAACCAAGTAACATGCAAAGTTTCTTTGTTATTACATGCAAAAGAAAAAAGCTGAATCTGCACAATAATGGTAGTTCTACTGGCTAAAACAGTAAGGTCATTAGCTGTTTAGTGTTTGACAAACTGCTACTTTTAAGACAATCAGATTTATTTTTTCCAACAATAAAGTTATTCTGAAACTGCTATTTGGAAAACTGATACTCCCTGAAGATTCTTTTTCAGAACACTGACAGGGATTTAACTTATGAATTGTTGCTGTCTGGTTCCCATTTTGCCAGATTTGACACTCTATAAGACACCTTCTTTCCTATAGCCATTTAAAAACTTGGGGAAATCATAGAGAAACTAAAATAAAAAGAATGGTATATTATCTGTAGCAACAGGTTTAAAGCTCTGAACTGCCATCAGCAGTGAAGATCCAACTCATTCAGATACAATCATTCATTAGAATACTCAACTGAAGTTTAAGGTAGAGTGAAAATATGGATTAAATTGTATATTATGTATACTATGAAGTAATTGAATATCAAATGTCTATTCAATACAATATACAATTTTGTGACAAATATTTACAACAAATTTGATGATTAGAGATTCTTTAAATATTGGAATATCTCTAAAAATTTACAGGTTCTGCAGGCAAACTTCTCAGCAGGTTTTGAAAAGTTTGGTAAATCAAAAACATTGGTAGTATTTTCCCTTTGAAAGATGACATTTTTAATCTTGGGATTCAAAAATAAAATAATTCACAAACCAAACTCTTCAGACTTTAAGTTTTATTTAACACATTTTTCCAAGGAGAAATAAACCCACATAAGTCTAGTTTTCTTGATCTTTTCAGATGACAAAATATTAATAGCATGTCACTGAAAAGTTAGTCTATTTTATGGGCTATCAACTTTGTCCATTTCATGGGCACAGAAGTCAAGGAAGAGGACAACTTTAACTTCAAGGTTGAGCAAATAAAATAAGTTTTCAATCAAGCAATTTAAACTTCACTTGCCCTAATAGAGTAGTTAGCAGAAAGAATGTGAATCACTTAAAATGTCTTCCTGCCACTCTCCGTTGCTCAGAATCTCTGGTGTATGAAGCCAAACTTTAGCTATTGACTGTGTGTTGAATTGGCTAATGATAAAGCATTCTAAAAAAAGAGGTTTGACCTGATTTTGAAAAGTGTGTGAGATCTCTGCTTTCAAACTGTCATTTGTTTGCAATTGTTGGCATTTAGTCCAACTATGAACATCACAAATAATTACTGTCAATGATTTTGAATTAGGGATCTTAAAAGTTTTTTAGAATTTTTTTGTGTTACAATATTCCATTGAACAGCAATGTTCCTTATATATTTGTTTTAGTTAGGCACCTTTCAAAGGCAAAAATATCTAATAATAGCTGATTACAACATAAAGAAAATGACAGTATGCAGCATAACTACTATTTATATCTTTGAAATCATTACTTTAAAATATCACTTTAAAACACCTGTAAAACTTTTCTCCATGGTGTCAGTCTTAAATCTTCATTTACTATAATTCTATCGTCTATTTCTTTCCAAAGAATCTCTTTATTTGCACTCCTCAAAAGTATATCAATATTATTATTACCTATGTTAAAGTACTGCCTGGAGAATGAAACCAAGATTTAGGCCTCAGAGCCTTAGATTCTCCACAAGTACCAATAAACAAGAGCTCCTTTGCTGGAAGTTTACACAGATTAGAGAAATAAATATATATATAGTAAATAAATAAATAGAGAAAGGTAATATTATGGTATTTGGGGAAGGAAAAAAAAAGGATTTATTCCAGATCACACGAGGAGAATGAAATACAAACCTTTGCAATTTTCAGAAAACATCCAAACTCTCCCAATCTATTTTATTGCCTCTAGATTTAAAGCTAAACACGTGGTAGGATCTTTAGTTCTTGTTACCCTCAAGCCAAGAGGAACACACTTGAGAGTTTGTATAGATAACTATGTGATTACTCAGAAAAAGTAAGGATAGGGCCTTCACATTAGATATTCTTGGCAGCTTTTCATGTTCACTTTAAAGTAGCAGTGGCCACTCTTCCTCAAACTGCTTACCTCTGTGTTAATTGTCGGTGTGATTTTTGAACCTGGGTGAGTCTCAACCCTCCCTTCTTCTGGCCTTGAACAGCAAACACATGTCTAGAATGCATTTATCTAAATCAAAATACACAGGACATCTCTCTCTGTGCCTCACAAGTTTAATCTTGAAGGGAGCTACCAAACCACTTGCAGAAAACACAGGTAGTGGTGTACTGATGACAGCAGTTTTTACCTGCTGTGTACAAAAGTAGATCCATCTCTACTGTGTAGGAAATGTCTGAGTTTCCCTCACCCTCTCCAGCCATGGGTTATGCTGCAAGGCTCAGGCGGTACCTTCAAATCACATTGCCTCTAGGGACGAGTTCCAGCATGGTTCTGCCTTTCTCTGGGACAGAGCTGCTGGGAGCACCACCACTACTTCTGAAAGATGTAATTAGGAGATTAAACTTTTCCCACAGACTGCAGCCAATTTATCCCCCACCACACCAGTATCCTACAGTGGATACGGTAGGATACAGTGGACGTTTTAGCACCACCTTTCTTCACATTGCTTCCAGTAGCCAAATAATTGAGGCAAGTTTAATGAGTTTTCCGACAATAAAAATTATTTTATTTTCATAGCACTACAAATTAAAAATTGTTTTTTTCTAATCAGGTATTGCAGAAATGGTGGACAAATGCTCAGTAGTTGCAACACAGTGCTCTGATAGCAGGATGAGATTCATAATATGCTGGACATTCCAGTATTAAACACTAAAAACAATTTTTAAAAAAGCATAAAAATTGAGGAGAGATTTCTCCTTCTTACCATTCACTCTCTCCAACATCCCCCATGGTGTAATTGCAGTTCTTTCTGTCCAGGTAGGTCAAAACTTCTCAGACACTTGTACAAACCATTTTTAGAAACTGTAGAGCTGTCCAGTCATAAAGGGAGCACAATATGAAGGTAAATAAAAAAAGTTATAAGAGGTAAATATTTATTGTGGTATAGTACACATGTAAGACCGTTTCTATACATTCATCCCTGCAGGAGATGGATCTGTGCATCCTAAAACTGATAGAAACTGTGTATTTCTACTCTAACCTGCTAAACAGAACTGGATACAGGGTTTCAAGCATACTTATTATTAAAGATAACTGCAGATTGTACATCATTAAATTTTATCTCTTTCAAAGTTCAAGACAAATTTTGGGCTAATTTCTTAGTGCTTATGTATGTTCACAGGAGTTCTTGACTGAAAACTTCATCAGTAGAAATAATATGCATCTGGATATGTCTAGCAATACACAGACGTGGAGAAGGGAACTTATAAGAGGAAAAGCACAGTTTTTCTTAAAAAAAAAAAGTTTAAAGTATTTTCATCCTTCTGAGATTTTTTTTTTAATGCCTTCTGGGAGATTGGCAGCATATACTAACTTGTAGCCCATGGGGGTTTTGTTTTCCTTCATTTCACTTTGCCTATGTTATGAACTACTGCTTTTATTACAGAATCTTGGCAGTCACCTACTTCTAGCAGCTTTTGCTGCTCTGTAATAAGGGATTTTCCCTAAGGGATACCACTTTTAGCTGGTTAATATTTTCTCAAGAGTTGTTTATCTAGGGAGACCAGAAAAGTACTTGTTCCTAAATGCTGTAAAGATCAGTTGGAAAGCAAATCAAAGTGTTTCAAGACCCATTCTTCAGGCTTCATATGTTGTTCACATGATTTATTTCTTTTTGTTTCTAATCAACAGGCAGGGAAGAGGAGCTATTATTTCAGCTGATAATTATGACATTATCCTAATGTGCCCAAGAAGTGGGTACATATTAAAATAACCTTTGTAGCACTTGTTCCAAGTTCTTGCTATTTTTATACAAGAAGGTTGCTAAAAAATGAGTTCATGGTAGCTTCTTCATAAAAAAAAGTTTACATGAAGTCCTTGCACACAAGAGGGATGTCATTTCAGGAAGGGGCTGACATTACCTTAGTTACTGTGGAATAATGGAGTCAAACTATTCAAAGTCTACCCTGGACAACAAATTTAATCACAGAATTCCAGACAACCTCAAATTCACACAGTACGGTAGGAATTCAAGAGTATCAGGAACAGGGCAGAGCATGATGATACATTGCCCTTTTCATTCTGTTGTAAAACATATAATTTACATTTCCATAAGAACAATACAAGATAAGGTATTAAAACGTCAGTATTCATTTCCTACATCTCCATTCACTTCTGTTTCCTCTGTTGGTGGATCTTAATGGATGAATCTGATTCCAGTGTCCCCACCAGAATCTGTACCACCTGCCAAACAGAAGAGTCATATCTCTTCTTTAGTTTGACTACACAGTTTTCTTTGTTGCCCACTCTTCTACTCACAGACTACAGACTACTCACAGACAGCTATTTGAGACAGTTTGCAAAAGATTAGGATCCTTCTGCTTTCAGGACATTTAACTACTGGTGATATAAACTGTTGAGCTTTAATCCTTCCCCAAAGTACAGGGGGTCGTTTCTACTTAGTCTTTTCCACTGCTCAGCAAGGCCTTTGATGTTGACCAGTATGTGCCATTTTAAAGATGAAACCATATATTTTCCAAGGCTATATAGGACAAATTACTGCATACATTTCTTCTTTGTTTTTCCATGTTCCTAGGCAACATGCTGCAGATACAATATGAACTGGGGATTCACGTTTTTCTTTCTTCCATTCATCCACGACGTAAGGCACTTACTGTCCATTTTGTTATTTCTAAGATATTAAAACTGTAGTAAGAGAATACAGCATTAATCTGCATATATTCAGTCTGCTCTCTTGGGTAGCATTGCTATTTGTTTAATATCCCTTTAATTAAAACTGTCATTGCTAGGATTCTTTTTTTAATCTGCAAGATTTTCTGCAAGGTAAATATTCATGTTTTTAAAAAAGGAGTGGGGAGAGAGAGAGACAGTCCCATCACTTGCATTTAATCACACTAAACAAGCTCTTTAGACAATTTGTTCTGAAATTCCTCTAATTAGAGCTTGCCCTCCAGGTAATGCTCTGATCTGATTTACCAGTGAGTATAAATTAGGGACATTATGTAATTAGCTCTAAGACCACAAATAGAAGGAACAGCTGGGTGGCTTGGAGGGTAAGTAAATAAACAGCTCCCATCAGATTTCTTAATAAAAAAATTATAATAAAAGTCCCTTTTTCTAGATACAGTCATCAGAGACTGCTTTTCTAGCCTTATGTACAAAGAGGAATCTTATGTTTGAATTTGCTCTGAGAAATGGCATTTAACATTCTTCATTAACCTGGCACCTCTTCAGACACTGACACTGTGAAGGGTAGCTTGAGATTCATATCACAGGAGTCATCTTCTTCAGGAGAGATTAATATTTTAGGTAACTGGTTAAAATATCTTCATGGATTAGCAATGATTATGTCATCCACTCCCCATGGGTAATGCGTAAAGCCAGCTCCTGATTTCTCTGCAATTTCTGCTTTCATTCTGGCTCCTGCCTATCTGTATCCTGAAATGTTATCCTCTCACCTGGGACAAGGCCTAAAGAGCAGTCTAGTTCCAATGTCCCAACCAAAATTTTAATGTACAATAAAATATAGGCTGTTGAAGCATTGGCGTAAATATATTTTAGTGTCTTTGTTTCCTGACAGTAACAACAGTAATCCACAAAAGCCCCATTCATGACCTGTCTGAATTTTGCTTTTCCTGAAGACAGTGACATCATCTCTAAAATTTTCATAAAATAATCAAAGTAAAAAAATACTTTACCATGTGTTAATACACTTAAATACCTAATATCTTTTTTTTTTCCACTTTCAAGTGTTGCTTACTTCACTGTAATGAATGAAGTATAGTCTTGATAATGCATCACAATTCCCAGAAATACTTATAGGACCTAGGATGTGGGTCCTATAAACTAGGATGAAACTGTTCCCTCCTCCTTTACTTACCAAATAAAAAAAAGTTTTGAATTGAAACTTGATCTGAAGGAGGCTAGAGTAAACTGGCTGATACAATCTCAGCATATTTCGTCTGGCCTTTCTTCTCAATGTTTGCCACTCGATCTTAGAGAACGACCACGAGTCAGAACTGTATCCAGGTACTGCTCAGCTGAGATGAACCCTGTAGTAGTTCCCAAGTGGAGTGTCCTCTTCACACAACAATCCCAATAAGGTTTTACCTTTGTGGATGGAAGATATAATGTCAAAGTATGGCTTTCTCATATCCCCTGTTCCACAGCTAGTGATGGTTAGAATGACAGAAAACTCAGAGGGGCAGTGTTGAAGCTGTGTTAATATATGCTATATTTAGTAATCTATAGGCATTATATATGGCTTGTAGTATAACACGCTTAAAGAAAAAAATAAAAAAATCATGACACCAGAATATTCTTGCATTATTTTTCACAGATTATTACATAGCCATAACTACTCCTTGTGTCTCCCTAATACACAGACACTTCAACCAAGGGGACTAATTAAAAGGCATAACCCCTAAATTCTCTACCTGGCCAAGTGGTGATTTAATCCTTATGCAGCTTCTCACTCATCAGTTTAAAATCAGATATGAAGATTTACTCACTTGTTAAATAAATACAGCAATGCATTGAATACAATAAACTATGAGAAGAAAGGTATTTGGCTAAAGAACTTATGCAAGATGAAAGATTCACTGCTTGTATCTATCAACAAATATTTCTGAATTCTAAATTAGATCCCAGACCCCTGATAGATGCAATTATTCCTCTCCTTGTCACTGTGTATTTGTCTCCCTTAGAAAAAAAGATAAGATTTATATGAGGAGGAAATAGGCAGAGCTTCTCTCTCATACTTTATGTGGTGCAGTTGACTCAGGTCAGAAAATGTTGAAATTTGCCATTACTATTGCACTGTGTCCTAAGACCCAGAAATTCCTTACGTTACCTATAAGCTGCTTAAGTTTATGCATGACTTGTCCTAAAGCTTCCAGTCCCAAGAAATTTCCCATCAGTGTTTCCATACAAAACAGAAAAATTATTCTAAATTTTACCAAGTCATTTTCTTTTCACTATGTATGCAATTTAGCATTTATAGCAAATTCCTTTGTAAAAACATTGTCACTAGCACAAAACTAACAAGTCATGGAGTATGTTATATTGCACATCATCATAACACTGAGGGCATGTATCATGCTCTGAATATTTGATTCTTCAACAAATTTCAATGATAGAATATCTTCTGTGTGTATTTATCACACCTAAATATTAGATCCACTCACTGGGAAAAAAAAAACATACTGTGTTTATATGTATAAATATATGCATACATGTATGTTTGTGTGTGATATGTATCCAAACCTCTAACCAATTTCTTTAAATATTCTAGGATTTCAAAGGGAGTATGGGCTTTTTTCCCAGTTCAAAGACAATCATGTGGCCCTCTTGACAACAGGCTATTGTATTTACCTTCTACTTCAGTAATATTCACCAGAAAATCCGGTAGATACATTTATTTTAAAAATACTCCTTTGCTGGAGTGGAGATTGTAATGCCATTTATCTTGCTTAGGTTTATTATTATTTTTTTTTCAAATGCCTCTTAGCCAAGAAAGCATTCATTCAAGCCATTAAATGAGAATCGTACATTTCTACTTCATTTGAATCAGTCCTCTTGCTTTTCCCCCCCTACCCTTTTTTTATATAGTTTAAAAGCATACCCATTTCAAATTCAAAATGCTTCACTTAAATTAGTGAATAAATGGCTCATTTCTCTATTCTTTGAATTGCAAAGACTCACTCTCATTAGAGTAGAATAAATATAAACCAGCACCCTTCTTGTTCAGAAAAAAGAAGAACACAATCCATACCAAGAGCAGAAAGACAAACAGAGGCTAGTTTCTCCACAGGAAGAATATGTTTGAGTGACCAGTTGACCACCTCCTCTACCCCAGTTTTTGTAAAGTTTGCTTACTACTATTTTATAAAATCACAAACTCATACTATTCCTTTTCTGGACCACCGGGTTTTGATTCATGGTTTGGCTCTCATTTATTAGACTTCTAACAACAAACTACCTGCATGAAAAGATTTTTACTGTTTTTAGGTTCATAGAACTTGGGATTGTTCAAAAAATTTAGATATGGATATGAATAAAACATATACACATAGAGTCTTGAAGTTTCAAGAGAACACAAGTGACTCCTTGCCTTAATTTATTTAAGCACCAGCCAGTGTTTATGAGCTCTGTCTTAAACTCCCTGTTTGATTCTTCATCAAAGGCTTCAAAAATGAAGAAAATCAATTAAAATTTAGATACTTGCACCTTATTTCAAAAAACAGTTACTACAAAATTCGTCTTGGAAAGAAGCATCATTTTTGTCTTTAATCTAAAGCAGATTTTGAACTCTTTCCAATCCTGGTAATCCTCAAAGGAAGCTATTGAGGTGTCCATCACAGAACACCTATGCTTCAGAGAGCTGTGCTACACCTCTGATGTTTGAAAAATCCAATGTCCTTCCAATGAATGGGTTGAGACCTGAGCTGACCTCAGAACACCCTTAGAAAAGGCGAGTCTGAAATAAAGCAAATTTCAAGATATTTTCTTTCTGGGGCACACAGAATCATATTCAAGCCTGAGAGAATCTCGATTAAAAGCAATGATTTTTTTAGAGGAGTCTTCATTATAATAAGATTTGCCTACAACTAAAGGAACTGGGTTTCATAAGGTTTCTTGTATTTTTACCCTAGGAATATCTCCTTAGGGTATTATTTCAAAAAGAAAACATGACAGGAGGCTTCTAAATGTGGAAGTTAAGTAAATACTGCATAGATATGAATAATTTTATTTATAATCATGTTGGCCTCCACAATTTATGCCATATATTTCAGAAATTTTACTGCACAGTCATTTGAATTTCAATAAAATAAGTGGGTCTGCACGTGTAGCTTTCATTAATTATTGTATAGAATAACAAAATAGCATTCTGGGAGTTGGTAATCATCCTGAAATATCAACCACGTGCTTTAGCACATTATGAAGAGTAAAGTCACACCAGTGATTGTCTACACGACAAGAATTCAATCGGCAGTAATCAAGGATGGGTACCTAAAAAATGAAAATTTTACTTTAATAATTAATCTTACATGCACCAGTTGCTGACAAAGAAATAGCTACAGCACCATTTAAATAGTAAAAGGTTCCCTTGCATTCATTGTATCAAGGACTATAAAAACCCAAACTTGTTATTCTGGATCTGCAGCCAATTGTAGCTCTTCTTTTTAGTGAGATCTCACACACAAAGAAATAATGTCCAGCTTGTAAACTTGAGCTTCAGCAAGGAGGAAAAAACCCAGGAAATATTTTGTTTGACAGAATTAAGAATCTTCAAATTTTCTGAAGTTCTGTTTTCGTTCTCTCTCCCTGTGATAAATGGTGAGCAACAGCAAGGTCATAATGAACACATCATTGGCTTTTTATTTCTTTTTAACTAGGCAAATATATATATATATTTATATATTTCTACTGTATAGATTTACAGTAAGGGACTATGTATTATTGCACACAAATACAGTGATGTTATAGTATTGAATAAGCAATATACCCATGAATATTTGGGACACATTAATTACTTACTACAAATGAATTTTAGCAATACTTTCATCAAGCAACTAATAAAACATCAGGTATTCTGTACCTGTTTTATAAAAATCTATTAAAAATAGAGTGTTTTGAAAATGGTTTTACCATTTCTACTTTTCTTCAGTTATTTAGATAGACTACTAATATCACATGAAAAATATTTTTGAGCTGAAATATGAAAAAGGACAGAAAAAATGAGAGGAAAAATGTTTTAGAAACTTTAGAAGTGACTTGCTGTGTCTCAGTGTTGCTCTTTTATATAAAGTTTTTCTAGCATCAAAGCAGTAATCATTCTGGTTCTGGGAAAAATATTTCACTGTCAGTACTTACAGTGGGAAATTTGCTCTGCTAGGAAAGATTTGCTGGGAAGAAAAATAAATTGTTTGATAGACACAAATGCAGTAAACAATTATTTTCAGTGTTATAAAAATTACTTTTGCTGTACTGAATAGCAATCTTTCAATTGATGTGATCTCTTTTTTATTAGGAGATTAATAACACCTGTGAAATATTCCAATTAAGAAATTCTTGAAAATGCAAGCATTTGTTTGCATAAAATAAATCATTCTCAAGTGAAAAGGTATCTGAAAGTTTATTTAATCTTGATTCAGCAAGTTTTCTGAATAAAACTCTAGATCTTAATAAAAAATAAATTATTAATAATAATTTTTTAAAATCCCAAATTAGAAATGTAAGTTTTGAAGACAATGTTATTATTTGAGTACCATAAGATAAGGGGCTGGGTTGGGTTTTTTCTTTCTTTGTTTTCATCTCCCCCACAAAGTGTTACGAACAATGACTTTTTCTAGTTCATTTCTTCAATCAAAATCCCTTCATGTTCTGAGTCATTGTATGAAATGATCTGTTATGATAGTAGCATTGGAATTTCTAGCTCTGAATAAAAATGGCATTTGAAAACTAAGCTGATAGTTGGCAAGTATAAAAGTAAACTAGTCTTTAAACAAATAGTTTTGAATTTTTAGAAGAACATAATAAATTCCACTTGTGCAGTTAACTTCTTAGCTGCCTTTCTTAAAATGAATTTCCATTATCAACATAACCAACATGAAAATAATGCATGTTTTTGTTTAATAACCTGTGTTTAATACCTCTGTGAAAGTTGATATTTCTTTCAGCAAGCTGGAGAGAGGTTTTTGAATATGTGCTTCCAGAGAATATATTAGAGGATTATCCTTTTGTCTCAGTAGAAGCTTTCATTTCTCCTCTTAGAAGATATTAAGATAGGTACCTAAAAGATTTATTGAAAATGGGTGATAGAAATCTGTATGAGAGACATAGATCTGTGTGCCTAGAGTAACTCTTCCCTTGATCATCCCCCCTTCTCTATACACACAAAAGGAACTGAAACTTAGTTCTCCTTCTTTACATCTGTCCTTTTAATAAAACTCTCAGGCCCCACCTATGTAAAGAAATGGCAATAGATCAAATGTGACGGGAAGTATAGAAATTCAGTTATCAAAATGTGAACTTCTGGCTTAAAGCAGAGTAGACTGCTAACATGCTGAATATAGAGATTAGAATTTTAATCTACTTGATGAAATCATATCTGTAAAGAATTTTTAAAAATGAAACTTTTCTTAGTGGGTTCTATAGTTGCTTTTCAAACAAAATTGTGGGTAAGAATTATCATTTGATAATATGCATGAATCAAATCCAAAAACCATGTTCTTTTTATGTTACTGATCCAAGTATATTAATTATAAACAAAACACCTACGTATTTTCACTAAGTCCCCTTAAAATGCTGTCTTAAGGAATATGTTTTCCTGCATAGTATCTCATAATAATACATATGTAGCTTCGCGTGACACTCTCAGGCCCTGCTGGCTTATTTGGGCCGACCCAGCTGCTCAATCACGCTGCCACACAACTGTTTTGTGAGTCTTTGGGTCAGCAAGCAGTCTTGACTTACGCTGTTACGGCTGTGGTCAGAAAGAGTGGACCCTCCGAGGCATTCAGGAAACAAAGGTTTTATTTGGGGGGTCTGGGGGTTCCCCAGCCTCTGTCCAGTGCCTCTGGAGAGACCCAGACAAAGGGTTGCAGGGGAATTTTGTACATGGGGTTCAAAGGGGGGGGTGGGTATCTTCTTCACAAGCCAATAAAACAACTCAAACAAACATTCCAACAAAGTTACCTAAACATTAACAAATCCAATACCAGTTTAGAGGTGGTCTCTAGGATTCTGCCAACCCGTGGTCAGACCCTTGAGACCTTGAGAATCTCTAGGCGAAGGTTCCCGTTGTCTTAGTAACCTTATCAATCCTGATAAAGTATTTTCCAAGACAAGGGGCCTTTTTAGGGTAACACTATTCTACCTTAACAATCAAAAAGCTATACTATATTCATAACTAAAACTTATCAAACATTTCTTTCACATCCACAACATATACTAACAGTAATACAAAAATGGAGAGGAATGTCGGCAGTGCAGAACATGTCTTGATTTATACCTCATTTCTATCTTTAATACTCAGAGAGCTAAATTATGAAGAAATAGTGCTGAGAAACCTGGTATCCATTGAAATGTATCCTTGAATCTGATCCTCTTTATGAACTTCTTCATAAACACACAGTACAAAAAATTCATGCTATGAACTAGAGAATTAATTTTACTGTTTGGAAGTCAGTGTTCTTTTCCACTAAAAAACTTAAGATGCTAAAAAAACCATGTAAGATCATTAGTTTGGTGAAGTATCAAAATGTTAACAAAAAAACCCATCACAAATGTTTGATTTCAGCTAAATACAAGAGAAAACCTTTAAAAGGCATAAAATAGACAAAAAAAAAAAAAAAAACAAAAAAACCAAAAAACCCTACAAACCAAAACAAAAAGCTTCAGGAATCAAATACATTGGTTTTAGTTATAAGAATTTTAGAATAACATATAGCTCCATTTTTGAAATCCAAGACGAGAACTAGAAAAAGAAAACACACAAAAAAAGTAATTACAGACAACCTTATATCACATATGCTCTGCAGTGAATCTACAAAGAAAATAATGAAAAGCTATTTGGGAAATAGGTGTTATCTGTTATCTACATTTGATGTCTTAGAATGACAGTGGCACCTGTCCTGATGTCATGTAGTCTGACAGAACAGTAACTCTCTTTATTGACCCTTACCACTGTCTACTAGATACTCTTCTGTTGGCATGTAACAGCAAACACTCTTATTTAAGCTCAGGAATCTTATTTTGGTTCACGAAGTACACTATACCAACATGCTAGTCAAGAAAAAGCTAAGGTATATCATGTTTCCACCTTTGAATTTTAACCTTTCAATAACAGAACGGCACAGGCATAAAAAAACCCCAAAACTATTAGCTCTGGTTTTGACAACTGGCACAAACCTCTTGTGATTGCACAAACTCTATGGTGAAATGAGTCTCAGGTCATTCCAAGTGAGTAGCAGGGTTCAGTCAACTCTTTTTGCCTTAAAAAGGCAATTCAGTTAATTGCACATTTTGGCTAAACTTCCTTCAGTGTATATGATGGCAGAACTTAAATTTATAAAGCACGTCTATGATAAAAAAAGATGGTACCTATCCCAAACAGGATAAATGATGGCCCTTGTTATCCTCATAATAATAAAAAATAATAAATTAAAAATCACATAGAAGCATCACATTGGGAAAAAAAAAAAAAAAAAGTCATGAGTAATTATTTGCAAATGGCTCAGAGATTTAAGTAAAAGGAGTTTAGCTTCTCAGTTAAATTTTAGTTGATCTAGCCAAAGATTATGAACACATTAGGAAGGGGAAAACACCTCAGCTGAGAATTTCCATCTGAATCAATTTAAAGATAAAATGTAAAAACTTTACTGAATTCAATTACCTACATAACATAAAACATATATAGGAAACATTCAAGTCATATGAAGAAAGAAAAATAGTCCATAATACATGTTTAGATATTATGGTGGCAATACTTCAGAATAACACAAAAGAATGAATTATGAATGTAATTATAATAGATATACACATTTACGTTTTAAAGCTGCTTAATATGCCTCCTCAACCTTTCTGAATCCATCTGTCATGGCTGTAAAAAGCATACTATTATACCAGAAATAGTGAATGTCACTTAACAGAGATAAAACCCCCATTATTCCTTTAATTCCTATTGCAAAGGAATTCCTAAAGCTCAGGCTATGACTTATATGCATCTCTGTCCTTACAGAAGTTCTTTTTCAGGGTTCCTCCAAAATTATTCTGTAGCTCTGTCAGAGAAATTGAAGTAAGATAATGATTAATCTCACATGTTTACTCTAAAGGTTTAAATTCCATAGGCTTCACAACATTTTTTGGCAGGGATGTTTTGAAAATTTTTATGACTTCTACCAATGGCTTTCTGATAATATTGCCCATGGTAATGTTTTTGAGTAGAGATCGAATCTTAGCCATGAAGTAACTGAGGAAATATTCTGTTTATATACACAATTAAAAGATCCATTCTTAGCCAAGGACATTATTTTCTTTATACCTGTCACTGAGTGAATTTTGGAAATGCTTCTGTACACAAAATGGTGTCAGGCTTTCATTTAAAGTTTATTGATTTGTGAAAGCTTGCATGAACTTGTACCTCACAGAGGTGTGAAAAGCCTTTAACTGATGTAATGGCCATAGTTTGATGTTTTCTTCAGATTTCTGCTTTTAAAACAAGCAGTGCTGACTAAAGAAATGTTCTGAACAGATGTTTGTAACTGAAGTAACATTGGTATTACTGCAGTTTATAGTACAGAATGTCTTTGAACTTCTCTAAGAAAGTATGTTATTCAGGAGCCAGTATTTATTGGCAATATTTATGTCCAACTTACAATGAGGGCCTTTATAGCACTGTATGTTTCAGTAAGCTCGTAGTTCTGTAATACAAGGATAAGCCTTCTGAATTGAATGAATTCTCTGTTTGCCTTCTAATAGTTTCTTCCTAGTTAAATAAGCTGAACAAATTGTGTGCAAGTATAACAAAAAATACATTAGATTCTTCAGAAAAGGAGCTGCTACCTGCTCTAAATCAAGAACAGTTTTTGGAACTTTTTTTTTTTTTTGGTTGGTTGGTTGATGTTGGGGGGAGAGCTTTTATTGTGAACATTCATGCAGATTTGCAAAAAAAAACCAAAACATTTAGTTCTTCAAGGTATCATCAGAATTAAACTAGGTAATTATACGAGCTTTTTCACATTTCCACTGTCTAAACAAAAAGTGCAGTCCAGATGTCCCTGACGCACAGGTCCTTTACTAAAAATTTACTATGTAACAAGAAAGGAAATATGATCCAATGGATTTATAAAAGACACACTGGTTTAGAGTCATGACCTTTTATAACCTTTCCCTGATGTTGCAAGGTGACTTTAGCTCAGATTTAGGAAGAGCTTAATGCGTATATTCCAAACTTTCAACTTCCAAACTTGCTTGAATTTACAAAGCTAATTATGTATCTGCAAACAGTAGATCAGATGTTTATGTATTTTTCAGATAATCATAAAATGGTTTGGGTTGGAAGGAACTTAAAGATCATCTAGTTCTACCTCCTCTACCATGAACAGGGACAATTTCCACAATCCAGGTGGCTCGGACCCTGATCTAACTTCACTTTGAGCACTTCCAGGGATGGGTTTCACAGCTTCTCTGGGAAACCTGTTCCAGTGCCTCACCACCCTCATAGTAAGGAATTTCTTCCTAATCTCTAATCCAAACCTACTCTCTTTCAATTTGAAGCCGTTCTCCTTGTCCTATCACTATATGCCCTTGTAAAATGTCCCTCTCCAGCCTCCTTGTAGGCCCCTTTAGCTCAAAGGCAGCTATAAGGTCTCCCTGGAGACTTTTCCTCAGGCTCAACAACCCCAGCTCTCTCAGCCTGTCTTCATAAGAGGTGCTCCAGCTCTCTGATCACCTCCATAGCCCTCTTGTGGACTTGCTTCAACATGACCTTCTCAGGTAGGAGGCACCAGAGCTGGATTGCAGCACTGCAGGTGAGGTCTCACCAGAGCAGAGTAGAATCTCCTCCCTCGCCCTGCTGGCCACACTGCTCTGGATGCAGCTGGAGACACAACTGGCTTTCCAGGCTGTGAGCACACATGGCCAAGTCAAGGTGAGGTTCTCACTCACCAACAAGTCCCCCCTCAGGATGTTCTCAAGCTATTCTCTGACCAGCCTGTACTTGTGCTTGGGATTGTCCTGACCCAGCTGCAGCACCTCCATGTGGCCTTGTTGAGTGTTATGAGGTACACACAGGCCCACCTGTCAATCCTGTTAAGGTCCCCAGTGAAGTCGTGTTGGCTGTCACTATTTACCTCATTTTCTGTACACATTGATTCAAGGAGGATCTGCTCCATGATCTTGTCAGGCACTCAGGTGAGACTGACTGGCTTGTAATTCCTTAGGCCTTCCTTATATCCTTTTTCAAAAGTGTAAGTTATGCTTTCCCTTTTCCAGTCAGTGGAAACTTCACCGGACTGCAAGGACTTCTCAAATATGCAGATAGTGCTTTGCTACTTCCTCTGCTACTTCTCTCAGGACCCTCAGATGCATCTTATCAGGTCCCAAGGACTTGTACATCTCCAGGTTCCTTGGATGTTCTCAAGGACTTGGATGTCCTTGGTTTTTTGCCTCCTGCAACTTGGGTGGTGTGGCAGGAACACTTACTGGTGAAGACTGAGGCAAAAAAAATTTGTTGAGCACCTCAGCCTTCTCCCTCTTCTAGGTAACCATTTTCTCCCATTTTCTTTTGAGAGGGCCTATATCCTCCCTAGTCTTTTTACCACCAGCATACCTATAGAATGTTTTATATTTACCCTTAATGTTCCAGATCAGATTTAACTCTATCAAAGCTTTAGCTTTCCTAGCCTGATCCCTGGCTATTTAGATAATCCCTCTGCATTCCTGTTGGGCTACCTGTCCTTGCTTCCACCTGCTGTAAGTTTCCAAATTTTGGAGCATTAAAGTGAAATTAACAGTAACCACATTGTTGAGCAGGGTAGGAACTAGTGAGTAATGCTGAGGAAAGGAGACTATTTCAAACCTGGTCTTTTCCCTGGCTTTGGGTTTCTAATGACAGCCAGCATTAAATACCTCTGGATTGACAGCCTGGATCTATGTGCAATGTTCTGTGTGACATACATGTGTCAAAGCCAGCCAAACCTGTCAGGAGATGCCCAAATTAGAATAAGCCAGAGACCTGCTCTGAGACAGCTTTAGCACAACTACATCCAGCTCTGGCAGGGTGACTGCATTCTTAACTTACAAATTTGCAGCATATATAAATGAAAATTCATCCCTATAAACCTCAGGAGTCTAGTCAGAAGCCTATTCACCCTTTGCTCCCTCTGTGAGGGTATTTCAGTAAGTGCTAAAAGGTAATTCAGGCCCTCAGCAAGCCGACAGAATGAGAGCTCATCTCCACTTTAATGCGATGTTAGGAAGCTAAAATCCACATTTGTTCTTTGATGCCTACAGTTAGGTAGGATAGTTCCTCCAGGTATCTAAAGACTTTCCTAACAAATGCTTTCATGCAGATGTCATGAGTTACTTCCTCATACTTATGCAGATTTTCAATACACAAGAATTCTTCTTCTTCTGATATCCCTTAAGCAGCCCCTGACACTAAAATTTCTGTTGCCTAATTTTCTAGGGTCTGGAAGAGCTAAGTGAAATAGAAAAATTATGGTTATTAAGTCAGTCTCAAAACTGATCAATGGAAATCAAACCCATTCCAAATGAAATGAAATAAAAACCTGTCCATATTTCTTTATTAGACAGAAATGAGAGCAGCAGAAAAAAATCTTATGCTTTGTATGTCTTCAGTTTAGACAGGTGTAGCTCTTGCTCCTAATAATCTCACTTCTGTAGGAACTTTCTTCCTAGGGTTCACAACATAATAGAGAACCCAAATTTAATAAAATATTTATAGAACTCTGTTAAAATAAGTAGCACTCTTTGCTCAGAAATCTCAGGTACTTTCCATTTCACTTCTGGTAAAGCTATTAGAGAAGAGTAGCCAGAAGAGTATCACCTCATTCTAGAGTTGGGGTGGGAGCAGAGCTGGTGCTGGGGAGTTGGAGGCCTCCCAGGACAGCCTCCTGCCTTGGATCCAGAGAAGAGAAGGGGCCCTGGGAAGGTCTGAGATCAGCCAGAGGACAGTGGCTGATGTGGACCCTGCAACAGGATTGAACAGAGTTTCCCCCAGTCTCCCCCTCTGGACTGCTGAAGTAGCATATACTAAAAAGAGAGATGGCAGGCCAATAATGTTCATAATCACTATTCTAAAAAGCCCGTCTGTTTTTCATTTGTTTGTTTGTTTGTTGTTGTTTTTTCTCCCTTTTTTAATGTATTTTTTTTTTACACAGATTCAGTGAAAGGAATGCATATAGTACCATTTTACAGAAATTACCATAGAGGAAGAAAAATAAACAGGTTTACTCTTTCAAATCCATATAGTTGGTATGATTTAGAAATAGGTTTGACTATATAAATCAAAGTCTGAAGCTGATTAGAGATGAGACATTAATAATTTCTATTTTGATTGCAACAACATTAGTTTAATACCTTCCCTTTATGAGTTGAATCCTATAAAAATGCACAAGAGATGTATTATCTTTAAAACAAAGTTAATAAAATGACAGATAAAATAGCTTCCTTGGTTCCTTTGAGGCTTGATATAGTCCATAACACTGTGGTATAGATAAGCTACACTAATAAATTCCAGGAAGCCCATAATAATAAAATTTTGGGCTGTCACTATCCCAAAACACTGCGACAACCATTTAGGGCAACCCCTTGTGTCCTCTTGTATATGTCACTGAAACTGTGACAAGAAGCTGTGCAGTCACAGAATATAGCAGCACACAATTCCATTGCAGAAGTTGAACTTGGAAGCCAAGAAAGTGAACTATAGTTTCATGAAGACTTTTCAAAAACAGTTTGTATGGCATTTCTCAAACCTACAGTACCTTTAAACCTAATTCAAACTCCACTTAATGTAGAAACTGAAACTTATTTTACAAGGCTTTGGATCAGAGTTCAGTCTACACCTATTCTTAAGTGTTCACTTAAGTGATTACCTGTCCATTGTTTCCTAAAAGGTACCAATTGAATTTCATGTCCTAGCAGAAGCTAAAAAATGGACGGTAAATAAAACCTTGTCATTCTTTCATGTATGTAATTAAGTATCTTAATAGACAACAAGAAAAGTGCAATTATTTGCAGTACATCAATCCTATAACTGCTTTTCCCATTCTCCCCTAGTCAATTTGCCATTCCGTAACAACTCAATCCATGAAGTTTGAAACACATACCACAGAGAGGAAACTGATTCCTCTAGTAAATATTTCCTGTAAGCCAATGGGATCAGCACATCTCAAATGAAACCAAATCCAAAAGCATTCCTGATCAGCTGTTTCAGATAAAATGATTAGAAAAACATTTAATCTTTTTCTAACATATCACTCATCACTAACCTATTTTGAAACACAGAATATGCAACTATGTAAATATCTCTATAATCAGAGTAGCTACAAAAGAAGAGTTAAATATTTACATATACCCTCTTACTTCAATCTACTGTAATATTTTATGGCAGATTATAAACTTAGCTATATTTCCCCTTCCCCCAATTTCTTTACAGGTTCACTCATAAATATTGTTGTGCAAAATTTGGGGTCACTGAGATGTGTTTATTACTTTAACTGAACTTTTTCTTCTCATGCAGTGATAGAAATAAGAACATCAAAGCTCTTTCCAGTAAGTAACATTATGTTCTCACATTTCAGCTATATATCTAGGCCATATTAAAAACATGAATAACATAGAAGGCAAGTGAGTTTATACATACCAGCCTACAAAGGCTCAAATCAAAAAACAAACAACAAAAGCAAAATTATTGATGGTAGTATTGAGATAGAAGTCTGCAGAACAGATTTTACCTAACAAATTAGTCTTTGTTGCAAGGCTTAGATCAAATGCATAAATAAGTTTAAAGGAGAGTAAAGTGATGCAAGTTACATCTTATGTCACTCTCTCAGCCCATAAATTATTCCAGCCTACCCTCTCCCAACCTAACAACCAATATGGAAATATTAGCTGCATTGTCACCTTTTGGGTTTTTTTGCCTGTCACATCCATTTTGAAACTCTGTAAATATAGTGAGAAAAATTTATGTGGATGAAAAAGTATGCATAATTCTGATACAACTCTACCCTTTCTCTAGAAACTCGGTTTAACTATTTTTTCTTTGAAACTAATGCACAGTGTAAAACCTGAGTGTTAACTGCAAAGCTTATATAATTCTCACACTTCCCAGTAAGTGTGTAAAGAGAGGGTACCTTGTATTTTCAGTCAGAAAGATATTTCACCGTCCATGTGAAATATCACAAATGTTCCAAAAGCATATAACTTTGTAATACCATGAATTACCTCTAAGAAAAAGCTAAGTCAATATTTTTTTATCCACTCCCCATAAACCCTTTCACTATGTTACTCATCCAAGAAATATAAGTACTAATTTGAAATGCAACATTCACAGCTCTGCCCTGCAACATGCACAGCTCTGTAGTGTGTGCACACAAACATTCCCTCTTATCATTTTCTTTCATGCGTGATTTATCAGATGACTGTAATACGAGTATTTTGCCAGCATAGACAAGTAGAACTTTATCCCACACAAGCAAAAACTTTTTTGAGAGCTGCATGTTATGACCCACCTTTAGTTTTCCCCACTCCTCATTGAAACTCTCTGTGTTGACAAAACAGTTTTTATCTTCATAGCTAAGTTAATTAGTCATTACAAATCTTCAAAACCCCCAGCAAAATACACTTGAAGTCTGTATTACGGGCAAGTTTCAGCTTTTTTTAGCATAGCTGTAGGATTTGTTTTGTGTGCTTGTGGTTCTTCAGAACTAGAAAAGAAGGGTAGTCTCCCACTTTCTTTTTTTCCCTCCAAACAGCAAAATCTTGTCAGCAATCAATCTGGAGCCTGTGTAACCAGCAGCAGGTTAATAGGTGACTGGTCCTTTGCTCAAGCAGTAATTTGTAGCACGTACCAAAAGTCCAACACGTATCGGCCTGTAAGGTATCACTTACTCTTATCTTACAAAGCTCTAAATTTAGAGACCTTATCTTTACCATGTAAACCTGGTGAAGGCAGGGAAGAATTAATAAACCTTCACCTCAGTGACTTATACTGCTGCTTTTCTGTCAGCAAAGGCACAGTTCCAGCTCAGAGCTAAGAGCTTGTCTGAGTTTTGCAGCCTCAATAGCCTTGAGACTTAAAGTCTACTTCTCTCCTGTCTTGTCTCCTCTAAGTCCATAAAATATGCAAGTGCAGACAAAGCATTGTCTAAATGACTAAAGGACTGCCCTCACAAATAAACCTGAAATAGCAGCTATCCATATTCAAGTGGCACACCATGGATTTTGACCCCCTCCCAAAATACCTGATTTGATTGTGCTTTGATCTAAACCAAACTGCACAGAACCATTTTCAGCTGCTACAAGCACAGCTGGAGTGGTTGCAACAACTGCTTTTGCTCTGGGGGCAATTCTAGTGGAAAGGAAGGCTTTGTTCAGTGGTGCAACCAAAATATTATTTAAGCTTGGGCAGTTTTCAACTGTCCAAATAACTGCTAGGAGTTTACAAGATAGAACTATAAGTATTTTTTTAAATTTATTTTTCTTAAAGTCTAGAAAGCAAAATATTTTGGTAGAAAGTGTTAAAAGTAAATATTCTCAATTTTCCAATTTCCCTGAATACATAATGTGGTGAAGCCAAGTTCAAAATATGTTTCAGAGTCACTGATTGCATTTTCTGCCAAAAAAAGCCCCACAAACAAACAAAAAAACACAGCCCAAATTCTGCCCCCTCTCCCC
The DNA here is from genome assembly GCA_017589585.1 of Phylloscopus whistleri. Classification (NCBI taxonomy): domain Eukaryota; kingdom Metazoa; phylum Chordata; class Aves; order Passeriformes; family Phylloscopidae; genus Phylloscopus; species Phylloscopus whistleri. The sequence continues at coordinate 1,949,834 of JADMLD010001397.1, read as the reverse complement.
AAAAGAACATAGTCAATGCTTTGGTCAAAATATTTTATTTCAGTTTATTTACAATCTTCTTTAACTCTGATAAATTCTTCTATCATAAGATATATGTGTGGAAAACATCTTTTCCATGATGTAAGCCTCCTACATAGGTTCTCAAATTTTATTTGGGAATTTTATAAGTGATATCTTTAATGTTTGAGAACTTCTGTGACCTTCTACCTAAACCACTAGATTAGGGCTTCAAGTTATTTACAATAGTACATAGTATTCCAGCTAAAATTTATTCTAGTATCCTTCCCTTTTCCTAGATGATTTCTAACATCCTTTTCAATCTTGCTATGATGTATTCTTTATCCAGACAACAAATCCATGGCTCATAATAGTAATGATATTTCTTTTTCTAAGAGTAAAACTAAAATCTAATATTAAGCTGTTGTTGAAGTATACTTACTCTATTTATGTTCTGAAAAAAATGCATTTTATCCTAAATCCCCATATTTCACCCATAGAATCATTATGCATCATGTAAATAACAAGGAAAACAACACAAATTTTAAACATTTGTACTTTAAGATATGAAGTAATTCAACTGACACTTCCTTGACTCCTTATTGATCTGACATTTAGCTTTTTTTTACCATTTTTATCCTCATTAATTGTCTTTGGTTTATTTGACAAGGTTTTGATAGCACTGAGGCTGCAAGTGGCTTCTATGAGAAAATCCCAGAAGCTTTTCCCATGCCTGACAGAACCAGTCCAGTCAGCTCCAAAAGGGACCCACCACTGGCCAAGGCTGAGCCCATCAGTCACAGAGCCTTGTGACAACAGGTCTAAGAAGGGTAAAAATACACTGTGCAAAGCAGCATAGGGAGACGAGTGAATATGAGAAAGAAACAACTCTACAGACACCAAGATCAGTGCAAAAGGATGGGGAGAGGATGCTCCAGGTGCCAGAGCAGAGGTCCCCCAGCAGCCCACGGAAGTCCCCACTCTGGAGAATGTGATTGTACACAGAAGAAAGCTGTGACCCTGTAGGAGATCCTGTGTTACAGCAGGACAGTCCCTGGCAGGACCCTGAAGAGAAGTCAGGGGTGCCGCTGAGCCCAAGAAGAAAGGAAGTGATTTTAGACTTGTTCTTACTCGTCATTATCCTGCTCTGAATTTGATTTGGAATAAATAAATTTCCTCAAACAGAGTTCGTTTAGCCCACAAAGGTAATTAGTGAGGGATCTCTCCTTGCTCTTAACTTGACCTGTGAGCTTTTCACTGTATTTTTTCTCCCCCTGTGTTTTTGATGGAGAACGGAGTGATAGAGTGGCTAGGTAGGCATCTGACAACCAGAAAAGGTCAATCCAGCAAAGACACTCCCTGCCTTTCTAATCTATTGGAATTTTGGTATTCCTTTCTACATGGTCCAAATGCACCGAGACAAGAGAAGAAAGAGTACAGCCTTCTTTTAGTCAGCATAGGCCACTGCTTGAATTTTTTTTTAATTCTAGCATAAATCCCCACACAGTAAGTAAAACCAAAACTTACTTATTGAATTATTGTCACTTCCCGGCAATAAATACCAAGTTGCAGGGGGAAAACAAACAAACAAACAAACAAACAACAAAAAACAAAACAAAACAAAAACACAAACAACCAACAAAACAAACAAACAAAAACCAACCAAACAAAAACAAACAACAAAACAAACAAACAAAACCCAAACAAACAAAAAACAAACAAACAAAAAAAACCATAATAATATCAGGGGTTTTAAATTTTATTTTCATTTGAATTATCTTGGCTATTGTGCTGAGTCATGTTAGTACATGAGATAGCTTAAAATGCATGTTTATAAGGCTTAGTCTCACTGACATCACAGAGAATTTATGAGGTATGTTAGCCTCTCAATGCCCAGTGGAGCTGAGGCAAACACTTTGGTAACAGGAGTATTAAAAAGCTTCGCTCAGAATGAAATTTTAATATGTAGACTATTTTCTGTTTTCAGGATTGAGTGTTTCTGGTTCATAGCTCTGAACAGAGTACCTAGATTGGGCATTGTCCTCTTCAGGCATGTAATTTGTCATTTACATTAGCTCTGAGATGACTGAAAGTAACTCATAGCTGTGTGTTCACAAAGCCCAGCTCCACTTGTCCACACTAACTAGTAGCTACCACAAACACCCACTGGTTCCACTCACTGGCAGCCACTTTTGTGGCTGCCTTCAAAGCCTTCCTCAGAACAATCAAGATTGTCTCATTGTTCTGATAATGGAATATATGAAAAACTCTTTTTTTCCATTTCAAAGAAGTTCAAAAGACACCTTCACATCACAAAGAAAAAAAAGAACCATGTTTTTCCTTGACAGGTTGATTGTTTTGGCCTGAACCCATGTCATAGAACCTTCAGAACAGTGTACCTTACACTGAAATATTTGCTAAAATATTGCTTAGGAACAGCATAAGACATTTCTTTAGCTCTCTCACCATTAGTTAAACTCCAGGGTTTACAATTCTAGAACATAGCCTAAAACACATAAGCTCTTTACTCAGGCACAGCTGAGCTTTTCCTTTATGAAGACTGAGTAAAGGAATTTTGACACTTCAAGAAGAAACAACCAACACAGAAAGCAAGACTTGCCGTAATAAATGAGATCACCCATCTTTTTGCTGTTATCTGGTGTTCTGACACTAAAATTGTTCAGATGCATTGGAAGTTTGAAGGGGAGAAAAACCCCTATTATTCATGAATTAAAATTACCTGTACTTCCCTATCTCTGTAGAGAGTTTTCTCATATCCTAAAACACCACTACAAATAACTTTTGACTATTATTATTCGTGATGCTCCAAAGTATTGGAAAACAGGCAGAAAAATACATAAGTAGATAGAAGAAAAAGAATTTTGATTACATGATTTTTTTAAATTTCTTATTCTGTAAATCCCTTCCTGAGATGAAAAGATGATCCTGCTTGGTTAGCCATGTCTGAAGTAGGTTATAGAATTATGGAAGCCTTATGGGATTAGAATTAGGATTAGCATATAATTGTTCAAGAAGCATGAAATCCTTTCCATAGCTGTGGTTTAGAAAAGCCTTGTATGCCCTATTATTATGTTCATTTGTGCATTTTACTAAAGTAGAATTTGGAATTCAAGAAACAATAGTATTAAGAAGTGTTTTTTCATTGTTTTCATTGGGTTTTTTCCCCAATAACACTCTTTTGAGCAACAAATAACAAAGAATTTCAGAAGGGATTAATAAGTGATCTCTAAAGAATGAACAAACAATTCAAAGTGAAGAAACATCTGGGAAGGGAGGAAACAGACAATGTTGGTACCTTAGACAACGTTGGCCTTAGTGACACTGAATATACTCCATTCCAAACCCAAAGGATTCCATTGCATTTGTTCTATTTGATTCTGTTTCGTAGGTTGTCCAAAAGAGAGGAAAACAGCTTATAAAATCTCTAACATCTGCAAATCTCAGTTGCCTAATTCTGCATCCTGTTGCCCCAATCCAAACCCTAACTCAAGGATACAGTGGAATGGTGATGGGTTTTCCTCCTATAGGAATAGTGTAGGAATAGTCAGTGAGAAAAAGTGACATGATTATGTGAAGTCGGTTTAGTGATCTTTATTGCCAAAGGAGACTGCAATCTGCATTATAGCATTTCAAATTATTTTCTAACATTGTAGAATATTTATGCCATTATTTGACATCGCAAAAGAAAGGTTTCTAAAAGTTTTATGGTTGTTGGCATCAGAATTGTTAGGAACAATAATGCAAGACCACTACAGCCTAAATCAAGGCACGTACATAAGTTAAAATGTGTAATAGTCCTTGCATTTGTTAACATTCAGATTCAAAGTTCTATCTGGTCCCACAGAGATTTTTGATTCCTGGATGCAAGTATAAGGTAAATGCAGATTCACTCACATTGTAAAGTTTTTTGAAGGTCTTCACATGGATAAACCCATAGTTGTTTTGTGTGCACGACTACATTTCCTTTAATTCAGTAGGATACTAATAGAACTAGCATTTCAAAATGTAGGAAAAAAAAAAAAGGATCAAAAAATTAATTAATAAGTCAGCTGTTTCTAAAGTAAAATATAGGAGCCTACTCTTTTACTTTCTACTGCTTTATACTTAGCATTCTCATTCATTGTTTCAGTTTCCATTGCTTTTAGATTTCTTGAGATTTTTTTTTCTTTTCAGCCAAAAATTTGATTTCACTACTGTAGCATCAACAAGTCACTAGATATCTGACAATATTGAATGACTAGATGTGTTTATATAAAAGAAAGTAAAAATTTTAATCTTGTTAATAATTAAAGTGCTCTTATAATTTCTTGACTTTTTAGCCCTTTAACACAATTCACAAGCACATCATCTCTCATGCATCATTAAACATTTTAAGAGATTATGGTGTCTACACTACAATATCTCAATCAAGTAGCTGAAGTGGACAGTCACTGCATTCAGCAGAAGTCTGCTTTTCAGAACATACACATGCTATTCTAATTAATCTCCAGTGGCGACCTACAAAGCAATCTTCAGGTTCTGATTTTTGGTTACCAGAAATTTTTCCATTGTTTTAGGTATTGTTAACCTTTTTTTTTTTTTTTTTTTTTTTTTTTTTTTTTTTTTTTTTTACTTCCATACACTAATTATGTTGTATTTTTGTTCTCTTTCCCCAGTCCATGTTTTGGGTACTTTGGGACAGAGAACTATTTTTACTCTGTAGAGTTAGAACAGAGGCCTCTAGTCTTGATTTAAGGAGCAGATGAAATATAGTGTAGGTGTCTGCCCTACAGTTAGCCATGCAAAGTGACAGCCTTTGCCAGCACTGGGTCACATGGGACACAGAGGGCAGGGAAAGCACCCCCAGGTGTATTTTTGGGGACTAGTGCCTGGCTGTACATCAGAAACACTGTTACAAAGGCAGTTTTGTTCTATTCCAAAAGCCCCTGTACCATACAGGCATGGTTATCATGATGATCAGCTGGAAGTACATCTGAGAGGCTGTAGAGTAACAGTGACACCAGGCTCACTTAATACCTTTGAGAAATTTTTACTGTGGCTAGCCGAGAATGGGTTCAAACTAAGACATCCAAGGAAACTCAAGAGAAGCAAAATAACACTGAAGTACCCATTTAACAGTACTATGAAATGCCTCTAGTATTTTCCACCCTCTCGAAAGATCACCATTCTACCTAAAAAATGTATAGCAAAAAAATAATGTCCTTCTATCTCTTCTCAACAGTGTAGTTGATATGTTCAGTTTTGTCTGGAAATACTAAATACAACAAACTGCAACTGTATCCTGTATGATTCTCTACAATTTAGTTTTAGTTTTTTCTGCATAAGCTTCAGTTTTCTTCTAGATCTGAAGAGAAATGACAGTAGTTTTCAGCCAAAAGTACAACAGGGGTTATAACTTTTGGGAAATCTTGTTCTCTTTGAAAAATGAAGAGAAAAATATTTAGTCACTAGAAGGCATCTTCTCTTTAGAATTTATAATCCATTTTTCCTTTGCCCGGACCAGCTTGTGATTGAGGTTCATGAGGAGAAAGCATAACCTAGGAGCAGAATTAGTAGTGGTGACTATATCAAATGCAGTAGACTCTTTTTTATTCCCTCAGTTTCCCCACTCCCACACACACTTTCACTGTAAGCAGTGTTTTGCAAAGATCGCGATGGCAATGACTGCCTGCTCTGACACAGCTGGTGGTATTGAGAGGAGGATGCAGAAACTTCTTCATTCTTCTGATAAATTACTATAGCTAAGATAGTTCTTTATAATGTTGTCATTTGCAGCTGACTCCCTCCTCTCCTTTCAAGTCTAGTTGATCTTATTCCTTTGCTGTCCTGGGACCAACAAAGATTCGAAACACAGAAGTAAGATGCAGGTGGCACAGGTATTACCCCTGTGGCCAAAGTATCAGATATCTACAAAGGGTTTTGTCCCAGTCTCTGATATATAAGATATTCCAAGCCTTTCATCTGAAACATGGAATGAGAACAATTTATCCTTGGATGTTGTTCTGCTGTCTACATTAATATTGAAAGGCTGGTTTATTGTGCTTAGTTAGTTGATTGTCATAGCTGAATGTCTACCTCTGTGTATAGCTTTCAGTATATGAAAAAGGAATCATTTGGTTTACTTAGAAAACAGAAGTCAAGTATCCATAGTGACAGATATATCTAAGGTGAGTAAATTAAAGAAATACAGTCTTAGCTAAGAAAGATTCTACTGAGACTCAACATATTTGTAAGTTTATTGCACTACTCCAAGAGTTTAGTTGTTTGAAATTCTGCATGATACATTTTTGCACACATGAAGTTGCATATATATCTTGTACATCTAATTCTAGTCAAGAATTACATTTGTCTTTCAACTGGAAAGGACCTAGACAACTTTAACTATTTAATATTGTTTTATGATAAATGTCACATAAAAAAGAAAAGCATATATGCAGTCTCTTCATTATTAATTAACTAAGACTGCTTTATGTGTCCAGGCATGCAACCGTATTGCAATATATTTATTTATTGAATAGTGAAAAATGGATATCTTCACAACTATATAAATCAGTAATCTAGGTCAAGTTTTTAGCAGTTTAGCAAAAACAAATTCTAGATACCATCCTTTTTCTCAGTCATTATGATTGATATTCATGTGAAAATAAAGAGATCACAAGTACTACTTTCTTCTTTTTAAGGGGGAAAAAGTCCTTGATCATATTCTTGACAGCATCTTCCATATTTTCTACAGGAGTGTAGAAGCCCTTCTCTTCAGACAGGCTGAAAAAGTCTATCTAATCACCAGCATGCCCTGCTCATGCAGAGGTAAAGGATACAGAGGATTACTTCCATACTACATGAGAAAACTAATCTATTTCCCTGTGTTCTTTTCAAAGACGAACTACAGCACAGCCTTTCCTAATTATTTGAAGTCTTTCTTTTATGGAGGAGACAAACATGCAAAGCACTGCATCCAGTTCCCCATGCCCAGCTGCATTCTCCAGAGTGAACACTGCCATCTGATTTTTCCTGGCTCCTACCCTGACCATCTTCTTTGACACTCAAGAGATCCAGCTGCTCTGTCTGACCCAGTTCTGGGCTAGACCTAACCTCTCTAGCCTCCCCTCTGTTCCTTGCTCAGGCACTCCAGTGATCAATAGTGCCTTACCAGGGCATGCCCCCTTGAGAACCTTTTCTGTTCTGTGTTGGTTTACAGCAGTAGAATGTTAATCACACACAGTTTGGAACGGCTTCTAGTATTTATGTTCACCCAGACTTGTGTATCAGAGCTTTATCAGTGCCTTTTAAGTCTTGAGTCAAGTCATTCCATGATATGGAGCTGGTAGGTAGAGGAGCCATAATTAAAAAGTAGGTAGCGTGATTTCTGACCAGTTGTGTCATGCTTTTACCGTGCAACCTGGAATTTCACTTTCCATCAGATAACATATCTCCTCATGGCTCTAGTACACAAGCTTTGGTGTCTGATGTCCCCTAGACATGTGGCAGAGACATGTATTTATTAACCAGAACATATAACATAGATAAAATAGATTTAAAAGTAGGGAGAAAAAAACAAAACAAACAAAACAAAACAAAATAAAACAACCAACCAACCAAACAAACAAACAAACAAAAAAAAAACAACCCCAACAGAACAAACAAACAAAAAAACCTGTTATGTTCATATGGATCTGGAAAAAAAAAGAGAATTAATTTTGTGACAGATGAATCCTATCTGGGCATTTTCTAATTTTCCAGAGAATAGGGATTCAAAAAAACATAGATGACTTAATTAGTATTAATGTTAAAAAGTCTGAACTGAAATTCATGTGTAAAAGTATTCCTAGGGATTATTAAAAGTATATTTGGATTGAGAGATGAGATTATTTAAAACGTGGGAGAAGAAAAACTTTTCTGACAAGGGAATTTTTTCTTCACAGGAATTTTGGTGGAGTTGTTATTTTTTTCTCTTCAGTTAGTTGCTTCTCTATCATTCTATCATCTTATCAAACTAATGTTCAAATTCACACATTTATTTGGAGGTATATTACTTATTCATATTATATTTTTTCTGTCTTTTTATTAAATAGGACTTCCTATAGGACTAATATATGAGCATATCTAGTTTGTTACTTTCCCGAGTGTCTGGAAGTTCAAATTCAGTCTGAGCTTCAGAGATTAAACTGATTTTCAGTATCAAGAAGTTAAATGAATGCACTAAATATCTCTTGCAGAATTTGGAAATGTCCAGTAGAACTATTTTTTTCTCATAATTATCCATCTATTTTTCTGATGTGTGTTTCAGAAAGCAAATAGAGGTTTTGCTAAAAGTATTGACTTTGTAATACTGATTATCTTTCATAAGTCATGATAAAAGAAGTAGTCATACCAAATGCAAATGACTGCAACTTTTCCGAGAGTTAGCATAGCTAGAGAGGCTTTGCACAGAACAAGCTTCTTAAGCCCTCAAAAGCAATTGATACCTCTAAGATGTTATAATCCACCTGATGGACATTTAATTTAATAATATTGATGATACTGAGTTTTGTGAGACATATTATACAATTTGAGTGAGTCATAAAGTAATCATGTCTTTATGGGTGATATATATGTAGACATTCTATTCTAGTCATATTTGATAGTTACTTTTCTGACTGCCAATACTTAACTACTTACTATAACTTTCCACCAAATTCCTGTATTCTCTATTCAAGTTGCAGGTAGATAAAGAACAAAGCACATACATGAAAAATTGGTAAGAAATTACACAGCAGAATATGCTGGAACTAAAAATGGATATGCTCAGCTATCAACATTTTCTAACAGTGCTTGAGTTTGGGCAAAGCTACCATTTTTCACACCTCTAATAGGCAGCAATAAAATTGCAAACTCTGACTCTAGACAAACATTTATAATATTCCTACTTCCTAATGACTTCCCTGGGATTGCTTATTTTATACAAAGAATAAGCTATGGAACGTAAATTCACAAGAGACAAAGATGACATGCAACACTGAGATTTTTTTGTGAAGGAGAAAATCTCTCTCAGAATAAATGTTTTGTTCATCTTGTTAGCTTGACAATTTGTACAGGCTTTCAAGATATGTTGTTACTGTAACTATGTTAATTCTTAAGTTACAAGTTTAATGATAGTGATTTCTGCTGAAGTTTTTTTCCAAGCAAAGACAGCATGAACCTTAGATACAAAAGGATTATCAAGCATTAAGCTGGATCTCTCCCAGGAGGGGAATATTCTCAGAGCAAATAGCATTCTTCCCCAGTTACTTATTGGAGTTGTAGTTCAGATACCAGGTGAGATTGGTGCATTTCATTGAATAAGGACGATGGAATATGACTAGAAAACAATGATAATCTGATGGACTTGGGGTCTGACCCTGCATTTTTTAATCTGTCAGAGCTCTCTCAGAAAGAAGTCCTGTCCATCCTGTGGTAGGTCTGAGCACCTACCTAAAAATGAAGCTCAAAATAAATATATATATACATATATATATATATATATGTATATGTATGTATGTATGTATGTATGTATGTATATCACATTTTTTTTAATAATCTGCTCCTTAAGGTGGTGTTAAAGGTTTATGTTGAAGAACAAAGCTAAAATAATATATTTTGCCTTAAGACTGCAGTATTAAACAGTTTCCTGGAGTGCCTCTTGGCACACAGGCCGTTCAAAAAAATTGGGTAGTCTCAGTAAAAGGCATTTTTGCATTCCACATTGCAGGGTTGGTATCATACCATTACAGTCATTCTCATGATGAGACTTGATGGCTAACCTGCCAGAAAATAGCTGACTTTTTTTGGCTTTCTTCCTCCATTTTTCACCCGCCCCCCCTCTGCTCTTTATAATATTTTTAAATAGAGAAAAAAATCACACATTTTTGACAAGTAGGAACTGGGGTCAAACCAACCCCCATCTCTTTCCCAGCTTTCATCTGCCTGAAGCAACATGGCTTGTTTCATCTCATACCTAGGAAACAAGCCAAATGGAACATGCCCTTTGTAAGAGCTCCCTCTCATATAAAGAGCCTCTCTCTTCTGAAGGACAGGCTGCTCCTCCCCTTCTCCTTAACTAAAAATTACTTTCTATAAGGTTCTCAAAGAAAAAAGGAAAAATTTTAATACTCCACTAAATATCTTTTTTTTCAGTAAAAGTACATAAAATTTGGACTCTTGAAGACTAAAAGATGGGGAAACAATAACCTTTCTTTCTTCTGGAACAGAAAGAGGCCATAACTGCAGTGCTAGTATGAAATGGACAACTTTATGAAAAGTTTTCATGTGCTATGAACAGAAGCACAAAAAGCCTCAAAAGCGTTAAGTGATTAATAAAGAAGTCAACATGGCAAGCGCAATTTTGATTTAAAAGCTGAAGAGGTGTGGGTTTGGTTTGGCTTAGGTTCTGGTTTTTTTCAGGTTGAAATTGTTTTGCTGTCTTTACAAAAGTGCAAAAGGAAACATAATTCTTAGTTTGTACACACATTTCAGCCAGTCACCTCTGGCACTGACCTGCATTTCAGGTGTGTAATGAAATTAAAGATCTCATTATTCTATGAAGGATCTCAGTACTGCTCACAAAAGGTAGCTGATAGGTAGAAAAGTGTGGAATGGACTGTTTTGAAAATGACTTTGGCAGCTCTGGACCAAAGAGCTGCCTAAACAAAAACATGCGAACAATATTCTTGTAACACCAATGTAAAGAAATATATTTTGCATATATTCCAAATATTCCCCTGTTTTTGTTGGGATTTGGTGGATTTTTGTTGTATTGTTTTGTTTTGTTTTGTTTTGTTTTGTTTTGTTTTGTTTTGTTTTGTTTTGTTTGGTTTTGTTTTGTTTCTGGAGAGATGCTTCTATTGTATTCCATATGCTACTTTTTATGCCAGAGATAATAGATCAATTTCCAGGGAAGAGGGGTTCACAGAAGCCACAAAGAGTGACACAGCGAGTTCTCATGTATAGTGTGGCCCAGGAGTTTTAGTCAGGAGAGAAGCTGTTGCTGAGTTAATGGTCTAGCATCGTAGTCAAATAAGTTCATACAGAACCAAAGTTTACAGATGATTAAAATTCTAGTAAGTGGTCTAACAAAAACAACTGATGAAGCGGAGTTGCAAGCAAGAAACTTAACACAATCGACAAAATACATGACAAAAGTAGTAACAAATACTTGTTAAAATGTGGTCTTGTAAGTATTGTACTAACAAGGCTCTTTCACAGGGAACTTCCACTACACAGGTTGGCAAAGGGATGACATAAGAAAATTGAAATATGACATTCTACACAACCTCCATACCTCTGTAGACTATTAGGCTAAAGATCTAGATGCTGTGAGAAGAACTCTTTCATCCATTAAGCTTATGTCAAAGGATTTCCGATCTAACCTACTTACAACTCTTATGTCTGGAAAACTAACATTAGTAGGACAAAATTGAGAAGAAAAAGAAACATGTTCAAGTTGCTTCAACTAGAATATAGAATATTTTTTAGGGAAAAGTTGCTTAATCTCTATCCACTAAGACTCTTAAAAACAAACTGTAAAAAGCAAACAAACTTCAAATATTCTTCTTGTAAAAAATCTTTTTCTAGATGAAAGATGTTTATAGTTTCTTTAATTCCAGTACTGCTTAGTGAACAATGAAAAATAAAATGTTTTGAATAATACATTTGGAGGGAGGATAATCATGCCATTCATTAAAATTTGTCATCTTCGTTGCAGCTCAAATTAACAAAGGCATCATTATTTAGGAATGCATTTACATTTGTATTTAAATTTATACTTTTGCTGAGACAGAGGAATTACAAATTCTGTGGGTTTGCTTAGCTTCCTGCATTTAGATGTAATTCTACCATATTACTGCCCAAAGGCCACTGTGAATTACGTATCAAAAGTGGGCAAAATTCTGTCCTCCAATTCCTACAAGTAGCACAGAAAAGAAACTAGAGCATCAGTGTTGATGGAGTGATTAATACAATTCACACCTGCAGCAGATGCTCATGAACCCATTACTGAAATCATGCTAAAGTATGGAGGGAGAGTCAGATGATAAACTGGTGCTTTCTAGCGCCACCAGAATTTAAATCTAGAACAGTTTAGTTTGCTTGAGGGTTTTTGCCAAGGTAAGTGGTGATCTTTGGATATTTTCCCTAAGCTATCTGTATGAGAAAAGCCAATACCAGAAATACTCCATGGAGTGAAAATTAGACTTTCCCATTACTTCATATTCCATTGATTCAGTTAAATGTTATTACCTATATGTTATCTATTCCTTAAAAAAAATATTTCAATTTCAAAGACTTCAATAAACACTGAAGTTTTTAATCAGTATTAAAATGCACACACACAGTTTTAGAACACACATGCCCCATAATGTGCACAAAACCCAGCTTTTGCTGCTAAGAAGATCCAAACACCTGTTATCACAGAAATAAAGTGCCTCAAAAACTTAAAAAAATGTAATTTCTTGAACACTAATAGTAAAAAAGGCCCCTTCAATAATATCTTTACATCTTTCTACATGGTTTAATATAACTGAAGGTACCTAACACCTGAAAAACACTATTTAAAAATATCCCCAATCTATTTTACAACTCAAGGTGAAACCAAGGAAAGTAATGCAGCTCTTCCACAGGTGTAAGGTACAGGTAAAAAGTTTACACTGTCTTTACTTTCCATTACTCTTCCCATTTTTTCCTGTTACAAACTGAACTGTCAACCTGTTTCTTGAGTTTTCATGTTTTCCCAAATGCTTTTTTTTTTTTGTTCTTGTCCACCTGTATCTGGAAAAATTCATCAGTCACATTAGTGCTTTGCAATGAACTCTTATTGAGAATTGAGAGACTTTCTTTATTTTCAAAGAGAGTGGGGGTAAGTCTAGGCTCAATGCTAACCTCCACAAGGAGGAAATCAGCAAGAATTCTTCCAAGAGAAAAAAAAGAGGATGAAGAAGAAGAACATGGGGGATGATGTTACTGTTCCTTATTTATTTTGAAGTGGCATATAAAAGTCTTGCTTTTTTGACATCTGGTTGTCCTCTGAAGTTGTACAGAACCACCCTCTGAATTTCTTTCTAACGACAAGTTTTGAAGAAAATGCTGTCTCCTTATCCCCTCTGAAAATGTGTTTTGGAAATTTTATTGTGTTTTTGAAACATGTTTTATATTAATGATTTAGTAAACAGTGTGTTCATGAGTTTGTAAAAATAGTCTTTGTGCCCTGCTGAAATGAAAAAGAACTCACTGGAATGAAAAATGCATGGAAACTACTGTAAAGAGAGTAGAAAACATGATTTCCTGCAATCATGTCACAACCTGATTTAACACATGTATAATTAATATATTATGCAAAAAGCCCTCAGTCTTCAGAAAACATTGGACTGAGCCTGTTTTGTGGGCAGAAGATGCACTTAGAGGTAATCTAAATTAGATTATTAATGAAATTACTTACCTGATTCTTTTAATTTAAGCCTTTGCATGGAAATCCTAAGTGTAAATAAAGAAGTAGAAATACAATTTCTAAAATGTCTAGTCCATGTATAGTGTATCAGTAGAAGTGGGTGGCTCTCATAGGTGGACCTGTGATATATAGTAACCTTCACTGACAGGCTATATCTGACAATAAAGGTTTATGCAAACTCTCAGGAAAACACTATCTTAACTAAGGATTGAATGCTGAAGACAAGAAAATTCTGGTTAGAAATGAAGTACACAATTCTTGGAGAGAAAGTGAAAAAGCACTGAAAGAAATTTGGAGATAAGCAACTAAATGAAGCGATGTGATTCTTCAGATTCAGACCCAAATTGTTTCCATCCAGGTTCACAATTTTAATAATGGAATCACTATAAAAAGCCTTCATTCTTCCAGCAGCCAACTGAGAGGAGAAGGTATCTTGCAAAGGTGATTCTGGATCTCGGTGTCTTTAGGGGTGTCACACAAGATACCACGGTCAGTTCAGGGGAAACTTGGTGAATTTAAGTTTCCACAGGTAATATCAGAACAGACAGTTCAGATGTTTTTCAGATGGTTTTAAATTTCTTGGTTCTACCTTTTTCATATTACACTGCAGCATCTCATTTCTGCTTTGAAAGAGTTGCTTCTAGGGCTGATAGAGCAGCTCTATCCTCCATTCCAGTCAGGTCTCTGTTTCTACTGCAGGAATGAGTAGCTATGCCAAAGAAGGCCTGCCATGGCAGTTATTTTAAGTAGTCCATTCACTAGAACAAATATAGAATAACAATTCAGAGACAACAGAAGAGTCATCAGCTAGTGATGATTTACCAGAATGAAGTTCAATATATACAAACTGTTGACCTAGAAATGGTTGTATAAGCCATTACTAATTTTCTGAGTCACCCAGTCAGATCTCCATTGGGTCTTAGATAATATCTTGTAGCTGAACTCAGAACTGCTAACAGAAAGCTCTAGCAACTTCTCACCTAACAATTACTCATCCTCACTCTGTTGGGTGTAAATTTGATACGAAACATTCCTTGGTAGTTTCTGCCCCCATGCAGCCTACAGAACTTCTGTTCTGAGTGAACACTTAACGTCTTCAACATTTCTGTAGCCTTGAAGGATTAAACTTATTCAGATGAGCAGACCAAAAAGGCTGGTTCGTGCCCCAGTTCCTACTCCCCTTGAATTCTAAGCAGTCATCCATACAAATGTTGATTGTGATATGGATGTAAAGCGAACCATCATTTTAGTGTGCTGCTTCTCACAGTGTAAATGACTACATAATGTGAGTACTGAAAGAGGCCCCGTCAGCTACAAAGAGCAATCTGATATTGGGGTGCAAAGTTCATATTTTACTTCAGATAAGTGAATTATTTTCAGATATATCAAACACTTGATTAGTCAGTGAGAGGTTATTTATGAAATTAAAGTGAATCTTTTGTTTTGAATAGAGTAGCCATAGTGATCTAAAAAATAAGAAAAAAAAAACCTAAGCCTCAGCTCCCTGCTTACTGTAGTGATTAGCAAGCTGTGTGTTTTCTTTCCTATCAAAAATATATCATTTTTTTTTCTCTATAAGACTTTGAGCATCAGATTTTCCTTGCCTTTCTGGCCTTAAGCACATGTTCAGCTGATTGGTTACAAGAAATTCTTTTACAGTCTCTGGCTAGGTGCCACCTTCCAGCTTGCTTTTCCACATTCTTGAAATGATCAGTCTGTTCCCTCTGTTTTGGGGGGATGAGACCTCGTGGTTCAACCAGCTTTTAACAGAGTTTCCAGGAGCACAGAAAGTGCTTCCTTTTACCTGCCAAGGTACTGTTGCACATACACATGCCTAATACCTTTCTTAAGTATATTTTGTTATTTTTTCACTAACTAAAAAGCAATGCTATTTTGGAATTGTAGTTTCTTTTGTTTCTGCTACACTAAGCAATATTCATTATATATATATATATGTATATTTCCTGTAATATTTTTTTTCTTCATATATTAGCATTAGTTCAAGACTAAATAGGTTTGACTGAGTTTGTTATTTTCTGTATTCTTAGTCACAAAATGACAGCAAGCTGAATGTAGAGCCTGTCTCAGTCCATGCCTGTATGCAGGAATCTGGAATTTCCATTTTCGGTCTTCCAGTTGGAAATTAGCAAATCACTGATTTCTGATCTATTCCATTAGCTTTGGCATAATGCTTTCCATACAGAAGGTGGACAATAAGAAATTATTATTATTATTAATATATTCTTATTACATATATAATAATACAATTCTTATATTAATTATCCAGACCACCTTAGAGGAGATGAAGTTTCGAGGTCACTGTTTTGCCATACTGATCAGTTTTTTCTAACAAATTCTTTTGATTTATCTTCAGGTATTCAAGGAAATATCACACAGATACCCTGTAAGCTATAGAAAAATTCACTGCAGTGTGAGTATTTTCCATTCTGCACAGACTTGAGCAATATTTTTTCCATAAAAGATTCTGAATTCTGAAAACATAGTCTGGTTTTTTCATCCCTGTAAGAAGGATCCTACATTCGGCAACTTTATACTATTTTTTTCAGTATATAAGTCTTCAGTAGATCAACACTGTGTCACTGACTTATGCTTTTATTGTAACCATTACATTATTTATCACTACATATATTTTGACATTCTCTTCACCAAATAAGATTAAAGTTAATTTCTAATTCAGTGAAAAAAGCTTTTAGTAGGTTAGGCTAATATACTCTCAATCATGGCCAGAAAGATAAATCATCATATCAATTAACATAACTTTATTATCCCTATGTATATTTATATCTAATATTAGCTATTTTATAATGTGACAAAGCTGGCATTGTGTTCTTCCAGTTCATCAGTCAAAATGTACTGTGAAAACCAGTCAAATAACTTACAACACTACTCTTAAAAATGTGCAGTAGACTGAAAGTCTGTTACATGTGAAGTGTTTTACCCAAGATGTAATCTAAAGCCATAAAATGACAAGAGGGAGCTTATAGTTGAGAATGTAGATGAAAGACAACTATATATACAATTTATATTCATATAAACTCACAGGGTTTTATATACGCTTTACTATATATAATGATGACTGACTTCATCTTAGATAAATACATTGGTTATGATACTGAAATAGCTTTGTGGATGAGTTTCTAATGAAGTCAGCCATAGGATACATGAATGAAAGAAGGATCACCTATCACCAACCTAGGGTAATAAAACATTCTCTGTCAAAAAAGTTGTTACTTAGGCATATACTTCCAATATTCAGTACTAGATTTTCCCAAGACTGTCTACAAAAAAGTTGAAAGTTACAATTGAAATCACAACAGATGAGAAACTTAAAGAAAACTGTGGAAACAGGGAATTAGGGACTGACTGCAAGCCATTTCTAACTCATGCTTAAAAAATACTTTTTGTATCAAACAATATTTTCAATAAAGAAACATAAAACACTAAGATCTCATCTGACAAACAAGATTGCTATCACCAGTTTTCAGAAAAACTAACTAAATGTTTGAGATGATTGAAAGAATAAAAAAAATAGAAAAATAAAAGAATTCAATAAACATCAAAATAAAAGAGTTTTGAGGGATTTTTTTTTTACATATATAAGTAGAGCAAACAAGTTTAATATTGTGCTGATTTAAGAGTTATTCAAATAAAACTTTTAGTTGGTGGAGAAAGCAGTGGTTTATGAACAGAACTGATTTTTTATGTGACTAAAAGGTCACAGAACACTGGGAGTTGAGAGGGACCCACAAGGATCATTGAGTCCAACTCTTAAGTGAATGGCCTATAAAGGGGGAAAACCCACAACCCGGTTATTATTAACACTATGCTGTAACCACCTGAGCTGGTCTCAGGGACCAAAAATCCTGCATCATGCTCACCCTGTTCAACTAGTCCTCAATAATAGAATAATAGTGCCTCTTTAGTTCAGCACAAAAAAAAAAAAAAAAAAAAAAAGGAAAAAAAAAGATTTAATTTGGAAGTCATTTGTTTGAAAAACAATTAAAACACAAATGGTCTACAAAAATATGAGATTGGTTTTAATGAGGCAGGAGGTTCCATTCATTATTATTATCCTAAGATGCAGAGTCTAAGAAACTTCACCAGTTGTTACCCTTGTCCACTTACTGGGAATGTATTTAATTAAAAGGCAGCAATTAATATCCTGCACAGTAGTTACATAGCTACCACTGCATGATATGCCAGACAGTTACAAAGGACATAGACTGAATTTCATCCAGCAATTTGCAAGTAAAATATCCCAAACCTTATTAAGAATCCCACGGGCTTTTTTGTGGCCCAGAATCAGTCTTTGTCCCCACTCTGGTCAAAGTCCTAAATCTTCCCAAGAGCTGCACATTGTCATATTAGCGGAGCAGTTAGCAACTTATCATTTTGTTTTCTTTGTTAATTTATGTTTGAATCCTTTGTAACATCAGAGTTTTAGGTATCTTCAAAAAAATGTGGCTTAACGTTTGCTAGTCTGTTACAGTTCCAGTTTTCTCATTTTTTTTTTTTTAACTAGGACTGCTCTACAACTCCACAGATATAGGGATTTACTTGTGCTTTCCACCATTTTAGGTTCTTTAATCAAACAAGCATATACTACCTAAAGCTTAGGACTGTGAATAACAGGGAAAGTTATTTTATGATTTTGACTCTATCTGACTTTTGAGAGCCAAGACTCATTTGGGTTTTTTGATTGCTCATACAGAATACAAAGTAAAATGAAGTTCAAGAAAGCCCAGCTGGAAAAAAAAAGAATGTTAGTTGTTTTATTTCCTCCTCAAGAAAAAAATCTATCATTGCCTGGGTGATGGACCTTTTATTCCGTAAGTTTGAACTTTTAACAATATTTAGCATGCCCATCAAGATCATGATAAGGCGAAAATTAAACCAATTTTAAAGTGGGTTCAGTAAACTCAGCCTTCATGGAACCACATTGCTGATACTTTTGTGCTTCTTACCCAGTCTGTAAAATAAGTTTTAATCCAATGACGCAGATTTGCAAGATAATACCAATGTTTCATGCATTTTGAATTTCACAACTAGAGTTCAAATATTGACTTAAAACAAGGCCATTTTGAAATATATGTAAAGGTCTGTATTGCTTGTCAGAAATACATTAGGCCATATACCTCTATGGAGCTACTCAGGCCTGGGAATCCATAAAACACATAATCTTTCTGTGACATCTTTCAGATATATTCTGGGACACAGAAATCTTTGCTTGGGCCTGAGCATCTCTGTGTGTGACATGCATGAACACAGAAATGGGTTGTTAATTGTATATAAAAAAATTCAAATATTACAGTATATAATAATACTTTTTGAATCATTACTCTTCTAGAAAGCCAAAATAAAAATGTTCATGCTAATTCTATCAGGAAATATAATTTTCACTTAGACTGCTTTGGTGTCAAATCTCACAGAATTTGTCGAGAGGAAGAGACAAAAGTCAAATATGATGCCCATTTTTAACTGAGATAGGACCTCCAGATGCAAAGAAAACCCCATCCTCTTTTTGGACTATTTCACATTATAATTTTAAGGATCATCATGGTATTATAAACGCTTCAACTTTGACACATCAGTGAAAAGAATATATTTTTTTTTAATTTCCCTACAAGATGTAGTTTGCCTCTAAATCCTGAGCAGGGGAGTTTATAGCACTAATGAAAATGTAAGTGGAATAATAGTCTAGATTGATGATTACTACATGTAGGATTTTGTGACTAAGCAACACCTACTAGCTAGTCAGTCTGGGTTTTTCATGTCTTTGAAGGAAACAGTTACCTGAATCACAAACATTGTTACATGTCTCCCAAAATACTTTTAGCTCCAGAAATTTTCTGTAATATAATTTGTGCTTTTTAACCGCTTAATAGTAATGAGAAGGGTTTTTCTAACTTCTTGTTCATGTCAAAAGAACTCCAGTGAACAAAAAAAAAGCTAAGAAAGTAAATCA
The DNA here is from genome assembly GCA_017589585.1 of Phylloscopus whistleri. NCBI lineage: Eukaryota > Metazoa > Chordata > Aves > Passeriformes > Phylloscopidae > Phylloscopus > Phylloscopus whistleri. The sequence goes on along the minus strand of JADMLD010001397.1, from coordinate 1,930,374 downwards.
TAACTTCAATATGTGATACCTGATTGAGATTGGAAACAAAGGCATATAGGTTGTTTAAAGAAATAAAGCTTGAGAAAAAAATTACCTATTAAAAACACCTTCAAGAGACACAGAAAGGGTTCATTAAGTGGAAAATTACCAAACAAAAACTTGCTATTTTTTTTGCAAGGTTGCACATTTTGAAAGACTTACTAAGCATTATTTTTATTACAGCAACATTCATAAGGACAATCCTAATCTTCTCCAGCTCTGTACATGACTCAGTTTCTGAGTCAATTATGGTATGATTCTTCTGCTTTCCACACAGCTGTCTAGACAAGCAAATGCTGTAGATATGCCTCTCAAATCATCATACTGCCACTAAAAGATGTAAAGAAATCCTGGACAATGGAAGTAAAGCAGTCAAGGCAAGTTAGCCTGAATATTTTCCCCCAATAATCGAATTAACAAGACTGATTTTAAACTACAAAAAGATTTACTATTTATACAAGACCTTGAGAAAGAAGAGAAGAGGCTAAAACATGTAATGAGGGGATGCATAGAGAGGTCCATCCTTTTCCTTATCAAAAAGAATGTCTTATTATATGTGTTTAAAGACCTTGAGAAAAAAATACTAAATGACTAATCACTGACAAACAAAAACAAATTACTAACTGAAACTTGAAGCTACACACTGAAAATAGTAATAAAGTATAGGGTTTTCTCTGTTGTTTTTGTTTGGAGTGGGCACTGCAGTGAGCTACATTTTTTTTTTTTTAGATACGTTCTAATTAAATACAAGTTAGTATGATCACTGCTGATCATAGTTTCGTGACTAACAGGCAGCTATTAACCTTAAGTATCTATTGATGGATCATAATACTTCACAATATTAACCCTGGGACTGACATTCTTATAGCAATGAAGAAAAATATCAACAAGATGAGCAGATAAAAAAATCAATGTTTCAAAGGGACTGAAAGAAGAGATGCTTTTATATTTAGGAGATTTTAGGGGAGGATGACCTGAAAAGGATGGCAATATTATGGTGTAATGTAGTCTCCACTGAAGAGAGTTATTAATATAACAACAACAACTTTACAGTTCAGGACCTAAATTGTCTACTTTTGTCATACATGGATGGAGAATAGTGTAGCCCTTTGCTAGTACTTGGTTCAGAGCCGTATAATAGGCCAGAAAAATAGAGCCAGTGAAAATCCAGTTTTGCAATCCGCGGGGAGCTCATGATCAGACCTCGACACACTGAAATGGCCTTGTTCCTGATACAGGGAAGATTTTCTGATTGCTGGCAAAACATGAGTCAGGCACTCCCAATTCCTCCTACTATGCACACAGGGCATACACAAAACAAATATTGGTTGTATGATTTGCACCTTTGTTGAGTCAACAGTAGCAAATGATTGTTTCCCATCCACATGTGTCTGGGCAACAGCGTGGTGTTCACTGAAAGCAGAGGTGGGGAGACCCCATTTATGTGCACCAGCTGAGACTGGCTCATTTGGCAAGTCCACAAAGATTGGAGGTATTTCCTGAGCAATGAAACAAAAGCCTGGTCAAGCTACTCCTCCAGGAGGCATTGAAATGTGAAGTCCAAATTTATACAACTAAACACAACCGGATACTTGAGGAAGAAGTCCCAGCTCACCTGCTGTCCTGTAAGGAATAGGATTGCTCTACAGGAACATTTGTCAATGGACATCAGGTGTGGCATCTGATGATGAAAACATACCAATCAGTAGGAATTAACCAGCTGGAACAATTCCCTTGCCAAACAAGCTCAGCTGCAGCATCAGAGTCATATGAGGCCGTCAGAGCTGCTCTGGATAAGCATCTGTGATAAGTCTATTTTTAAATAAGATAAAAGTAACAACATCTAGAGAAAATAATCTAAATAGAATTTCTCACACAATTAGGAGATAGCCATTTCTGCAACATTATGAAAATAGATCTGTCTTCCTTTGAGCTTCATAACTTCTCTTCCGTGCCCAGTCTTATGAGAGGATCTTTCAGGCATTGTACAACCTTAAGAGAAATCTCTTCTTAGTTTCAACTTCAAGAAGCAGAATATATTGAAACTGAACTGAGACAAGATGTTAAGGCTGGTGCTGCAACTTTTTGTAATTGCTTCTGGTCTCTACCACTTTATTTTTTTTCTCCTCTACTCATCACAAAAAATGTGTTTACTTCACAAAGTCATTCCCAAGAAAATTTAAAGCAGCAAAACCATAACAAAACCTCTACAACTGATGTCAGCATGAGTACAATATACAATTAAACTGTGGAATTCACAGTCTCAAAATATTACTAGGGTGAATTCTTGAAATGGATTTTGTCTATGTTAATATAAAAATCAACTTTTGCAGATATTTACAGCAACAAAACTACAAGGTTTGTCAGTAAATAATTCAGTATTACAGAATCTGTCATAAATTTGCCAATTTAGTGCCAATTTTGTACAAAAAAAATTTGAATACTACATAAAAAGGTATATTACTTTCATAATCAGTATTATAATCATCATAAAAAGAACGTTATAGATCTAAGCATGGGTGACATACTCTTACTGGCAAATGGTATATCCTAGACTGACAACTTCACCATTTGTGATTTTCTCACATACAGCTCCTCAGTCTACAGCCTGTATGTCATCCTGCTGTTCATAGGAATTCCAAGTAGGAAGCACCTTGCTGTCAATATTAATTATATATTACTAAACAATGATTCCTTTATCTGTTTAAGACCCTCCCAAATAACATTGATTGTCTGTCCATGTCTAAAGCAGCCACTGACCACTGCTGAGGATTGTAATCTTTTATAATGAATAAAGTTTATAAACACGGGTTTTCTAATCCATTATTCTACTGAAAAAATTTTACCAGATAGATGAAATTTAAAGACACCTGTAAAATGCTTTCCAGGAAGCTAGGCTAAAATTACTGTTTTGCGATAAAAAGTGATCAAGCAATCTCGTGAAGCATGGGATTTGATTATTCTCAAACCCAGAAGTAAACCAATATAACACATCTAATATAATTTATGCAATAAACTACATTATCTATGCTATGATTTATAGATAACCCTGAAGCAGAAAGAGAACAAAGCAGCAAAAACTTTAACTTAGGATCAGTCTGATCACTGGCACATTGCAAAAATTAAGATTCAGGACTTGATCTTGAGGACATTTTGAACTTTAACTGCAATGTAAATCAGGCCTTTCTTTGAAAAGAAGTCAAGTATGTTTTTCTTATATTTATTTATTATATGCAATTTATATTTTTTTCCCCTTTTAAAAGAAACATCTTTCTCTCCAAGTATTTTAGTGACTAAAAATTCATATCAAGTGTCTCAAGCACATGATATTTATGTGTAGTAAGGGTCTCCAGATACCATTTCCAAATTTCCCCGTGATACTGAGCACACTCAGTAGTTCTGTGCTATACCTATTTAATAATGGTATGTCAGTGAAAACCACAAGTAAAACATAGGCCCAGGAATGTTTTGCTTTGTGAAATTTCTTCCAGTTCTAGTTCAGCACTAAAACAATTACTGGATATTTTAATAAGCAATACTCCTTATTGAGTAATTATAAATAAAGAATATCTTGGACATTTTATTATTTATTTTATAAATTAAAAAGGATTGCATCAAAGTAACAAGGTATCAAAGTATTGTAGATTTCTTTAGTGAAGGAGGGTATTTTTTCAGTGAACATGACATAGAAAACCAAGAACTGCTTCATCACTTCTCAAAGTCTCTGAGCTGGATCTCGACTTAGAAGCCTTCATCCTCTTCCTCTGAGGTCATCTCTGAACAGTCCTGAATTTCTGCTTCTCTGAACTTGTTTGAGTTCTCTGATTTCTCCTACAAATATATTAACCTCCCTATTCAAAATGATTGTTTCAAAGCTCCCAGACCACATAGTTTCAATACTCCAGGAGGTTTTCATGTTGCTGTTTTAGTGGTCCTGTGCTATGTTTGGATGGGTTGTTTGCTGTTGGGGTTTTGAGGTACTTTTTTGTTGTTTTGGTTTTTGTTTGTGTTTGTTTTTATTAGCCCCCTTGTTTTCTCACATTTATCTAAAATATTGCATTTGCATTTGATATAGCTGAGAGTATTTATAGTACTATATCATCATGGACAAAAGGAGCTAACAGAGATCTGAGGAGGAATTTCTTTGTGAAGTTCAAATGCATTACTTCTTGCTTCACCCACCACATAAACAAATAACATAATAATTACGCCCTCCTTCTTATTCCAGTTTTGTAGGTTGTGTCCTGAACTGTTTTCTTGGCTCTCTTCAGTTGGGCTAGCAATCACTCAAGCAATGAGCTCAAAGGTACTAATGGCTGAAAAGCTAATCTTTGCAGTCTACCCTTGCACCTTCCAGACTACAGACAGCTTTGTTCATATGTCGGTCAGATTGGATGCTTGTTTTTAGCAACAGCACATTGCTTTTTACTCAGTTTGTGATCTATATTATTTACTTTTTCTGCTGACCTTGAAAATGTCCAAAGATTTTCAGATCTTATATCTGGCAGCTGATTGTTTTCATGTAGATTTTTCCATGTAAAACAGTTAAAAAAAAAAGTTTCAGATATTATCAGAGAAAGCTTATTCACTAAACCCATTTTCCAGAAGACTGGAGATGGCTGCTTTTCTTAAAATTCCTAAAGTTAAATTCATTACTTATCTCAAGACTCACAAGTAAGAATTACTTGATTTATTGACAAAAAAAAAAAAAAAAAAGAGAATAAGAAATATTAAGGAACCCATGATATATATGGCTTGTTCCACCAGACTGAGCAGAGAAAATGCTAACCTGAGCCCAGTTTCTTAATAGAGACCCAGTCTTGGTCACTATGGATATCATATTAGACATACAAAGTGTCCACTCCTTGGTCAGAGCAAGTATCATGTGACAGTGATATCCACCTGTCTGTACATTAAGCCACTTTCAGCAGTAACAAACAGTGTCAGTTGTTACAGAATTTTTTATTGCCCAGTTATTCTCTACCTCCCCTGTCATAAAGGCACAGCTCGGATGAAACATCCCTTGGGTCTGTTCTGGCTTAGAGACTGCCTTTTTGACTAAATTGTGTTGATGAACTAGATTTTAATCTCAATTGCAGCCCTCAAACTCAAAACAACCTCACGAGGTTCCAGGGATGTCAACATTCACAGCAGCAGCAACATAGAAACCAAATCACTCCTACCCTCCCCCAGGTGCAATCTGGCTATGGTACTCTCAATTCCATTATCACTTTTGTTCTTGCCAAAAAAACGCCAAAAAATCGTTCAAAAAAATCACAGATATTAGTTCTCAGATACTTCCAGATGGAGTTTTGGCTCAACATCTGAAATATTTATTAACTGACCAAAAATATTCTCCTGTAAGACCAACATTTTTATTTTTCAATTATAAAATCAAGTATGGAAGAATTTTGGGTTTAATGCTATGTGCTGTCACAGGTTAATGGAGCAGACAATGTTTAAAATCAAACAGCCTTACTATGAAAATATATTCATTAGTACATCTAAAGAAAGCACGTCATCTTTAATTCAGAAGTCAATTTAAAATTAAATTGGCATAATAGTTAGATAAAATATTTTAGGCTTTAGAGGACACTGTTTAGTGTTAGGGGTAGTAAAGAATGAATTTTTATAGCAATGGAACTTTCCCTACAGCTTCTGGGTTTGCAACATCAAAAAAGCGAAAATGATCCAATCAGTTTTGACAAGATGCTTGTGACACGTGTTCAAACTCCACTTTACTAATCCTGATCTTTGGGTTGATCCAATATCAGCCACCCTGGGAACTGGAGAAGGAAATTCTGTTGATGTTTTTCTCAGAAAACAGACTAGGTGCTGAAAACTCTGGAGATACCCTATTCTATTAGTGAACAAGTTCAACCTTGCAGTGGATGAAATTAAAGTAAGCAAAGGCACAGAGAGTATCCAGGCAGAACTGGAGCAACAGGCAGTTAGACCAGGACCCCAAAGAACCCACAACCACATTAGCTGGGTTTATGTTTTTAGTGCAGAAGTGTCATAATCAGCTTTGCAGTTTTCATAGGGAAAGATGGTGTGGAAGGAAAGGAACTGTTCAGCAAAACCTGCTAGAAACAATGCTCACAGAGCCCTGCCAGGTCACTCTGATTCATAATCACATCACTCTCTTTTCTCAGGAAGGAGGAATTGTTGCTCAGAGGAAAAGAGACTCCTTACTGGTTACAAATTATTAAACTATAAAAATCTATAAACTATAAGACTCTAACAAACCCTTTTGGCAAAGCATCATCCTGTCTACTTCAAAGGTGACAACTCATCTGAAGAGGAAATCCAGGGGAAATCTGTCAACCCACAGATTAATCTCTGTGACCTTGCAGCACATTCCTAATAATTCTTCCAAAAACTGATCCTTATCCCTGATTAACCACATTTCTCATAAATCTAGACAAAATAGGGGTGAATATTTGCCTTTCTGTTGACTTGAGGGAATCCCAGAAAGTCAGAATAGATTTCTTTTAGGCTGAGGAAGCACCAATAAAATGCATACTTCATTCAAGAAATACTTTTTAAAGAATATTAAACCAGGAAGCCACACGTTAATCCTTTAAAAAACAGTAAATAGCCCAATTGAGTAAAAGAGGGGGAAAAAATCCAGTTTTAATTACTCAGACAAGACATGACGAATATTTCATGACTAGAAATGAAAACATCCAGTGGTGGATTTTTTAAAGAACAAGCACTACTTGAACATCTCTTAAATAGATGCCAGGAAAACCATTCTGGGAAAGAATTTTAAATTCTGCAAGTGATCCTGTAATAACATTAGATTATCCTCCCATTCATGCTTAATAATCTGTAAAACAGTAGATAATTTACACTAGTGAAACCTCAACCTGCATAATTTCATTTGTAGTCCTTAGTGAGCCAATTACACAATTTTTTTTTTACTTTTTTTTTTTTTAACTGACAGTCTTTAATGCATATTGATCTGATGGTATACAGCATATAAATCTGTCTCTCATCTGTGGAGAGGGAATGAAACAAAGTTTACAATTGACAAGACAAACTTGAGTAGTTTAACCTAATCAATCTATCTAATCAAATGGCACTCACACTTACTGTCACTGTTGCAGTATCTGCTGCATTTAGTTCATGAGCAGTATTAACAGTCATCCCAAAACCTGAGGATAAAAGGTAGGCCTCAGGTTCAAACTAAAAATCTGAAGGAGATTCAACAATATAAATGTAAGTGTATAATCAAAGAAAAATTTTCATCGTTTCTTATGAACCTATGAGGAAAAAAGCTTTAAGATAATACAAATTAAATTAAAACGAACAAGTACTATACAAGTTTCTGCATAACATAAAACAATGGGTTAAATACAATTAGTTCTTCTTTCTGGATCCTAGCTGATTAAGACTAAAGATAATTATTCCATCATGAATAGTTGACAACTTGCAGGAATACACTGCATTTTGCTTAGATTTCATCCTATTCATCTACCTACAGTAGGTTGCAATTTACTGTCAATGTCAGAGTTACGATCAAGGAATGGGCAGGGAAAGTCAATTCCATTTTGTCAAAATATTAAGTTTGGGATCAAAACTGTGAAAATACCTGTGCTACTTAATATGTTTGTCCTGTTATTTTTAAAACATTTCTTAGAAACCAACACTTTTCATATGCATTTAGAAAAACTTGTTTGAAAGGAAATGTTCTCTACATTTTCTTTATGTCTACTGCTCACAAGTAGAAAGAATGTATTCAGTATTTGAGTCAGTTGTGAACTAAATTACTCACAAATAATTTTTGACATTATTCAAGTAGTGTTAAGTCTGAGTAATGACAGAGACCGGAAAGGACCTTGTTTTCAGCTGTCATGATCCATTACTACAGCATATATCTTTCCAAGATGTTTAATATTATGAACATCTCCTCTACAGCAGCTGCACTGGGCTTGGTTTGAGCCATTAGATATTTCCTGGATGTGTGTTAACACAGCCAAAAGCCATTTCAGGCTCTGCCCAAAAAGTTTTAAGAAATAATCTGAAAATATTTGAGCTGTTTGAATAAAAGAGGGGCTTAGATTAGCTTTCAGAGTCAACAGACTCAAATTAAAAGTTAACTAAAATGCCTTAAAAAGCAGCTCCACATATAGCAAAACAGTCAATAACTTAGGATTCTTTAATTTCATTTGAAGACTACATTTTCTCCAGCATGTTCAGAGTTTTAGGAGAAATTCCTAACACTAAGGTGTTTCTAATTGTAGCTTTTGTCCCAAGGCATCTCTGAACTTGACATCTCGTCTTATTTGTGTTTCGGTACTTTCATTCTCAAAGACAAACTTCATGCTACTGTCTAGATACAGCTCATCCATTCCTCTTAGTGCCTTACTATAGATAAAATAGTAGTTTATTAGAAAGCATTGTACCTCCATAAGCATGGGCTGTGGTCTCCAGCAACCTCAATAGGTACTACTTCATTTATAGGGGTCATGTCTCCCCATCAGAGGAGACAGGTCAAATCAAAGGACCCAGTTCTGTCTTCAAATTTGTAATCTGTCACTGTAATCAGCTTCAAGCATTTTTCTAAGAGGAATTCAAAGCATTGCACACCTTGTAATAATTACAGAACTACTCTACCAAATCATGAAATAGCAAAATCTCAAAATAAACAACTAAACCACCACAAAGAATAATATCAGCTCAGCTGCAGATATTTTTCTGCCCCATCCGGTGCTAGAGGAAGCAGGTTTCCTCTTCATGCTGAGTATATAGAGTTTTGACTCATATTACCAGGAAGGCTGAAAGGAGAGGCCTCCCCCAAGCTTCTGAACTCATCTGGTATCTACTCACACAAAGACATCAATGTTCTGAGAGAAATTAGCCCCTGGAATGTTTTTGTTTTCAAAACTGTGTTCTGAAAAGGCAGCGTTTGCCACACATCTGGAAAAAGTGCTCATAGGTTAAGGATGAAAATGGGAAAGTCTTGAGAAAATAAAACATGAAAAGGGGCAGACTGGGTGGGAAAACTGCTGCAGACTAAGTGAGAGGATGAAAGGGAGCTATCCTATCAGGAGGATGTCTTGCAGAGAAGCTTACAAAGATAGCATTTTCTTCTGGGGCTTGGAGATGCTTCGCTTGACACACTTCACTCCCCAGCAGAGTGGGAGGACAGCTAACTTGAGATTTTATAGGAAAGTGAAATCTTTGAGATATAAATACATAGAAAGGATCACAGAAATTTTACACAGGGTTGGTTGGGTATTTTGGGGTTTTATTTAAGACATCCTTTTTTGCTAGAGAAATGCCTTACTACATTCTGATTGTAGGGCATAATGGGTGGGAGAAAAAGAAGATACAGAGACCTTAAGTGCCATTTTCTTCTGGCCTGCTTTTTTGTCTGTGGTCTTCCTAACTGCACTTAGTAGCAAACTGTAGGCATAAACAAACAATATGTGAGATGTACTGTAGTACATGATATTCCCATAATCAACAATGCTGCCTGCTGCAGCCTTTTCTCCAGCCTATCACCAGATCTCAAGCCTGTACCTGAAGTTCAGCTGATAGTTATGAATGCCTTTACAGTTCTTGCTGTCCTTCCAAACAGTCAAATGTACTTTACTAAGATTGCAGTTGGAGCTCATTTCTAGTAAGTGCAATATTGCCATTGCTAGAAGAATCATCTGACTAAGATTTCCAATATGGTCTTCACAATTGATTTCATATGATCTGACCATTCCCATCTGTAAAGACCTACACAGATCTTTCTGTTATTTCTGTACACACAGAAAAATAAGACTAGGCAGCCATCCAGGATTTGTATAAATATGATCTGTAATGAAGTGGAGGGGAAGAAACATGATAACACTATATAAATACAAAAGCAATAAATGGTCCGGTAAGCCATTAATTAATAACCAGTAAGCTCAAGGATATCACTTGCAGATATTACTGTAATGCAAGAAAAAAATTATCCATGAACAGGACTGAAAAGAAAGAAAAGATCCGAAAAACATTCTCCATCACAATTATGTCAGACAAGTTATCAATCTATGAAAAGGACTCCAAATGCAATGGTAAGTCTCAAGAACAGTTCTACTCATTCTGCAAAATGATAAATTCCACAAGCAGGAAAATAATTTAAGGCATGTATCAATACAATGTGCACACAGAGAGAGAGAAAAAAAAAAAAAAAGTGAAATCATGGTCTATTGAAAACTCTAATAAAGATTAGTGGTTGACCTACAATTCAAAGATTCTTGCAGCAGATTTTAAGGCCAGAGGTGAATATTAAATTGTCTGCATGCTATAATCTAAGGATTTTAATTACTTACCATTGACAGAGAGCCTATGTCAATTATATAATTTCAGTAAAACATGCACTTGATTTGAAAGCAGCAAGATACAATCTCCCACTTTTCTAAAAAGTTTGTTCTCTTAGTATATTGGAAAATGCTGATCTGGATATCATAGACCACCAAGAACTTGAATTTCAGTCTACCATTTCAGAGTGTCAGTCAAACTACCTTTCCATGATGATCAATAAATATAAAGAAATTCATCTCTATCCCACACTCAAAGCACCATTTCAAGGGAAAAGATTCAATAAACATGGAAAAGGCTTGAGACTTCAGCCTAGAAGTGAAGAGAAAAAGGCAGAGGGGCAGAATCAATCAAAGGCCTTCCCTCTGTTTTTCTTATTGACTAGATAAGGTACCTAATCTATTTTTCTCCCCTGTGCCTACCCAAATTAGAGTCTTAACTGTTGAGAAGCCTGGTCCTGCTGTCTGTCTCTCCAGGACATTGAACAAGAAATTTGCTTGTTTGATGTTTCAAAACTCAAGACATTTGCCATACAAAAAAGAGGCACAGAAATAATGACTTTTGTCACTCTTAGAGTTTACAGTTTTAGCATTTAAGTTCAATTCTTACCTTTGCAGAGCACAAAAAAGTGTCTGTTGGTGTGGATTCCATACTGCCTGGTGTCCCTTTTAATCCTGTCGTTTATCAATATATATTAACACCCGATAAGCCCCTGTTAGTGACCATGGTAACAACAGTCCATGACAGGTATTTCCAGATAATTTCATTATTTGCACATTTTTAGATTATGTTTAGCTCAAGTATATGTTTTTCTAAATACTTCTTGAAACTTAGAAAAGAACATACCAGAAGTGTAAATTTTCAGGAAACTGGTCAGCACTTGTTCTCTTTATATTACATTCACACAGTGTTTTCAGCTAGTTATGTGCTTACCTAATAGTTTTTAATCAAAAATTTCTCATACAATGCAGTGTCATTGTTCAAAATAAGTGGTAATATCAGTTTATTTAATCTTGTTTTGGAAACAAAAGAACATTTTTAAAAGAGGAAAGAAAAAAATCTAAGCATAGATGAATAAAGGAGAGGGTGATGCACAATATACATGGGGAGGTGGGGGATGAATGAGAATCAAAGTTGATATTACTAATCCTGTATTCAGCCATATGTGCACACTAATCATAACTCACTAAAAAATCAAGGAGCTGTGAAAAATGCTTGAAATGCATTGCATATATGTCACATGTATGTGTTTATATTAAGGCTCCTTCAAACATAAATCTCTTACTTTACCTAAGAAGGGAAATGTGACTGAGCCATTATACAGAGAGCAATTCTGTTTTAAGCTGTTTTCCCCTGATAATTTTATTTGTTTCACAGACTTAGTCAAAACCCAGATGGCAGATGAGGACAATGTACAAAAAATTGTTCATTGTAAACATTGCTAGCAGAGATTGAACATCAGATTGAACATCATCCAGAGCAGACCATTTCCTTTGGTCTAATTCCATTCTGAACAAGTGGTTCACTGTGAACTCTGAAAACCTGAGATATTCCCTCTTTCACATGTAGAATAGCTTGTGCAAAATGAAAACTAGCATCTGTTAGTGGTTTTAAACCTGTGCTAATAAGTAAACCTCAAATAGTTTCCTCATCTGTGTTGGACTAGTATAGCATATTTCACTTCAACCAAGTGTATCAAGTGGATAAATTAATCTCTTTTTCAAGCTACCACAGAAAAATGCAAAGGACTTAAATCCATCCCTAGCTTTATCTGCACTAAGATGCAATGTATTCTGGTGATTGAGTCAAATGCTCTTTCAGTATTAGTAGAGATTTAGACAGAACAGGACTGACACAAGTGAGGTTAGCCTGTTCTGAGGCATACATATTCACTCCACCCCCTTTTCACTGCTGTGAAGGCAAAAATTGGATTAAAGTCAATCCATCCTGCACCTCCAGAAAAAAATATTTGTCCCCTGCTAGCATACATGGAACATAACTCTTATTCATCTGTTTCTTGCCTCTGTTATAGGAACTGGTTAAGAGCACAGCCCAATTACTCTATGCTTTACTTACTTCCAAAAGGTACAAAGCATTCTAGAGAGCAACAGAAAAACTGAATTATTGAAACTTTTTCATATTTAGGCCAGGGCCTTAACATATATGGGGTTGAGTTGGAGAAGAGCTGAACCCCATCTGCCCCTGAAACCTGTAGAAACAGCTTTTGCTGACTGTCTTGGGAATTTGGTCACTGCATTGTAAGTTATGATGTAATCCTTGATTATTTAAGAAAAATCATTCCTCTTTTCCTGCTTGAGGCAAAAGTGATGCACTAAACAATGATCTGAAGGAAAACATTTCCCAGAACATAAAGGTGCAAAGGCATCAAGATTGTCCCCATCTTCCAGCGCACTGCATGGGGATCAAAGGACATACATGCACTGCACCTCAGGGAACAGCAAGGACCACTGTGCCCTTAGCAGCTGAGTGCAATGGGGACCAGGAGCTTAACACAATGGGCAGACCCAGTGCTGGCAACAGGAACCACCAGTGTGACAAGGAGAATGCCCAGTCAGTGACAAACACCGCTTGGGACAGAGGGAGGGCTAGAGACAACACAACACACCTAAATGAGGGGTCTAACAGGTCTAACACAGTCACACCAGGAAAAGACTAAATTCACAAACCCAAACTTAAATTTCAGGGGGGGGGAAGCCTCAGAAGAGGTCAGGGCCAGTAAAGCCTATTAGCACACTCTGGGCTCTGTCACTGTAAGATATTGTCTCTTACTGCAGTGGGAAGGGAAGGATTTGGGAAAAAAACCCAACAATGAATAAACTGAAAAACCTTGTTTCTGTGTCTGTTTCCTCTTCTGTTCATCTTCTCTCTGCTGAGGACACCAGGTCCACAGCTGTTAGAGAAATTAAAAAAAAAAAAACCACACAAAAAAACCCCCAAAAAACCAGAACAAAACAAAAAAAAGAAAGAAAACAAAAACACATACTTAGACCTTTAAAAAAGAAAAGCTCAAATGAAAATACAGGGCATCTCCCTAATGCCTAAATTTTTTGAATAGCTGTATATCAAAGGCTGTAATTTTTTGAATAGCTGTATATCAAAGAATTTTCTCCTTTATCTGGCTGTGAACCATTTTAGGTATAAGTCCAAAAATGTCAAAACATTTTATATTTAGTCTATGCAAGTGCAGATTCAATGGCATGTGTGGGGAAAACACAATTTCTTAATCTCTCTCTACAACAACTGCATGCACAGCAACTTTTTCTCTACTTGGATTTTTTGGACAATTCATTCCCAGTGAGAATAATTTAACTAGTGATAACATCAATGGGAATGACATTGTTGTCAAGGGTTCAGGAGTTTACAGTCTCATTTCATGTCTGACTGGGTATGAACAGTCTCAAGTTACAGTTTAACTGTAGTTATGGACTGTATAGATTCAGTTTTTTAAGCATGAACAGACCCCACTACAGTTCAGCCATTGCTAATTTTTCCAGCACCACCACTGTTACAGGTGTGACAACATGGGATTCTTGGAAGAACACGTAGAACATGAGACAGTTCCCCAGACTGTAAAGATCACAAATATTTTCATAGGTGCTAAGATTTAAAAGACGGTTCGGATGTGTTTTTGTTTTCACATGTTTTCCTCTTCTAACACTCTATTTATAGCCCAGATCAAAACGGAAATACTGGCCATAGCCCATGTTGGAAATCAAAAAAAAAAATTCAATGATTATGCCTTTTAAAGGAGGGACCTTGGTGTAGTACAGTGTTCTCCTCTTCATGAAAAACAGACGAATGATGCCAGACCCCTGGCAATGGATCTGTAAGAGAGATTGATTGCCAGAGAGAAATGGCAGATGTGCCTGCCACCTTCCATTAGGTGGCAGGCACCTCTGCCACCTCCTCACAACTAGTTTCTTGGTTGGTACTGAAGCAGAAAAAAGCAAAATTATATTTTCCATCTTTACTTTGCGGATTTTGACATACCCAAAAAAGGAAGTTGCTTCTGTTGTAGACATTCTTTGAATAACAAGATAATTTCTGCCACTTTTTCACTTCCAAGGTTAAAACCAGTTACTCTCTTGCATTAAAGAATCACAGAATCACAGAATATTCTGAGTTGAGAAGGGACTCGCAAGGATCAGTGAAGTCCAACTCCTGCACAAGACAGTCCAAAAATCACACCATATGCCTGAGAACATTGTCTAAATCCATCTTAAGCATTGTCAGTCCTGGTGCTGTGACCACTTCCCTGGGGAGCCTGTTCCCGTGCCCAACCTCCCTCTGGGTGAAAAATCTCTTTCTAACATCCAACCTAAACCTCCCCTGACAAAAGTTCAGCCCATGTCTTCAGCCCTGTCAGTGTCACCACAGAGCAGAGATCAGTGCCTGCCTTTCCCCTTCCCTCCACAGGAAGGTGTAACTGTACTGAGGCCACCCCTTTTATCCAGGCTGAACCAACCAAGCGACCTCAGCCACTCCTAATACAGCTTGGCCTCCAGAGCCTTCATCATCCTTGTGATTCTCCTCTGAATGCTCTCTAATAGTTCAATGTCTATTTTGTATTGTGGTGGCCAAAACTGCCTCCAGCATTTGAAGTGAGACCATCCCAGAGCAGAGCAGAGCAGGACAATCCCCTCCCTTGCCCAGCTGGCAATGCTGTGTCTGGTGCCCCCCAGGACACGCTTGGCCCTGCTCTCTGCCAGGACACTGCTGGCTCATGTTCAACTTGCCATCGACCATGTCTCCCAGGTCCCTTTCCGCAGTGCTGCTCTCCAGCCTCTCCCTCCCCAGATTTTCAGGTGCATTTTCAGGTTCCCCATTTCAGGTGCAGAATCTGTCACTTGTCTTTCTTAAGCTTTATACAGTTGGCAATTGCAGACCTCTGCTTTGTTGAGATCTCTTTGCAGGACCTCTCTTTAAGAAAGTCAGCAGCTCCTCCTCATTTTGTATCATCTACAAACTTGCTTAGTATCCCCTTGAGTCCTGCATTCAATTTGTTAATGAAGATATTGAAGAGAACTGGGCCTAAGATGGAGGCCTACAGAACCCCACTAGTGTCTGGGTGGCAGCAGCACCCATTCAGTGTAACCCTTTGCATCCGACCCATGAGCTACTTGCTCATCCATCACATGATGTTTTTATGCAGCTGAAGGCTGGACATTTTGTCCAGGATGATATAATGAGATAAAATACCAAAAGCTTTGGTGAAATTTAAGATTGGATCAACTGTCTTCCCTTGATCAACTAGGTGGATTAACTTGTTATAAAAGGAAATCAGGTTTGCAAAACAGTGCTTTCCCCTCATGAAGACTGTGTTGTCCTTCAGGCACTTTTCAAGACCCTCCAGTATAATATTCTCCATAACTTTACCAGGCACTGAAGTGAGACTAGAAGGCCTGTAAGAATTAAAGCCATCTGAGCTTTTCTTCTACGTACTACGTCTCAGAAGTCAACCCCCAAAATATTTCACAGATTCAGAGAAAAAGATTTAGGCTGCAGTTTGAAGGAAATGCAAATACAATTCTTCATTATCTTTATTCACACAAAGTTATCTGTTTATAATGAGATAACAAAATAGGGACAGATCAATGAAGAAAAAGCAACAAGATAGGAATATGCTTTCTATTTCTGAGGAAATTCCCTTCCCTTCCCTTCCCTTCCCTTCCCTTCCCTTCCCTTCCCTTCCCTTCCCTTCCCTTCCCTTCCCTTCCCTTCCCTTCCCTTCCCTTCCCTTCCCTTCCCTTCCCTTCCCTTCCCTTCCCTTCCCTTCCCTTCCCTTCCCTTCCCTTCCCTTCCCTTCCCTTCCCTTCCCTTCCCTTCCCTTCCCATTTTAGGACATGACAGAATTCACAGACTTCTCCTGTAAATGCTCTTCCCCTCCAAAGAAAGCTGCAATTTATAACATTTAGCATGACTCTAGAATTTTTAGGACAAATAGCAGATGTCATAAAATCCTGAGAGTATGTGTCAGTGGATTCATGAGAATCCAAGTAGCTATAGGGATTTTCTTGCCTAAGGAGAAGATGGTTTAGGGAGCTGTGTGACGAGCTCCAGCATGTTGGTGGGCAGCTAGACTTCAAAGGAAGGAGGCTTGAATCAAATAAGGCAAAGACACACTTGATTCTGAAATGAACTGACAGAAATTCGTCTTGCTTTGAAGATCATCTTAATAGTTTTCCTAAATTTTTTATATATACTGTATTCATACCACTTTCATGTTACTTTTATGAAACACAAGTGATAAACTTGCTTTACTGCTGTTCAGAGGTACTTTTGTGTCCCATTAGTTTGGTACCATAGTTTGCTCTAATTAGCCTGGAAATCTGCATCATAGTTAATTACCCTGTACACCGTTTGAGAGGCTGGAAATAATTAAATATGTTTTCATTACTCAACTGGCCTGGAAAAAGTATATACATTTCAAGCACTAGTCCTGAAATGCTCTTTCAGATGCTGGCAGTCAGTTACAACAAAACTTTCAAAAAAGCCTGAATATGTTGTCGGAAGTACAGACCAAAAGTCAAAACAATGAGCCATATGAAGTAATGTAAAATTTACTCTTTCCTTAAAGGAACCATATATATCTGTGGAACATCAAACAAAACAAAACAAATCCCAAGAGACTATGTGAAAAATATAAATTTAATACATATGAAGAATACTTAACATAAACAATAGTATATAAGCAGGGAAGTGAAATGAAACTATAAATACAGAAAACTTTGAAAATCAACCCACCAAATTTTCTTCAGATTTGTCAAGTGATTAAAATTCGACAGTTTCACTACAAAATAGTGTACCTTGATACGTGAACAAGAGATTATCTTTGTTACAAACAACTTCATTTTTGATAGTCCTGGCCTAAATGTCCCCTGATTCAGCTGGAGTTTTATTTTTACCAAAGGCTTGTGTCTACAAAGGATTTAGGTGATGTGAAAAATGGGTGCTCCCCTTGCAGGGAGCATTCAGCCAGCTGGAGCCCTCCTAGCAGCACACTAAAAGGCAATCATGGGGGTTGGAAACACTCAGTGTTCCCCAGATCAGCAATCACTAGATAATTAGAGGGAGACTTCTCCCAAGAGGGAGACTCTGTGGTCAGGAACATGTGAGAAATGTCACCCACGCCTATGTCTCCATGGCATGTACTGCCATATCTCCAGTGCTGAGCATCCTCCTGGAGCAAAAATCAGCTTGTTGCTTTCTCTGAATCACAGAAAGGGTGAAGTTCGGAGGGACCATGGTGGGATCGTCTGGTCCAACCTCACTTTCCTTACACTGAGGTGGGCAGATTTCATATTTTATTTTAAAAATAACACACAGAACCAGGTTATCACTATGGAAGTGTAAGCTGTTCAGTTTGGACAGCCAGGTCTGTCCTGAATTGCCTGAGAGGTATACCTGCGACTTCCTCAGTTCAGAGGTCTGCTCACCTCTACTGCAGCTGCACCAAGCATTGGACACTTCTGCCTCTTGCAGAATTATCACTCTTTTACATGAAATCTGAATTGAGCAATAAAGAGCTTTCAGAAAATCAACCCTTAGAGCTGTGGAGGGGCTGGAAGTCCCATTTTGGGAAAAAATGTCAATGTATAACAAATCCTTCAGACTCTAAACATTCCAGGAATAAAAGTTTTAACAGTGGTGACATAAGGGAGGGAAAATTTCTGTGGCTGGTTAAACCTTTAAAGTGTTGTAATTTACAGAGTGGGGGAAAACCCACAATAGAAATAAAAAATGTAAGTAGTAAAATCAACAGCAAAACTTAATTGTTATGAAAATGGCAAAATGCGATTATTTTAGCATTGTGGTGATGTTTCCCCCTCAAAATGAAATTTTGCAAATTGCATCCCACATATGTAATATGCATCCCACATACTACAGAAATGTAGTTTTGTAGTGAGGAATCAATAATTTCCACCAAATATGACCCCCTCAAGGTTTCTCTGACCTGGACTATTTCTTAGCTCTTTCAAGAGAATCATTCTGAATAGACACAAAATTTACATATAAGCCTGCATTTTGTCAGAGCATTTAGAAAGGTTATCAGGCAAAACAGAAAACTAGAATAAAAGCTCTTTCTTCATCAGATACTTCAAACTAGCTTTTAGAACCTATTTTCCCCAATGTTTTGGAAGACCAGGAGATATGCTGTCTGTAAGCATCAGCAGGAAATCATCAGGTTTGCTTCAGCTTGCATTTACAAATGAAGCAAATCAGATACAAAATTTGTTTTTCATGGATTTGCAAATTTGAAATAACCCATTCCTTTTTGAAGCTAAGACAAATGAAATTTAACCACCTTATAAAACATTTTTCTATTTAAAAATGTTATTTATATGATCTGACTTTTTCTCATGACTTGACAGCTATATTAAACAAAGAGAAATTTAAACCCGAAACAAATATCCTTTCATTGTTATAATTTAAACTTCAACCAGTAACAAATTCAAATGTCAACAATGAAATGTATTCAACCTAAAACAATATCAAGATTAGAAGAGGCATTTTTTTCTGTTCATTATATTAATTTAAATTTCCAAACATGATTGTTTAAAATTATTGACTTATACAAATTAAACATGTTTTTGCTTAATTGAAGCCATTTGTGAGCCACCAAACTCTTTCTTGAAATTATGCAAGGACACAAAAAAGTCTTAAGCAATTTTTTGATTCTATTTTACTGCAATGAGAATGAAGCTGTGTAAAAGCTGTGTAAAAGCCTCCAAACCAAGCAAATTTTGCTTAGTGACAGCAAAGTAGTCATGCCTTAAGGATGATACTTTTAGCTGTAAATACTTTTGTTTACTTCTGCAGTTGAAATAGACATCTGTCTGTGGTGAATGGGTACATATACCCAGAATCAAACTGAAAAGCCCACTGAACTCATTAACATTATTTTCATTGATCTCAAAGGATCAATGCAGTCTGACGGCTTAACCTGTTGAAATGCAACTGTGTTTGCTTTCACATGTCCATTCATAGCTGTGGGAACATGCAACAGATTGTACAGAAGCTGCTTTACTTTTAAAAGGAACATGTAGCAGCTACGTACAAACTCATTTATATGTGGTGGATATATATTGGCTGTTATTTCGTTTCCTGTTGAAATATAGCAGAATTAATAGAAAAAATAGAGATGATAGTATTATTATTGCAGATTTTCTATCTGAATAATGATGGTGTGATTTACCATAGCAAAACCATACATGTTTTATTTGGTGATTTCCCCTCAAAATTATAACTTAATTTGACAGCAATGCTAGATGAGCTAGGTATAATAAAAGTCACCCCATTGCATTTATTTCTGTCATATTATATTTTATAAGCCTGCAAGTGACAAGAACAATAAAAGGCTATCAAGTTCTAATTGCTCCAGCATTGAAGGCACTTAACAAAACTTGTGACTTCCTGACCTAGTCCAGTAATGTCAAGCACAGCTTGATTGGCAACTTTACTGAATGTCCACATTTCCCTTAATGAAAGGAAAGTGAGGGCAAACTGAACATCACATTAATGCATTCTAGTCCAGCAGCTCTATGCAAAGTTGAAAACTTCAGGAAGAAGAGGTTCACACTTTGACCTCAGGCTGCAGGTCAGAATTCTTTACCCACCTTGGAATCCACAGAGAGTCCATGAAAAAAAGGAAATTTCTGACACAAAGTCCTAGGTAAACAATAAAACTTTAACACTTCAGCCTTAAAAGAGTATTTTTCAATCCTTATTTTACTCTTATATGTAAATAATAACCACATAAAATTCCGTCTCATTTTTGCCTTATGTGAGGTTTATGCTAACAGACCTTTTACAGTTTGCTGGGAGACTGAATCTAGTGTTATTGATTTCAAGTAGTTTGGAGGATGAGAGGCTGCTGAGCTGAGGCCTCTACAACAGCAGAAGGTAGTGTTGGTGTTGTGACAAGTAACACAGTAGCAGCAATTTAATGGAGCATTTCCTTCTGTACATTAGTTAAAAATTAATTTAGAACCTGGGAGCCTGATTCTAATTTCGAGAAAATCAATGTTTAAACACCCACCGAATTGTACAAGTGAGAGATAAACTTCCAAATTATTGACTGCTGCTGCTTATGTCATCTGTTTGCAGTTCAGGTGTCTGGTTTCCTTAAGGGATTTTAGCAAGATTCAAAGTCTTTCCTTATCACAAACCCTGAGCAAACTCAGACAGACTCAGACATAATTTGTACCACAGAAGGACCAGTCTGACAAGCCAAGGCGATGCATCACTCCCATGACACTCTTGATTTTATAACACATGGAATTACACTAAATAGCTGATGCTTCACTTTTGCTCTCTCAGCTGTTGAGAGCAAGCAGATCTAGTTCCAACTGTGCTAGATCATCATTATTACTATTAACATACTATTAAAAAAAGATGTCTTACCTAGACAAATAGCCATGGCTCCAAGTTCTCAGTCATCTCTGTCTGCTGGTCTTGCAGGATCTTCTTATTTCAGTAGCGCGGTCACAGACATGATTGCTTAAGGCTAGGAAAATCAAGATTTTGTAGGAGGGGGACATATTTGTCATTGAAATGAATGCTAGTCCAGCTTTCTGAGACAGAAAGGAAAAGGCTTCTTTTTAAGTAAAAAAGTTTGTGTTTAACAGCTTGTCTGCTTTTTCCAGCTGCAGTTGGTGTAGCTTAAGATAGTTTAACAAAATTGCTTCCCCTTAAGGGTGGATGGTCACACCTATGTAACATCCAGATTTTTCAAAACAAAAGTGGTAATATTAGTATAAATATGATCTATAATAGCTAGACATTCCAGATGTAATGTGAAATCAAATTTGCACAATTAGAACACCATCTTTATAGGCATTGAAGTCAGCTTTATTCCTCACATTCTGAAGATTTGTGCTTTGTTTTTATTTTTTTCTTATTCAATTCCTTTTGGTGTGATATTAGGATTAGGTGTGCCCCAGTTTAAAACATCAGGGTAGTTCTGTATCAATCACCAGAAAAGGCAGGCTTATGCTTACTAAGAATTTGAAAGAGATTAGATAATTAGCTGCAAAGAGTGAGCAGAAGAGGTAATTTCTTTTCCAAGCTGAGCATAAGAAAAAATCACTCACTTTGTTTAATAAAATATACTCCTTGTAAATTGGTCTTTTGGATGACTGGATGGTGAAACTGACTGAGGCAAGGAGAAAAGCAAAATAATCCTAAAGTAAAACATCACAAAAATAATAGGAAGAGATTCTCTTTTTTTTTTTTTTCAATGGAACTGGTCCAAAATTCATAATAAAATTTTAAACACAGTCCAATATAAAATAAGCCTAACTTTTGTATTATCTTATTCTGCCTGTTTTACTACTTTACCTGCTATATTTTAGTGTAATTACATGTTTAAGTATCCTCATCAGCAGTATGTTCTTACCTGTAATGACTGCAAATAGATATGAATAGGTGTGGGAGGAAAATGAGATTTTCTGTTTTGTAAATGGGTAGTTTGCCTTTTTACTGTTTCTTTTTAACCTTAATTCAGTGCAACCCGGCCAACATTTTTCTGAGAAGAAAATATTTTGTTTTGCTAAATTTTGGATTTTTTTCCAGTTTTTTGAACTCCAGAAAAAAGGTAATTTTGTTGGGTAGAACAAAACTTACATGTAATGTGAAGCATTTCTTACTTTCAGGACTGATCACAGGAAATGCAAGAGTAGTTCCTCTACAGAACAGTACAGAAACACAGCGAAATTTATTAAAGACCTACTTTCTTAGTACAATCTAACAGATTCCTCTGATCTGAAGTTCAAGGTCTTCCTGAGAAGCAGGTTTTACCTTATATTTATTAGCCTTTCATAGATTATTCTTCAAGTTTGCTTAATGAGCTTTTTAAATTTATGCAAATTTTTGGCATTGGCAAATGCTTTACCAACTAGTTGCACAGATTAATACTTTTTTATGTAGGAAAAACCCAAACGTTGTTTGGTTTGAGCGTACTATATGAAAACATAATTTGATTTCCATTGCTTCCTGTATTTAGAGAAGCGGTGAATAGTCATTGCATATAAACATGCCTTCCCCAGGCAAATAATGTTGTTTTAGGTCTCTGTAATTCCCTGTTGTTTGTGTCTTTTCTGTCTCATATAATCTTAATCTATTTGTATTACTTCATACAGAAGCAATTTATTTCCTTAATCAGCCTTCTTTCAATGCACTTTGTCTTTTTTACTATATCCCATTTTAGGTTAAAATAATCAGAAATTAATTAAATGTTGAATCTATGGGCACTTAAACAACATATATGGTAATACAATTATGTTTTCCTTTTCATACCCAGTCCCCTTCCTAATTCTTCCTAGCACTCAAATGATTTACATTTTTTGTTCATTTGTGGGGTTTGGGGTTTTTTTTGTTTTGCTTTTTTGTTTGTTTGTTTGGTTGGTTGGTTGGTTTTTTGTTGTTTTTTTGTTGTTTTGTTTTGTTTTGTTTTGTTTTGTTTTGTTTTGTTTTGTTTTGTTTTGTTCTGTTTTGGGGGGGAGGTTTTTGGGGTTTTTTTGTTTGTTTGGGCTTTTTATATCAGAACTTAACATGATTAAATATGTCAAGACTTAGAAAATATCTCCTTTGATTTCTAGGGAGGAGACAAGGAAAAAAACTTTAACATAAAATACTTAAAACTTAAATCTACAAGATCTTCAAGAAAAAAAAAAAAACAATTTTGTCAGATTAGAATCTTGCTATAAACAGAATGATCTAAATAAATGCAAACAATAAATAAGTACTATATTTAGTTAATTTATTGAAAAGAGTTGAAAAACTCTTTAAAACTGTATAAACTGTACAAAACGCCCTGTGCAGAATCCCTTCCTCACACTGGCATTTTCAGACTGACTTTTCCTATCAATATTGTATTTGGATATATTTTTCATCAACTCTGATGTATTTCATTTTTTGCCCTTTAGTTCTCATAGGAAATTACTGTAAACAATAAAAAAGAAGAGGAAAAAAAAAAAGGCTTTTGTGGACTCCAATCTCCCATTTGGGAGAATGGAGCTAGATGATTTAGCTCATGCCAGCATTCCCATGTCTTTGCTGGGAACAAGCTACCTATCTCGCTACCTTGCTCTCTGGAATGCTTACTTGGCTCCTGTTCTGCCCTTCCCCACCACGGAATTTGCACCACCAGGCTGTGCACAGGGGAGCATCAGCCAGGATATCAAGGCTGCTCACATCACCACCACACACAGCCCAACCCTGACTTCCTGGCCATTTGTTTCTCCACACCCAAAAGCAAGAAGGAATCATTGGCCCTCTTGACTAATTATAAAAATATATTCCTCTTTTTGAAATGACTGATGTTTCTAAAAGGATTTTTTTTTCTTTTAAAGTCTCACTATGAACACTCCTACTTTGTAAATCCTATTTGCATGAATGATATTTGAAAAGAACTGTAAATGATCTTTTCATTCTTATTTGAACCACACATTTAGGTGAAAAGAATAAAATGATTTTTCAATTAAAAATAGATGGAAATTAGTTAGGTGACACTCAAGAGTTTTATCAGGTTTTCAGTGATCTGTAGAAAGTTAAATATTTGTTTTCCAAAGCAAATTCCACAGCATATCCATCACCACTCTTCAGCTCTATGAGATAAAATTTAGCTGTGGGAGCACAAGGCAGAAGTCAGGGCTCTGGCATGCCATTGAAAAATACAGGTCCTTTTCTGCCCTAGAAAATGTCACTAAGTCCTTCACCTACCAGATTTAAATAGACAACTATTACTGTTACCTCTATCAAAAAGAGCTTGTGGAAATCATGTTTTACCTGGCTAATATGAGGGTGTGCAAAGGAAATGGAGATGTACTATGGTTTTGTCTCAACCTCAGGATGTTTAGTCATGTACGGTGATGTGATATGACAGGGAGAGAAAATATGGTAAATGCTCATCTGCAATAGTTATTATGATTATTACCTCTGCAGCAAGCAAAGAGCACATTTTAATGCAAACAGAAATGGGACTGACTGCATTTTTGTTTTAACATAGTAGCACGAACTGAAATTGCTGGTAGATTGCAGCTGCTGAGGTGCTGACTTTGGCCTTGCCAGCTGTTTCCCTGTTCCTTCCACCATGTCACAGCCAGAATTCAGGCACCTTTTTCCAGTGAACGGGCCAGATACACCTACTTTACTATCATGCCCTTGGAGAGCATCTCAGTTGTTGCTGGTCACCTAAAGGAAGAACATAGGTGTCCAAACACACACACACACACACACACACATACACACATACACAGAGCTGCTAAAGGACAGGGTGTGTTTGAGTCCTGGGAAGACTGAAGTAGGTATTTCCCTTGCACAGTCAGGGTTACCCAGTAAACATGTTTTACCTCCATGATCTTTCTGAGAGGGAAATCTCTAAAATAGGAGAATGAAGGTCTTAGTGGAATAAGCTGGCTTTAGTTTGTGTTTATCCTAAAGCCTCAGCACACTGTTCCAGCAGCATAAAAGACTATAAAATTCAAATAGGTCATATTTACAGCCACTGTAAGGCCTCTTTACAGTGTGCAAGTGATAGAAACAAAAAGCAGGTATGCCTGCAGAATACTTTGAAGATTCTTTTATAGATGGGAAAGCATCATAATCTTTCAACTCACTATCTCAAGAAGGTTTTCTTCAGCTTTTCCTCCTTTTGTTGTGAGGAAAGGTTTGGCTGCAATCACTTTACACTTATGGCTGACAAGAATATACGGCACTGCCATCCACTACAGTGTCCTTACTAACCCAAATGAGCGTGCTGGGGAGGCTTGCTCTCGCCAGATCTTTCACCACCCCAAAGGCTGTCAAACCTGTTGTCACTCACATGTTTTGGAGTGTAGCAGATCCAGCATGGGGGTTGTGTATGTGGGAAGCTGAAAAGTTACAAGAAAAGGGCATAAATTAGGAAAAGAAAGGAAAAAAAAGAAAAAAATATTATAAGGAGATATTTTTAATGGTAATATACAATAAACTATAAACAATGAACCACAGTGTGCTAAAACTTTCTGGTAAAGGAATTGTAAATGCTTTTATAATGAACAGTTATGCTTCAAGCATATCTCAAACTTCCTTAGGCCAGATTTGAAATTCTTTATTCAGTCATTAGTGCAGGTCTTGAAACTGATATGATTTTTTTTTCCTTTACTTCAGATAAAGAATAGTAAATTTGGCCTTTCGTGTCTGTATGATTCATTCCAGCAGTGTCAAACTGAAATCTTTAATGTTTGGGTTTGATAACCTATTGTATACCAGCAATTTATCAAAAGTGTTATTAAGTTAAAGGCTAGCTGATTACAAAAGATTTTTCTCTTTGATTTACCAAAAGTGACACAGTAACCAAACACACGTACTCTGCTGTGTGCAATTCATCTATATGACAATTTTATCTCAAAAAAAGGAACAGAAAAGGGATAAATGGGTCAGACACTGAGCTCTACTTTCCCATCAAAAGTTAAACCGAAGCATTGCCTATGGAATGAAGAAGTGCTCATGCAAATCTCTGGCATGACAGACCTTAATCTCTTCTCACCAAAATCACAACAAATTAGAGGGCAGCCCAGGAAAATCAGTACTCTAGTATCAAAGAGCAGAGAAGAAAGCCACTCCCAGACTCCTAGTTATGTAAAAAGCAGGGTGCTATTTAGAAGCCTCACCCTTAGAAGAAATCTGATATGTATAAATTAACTTTCTTAAGAGAAAAGAACCTTGATAACTCTGTCAAGGAGGGCTGTAGATCTGGATGTTGGAAATAGGAAGCAAGGGTGGCTGAAACACCACAGTGCAGCGGTTCACACTTTATGTTTAACCAAACCTATTTCAAGTTTCTTAAACAAGGATATGTAGCATCCAGAAGATTACACGCCCAGAAATTGTTAGAAAGGCTACAGAAAAAAAAAAAAAGACTATAAAGAGGAAGCTGGAGTCTCTTAACTTACCGAGTGACTAAGGTACTCAGACTTTACTTATAGCCACGATATTCAAGCTAAAATTCAGTCATGAATTCTCATTAATTACCACCAGAACTTCTTGTTGTTTCATGGGCCCGGAGCACCAAAGCATTAAGTGTTCCCTGCCAGTGGCACACCTATTTAACACTTTGCAGGAGTTCTGCTCCCCCAGTCCTCATTTAAAAGATTCTGATTTATATATATTACTCAAGCCTTGCAAGAAAAATCAAGTCAAAAACAGAAAAAAAAAAATAGATATGCTAACACAGATTTCCTAAAATTATGTAAAGATTATATATACTAAGATAATTTTCCTTCAGAAGATGTAAAAGCATGATCTTGCCCTTGCTGCCATTAAATTCAATGGTCCACTGGATTAAAAATATACCATAAAGTGCTTGTAAACTTATAGTTCTGTACCACTAGTTTTGTGCTGCAGTTGATTTCAGGCAAGTCAATCCTTATTTCTGACTATACTGAGTTAAGAATTAGGGCCACTGGTGGTAAAACCAAACAGGTTTTGTCCAGTACTTCACTAATGAACTATTCCAAGTGAGACAATTTGAAGGGAAATTAAAGACAGCACTGACTTGAGACAACCCTAAACAACCAGCTGTGCAGAGAAGCAAAAGCCCTGAGGTATAAACTGGTTAAAATTGCTTGTCTTGGAGGAGAAAGGATATTTGCAGCATGAGATCACACAACCCTCTCTCTGAGCAACAGGTATCTTCCTAGGAAATCTGTGACTATGCAAAGATAGAACAGCAGTGGCAAAACAGGCAGCTTTCAGAAGTCATACCTTTCAATAACTATAAAAGCTTTTTCTACTGTATTTTTTGTAAGCCATAACTCACCACGTTTTTTCAACCCCAGTTACAAAATTACAGTGTTATTAGTTACTAAATGGTGAACTAATGCTGAGCTAACGTTGAATGCATGAGAGCACAGTATATGAGGGTGATCCTTAGAAGATCCTCTCTGGGAGATGAGAGCAACCAGAACTATTGAATAGGGAAATGAAGCAAGTAGGAGAAATAATTTATATAAGTATGTTTTATATAATTGTCTCACTCTGCTGAGGTGCTTGATAAGTTGATATTTTCTGCCTGTCTCTCCTTATCCATGCCACTGTGCCAAAAGTAGCAACATTTGTGTCTAATAGCTATATCCTCAAAGGTACCAAGGCAATTTTCTTCTCTTTTGTACTTCAGAATATAGTCAGAGCTATGTAGAGAGGCAGAGTGGCTGATTCCTAAGGTTTGTTTAAAAGTAGTATTCAGATCCTATTTTTTTTACTCATGGGCACAAAATAGAAAATTTTCTCTGGAGAAAAGACAGCACAGAGATGGTTCTTTGGATATTACTTATAGCTTAGGAGTTCAGCAGTGCTAGGGAGAACATTATCTCTATGGGATCAGAAGTTCAGAGCAAAGTTCAAGAGACAGCTTTTGCTACACAGAAATTTGGAGCTTATTTCATTCTTTCAGTACTTACTCACTGTCACAAGAACGTGACATGAGAGCAAAGCCATTGTCTGGGTAGGGAATAGTGACTAGAATCCCTATTTCCATCTATCTGTGGTGTCTCTTACAACTGATACCCTTTTTAACTGTTCCTAGACCCAGAAACTGGTGTTCTTGTGATCATAAATTAACATTTGTAGAGATGCTAATCATTGCTCAAACACAACAGCAAAATAAAACTTTGCATTCATAGCCACAGTTTATTTAGGAAGATTAAAGATACTGTACTAAGAAGGCAGAAATAAAAATATGGGAAATACACTGGGCACAGAGATTAACCTTTCAGGAGTTTTATAAATTTGTCAAGTCTTCAAAATGGAGTAAGAGTTCTCTATGGAAAAATTCTAATGAACAAATGTATAAATGTATTTCTAACTTCTTCCTGGAACTCATGAATTATTTCTCCATTTTTCACAGATGCAAACACTGGTGAAATAGCTAATGTAGTTTGGGCTATAAAACATACCTGGAAAAATCATTGTTGCAACAGTGTGATATCTCTTTAGTTTTTCTTTCCTCCTTTCCAAGTAAATTCTCATTAACTTCACCCCAAAAAGAAAGAGTTTCAGTGCTCCTGAAACAGCTGTGGCTGTTCCTGTCACAGCATATGCCTTGTGCTAGCTGTTGTCTGCTTGTGTCCTTGGTAAGAGAGTTTTACACTTATCCTGTCATCTTTCTGAGGCAGTTGAAAACATACCAAGAGGTGAAAATCAGAGTTCAAATCCAAGTCAAGCCGAAATTTGAACTAATGATTATCCAAAGCAGGCAAACAAGGAAAGATGTCACCACTGATATTCACATTAATCTTATCCAAATAGTCAAGAAGGGAAGGAGTGAAGAAAAGAAAGACCTCCTTATATTCTATTTTCCCCCTTCTTAACCTGGATGGCCAGGGTACACCCTGAAAACAGTGACAGCACACAGAATGCATGGCTTCCATGCAGTGCTGTCAGGGTGGGATACCAGGCTACGTCAACAGTCAGGCTGTGCTCTGTGATTTCTGAGGTTCTCAACCATGGCTTGAGATCTGATTTATTTGACTAGCCCACTAATTGTCTTTACATGGAATTCTGAGGATAAAAAGGTGAGTTTTAATGAATGTAATGCATTTTATTTTATGCTTTGCAGATTTATGTACCCTTTTCATTTACTAACTCAGTGATTCCTGAGCATGCAAGTTACTAGATTAATTTAAGGAAGTTATTCTTAAGGCTACAATTTTTTTTTCCTGTGGTATCAGAGAGGTCCAAACTTCAGTCTTAAGCACCATAACCTGGACCAAAGAAAACCAAAATATGGTCTTAGTAATTTGGGATAGAAAGGACATCCAGAGTCCGCCACTCTATTCTTGCTGTAAAACCAGTGTTCCTGTAGGGAGTCCGTGACTGACATAAGGGAGGGTTGTCTGTGGTTCCATACATGTGAGATCTTTTGTTGAAAGTGGTTTGATCGAGCTTGATTGTTTCTTTTTATTCTGTTTAATAAAACAATAGAGATGGAGCTCTCCAAACAATGAAAAATTGCTCTTCTGTGTGCCTAAGTGAAAAATACTCCATGGAGTTTTTAATGGGATTAGCTAATGCATATAGAAAATAGATCTTTCCTGAGAATGATGTCATATCTTTCAAGCATATATTACAGGCACAAGGAAAAGGGAGCTGGAGAGAATCATGTTCTTCTTAGTAATGTATGGTTGTCCTCTGTTGCTTGAGATATCAGATAAAAAAAGAAAGGTTCATCAAGATCATAAGTGGAATGGCCTCAAACCCAAAATACAGCCATCACAGTCTCAGACATGGAAAAAGATGGAAAGTAGGCAACTTGAGATATGACAGACCCACTGACTATTTAACTTCCTTTGAAACGCAGACTTTTTCTGCTTTTCATTAAAGTTCTCAATGAGTATTTCTACTCTGAGAAATGTTCATGAGCTCTCCCTTTGTGTGGGACAGTTGATAATTTCCAATCAATTAGACTAGACTTTAGAAAAGCTCCTCTCTTCCTTGCTTGCTGTGACTCTGATCTAGGCATTTCTGAAGCAAATACGCTTCAATGCACTTCTCTTCTAATGGTACCAACAGTGACCTTTAGAGCTGAGGGCCAATAACAGGTGGTGAGGTATAACATTAACACTGCTACAGTGGATGACCTTATCTCACTCTATAGTATCAAATATGAATTTATTTGATTAACATGGTAGTAAAAACTTGACCCAAAAGAGACCTGTCAATGATCAGGGAATATGCTGTTTTCAATGCAGGTAACGTCATAAAATCAGGAATAATTCTGCTTAATATAAAGATTGAGAGAACATAAACGATTCATGAACCAATCACCAAGGTCGTAGTGTGAGTTGTTCACTGATTCATATGCCATTTTTATTTCATTTTGCTCTGCATTAGATACCTCTATCTCCTATTTTTAAGTCTTTGTTGAGGAAACTGCTCACTCAAATTTCATGTGCTTCCGAAGCCAAATATAGATATGAATTTCTTTGGATTTTAGACATATGTATGGTGTTAAAATTCACAGTGATGCATGTTAGGGAAGGATCCTGTTCTCATTTCACACTTCTGACAATCTGGAGCACCTCTTTTTACTTCAGTGAAGATACAGTAGTTCACTCATAAGAGAACGTGGGTCCTGGATTTCAGTACAGATTTGTACCTTCGAAGGTGTATTTTTCTTCACCCTAAAAATACGCATCCCCTGAACAAAAACAGTCTGCCCTTTAAAACCAAAGAACAAGAACAAAAGGTTGGGATTATGTCAATGTATAAACCTCCGGCATCAGACTTTATAAAATATTTCAAATCCTAAAGGTTCAGAACTACCTTAGAAAGGTGAGGTACCTTTGAACACACTGTAGCAATGAATCTGCTCTTTAAAGTCAGTTCTCAAGTGAGTCAGAATCATAGTCAATAAACAACTATGCAATAAACATCTACAAATAGCTGTGCACTCTCCTTACAGAGAAAGAATCCTAGCTGAAACAAGTAGATGGATTTGGCTAACATTGCACATTTTTGCATATATGAGAACTTCTTCAATAGAAGGGTAATGTTTGAAGAAAATGCCTAATTTATCCATGCAAGGGCTATTAAGGTTCTACAAAGCAGAAAATTTGTTAATGCACTCAAAACCTTGTTGTTCTTAAATTACATAGCATTGCTAACAGCTTAAAGGCATTTATTCAGGTTTAAAATTCTTCCCATGCCTGATACCAGTGCTGATGAATTTAGTGAAAAACTGTTGAAGATGTTTACTAAAACTGTAGGGAGATGAAGGTGTTCACAAATGGCTTTTAATTTTGTTTGGTGAATTCTTGTGTCTTCAAATTTAACTGGTCAAAGTTTGTAAAACGCAAATGAATGAGAACTGCACCCTACAATTCAGATAGAATTTCAGTCAAAACTTCCCCAGAAAATTGATTAAATTAAGCAGGAGGGAAAAAAAAAATTACTAAATCTAGGCAATGAATTCATTACAAAGTATTTTTAGGACTTCATCTTATAAGAGTTCATGTACTTTCTGAACTCCTATTAACATATGTGCCAAGGTGGATCTATATCTCCAATGATTGTATGAAATAAATTTCATCAGTCTTATTTATTTTCTGCCTTTTTTTCATGTTAATTGTGAATCTTAGGGACACAATGTCTCCAGGTATCCTGCAAATAGAAAAAGTGCAGGAAGACAAAGAAATATAAAAACATCTCCTTCTGTACTGAGAAGAACCATGGCAAGGGAAGTATCTCCCTGGGCCACTGCCATTATCCCAGCTCTACAGCTGGCACCAAAATAGCACAGTAACTGGAGACACATAAATATCAAAGATAATTATATTCCCTTTAGTTAATTCCAAAACCACAGCCATACTTTTCAAATGTCACAGTGGTGCTGGCAAATCAACACATCCACGCGTTTAACTGTGCTGAGTTCTCGGGTCAGCCAGGGCTACCTTGCACCTGGCCCCAGTCTCACCCTGCCCCAAGTGATCCTGCTGATCACAGCCACTGAAACAGCCCCTGTGGGGGTAGGTTGCTGGTTCTTTTAACTGCATTTACACACACAAACTCTTTCCAATGCCTTGCTGGTTCACAGAAAATTGTTTCACTGACATTTGCTATCTGTATCTATCTGCTTTGCTGAGTCAGTTTCCCTTAAAATAAAGATTTATTCACATGAACATCAGCAGTAAGTCCAAGTGGCCTCATATTCATCATCTTCTTTGGGGATACACTGTGTAAGTGAGCTTGCATATTTTCTCCTTCTCTTAAATTTATTCCTTGTACTTCATATTTCTTTTTTAACAAAGAGGATAAACCCTTATTTCCTCTTTAGTTACAGGATTTCCCAAGCTCTTCCTTCTAAACTCAGTGCCATATTTAGCCTCAATTATTTATTTTCTTTTAAAAAACTTTTTTTAAGATATAATGTTAACTATTTTGGAACAGAAATAGGTAGGATATTCCTTTGATTATTAATTAGGTAAATATTTGGGGTTTTTCTGGGGCACAGTTTAACAATGAGCTGAAAATAGACCATAACTGTAGCCACCAATTAGGCAAAATTTTTGATGACTTCATGTCTTTATTATTGAAAGAATAATGGGATAAGAAGAATTCAGTATTATTGAATACATGACTTAGGTGACATTGATGTTCATCATTTTAAAATGAATATTACTATCTGGGAAATGTGCATGTGTAAATTCAAGGTTGGTTGCAAGACTTCATTTAGAAACAAGTGAAAAAACAGATGAAAATTATAATTCTAATCAAGTTGAAGCTAGTTGTATAGAAAGTGAGTTGAATTTATATTGGAACACATGATCACTCTAATATACAACAAAAAATTACTTTCTTTGTCTTGACTGCAGTTTGAGAAAGCATTAGCTGGATTCAGTCCTGCACCAAAAAAGCTTTTGGCTGCACTGCAAAATCTTCTTAGTATAAATCGAGATTTGAATGCAAACTGAAATAGCAGTTTAATCCTAGAGTAGGTTTACTTATTGTGGTTAGCAACCTATTTACAGTTTAACTGTGGGAAAAAAACAGAATTAAAAGAAAACATATTGTACATAAAAATTATAGCTCATATAATGACTAAATTCTTTCTGTCTGTAAAATTTAACTTAACCAATATCTAATACTAATATACCTAGCAAAAAAACTTACATATAGATCATACCCATATGATTACCTTTATCATCTTGTGTAATTAAATATATAACTACAATAATGAGTTGATAATATTTTTTGGCCACAACAATTGCATTTGGTTTTGACAGCAAAGGAAAAGCTGGATACATCTTTTTGCTTTTTTTTTTTTCCACACTTTATCTATATATGCTCCAAACTTTCCAGGGGAGCCTAGACTAAAGTCTTCCCAGAGACTTTACTAGGATAGCTTATATCTCCATTACTTCTCTTCCTTTGCTCTTTATGCTTTATCTCACCATTTTCTTTGTACTTCAGATTAACTTGAAGCTTGAGTCTTGCTTACGTTATAACCATGATCTAAGGCTAAGTATTTTGGTCAGGTTTTGGGGTTTTTTAATTATTAAATTGGTGTGCTACCGGGAGAGGTTTTAAGGCAGTAGAAACTGATATTAATAGATTTATGGTTCTTTATCCTGCAGGAATTGCCTCTGTACTGGTAGTGTTTCAACAGGCATGTTTCAAGTGGTACAATTCTGGGAGCTGACACGGTTTTACATAGCTCACTTGGCAAAAGAGCAACTTACCGCAGGGTATGAGTGTGAAATTACAGCAACGTGGTAACTGCCAGGTGCATGTTCTTATCCCACAGAAAATGTGGTGGAGCTTTCCTCTTACCTGCCAGCTTGTCAAACAAGGCATCAGGGCAAAACATGCAACGTGCACTGGATGTAAAATCTTCCCTTTCTTCTTTTCTTGTAGAAAGCAGAGCAAGAACCATAGACGAGAACAGTCATTACAAGTAACTACAAAACTGCTGGGTTTACAGCTAACTACAAAGAGGAACGGGAAGCGTAGCCTTTAGTTACTTATTTATAAACCCCATACTCACTCCTCAGCACACAGCTTTTATCACACTTCTTGTATTTCATCAGTGCCTTTAGCCCAGCAAGTCTCACTGAATGTGCAGGAGCTTAAGCAGTCAAATGCAGACATCTTTACTCAGGGGTACAGAGGAGTAGCAAGAAAACCACCTGAACATTAGAAAGTGCTCATACAAAGTCTATTCCCTCCTAAAGGTAATACCTTCTCACTCTGCCAGCTCCTCCACATGTAAATCACATCCATTTACACTCCATTTCACTGACTTATACTGTAGTAAGTGAGTGTAAGTAGGTCTTAAGGTGTCCAACTGAGCATAAAGGACTCTAAATTACACATTTTATGCATCACCTCTGAACTTAGCTCATAGGTTTTAAACAAAAGCAGAGTAATAAATCGATAGTTTGGAGGAGGGAGGACATGAAATGTGTGTCCGTTTTGGTTTCTCGAGGTTATCACTGTATTTCATCAAAACTAATAAAAAGGTCCTGCCTTTTTACTTGAAACCCTATTGAACTCAAATTGAGATATGCACCAAATTCTTTAAGCAATTGTATAAACAGATAAAAAAATAGAAAAATATGAAGACACTAAATATATCAGGATTTAGCTTGGTTTTCTGTTATTTGGTGGAGGTTTTTTGTTTTGTTTTAGGAGGATTTTTTTGTGTTGTGTTTGTTTGTTAGTTTTTGTTGTTGTTGTTGTTTTTTTTCCTTCTCAGATTTGAGCTGCCCCGAAAAAATTTCAGAGAAATGTATGTTATTTTATGCTCTGGACCATGTTCTGAAATCTCTATTGTTAAACTTTGTTCTGATTCACTGTCAATTCTACAATGGAATATGCATTTAAGTAAATTGCTAATGAGATTTGTGGCAAAGCTGTGAGGCTATGAATAGCATCTCAGAGTAAGTAAAATTGTATTTAGAAACAGTGGAATCTATTTATTACCAAATTACTTACTCCTGAGGTCAATTATTGCTACAAACATTTAATTAAATAGTGATGTAAATTTGATGAGCCTACTCAATACAAGCAAAGCCTGTTCTGCACTTTGAAAAGGTGACTAATAGAATTGTCCTTCCATCATTCCAGTTGAAATTAATTGGTCTCCTGGAAGTCTAGTTAGAGAAAATATGCAAACTCCCTAGTTCATCTTACCCAGAATCTCATCTACATTAACTTAAAAATGTACTAAGAATGAGGCTTCTCAAAGCAGAATAAAAGAACGATGCACATTAATAATAGGAAACATCCTGAGGGTTATACCTTGCTGTGGAAGGGTTTTTTAGGATTTGGTTTTTGTTGCCTTTTTTTCCCCCTGAGTTAGGGGGAGGATTTCTTTAGGTGTGGTGCAAAGCTGGAAGGGAAAGAGTAAAGCTAAGAAAGCTGTTATTATTAGTGCTCTGCTCCACAGTTTTAAAACAGATTCTGGCACTTATGAGAATGGAAAATGGCATTGCTCTGTGACTTCCTCCCTGATAACAAGTTAATTAGATGCCAAGTGCTAAATGCTGGATTCTATGCATTCAAAGGCACACTTAATGAAAACAATAGACTTTGGCATCTAAATAGCCTGTGTTTGCTTCTGGAAATATTTATTTATTTTAAGACTTCAAAATAATGTCAATCCATAGAATATAGCACTCACATTTTAGAGTACATATTTCATCACAAAGATCCTTTATTTCAATTCATTCTCAAAAATGATAATTATATACCAAGCTTACCCTGCTAGTACTGCACTGTACAGCTATAAAAATGAAAAGAGTCTCTTTTATGCATTTGCTGAACCAGAGATTTTCTTGAAATCCCTTTGTTGAAAGAATGCCCAGCATGATGAATGACACAATCTCTTGGTCTTCATTCAGACAACATTTTCAGTGAAATAAAAGACATTTTCTGGTGTAGAGCCCATCAATTTACCCTTAGTTCAGCTGGTCAGAGTTAAGAACAGTTAGGAGGGAGACTTGTTGGTGTCAGAACTGGAAAGATAGAATGAACTACTTGAATTCTTGAAAGACTAATGTTGCATTACATATCTGTCTTGTTTAGTGTCTCTAACAATAAGCTGAAGGTGGTGATGAAGTGCCCTTTCTTCAAGTTTGCAGGTGACAACCAGGAGATGAGGAACAGTCAATACAGTTGAGGGTGGAGGGACCCAGGAATGGGGTGAACAGGACCCTTATCAAACTCAGCAAAGACAAATGTAAGTCCTGTCACATGGGAAGCAGAGCCTTTTGCAGTGTTACAGGCTGGGATAGATTGGTTCCAGAAAGTTCTTCTGGAAAAGTCCTGGAGTTTGCAGTGGTTAGCAAGATAAGCATGAGCCATCAGTGTGTACCTGCAACAGAGATGGCTTACTACGTTCTGAGCTGTAGGAACAAGAGAAGAGCACATTCAAGAAATTAAGACAATTGCTTATTCCTATTTACGTGCCACTCTTTAGAATGTTATAAAGCTCCTTTGTCCAGTTTTAGCCAACTGCATCCTGTAAAGACATTGATAAAAAGCATCATAGAATCATTGAGTCATGGATGCCTTGGGTGCAAGCCACCCTGAATATCATCTAATTACAAGCCTCGCTGTGAGCAGGGATGCCACCCACTATATAGGTTGTACAGGGCCCCATCCAATCTGGTTTTGAACACTGCCAGGTATGGGGCATCTACAGCTTCTCAACCTCCTCCTTTACCTCACCACCCTCACAGTAAAGAATATCTTCTAAACATCTAACTTAAAACTCTCCTCTTTTTGTTTAAAACCATTTCCCCTTGTCCTATCACTATCCCCTCTATTTTATAAGCACCCTTTAAGTACCTAAAGGCCACATCATGTTGTCCCCACAGACTTCTTTTTCTTTAGGGAAATCTACTCCAGCTGTTTCAGTGTGTCTTCACAGGAGGGATGCTCAACTCCTCTTACCAGTTTAGTGGTACTCCTCTGGACCTGCTCCAACAGGTCCATGTCTCTTCTGTGCTGAAGACCCCAGAGTTGGAGTTGGATGCAGCACTGCAGGTGGGGTCTCATGAGGTCAGAGTAGAGAAGAATCACCTCCTTCAACCTGCTAGCCACTCCTCTTCTGATGCAGCCCAGGATATGGTTGCCTATTTGGGCTATAAGCACACACTGCAGACTCATGTCCACCAGAACCCCCAAGCTCTTCTCCTCAGGTTGCTCTCCAGAACAACTTCTCCCAGTCTGTTCTCATGTCTGGGATTGCCCCAACCTAGGTGCAGCAGCCTGCACTTGAACTTGCTGAACCTCATATTGTTCTTGTGGCCTCACTTCTCAAGTTTTTTCCAGGTCCGTGTGGATGACTTTCCATCCTATTGTTCTGTCACCTCCACCATTCAGCTGCTTGTCATCTGCAAACTTGCTGAGGGTGTTCTTAATCTCACTGTCTGTGTCATTGACAAAGATATTACAGATCACTGGTCCCAAAATGAGTCCTGAAGGATACAACTCATCACCAGCCTCCCAGGCATAGAAGTGAGATTCACCAGTTTGTAGTTCCCTGGGTCTTCCTGCTTACATTTTTTTAAAACTATAGTGGTGGTTCTCTGTTTTCCAGTCGCCATGGGCTTTACCTGACCACCTTGACATCTCATAATATAGGGAAAAACTTTTTCCCAGTGAAAGAAGTAGAGATTAAATAGTTTGCCAAGAGTAAAGTCTGCATCCTTGGAAGTTTTAAAGTTCTGAGAGGATAAAGTTCATCTGACAATGAGTTGAACCTAATTTCAGCAATGTATTGAACGAGTGTTAACAGTACTGTAGTAACAGTAGTACTACAGTAGTAGTAGTAGTAGTAGTAACAGAAGAAAACTGGAAAAGAAAATATATTCTGCGTGTCAAGTTGTCTTGTTGAGGATTTTGTTCTGAATGACCATATCTTTCTCTATCAATCGTGCAAGATACTACTAGAGTGGAGACACATCATTCTGAAAAAAAAAAATCTTCTTTTTCATACTTATCTGCCACCAATGAAAAATGGACTACTCCAGTCACAGCACATTTTGGAATGACCATGTCAAAGGCATTTGTGCCAGTCAATCTGTATATATTGGCCATACACTTCTTAATGTGTCTGTCCATCAGAAACATATTTCACAAATACTTGTGATCTCTGGTCTCAAGAGATCTGGTTTAGTGAATTCACATTAAATATACCTCTTTCTCTCTGGGTTTTTTTGGGTTTTTTTTTTGCATTTTTAGTGTGAGTTATCTTAAAATTTTGTTTATTTTTAGATAAGTAAGCAAAGCAAATTAAATTAAAGCCTTACTTATGACTCTTCAGCCTGTTTCCACTCCATTAGAATTAAAGGGGACACTATTAAAGAGGTTAGGTAGTAATTGCTGAAAAATCCTATCTAGCAGCATGAGTCTCATGCATAAATATACATAAGAAATGCATTTAAATGTCCTTAATTTTAATTATCCCATTTACCCCTTAATACCATGAAAGTGTTATTAGAAGGATTTAGGAAATACATATTATTCACCCAGTAGGCTCTAGAACCATTATTCTACATTGTGTAAATATATATCCAGTCCCATAATGATATTCTTCTATCATTATGTATTTAACAGTTTTTTGAATTCTGTTTATTTTTCAGATACGAGTCCAGCATACCTATGAAAAGCAATGGTTAAAAAACGTGGATATTGCAACAAATGTCCAGAAATGTGCACAAACTCCCAGTAGGCACACAATTAACCACT
This sequence comes from Phylloscopus whistleri, assembly GCA_017589585.1. Classification (NCBI taxonomy): domain Eukaryota; kingdom Metazoa; phylum Chordata; class Aves; order Passeriformes; family Phylloscopidae; genus Phylloscopus; species Phylloscopus whistleri. The sequence goes on along the minus strand of JADMLD010001397.1, from coordinate 1,891,782 downwards.
GGATCTCCCAAGATCACTGCAACAACTTGCTCATAATTCAACTTTTCTCTTACAAGTACCAAAACTCATCTGCATGCTTTTATGAGATCTACAAACTAATGCAGTTGCTATCAATGTAAACCCTTTACTGAGATGTAGAGGATGCAGAAAAACTGCCATCTATTTTGCAAGAGGTGTAACTGAAACCAAGGATTACATCAGTGAGAACAACTGCTTCCTTAACAGAAATCCAGAATAGAAGGGTGAAGGACCATTCCTGAGAAAATATCAAACATTTTGCAACATTATTTGTAAGGCTTTTTCAACTTTTAAGAGATGTTATCATCAATTGCTCTGAAAATAACTACTGCTCTTAAGTTAGAAGCAAAACATGGCAAAAGCAAGCAGGCAGTCAGACTGACATCACTTTTATGACTTGAGAGTTCAGGTCTTGTAAGAAAACAAAGTTTTTGAGGTTTCAACACAGTAAGACACTTACTGCCAGCCATGATGACTTATGATTTGTATGGATTCTTCTGAGAAACTGGAGTCCATGATGATTTGCCTTCTGCTAATTGCATTCTTCTGAGAAGAGAGAAGAGGGAGAATTTCTGTCCTGGTAATACCAAAAGACTCCTTCCCCACCCAGCATTCAGTGATTAGCCACCAAACAAGACATCCAGAGTAGATGCTGTGTGATTTACACTGGCCTAAAAAGGACATGGTTCTTTTATTACCGCCCAACTAGATTTGGGATTTGTAAAAGGCTGACACACAATTCGATGATTTCCACTAACCTGAGTGGGAAACAGCCCTGTGGTGACAGGATCCCTTCACAGAGTACTAACATCAGGTAAGCAATCAAAAAGAGCGTGCTGACACGTTCATCTGGAGTAGAACACATGCCAGGAAGTAAAATTTTGTCTTGTTCACACCTCCAAAATCATCTCCCAGATGTACGGTTTCTACAGGGTTGGAAGGAAGAGTCAGATCTTTCATTAATGTGCCAGTTTCATTTAGTTGGCAGCTGGGGTTAAACCACGACAATTAGAAAGCTGCAGACTTGTTTAATCCAAACACACTAGAATTATATGGAGAGTCAAGTTGTTTAAATGTTGGATTTGGCTTAAAGATTGTATCAGTATAGACAGTTCTCTGGCTATGTAAATATATTTATTTGTGTATACTGTACATTGTATGTATGCATTTGCATTTGTACACTACACCGTATGTATGAAGATCTCTGCCTGTGTTAGAAAAAACTAAGGAAAAATTATTTTCACAAAATACTGTGTTGGAAAAGGTAATAAAGCAAAAACCCTTAATTCACATTTAACACTGAAAAGTGATTGGTTTGCCTTGGATTTTCATGGTTTGAGAAATATATCCAAGTGAAAATAAATAATAATAATAATAAAAAAAAAAAGTGGCAGGCCACTGGTTAACAACACATTGAATCTAAATTAATAGGAATCAGCATTCAGATACTCACTGCTCCCAAAATTGCCTCCATTCCTACCTCACATTTTCAGTTTTCATAACTTTTATTTTACTTTCAGCCTTCTTCCCACACTTCTACTGAAGGCTGCACAAATAGTGTAAATTATAGTGTTCCCTGCATCTTTTTCTTTAGGGAGCTCTTTTTGTAAACATCTTTCAAACCATGTATGGTGCTATGAGGCATCTAGTCACTCTTGCACTCTGGAGAGATGAGAAAGGGGAGGTCACAGACATATGGAAAATACAACATAGGGCAGACAAACTATTTTGATAAAAGAAGTGGGAGGTGATTAATTTTAGAGGGTCATCAAAACATTTCCTCAAAACATGACCAAAATACTGCCACTGCATCCCCAAAATGTAAAACAAGTCACAACCTTCTTTTTTTCCAAAATGCTTTTGTGCTCTGGTGGATGGCCAGAAGTTTTCTACTGAGTTTCAGAGACAGCAGAAACCTATAGTTTACCAAAAGATAGGGAAGGACCTAAAACACTACAGGACCCAGTTAAGAATTCTTTCATATCAATTTGACTCATGAAGAAGACTTTCAGTGGCAGCTACATAGAGCAGAAGACCCACTTCTTGATCAGGAATTGTGCCACAAGGTCCCAAATACAGCCAGTCACCCTCTGGCTCCATACCTCTTTAACTTACAGCTCTCTCGGGCCTGCTACTCTCATGAACTTCCCCGGCAGCTGTGTGGCAAGAGTAGGAAAGCCAGAAACTACTGAATTTGACAGTTACTGGTGGAGAGGCTGAACAATAACCAGTTGAGCAGACAGTAGCTCTAAATGATGCCATCAGATATTCAAGAGAGGAGAGGTTTTGCTTTCACCTGCCATTACTAAGCAGACCTGAGAATGAGGACTGCGGTTTTCCCTGGTATACCATGTGCTGTGTTTAGCTACAAAAAAACTCTTGGTGGTAACACACGAGGAGAAAAATTTACAAGATATAGCTTGTGGGGAGGAAAAAGAAGAAGAAAAAACATGTATATGTAATTTCTAGAAGATGTCTATGGGGTATGGTCATTTCATCTTCCACTTCATATTGTCTTTGCTTATAGGCAGGTTGGGATGAAGTTGAAAGTTGGCATCTATCTGTCCTACAGGAGCAGAAACAGCTGTATAAAATGCAAGAGCAGAGATTAACAGGGGCATTTTCACTGACCCTTTTTCATTTTCTTTTGTAAGTTATAACAGCACAGCCACTTGTGCTTATAACATTGCACTTTGTGATTTAGGGCTTGAGATTCTGTGCTAAGATAAAAGGAGGTTAAGAAATGAGAGGGTAGGGGAATGAAGGAGGGAAGAAGAGTACAAGATGAGAAAATCAGGCAACATGAGAAGAGTTATGTCCTTTGAAGCAATAAAAAAGTTCAAGAATAATAGAAATAGTTAATCCACAGCATACTTCAGCACAGATGAATAAAACAACAACCTCAGTGACAAGCAGCAGTAGTGGCACTGCCAATCTATAGTCAGAAAGGAGGCATAAGGTAGCAAAGGGGATTAAATAGCAATGAAGAAGAGACAGTCAGAAGGCCTGACTATGCTATAGCATTTAGCAGCACAAATTATATTGCAGGGAAAAAGCAAGCAGAACAAAAATATTAAAGAATTTTTCACAGAACACCAGAGCAATGGAGAACATGGGAACTCAGAGATGAAGTCTCATCTGTGGCCATGAAGGACAGAAAAATGGAGTTCTTCTACCTGGTGCAGTCGTAATTTGGTTTTTCACCAGTTGCTCAGCCAAAACTATAAACTTATTCTACTCACATTGTGTTACTAGCTGTTCCTAGTTGAAGTTCAGAAGTTTTTCCAGGGCCATGTTATACTCTATGCTGATGAAGATCAGGAAACAGACTAGAAATAGAATTCCTCAATCTTTCAAACACGGGTGGCTGCCAGGAGCCTTGGATAAGTACCTATTTCTTGATTGTTTCTTCAGAATGAAAGGCAGCATTTATAACAGGTGATGTATTCTGCTGTTTTGGAAGGAAAATGAGAGAGTGGCAGCTGGGATGTGTAGGTGGGTGATGCTGTAGTTGACAAGGAACTGGTAACCAACAAAAGAATGGAAAGAGGAAAAAAGATTTTGCTACTTAAGGAAGTTAAGGAGATGATTCCCTTTTGTTTATTATGAGAAGGTTCATGTGTCATAACCTGTAGTAAGGTACAATAGCTGAAAATTCAAGGTAGACAAACTCAAAGGTATAATTGGTCTTGAAGATAATTAGTCATCATGATGGATTATCTCGTTATGTTTCCAAGCTATGTGTTCTTTCTCAGTTAAAATTTACTGGCTTAACAAAAACATTTAAAAATCAAATTAGGCATACTCTAGGAATGTTTCATAGACCTCTTAGATGATTCCATTGCTAATTTAAAAATATAACACCTGTTAAAGATTAGTTTGCTTAATTTCATAGTACAGTGTATATAAAGATATAAAGTATTTCTAGTATTTATAAAATTAATTGAATTTAAAACAACATATGAAAAGTTAAGAAGGCTGGTGAAATATTTGTCCCTTTTGATCTGGCTTCTGCTCTTTTTATTAAAACTATTTAATAGTTTGCACACGCTATCAGAAATTTCAGTTTTGGTGAAAGTAGAAAAATTAATTACAGAAAGATATTAACGTAAACGGATTTTCAGCAGATTTCTTGTGACCTGATATTATTTCTAGTCTAAAGAATTACCAAACACTAAATAGTGTTTTGTTCACCTAAGCTCAAGCAAATAAAGTTCCTAGGCCTCTGAAACCTGACTACATGAGGTAATTATACCACTATTAATCTGCCTGACTCTCTGCTAAAAGCAAAAACAAATTAACAAGCCCATCCTCATTTGTTTTTGTTTTATATAAAACACCATAGTTTCATTGATTCCATTATACCAATGTACCTCAGTTAAGAATCTGAAACATAAATTATATACTATTTTATCCTTCTACAGTAACCTTCTGTCTGATAAACTCATAAGAAGGATTTCCTTGTGAAGGAAAGGATGTTCATTTGTCCCATTTTACAAATCAGGAACACAGTATCTGTACAGCCCAAAATTAATGTTTCCACGTTTACTTCTTTAAAGTAGCCCTCTGAAATTTGATTTCTTTATCTAATTTGTCAGGTCTTTTAAAATAAGATATAGTAAAGAGGATCAGACAGGTACCTAGGAGGAAAAGGACAAGCATAAGTAGTTGCATCATAGGAAAAAAAAAAAAAAAAAAAAAAAGGAACATTTTAATTAACCAAAAAATAAAACATGATGCATTATAAAACCAAGAAGAAATTAAAAGCATCAGTAATAGTCCTTATCCCCTTCTGGCCACCAATCTAATAATTATCAGCTGACAATTCCACAGAAATTACTTACAATAAGTGCTTTTGAGTTTTAGGTTATGTCAAGGATAATGTCCAGAGCATAAAAGATAGATTAAGAAAAGGTGTGTAGGCTGTTGTGGTGTATAACAGATGCTCAATACTGAGATTTATCCTGCCTTGCTGGGGCACATTAGTCTTGTAGATAAATAGTATTGTTGACTATAAACTCTTGCTAAATGCAGAAAAAAAAGGCATTATCAAAGCTTTTTTGAAACTACATTTAATTTGAATGCAGTTGAAACTGCTAGGTTACAAAAACACCTAGTAATTAAAAAAAAAAAATAAAATAAAAGCAGAAACCAGTAATGGATGGTCCAGGAGAGGTAAATGAGGAAGAATGCAGACAAGTGCAGAAAGACGTATAGAGCGTTCAAAATGCTAACGGATGACAGACAGTTCAATGCAGATAAATGAAGTGCAATTATGACTTTGATGAGCCTTCGTGACACAAGACTACTCTTTGTTCGAGATAAAATATGAGGAATATAGATGAAAACAGATGAAAAAAATGAGAGACAAGTCATTGTGCATCATTAATAAGAGATAAGAAACAGAAAGAAAAAGACAAATCAATGCATTTAATGAATCTTAATAGTCCAATTGTCTATGTCTCTGGATTAGTACGTGCATGCTTCATAAAATATGATCGTTTAGAAAAAAGTGAGAAACAAAAGGGAGCTTCTTCATATTCTGTTAAATACAAGGTGTCTAACTGAGCACTCAGCTATAAAAATATCATCAGTTTCCCTGACTTCTGCTTCTTCATCCATAACTTTTTTAATCAAGATTTGTAACTTGAACAATTGGCCAGGTGGTTTATGGATTTTTTGCACATTTCTCTAAAGTGTCAAACAACGGCATGGCCACAAGTAGCAGGATGTTGGCACAGCTGTACCAATTCTCTGATCCATTGCATCAAAAGTGTTGTGCAGTCAGTGTGATCTGACTCAGCTGACTCAATAGAGTTTGCCCTGCAACAGCAGGAGACTTTTTTTTTCCATTTTTTCCAAGTATAAAATTCCAGATTTGTCATAGTAACCAAATACGTAGAAAGCAATTTAATGGTCTGTCTTTTAGTACAACTACAGAAGAGATGTTCCCAAAGGATCTACTCACATGTCTCCAAGAACAGATTTCCTAGGAAATGATAAATTTAATATCATCCCCTGCAAACCTGAAATAAGCCTAGCTAAGTCAAATAATTCTGTCAGAGGATAAGGTAGGTGGCAGTAGACAATGGCCTGAGGCTACAGGCAGTGGAGAGTTCACAGGTACTGACTGCAACACACTCCTTAGCTCAGGTATCACATGGCACAAACATTGTTCAGCATTTCTGGGCAGTTTAAAATATAGGGGGAGTCAAAACAAACAATCTAATAAACGTAACTTTAGCAGTAATAAAAAGTGAAATAAAACCAGAACTGTTAACTCCATCTTTTTCTTAGTCACAAAATTGAAAATCATCAGATTCAAAACCTGCATTTCTAATGGAAACCATGATGGCGATCTATGACATGATGTGGAATTCTAACCCAACATTCACTAGGAATTCTTTTCTTCCAATAATTGTCTCATTCACTTACTTTGTATTTGTTTGTTAAAGGGTTTGTTGGGGGGGTTGACTTTTTTCTAGTTTGAGGATTTGCATTCTTGAAAGTTAGAGACTTTTTTTTTTTACTTTAATTTAGAGCTGTGACTATTGACTCATTTGCGGTGGGGGATTAAGCAGCACTGGTTAAAGTTATTACCTCCCCCACTTGTCCACCCATCCCTTTCCTCATTTTCCCTCAACAGGAAGAGCTTTTTTAGCCTGGCAGCATCCCCTGATAGTTATCAGTTTACAGCCTAGCAAAAAAAAAGGAAGCTGGAAATTGACCCTGGTCAACCTTGGTCAGTGTTAGTGCATATTTTTCTGTCATCTGCAGAGGTTCAAGAATACATCCCAGTAATAACTGCTGCAAAAAATGTACCTGCATCAGCACAGCAGAAAGTTTTGATCAACAATTGTTTAAACCTCCTCAGTTTAGATGACTGCAAAAGTGTGCATGTGTCAAGCAATAGCTTTTCTCTAGAAATGATCTCCATCACATTATCATCAATTATAAGAAAAATTATAAGACAATTGTTCAAAATAGTAACGGTGTATCTCCTCTCCGAGACTGCACAACATGCACAACTATGAAAAGACTAAGAAGAGAAGCATTGATAGCATCTGAAAAGAGCTTAAAACTTTCTTACATAGAAATGAAATATTTGATCTTTCAAATATGTAATGCAATAGACTATCCAGTATGGATTGCTAAAACTAAGTATTGTCAGAGGAAAGAGCTTGAGCTTGTTTTTGAGTTTATGAAATGGCCCTTCAGAGAACTGATGTAATGTATTCATCAAGTATTAGTGTGCAGTTACTGGTGGCAAGTGTCATAAATCCAGAGTCCTGGGGGAACCTATGTGCCCTGACTAGATCCATCCTTCCCTGGGAACCCCCCTCCTCACTCCTCTCCAACTCTGCTCTAGTGCAGGGGCTTGGTAAAACCTTGGGAGTGACCAGATGCAGTCACTGCTGGAGGTGTGCAGGTCTCCAGTCCTCTTTTCTGGAAGGACATTGGACAGGCATTGGCCTTCTTTCCAGTTTAGTCTCCAGACCTCTGAGAACCCTGAGCCTGAATCTCCATCCCGGCATGCCTGGGAATATTAATGAACCCTGTACCAAGCTCCCTTTTTGTCCACCTTCTCCCTTCTGCAGGTCTGGCTGAAGGTATTGATCAAGGCATTGATTTCTGGGATCACCCTTGACTTTCCAGCTCATCCTCCCTTTTTCTTGCTGTTCCCTACACCAAGTCCAGCAATAAACTAAAAATTATGAGAATGCTAAGACTGGCCATATAGTTCAACAACCAAAAATAACCTTTGAGACCAGAGAAATCCAAGGGCAATGACAATAGGAGTATATAGTTGGCCTATTTTATTCAACAGTAGTTAAGACAAATTGTGTTTGACAAATGCAAGAAACAAATGCCAAAGATGTTCCTGTAGTGAAACCCCAGCTTCTCTGAGCTTGCAGAAATCTGTCTTTCTGACGAACAAATGCTGACGAATATGCATATGCTTCAAAATTAAAAAGAATGATCCAAAACCTGAAAACTCTCCTCACCCTAACTCATTGTTTGGACTTACTAAAGTTCATCAACAAGCGATTTCACACTCAGGCTGCTTCATTTTCTCCAGGGAGCATATCACTGTCTTCTCTAACCCTACCAAAAAGAATAGCTTAACTTCTTAGCATTCTTTTTGCCTGAGGCACAGAAAGGAGGATCATTTTATGATGCAAGTAAAAAGTTCAGTTTATCCTGGGGGTATATTCCTGTCTCTTCTTCATAACTACTCCACCTAGGACATTTTAAGTGTGGTATGTTTAACTAAATAATCTCATGGTAGGTTTCAAGTGCAATTTGTCCCCACCAAGTTAGCAGAATTAACTGAATAGAAAACTCATCATGAACTGAGGAAGGGTCTGTTTGAGTTAAAAGCAAAGAAGAAGCAGACCTCAATTACTTAGTTATAAATTCTGCAAAGCAATTATATATATATATACATATGATCTAGAAAAAGTATTTCTCTCATTTCTGCTGTTACCTTTGCATATAGCTGGGGTTTTATATAAAATGGTCAATACTCTCTTAGAGGTTGAATGTATATAGTGTTTATAAAAGGCAAAATTGGTCTTTCCTCGGGTATTGCTCAAGGTCTTGAGAATTGTAGACTGCTGAATGGAAAACACAATTCCACGAGAGGAATGGAATTGCCTAACAATGAATCCTAGCTGAATTAAGTTCACCCTAAACTTTCAAACCTGGTGCAATTCAGCAGATAGGTTTTCTCACCAGAAGGTTCTTTCAGCATCCCACCAGTGAAGCAAATTTAGACTTTCCCAGTTCTGCTATACTATGGGAATGAAATAAATAAAAAAGACCAGAAAACTACTGGCACCAAGCACCATATTCTTCATAGCATCTATTAGTAATCAGCCTCATAAGTTTTAGCACTGCATTTCTACTTCAACATGGCACGTGACCCTCATAAATGCACTTTCTGTCAGCAGGCCATGGTTACCTGGATGGGTACCTTTCACTGGTTCAGTGGTTCTAATCAGAGATCCCTGTTCCTCCTGACATTTCCCTTAACTCTAAAAGGCGGTGCCTTCCTGTTCATAAAGAGATTATTGAAGTGATATAAAATCTCTTTTGCTAAATACTAAGAAAAAGTTTGAGGTCTGAACAAAATTAATCTGGTGCCCCATGTTTTGAAAGAGTTGAAGTTGTTGACTGCTGTGACAACCTTCCTATCCCCCTCAGTCCACAAATCTGTGATGTGGGTGCTTTACACTGCTAAAGAGCAAGACAAATGGTTTCACAAGATATTTTCACTGCCTCAAAATCCTCTTGAAGACCTGAAAGCTTACTGCCAATTTATCAGGATTCAAAACAGATACCATCTGCCTAGTCTTTTTTTGTTGTTGTTGTTTTTTACTTTCCTTTCAGGTAATCGGTCTGTACCATGGTGACATGTTTTTCTGCCCTCTAGTAATAGCCCCTGGAAAGGGGACTTCTTGGTGTTACAGCATGCCAACATTGCTGCTCATTTATTTCTGGGTTGGGAGGTGTAATCATGTAGCCTCTGCTTCTTGCCCCTGATGGTCAGGGTAACACATTTATAGCTTTTTCTTTAGGTCATTGAAACCGATTTCCTTTTCACCTATCCTTTTTACAGCAGTATGTTCTAAAATAAATAAGCAGAAAAAAACTAGAAAAGGCTTTACCAAATTATGCTACCAGACTATCAGAATCTAGGGATTAATCCAGAAAAAAAAGTAAAAATCAATACATTTCAATAGAAACATTGCATTCTCCATTGTATTCCATTACACATAATTAGCTTGAATTGAAAGAGGGTTAACAGTTGTCAGATAGAGCTGGAAATATTTTGAGATACTGTAGATCAAAGTTTGCTAAACTTGCGTAAAGTGATGCATGGAAATCAAGCAAATATAAAGCTAAAGCTATGCCATGAGCCTTGGGTTCTATATTATAAATTGTAGCATTTTAAAATGTTCTCTCTTTAAATAATATTGAGAGATTTTGATCAAGCTAATCTTTTAAAAATAATGTTCTGCCCAACTTTTATATATTCTCATAATTCTAATGTTCATTCATGTTTATTGGGCTGAAAGAAAACTGGCTCCTCTTTGATCATTTAGAGGCACTCTGTTATAACTGTAGCCATCCCCTAGAAGATACAAAAAGTTACAGAAATGGACTTGACAGAGACAAAAGTAAAAGAATCATTTGAGCTTGCCAAACCTGTGGATAAGAAAGTACAAATAAATCTGTTTTTTTAATCAGTAGGAAATTAGAATGAGTGAACTCTTGCGCTTCTATGGGAGATTGGGTAGACAGCCTTGTGATCAGAAAGGGATGCTTTCTCTACAGTAGATTGATGGTCTGCCTTCTAAGCTTCTCCACTTAGAATAAAAGAAGAGCACTGAATGAAGAAGGGGCAACTTAATGAATGGTCTGTGACTTTCACTGAGGTGCCTTGGCTTTATGTAATGAAGCCAGAGTTTGTCTGATAGAAGTGTGTGGATTATTTTTTCCAGAAACATAAAGGTGCAGTGACAGAACCAGAGACGGAAGATATTCCTTTATTTTAAAAGATGGCTTGGATGACGAAAAGGACCTTAATGATAATGCTTAGAAAATGTGAAAGAAAAAACTTATGTTGGCTATTTGTATGTTATTCAGAAGGTTTTATTATGCCTTCCACTCATCATGGTAGGTAGTAAGGTGAATCATAAATTAATTATTTTTTCATATATATGTTGATTTCAGTTTTTCTCATTATTCTATTTTCCCTTGGATTGTCTGTACATGAAAAAAACAATGTTTAATGACTGCTGAGTTCTTATGTCACGATTCAGCCACTTTAATTACCTTAATTTTATCAAATTCAACTAAATGTTGGTTGAATTGATCTGCATTTGTGCAACTGTTGTCAGCATGAAAACTATGGTAAGAAACATCAATATTCTGTAACTCTATCTAGCTGGTTCCCTTCCCCTTCCACTTCCCCTTCCCCTTTTCTGCCCCTTTCCTTCTCTTTCCATCCCTTTTCTTTCTGTCTGTCCTTCACCATCCCCTTTTCTTTCCTCTCCTTTCCCTTTCCTTCCTCAAAACCTTCTTAATAAGCTGATTTTCCAAAATTTGACAAAGAATATACTTAGTGATTTTTTTCCCTTGTGTCAGCTGCATGAATTTAAGGCCTGAAGTAAAATTTTACATTACTGACAAAAATTGAGATTATTCAGTATGATTTAGACCAACCTCCCAGTTACAAAAATTATGTCCATTTCCTTTTACCCTCTTTCTTGTAAGCTGCAGAAATCAATCTAAGAATATAGCTGGAAGAAAAAAATATATTAAAAAGACACTTTCATTTTTATAACATTTCTTAATGTTACCCCATCTTACATTTTCTATAAAATAAGTGAGGTTGTATTATGGATCAGTGGGCCATCACTCCAGGCTAGCCATCTTGTATGATCACAGATAATTTAAAGAGAATATATTTCTATATTCTCCTTTCAGTTTACAGCTTTTCAACCATGCAAAGCGGTTTGCTAGCAAATAAATAAATAAATACATCCTTGACACATTTATAGCCTGGCGATGGTGAGGGGAAAATTTGTTTAAAGTCCAAGTAATCAGACTATTACCAAGATTAGGTGGAGAGGGGGGGAGAGGGGGAAGGGGTGTGCAGCAGTTTGAGCAGCGCCTGTCGGAAGGAGCGCAGGGGGGACGCGTCCATCCTAGCGCTGTGCTCTGCTGCCACCTTGGCCGCGCCGCGGGACGTGCAGGCGGCCCCGCTCCGCGCCCGCGGAGCTCCCGCTGCGCACCTGCGGCAGCGCTTCTCCTCCCGCCTGCGACACCTCCCCCGCCAGGGCCACTCACCGCCCCACCCACGTCACCTGCTGCTACAAACTGGACAAGGATAGATGTGATGTCTCAAGGGTCAGTTTGGGGGGAGTTTGGGGTCGGGGAGGGGTTGAGTGTGGCTGGGGGTTGTTCAGATGGGGTTTATTCGCCTGCTGTGCTTAAAATCGAAACTTAGAAATGTGGGTGGGAGGAGAATATATTTTTTTTTTCTGTCCTTCTGCTTACTGTAGGATTCTTCTCCTCCCTTGTCCAGCCTTATTTTACACATTTAATGAAGAAAGCACTGAAAACCCCATTCATACACATCTACCTGCCTCTCCATCCTTCCTACAGCATGACAACAGGGGCTCTGGAAGGAGCTCCCGGAGCTGCAGTCAGAGGTCTTCTCCCCAATTTTTTTTTTTTTTTTTTTTTTTTTTTTTTTTTTTTTTTGGGTGGGAGGTGGGGTGGGAGCAGAGAAGGGTGACAAAAACATCATAATGCACTGAAAATATATATAAATGAATACTAGGCAACCAATAGAGTTCGTTAATCTTGTTTCCCTGTTGTCATGATGTTGTCTTGACATCGGGCTCTGGGCTGGTGTTACACACTTTGGAAAGCTTTCAAGCACTTCATTTCATCTTTCTTTGAATTGCACATGCTTTTCTCTCAGTTATAAGATTTCTCGTGCTTAGGAGAAAACATGTTCTGACATGCTGGAGTAAATATTTCCTTTGAGTACAAAGTGCATGTGTGAAAAAGACTCTTTTTCCTTTCTTTTTTGAAAATCTGTTTCTTTCTCACTTGCTCCTTTCTCTGTTGTAGTTAATAACCTGTAAAAAAGCTGAATCTGGAGATCTGAATGAAATGGCACTTCTGGAATTGTACTTTTAACCACACCACGCAGGGAAAAGTGCAGAAGTTCTGTATATGTCTGTATGAGAGGAATTCGTGCCATGCAGATGAGTTTGCAGACTCGAGAGAGGCACCACAGGTGAGTCCCCAGCGATCTGCTTTGCAAAGAGGATTTTTCCAGCCCCTAATCGCAGAAAAGCCCTCCATCTGCTCCCCAGAGTTGGCGGTTCTCATCTGTTTCAAGTGAAAATAACCAAGAATAGAAAATGTCACGTAATAAAGAATCCCCAGCCAAGTAGCCGTGCTGTCCTGCATTCCCCCCAAACCAGCATTCCCCGGTGCTGGGGTCTCGGTCTCCGGGCGAGGGAAAGAGCTGCAAAGGGTTAAGCCGCTGACTTGCTTGCTAGGCAAAGTTTGAGGAAGAATATGTCTGAGGCTGGATACGCTGCAGTCCCGCGTTTGAAATCTGTCACCCTCACTTAGGAGCGCTGCATCTCTGGTTGTCACCGGTGAATAATGATCGCTCGGCGATAAGATCGCTCGGCGGCGGTGCGCCGGGGCCGCCCGGGGGAAGAGAAGACAGGAAATTGCGAGGCGTTTAGCCGCTCCAACGGGGTGTTCTTCAGTGTCATCGGTGGGTGTCAGGGTCAAATGACCGGCTGGAGAGCACTTTGGGAAGATAATTTCTTTCCTCCTTTCCTTGAGAGCAACCTTGGGTGTTGGTGACCATTGGCAGCTATGGAAAACAGAGACCTCGGTGGTGATCCTTAAAGCAGTACCATGCTGGAGCCCAGCTGTTCTGCCACTTTCTCCCCTTTCAACCTGCCGGACCCGGTGGGCTTTGGGTGACCTACCGAGAAGGGACCCACTTCCGCAGGAGCAGGTAACGCCTGATTAAGTCACTTTCTGGATTGACACGATTTTGATTTGACCAAAACTTGTCCTGAGTACCATTCACTGATTTGAAGTATAGGCTGGTTGAGGATCCAGGGACAGGGAGAGGAACAGAAATAATTTCGCCTAATCCCTCTGAGATTGCGGAGCAAGGCAACTACCTACAGCCCTGCAGAAGTTTTTAACATTCCCACTTTCCTCCCTGATTAGGGGCACAGAGGACAGAAATATTTGTGATCGACAATGGCCAGCTCTGCCTTCTGTGCTGACGACAGGTTGCTAGTATGGGGGACGTAGAAAAGAGATGGACAGGTGGACTAAACATGAGAAAGAGAGGGTTTTTTTTCGCCAGAAAGTGCACTGGCGTCCATCAGCTTCATGAGGGAGATATAAATCACGCTCAAATAAGAGCTCTAAAAAGTATGGAGGGGCAAAGAAAGAAAGAAAGATCTTAAAAAGTCAAAAAAATACCTAGAACATTAGTCTTTGTACTCTACGGGGCTCCTGATCCTTTCATCCCTCGGGACCAGCTGGCAGCTGCGAGCAGACTCGAGAACAGCGCAGCCCCTGCTCCGAGGCGGGGATGCATGCTCTGACCGCGGGACTGACTGACCGCTGTCACACCCTCTCCTTCCCCGCCGCTGGGACCCGCGGAGGACCCCGGGCTGCCGCCCCTCCGTCCTGCGGGCGTAAAGCAGGGAGGGAAGGGGGTCTCGTCCTTAACTCCCTTCTTCTTGCTGAGTCCCCTGAGAAATGCTGGCTACCTGCTTTTCCCCGTCCGTGCTCGCTCCCCATCCCCATCACTGCGCGTAGGTGAGGGCACAAGTCCTTCTCCGAGCGAGCAGGCGGCGCGGCTCGGCTCGGCTCCGGGCTGTCTACACGCAGGGACTCTCCTCAGAGCCCTTGGAGGCAGGGGGTGGAGGGCAGGGCGAGTGCGGGGGCAGGAGCTCGGCTGGCTGACCCTGGCCGGGGCTCCTCGGTACGGCTTTAGTGAGCCTTTGAAGTCGTGAGTGGTTTAGCCCCGCCAAGCGAAGGGCGAAGGAGGCGCGGAGCTAATAGCGAGTGATTCAGCTTTTGAGGTAGGGCCGAGCAAATAGAAGGCACTGAGCAGCCAGGGGTGAGGGGGAAGCCAACCCCGAGGCATTTCGGTTCTCTTTGCTGTTTCCTCGACACATGGCATTGATCAGCTCCCTCTCCTCCATCCCTCCTCAGCCCGTTTCTTAAAGTAACTCACAGCAAAGTCTGGGCGTTTTCTTTACTAATGTAGGAGTTTGAGGCAAATTCTCTTCGCACACCCCAAGTCCTACCTTGATGGATGTATCCTATCTCTCAAGTGCTTCGCGGTATTAAATACCCTCGTCTTTAAGTGGACTTGCCAGGACAAGGCAATAGCCTGCTAGGGAGCTGGACGGCGGGGGAAGGGTTACTCCAAAACAAGCGCAGACAGCCCGGCATGCACACACACACACACACACACACATACACACACTCATATGCACACGCACTGAATGGGTACAGGACGAATAGGGGGGTTGGGGGGAGTGGGTGTTGTTACCGCTTTAGGGCAAAAGGAGGTTTCTCCAGAGGTTTTTAAGTCTTTATGACTGATGATGAAAAACAGAATACGAGAGGAGGTCCGTCTCTTCCCTGAGGGTTGGAGATTCTTTTATTCTGTGTTATATTTGTTGAATACTGGTACTGCGTATCTAAAAGTTCGCAAGGGAGGAAGGAGAGGAAAAAAAGGAGGTGGGGGAGGCGGGCTTGTCGGCGGCTGCACATGAAATATCGCCATGTTGGTGGAGAGCACGGCTGTAATTATTGCTAGCGAGGGCATCTCCCAGAACCGCCGCTCGGGGAGTTTTTCGGCTCACTTCCCGGCTTCCCTTCCGATACGCTCCGATACACTCCGAGGGTCCCCGGAGCAGCCGTGCCGGGGCAGTCCCGCCGCGAAGGACGGCGATGCCCGCACCTTCCTCCCCCGCAGCGCCGGCCCGGCGGGCTGGGCGGTGAGGCAGGGCGGGGATCGGGGTCTGTGCAGCCCGTACATCCCCCGGCAGCGCCGCCCGCTTGGTTCCCGTTGCTGAAAGCGGGGCAGAGGGCGAGTCCAAACGGCTGAAGCTCGCTAAATTGTCCTCAGCAACCTAGGGGTTAAGAGCAGCCAGGGGGACGGAGGGGGATGGGGGGGGACCGGGGGGGGGGACAGGGAGGGAAATAAGGAAAGAAGAAAAAGAGAAAATCTAGCCTGACTTTGCCTCTTGGAAAGCTTTTGGTTGCAGCCCTGCCTTCCAAGCATTCTTTAAACTAGAAATGTGGGAGGGACTCCAGGAGAGAGAGAGAGATGGCTATCAACTGAATTCATTACTGTAAACATCTCCCTGGGGTGTCAGGCAGGGAGGAAAAAAAGGCACGACTTACATTAGCAGGGAATAGTGAGATGTGAGGCATCATTACTGCTAAGATCAGCCTGCAATCCCGGCTGGAGGCAGGCGCAGGACTTGGAGAGAGCCAGACACACGCTCACACAGATACTCACATACATGTGTCCGATGCCTTCTCCGACTTACGAGGGTCCTGGGTCGCCGTGCCTGCTCCTCATGTGATCCTTTCATCATTTCCAGAGGACAGAAAAGACAAAAAAAAAAAAAAAAAAAAAAAAAAAAAAAAAAAAAAAAGGCAACCTAAAAAACCAAACAAACAGAAAGAAAGAAACCCCAAGACCAAGCGTAGCCGCGGCTCCCTCTCGTTTATTTTATTACCGGAGAAGGAGGAACGGCGGGGGAAAGAGAGAGCGAATCGAGGAGAGAAAGTGCGTTGGGAATGCCAGAGCCGTGGGCTGCGCGCCGGAGGAGGAGGTGGCGGAGCCGGGGGTAGGACGATGCCGCCGCCTCGCGAGGGCGGAGGAAGGCGCGGGAGGCGCGGGGGTCGCTCGGAGCGGCGGCGGCCGGCGGGGAACGGGCCCGCGGGGCCGGCCGGGAGCGGCGCCGGGCGGAGGGCGGCGGCGGCCACCACCGAGGAGCGGCGGCGGCAAAGTTTTGGTGTGGGGGGCCAGAGGCGCGGAGGGGGATTACGATCGGTGCCGGCGAGGGATTCCCAGACACCGCCAGGTACAGTTGGGATTTCATTTCTCACTCTTTTCCTTTCTGGTAATTCTAGCCCCGGGCGATCTAAAGCCGCGGTGCCCTTTGCCTTCTCCCAGATGGCAAAGTTGAGGAGCCGGGATCAGGCTGTGTCAGAAATACCGCCTTCGCCACGTTAGAGCCCCATGTCCGCGGCGCCGGGCACACACTAGTATGGATTTATGAATGGCCGGCGGCAAGTGCTAGCAGGCTCCCCTGGGCTGTTTTGCGCCAGCCCCTGGCTCAGGAGCGGGACGCAGAGCTGGCAGCTGCAGCGAGGTCCCGGGTCCCGGTCGCGTTTCACTGCCGAGCCGGGAGGGTGCCGAGCCTGGCCCCCACCCCGTGGGGAGGGGAGAGCCGAGGACTACCCCTGCGGCAGGGGCACCGTGGGAGCGGCACCAGCGGTCCGCTTGGGGAGGTGGTTCGGAGAAACGGGACCTTTAGAGGTGAGCCTTGCTTGGAAGAGGTAGTCGGCTCCGTTCGGCGCTGCCGAGTGTTAAGGAATCTACGGGGAGAGTCGGGAACTGCGCCCGGCAGGAGGATCCATCAGATCCCCATCAGCAGCCTCCGGAGCGGGGCTGGCGGTGAGTGGGTGGGGGCGAGGTTAAGAGAATCGGATCAAGACTTCGGAATACAAAGGAGCAGCTCAGAGACCTGACGAGTTAGACGGGGATCTGACAAAATAAGAATAAATACTGCGGGGGGCTGGGTGCGTGGGGATGGTGTGTGAACAAAAAAGAGCAGATCGCAAAAGGAAGTGAAGCATCTGAAAAGACCTCTCTTGAATATGATATAAAACCCCATAAAAGATAAATAAACAATCAACAAAGTTAAGAGAATAAGATTCTCCTCCTTCTTTTCAAAGTGGGAAGCAGTCAACAGGAGCTTTTAATTAATTTTAATGGAGGAAATCTGTTTTAAGGCTTACAATAAGCTAATAAATCCAAGGCACAAATCCGTGTAAATTCCTGTACTGTGTGTGGAAGGTACTGATTGTATTTCTTCAGATACTGTTTTTTTGCAATGCGGCGTTGAGCCAAATAGAAAGGGAGAGGTTCCTTACACGAGGAGCAGGAAAAGATACTAAAAGCAAGTCAGACCTCTCCCTACCTCCCTCTCCCTCTCTCATTCCTTCCCTCTCCCCCCCTCTCTCTCCCTCTCTCTCTCTGAAAGTCAGGGTGTATGTTAAAGAGAGGTTTATTTACTGTAACTAACTTTACAGTGCTTGCAGGGAAATTAAACCAGTTAAGAGGTTGGGATTGATCAGTGCTTGGGTTTAATAAACCCAACTAACCATACAAAAACCCCCACAAATTTCCATGGACTTAATTCCTTGTTTCCTTCACTGACATAGTCTTTCTCCAAAGAAAGACCTTTATGTACTTGCAGTTTAAGGAGAAGCTAATTACTTGATTTTCAATATATGTATTTTTTGAAAGGTGAAAAGTTCATCCTGGCATTTTTTTTCAAAACTCTTGAAAGATATTGTACCTGTATCTCTATCCCCCTCTCTTTACTTTCTTCTTTGAAAGAGTCAATATATGCAATGTTATCACTAAGACATAAACTTTGCATAATGAAAACGATCTAAACATTGCATAATAAAACAGACATAACAGATGTGATTTTGAAGTCATTATTTCTATGTGACAAAAGTGATGTTAGAATGTTAGTGTTGATCTTGTTTCTGAAAATTATGTGAGGAGAGATTTCAAGAAGCTATTTCAATGGTTGTTCTATGTCCTGATATGATAGCAAGGCAGTTAGGAGAGTTCAGGCCTGTTTACTGTAGGTAAAACAAGGCAGAGCACTGTGCAAATACAGTGTCTATAAAACTACCTGTGACTAGAACAGTCATCAGTGTTTTCCAAAGTCCAAGGCTCTAGCAAGAAGTGGTGCTAGAATGCAACCAGCTTTCTTAAGAGTCGCTTCTCACACACACGTATACCCTATGTTTTGTGTAAGGTGATGTTATCTATGTTTGGCTTGGGGAAGTCTGGATCTAATTTGATCCCCTGTTACAAGTCACATTTATATCCTGGCCTGCTGGAGAGTTTGATTTAGGATGTAGACATACCTCCTTTGCGCAACCCTACACCCTTCCAGTTGGAATCTGCATTACATAGGCTGTGCTTTCCTTCAAGAATCAAGAATGTGCTTGCATTCAACTGCTTAAAATAGCAGTATCTAAAATGTGGGATGTCATTAGGGTTGACTTCCCTACCCTTCACACTGCAAAGAAGGAGAGACATAGTTTTACCAAGTGAAGAAAACAAAAAGGAGTTGAAACAAGTACAACTATCAGGCTTTTCCTGTACTGAACTTTCTATTTAAAGGACTAGAAAGAAGGCACACTTAAGATAATACTGTTTCCAGGAAGGTGAGAGAAATACTTTATTTCTTAATCATATCTGTTACATCTTTAATTTCAAAATGAGTTCATTTTTGTCTAGGATACTTTCATGTAACTTTCAGGCTTTCACTAGGCAGATTCAAATCCAGTCCATTAGTGACCTCTATCTGTGAGAAGGGTGTAGTCAATGGTGTTTTTTTCCCTTCACCACAGTGGGTTGGAAACACAGACTATAAAGTGTTTTAGTCTTTTATACCTGCAAATAACCTAGTTTTTTTAGGTTATCAATCTTATATTCAGTGCAAACAATGTGATTTTCTCATGTTTTAAGCAGGAAAACAAAACCGAACTCCAGTTCCAAGCATGAAAGCGCTTTCAATATGTTTCAGCTATTCCAGTGATAATATGATAAATATTTGCAAAAATCAGAAAAATAAGAAGTAACCAGTGCTATTGAACGTCAGTACTAAGGCAATTGCATTTATATTTTTCTGATATTATACTTTGTCTAAAGCAGGCTGAAGCTGTGTGAAATTTTATTGCCCCTCAGTGCTTACATAATTGAAACTTGAGAGAAACACTCAGATCAGATATACTGTGAATAGAGTTTATAGTAGCAGGGTGTTTAAAAATGTAAAAAAACCCCAAAATCCAGTGCTGTCTATATTAGGCATACATGTCAGAGATCAAGGAAAAAGGGGTCTTTATAAAACAGATGGACTCTTTTAGGGGATTATTAAACCCAGCCTTCCAATACTAATTTGTCTCTTGTTTATATCCACAACTATATTCCATATTTTAGTTAGTGATTGTAAATGGCAGTAAAGGACTTGATCAGCAAAATCTTTGAGTAGATGAGTACCACTGTTTGACATTTTTCAGATTGTAGTTGATTACCTCAGTGCTTGGTAATGTGGTGTTTTTAGGTGTTTCCTTCCCTCCCCTGTGGCAGTCTTTTTAGGAGTCTTTCTGAAAAGCTTTTTATTTTTTTCCTCAAGAAACCAAAAGAGTTGAAACTTGCCTCAGAGGTATAAAAATGTTTTTTCTTCTCTTTTCTTTTTTTTTTTTAATTTGTATTTCTTTCTCTTATTAAAAAAGTAGAAAATAATAATATACAGTTGTTATTTTTTTAAATAAGACTAATTTAACATACACTGAAGATATGAGCTTCAGTTTCCCTACAGCTATATGTAACCCACACCTTTCAAGTAATTGACTTCTTTTAAAGAAAAACAACCACAAAAAGATCATCATTAAAATGATGACATGTTTTATTCATTTATTTTAAACAAACCCAAACCTTAATCCATTGATGATACTCAGGAAAGAAGTGTTTGAAATAAAAGCTCTACTCTGTTTAACAAATTACATTCTAATCACCTCAAACAATATGCCCCAGGAATACTACAATTTAATCTGATATTTTCAGCCACCGGTGAAAGGTGTTGGGACCTTCGTATATCTTTCCTTTTTTATTAATTGATGATTTTACCGGTTAACAGGTTGTTTGTTTGGTTTTTCTGTCTTTGAGTCCTTTTTCTGATGTGGCCCCTTGAACTGTATCAGAATTAAACACTAGCAGCAACTTAAAACAAATTTATCATGCTCTATTCAGCATGCCCGAAAACTTAATGATGCAGAACATGGTCTGTAAAGTTTCCCTTTTTAAAAGAAATCTTGTGTTTCAACTCTACCTGGAAACAGTTTTCAGTATATTTTACTTCAAGCTATGACTGCTTTATTTGGTGTGGGTTTTTTTCATAAACCTTTTCTAGCCTAGTTTAATGCAAAGATGTATTTAAAAAGGCATATGACACAGAAAATTGTTTATCATTCAAAGGTGCTGTCTTTGAAACTGCTTAAAGCCCTTTCAGAAAAAAACTCTTTTGATATACAGGATCAGATCATTGCCAGATTTGGTCCTGCAAAATGATGGCTTTACTTTGGCCCCAGGTGAGAGGTGACTTACCTCCAACAGTCCCTGGTCAGTGTTTTGTAGGATCTGCCCCTTACTAAAGAGAATATTATATGTCACAGATAATATTCTGGTCTGGCTTTCAAGTCAACAGCAACTTTCATAACTCTTAAATACCAGCTAACAATTCACAATATAAATTATCATTGTAATTTTATGCAATGGTTGTGAATTAAAGACTGCAGTCAAAACATTTTGAAGAAAAAGAAAAATTTTGAAAGGTAGCTCAGGCTGTATCAATCTGTAGATTACTGTGATGGTCTGCACTGTGTTTTTGCAAATCCTGGCCCAGGCAGGGACATACCTTGAGCCACAGAATTCAGTACTTACTTCCTTTTATCATAATTTATTTTTGAATATATCACAGTGAAAGTGTTTGGATAAAGTGACAGAAGTTCTGCTCTTTGGTCAAGGTTCTTTATTGCGTCCAAGTTGTTATTGGTAATCTAATTATCTTAAAAATATCATGTAGATATCAAGTTAGTTCCTTCTAGATGACTAAATTAATCTAAATCAATTCCAAAAATTCTCTTCAGACAAAATTTTCAAGATATTTTTAGTGTCTGTTATCTTGTGGGAGCATTAAAAGCAAAAGATTTTGAAATTCCATATCTGATTTATTAGACATTCATTGTCGTGTACATCTCTGCTCAGGAAGGCCTGGGCAGGCTGATGCTACACACTTCTCTTGTAGTAAATACTGTAAACTATACGGAATCACTACATGACCTCTTGAGAGCAGGGAAGGCGACAGCTCTGAATGAGGAGCCTCATCAGCACCTCCTGAAAACCGAAATCAGTTTGCTGCAGTGTTACTCCCAGTTCTCACTGGCAGTTTTTGTCATTCCATCACAAAACCAACAGTCAAATTCATCTAAAGGGTAGAGCTTTTTCTGACAGTACTTCCAGTGCTGCACCACGTAGCTGCACTAGCAGCTCATACCTGGCCAAGCTGTTGTGTAAGAGTTAGCCAAGAGACATCCTCTTTAAAAGGTTGTCTGTGTGGGAGTGCTCCAGCAGCATGTCCTAGGAATGCTGGGGGGCTTTGGTGATGCTCATGCACAGTCTTCAATCTTCACACAGGTTGCAGAGGATCAAAACATGGCCAAACTGCAGTCATAGGTTCATTAGCTGCAGACCTGTAGGTTCAGAGTACAACTATTTCTTTCTCTTAAGACTTCCTGTATGTTTTTCCTACAGAGAAAAAGATGACCTTTAAAACGTCATTGGAAACTAATGCCAAAAAAAATTATATCAATATCATAATGACAGAATATGAGAATTAATGTGCAGTTTTGAAAAAGAAATGTAGGTTATACATATGTACATGCATATATATACAGTTTTTCTTTGTGTTACAAATATAGGTAACTGTGACTGTCTAATCATAGAGGTCTTTCTCAGACCTTTCAAAGCATATATAATTAATATTAATTGAAAATTAATTTTCTTGGTGTGCTGCAAATCAAACAATAAGAAAAAAGTTATACTTCTCCTCCAGTGTGTTGGAAATTTCTATACTGGGTAAAAAAGCCGAGGTGCTCCCAAGAGGTATTGTTCCTGAGGTCAATGGAAAGAGTCTGTAGCAAACTTACCTGTGCTTATGAAAGACAACTTCACAGCTGAAGAACTGCATTTTAAATTACTGGACTTGATTCCAGACTCAATCCTTCTTTCTTTCACTGGCAAGTTAATTTCACAGACACTCTTCTCATTATTAGGTATTACTCATGTGAGTAATGATTTAAATACCCCAAAGTGATGTCATTTAGCTGTAATTGAAGATGATACAACCCCAACAGCATGTCTCTGGTTATACTAATGTATATATGCTTTCAAATAGTAGTAGTTTCTTCAGGTATGTATAGGAAAACAAACTATGTAGGTAAAAGTAATTTAAGTTACTAGAATTATGTCTATATTAAGATTGTAGAAGTATATGTTTGTGTCACAGGCACAGCCTACATAGCTATACTTCTGTAAAAGCTATCTGTAGATGGGACATAGCATGTGCATATCATTTAATGAATTCTGATTTTGGTAAGTGAGGGAGTTCTAGTGAGCCTCTTTCATGCCTTAAATGCTAACTGAAACCATGTCAGGTGTCTCTAAATGAAGGAGTATTTGTTAGCAGTACTTTATAATTTAGTTTGTGATCTAGGAAGTTTTTCCTAGGTGGTGCTTCTTGTGTCATTGAGAGATTTACATCCAACTAAATGTACCCTATTTAACAGTCTTGTTCATCTGGTTTCACAGGCCATCTCATTTGCTCATCTAGGTTTAACCTTATTCTTATCTTTACCCACTTAGCTTTGGAGTTAAGTCACAAATGCTCCAAGACTACACATTATTTCTTGAGCCACATCAGTTGATAACTTGTGGAAAGGGCTAACAGTCCTTCTGTTAGCCCTTTCCACAATAACTTGCTCCTAAGTTTCATCAATTGTTATGTTAAAAAACAGACAAAAAACAACCCAAACAAAACCAAAAACCCTACAATATTTTGATACCCGGATTGTCGTTATCTTAGATCCAGTGGTTGTAGGACACCAATTCAATATATTACTGCTCTAGATGCATATTGCATCTAGAACAGTACAGATCCATTAGTGTAAGCCCCCACATTATTCATTGAAGAGAAAGGGGAGGCAGAAGAGACAGGAAAGTATAACCAATAGCTCTCAGTCCTCTCTCTAGTATGCTTATAACATTTTCTTTCTTAATTTAAACTTCTTCAATATTTCATCATTTTATGCTTTGAACTACCCATTGAAAATTTATTTCCAAAACAAAATAAGTAAACTAAGCAAATAAAACATGCCCTTATCCAGCCTGATAAATTTTTCTTTCTTTAAAACAGATTTAGTTGTCCAAGAACAAATTTTCCCACGTTGAAGATGAGTATACAGTGAGGGACTGTTAAGATTTAACAGAACATGATCACATACAGACAGTCATTCTCATCTGTATTGCTAAATCCTGTGTATCAAATTGGTATATGCCTAACAGTGATTTTTGAAATAGCTCATTCTGGCTCTGTGCCATGCTGCTCAGTGAAGAGTGGCTTCTTGAACAGTTCAACAGTAAATTGTAAAATGCATTTTGCCAGTAGAAGTCTTTTTCTTCTTGTTTTTATTTGAGAAATTACTTTCACTGTTCAACAAAACTAATTTCAAAACCTTATTGTTTATCAGTGGTGCAGCAGAATTACAGTCTTTGCTCATGGAGGGAAGTGTCTACCACTATAGCTTTGAAAATACTTAGGAAAGAAGGAAGTATAATGGACACCTCTTGTTCTTTTAAGAATGTGCACTTTGAATGCTGCAGACAGAGCCAAGTCCCTTATAATTGCCCAGAGATGCCTGAGTATCTGTGGCAGAGCATCTGGCCGTAATGTTACTCTAGTTCCTTTATCCATGTTGAGTTCTATAAAAATCTCCTTTTAAAAATCCTTTTTTATTCATGCGGTGTTATGTATTTGAAATGATAAAAATGGTAATACATGCAGGTGGGGACATACACACAAAAATATAGGAAAAAATAACAAAAAAGATTTTCAAGAGAATTAGAGTAGCAAAAGATCATTTAACAAAATTTATTTCCTTCTGAAGCTTAGTTAGCATGTTTCTTTTTCATTATTTAACTAGGTAGTGGGGCAGTGATACTGCAGAACTTTGAAATGGAAACTGTTATATGAATTTTTCTAGTTTGTTTGGTTTTCAACTGTAGTGCTTTCCCTCTACAGTTAATACAGAACAGTTTTCACAAATACTACTCCATTCAATACAGTCTTAAGAAAAAACATTGAAATTTGATTTAATTTTAAATTCTGGATACAGGACATCCTTTCTTGTGTGATAACCTTACCTTTTAGTTATGTGTAATTCCAGTAAAATGCTGTCATTGAAAACTAAATAAAGACTAAAAAAACAACCAAAACCCACTAAAACAAACCCAAAGGCTAAACCAAAGGACACCCAAGCCCACAGTTCAGGAGCTGTGGAAATCTCAATGCTAAGATGGTTGTTTTCTGTTCCACAGGGGCTAATCTTACCAGTATCTATTTAACGTTTTATGTAGTGCCACATACAGGTTTGTATATTATCATAGAAGTGAAAAACTCAGTTCTATTCTCAGATCAGCACAGTGTATCTTTATAAATCTGGAATAAATGAGATGTTAAGAGTTGCTGCCAGCAGCTCTGGCAACAGAACTGTTGATTTGCCCAGATTCTCTTTCCTGCAAAAATGTCTTATCAGCAGATCCACACATCCTACATGGTGTGACTGTGAATTTACAGATAAGAGGACAGAATGACTGAAAGTGGATGGATGGCATGATCATAAATAGGTCATGAGTTACCAACTGTGGAGCTTGATCCTGAGCACCAGGAGACACAATTATAAATTTCAGAGCCCTTCAAAGGATAAGGAGGTCTCTAGGTAGAAGAGTTTTAACTCTTCACCCTTCATTTGTCCAAAACTGAAAGTACATAAATCAGTCTGTATGAGCGGAGATGACTCTGAAATTCATAACCACTCATCTCTGTGACATTGATGGAAACTCTATTGAATCAAATGCATAGATATTCTAATTATGAACCTCTGATATTCAGAACTTCCCTTAGGCCATCAATATCTCATATGCAATCATATTTTACAAGCTGCCGAATGATTGTCTGGTTGTGCATGTGCTGACCCAGAGAAGGCATCCTCTGGTATAGCCAACCAGCTGCAGAAAGATGATCCTTTTTGAGCACTGGGAGAATAAACACTTTTAAATTTCAGATAACATCAGTGTCAGTTCACAGGCTGCTTAAGTCTTGTGAAAAAATACTTGGCAATCTTGGGAAGGGGTGTTTAAATATAGTGCTGTATATTGTCTTGTGTTGATTGATAGCCAGTGCTTGTCAAAAGGCATTCTTTTTAACTCTTTCAGTGTCATGCTAAAAGATTATCTCCTGTTTAATACAAGAGGAAATAAAAAAAAAAAAAAAAAAAAAAAAAAAAAGACCTGGAGCCTTGCTGAGAAATTTGCCTTCCCACTGTCTGGGGTACTGTTATTGACATGTGTTTGTATTCTGGTAGCAGCATACTACTCTTCTGTTTCTCTCTTCCACTGTCTCTATTTTTTTAAATAGATGTGGCAATATAGGCTGAATCTGAATTTTTAGTTAGCTCTTCAGCTAAGAAGGATGTCTGTTTTAAGCTGGAGTTCATCCTCTTATGTCTGTCATGTCGGGTGCATTGACAACAAGTATCCTAAAGATACTATCAAAACTGAAATAATAATACTCACAGAAGCTTTTATTTTCATTTAAATATTTCTCATATAATTTTTGAAAGTCAAATATTGAAGTATCGTGCCAAAGGAAGATAAAAGCTGGAAAGGGAAAGTAACTAGAAAATAACTGATAAACAGGATGGAAGTGAGTAATCGAAATTGTCCAAACCAAATGAAGTCCAGAGATAAACAAGTTTATGTGCAATAGGAAATCAGAATTTCCTACTGATCACAGTTTTAACCACCTAAGCTGTTACTCATCTGAGAAGAAAATGACTGCCATGAGAGGGAGAAGTAGGACAGTGCACCTTCTAGGACAAGCTAAGATGGGATAAAAAGATCTGTTGCATTCCCCTAATGGTTTCTGTGGTGGGCATAACACATTTGAATTATCACACAGTTAATGTTCTCTCAGAGTGTGTTACCTCTAGAACAGATCCCTTGCTGGTTTTGTGAGTCTATTTTCTCTAGCCTATTCCCTATTAATACTGTTCTGTGTTCTCATTTTTGTATCTTTAGAAACTATGCAGTTTAACCATAAGAAAAAACATATACAGGGTAAAGATAGGATGGATAAAGCAATTAGTGAGAAACTAGTCTTAAATTTTCCTCTCAGGAATGGGTTTATTCACCGAAAATGTGTTTATGTGGATAAATCAAAAGGGAATAATTAATATTATTTGTTATTTAAAGTATATACTATAGATCCTGGCAGCTTTTTTTTTTTTTTCCTTTTTTTGTTAGACATCCCGTCTGAAAGCAATTGGATGTCCTTTATGTGACAAAAACAAGACTGAATTAGGGGATCAATGGGGACAGTGCTATGGGGGCAAATTACACCAAAGTGAGTCTTTATTACTGTTCATAAGAAACCTGATGAAGGAAATGTTCATTGTGCACTATAACATTCAGAATTGTGATGTTTTTTTCTGCATCATTAGTGCATTCATGCTGTCCTGTTGATTAAATCACTGGCTAGGTCAAACATTGATCAAACTCTGTCCTGTGGTCTGCAGTATGTTTTTGCTGCTTGCAGCTGGAGGCAGGACAGAATTCAGCACTGGATTCTGCAGTCAGGGCACAAGAAGTGGTACAGACTGAGGACTAAACCAGCAATGGCTGCAGAAACTCCCTGTGCATGTACATATGGGAGGGTTGGCATTTCTCTTCCCCCAGGCAGACTAAATGCCCACAATCAGCATCAGCACCAAGTCTGAGCCCTTAGTATGAAGGAGAGAGATAATTCATGGTGAAGGCTATGCTAAAGATATATGTCCTTGCTTTGTTAGAGAGGGTGTGCAATTTTTTTTACAGTGTCAGCCTTCTCCATGAGTGTTGTGGTAGCAATAATATTTGGAACAACATGTAATTCTAGTTACTTGCTTACTTATTATCTTGCAGAAAGTACAGTAAAGAATTTGACTGGAATTCAGTTACTGTAACTGTAAAAGAGAAAAAAAAAAAGCTCAGTGGAAAAATGGCACCGTATGAGTTAATATGTTAGCCCTTCATTCTTTCAGATCAAGCTTCCTGTGAGTAATAAAACACAAGGCAGATGAATTTGGCTGGTCTTAGTCAAGCCTCTCATGGATAGTTGCCCACACGGGAATAACTACTGCATAGATTAGCTCTGTGAATAGTTCCAGGACAGGTGTGGGACTGAACTGCTTTGGCAGAACTGTGCCAGGGAACTTGTGTGTGATGATTCGCTTGGTGGTATCTGCCTTCCCTTCTCATGAGCACTAAAATTTAGCCAAACATGTTTTTAAGTAATTGATTTTAGGAAATTGGAGAAAACTCAAATTTTGTTAGATTAGCAAATACTTTATTAGACAATTCAGACATACGAGTGGAAATTAAAATACCCTTACTAGGGAAAGAAATTACTCAACATGTCATTCCTGACAACAGAAACAGTATCATGGTTTCTGATTAATTTTTCCTAATAGTCTAAAAGAAATAACAAAAAGTGCAATATTTTAAAAGCTTATGAGGGGAATAAATGACACAGTATTTCTCTTGCTGAAAACAAAATCTTTTTCTTACTATTTGAAATCCAGGCATAGTCTTTGGTGATCTATGTGAAATGAAAAGTGGACTCAGGTAAACCCACCACTATTAACAGAGCGTTATTTTCCAGTCCCTGTCAGAAGTGCAAAGATTTGTTAGGTAAGGAAGACAAATTGCTCTTTGACCTCCACATGCTCTTCTTTCTCTATTCTTACAAAGCAGATGCAAGCCTCAGTCACCCTGTACAAGTCTTTGTAAAAAGCACATTATCGGAAACAAACTCTGCACTGTTTTTGCTGACATAAAAAGAGGGAATGTAAACATAAGATAGGAGGAAGAGTTAAGAACAGCATTTGATCAATGAATTCTGATGCACAAGCAGATTCAGAAAGCTGTTTGATATTAGATGTGTAGTAGCACTTGCGTAAATCAGGGCTTGACCACTTTACAGCTGAATTATCCACAACATAAAACTGAAAACTTCTCTGTTGAGCTCCTTGTTAAAGCCGTGACTGTGGGCCAGCCTTCCTTCTTAAACAATAAGGGGTAAGGATTGCAGTCTGGGAGCTGACACTGCTGTTTATGCCCTGGCTTCCTCAGAATCAATAGAGGACCCTGCTCTTCAAATCTCTCTCTTCAAATCTCTTACACAAAGTAAATATTTTTTTTTTCTTGATTTAACTGGAAATGCTTGGGCATGCAATTGCCTAAGGTCAGGTTTACAGCACTGCTCTAGTTATTTGCCACACAGTTTGGAATTTAAGAGTCATCTGTGAAGTAATTTATTGAGGCATCTATTTTATACTGCAGTTATGATCCTTATATCCGTCTCACAGCAATTGCTATGCCCATTGTGACTGGCATGTTTTCCATGACATTTTTCATGCATTCCACCATTGCTATAACTAATGTAGCTTGATTTTCACAGGCATGTGACCCATTTTTGGGCATGTAACATGGCTCTAAAAAATTTACCAGCCTAACTATCATTTTCTTCTGCCAGAGGATTACAGACATAATGGCTTTATCAATGCAACAGTGGACTTTTGCCACTTGCAGTAAATTTCAAATTTATCAGTTTTAATGAATTAAATAATTTCTCCTGCTGCAGGAGCTCTCTATTGCAGGAGTAGGGAGAGTAATGACAGAGGTTCTCTATCAGTTTCCCATTTTTAAATTTCAGTTAGGTTTATAGTTGTGCATATTCTGATGGCAGTGTTGTCTAAGAAAGATAAGAACAGCACGAGACAACTGCTGTAGTGTAACTGAAGAAAATTCAGTAGTGCTGAGTTGCAGTAAATATTTATCTCCAGAATTTACAGTAAGACTTTGCTAGCTGGTAACCAGTGATGTTTTTTCATTCAGGTTTTAGTGGCCTTTTTCCAGAACAAACTTCAGTAGTACCCCAGAGGCCGTTAATGTCTAATAATAAATGTGTCCTTTTGTTAGTCGTTGTTTCCTTTGTAGAAACTAATACAATGTTTTGCAACTAGATATAAAACAAAGTGATTAATAATGAGCTACATTGCCTTCTGTTCTATGTGATCTTATTCTGCTCATCACTGTATTAACCTAATGCCAATATGTAAAACGTTAGTGAAAGCTGCCATTACAAAATGTTCTGCAATGTTCAATAGTATTACATGTCTTTACATCATGCAGAGAATTATTAATACTCAACATGAGACCTGATCAGTCAGAATTGAAAATCTTTAAATTCCCTTCTGATCATGATATTCAGGGCAGTGGTTTGCACACGCAATAATTTATGGGTGCATCGATCTCGTTTTTAACTCCACTGCCTTGATACACAGGCACAGTCTAGATAAGTAATTAGCAAAATGATGTCAATTGTGCTGCATATTCCAACTGCAAATAACAATGTTGCAAAAATTGCTCCCAATGGATTGTTCTTCTAGAAATGTTATACACAGCATCTCTCATCCTTGCTCTCTCACTCTCCCTCACTTTGCCCTTCTGCTGTAACCTCTAATGCTTAAAGCCCTGATATGCTGAAACCTCGGTCTTCCCACCAAGATTAAAGGGTCGCATTTTCACGGTACTACGATTCCATCTATTTTAACATCTCCTATCAGACAGGAAGGAGTCCACAAGTTCACTAATAGATATCAGTACAAAGCTGTCATTTTAGGCTGTGGGAAAATGAGATTAGAGCTGATCTGACAAGAAACAAATCTCCTCTTCCTTTCTCTCAGGTAATTACACAAGTTGAATTCATGATCCCAGTGTATTTCTTGCTTTTCAGGCAATTTCCAGGAGGAAGATATTATAAATGAGTAACCGTGTTCTGTAATTGATGACAGTCATTTGGGGAACTTTTCCCTTATATGCGTTGCTTTGCTGCAAATAAAATATTGTGAATTACATAACATCATATCTCATATTACTGCTTTTAAATAGAGGGGGATCTTTCTGATAATTTTTCACTGTTTAAATCTTCTCGTGACGTATCATTACCAGTAAGGGAAAAGGAATTGTAAAACCTGAAATAGCAAAAACTAAAGTGTGATTGGTCACACTTTCACCACAGATTTTTCACCAGTAGGTTTATTCTTCTAAAATCTGTAATTACTTTACATCTACATAAATGAAAATGAAGATACTTACTCCTTGTTTCAAATCTTCACCTGTAGGATAAAGCAGAAAGAAGATGAACATCCTTGTATCAGACCAATTGACAGTGTCACAGCAGAACATATTTGGAGCTGTAAATAATCAGAAACAGTGCATATCCAGACCTGAATGGCTCAATAAAGTAGAGAGTGCTCGTGGTTTATGAATCTATGTATAGATATCAGTACACTGACATATCAAATGGGCAACTACAGTGATCTGCCTATTTGTGCATGCTACTTATATCCACAGTAGTTTAAAAAGCCATTGCAAAAATCCACAACACTTACGAAAAGAGAATCAAAAGCACTATATTTAATCCAAAGAGCACTTTCAAAAATTCATTTGTAAAAGTGTGTTAGTTTTTCATTAAAAATACTAAGCAATAGAAAAATGTAAAAGAATCCTCTGCTTTTTTAATATAAACTTAAAAAAATGGCATTCCACAAACAGGAAATTTTCACACTGTTTGAACAGAGCTTCTTGGTTTATTTTGATGATTAGTATGCCATTCTGTAGAGAAACTCATACATGTGCTTAGTATATATCACCATTTTGCTACGTGAAGGGCATGGGAAAATAATAAAAATAAACCCAGCAAAACAGTTGTCTGCTACAAGCTCAAGTACAAGCATTAAAAATGCTACTATAATCAGATGATTCCTAATGAAACTGCAGCTTCAAAATCACTGATTTTTCTGTATAAAGAAGTGAATTTGGGTCAAATAGGTGAAGGATATTTTATTTTGCTCCATAAAACACGGCAAAATTATGAAGAATACTGCAACAAAGAGACTGCAACATATGTATATATCACTTTTTACAGATTTCTCCAGGCAGCAGTGGCTGACTTCTAGGGGCTTTGCTCCTGGGACAATTAGCTCGACATTACTTGATTAAAAATTACTTACTTAAAAACATTACTTACTCAACAGTATCTATGATTGCTTTATTTTTCCCTAAAGCTTAAGAATCATGCAGCTGTACTGCAGTCATTTCATGCTAAAACAATAGAAATTTTTTAGATTTCTCCCTACCTTCCCACTCTTTCCCAAAAATGACTAAGATATTATTCCTGTGAAATGCAGGTCTCTATTTCATGCTGCATATGACATTGGCTCTTTCCGTTTCCAGTTAGATCAAAAATAAATTTCAGAAGCATCTCCTTTCCACAGTTGAGGTCAAGTCCTTCAGAATTCAGCATACTTTCAGTCCCAGTAAAAGTCAATAAGTTTTGAACATGATAACCATTTTGCAAGGTCTCCACACATACTTAAACACATTTCTTTCAGTGGAAATTTCTTTCAACTATCTCCATTGGAAGGACCAAGAAGAACCACCTTTGTATTTTTAGGTTTTTGAGTGAGGAAGATTTAATTTCAAAACGTACTATGGCCTAAAATATAAATCTGAGACAGTTTGAAGTAAAAGCTCTTTCTGAAGATCAAGTTTTCTCATGGTGACTTTTTTTTTTTTTTTTTTTAATTTAAATTGTAGAAGTGTTGCCTGCAAAGTCCACAAAACAACAGCAATAAGTAATAAAAGTAATAAGAATAGGCAGCAGGTTGCCTGGCATGCAATGAGAATTTAAGCAAAGACCAATCTCCCTTGGTAAATGTTGATGTAAATAATTAAATGGAACAGAGGCAAAATACAGTCTCTCAAAACCGGTTTCCTTCTAGAGACACAGGAGGAATTAAGATTTATTTCAAGAGAAAGCTTTTATGCATGTCTCCAACATCTTGGTTTGCACAACTTGTCTCTGGGCTAAAACTTCCCAAACTAATTTCCCTAATAAAGAATGTTGGAATAGTTTTTTGCAATATGAAGTTCATCCTAGCAATTTCTCATATATATGTGAAAATTTCATTCGCGAGTGTTTCCTGAAGAGAAAATACCGCTGTATCATACTGGGCGAGGTCAGTGGGCTGAAATGTGGCACCCACTGATTCAATATTCAGTGTGTCTGATGATACTAGAATATATACTCTGTGAACATGCAGCTCTGCTCCTCACCTGGTCTGTACTGACATAATTTTCCTAGATCAGTTATGCTAGCTGAGGCATTGAGCAGAAGAATGAACAGTCAACTAGATGATCTGATCTGATCTGATTACCTTTCCAGAATAACAAAAAATTAAAGAGAATGTAAGACATTAATGAGGAATCCATTCCTCCTAAATTTAGCATAGTCATAAGTTTTCTTTCCCATATTGTATCCATAATTGGCTGAAAATTTTAGAAATATTCAAATAAATTTCAAATAAAACATTTTGGTTTGGTGGAACATCGTATCTAAAGTTATGCAGAATTACTTATTTGATGTCCTAAACACAAGTTTGAGCTGCATAAACCCCTGAAATTTAATACCAGCCCATTGTGACAGGTAATTGATTAATTTGGATGTAATCTATTTTTAGGTATTTGTGTGGCATAATAGCACTGAAATAGCTAAGATTCTCTGTTTTAAGTGACTGAAGTTCCTGGAGTCAAAGACTTAGGTGATGGTTTGTCCTTCAGCAAAATCAATAGAAATAGTTCCCACTGACATCAAAGAAATGGGGTAACTTCTGACTACCCTTTCCATATCCCTTATGGTTAATTAAGACTTCATTCAAGCACTTTATTGAGTAGTTGCTAAAACTCTTTATATGTTTATGAGGTCTTTATGCTTTTCCTGTCACACAAAGGAGCATCCATCCAATAAGTGGCCACATATAAAAGCTTAACTTGTGATTTGATTACTAGATTTAGTTCTACTGTAAGGTCCTACAAACCACCTGGAAAAGGATGTATACCTTTTCTTCTTGTATCAGTGGAACATGGTTGCTGAGACAAGAATGCATCACAAAGGGAGACAAAAAATTTATGATGTGAGCTCCTGGAATCTAAGCTGACACACAGAAATTCTGAGTATGATTCACACTCAGTACTGCATCGTAGCATATTTCATCAAAACCATGTAAAAATTAGTTAGAACTTAAATGATCTAAAGAGAGTTTGTAAAACCAGGATCCAATACATCTATATGTATTTTCCATATATACTTGGAACATTCAGGCTTGAATTCTTCACAGATCTAATAAATTGCCTTCTGAAACATATTTCTTTCCAGATATCATCCAAAAAAACAGTGAGAAATGCTGAGCATTTTTGAGAAACTGACAATCATGATACTTGTCCCACTAGCTGGAATATCAGGATATTTTTCTAAAAGCAAAAATTAATACATAGTCTCCAAGAAATTATGTAAGCCTCATTTCTAGACACAAATGGAATTAGCTTTGACAAAGCACTGATATTTTAGTGCTGAAAATATGTCTGTAGTGACAGCAGGCACAGCTGGTATAAGGAAACCTTCTCACTACTTAAGATAAATTAATTAACCATGTTTGGTCATTTGGAATAGCAAATTGATTGACCAGAGTTGAACCATACCATAGGATTCATATCTTCTCCTCTGACAGATAATGCACTGACTACAATATTGTCTTCAATTGGAGCCTTAGGTAATTAAGAACGTAAGACACTGAAATAGTAGTAAGAATCAATTGAACACTGGAAGAGTTTTTGTCCGGGCATCTATTCATAAGATCTGTTATGTATATCTTCCAGATATTATATCCTTAGGCTTAATTACTAAACCCTTAAAAATGTCTAAATTTCCATTCATGTTAAGAAACCACATTCACACAAGGAGGAGTACCTACGTGCAGCCAGTTGTTGAAATCATACACTCTGGAAACCTGTAGAAAGATACTATATAACTTATATTATTTACACTGAGTGCATTTGGCTCTTCTTTTCCTGGTCCTCTCTTACTCCTATTGTGCATC
The DNA here is from genome assembly GCA_017589585.1 of Phylloscopus whistleri. Classification (NCBI taxonomy): domain Eukaryota; kingdom Metazoa; phylum Chordata; class Aves; order Passeriformes; family Phylloscopidae; genus Phylloscopus; species Phylloscopus whistleri. The sequence goes on along the minus strand of JADMLD010001397.1, from coordinate 1,856,982 downwards.
TCCTCCACCTCCTTTCCCCTTTTGATGGACATCAGTGCAATAAATCAGTTTAAAATAAAACACTGCAGTAGAAGCACTGCCTTGTTGACATAAACTGCTGCATTGCACACAAGACAGGCAGGTTTATTTCTATTTGGATACTTTCAGTGGATACTTCAGGTGGTATTAATAACATCAATATTTATATTATCATAAGGTTAGCTTGCACTAGAATGTCATTTATATAGTGTTATGTTTCCTGCAAGTGTTCTTCCTGTCACAATGATTCCTGGCTTTTTGAAGGTAAACATACAGGACAGCTAAGCCAACTGTATGGAATTTCCAGTATTTTTAATGTTACAGCTATTAAAATAATTACCTTTATGCAGCCATCTGAGGCTCTTTGCAATGCTTTAAAACTCAGAAGTTCTTTGAGATTATTAATAGCAATAACATTATCTCAGCAATGTGAGAACTGTAGCTGTCCAGATTGAGTGTCATTGGTAAAATTGCATTGGAAAATATGACCACCTGAATTGGTTAAAAATATAAGTACTAAATCAAAGAATCATTTCTTCAATTTCAAATATTTCTCAAGCATATTGAGCAAAATTCTGGACAGTCACTATCGTCAGCAAATTAGGATTTTCAATAAAGTATTGGAGGTGTTAAAGCTAAGCTTCCACTAATATTTGAGTGTTGCTGTAAGAAGACTATAAGAAAGTTGGTATTTACAATTTTTTGTGATGAGTTTATCAAGTATAGTAATGATCTAAAAAAAAAAGTTATTTTAAGGAAATATCTGAATAGCTTTTTTGTGCTTGAAAAAAAAATTAATCTGATTGGCTACTCAAGGTTCTCCAGTCTACTCAAAAATACAAAAGTTTCGTTTTATTTTCTTTGTTCCACAGTTTCCAAATATTTATGTCAGAAAATGTTACCATTGTTATTCCATACATATAAACAAAAGTTGCTAAAGTGTTTGTAGATCAAGTTCACAACTTCGATACGTTGCCCTCATGTTCTTTGGTGCAAATAGCCTGACATGAGATTGGTTTGTCTTCAGAAATTTTATTTATATTTTACTTTATTCAATTTTTGTATTATACTGTCATCCTCTATAATAAGTTAATGCTATGCTGGAACTATTTAAAGGGATTATAGTGTCAGTAAATTTTAAATCAAGCTACTTGCCTAAGCTTATATTACAGAAATAATGATTGATGAGCACTTTTGTAAAATCATGTGAAATCAAGTACATGAGAGGGCAAAAAATATCACCAGCAACACCATCAAAACAGCCTTTAAAAGTTTAGTAACTGAAGAGTTTAAAAATTTAGTAACTGAAGAGCCACTTAGAGCCATTGTGCTTTAATGATTAGAGGTGGCAGAAGCATATTATAGAAACTGAAGTGAAATCCTGGCTAAGCAGAAAATGCTGGGAAAATTATGTTGGCTCTAAAAAGATGAAATTTTACTCCTGGGGCTTATTCCTTCTGACTGTGCTGCTGACTCACTGAGCTCACTTGGTCAAGTAATTTAACCTTTGGTCCTAGCTGGTTAAAAATTCTTACCAATCCGAGAAAATTTGTTCAGAGCTGTGTCATCTTTTATCTCTAAAACACTTAAAGATGATGTATTGAAAGACTATCTTTGCATGAAATGCCCCATAAAAGTCTAAATATCTCAAATTGTTCAAAATTGAAGTCAACAATAAGAGATTTTTCTGGTTTTATTGCTTTTATTTTATTTTCCCCCAAAAAGAAACATCCATTTTTCACAATATAATTTGTTGCAAGTGTAAGGAGGCATTCACAAAATGAAGTATTTAGCTCAGGAGGGAGATGATATTATAATACAAGAGCTGTTAGGTAGATAAGGAGAATATTCTTAAGTGTCTTTTTCCTCAGAGCAGATCAAGGGTCTGGAAGTCAACTACTTCTTTAAGTGATCGTATCCTCTATAGTTAGGAGCTATCCTGCTGAACTAAGTGCTGCAGAATTTATGGTCAGAATAAGTACAAGCCATTTATATGAATAACAAAACATTCTTAGGTTGAAAAAAAATTATGATTCTGTGCGCCCTTGTATGGGAATGAATAAGACAACATTTAATAATTTAGGGACTAGGCAGAAGCTCAGAAACCTGTTTACAAATGTGAACAATTAAGAGTTTAGGATCTCTGGTGCTTTAGTCTTCAGGGCTTTCTGAAGCCTTTGGTGGTGGCCACTGCTTTTGACTAGTCTGTCTTGCCCTTTTTTTCCCTTTCGTGATGGATAGCATGTATCTTCCATATCAAACAATTCTTTTTCTGCTCAGAATCATGCCATTTGGTTAAGGAAGTTATACTATCTTCTTTTTCATGTATTTTTTAACATTAATCTTCTCATTCTGTCTAATGCTATGTGCCTTTCCAGCATTTACCTGCCAGGTTAGTTCTGATTAATCTGCATATATTGAAGATACCAGCCTATGTTGTGAAACTGTTTAATAAAAATGTTTTGCACATAATACTTTCTATGCAGCATGTATTTCTGATTATAATTTTCAGCCTATGCAGCATTTTCTTCTTCTCATTTGCTTTAATGAATTATGAAGTTATTGTAATAAAACAGTAGCAATTTTTGACAATGTAGGATTAGTCTGTAACAATAGCAATATTATAATAACTTATTATCACAGCACAACAGTGAAAATATAGACTGCAATGATTTAATCTAAATGGATTCCTAGAAAATACCTAAGGTGAGAGTTTTTCATCCAGAAAAACTTGCAAGGATCCCAGAAGGTTACATGTGGACACTTAGAATAGGAGATCATAGTGTCATTCATTGGAGATACAATTGTGGGTTTAAACACTGGGGTTTATTTCTAAAGCAACACATAAATGCAAGCAAAACAAGCATGCTCTGAGTGACATATTTCATTATCCCTATTGCAGGGAAACAGATGAGATAATTTTTTATAACTCATTCCGAATAAGTTAAATTAAGTCTTAGGCTCAGGGTTAGAACTCTGTTACTGAGTTTTCAGTGAGGATGACACTGAAAAATGTGAAGGCAGAGAGAAAAGCTAGTGGAAGCATGTGTTTAAAAACTGATATTTCTTCATCTGAGAATGCAGCAAGTATTAAGGGTGCATAAATTTCACCTGGGAGATTTGAAACAGTATGTCCTGTGGCGTTCTTCACTAATTGGAGAAGATATGAAAAAAGAAAAGGAAGGAAGTGATTGTATTTGTTAGTTTGGCTAGAGGGTCTTTGCTCTTCTCATAAGCAAGGATTTAAAACACATTTTGAGACAAATATTTAAGAATATAAATATCTGTGTAAAATGGGATGGAATACAATTTGCATTAGTCAGAGATAGAGGGCGAGTCATGCTAGACTAGCCTGATGGCTGTGTTTAACAAATTAACTGGTTTTCTTGAAGAAAATCATCATGTACTTTTTCTATCTAGACTCCAAAAAAACATCTGATCTGGTGAAATTCTTTAGCATGGGGAAAAATGTTAGAGGCTTAGAGGCTGGAAACAATTTTTAAGTGTAAAACAACTAAAAGGAAGAGAGTTAAAAAATGCAGTAACTTCTCTCCATAGATATTTGATGAAATTATTAAAATACTGAAAAATTTTAAGTATTGGTGAATTAATATTGTTACTTAACAAAAGGTTTAACTTGCAGGCTAGAAGAACAGCAGCTGAGAAGGGAGACTTGAATGTGTGAGTCAATCACAAAACACTTGAGTGCCTTGGCCAAGGCGAAAAGAGGGAGGGAGGAAAGGAAGGAAGGAAGGACAGGTTAGTATGCATGAAGTATCTGCAGTAGGGAATGAAATTTTGATCATTAGTAATAGAGTTAAAACTATTTGGAGCATTGAAGAGAGTATTAATTAAAAAAAATGTGTTGGAATTGGAGCAGGTACACAGACCAGCTTCTTTGATAACTAGAGGAATGAAGAAGCTGTTTTACATGAGGGGACTGAAAGAGCTGGATTTTTAGCCTAAAATAATAGCTGAGAAAAAATATGATTGCCTTCTATAAATAAATGGGGGGCAGGAGGAAGATGAGTTATTTTTGCAAAAGGACAAGGTTACACAAGAACAAATGAATATAAACTAGCTATGAATGCATTTGTTCCACAAATTCATAAAAAGGGTTTTAAGATGGAGCTCAAATGAGATGAATAGGATTATATGACATGATTATTTATGATAGCAGGGAATTGGATTCACTGACCCAGGATGCCTCCTTTAGTTCTACAGCATGTGCTTGTACAAATCGCAGTTCTGTTCTCTGACTAGTAGATCACCTATTTCTGTGATTAGCTGCTTCCTTTGCTGAGATATTGTAAAACTTTCATTTTCGTTTCCAGTGGTGATGCAGTCAGAGACTTGGGTTTAGATCCCCCCTCTCCATACACACACGAACACTTTCCCCTCCTTTTTTTAATGTGTAAGAGAAAAAATGTTATGCTCTGCATTTTCCAGTATTTTTGGCAGAAAAGCAGATCAGAGTGAGTGGAGGCAAAAAAGTACATGAAAAGTAGGTGGTAAACTTTCTGAGCAGGAGTTATATATGAGAAGATATGAACAGGTAAAACAACCAGTTTTACACCACTGTGTTTCAGATATGAGCATATGTACATAATATATACATACATGTTACATTTTAATGTTGGTATAAAAACTATTAACAGTTGCTTTAATTAACATTAAAGTAGTGTTTTATTTTCGCAGACATATAGGAAATTCAAATATAGAGCTGTATTTCTCTGTATATTTTTTTTGTAAGTTCCAGTGATTCCACAGAAATTTCTTGCTCTGTCAGATCACCAGGCTGATCTTGTGAGTGACCTGATGGCTTGAAGTGCCATGTTTGCTTAGGGTGACCTAATTGGCTCAGGTGACTAAGGTGCATCTGCTCATCTTGGTTACTCACATTCCTTTCTTGATAGGTTGGATAGACAGAATTATCTTCTAAAGAACATGCATTGTTGATAATTTGCCTACAAGGGCATGTATGTAAGTCTTGAAGAATTACCTCTATAGTCATTGGCTATGATGCAAGAACTTGTTAGCCCAAAGAAAATGATAAGCAACTGGTAAAGTGTCATACATTTAAAAAAATTCCTTAGCAGACAGAAAGTTTCTCTCTGCCTTTTGTTTTGTTTTGAAAAATAAGTACATATATCTTTGTAGTACAGCTGAGTAATTTGGGGAAGTGATAACAGAAAGAAAGGAAATTTTGGGAAGACTTAAATGCTAAATTTTTTATTCATCCACTGTGAGTTGTGAAGGCTATAAGTCAGACAAAATGGTTCATCAGTCATAATGTTCAGAATTTCAGCTCTTCCCTGCTACTGAGCATGTGCTATTGTGGTATTGTCAGGCATGCTAAGCAAACATTACGGAGTGTGAGAGCAGCAATGCAGAAAAATTCAAACTTGTGTTGCATTATGCCCTGTCAGTCACAGTGAATGTGGCCTGACACAGCATGGTATTTGTGCCCAGATGGTCTCAAGGGCTTAAAATTCTTAAAAGGAAGTTTCTTGTGAGCTAGGTTATTAAGAGTTTCATCTGAATAATGAATGAAGGTAGTGGCCTTGAGAAACAGTGTCCCAAGAGATTCCTATGTCTTTGTCAATTTAAAATGATGGCAAACAGTGGCATCATATTTATTGTATAGCAGTATTTATATTAATAGCCACCACATAACAGCTGAAAAACATTCCTTCTCTATCTGGGCATGTCGCCTCAGTACATTAGCAAAGGTTCAAGAACAGAAGATGACAGGCTTTCATAGAGAATCATGCTGTTAAAATAACATTCTCTCCTGTGCCATAGCTTCTGGCACTGGAACCCACCATCCTGCTGTAAATTGCTGACATCAGTGTAGTACAGCATTAATATTATGCCTTTAACCCTTTTGAAACCATTTCTCTGGGTAAGTCTGTATCATATTTAGAAGAAGAGAAAAAACTTCACAGGAAAATGTACACATATACATACATACACCCATACAGTGTATTTCTTATTGACAAAGTTCAGAAAACAGACTTTCTTTAGAAATCTTACTACTTTTTCAAAATGATGGCTTTAATGATGACAGCTTTTTAGTTTATAAGTGAAAGAAAAATGAGTTTCTGTATATTTAAAATGTTGTCCTTCAGAAATCCGTGGTAAATTCTGTCAACATCAATGTACAAATTTCAATAATAGAAGAGTGAGAAGGAGGGAAGAGGGGGAAAGGGAGAAGTACTCAGCTGTTCCAATGGTGTTCTTGTTTTGTTTTGGTGACTGTAACTCAATATATCAATCATAAATCACAGTTCTTCTCTGTTTAATGCTATGCAGCTTTTAGATTACATCTTTTACTGTGAAACAGGGTCTTTGTAATTTTTTGTAGAAATTTTGCTCTGATGATTATTCATAAAGAAATAATCTAACTATAGATATGACTGAATGCAAAATAAGAAGACAAAATGGACACCCAGTTAATCAAGGCTCCTTGATCTGCAAGAGGGAAAAAGCGTTTGCAATGTCAAGTTGTACATAAATTTCTGGACTTCACTACAGAGAAACTGAAGTAGAAACAAACCATGATTAATTATTTGAATGAGTGCAGGAGGGTTTTAAACATTTTTGGAAACAGGCATCACAAAAATGCTGACCAAATCACTCAAATGTTAACCAAATCTGAGTTTCTTAACAGAATCACAGTGTGAATTACAATTTGGAGAAGTATCTTATATGTTAAATTAATACTTGAATTTAATTCTTCCTGTTTAACTCTTTAAGAAGTTTGCCTTTTCCTAGAACACATGGTAGATTAAATCTTTATTCATTTTGCCTGCCCTGCATAAGGACCTTATTCTGCAGCAAAGCTCTTCCAGGTGTAAAAAATATTTTCTCACACCACATACTAGAGATTCCCAGCTACACTTGGTCAGACCACTTTAAATTCAACTTCTTTTCTGCCTTTCAAATAGCTATTTAATTCAAAATATATATCTTTACAGCCGCTTGTAGCATGGAAATGATACCTTCTGACATTTGTTTGTCTATAGTTAAATCCTAAGGTGATAGCATAATAAAAAAGTTTATTAGATTTTCTGCTCCTGTGACGACCTTCACTGGCAGAAATTCAGTTATTTAGAGTTTGGCCCCAAAGTATTCCTGGTATAATTCCATTAAATCTAGCTTTCTGTTTACATCAAATTCTATTCATTTGTAGGGAGTCTGATTTGATGTGGGATTTAACTCACAAGATGTGGGATAAGAGAACAGAAGTTTTTAAAAGGTACAACAGCTTAGATTGCCAAAACTGACCTATTCATCCCTGAATGTGTTCATTTTTTTTCAGTGCACTTACAGTGTGACAAGACAGAGGAAAACTGAAAGAATGAACTTTTATGCTGCAAAATTGTGTTAAATATGCAGCCAGTTATAACAAGAGCTCATCTGGTTTAAAGTATTGTTTTTAGGGGGTTTTTTGCTTAGAAAAGTACAAAGTTGTTCATATCTATCTTCTTCCTTGTTGCCTTTGTTGAAGCAAGGACAGATAATTTTTTCCTATTAAGCTAATTACCCACCAACAAAGCAATAAATAAACAGAAATTATCACTTTGATTCATCCCCGGAAAATAACACCATACCTTCCAGCTTGCACCATCATGGAGGCATATGCCACTATTTCTGGAGGTGATGATAGGCTAGTGAGCTTCCTAAGCTTCTTGGACTTCTGCCACTTCTCTTCACACCAGCTCTATTTTACCCTTCAGGACCCTGAATCCAGCAACCCCATTCCTCTGCAAGCTACAAATTTCTGCAGTGTTTTTGCTGTCCCACATCGCAATTCCTGTTACTGTTTGATTTCTGCTGATTTTTTTTTTTTTTTTTTTTTTTTTTTTTTTTTTTTTTTTTTTTTTTTTTTTTTTTTGCTATTTGTTAGGTGTTATTCCACCATCTTTTTAGTTCTTGACTAAATTATTAAATGTAGATGTCTGCTGCAGGGTTTGGGGATTTAGCTGAAGGCTCTCATTAATGTTAATAGAGGTCATACATAAATCTTATGTTCAGCACAGAGGATTTTTTTCCCTTCATTTTTTTGGTGAAGGGTGATATGAGTGTGATCAATTTTTCTTTGATACCATGTTAAGAATGTTAAGAATAAAGGCATTTAAATGTCTTCTCATTTCAATACAGAGTAGAAAATATACTAACATGCCTATATATTGTACTGTATTTTCCCATCTTGTCATTTCAGGGAGTAGAAAAGATTTAGTTTCAACTTTTTCAATTATTAATTGTTGGTTTATCAAACTGAAAGTCTCAAAGAATGAATGTCTCTATTCAAAGAAGAAGTACAGCACAGGTGCTATGGAAGTACGAGCTGTGCTTTCATCCTCCTTTCACGCATACATATCATCTCATTCTGTCCCTCACTTATCTCAGAGGGACCTCTAGGGAATGACTGGATGGTTTCATCTCCGTTACTGTTCGGGGATTTTTGGCCTCACAAGTGCACAGTTACTCAAACAGGAATTGTGGTTTTGGCTGTACCCAGTGGTAGCTGCACTGGAATCTAATCCCTTATTTCACACAGAGCTGCCATCAGCTGGTAACAGTTGTCGGGTCCAGCTGAGGTTCATTTGAAATAGCATGCTAAAGTTTGAGGGATTTTGTAGTCTATTTTCAGTTTTCAACCAAATAATTCCTCATCTATTAATCTAATACCATGTCCACAATCTGTGTTCTCTTCTGGACATTCTTTCCAATCTAAACTTTTATAGGCTGAAGCTAGGAACAGGTCATGCAGAAACTCTTATAGATCTGTCTGACTTTGATGTGGAAGCTAGGGCTAATTGCATTTGACCCTTACTGCTTCGGGTGAATCTGAACTATCCTAGCTCTAAATCCTGATTATTTTCTATTTGTACCTCAAAAAACCCATGTGAAAATGAGAACTGTGTTGAATTTTATAGTTTTAATTTTTTTTCTCTGATAGTAGTGACAAATAGAACTCTTGATATTTTTTGAAGCATCTTACCTCAACCTTAATAATTTTTTCTAGATTTACTAGATGCTTAAAGCTATAGGTAACTATGAGACCTGAAGTGGGCAATGTAAATATGACCACAGTACCTTTTTTTTTCAGAATATATGCCCAGAAGAATATATATTAACCCACATCTGTGTAAATCCAAATCCACCTTTACTACCTTCCTGGCTCCAGTGAGCCAGGACAGTTGGTGGGAATTTGGCCAAGCAGAAGTGCAGTGGTTGATTATCTGTTCTCTCTCTGAAAATCTGTGAGACTGATTGAAGTCAACCCTCAGAGCTCACCAGTCCCAGATCAGTAGTAGGAGAATGCTGATTTGCATGAAAATATCAGCCATGTCTAAATAGTACTCAAATCCAAATTACAATTAAAAATTTAATTATAGCAATGCACTACAAAGCTTTTTAATGTCATTGAATCAGAACTTTTCACCAGAAAATAAGCGCTGATGAAAAGTCAAGTGCTAAACATCTAAAATCCTATTAGAAATCTTGTGGTTGCTCAAAATCTTTAAAATACAGCTAATCACTTCTCTGCTTCAGCTGGTTCTATAGTATTAATCTACCCTACAGAAATGTTTGGTGAATTTTTCATATTTACAACATGCTTTTAAATGTAAAAGGGCATGTAAATCAAGTGTCACTGTGATGCATGTACTGTTAGCAGCTCTTAGTCTGAAAAACATCCTGATCTCACTCAGAGCTTGCTTGTCATACCTCTAAACTTCATTAATTTTTGACAGTTCTTCCTGGTTTAAGGTCTTATTTTCTTTGTGTAAGCATGGTCTCTAAATGAGAAATATAATAATTTGTCATTTAGAAAACACTCACATGTGAACACGTGAACATCATTAGGATTATATGCTTGAAAATGGGGAACGTTATTAAAATATTCAAACCAGTATTTGAATGCAGTCCTAGCATTAGTTATCTCTATATTTTTAATCAGTATAACTACAGAATTTGATTTTTCACGTCTAGTATTCCCATCTGGGTTTTGACTCAATAATTATAGTAGTAGATAATTGTAAATTCTATATTTAAGTTACCTAGGAATTTCTTTACAAAGAATTACAGTGAGCTCTTCTTTCAGAAACTTCCATATCTGTCTTATTTACAGTAGAAATCTGATATTAGTTAAGAGATAACTGATTTTTTCCCCCAAATTATTCAATTTCTGATTTGGTTGTAATACAAAGTGTTAAACATTGTAATTTTTGTTCTCTTTTTTATATAATCAGTATTATCAGGCAAAGTAAACACCTTTTCTAATCTATCTGAAGTTGCCAGTAATGTTCTGAGAACATTCTTCACTTTTGACAGTGGTTATAAGAGTTGAGGTGGGGATGAAGGCCAGAGCCTCCACGTTTATACATGCTTTCCTCCCCATTAGTCCAAGAAGAGGCAGGTGTGCTGAACACCCATCACTGAGACTGGGGACACACTGGAGCCCTCCCTATAAACTCCACCATCTGACACATGTCCGTATCCTGTTCTGCTCACTGTTGGTGAAGCAAGTGAGGTAGGAGCTCCTGCATGGCTCTAACAGTGCTTCAGTGATTTTTCATGTACATATCATTTCCCCTGTACAGGTATGTTCTGAACTTGTCTTGCAGTCCAGCTTTTCTCTGGCAGAGAAAAATCAAGTGCCTCTAAATTTTGCAAGTACCAGAGTTACCTTAAAGCAGCAGGTCAGGCGTTACAGTAGAACAGAAATACCAGAGCCTAGGTCATGTGAGATCAGGGGATTTACAAAGCCTTTGTGGCAGCATTATGTTCAGTAGAGGTGTGAGGAGAGTATTGATTCTGCATTGGTATTAGTATTGGTAGAAAAATACCAGAAGGAGCCTTGCAAGCATTCACATTGGTTTTTTTGCCTACTATTATAAGCTACAGGCCAGAAAATTCATTTTAAAGCCCAGTTTAACATGAAAAGTCAAAACAGTTCTGGCAACACAAATAATATGAAGTTCACAACTGAGAGCAACTTCTTACTTGTGAATTTATTAAAGGAAGCTCCCCATGTGGTCCCCATGTGAGCATAGGAAATAGAATACTACCCACACTAGGAAGGATAGTAATGCCTTCTCTCCAAATATAAGTGGAGTGAGAAAATGGGTGAAAACCCAAACCTGACAATAGATTTAGCTGAAAGCACTTTTTTTTTTCATCCTTCGCGAGTGTGCACTTAAGAGACTGTGCTGCTCCAAGGAACACAGAAGAGTGCTAAGGAAAAGAGGAGAAGGTGCATCCAGTCCTTCTCCCCTTCAGAACTGTTGTCCAACAGTCAATAGTAGAAAATGTCCCAAACCCAGAATTTTTTATCTCAACAGAAAGGCAAATACGTACAATAGGAGACCATCAGCCTTTGAAAAAAATATAATGCAATCAAGAAATGGAATGTTTTCAAACCCACGTAGCTAGTTACATACTAGATAATCACGATTCTTATCACAAGTTTATCCTATTTTTCTGTAGAATTTAACCATTCTTTTTTAAGACCATATTGATGTACAATTTATTTTCTCTGTTTTATGCATTGTTGCATTGGTCCTAATTACAGAAGGGAAGTCTACTTGAAGCTATTTTACTTGTAACCATGAAAGATGTCTCATGATACCCTGCTCTTTCCATACTTTCTGAGTCCTTCACTACTTTTTCATTCCTGATTCCTGAACTCACTATCTACAATACTTTTCCAATAAATTATTACTTAGCAATGTTTAATAGTAAATTTAGTGATGTCTTTGTTCAACACATTTCAGGCAAATATATTATGCGGTGCTTACTTCCAGGTATCCAGTACTCCTTTGATACCTAGCCTCCCCAAACCTAGACATTTAATTTAAAAGAAACATTGAAACACATGTTTTATTAAAATCAGTAGGTCAGGAGAACCTTTGCATATTTGGCCTTCAGCAGGGAAGTGTCTGCTAGATATTATTGTACTTACAGATGAAATAAAGTCAGACCAAATGTAATGAACTGGCCTAGTTGCATGTCAGGGGTTTTATAGGTTTTCTGATGTTCATTTCTTCTTGATTATGCGTTTGCTGGTCTTCATTTGGACTGGAGCATCATTACCTAATGCTTCTACTGCACTCGAGAGATGAAAAGTAATTTAGCACAGAAGTACATTTACTGTAAGTGTTAAATGCTCTTGCTATCTCCTATGGGTAGAGCCTGGACATCCTTAAATCCATTTATTTAGCAGAGAAGGCCTCTTTCAAGAAAGATGGATTTATTTCCTATGCTTTTTTCATTGGTGCTGTTTCAGAAAGATATCAGCACACTAAAGGAAACAAAATGTTCAGCTCACAAATCTAAGGGGAACTTGGAGCTGCTGAGACACAATTACTTTGATATTTAAGAGGGATAAAAAAAACCCCTTAGAAATTCTGTTTTAAAAAATTACGAATAAAAGAAGTATTCACTCTCCAACCAAATACAGTTCTTTCAGAAATTCAAATGCCATTTAGTTCATGTAAGTCACAGGAGGTAGAGAATATCAATCAGAATCCCATCCACGCTTGCTGAAATCCACAGAAACCTCCTGGAGTGCTTCATGTTGGGGAGTGCAGAGATGAGGGAGAAAGAAAATTGTGCAATAGAGAAAAAGGGAATGAAAAGGTGGAAATACAGACATATGTGTGTGTGTGTGAACTCAGGTTGGTGTTACAGACTAGGGGAATGAACATGCAGTATAGGGTTCCAGTTGAGTTCTTCCTTGGCATTATGCTGGTATTAATGAGAGCTTCATCAGGATGGAGGAGGTGGAGGGAGCATTGATTTTTTAGAAAGATGTAAGTAAAAGTAAAATACAACAATGTCTGGAATGAGTTAAAGTTTTGGCTGACATTAATTAGTGAGGCTGCTGTTAATATGCTGTGGTGTTTTTATGTCTGCTTCCAATTAAATCAAACCATGGCAGTGAGATTTTACACAGTGCAGGATGGTGCACTGCAACCAGATGAGGCTTCAGGATAAATTTTCGTTTTGAAAAGTGAATTACACCCTTAAATATCCCATGAAACTGATAGAGCCCATTACCTTGTTTATTATTCAGATCTTTAAAAATCCCTTGATGCAGCAATGATTGCTTTCCTGAATCAACTGAATTTATGTAAAACAAAGTTTCAACTACTTTCCTGAAAATATTTCTCTCAAGCCTATTACACTAAATGTCGTTCAGAATAATCCCAAGAAACTTGGAGAAAATTGCCTTTTTGCTATTTTTTCTTAATATACTGAAACTATTCTCTTGCAGTTTTATGTCCTTGTCATTTCAAAAAGTATTAACTGTGTTTTTCTACTGAGCTGCCATTGTTAGCAGTATAACTATTGCATAAGCTGCACACCTACATATCTCGAATTATAAAGTGGGATGGAGAAATCAAATCAAGTGATTGGCATTCTATGCAGTTAACAGAATAGAGCACTATAAGTGATGATATTTGGTCCAGCCCTCCAGGCTCATTGACTTCAGTAATTCTCTCTATTCATAAAAATTCTTTCAAGATCACACCCAAGGTTAAGTCATGGGAACTTCAAAATGGGAAACTTTAAAAAATACTTCCGAAAATAAAACAAAGGGCCTACTGAAACTAATGAGAAAATTTCCATTGACTTCAAAGGCAGTAGAATAGAATCAGAGCCATGAAACTTCATACATGGAAAAAGAATCCATGGCTATGATTTTGTAGTAGTTTCTCAAAATTGTGCATTTCCTATAGACCACCTTCTTTTATCAGTTCTACTTTCTCTTAAAATAAAGAACATAGTCTGGCAGCCTAGTGCAAATAAACCTACTTCAAAAATAGAAAATATGAGAAATACACCATTATAGAACATGAATATTCAAAATTAAGCAATAAAATAACTCAGTAAAGTCTTTCGAACATTCTACTTAAAAATAAATATTAATTTTGTTGAGAAAACATTCAGATGACAGATGTTATAATGACATTAGCACATGACATTGGGAAGAAAGTTACAGTGGAGGGTTTTACTGTTGTTGTTGTTTGGTTTGGGTTTTTTTAAGAGAGGAAGAGCATTCAGATTCTCAAACTTCATTATCACATTGTGGTATCTGTTTTAAAAAATAAATATTTCTCCACAAATCTTAGATATGTTTAGAAACAAACCTGAAAAGAAAAAAAAAAACAAACAAAAAAACCACACAAAACAAACAAACAAAAAAAACCTTTGTAAGGTGCTAAGAATTATACATCTCCTTTCTACTGATTTCTTCAAATGTACATGCCATACCTTAGTCAGACCAGTCTGAAGCATCAAAATATTATGCAGCGTGTTCTCAACCAGACAAGCACAATAAAATGGCCATTTTCATCACCAGGGAGAATTTGGCCCTGGAAGCAGGAGTTCCTGAAAATGGGAGAGATATATTTGCATTCATTTTTCCTTGATTTTTGGGCACATTTACATGAGTCTTGAGAAGGACTTTAACAGAGAATTGTAAGCTCTTGTGTTGAGTTTGTCTTACGTGTCTTTCTATGAGCATTTCCACCAGAAAATCAATCGTAGAAATTCTGAGCATTGAGTGTGAACCCAAAAGCTCTTCACATGACTAATGTGACCAACTGCAATTAATGACACTTTCAATAATAAGACATCTCATAGCTGTAATTTGCAGAAGAATTTATTTTACAATTCAAAATCATAAATATGTTTTAAAAATCATAATATTTGAATCAAGAGCACTGCAGGAACAGAATAAGAGATGATTCTTTTTTTGCTATTGCAATTTTTTATCTCCATTTGAGGTCTAAGATGGCTTATCCAATGAACAGTAAAAAGAGTTGAAAGAAGTGATGAAAGACAGCAAGATTATGTAACGTTGGCATAAAGTTGTCCACATGGTATAGTTGAATCAAGGGATTGGGATAATCTGCTGCATTACAACATGAGGTTAATCTTTTCGATCATGTAGTAAAATAATTGCCATGAATTCTACCACATCTTGTTCAGGACACATTGAAACCTGCATGCTGTATAATCTTGGCACTTCAATCCATATGCACCTCAATATTCGAGGTTTATATTTATTTTTCTTTCTTCCATGCATATTTGACATAGTATGTGCAACTATTCCTTCTGGTTTTCACTATTCTTTGTTATTCAAAAGCCAAGAAGACAAATTCCCTCTGCAATTCAGAAAAGGCAGACTTGCTACTTTTCATCATTTAAAAAGCCTTTTGTCACCCACTGTCAGAGAGAACAAGGTAAAACCAGCATTGTCAGTTTAATAGTAGGTGCAACAAAGATAGATTTGAATAGTTGCCTTGGCTTTCTGCAGTGTGTGTTTGTGCTGTTCTCTGCACAGCACTATAGTTTCCAAGCTGTCTTAACCACAACATCAGGGGAAGTTGTGTGCTTGTTTCCCTGTGTCCTTGTAAGTCATACTGCCTATTTACATGCTTTCAAGAAACAAAAAAAATTCTGCAAGTGCTTCTTTTAAATTGACTTCCCCACTGTGACACCAGTCTTCTTCCCTCTCCTTGCTTTGAATGATTCTGTCTGGGGTTGGTAGTAAAGGCTAAAAGGAAAAAAACAAACCAAAATAACAAAGCTGGAACAGTCAAACCTCAGGCCATTAAGGGCCGTGTCTTCAAAGCTGTATGTCTAAGCAGAGAGGACATGTGGTTTCATTGATTGAATGCAGACTGAGAGACAGGAACTTGTAACTTTTAATTTTACTTGTGCTCCCGTCTCACTTTGCAACCCTTAAGCAACTTCGTTTAACTCTGCAGGAGATCTAGCATTGTCTTTTGTAGAGTCACAACATCAATCCCAAAGGCCAAGGCAGATTTAGGTCACACTTTGAGTTGTACTCATTCTGGTCTGCTCCAAGGGGGAAAGAAGGCATCCTGAAGGTAGCTCAGAATAACCACCCAAGCTAGTACAATTATGTGTACTAAATCACACGTGTTATCCTCAAGCCTTTGGCCTTACTCTCCTATATCCCATATGCTGGGTCTCATCCTGCTTTTTATACTGCCTGTGTGGTTGGGCAGGTTCTGCAGTATGTATACTTACCACAGGGCTGTGTACAGTTCACAGCTGAACCCAGAACATGCAGCCCCGTGTCTCAATTTCTCAATCTAAACTACTGAAAAATAAAAATGGTTTTTGAATTCCAGGAGGAAGCTAATGATGCTTGTCGTGCCATGACTTTGCGAGGGCTCTTTAGCTGACCCTGGGAACAAAAGCAGCTGAAGCACAGTACTCTTATCTCCCCAGAGAAAAGAGAGAGGGGTTCACTGCAGGAAGAACAAACCACCCATCAGCTCCTAGCCAAGGTATTACCTTTCAGTGGCAGGGTTGCCTGCCAGAGCAGGAGTCTGGACTCTGTGAGGCAGGAGGCCAGTTCCAGGCCCAGGATGCCAGAGCGTACGGACCAACCAGGGAATGAGCTCCAGTCCTGCTGACAGCCATCTGGTCAGAAGCATGGCCAGTGCTGCTGTTCCAGGACAGAGCTTGCAAACCCCAAACTGGCATGAGTAAATGAGTGCTAGGGTGAATATAATTGACTGTAGCTGACATTAGCAAAAAAAAAACCTTCTCAAAGCCAGCACATAACCGTATGAGGCCCGACCTTTTGATTCCTTATTTTGAGGAGGGAAATCCAAAACCTTAAAAGTTTCAAAAAAAGTACCAGAAGAGGAAAATGTCCTCTCTTTCTACCATGATATTGGCTAAATGAAGTCTGTGGTACTTGGTCCAAACCCTGCTTCTTTGCCTGTTGATCACAAGCAGCAGAGAACACTTCATCTTGTTAATTTTTGTTACCTTTGTAGTGAAATATCTAGGACTTCCTACCCACACAATTTGATGGAGAATGCTGTTTTTAGGTGCTTAACTTCGTTTTTCCTTTTATTATGCTTGGGAGAGATAAAGTTGTCATAAATATTTAAGTAGGAAGCCAGGTAGGATAATTGAATTAATCAGTCATATTTACTTAATGCTCCTATTGAGTTTAAGAAACACATCCACTGGTGTTATGTCTGATTATAGGTTCTGACTGGCAAACTGATTTTACTGTGAATCTTAATATGCTTGTCATGTCTTTTATGGCATCTCCTTGAACCAGTGGGTCCAGAAGTACTTAAGCTTGTCTTCCCTGAGATGTAAGATTTTGTGATTATAGCTATGATAATCAGGATTTCAAATGTCCATGATAAGGGATGTCCAGGCCACCATAGCAACTCTTAGAAAAAATAATGAGTTCATTGATTAAACAGCACCATTTAGAGGTGCAGAGGTATTCTACTTGCCATACATTAGAAGGATGGTCTCATTTTCCATCGTGTCTTTATCTACTGCTTCTAACTGTAGGGTAGTTTTCATCCAAAGAGCTTGTCACAGAAGACATCAGTGTCTAACAAGAAGAGAGGCTGAAGAGTGGAGTTTTTTTTCTATCAGTGGAGTGACACTAATCTCTCCAAGCTTCCCTTTTAGAGGCCTGCCTGACTGCTTCTGGCTCAGCATTTAATCAAAGATTTGGCGTCAGGAAAAAGAAACCATCACACAAGCATTGCCTCCTCTTCACACCACTTTGGACTCCTCCTAAGGAATAGCCTTAAGTTGCCACCTCATTTTTTACCATACTCATAGCCTACTCTAATGACTGATGGCTGGACACTACTGTCCTAGTCTGTATTAGAAAGGATGATGAGAAGGTAAATAATATTGTATATGATGACAAGTATGGCTGTGCCCAGCAGATCCTGGGATATAATTATGCTTTAGGAATAAAGCAGTATTTGAACTCTCATGGCTGTGTTAACATTCTGAGATTATATTTACTATGTCCTGCAGTAACTGATGTAAAAACTGACCTGACTCCCTGAGAGAGAGGCTGCAAATATAACATGGAAAGAAACTTATCTTCTGGGATCACAAATTTGTAACCCATTTTTTTTTTTTAAAGGAGAAAATAAACAGTTCTTGTTTGCTGTTACGAAGTATTTACTAAGTGCTAGTGCCACAGCTGTCAAGAGACCATCTCTGGATTTTATTTATTTTTAGGACATTCAAACAGCAGGAAAAGAGTGATTGCTTAGAAAATAGACTTTAAAAATTGTGATTGTTAGTGCTTAGGTTAACAATGGCAGAGAAGAGTGGAAGTTTTTGGAGTTCATCCACAAAAAGGGGATCTGGATGGATGCTGATGTGTTATGGGTGGTGGTAGAATGGAATCAAGTGCAGTATCAGAAGTAAAGATGTGGTTATCCTCTGCTTTTGTTTCTTTTTATCACTATATTTATTCTGATCTTTTTTTTTGTGATAAGTGTCTAATTTAGAAAGGGAGACATTTTCTCTAAACTCTCCTTTATACTGAAACACATGTAAAGTTAAAGATTCTATGTTAGTGGAAGGTGAGGATATTTCTAAATATCTTACCTCAAAGGAGGTGAAGTGAGATGGTGAGGAAGTCTTTCTTCAAAGGATTGTGTTTGACAACCTTCCCAGCAGTCAAAAAGGAAACTACATAACCTAGAAAGTTCACAGACTACATATAGACTTTATATAGCAGCTGATGGGATGACCTCTTTCACCAAAGTTTCACTGAGAAGAAAGAGCCCATTTATATAATACAAAGAATACAAATGGAATCGAAAAAAAAAAAAGAAAGACATTTATGCAAAAATTAGATAAATAAAAATTACAGGTGTGTTCTTACTGAAACACTAGATTCAAAACAGTCTGAGTTTCGAGGCAGTAAAATTCTATACACAGAAATTTTGGCTTGCTGGTAATATAGGAAAGGTGCAGAGGTCATTGAAGAAAAGAATATAAAACATGATGATATGCTTTAGTTCCTTCTGTGGTCACTACTTCACTCTATAACGTTTCCAGTCCTCTAAAGCTAAAGCAGAACATTGCTATTTAGGGAACCAGAACTTAGCCCGGGAAGCACTTTTTTGCATCATCATTTTACTATTTTATTTTCTTACTTGCCTTTAAAACTCATGTCCTTTAAAGCAATATAGACCAGTAAAGTCACCCTCCTTGTTGCATTTGGAATGCTCCTGAGAATACGTTATTTGATCAGTTTAGGTTTAACATTATATTTATGGTCGTTAGCAACCACCCAGTATTTCAAAATGCAGAATTTGAGCTGTTTCAATGACTTCTAAGCTCTCAGATGCATTGTGGCATGGCACCATATCTAATTTCTGTCTCAAATACTCTGGAAATGCAATGGACAGGTCCATGCATGCTGTATTTCTGTTGTTGTGTTCTATCCCTAGTTCAAACCATAAGATATGACTGACTAAAACCCAAAATTGTCAGCTGAGACAGACCAACAGTGTTCCATCTATCACAGTGTTTTATCTCCAACAAAGACAAGAAATTGTTTGAGTTGCCTTTTGCCATCCAGTTTCCCCCTGTACACACCCAGAAGTGCCTGAAATACTGAAACTAGATGTATTAGAGAGTGCATGCCTTTCTCTTCTCTTTAAGGGAACCTATTTAAAGACCAATAAATTGTGGAACCTTTTCCACAGAAATTTCACTGTCTGATGTGGAAAGGAATATTTATTGTTACCTGTTTTACAGATACCTTACTAACTTTAATGGATCTCAGTGTGTCTTGGTATTCAAAATATGATTTTTATGCAAGAATTTTCCTAATTCAATGTTTCTTGTGAGGCAGTGTGAGTCAGAAGCTTCCCAGGTAAGGATTGGTATTTGCAGTTCATTTGCTGCAGGTACCTATTCAAATCACCTCACATTTTCTTTTGTTCCAGTACAGCTCAGTGATTTGTGATAAGTGAACTCACAAAGTGCCCAGAACAGCCACAGTGAACGTGTTTAAACATTGACATGTGCTTAGTCAGTCCTTATCTGTGCTTTAAAAGTAGTTGATTATTAGTAATATTAATGAATGGCTTTGACAAGATTTCCTCCTTCATATAAGCCTTAAGCAGAAGATTTGAATATTTTTTTTTAAAGAGGGCTAATGCTTGAAATATTTTCAGTGAATATAGAAACAGGTTTTTTTTTTTCTCTTGAATACAGGATGGTTTTCTGTTTCACTGGGACAGAGGAGGGCAATAATCTCCCAAGAGACTAAAAAGCCTTGAAGGTAGCTGCTGCCAGGGTGGGTTAGTTTGAGCATGTGTTTGGATGGAGCATGTGGCAACATCTCTCACAATATATGGTATTAGGAAATGCAGTTTATTTTGATTCAAATAAGAAGGAAAGAATTTCTAAAATAATACTTTACAGTAAACAAAGTCAGCTGTTGTGGGCTGAACTCATATGAGCCCATAAGTCTTATCCATCAGAATAAATATAACTTTTATTTTTTGTCCTTTTCTACTTCACACTACTTTTTGAGTGAAGGTCAGCTATTTGCTGTAATGGGTCAGAGATGTCTAGATAGATTTGGAGTGAAATGTCTGACAAATTCTTGCCAAATACAAACTGAAGGCGTATGGGAGTGGTGGTGGTGATGGGTGAAGCCTCAGATGACTTCCCCTCTTCATATTTATTCTAATCGTCAGTGCCACTTTGTTGTCTAAGCTGTTTATTCTACATAACACAACACAGATGCAGTAGCCCAAAGACAGAGATGGAGAAAAAAGGGATTTGCCATAAGAAAATTGCCTTTGTGTACTCGAAGCAACATCTACAGTTACTCAAGTTCTCAACATTTTTTTCCAGGCTGTTTACAGGCTCTTCTGCCACTCAAGTCTCCATAAAACAGAGGCTTTTGATATTTTTCCTCATCTGCTCTGCATCCACGTACACATGTATGTATCCAGTGTATGCAGTGAAGCAGGAAGGCACAAGCCCAAGCCACAAGCCATCAAAGTAGATTTGTTTTTAAGCTCCCTTAATTTATTACCCTCTATAAAAAAGGAACATGTAGAGGTCAGAGCAGATGAGCAGAGGTAATATTGCTAGTTACCTAACAATAGTTGAGGTGTTAGAGCCGGGTTGGACTCGATGATCTCTTCCAACCTTGTGACTGATTCTGTGAAAATACCATGGATTGCATGTAAAGCTAACACTCTCTTTATACCCTACATCAATGGGTCATGCCAACTGCACGCCTAATTAGCAGAAGTGTAAGTAAAGAACCTGTGCATTTAGTATGTAAAATTTTGGTGTAGACATAAATCAAAATCCAAGATTTCCCATACTTAAAAAGATACTTGTATTAGGGACCTAACTCAGTTTTTAGTACAAAAAAAAAACACCCATCAGCAGATCCCCAAATCCCATAGCAAATCTTTATATGTAGTTCATTTAAAGTACCCAGAGGTCTGCATAGAAAACATGAGTGTTTTCTTATTTGATTCATGCAATGACCTGAAAAAATAGAGTGCTCACAAACAGAAGAAAACAATAATTGCATTTTCGAGCAGGCATATTTTGCTGCCTGTATAACAGCTTAAAACTCTATCTCACTTTTTCGTTATATATTTCTCCCTCTGGCCCTCTCTCAGGTTTTATTGTGCACTGCCTCTCTGCCTTTCTGAACTCATTTGAGATGTCCAGTTTTGTATAAGCACAAAATGCTGATAAGACTTTTGTGATTCCTTGCAGTAACAACTGTGCTGAAAAGTAGCACAAGGACACATATTGATAAGGACTCTGCTGCCTGGAATGATTTGGCACATGTCAGATGGAATTTTCATTTGAGCTGAAGGCCAACTCCAGGCTTCTGTACCTCTTAGGACCCACTTAAAAGCTACTAAGACATTTTAAGTGGTTTGCAGTTCTCTTGTTGGCTGTCTGCACATGGCTAAAAATCACCCACCATGAATCATTAATGGCACAGGAATATGGCTTTTGCTTTACTATTGGTATGTGTCATTTGTGGGCCTCCTGGCAATTTTGATCAACTGATGCATCCACACACAGACCTCAAAGGTAAAGGGGAGAAGTGGAAAAACAAAGCAGAATTGCTTTCTGTGTTCTTTCTGTGTTCTTTTCTGTCTTTGTCAGGATTCGTTCAACATAAAGACTTTGAACTTTACAGTTGAAATAAGCTTAGACAAGCTCTTTTAAAATGTTTTAGAGCAGTTACTGAGAAAATATAATGATAGAAGCTTCAGGATAGAATAGCAGGATTTTATTCTGTTCTGAGCTGCTTCTTCATAAATGCTCAAAGATGGCAGACTCTTTCTTGTGTATCTACTCTGTACGTTGTGGACAAAATTATTATTGCCATTACTGTATCCTCCTTTCTCTGTTCATGGTCAGAAGACTTGTGATTTGATATTATCAGGTGAAAATATTCACACAGAATATTCAGTTCTACAGTCATCAGCATGGGGCAAAAGAAAAATTGGCTGGAGCAACACATCCAGCTTCTGGAAATTATGTCCTTTTGGCTCTGCTTTGTCTTTGAGCACCTTCTGTGTTGGCAGCATCTCTGCTCCTTCAAGGAAATAGTATAGCAGAAGGAAGACTGAAAAGTGACTTAAATCATAACTGCAGATGTAAACACCATTTCTTCTTCTGTTCTGTCTCTTCTTCCCCAGGGAACTGAGCTGCTGCCAGAAACTAAAGGCAGATAGTAGTTTCTTGGTTGATGTAAACTGTTGCAGTCACTGTTTAAACACATAATCGGTACTCCTTCATCCTGCAGGAACAGTGCTCTTCCTGGCTAACACTGCCTGTATGTATTATTTTGTGATCCCTTAAGAGTTCTCATGAGATTCTTGTGGTTTTAATTCCACAGCTGAAAATCACTAGGTTAGAAATCTCTATTTACTATTTCTAGCTTGCTCTTTTTTCTACTTGTACCTAAAACTGAAGCTTCCCCCTGTTCTGTCCCATGCAGCCTTCTTTTCTCAAAGAACTTTCAAGGTTAAATGGGAGATCTGAATGGCTCTTGGGGAAAGGTAGTAGTATACCCCTTCACTAAATGAGAACCAAATCAAAGCAAAGTACCAAAAAGTTTGCTCTCTGTCAGAATCAAGACCTGGGGAGGATTCATATCCACATTGCGGCAAAGAAATTCTTTAATCCTATCATATTTGTGTCAATCCTTTTAAGCCTCAGATGTATACATTCTTAGGATAAGTGCTTGACCAGCAATACTAAAAAGAGTCAACAGGACTCTCACTGAAAATAGTTATTATCATAGAGTTACTGGAATCTTGAATGACAGCAAAAAATAAAGAATTAAACAGAAGTAAGTGAGGTAAAAAAAACTGTTAATGGTCTGTATCCTTGGTAAACTTTTCTCTTCTACTGCCTCTGGTGTTTCTTTCCTCTCTGTAGTCAGAAAAATCACTGGGTTTACTGGTGTCCAGATAAGCAGTGTATGGATGTTTTTGTATTGCTATAAGACAGTCACAGTTGCAGCTATACCTTTAGTGTTTAATATTAGTGATTTTTTTTTTTTTTGATGATGATATGTGGGAGCACAAGTTGTTTCCTGTATGAAGTGCTGTGTTGTATCTGGTGTGTCACAGTGAGATTATTGCACTTGCTCCACCTGTGCATACAGAAAAGTGTAATTGGATCACTGGGAAAAGATAACGAATCCAGATCCCCAGGCTCTTGTCAGGCACTGTTGATGCTGAGATATTGTACAGTTGATAAATAATTCAGCTATTTAGCTGAACAGGGATTTCAGAGGCTTAGCTGTACATTCTTCATCCATCATTTTAATATCTTTCCCCTTTTCTGTTAACTGGCTATCCGATGGCAATGATTTAAGAATTTTTTTTTTTTTTATGACCTTCTATTTGCCTGTTACAGGGACTGTATCATATAAGCAGGATTTGTTCTGTATCTGGGGAGCATCTTTTGTTCACTGGCCCCATAAGTGACTACACCATACATGACAGGTTCTCTGAAGCAGAAGTAAAGAGTGCAAACAACTTCATTAATCTTTCTTGATAGCTCCTTAGAAGTGTTTATGGAGTAGTTCTTAGAGCTGTGAAGGAGCAGCATGCTAAGTAATATTAAAATAGGAAGGAGAGATCTCCATCTGCCTTTGTTGGAAAGATGAACGTATGATGACACTTTCAACTTTATTTATATTGAGGTGCCTAAGAAGTTGAGGGGCAGCTCCTGCCATGTTTTGTCTCCAGGCCATATGCTACAAATATGGAAGACAGGAATATGACAGCCCACGCTTATTTGCCTGGGATCCGAAATGAACGATACCCCACAAGGTAATGTGACGCCGTACAGGATCTCATCAATGATGTAGCACCATGCAACACATTTAAAATGTGTCAAAATGTTGTCTCCAAAGCAGCAATGTTTAGCCACTTAGGTCACTAAAAGCAGCTTTTTCAGATTCTCCACAGACGTTTTGCCAGGCTGCCCACATATCTCTAGATAAAAGCAAACTGTTTGCTTCTCAGTGTAGAATAATTTATAGGTAGGGACCAATTTGCTTGCAAAGAAACAGCAGGTTG
The DNA here is from genome assembly GCA_017589585.1 of Phylloscopus whistleri. Taxonomy (NCBI): domain Eukaryota; kingdom Metazoa; phylum Chordata; class Aves; order Passeriformes; family Phylloscopidae; genus Phylloscopus; species Phylloscopus whistleri. The sequence goes on along the minus strand of JADMLD010001397.1, from coordinate 1,832,524 downwards.
CCATCAGTTTTTCTTAGTGCAAAATGCATTATGCTAACAGCAGTACAGAATCCATGTGTTCCAAAAAGGGAATTATTTGAAGTTAGTTTAGTATTATTAGTTTGTCTCAAACAGTCGTGTCCGGTTTTGTCAAGGAAACCTGTATAAGCCCTCTGGAAAACGGTCAAGAAGGCAAAGAAAGATTATCTTTTTGTTTCTTTCACTGTGTTAAGTGCAGCTGTCCAGAGGCAGATAATTCCACAACAATTCTCACAGTTTTAGGTTGTACAATGTAAATACTATTTTACAAATGCTATTATGAAGTGGATTTGTGTACAAACTTATGTTTTTGGGTTAAAAAGTCAATTTTTTATTCTTCCCCTGTTGTTTTTTCTGTCTCTGGTCACAAAGGATCAGAAAACACTGGACCTCAGGCACATTTCCTATTAAAAACATTATCAAAACTGACAAATCTACATGCAAGTTCTTGGCTTCAGTGAAATAATAGATTTTAATGAAAATGTATTTTGTTGAAATGTTCTGGATAGCTCCTCATGTGCGATTCCTTTCATCTGCCATTTCCAACTTTCTCAAACCAATTTCACATCATCACATGGTGCATTGATGAGTTTATGGAGTCCTAGATGAGATCCATCAAAACTATTTCACCTAAGATATGAGAACAGTTTTTGAGGATGAAAGACGAGGGAATTAATTTACTGCCATACTAAATAGATCATTCTCAGTGTTTGAGACTTGCTAAGTTTTGAACACTGCAGCATTAGACTGGTGAAAAATTAGAGTAGGCCTCGGGGCAAGGTTAATAAAGACACCAATAACCCTTTGCTAGTAGGTGCAATACTCCATTTAATATGAGTCCTGGAGGTGATCATCTGTTCATCTTTGCCCACTGGAGTGAAAATATCATGATGGTCACCATCTGGAGTAATTTTTCAGCATTCAGCAATTTTATAATAAAAGCAGGGATATTTCCTTCTAAAAAGATGCTTAGGCTATCAATGACTTTGGGCTGCCTTGGAGTCCTACGCAACTCAGAAGCTCACATTGGTTAAAAACCTGGAGTTCTGCACTTTTTCTTCCTTGTATTCTGTAAGGAAGTCCTGTCTGATCATGTACAGGCAATTAATTAATTAATTTTGCTTTTTAATTTGCCATGTGTGTCCTCATTAACTTTTACTCTAACAGCTACAATTAGTTGAAATACTAGGCTTGGGTGTTTCCTACATTAGAATTTAGGACTGCACAGGCAGGACATTCTTAGTGGCAGTTTTCCATTTCTAGAACTCCTAAGATGAAATTATCAATAGAAATAGGTCCATGCAAGATTAAGGCAGGCAGGCAGACAGTCATTCAGATAAGACTGGGTGGTATGACAAACCAAAGCATGCATTTGAATGGATGTGCTTTCCATATGTTCTGCAGCATTTCATTTAGGGGTTTTATTACCAAAAAGAGTTATATTTTTTAGGCTATTTAATGACAAAATTTGTATTTACCTATGTGTGTGTGAGAAGGATTTTTTTTTTTTTTTTTTTTTTGCCACAGACTGCAAATACAGTTGTTTCTGGGCTCAGAGGTTTTGTCAGTTTTCACAGGTGAGGTAGTCTTGATGAAGTTGTGCAACGTCAAATTTTCAGAATAACTTCCTTCTGTTACAATTCAGTAGCTGTTAAACACAGGAATGAAGATAACATTAGTCTAGCCAGTCTCCACACCTGAACTTTGGCACTTCAACACCCATTTATGGAGGAGTCTGAGGAGCTGAGCAGGGTGTGTTATTCAGCACAGTGCCTGACAGGGTGACTGGCAACCTTGAATTCATGGCCCCACCTGAGGCATTAATGCCATTGATCTTGTAGCTATTTCAGCTCTGCTTCCTGGAGTACAGCAGTCACTCTAGTGAATATGTCTTGTAGTAGGTTCTCTCTTTTGACCTGTTACTGGTTCCTGTTAATGTGTGCAAGGAAAAAAAATCTGTTCTACCTGAGCTTTTCCCCCCCAAAACCTATCTTTTTTCCATTATTTGTTCTCTTTTCTCTCCCTCCCTCTTACATGCCTCCTCATGCCCGTGAAGTAGTTTCACTCTGTAGTAACCCACAAGTAAAAAAGTCTTGAGCCATGAAGCTGGGAATAGTGCTTTTATAAGACTACATGAACATTAGTTTTCCCAGTAGCAAAGTGCTATACAAGTCAGTTTGTCAGGTATGTAACCGAGACACCATTGAACAAGTCAGCAGTCACAGATAACTGCAAGGAGGAAGTGTGTGCATGTGTGCGAGGACAGACAAAGTGGGAAGAAAGCAAGCCCCACATTTATTTATTTATTTGTTTATTCAGGGGAAAGAAAGTTTCCTGCTGGTTTAGCTCCCTCTCCTGGCAGTCAGGAGCTGGGCTGTACCAGAGTCGTGTTGAACCTGTACACTACTCAAATATCCAAAGACAAAGCTGTTGTTCACTATAACAGCACACCTTTTAAAAGGGGATTTCCTGAAGCCTGCATCCTTCTGGGCAATGTGTCCACATAATAATTTGCAGGAATGTAGCTAGAAAGAGAAAAAAGGCTTGGAGGACCTGAAGATTACAGAAGAACCAGAAGGATAAGCATAGTAAATTATGTCTTTACACACATTGTTGCAAGATGTAGCACTCTATAAATTTTCTCCTGTCTCCACCAAGGCAGATCCAAATCAACTTCACTTGCATCCTCAGGCTGCCTGATCTGAGGTTTTGAGAATAATTATAAATGCAAATTGAGAAGTAAAACCAGAAACATTCTGATCAGAGTAGAAAAAAACAGAAGAGTTCAAGATGTGTACATTTGCTGAATCATTTTGCTAACAATATTGCAAAGACAGTAATGCTCTTCTCTGCCAAAATAGGTTCATATAGATTTCATTGTGTCTGTAACAGTGTACAGGGACACTCTAAGGTTTTCTTCCTATACTAGCTACTGATCATACTGTCATCAACACTCACTTTAGAAGGGGGCACCAAGGATGGTTTCTTCCTCTCTGTCTCTTTCTTCTCCTCCTTTTTTTCCTGCTTACCTCCTCTTCTTACATAATACACACCCATAACTATGAAGCAGCCAGAACAGCAGGCATGCAAAAGGGCTTCCTATAAAAGCATTTTGATTCCTTTGGGTCATTTTCCCCGTGCCTTTGATGCAGAGATTATAGACTCATATTAAAATTTGAACACAAATTTCAAACCCAAGTAACTCATGGAGAAATATATACAGCAAACTATCACCCAAGGCTCCTAACCACTTAAAAAAAAATCCCCTAGAAAACCAAAGCACCAGGATATTCATTGATGTGTACATTCACAGATATGAACTCTACTTATATGGAAGAAAGGCATTTGTCAGGTATTATTCTGTAATTTTTCTTGTTAGCAGTTGATAGATACACAGGGGCATTTTTCTTAACAAGGAACTCTGTACTAGATTTCATATGAATGGAATTAGATTTGTTTTCTGTTTGTCATTCAATTCCAGACATAATAGCCTTGTACTTACTGTATATTATAATTATGTAGAGTAAGATTATGACTTGATTATAACCCTGGTCTGCAGTACAGCCAAGAAAATTTATGCCAAATGGTTTAGTGCTAAATAAGAGTCACTGACTGGTAATAGTGAAAAGAATAGGTATGACCATTTGGTTTCGGTTTTGCTTGCCTTTCAATTTATGTTGCATAATACTCAGGTCCAGATAGATGGATGAACTGTTGGGAAAAGTGGTGCTAAGTGGTTAGACTATCAGAAAAAAAAAAGGCCTTGGATTCCTTTGACCTATTGTTTTTTTATTATTTTCAGGATTCCTTGAAGGAAAGAATAGCCAAGTATTCTTAATTTTATTATCTCTGAAAAATTTATAGCCTTAATGTAAACCATGTTTAGGCTAATGAAGACAGACAACCTGGCTTTAGGAACACCTCAAAATTTTGTGCTTATAGACATAGAGCTGTAAGTATTCCTATGCAGGCTTGGCTCCATGTGCTATCTTCTCCCTTTATTCTCTGTTATCTTCCGTGAATATCATCACTAGGTTCTCCTGTAGCCACAGGGACCTTGACTGAATGTTTGGAAGACTGCAGAATGAAAAATGGGAAAGATGGTTCTAAAGGCAGCTTTGCAGATTCTTTAGACAGCGTAGGCAGAGCCACTGAGGCAATATACCAGTCAGTGAGGTAGGGAAAAGTTCCACAAGCAAAGTGAGTTGATTTTTTTTTTCCCTAGATGCCACAAATTTATAATTGAATATCATTTTCAGTAATATATTATTTAATGGCTATGCACAGCAGAGTGACAAAGGATGGAAGTTGTATGGAGGATTCTGACCAGTGAAGGTATGGCTAATAAAAAACTTTCACCTTCCCAACTTGCAGCCAGATGTTTCAACCTTTAAAATATCTTTAATCAAAACACCTTATATTTTATCCAGTACATAAAGCCTGAGTGTTTCTTTTCCAGCTAGCATCAGTCATGCCAAAGGGGAATTTAAACAAGGCAGGTTTGAAAAAAGACAGTGAGATAAAAATGTTGATCAGAAATGCATTTTAAGTTATGAAAATAAATATTTCCATTGATTGCAGGAACTACTGAGGCAAGTTTTCAGACTTGACCACCTAAAACGTGATATTTTCTCATCTATTTCAGTGCAGTTTTCTTAACTTCATTGTATCATACCTTAAATCCTAATGGGATTTAATATCCTGGCTGCAGTAAGGCAGGAAGTGTCTTACACTCTTGGAAGATACAACTTTTGTTTAAGGAGGATATTGTCAGAAATAATAGAAATCAAGTGTTCAGAGGAGGAAATAGAAACAAAAATTACTGATTTGGTGATGGACAGATGTGTTATTATTGAGGCATTTGCTTGTTGATTTCTTAAAATTAAAGAAATCAACAGGCAAATTGTGACACTTGCCTTTTTCTCTACCTGGATTGGTTTATAGAGCTTTCTGACTTCAAATAAGCAAAGTTACTGCCACCTATAGCTTGTCAGTCAACTCCCAAGGTTTGCAATCTCAATAGTTATGGAATGCCTTTAATTCCTCCACTTCCAAATTTCTACTTCTGAAAAAATCAGTAAATTTGCAGAGAGACTCAGTTTAGTATTTGCAGTCATATTGATAATGGAGCTTGTTTTAGAAAGCCAGCATGCCAGGAGTGGGGCGGGGGAAGCTGAGTGACTCTACCTGCCTTGAATTCTGGCAGGAACTGAAGGAAAAACTGCTTACGCTTTTCTAGCCTTTTGGAATTTACAGATGATGGTTTTCCTTCCAAAAGTTTCTTTTTTTCTCACCAAGAACATTTCCAATTCTTCAGTCTTTTTAATGTCTTGGGGGTAGAGATTTCTGAAACAGGGACAGAACTCACTTTTCATTAGGGGAAAATACAGCAACTATGAGCCCTACTTTAAGTTAGTATTAAACAGTTGTAAAAGTCTACTGAAGCAAAACGCTTCCCAAAAAAGTTATTTAAATACATTCAGTTTTATCCTTGCTTCCTCATTCTTTACCTCTGCCACACCAGAGTCAACCCTGAAGTCATAAATATCTAGGTAGATATGTCTGTGTGCTCTTCCTTAGTATGATCAAGAGTAGTATCAAATGCATATAATCTGTGTTGATTTTTATTGTGTCGATTTATTAAGGACTGATATCTAGCGTTTAGGATACTGGCAATAATAAGAGGACTACCTTTCTTACCATCACAAGGGAGGAAAACATTAGGAAAGTTTTAACAGATTTCTAATAGCAAAATCCATGTAAGAAAAAAAGGAGAGACACTTTGATTGGACAAGTGACTGTCCAATCAAAGCTCTTTTTCCTGTAATATCTAATGAGAAGTGTTGTGTGCTTGACCTAATTTGTTTGAACCATTACTGAAATCTTTAATTCAAGTGCCACATCTACTTAGGTGAGAGGTACACTGGACAGAGTACTAGAATGAGGTTGAATGCATTAATCAGTTTTAATATGACAGTCCCTTCTTAGGAAATTCCCAGTGAAGCAGCTGCTTTTGGCTGCATGTTCTTAGCTGGGCGTTCTATTATACCCGTGAGTGAAATAAAACCTGATCAGTAACTGGACTTACAATTGGAAGCAAGTCTAGTGCAGGGTATTGGATCAGTTAGGAGGTACAGGCTGTCTCTGATGATGATGGAAAAGTGAGAGAACAACTATTATTACTCTGTGTGGTCCCAATCATCTCAGAGGATGCTCTGCATATCTATTCTCATTTTAAAAGAGAGTGTCATGACGGATCAGAGCACTGTGATCTAGATGGGAGCCAGGCCGTATTAAAGGTGGATAAACCATCACACTTAGGCTCATGTTAGAATGTAATCCTGTTAAGAGTTTCTCTGCAGGATCACGTCATCTGACATAATTGAAAAGAAATCACTCTTGACTGAAATATGCCTGTGAGAGAGAGAACCATGAAGAGTGGGGTACCTAATCTTACTGTTTCTATAAAAGGACAATGCACAGTGTAAGCTGTATTACAGTATTACATTTACATATCTTTGAAATTTGAATTCATAATGATAAACAGGATTTTTCAGGGTCTCACTTTTTTATCTCCAGCTGTTTGAACCTTGAGGTTGATATCTGACGATGCTCTAAATAAACACAGTTATCTGCAAGTACAAGGTTGAAGGGCTATAACAGTTTGACTCCTAAGGATGCTTTCTACACTAGCAGTCCATAGGATTCTCAAAAGTAGCATCAGGGACGTGTTATAAACTGCACAGCTGTATCAGAAGAACAAGGTTTTATGTACCACCAAAGCAAGTTTCTTTCTGAATGACCTGGATGTTCTTAAATTGTTTAAACAAATATAAATATAATAATAATAAAAAGAAATAAAAAAAGCAACCACCATTTTGAAACAAGATTTTTTTGTTCACTAAAATTCTATCTTCCTGAAATCCCAGCCTGAGTTTTGATCTAGAAAAACAAAACCTGGAGAATTACTGTGCTAATGTCACTGCAGTTGAAGACCCTGAGATCTGCACATGCTTTGTACTTGCTGAGGTTGATATCCTTCATTAGGTCCAACTCTGTATAATGCAGGGGGGGGCACAGGGACAATGATCATTGGAAACAACATATAACAAGACAAGATAACATCAAACAACACAGTGCATTTCATTGCATGCTTCAGAGAGGAGGAATGTTTGGTTATAGATCTGAATAATAAATAGTAGCTGGGAACATAAAAAGTATGCTTACAATCTGAAAATACTCAACTATACTAAAGCTAACACACTTGTTTATGTAGCCATTCACAGATAATCGTGTAGCAAAATTAAAAGCTATATCTAACCTTTATGGTTTCAGAGGAAGTGTTCTGTAAAACTGCCATAGTTTGAGCTGATCTTCTAAAACAATACCTTAGCAGATGTGAGCCTGTTTCATTTAGTGGAAAGCAAGTTGTGAAATCTGTTGACAGCACAGTTCACATCAGAACCAATATCAAGATGATAGTTTTAGCAAATATGTGTCTTACAGCAGAGTATCTTATATTTGTGGACTACCATAGTTGTTTAAGAGACTCTCCTTGTAGGTCTCTAATTCACTAGAGTGAGGTATAATAATCTGGCAGTGTGCATTAATTTGGACAATATATGTAATGGTATTACAGAAATAGAAGCAGAATATTCCAGAGTCTGGTAGAAAATGAAAAAAATGAAAATGAAAAAAACATGAATGAAGTGAAAATGAAAATAACCCCATGTGATTAAATAATACAGCCCAGAATCTGCTCTGTCAGGCATCAGTGAACAGCAGTCATTGAAGTCAGTGGTTCCACAAAAGAAAAATAATTACCTGAGCAAAAATTTCCAGTTAAATGGTTTGGGTTTTGGGTTGTTTTTAGTTCTGGAATTTTATACAGACTGTGAGAGGACAAAGACTGGAGGTATAGTATGCAAATGCAAGTAATAGATCTAGCTTTTCACTGGCGTCACTGAAAGTCCTTCAGTCATTGCAATGACTTTGCATCAAATCTATTTCAAGACTACTTAACAGTAATATTAAGCTAATGTTTAATATTAATGCCTTTTTTGCCTTTTTTTCCCCCTAGAAATCCATAAAGAGCTCAGCCTTAGAATAGTCCTCTAATGGGCTTGATCTTCCCTATTAAACATTTCATGCTATTCAGCTTTTTCTTTTCTCTTTCCTTTTACAGGCAGACCAGATCTGGCAGATAGCAGTTATGAGGACTTTGCTGACTTCAGAAAGCTGACAGAAACCAACAGACTTCAGTGAAATACCCCTCCAAGCACAGAGACTTTTGGTAGCTTTAAAGTAACCTGTTGTTCATCTCTAAAGACATGGCTACTGGTTCTTTCAGCACACATGGAGGAAGGCAACAAGCATTGTAACCCTGGCTAATAAGACTGTGTTTTCCTTATCAAAAGTAGGAGGTAGGCCAATTATAAAAGGATTATTTTATGCTTAACCTCCAGGACTTTAACTCTGGCCTGAACACTGGACATAAGTAGAAGCCGATTTTAATGACCTGAGATTTTGTCAGCTGTGCATTGTTATTGTTATCAGTTCTTAAACACTTTGGTACTTTATTTCTTTAAATTAGAAATGGGTTCGTGGACTAAAATGTGGCCCACAGATTGGGCCCTTCTCATGAAATCATGGCTTATCTTTTCCCTGGGGCTCTACATGCAGGTCTCCAAAACTTTGGCCTGCCCAAAAGTTTGCCGCTGTGACCGAAACTTTGTCTACTGTAATGAACGAAGCTTGACCTCAGTGCCTCTTGGGATACCGGAGGGTGTAACCGTGCTCTACCTCCACAATAACCAAATTAATAATGCTGGATTTCCTGCAGAGTTGCACAATGTCCAGTCTGTGCACACAGTCTACCTGTATGGCAATCAGTTGGATGAATTCCCCATGAACCTGCCCAAGAATGTCAGGGTTCTCCACCTGCAGGAAAACAACATTCAGACCATTTCACGTGCTGCTCTTGCTCAGCTTTTGAAGCTGGAAGAACTGCACCTGGATGACAACTCCATCTCCACTGTTGGCGTTGAGGATGGGGCGTTCCAGGAAGCCATCAGCCTCAAGCTTCTGTTTTTGTCCAAGAATCACTTAAGCAGTGTGCCAGTAGGCCTTCCTCTGGACTTACAAGAACTTCGTGTAGACGAAAACCGAATTGCTGTCATTTCAGACCTGGCCTTCCAGAATCTTACGAGTCTGGAACGTCTGATCGTGGATGGCAATCTCCTTACTAATAAAGGCATAGCTGAAGGCACCTTTAGCCACCTCTCCAAGCTCAAGGAATTCTCAATAGTTCGGAATTCACTGACTTACCCTCCTCCCGATCTTCCAGGTACACATCTGCTAAGACTTTACTTGCAGGACAACCAGATAACCCATATACCACTTACAGCCTTTTCAAACCTCCACAAACTGGAACGTCTTGATATTTCCAACAATCAACTTCGGATGTTGTCAAAGGGAGTATTTGATAATCTCCATAACCTGAGACAGCTCACTGTAAGGAACAATCCCTGGTTATGTGACTGCAGTATTAAGTGGGTCACTGAATGGCTCAAATTTATTCCCTCTTCCATCAATGTACGGGGTTTTATGTGCCAGGGACCAGAGCAGGTCCGAGGTATGGCAGTCAGGGAGCTCAATATGAATATGTTGTCATGCCCCACCACCACCCCTGGTCTGCCATTTATCATCACCCCAGTCCCAGCTACAACCATGCCAACTACATTAGTTCCCAGCTCATCCTTCCCTCCCTCAAGTAGTAAATATAATCCTCTCACTCCCATCATAGCCACACTCCCCACTGTGCCTGACAGGGAGGACAGAGAAAGGGTGACACCTCCTTTGTCTGAATGGATTCAGCTCTCCATCCATTTTGTGAATGACACTTGCATCCAAGTCAACTGGATGTCACTTTTTACCGTGATGGCATATAAACTCACATGGGTTAAGATGGGCCATAGTCTGGTAGGAGGAATTGTTCATGAACGAATAATTAGTGGTGAGAAGCAGCAATCAAGCTTGGTAAATCTGGAGCCCAAATCCACTTACCGGATTTGTTTGGTTCCGCTGGATACTTACAACAGCTACCGAACTGGAGAAGACACTGTCTGTTCAGAAGCCACAACCAAGGCTTCCTTTTTGAATGGCAGCAACATCCCTTCCAGCCATGAGCAGACAACTTCTCAGAACCTAGGCTCCCCATTTCTGCTGGCAGGGTTGATTGGGGGTGCAGTGATATTTGTCCTCGTGGTCTTGCTCGGCATTTTTTGCTGGCACATGCACAAAAAAGGTCGTTACACCTCCCAGAAGTGGAAATATAACCGGGGCCGTCGGAAAGATGACTACTGTGAGGCAGGGACCAAGAAGGACAACTCCATCCTGGAGATGACGGAAACCAGCTTCCAGATTGTCTCCTTAAATAATGATCAGCTCCTTAAAGGAGATTTCAGACTGCAGCCCATTTATACCCCAAACGGGGGCATTAACTACACAGACTGCCACATCCCCAACAACATGCGATACTGCAACAGCAACGTCTCAGACCTGGAGCACTGTCATACGTGATAGTGAGGGAAGATGGGGGTCTCTAGGACAAGGAGAAAAAACTCTAGAAAAAATAAACCCCCAGACAATAATGAAAAAAATTACATTTGATAAATGTTACACAGATGCATTTATGCATTTGAATACTCTGTAATTTATACGGTGTACTATATAATGGGATTTAAAAAAAAAAAAGTGCTATCTTTTCTATTTCAAGTTAATTGCAAATGGTTTTGTAACTCTTTGCTTTTTAAATCTTTAAAAAATATTGCTGAGTACTGTACAGGGTTGTACAATAAGAACCCAATGTCATGGCAAAGGAAAGAATGACTCATTCTTCAAACATTAACCACTTTGCTGTCGAAGCAGTCTGAGGGATGTTAAGTTTCTAGGTGTCCTGGAATACAGGAAAATAAGTGCATATTAAAACAGGGTCACTAGGAACAGACAAAAACAATTCAGATAAAATGGGCACAACCCTTCTGACTTGAACCCAGCAGTTGCTGTTGAGCTTCAAACAATTGGAAATACATCCGTTCCTCTTTGTCAGTTCTGCACTTCTCACCTCCAACTGAAAGCTGGAGTTCGGAGTGCTGCCAAAAAAGCTACTTTCTTGTTTGATTACTTTTCTTTCAATCTACTTGGAATAGGAAATGTGGAAAGAGCTCAGTGTCAAACTCAAAGTGACCTTGATTCCTATTTGCAAAACTTGCTCCGAAAATGTCCCCAGTACTAGATACTTTATCTTAGAACCTGTTCGTGCTTTTCATTAGTATTAAGAAGCTTTAGGCATCCTCTGACCCTTCTCAGTGGGAGGTGAAGGTTATGTAACAGTGTGTAACAGAGAGCTGTCATTAAGTTACACCTCTTAATAGAGCCGCGTTTTTTGACATAGCCTGTTCAGGTAAAGCCAGAGTGAGGAAAGCTCTTGAGTGCTCCGAGCTCTGCAGTATTCGTGTACATGTTGATGTAATTTGAAATCTAAAAGTGCATATTGCTGAAAATGTGGTGCAAAATATAATTGCAATGGAAAGGTTTTGCTAATAATTTGTGTGGTTCAAACTTTGTTTGACTTAAGGATTTGAGTTATGTTCAATATTAAGAAATAGGGGAAAAAAAGATAAAAAGAGAAAACAAACAAGAAATATATTGTAAAAAAAGTATTCAGTACTTGGAAGACCTCCAGGGCTGTTATGAACCTGAAAATGTTCAGTGGGTAAAATAACGTACAAATCTTGGTGAGTTTTGTTTGTTTGTTTTGCTTTTTTTTTTTTTTTTTTTTTCCAATTAAAATATACAGAGACTGACATTAACTAAGCATTTGATTGACTGGGGAACTTTGAGAACACAGGTACACAGTGCCCCTCTGAATTACCCTTCTTTTACCTTAAGCATTTTTGAGTTTTCCATAATGATAGGTGGGCGATAGGTATTTAGAAATACCCTCAGATTTTTTAGCTGCAATACCTTCTCAATCCTTGAGCTTTACATGCACTATGCAAAACATCATGTTTGTATTAAAAGCATAATGCAGCTCTCAAAATTATGTAATGTTTCAGCAGCTCTGCTAACTCAATGACTGCCAAGAACTGTGGTGGAATCTAAATATTTGGGTTTTTTTCAGTTTTTGCTTTTTTAATGTATTTGGTTTTCTCCTGAGTTTGGGGACAAGCTAAAGCTACATTACATTGGGAAAAAAAAAAGAAAAACAAAAAGAAAAACAAAACAAAACAAACCAAACACAAAACAACAAACCCAAACAAAAAAAAATCAGAAAAGAAACAAAACAAAAGATAGAGATAGAGACAAAACTTCCCTGCGATAGTAGGGAACCAAAGAGAGAAAGTTTTGCAGTGATCACGTAGGGATAGACAGAAAGTTGCTGCATGTGGATTGGAAGTAAAGGCTGAAGCACTTTCACAGTGGAATGCTTAGACTTTTCACTTTATGAAGATTTTTGTGCTGGAAGAGAGGGTTTTAATCCTTCGCTCATTTCACTCATCCCATTCTTGAAACTCAGCAGTCTATAAGCATGTATTTTCTTCAATTCAGATCACATGATAACACCAATATTCTGCAATGGCAAAATGAACCCAGTTATGATTGATGGCAAAGTACAGCCATTTTGTAAGGAACCACGCCCTCCCACCAATACCTTTTAAAATCACTTTTGAAATTCCACTCTATATTGTATATATTTGCTATTTTCTCCAGCTGTAGCTGGAATATTCTAAATATTCTAAGCAACCTATATGACTACTGTAGTAGTTAAGTCACTAAAATATGGCTGATTAAAAGTTTACCATATGAGTTCAAATGGCATAATTTTAGATAGAAATGTCTTTGCAAAAGGGAGAGGTTTTTTCTGTGATCAGTTTACTGAAGATGATGATAAGGCTGATACTTTTGGGCTTTCATTTTTGGTTTTAGTGGTTTTTTGTTGTTCTTTTTGTTTGTTTTGTTTAAGATATTTTAGGTGCCACAGCTCAAAAGACAAGCAGCAAATAGTTGTGCTTCTGACCACTTCTGTTGCATGCTGGAGTTTGCTTGAAGTTAAGCAGAGCCAGTGATTCCTGATGGGTGTGGACATAGTATTTAATTTCAATGAAATAACTGGTTGTACATTTGGTTTCAAAAGGCCTCCTTTGAAAGTACATGCTTGCTAGTATTTTGTACTTCAATAACTGATGTAGGAGGAATCTTCTGTTCTAGACCTTAGTATACCATAGGCACCTTATTTGTAGCAATTGACTTATTCAGGGAGTTTGGCCTGTACTGCAGGTGGATGATCCATAAGCCCAATCTGATGGCAACAAATCTGCTTACTTCTCAAATAAGGTGAAAATAAAAGGCATTCACAAACAGTTTGTTTTGATCTTGAATGATGAAACACATCTAGATCTAGATATGTAGATTATGACTGGCTTACCTAGATAAAAAAAATCACAATGACATTAAAGTTTATGCTTCTTTTCAGTATGAAGAAAAATATATCAATTTGTATGGGATACTGACAAAAGTTTTTTTACTATAAAGAACTCTTCTGAAAAAACATAATAAGCGTCTTATACCGAAATTTATGGATAGGGCTGGGAATATTACTTAAAAAAATTCAGAGTTGTAGTCAACTGAAGGGTCATATGTGTCATTTGATGAATGTATCTCCCAATTTAATTGTTCCTTAGCTCCAGAGCAGTTAATGTATTTCAACCTACAACAGAATCTGGGACTTCTCAAGGTGCCAGTCACACAAACATCTGAGATTTTGTTTCAGTTCCCACCTAGATAAAACTTAGTGAGCAAATTTCACTAGATAAAGTAGGTAGAAAAAGTTACAATTAAAAATGGACAATGATCTTTTGGCATTATAAAGTTTAAGATTAGTAGCTTTTTCCTTGGGCTTTGTAAAAATTGGGTGATCTGCACTTAAGACAAATATCTGACCACATATAACAGCTAAAGGCTATAGAGCAGAAGTGCCAAATATCTGCATGTACAACTCACTGGTCTTGATTTGGTCCAGTTCATTGGGTCTGGGGACAAATTATTTTTTTTTCAGACAAAATCTCACCCATTTTCCATTGTATACTGCTAGTAGTTGACATAGATTTGCAGAAAGATTGGTGAGTAGAATAAAATAAACATTTAAATGAAATCATGTTAAAGAAGTATCACGACACTGCTGTTCCCAGTACTTGGGTTCCTTCTGAAGACATATTTAGTTACAAACAGGTCCTTATTTTCATGTATTCTGTCACTTTAACAAGTGTTCCTTGCATGTGGCTTGCTGGCAGAAACACCTGATTAATGCATGGACTTTGTGTTAACAGGTTCTTGTTGGAACATTATTATTGAATTTCTTTATAAGAATATTTGGGGAATAAGCTACTGAAAAGATATTAGCAGTTTTCCCTGTAAGCCAATAAAGGACTACAGTGAATATCATGTAAAACAGAAAAATGAAGTAGCATATGATATTTGCTACTAGAGTAGTTCAACTATATTTTTCTCTGAATCATATTCTTTTTTCATGAGAGCAAGTTTATCCCTCTGAAAAATTCATTAATTTCTGTTTTACAAACAAAAGAACTTTATGCTTATTGATATTATTGTTTCAAGGGTCTACATAAGGCACTTTATTAATGGCGTTGAAACAAAATTCAGTCTCAGCTTTTGACAGTAAAGTGGTTAATTCCCATTGAATTCTACATTTAAAGTACTTGTTCACCTTAAATTTAACATAGAGATATTAAAGTTTTTTTTTCTTTAGAACATGAAAATTATGGTTTTACACATGACTTATCTTTACAGCTCAGTGGAAAAACAAAACAGAAGTGAGTGCCAAAACCAAAAGCTACTGGCTCTGAACCTCATCAAATCCTGCCTGATGCTCTCTTCTAAACACAGAGATAATCCTAGGAAGCTGATGATCACTCCTTCCCTGAACTCTATTGAACAGGGCACTTTGTGTCCCAGATGATACTACAGGCAATATTGAAGCATTTGGCATTAAACTTTTGTACAGCAGAGAATGTTTTGCTCTTTAAAAGGACGCTGGCTAGTAGTCCATATGGAAAACTAGCACAGAAGAGATTTGGCAACCTTTTATTACACTGGGGCTCTGTGGAAATGTGCCTCATGAGAGCTGAATTCTGATCCTTTCAGAAACAGATAAGCTACTAAACAAATTGTTATGATGAGTTGATCCCAAATATCTGAAGATGATCTTTCATAAAATTGATTTTAACTGAGATATGCATACTTGATTCTGTTCTGTGTTTGGTATACTTTCTATCTTTAACATGGAAAAATAGATGGTTTGAAGTCTGCGTTACCTGTTTTCTGCAATCTGCCATGTTGCACGCATTGTTAACTTCAAAACCTCACTATACACTATATATTATCTTGTTGACATATTCAGTAAAGAGTTATTTAAAAAAATACAACAATCTTGCTGTATTTATATGAGCAAGTTAATTAAAATAAGGATGTGGGTTTCTGAAAGGGACAAAAAATATCAAACTTTGGTACTTTCATTCATGGAGATATTTTCAGATGGTCTACTGAAACTTCCATCTTCTGTTCCATCCTCTCTTCAGTTTCTAAAAGACGAATATCATCTGTCTCTCGAAGAGTAAAATAATTTTTTACCTCAGTTTCTCAGATTTAATCTTGTCTTCAAAAAGTTATTTCTTTCTAATATGCATATAGAAAAGCAATGTAAAATGAGAACAGACTGTACTCCAGTGTTTGCAATTAATAGGTGCTCTTAAGGAGCTACACGTCTATAACAAATATATATATGTGGAAGCTGTGACTCTTTATATGCCTAGCCATTTGATAAAGGCGTTTGACATTCATCCATGATAATCATTACTCTGTTTTTTAACTATTATTATCTATGGAATCTGTTTCCTTGACATGAAATATCATTTTCCATTTCTCCCTTCAAAATTGTTCTTAAATTTTCAGAGTGCACAACATTCATACATAAGCCTTAATAAATTTTTATATAAAGCAAATCTTATACATAACATATATGGTAATATATACTATATATAAAGAGACGTTTTAGCTACTTAGAAATGGAAATTACCCCTCTTCTACTTCCATATACAAGAACTAATTTTCTGCTTTACCAGAAAGTGAGATACTGAATGTTGCAAGACATGTTATTTCAAAGCTTAGAAATTTAATATTGCTGAGTGTCACAGTTCCTCTACAAATTATTTTAGTCTCTTTCTTAACCCTGAGTATCATATAAAACTACCAAGGGCTGGTGTGCAGTACATCCACATCTAGTCCTGCCTCTTTTCCCCTGTAATATGCCTCCCCTGATTTGATATTTCTACTGAAACACGTTAGACCCTGGTAATTAAACCTACTTGCCTCACCACAGGAGGGTGGACAATAGAGATAATATAAATGGCAAAGGCCTGCCATCAGTTATGTATTTCTGACAATGAGAGCATCATCATTTTCAACTGACAGTATTTTCTGTCAAAAAAAGGAGTTGACAACCACTGACTTCATCAGGTAATCTTTTAATAAATTATTAAAATTTATTAATAATTATTAAATTATTAATAAATTATTCGTTGTAGCAAAGATAAAACTTTAATGCTTCTAAGCTCAGTTATCTGGAGTTGTTCATACACGTTCAACTGTGCATAAATTTCTTGTGTATAGATTTAGCTACAAAGATCTCTCAAAGAAAGCACACATAGGAGTTTTTTTTTTCCTTATTGTTTCAGTCAAAATTTTTAATATACCACTTTAAAAGGACTTCCTCCATAGAAGAAAAGTTACAGTACCACATGGAGAAACTGCATTCCACCATTAAAGTATGTAACAAATATTTTAATTCTCCTTAAAATTCCACTGTCAACAAAGGCTGAAACTAAAAATTATGAAAATACTTCCATTATACAGAGAGAGACTTGGTGAATTTTTTAGCAATAATTTTCATTCCTAAAACAAATCACATTTTTATGGCGAAATCCTGACCTCAGAGACTATAAATCTCAATAATACATAACAGAAGGATTCTTAAAAACAGTATGCTATGCAATATGACACGTTATATAGCATGTCACAGTGTGTATCCCCAAATGAAATACATCAACTGAATAAGGCAGTAGGCCTGTGTCTCTCTTATGAAAAGCTGGGAAAGCTCTAAAAAAGACTACAGAAAATGAGTGGGGGAAATAAGTATGTACTGAGCAACACTGGCCCATATAAAGCCATGGAAGATAAGGACATTTAAAGCCACAAATGGACCAGTGAGCAAGAACATTCTTTTTTTTTCTTTCATATAAACACATACTTTTTTGCTTATAACCTCGTATTATGGCTAAATTGTGACTGAAAAATGCATGTATGAGTATTGAGAAAGACAGAAGAAAGGAAGAGAGAGTGTTGGTTTGACTAGAAAGTCAAACAATTTAAATGACCGTTTTATAATCCTGACCTCATATATTTTCACAAACTGCTTTGGGCATTCACAGGTCAGGAACCAAAACATAATTCATTGCTCTCTGATTTACAATGCAAATGTTAGGAATTTCGACCCATTTAGGAAATGTGTTAAGAAAATTTGAGAATTGATGTGAAATCGAGTCCTGCAGTATATGCTGACGTGAGCAATGACATTTATTCAAGCAGGGCATTAACATGTGTTTGTAAGGGAGGACTGCAGAAGCAAGGCATGCACATCATTTCATTTTCAAGAGAACACTACACCTGACAAAAAACCTGTATGAGTTATCAAGAACAGATGACTTAGAAAAATAAACAAGTAGAAACCTGGGTAAGGGGAGATATCCCCTATTATTATAGTTACTTTAATAGTATACAGTTAAATACTTTGGGCAGTTAAAAAAAGGGTTCATAAAAGTATTTAAGCTTTTCATATTTCCTGTCCCTATGAGCATATATTCCATTAGACAGCTTTTCACATACATCTTCTTTGGAGGTTCATTTTGAAGCCAGTGTTTTCTTGGTTTTTTTTTTTTTTTTTTTTTTTTTTTTTTGTTTTGTTTTGTTTTGTTTTGTTTTGTTTTTTGTTTTGTTTTGTTTTGTTTTGTTTTGTTTTTTTGTTTTTTTGTTTTTTTAATTGGTCATGATGTTTATTTGAAGTCTTTGCATGCACTGATTTATTTTATTAGCTATGAAGAGTTTGAGCAATAGACTATGTGCAATACTTGCTTTAATGAGAAGCAAGTAGCAACTATATGTCTAGAGCTTTCTGATTTGGTTTTGGCTTTCCTTTTTGTAATTTAACTTTACAAAAACGGAGCAAATTTGAAGTAGAGCAGAGTTTTAACTATTCTCTGCTGTAATTCCAGCAGTGATAAGACTGTGTATTCTTTCTAACAGAAGACAAAATTTAAGAATACTGAGTTAAGAAAAAATATCTTAAACAATTTTGATAACAATTTTCAGTTGAATTAATTATTTTTCAACATTTAGTTACAATAGTCCTGCTGCGAATTTGAGCTAGAAACACTGAGTGAACTCAGGTTTGTAGTTATAGGAACTCTGGGTTCATAGGTTCAGTTTTACAGATTATTATTAGCCGCTGCACAAAGAGAAGGGAACAAAGGTTTCTTCTTCCTTACTCAAGTATTGGATTCTTTTGTGAAGTTTGTGATCAAGGAGGAAATACAGCTACTTCACGGAGATCTCCCTCAAGAAGCAAGGTGGCTAGAACAGAAGGAAGGTGCATGCAGTCAAGATATTTCTCTTTGACGACTACAGAAGTTGTCAGAAGTAGATCTGAATCATATTATGAGGGATGCAGCAAGTTACAGGTGTTCTGCATCATTATATAGGACATTTGGTTTGTCCAGGACCCTGCGAAGGTGCCTTCACTGAGGTTGGTGCTCTTGGAGGGCTTGTGTCAAAAGGCAAAACCCATGCCCATAAAAGCAAGGAAGGATCTGGGTTTTACTTTGTTTTGTGGGTCTCTAATTGCTCTTTCCTGTAAGTTCTGGAGTGCCAGCCACACCACAATGTTCAAGATGGAGTGTGCAACAAGGAAGGTTTGAAAGGTCACATTTCTGATGACTCTCCTTTTATCAATGCAAATATTAGTAAGGTCCTTGCAGGCAAGATTCCAATCCACAGCAGATGTGATCATTGTGTTAGCCATCAGATCAGACACTACTTTCAGTTTAGATGTCTATTACTTTTCTCCCCTTTTTCTTGTCAAATTAGTTTTTTCTTAATGGCTGAAACTAAGCAGTTTGCACAATTGCTTTTTTGTCACAACACAAGGAAAAGATTTTGAAAAACCATTATACCTGGAAACTGTGATGATTACCCAGCAAAGCTAAGTTACAGAAATGCTGCCAATACAGTGAAACATTTGTCAGGAAATAATGACCTTCTGCTGTGATATCAATTCAGTTTATATCCAGACTATGAAAAATACAGAGGCACCAATCTCACAATTTCTGTTGCTTTTGCCTAATTTCTTCTATGTCACATCAACCTTCTCTAGCATGATTGGCTTAGAGGACAGATTGCTGCTTGATGCCTCATATGGTTATCTGATTTATTAGTGTTTACATTTAAGATTAAAACAAGAAAAAACAAAGCTCTTTTCTGATTGCCTACATCTTTGAACTGCTTTAGTAGTAATTTACTCTGTACCTGTCCACTGCACTGTTGGTTTCTCACCATTTTACACATACATAAACATATGCACAATCATACTGTATTTACACGTTTTCTTTATGTATATTCAGATAAATATACAAATATATTAATACTTTAGCTTGTTCAAGAGAGTAATGTCAGTATTAGTAAGAGCATGTTTTCAATAATTTATGTGCTTTGACAGCCTATGCACTAAAGCTTGAAAATTACAGAGAAGATTATCACAGCTCCTGGACGCAAGATAGTGTGCACCTTTTGGAATACACTTCAGAATGCAAAAATCACATCTGAGGCATCAGTTTATATGGCAGGACTGTTCTGTGTGGTCACTAAATAAAGTGTAGACAGAGGATAATGTGAGAGAAGGCAGTGTGAAACTGAAACCCAGTATGAACAAGAAGGGAAAAATTCAGATATTTCTATATCATTAGCATAATTGTCGAATTTTTATTTAACTGCTTCTCTGTGGTCTATATTTCTTTCCCTGTATTTGATAGTATTTCCTTGTCATAGGAGCTGTCTTTTAACTCACTCTTCACCTTCTGCTTCATGAAGAAACGGATTTTTTTATACAGGAATTTTGTGGAATGCTCCAAATGAGCACTTCTGATATACACAAGCAAATGCATTTGTGTGTAGGAGCCCAAATAGATATTGTTCATTGCCACTCATCCTCCTCAAGTCACTAATCTAAATGTTTGAAAAAGATCCTTCTGAGATGAGCCACACAGCCAGTGTGCTGTTACAGGAAAACTTAGAAATTTGGTGGGTAATATTCTTTCAGTGTTTTACTTTGGAATAATAGTAAATGAACTGATATAAGTAGTGAAATTCGTTCTAGTTTATGAAGAAGTTCTGCTAACAGACTACTCTGAACATCAAAGCTGTTTTAGTATTTGGAGCAGGGTTGGAGACAGAGAGATAGATTTGAAAGACAGAAATCCTGCCAATAAAAATGTCTTTTAAATAAATATGGGTCAAAATAGAAGAGTTCTGTTCAGACCTAGGGTATCAAACAATTTTGGTAAGTATAAAGATGCCAAACTTTCTTCTATTTTTTCTCTATTTGTGGGATTCAATTAGGATTGCTGCTTATTTTAAGTGACTAAATTAGTACACCATTTGAAAATCTTTGCCTGGGTTGAGAAAAATACTTTGTTTCATACATTTTCCATTAAAATTTTGAATTTTCTTTTTCCATTTTCTTCCCCAAAGAAACTAGTGTCTTCTATTCACTGCTACGTTGCAGTGAATTTGGAAAGCTGCATGCTTGTCAGTTAAAACAAAATATCACACTAGACATTTGTCCACCTTGCTATAGAAGATAAATTGTTTGGAGAAACATTTCTTCAAGCCCTAATAATCCAGCAAACAGCTGGATCAGGAGAAAAAATTTAACAGTGTTTGAAAGACTGATGTTAATTTGAAATATTAAAGAAATTCACTGTCAGATGAATGATTTATTTACATTAATTCTAAAAGATGACATGTAGTCATTTGAATTTAGATTTAGACAGCTGATGAAGGATAAATGAAATAACCATAGCAAATAACAAAGTTATGAGTAAAACACTAACAGCATTAGTTTAGTGCGGAGTATGGTATGCATGAAACAACACAAATTTCCTCAAGTTAGAATTTACTGCTTGCTATAAAATGCAGTTGTATTTTCTAATGAATACTATGACCTTCAAAACCTTTTTGATCAGGTATTTCTCATAACTATTAAAAAATTTTGTTTCAGAAGCCGTCCTTCAGAAAGATTTTTTTTTAGCCATGCTAAATACCCTGGTGTTTTAGCTGCTTCCAGCCCTGACAGGCCTTTGGTAATGCTCTGTTGGATTTGCTTGCAGGTTTTTTCCTTTTGTTTTTCCTGCTTGACTACCCTGGCTGGAGCCAATCATGTGAAGTATATGCCACTTTTGCATGTGCGTTTTTTTCTCAGGGCAACTGGACAAGAGGGAAGAAGCAAATTAGGACAGATCCTTTCAGTCCTGTGATGGTGACCCACAAGGAGTTTGCCAGGCAGTGTCCCCTGCACAGCTGTCACAGAGCCCTCAGCAGGTGTGATGGACAGTCATCCTGCCTGTCACCTCTCCTCAGCATCACACTACCTGCCATGTGTTACTGCAGCATTCAATCTAACACAGGTGCATCAGCAAATGGATCCCTGCTGAGTGACCTCTTGTGTGTTCATGAGCCTGTTGAACAACAGGAATGGCACAGAGGGGACTGGAGTCTGCTCTGTGAGCATTAAATCCACATTTTCCAGTTTCTTTTCACCAGCTACATGCACTACATTCCTGAAAAAGTGTTAGAACCATCAATTAAACTGACAAAAGCAGAAGCTTTTGTAACTTATGGCAAATTCAAAGTTTATGCTAAAGGTTCTAGTTTTGCATATTATATAAGAATTTATATTAATATTTTTAATAGGGTATCCACAGCCTTAAAGAGTTCTTGGATGCATCTCTTTATAAAAAAGATTAACAAAATGTAAATTGCATGGCAATTTGAAAGGACTGGAATAATCTGGATCCTGTTACAGTCTTCTTCAAAGGGAATTATTCTAGGAGTTTCACATTTTGGAATGAATCCTGAAGTATATCTTTTTAGCCAAAAACCTTATAAAACCACTGTCAGATTAGAATAATTTATGTAGAAGGCCATCTAGGTCAGGTATGATTTCTTCTGTAGATCCACATATAAATTTCTAACCTTCAGTGTCATCTAGTGCATTGAAAAGACAAATTCTGACACCAAAATGCTAATGATCCTGAGCCTGCATACTTGTTGATTCTTGCTTATAATGGGAAAAATGATCATCCTTTACTTACCTGGAGATAAGCACTGGGTAAAAGCTAGGTATTTTTCTTATTTCCCAATATGTAGCTCTGTTGAAAAACAGTAAATTTACCTAGAACCATTTTAGTAGAACATAAAAAACTGCTTTACCATTTTGAGTTTTCCTTAATATATGGACTCCACAGGAACCCAATAACAATATACAAAATATAATGGAATTATCACCATATCCACACTTCTGCTTAAGAACATGATTGGTAAAAAAAGTAAACAATGATTTAGGACTTCATTATTAGTATAATTGAAAAGTTTAATCAGAAAGCCAGCCAACATCTAATTATAACAAAAATTAAGAAAGAGCATAAAGAAAGGATACCACCATTACTAAAAAAGCCCCAAACCAAACCAAAGTAAAAAAAGTCAAAACCACCCTCAATAACAATACAGTCAGAAGTGTATCACACATTTCCTAGCTGCAGTTGTTTAGTTGAACCTTTCACTCTCCTTTGGGATGCTTCCACCTGTTATGGTACCATGTAGAAATCACCAGCACCCAAACTATTTCACGGGGAAGACTATGAAGAAATTTTTGTTTTCTTCTTCACTTTATGATCTGCTGGGGTAATATTTGTTTCATTTTTAATGGTCTTTCACACATGGTTTCTTCTTCATTGCTGTGCAAGTCACAGTACGTTCAAATTTACTACATATGATGCACTTGTCGTACCCCAAACCCCAGTTTTGTTCAGGTCTGCATTTCTTTAACTGTTGGTAAGTTGCTCATAGCCATGGGACCTCTGGTGTGACCAGGCTGTGACTCAGCTCTTATCCCACACCACTATTTCTCTATACTGCTTGCTTTGCTTCCTCTTCTCAAGGACTCTGCCAACACACCAGCCCTGTAATTCTCTGCATTGTTTCATTACATTAGGCTCATAAATATCCCATTTTATATAGAAAACTATTTTTTAAAACTATATATGAAACTGGTTATACCATAGGAAGACAAGCCATGTTAAAACAAACACACGATTATCCAGTTATGAAAGAAAAATACTGTTACAGCTTAACTAGGTCAAAGCAAAGTTCCAGGCAGATCAAGAAAAAGTCATACAAAGTAAGCTTGACAAGCCATAGTCCTGAGGCCTCATAAACTCAGTACAAATCCTGTGGCCCGTTTCTAGCAATGAAAATACTGTAATACTGAGCTACAGGCTAGGACACATAGTGCACATGTTAAAAATCCCACTGTACATCCTCTGTACCCTAGTTTAGAGACTAATATCTGCACAATTGTAAGAAAATCTACTAAAGATTAGAAATCATTATCTTAGCTGTAGGAGTACCTACAAAGTTGCTTAAAGAGTTTGAAAAACAAATGTGTGGCTAAAAATGTTGCCTTTTTCTTTTCTATTACTACTGCTCTACAATTTAAGCTTTATGGTTTAGTCTAAACAAAGCCTCCTGAAGGAGAATATATTGTGGGAACCCATGACAAAGTAAGTAATACTTTCTGCAGTGATTCTGCAACCTTAACTTAGATAGCAAAAATCTGTTTCTGAGAAGTCTTTACAAGCTGTCAATTCCACTTTAGAAGACACTATCCTTCTCAGTGTGGTGGTCGGCTTCTCTAATGAGATTATATTTCTCATAAAACTTTCCTAAAGTCTTATTCTCATGCTCTGCTTTTTTTTCTTTTCTGGGCAGATTCGGAATCTTTAACCTTACCAACATTTAAAGTGATTTAGTATCATATTGAGATATTGCTCTCTAAGTTAAAAATGTAGGGAATTGTTGTTAATCTGAGGAGGATGTATATGCCAGATCACTCAATACTTCTCTAAGAAGCATACATTTATGTGGTTGTATGTTACGTGCTGCTTGCACGCTTACCTAAAGAGATAAGGATCAGAAATCTGGCTTAAAGTTAAATACATTACTAGATAGATATTAAAGAAATATCATATTCAAATGAGATGTTTTAGTCTATTCTAGAGGGCATCTTTCATACTTTTATTACTTAAATAGAATTCTTACTAGGCTTCCCAAAATGACCTGATTTCTTGTTTTCTTGTTTTTTGAAAGGCAGTCTTTCTGTTACCTCTTTCTTGTTTAGTGAACATCTAATTATATCTTGTCTGTCTTACAGAATAATGTGTCTACTTGATGCATTTGTAATAGGATGATAAGCTTTGTTTTAATTTAATTAAAGATTATCAGATGGTTAAATCAACTTGCCTTTACAAAAATAAAATCTTCCTCTCTGAAAGGATGAAAACCCAGTCTCAAAAGGAAACATTATGATTTCATTATTGCTATGCATTCTCAGACTTTCTGCTGTTAAATAAAACATCACTTATTAGATAGTGCTGAAATGAATAAACCTCTATAATAACTGTTTTGTTAGAGCTAATATAACTGAAGACATATCTGTACTTCAACTGTAAATATCCATATATTGAATTTTGAAAAGAAAATGCTAGAGAGAAAAAAAGCCAATATAAATCTATTGAAAAACCTACTGGTGTTGCTTACATTCCTCAAATGATCAAATGAAAAAAATTGAAGTTGTTTTCAAAACAGGCTTTTAATATGGCAAAAACAGACTCCTGAATATGCATCTTTACCTCTGATCGTTGCTCAGCTGGATGTCCTATGTATGCCTTTTCTCTTTTATTCTTGAATGTCACTTCTTTTTCCACCCCAGATATGATACAAAAATAGTTAGGCACAAATCTGTTTTTAGCTAGTGGAAGAATGTATTCCAGTCACACTTCTGTGCCCTCCTCATCCATCCAAATAAGTCTGTAAACAGCATTAGATTACTTCATCAATTTATCTGGCAAAGATTTTTTTACGGTTTATTTTCTAAATGTTTGCTTAATCTTAAGTATTCCTTAACCATTTTTTGAGTCTAAATGTTAGGTATTTTAGCTGTTTTGCTTTTCCTAATGAAATAGTTTTTTTATTAACAAACTTCCCCTCTTGATACTTCCATAATTTCCCTTATGCTTAGTGTTTACACTGTTTATAGGTAGAAGATATAATATTGCAAGTACAGAGGAGTATTAGAAATCTGTATCTGTATTTCTTCTTACTCCTGTTTCTTCCTTTTACCCTTTGTTTTGTCATTACTTTTAATAGATTCTAATTGTGTAGAATCTAAGTGAGCATATTACAGAATTCTCTTCCAAAATGTATCACAACTTGCTGAAAAGCACAAGATCCCAGACAGCATTCTCCCTCCCAGTACTATCCTTGCATGAACAAGTGATGAAACCAACATGCTATGAATTTATTTACTGTGTCCCATATTCTTCCCCCACTCTTCTCTCCCCTCTTTTTTCATGTCCACTTCCAATTTGTCCCTACATTTAGTTCAGAGCCACCACTACTGTAATATCTCTGTTGTGCTAAACAGCTCTTCTAGCTCTTTCCATGTTATTTATCACCATTTAAATATGAGTCTAGCTGGTTAGTAGGCAAAAGCTGCCATCAGTGACTGAGAGAAAATAGTGATGAAGTGACGTAGTGATAATCCAGTGCACGGCCATGGACTGACCAACTGGTTGAGTTCATTCCTTGAGAATGGACAGAGTCTTTGTAATCTACCTCGCCATCAATTTTCACACATTTTAAAGCAATCTGGCTGTTTGCAATACCTCTTATTTTATTACTTCCTTAAAAACAACCAAAAACATTAAAACCAGGCAAACAGAACAAAACAAACAGGTGTGACTGGCAATCTGACAGAGACACAGGACATAAAATGTTTGTGTTCTACATAAAGCAATCAAAAATCTTTAAGTGGTGCTGCAAGAAAATCATCTAAGGAATTACAATAGACCAGCTGAGTAGGGAATAACAGCGTATTGCTATGATAAAAGAGCAAGAAAATCAAACAAATTGCATTTAGAGTTGTGTTTACAGCAGTGCCACATATTTGAAAAATCAGGGTGATTGCGTAAGCCTCACTCAGGGACAGAGTCTGAAAATTTGAAAACCAGAAAGGATAAGAAGACTAAGAGGAGAATAAGAGGATGTAATTCACCCAGTGCATCACTTTGTTCTTCTGTTAAACATTAACAAATGGATGGCATTTGTGAAAGCCTCTTTGCATTTAAAAAGATGTCTTTGCAAAGAAATTTTATAGCCTATAATTTGGCATATGTTAAGTTAAACAGATGTGTCCTAAACGGTAAGATTTAAACGTAGATTTTAATTAACCTGTGTGTTGAGGGGCCTCTCAGGAGAGGTTTGATTTGAGGCTTTTCTCTAAACCTGTTTATTATATATTGTGTAATAAAGCACTGAATGCAAGCCCATTTTCTGCACTTCAGAATATGGTTACTTTTGTGTTTTCTAATTCAGTTAAACTTCAAACTAATAACAGCACTTCTAAAGAGACATAAACAACTATGTTAAATTCTTAGAATTTCTTAGGAACTAAATTGCAGTTTATATTTGCTGTAGCACATTAGGTGGCTTGGAGCACCTTGATCTGGGATGATATGAACTGATTTATTGAACCATTACCAAGTCTATAAAATTTAAAATGAAGCAAGACAACAAATATCATAATTTAATATTAAAATTAAAAATAAATATACCTTTTTATTTTTTTTCCTGTGGAATATTTGGTAATCAGACAGATTTTCAATTTTTTTTCACAATTTTAAATTTGAAAAAAAAATGTTAATTATGTACTTTTGCTTGGTTCTAATTTTAAAAGATGGCAAAACACCAATATAGTCAGTTATGCCACTGGTGATAAAATAATTAAAAATGTGAATAATTTTCAGAAGAGAACATAATACTGATTGCCTTTTAAATCAGAACTCATTCCACTGAAGGAAAGCCTAGAAATGTGGAGAAAAAGTTTTCTGGTCTCAAAGGACATATGTGAATTTTAGCACTTTGATGCATCTTAAATGAAATGGAATGCTGAAACTTTTAATTTACATCAATCTACAGAAATATCTAAGAAATATTTAAAAAACAATCAATCCCACAACAACATCTTTTGATTCTGACCTTACTTCAGTGTCCTACTTTCACGGCTTTATTTGTTCCTACAGTTAAGTAAGGTGAATATTGTATTTATTTTGACTAAAATTATCTTTGCAATAAAGTTCTAAAAAGACAATTAGTAGCAAGAGTAGGTTCCTATGTCATGCCTCCAATATTCACATTCCTCAGCGTGGTTTCACAGTTCAAAGAATTTCTAAGTCATTGATTTTCACCTTTCATATTTTTTCCCAGTTCACTGTGCCTTTTGTCTGGGGAACTAGAAAGGCATTTGGTCTGGTTGCCCAAGTGATTAACTCTAAATGCATCAGATGTTTTTCTAACAAACAGGTCCTTGTTTTTCAAAGACTCCATCCAGATCTACCTATTCTTTGTAGCTGCTTCTGTAAATGGCTGCTACCAAGATAATCATGGCATCTCTCTAGTTGTATTCTGTAACATAAATTCATCACTGGACAGACAAGGAGAGGATATCTCAATCTCCCAAATTGACTATGGTGAATGCAGATTTGAACATTTTGGGCAGAGTCTAAAAATATAAAATTATCAAACCAAGTGAAAGTTCCATTGATATAGGTGAATCAGTTCAAAGTTACCAGCAGATTATTTGTATTGAAAAAAGAAAATTGATGTAAAGTTGCCATTCTGCTCAGTCATTGCCAAGTCATATGGCAAATGCATTCTATGTCTCAAGGACTACTTAATTTTCCCTTGGTCCTTATTTATAATGTTTAAAATCACTGACTTCATATTACTGGCTGCAACTTTTTCTGATAGTCTGCATCATAGCCTGCAATTTTATTAGAAACTTTTTTTTCTATTGATTATGCAAAATATGCCCCTGTTGAAAGAGGCACCTCCCAAAGCAGAATTATGTTCTTGGAAGAGCTCCCTTTCATTGTTGGTGAGTATCTGACAGAAGAGGGCTTAGGGCCCTCCTTCCTACAAACCATGTTTATAGCCTCTTTACATCTCTAATAGACTTTCAAATTATTATTGTGCATTTCTTGTGGTACAGCCTGACTGTGTCACTTCCTGTCATTGTAAGTAGATTCATTAACCTCTTCATTTCCTCAAAGGCTTCCCTCCCAAGAAGTTTGCATCTTAAAGTAGTTTTCAAGGATTAAGGGTAGCACCAAGACCTCCACTTTAAAAGAATTCTTGAAATAATTCTGGCTTTACCACATTTTCCAGGCCCTTTGGCCTTTGGTCATATATTATTATGTAATGCATATGTAATATGCATTTGAAATCACCACATAACATCCTGAATATATAAAGTTCCCCACTTAATCTAGTGCTGCTTTTGTGAAGCAGCACTAGATTAAGAGAGGAACTTTATCTCTCTGTGTTGGTGTATAAACTCATGAACCACAGAGATTCCCTAAGCACCTTGGAGTAGCCAGGACCAAATGAGGTAATACTATGCTGTCATTGTAATCATTTGGTTGCATATATTTCAATTTAGCTTTATGCACTTTTAGGGAAAACGTCTATTAAATAATTTATTTCTGGATAAAATAGGAGAGAAGTGTCATCATTTTATAATTCCTTAGTAGGTCATATTTTTTTTTTCCATTGCTATCTGAAAGGACAAAGAACTTGCTTTAAGATGTAGAATAGCAAAATTTCTTGCCAGGTTTAGAGACAGAGTATTTTTCTCCATCTAGCTTGATCCACAAGGGAACTCATAATGATGATGGAGACCATCAAAATGCCCGCTGGACCATCTGAGAGAGTAGCTTAGTGGGACTTTCCTGGAAGCAAATATTCTTTTCAGATTTTGAGTCTGGTTAAGAAACTGCAGCAGTGGTTGCTTCACCATGCCTGCTAGCATGAAATAGAATAACTTTTTTAATGAGTATCATAATGTGATAGCTGTAATAGCATAGTGTGTCTAAGAATCTACAGGTCTGGCTCTGACAAAGCCCCTCAGCTTTGTAGGACCTCTCTGTATTGCTCTCTGCTCATTTTCCATGAGCCATTTCTATTTTATGCCTGCAATGGCACATTAAGACAAGGCCTAGCTAGACTTTCTTTTCTGAAAGCAAATGCCTATAATCTTCCTGTGGTGTGTGCTGGTGAATCACGTCCCTCCTCAAAGCTGCGCTGTGGTCTTTGATCTCCATAACATAACTACTCTGACCTTCCAGTATTTGTGTCAGTGAGTGGATTGTAGTCCCTAGCTATTTTTGGCTAGCTGGCATTAGCAGCTCTATCTGTGCTGTCACCCACAACTTCTCTGGTTTTAGCCATTCAACATTTATCATGGAAGAGAGGTCATAATTTCAGCCAGTGTGCTTGCAAATAAGTAGTAACTCCCACTAGTGAGAGTTCCCCCACACTTCTTACTCAAAGATCATTCTTTGCCTTTCACCAGCCAATTCCTCCAATCATATTGTCTTAATCCCCATTCCTCATGATGTATTCCTGAACTGTAAAAGCTTTTGTCTGTTCTAGCATTTTATTCTCCCTCACAGTCCTATATTCTATGTCTATGTTCTCAACAGACATATTATGTCGTGCTTAGCTGTCATCAAAAGCAACCAGTTTATTCTTCCTGTGCAGCTACAGCCCTAGCTGGGACCATTCTCTTGGCTAAAGCATTCCTTAGTCACACAGACGATTTTTTATTTTGCAAATTCCCCGTTCTATCTTATCCTGCAAAAACCTGCAAAAAGCGTGAACCTTCCTCTTTTTTCTCTTGCCTGTTCAGTAAAGTGAGCATCTCTCCTTGACAGTACCTTCAAAACTCTTATTCATGCTCATTTCAGAGACTAAGATTCAAGTGATTGGGCAGTAGGAACAGAAAATACCTTGGCTGCAGCACTTTTGAACAACTCCTTTGGGACCATCAGGTTTCAGTTGTCTTGTTCCCTATAGTGACACAGTGTTACTACTGAGAAATACTTCTTTCTTTCTTAATCTCCTGATACAACCTCTTATCCATGCAGCTTAAAGAATAGATTTCTTACCTTTTGAATTTCTTGCATCAATATTTAGGAAAGCCATGAACTTGATAAAAATTCAATTTCAAGGATCACAACATCTGTTGATTTAAAATAGCTTTTTGCAAATCTGTGTATTTTAATGCCCACAATCTGAACTAGATTATGGTAAAATGCGAAAAACAAAACAAAACAAAACAAAAACCAACAAACCCTATTTATGCCTATAAATATACAACAGTATTATGGACCCTTGTAAAGGATGGGTAACAAATGAACACTATTAAATTATGCTAACAATAGCTATTCTATTGCTAGCATTCAGCTGAAGACTGTCTCATTCAAGACAGGTCTCTATTTTAGAGCATGATTACCTTTTGAGGCCTTCTTCCTGGACAATATTATGTTCTTTCTAACATTGAACATAGCTGGTTTGTTTTGGTTTTGTTAGTGTAAATCTTCTCCTAGGAACTTCTCAAGCCCATAATATTTTGGGATTCCACAAGTCTTTCCTTCCAAATTACTTTTCTTTCCCCAAAGCTTGTTCACCTGTAAGTATACAGAGAATTTTTTTGATATTTTTCCCATTAAATAACAGTGATGCTCAGTTTTTTTTTAGATCCTTTGGAAATGAAAAGCCAGCTGTTCTATAATTGCTTATTTACATATCTTGAATTCTTTTAGTAGTAAAGTAAAGCTCTCTTCGCCATTTGCTTACTAAATGTGTACATTCCAATGTAAAACATCTCCACATAAAAAGCCTTAAATCTGAAACCAACCTGCAATTTGAAAAACACACCTAATTCCAGCTTACAGTTGGAAAAAATGCTTGTCATTCATTACCAGCTCCTGACTGAGACCAGACATGATATTAATCAACACTTTGCAAGAATGTTGGCTTGGGATAGAGGTATTTCAAGCTAACCTTTGAAGAATACCGTAGCAACTCTCAACAAACACAGGACCTGTGTTTTTTGGTGAGAAAACAGAGACATTTTGTTGGAAATATAAGATTTGAAGTCACAACTAAACTATTGAGGTTATTGTAATATTTGTTAATTGTAATTATTGAGGTTAATTGCTTAGATTAAAATTCCTGAAACAGGACTTGAAATGTGTGAATATACTTATTGAATCATAGAAAATTTATCTGGGAAGTAAATTCTAAGCTGTGTAATCCTTCCCTCCCTTCTATCTGATGACATTCCAGATAGGTAACTATCCAGTGCTTTATATTTAGTGAAAAAATATCATGTTCCAGGGAATTACATTTGGAGTTTAGTTACCTTGTCTAGCCGTTGTTGAAAGTTAAATACATTCTTACTTATCCTACAAGCCCTGGACATGGACAATGAAATAACATTTTGTAGTTGTTTCTACATGATCTGTTCGATTGTAAGAGCTACTAGTTTTTCTAACCTCTGTCATGTCTTGACTAAGCAAGGTCAGATTTTTTTCAATCGTTACTGTTTTTCCCTCTAAGATCTTTTCTTTCCTGATGAATCTGTCCAAGCAGCTTGTGTGATTTTTTTTTCTTTGGAGTGCATTACAACAAAGCTACATATAATATTGAGATGCAGCCAGTACTAAGGAAATCAGAGTTATGTTGCTCCTACACTGTTGCTCAAGTTTAGCATTATCTTTTTCACAACAGAGCAATGAAAAATTGATTCCTGTTCAGCTTGTGATAGCATTCTCTCCTCATGTTTTATCCATATATTAAGTGGTCTTTGAAAAACTTCTGGTGACTCTGTGAGACATAAAATTTTATTTATTTATACTGACCTTCCCATGTACATTGTATTCTCTATTAATTCTATTTATTTTTATACTTTGTTTTCCAGCATGAAAGTCAGACATGGTGGTCTTTAGCTGTGTATGTCCCTAGAGGTGCTTTTTAAATTATTTGCATTTATTTCTGTGAAATGTCTTTCAAAATTATTAAATTTTCTACTACATTTCAAAAATTTAATTTCTGAGTCTCTGTAGGACTCAAAAGTTAATATTGCATGGCTTGGCTATTTATTATGGTAATTTTATCTGTTTATTTTAAAAACTCTGTTTGATGCTCAGGTCAAAAAAGTTCTGTGATATTTAAGAAGTTTCTGAGCTCACATGTTCTTAATCTTCTAAACTGTATTCTCGTCAATGTGCCCTGAATATGAATATGGACATATCCCATTCTGCCACTTCACTCCTCTTTGTGCTTTGTAAGTTCACAGAATCATAGAATGGTTTGGGTTGGAGGGGGCCTTAAAGACGATCCAGTTCCAACTCCCCTGCTGTGGGCAGGGACACATTTCACCAGACCAGATTGCTCAGAGCCCCATCCAGCCTGGCCTTGAACACCGCCAGGGGTGGGGCATCCAGCACTTTTCTCGACAGCTTGTTCCAGTGCCTCACCACCCTCACAGTAAAAAATATTTTCCTAAAATCTAATCTAGACCTACTCTCCTCGAATTTGAACCAATTCCCCTTGTCCTATCAATACATTCTCTTGCAAATAGTCTTACCCCATCTTTCCTGCAAGTTTTCTTCAAGTACTGGAAGGCCACAGTTAGGTCACCCTGAAGCCTTCTCTTTTCCAGGCTGAACAATCCCAATTCCCTCAGCCTTTCCTTACATGAGAAGTATCCATCCCTCTGATCAAGCTGATGGCCCTTCTCTGGACTTGCTCCAACAGGTCAATATCCTTCCTGTGTTGAGGATGCAGTATTTGAGGTGGAGTCCCATGAGGGCAGAAAAACCTTCCTTGCCCTACTGGCCATGTTGCCTTGGCTGCAGCCCAGGGCACAATTAGCTTTCTGGGCTGCAAGCACACATTTCTGGATCAAATCCAGCTTCTCATCCACCAGTACACCCAAATCCTTCTTTACAGGGCTGGTGGTAGTCTCATCATGCCCCATCTTGTGTTGATACCACATTTGCCCCAATCCAGGTGCAGCACCTTGCACTTGATCTGGTTAAACCACGTGAGATTCCTAGGCATCCACTTCTTAAGCCTGTCTACGTCCTTCTGAATGGCATCCTGTCCTTCAGCTGTTGATGACTCTGAGCATAGAACTTGTTTTGTGTCTCACATAGAATGGTTCCATTGTATGTCCCTAATTTATTCATGAAAATTCCATGTGAGACAAGAGCTTCTCAGAAAACAAACTATACTTCTTCATATCATAAAAACGAAACTGCCTTGTTACTATTTGTCCTTGATGGTCAAAGGTGGCCAATATTCATCATCAGGTTTTCCTCAAGTGCTTATAAATCTGATTTGCTTGATGAGCAATTCAAATTGAAATTAAACTGATTGTTCTACTACCCTCAAATTCTTCTTTTCCAATTTGTAGTTTCAAGATAAGTGGATAGAATCCATGTGTGAATGACTGTGAGATTAGCTGAGTTGGTTAGAGCATGGTGCTAAAAACACCAAGGCTGTGAGTTTAATCCCTATATGGGCTATTTACTTAAGAGTTCAATTTACGATCCTTGTGGGTCCCTTCCACCTTCCAGTCTTATTTTAATATGACTTACAGCTCCTAGAGCATGCCTGTGATGACAAGAGGAATTTTCATTAATTTTTTTCTACATTAGTGCCCTTTCATAGATATAGTCATGGCTTTAAAATGACTGTAAATATCTCAGACTAGTTTGAGGTCTTATCTGAATATTGAGAACTTAACCTGAACACTGCCTCTTAAGATCTCAGGGAACTGGAACTTCATAGAATCAGCTAATGTTTAC
The DNA here is from genome assembly GCA_017589585.1 of Phylloscopus whistleri. Lineage (NCBI taxonomy): Eukaryota > Metazoa > Chordata > Aves > Passeriformes > Phylloscopidae > Phylloscopus > Phylloscopus whistleri. The sequence goes on along the minus strand of JADMLD010001397.1, from coordinate 1,798,265 downwards.
AACTACACCTTTAGTAAAACTTCATAGCCCTTTTCTCTGAGCTGCCTGCAAGGAATGTGTACCAGAATGGCAGTACTATCTCTGGAGACAAAGACCAGATGGGATGTGAGAACCCTGTGCACCTTCAGCTGTCTCTTTTTAAATCTTCTAATGAGTTAATGGAATATAGCTTCTTTAGAGCTCTCACTAGAAATAGGCATGGAAAATGACATTCTGTTTTTCACTCACTGTATTGTGGAAGTAGATAAAATGAAAATTTTCAAGATTCTGAGAATTTTTTTTCCTGCAGAGCTCAGATCTGGATTTCATTTCATCACCTGGGACCTAAAAACAAAAGGGCAAAATTTCCCTCAGGCAGAGTATAAAAACAGACCTTCTAATTATAAGAGGTAAGGCCTTTCTAATGTTTCTATCATCCTGGGGTTGCCATTCAAGCTCTCCTGATCAGAAAGGGGGAAAAGCATAGTTTTGATGATGTGTTGTCTTATTTGTGACAAGAACTATAAATCCTAGTCTGCATTTTGGCTTTGGTTTCTGGAGCAATTCAAAATAGGAACTGTGCAAGCAGGAAGTCAGCTTATTTCACAGTGGGAAAAAAAAAAAAGGAAAATAACATAGGTTTCATTTGTCTGGTAAATTCTGACACTGTAAAATGCTGGGATGAAATTCTCATCCCTTGGAAGTTAATGAGGATTTCTTACAAAGAAATTTTATGTTAAGTACTAATGGACTTTAGTAAAACTAAGATTTCATAAAGAAAACAAAATTTTGGATCTGAGCCCGCTGCGAGATTCTATGAATTTGTTTTGTCCATTTCAAAGGCAAAGCTACTTTAATAAAGAATAATCTTGCAAGTAGTTTAATCTAACTCATTCTCTTTTATCTGAGATAGGATTCAAGTGGATGCATCATGTGTTACCATCACTCAGTTTTACCTTCCATTACAGGCACGATATCAGACAGCCACGTGGGCTATGATTGCAGCATCTAAAACTGGTGTTGTAGATGCAGTAGCAAGCAGTAAAAACCAGGAAGAAAATATCTATAAGTGAATTTTTGTTGGTCATGTTAGGACTTAAATTAAACCCCACACAGAAATTAATCCCTTTGAAAATTCTGATCCATATGCCAAAATTCTTTGAAACAGAAACTCAGATCTAATTCTGTTCTTTAAGGTACAGCAGTCTCATAAGAGATTATATTCTAATTTCTAAAACCACAGACTCTTTTCTGAGACAGTCTTACTTTTTCCAGGGCTAGAAACACCTTTGTGAATCAAAGATTTGAATGTTGGGAAGTCTCATAGACATTAGGCAAGAATTAGACCCATTAAGCTATTTCATGGCTTTCTTTGAACAATACTAATTAAATCTTTATTCTTTTGTCTTAAAAAATACAATTTAAAACACCCAGCATGATCTAAAACTCATCCTTAATGCTTATATAGTAACAGAATTTTGCTCTAGATTAAATGTGATTAAATTTCGGAAGCTTTTTTCAAACTGTATTTTTATAAATAACATATTTCCAATAAATGCAGATGCTAAACTTCCACAATGTAGAATTAACACAATAAATGACTAGAACTGTGTTAGTTTTGTCTTTCATATGGTTATATTGGGGGACAGTTTAGCAGATGTCTGAATTATAGTTTGTTAATAAAAAAGGCAATGCACGTTTTGAATAGATGTTTTTAGGATTCATTTTTGGATGACATCCTATACAAACAGAACACAGGCCTTAGGCAAATCCAAGAAATAAAATAGGAAATAAATTGGATACAAAAGCCCATATGCTGTGTACAAATCAGGTCTATTATCTTCATTTACCTTATGGCAGAGATAGCATTTATAAACCATCTTTATTGCTGAGCAGAAATAAAAACTCAGTGTTAATAGTACATTGTATCCTGCTTCTCAAAAAGAGCTGAGGAGTCAGCTTTTTCTTTAGGAAGAAATAATCACTAAAACCTACAAAACTAGGTATGTATGTTTGCCATGTTTATTTAATTGCAACACTGTGTAAACATAACTAGGAAGAAACATCAGCTTCTTCTTCCTAGAACAATGGAATCTGCTCAGCCTGAGCAATACCAGCTCAGCACCTGCCATCTCTCTGGACATACCTGAGTACTAAAATTCGATTGTACTGTAAATTATTAAATAAAAAAAGTCAAAACAAATATTCCTTTCATTTAAAAGTGTCCAGGCTAGATCAAGTCTGGTGGCTTGAAATATATTTTCATAATTAGGATGAATATATATATATATTTTTTTTTTGGGGGGGGGGGGATGGGTTTGTTTGTTGGTTTGCTTTTTGCGGGGGCGGGGTTTGGTGGTTTTTTTGGTTGGTTGGTTTCGTTTTGGGGGTTTTTTGGGTTGGTTTGGTTTGGATTTTTGTTTGTTTGAGTTTTTTGTGTCGTTTTTTTGTTTTTTGTTTGCTTTAATATAACTTTTCTCTGATTGTAAAAGGCTTCCTACTTTCAGATATGCTTTTGGAATCAGAAAATTTTCCTGCACATACATATGAGAAAAACAAATTCACCTATGCTTTTCTGATGGTGCTTTAATGTGATACTATTCTCACTCTCATCCTCATTATTTAAAGTTAATCAAGGTTGGTGACATGGTGATACATTGGGGGATTATATATCTATTTATTTTTCATTAGAAGGGAGACATTGTGGTTAAAAAAACCTATAAAACATAAGAACTATAAGTTTAAAATGCTGGAACATCATCCTTTTCTCTTACATATTTCCTGTTTAGCAGCGATTCAAACCATTACTGTAGTACGTAATCTAGCATTAATGTGCATAATGTATTGATGTGACAATGTTTAATGATCTTTGTTATTGTCTTTGACTCAAGTCCTTCTCTGTAGAATAGGGACAAGACAGTGATATGCAGTGCAAGAAAGATCTACAAAGATAAATCTATTAACATCTAAATTATAACATAAAATGATTCAAGCAATGAGTACCTTCGTTATATCATGTGTCTGTGTATACCTTACTGTACAAGTACTTCCACCATCTGCAGTTCACAGCATAATGCAATACCAACCCTGTAAAAGAAACTGTTTTTATTTGGATTAATGCATCCTGTTCACTGGGAGCTTTAGAAAAATTTCCATCTAAATTTACATCTTCCACACCCAGATACTGGAAAAGTAGCAGTAATGTTTGTCATCTATCCATAACAATGATGGAAGGTATCTGGTTTATTTGTTCTTCTTCTACAGTACATTATTTATGTTGTGATCCATTAGTAAATATGGCTGAAAAGCATAGAGTTTGAATTCTCTTTGCAGCAAAATTCTCTCTCTCTTTTGGAGATTGAGGGAGAATTTATGCCTTTTCATGAGCTCAAATATCTACAGAAGTGAGGGATGCCACAGAGAACATGACAGGTCAGCACGGATGGAATAAAAAGGGCAGTCTGAGAACATGCAGAAGGGGCAGAGAAGAGGAGGCTCCTGAGAGCAGCAGGGAGCAAATATGTAGCCAAGTCAAACAAAGCACAGAGCGAAAATTGTGTGCAGTGTGCTACAGCTCAGAGGCCCTGGAAATTTCTGGGGTAAGAGAAAGAAAGGAAGAAAAATCCACTCTGCAAAAATGTGTGTTTGTGTGTGTTTGCATGTGTGTGCGTGTGTGTAGTTTTTAGGTCTCTAATTTTAATCTGTCTCTCCTGTGAGTATCATATGTTCCTCACATTCTTTAACAAAAATATACATTAGGTCTTGTCAGTGGAATTCAGTAAGAGAGCAAGAAGAAACTGTCATAAACCAACATACAAAAAATTTTCTTTAATCATTAAAAAAAGAGAGAGGGTGTTTGTTTGTTTGTTTGTTTGTTTGTTTGTTTGTTTGTTTGTTTTTCCTATGAGTGTGGCTGAACAGTGGAAGAGATTGTCCAGAGATACTGTGGAGTCTCCATCCATTGAGATAATTCAAAATCCAACTGGGCACAGACTTGAACAACCTGTCCTAGGTGACTGTGTTTTGAACAGGGGTTTGGAGTAAGCCAACTTCAACCATTCTGTGATTCTATCTTGGGAGAGGTTTTCCGGCTAGAAAATGGAAATTGACATGTTTATTTACATTAAAAATATTTTCCCCTCTGTTTATTTAAGGAAAAGGTGTGGATATATCTATGCCTAACCCCCATCTGACTTGTGCTTCCACAACAGAAATCTAGAAATATCTAACATCCATGTGAATATGCTGCTGCATCAGTAGGTCCAGGTGGCTTCCACAAATTGAAGTCACAGGGACACAGCAGGCAGCAAAGGCCACTAGAGGTCACACAAACTATTTAAAAGAACATGAAGGAGGTAATTTATACTCCCGTTGGGAACCTTTTCCTCTTCTACCTGTTCCCCTTGCTTGTCAATCTCAGGTCACCTTCCTTCCTGATACAAGGCTGTGGTCAGGTATATTTAGGTTTTTTTCTTCCTAAACTTGATTTTCAACTCTAGTTTAGTCATGTGGAGATGATATCACTTTATGGAGAAAATTCCACTGTGATCACAGGCCGTGAAAGTGTCAAACAGTGGTAAAAACTATAATATCATGCCAGCTGAGAAATGTTTCTCTTACATTCCAAAAATGGACTCAGTGAATGAGGAAGACAGAATATGGGAGAATGAGAGTCAGTAGCAATAGCCACAGTAGTCATCTTCCCAAAACCAATCCAAGTTTACCAATCAGCTTTACAATTTCCAAAATCCATTTCACTGGGTTTTATAGCAAGAGCTGAGATGAACGAGAATGTAAGTTTTTAATGGTAAGACTTCCCCACCCAAAGTTTTATAATTATTTTCATTTTACTCTAATATCCAGTCTTCTGACTTACAAAGTTTTCTTGTTTCTTTATATTTGCTTCTTGTTTGTCACATGTACATGCAGACAGAGAAATAAGTTTTCAAATACTCTCACATTTGGGCTGGTTTTCTATTTATTATTGTCTCCCCTCCTCTCTTCTTTTGTCTGTTTTGCCTAGAAAGGCTATGTATGGATTTTTATTTGATTCAGCAGGTCAAAGTGATTCCTTCAAACAGAGCAAGAAGCATACGAGAGGAAGAAAAAGAGCACTGCAAACTTACCAAGAGCTGCAGTGTTCATTCCCTGTACTCAGTGTACAAAAAAGCTAAAAATTCTGTTTAGAAACAAATGAAAAACAAATGGGATTATTTTAATCCCTTACTTTATTTTAGCTAGAGTTACCATTTGTCAAGGACATCCCTGATAATTAGTTTTCTGGACATAGATTCAAGATGTTTTTGACCCCTGTTCATTCCTAAATACTTTTAGTCTAGTTACAGCAGCTAGCGTCACGTCTGCTATGCTAAATATGATGTTTCTCTACCTTTCTCTATCTCAGTTCAATGGTGAGAGTAATCCAGTGCATTGGTGCTAATGATGAGGTTCATATAGGTAGTAGTGGATAAGGCTTCACTGTTGTATGAAAATAACTGTTTTGGAATATTGTAAGTTATTAATTAAGACAATTCTATTTTTTCAGTTCTTAAAGAACAGGGAGAAAGAGGGTAAATACCCACAAAAAGCCAGAGAACACTTGCTGCAGAACACCTGGTAATCAGAAAGGATCCAGTCACTTTTATGGCCTTAATTAAGACTGGAACTTGAGTTTCCTGCTGTCCTTGACAAAAGGAAAAGCTCTAAATATCAGGCCCCTTATATATTAGTCCCTTTCAAGCTTCTTTAAGCTTCTCTGCATTGGACTTTGTAGAAGCACAGAAAAATTTGGATATAAAAGTATGTGTCTCATGTCCATTAATATCTTTTGTGCTTACCAGTGACCACAGCAAAATATTTCTTTGGCTGAAGCCTCCAGTAAGAGAGCTAATGATCCATTAAAACATCTCTTCTTTAATGCATGCTTTGTACTGCACCACAGGAATTCCCGAAGGAAGGAGGAAGAAGCACAGGATTTAGTTTTATGCAGCAAGAAACAAGGGGACATGGATTAATTTCCTTTCCCCCTATAGCAAGGGTCTTTTGGATATCATAACAAATAATTTGAAATGAAAATCTGAAGAATGAGCTGAATGCATATAGAAGGTTAACATATGGTTTTTAGTTAAATAGTTGATTATGCAAAAAGGAGCAATATCAGTTATCAGTTGCAGATTTGTAGTTTCCTTTGTAACCAAAATAAACAGTTTATGAAAATATAGAGTGGGATAAAACTTTTTCTTTAACATAAATCACTTAATACATGAGTTCACTAGGTATGCAGTATTCAGTTTCCTGCATGATAATGTATTTTGCGTGCAGATGCAAGTTACTGAGCTCCTATTCCCTCTCTTTCTTCTTTTTTTCTACCAATTTCCTTCCTTCCTTCCTTCCTTCCTTCCTTTCTCTCTCTCTATTTATTCTGCAAAACTCTCTCTCTATTTATTCTCCTTTTATTCTCAATATAGAAATTCATTTTTGTATGATTTTTCAGGAAAAAAAAAAAAGGTAAGGAAATAATTTTGGAAACTTAGTTTGCTTATAGCAATTATTTTGTTGATCTGTTGTGGCTGTACTGAAAGAGGTGTTTTAATAGCTTACCAGACACCTTAGTCTGCTCAGCCACGTGAGTTTTAGAATAGAGAGGTTTGAGGAAGTGACCCTACACAACCTGTGATATCAGAGTATTTTATGAAGCAGGTCTGTCATTTCTGTAGAGGCAGAGTGGTGAGGGGGTGAATGCTATTTGTGTGAGGGATGGCTGCAGATGATCTCATTAATCTTTCATTTTATGGACACTGGTTTCAAAGGCAGAAAAAAGTGACTCAGAACGTGCAAATGGTATAAAGGCTAGTCTCTGACCACTCAGGCTACAGGTAAGCATGGTACAGACTTTGCTTAAATGTCACACTGAGCCATTATCTCTGGCTCTGAAGAGCTTTGCAACTCTTCTGGAGCCTGGAAATAAGGCTCACAGAAACACAAAGCAAGATGCTCTCTTCTAAGTCCAGGTGAGAAGTAGTCTTCTCCATTAGAACATAATACTAGGATTTCTACATTACGGAAATGGACAGATGCTTGTGACCTGATACATACCATAGGCTGAGGTTCAGGAACAGCATGACACAGACCTTTATGTGTTAGTGACAGCATTCTACTGCTGAGGCTCAATTATTTCTGCATATTGCACACAGAATAAGTCCAGGAATTTTCATGTTATTGTTTTGTAATTCTTCTCACATGAAGAGAGCTTTAATTTTACTTTTATTCTGACTCTCTGCTTTTTTAGACCTTTGCTACCTTAAGGCTGTCTCTCACAGTATTGTTGTGGACAAAATGTCCAGCACACAGCTGGATAACTGTATTGTACAGTGGGTGAGCGACTGGCCCGCAGGTTGGGCACAAAGAGTTACAGGGTGAATCAGGCTAGCAGCCAGTCATAAGTGGTTTTGGGCAAGGCTCCATCCTCAGTCCAGTTCTCTTCAACATCTTCATAAACAACACAGACACAGTGCTCAAAGGAATACGAAGTAAGTTTGCCCAGGACACTAAATTGGGAGGATTTGTTGACTTCCTTGAGGGTACAGATGTCCTGCAGCGAGACCTAATTAGAGAGATGGGCAATCACCAAAAATACGGAGTTCAACATGAGCAAGTGCCAGATTCTGCACCTGAGGCTGGGCAGCTCTTGTTGTGTTCCTAGACTGAGGAATGAGAAGCTGGAGAGCAACACCATGAAAAGGTCCTGGTTGATGGCATGTTGAGCATGAGCCAGCAGTGGCCTGGCAGCCAGGAGGGCCAACCCTGTCCTGGGGGTCATCAGACACAGCACTGCCAGCCAGGCAAGGGAGGGGATTGTCCTGCTCTGTACTGGGCTGGCCTCACCTTGAATAAGGCCTGCAGTTTTGGGCACCACATCATAAAAGAGACATCAAGCTGTTAGATAGTATCCAAAGGAGGCACGTAGTGTCTTGGGGTTTCATGCTCAAGGCCAGGACTTGGAGCCTGGTGGACCCCTTCCAACTCAGCATATTCTCTTGTTCTGTGAAACCTGAAAATTAACTTGTGCTTAAGCCTAATATTTCCCTCCCCTCCCCTCCCTCTGCCCCGTATGATTAAGATGTTACTGGCTCAAGACACCTCTAGGGTTGGAATAACCACTATGAGGAGTCTGCTTTGCTGCAGATGAAAGCCTATTTCATGGAAACACTGCTTTTATGATAAGCAGTGAAAGTTTCACAAAGAATTCCATGCTCAGTAAACAACTTACTCTCATAATGAACTACTTTAAATCATCATCAAGTTATCTAGTAGGACTTTTTCTGATCTTTACCAAAACAACTCTGCAAAGATGCACATTTTCTGCTTCTCCAAGGTAGAACTTAAGAAAAAAATCACTGTCTATCTAGCTTGTAAACAGCCAAACTCAGAGTCACTACATAAAGAGTTAGAGTAGTCTCTGTAAATCCAGTGGGAGTTTATATTAAAAAACTAAATCAGATATGGATGATGCAGAGAACTTAATGGAACATTAGCTCCTCTTCATACTTACTCCTATTAGTCTTCACAAAGAGTGAGATTTGTTACAACATGTCAGACTTTTCTGTGCTATCCTGTTCTGGACGCTTTTGGAGGTTGTTCTGAGCTTGCCATGACAAAATCACTCTGTCCACACCTGCGTAAAGATGAATATGTCCAGTAAGTAAGATGTTTTTAGCATGTCCCAAAATATCTTCTGAATTTGTACCTGGCACCTGAAAAATAAAAATCATCTCTAAGATTTACTCTCCCAAATGTCTTAACCCCATCTTAACCTTGAAGAGCCTTTTACTGAATCATGATCTTTTTTAGACATTTCCCAGTTGTTACATAGGATAAAATTTGTAAAGATTTGAAGTTGCCAGAGAAGATCCAGCATATTGAAGACTTTGGTGAGAATTACATTTTCAGTGTCACTACCACCTGGCCATTAAAAAATTGTGCAAAATGATTATTTCCTTTGTAACATTAAATTTACTTCCATGGAAGATTTTTAGTGTCTTTTGCTTTCCTTACAGTACAGCTCCAAATCCTGTAAATTATTTGGGAATTTTTCCCCCACACTAGAAGCTCACCTTTCCCATTCAGACAGGTATAATGTGTCTATTTATGCACAACACCACTAATGAAGAATCTCTTATTTGTATTGCCAGGGGACCAGCCCTGCAGTGTTTTTCTGATAGATGAACAGAATAAAAAACACTTTTAAACACTTTTTGTATTTTCCTTGTTCTTCCAAGCACAGTACTTACCTGCAGCCAGACAGTAGCAATTCTTTATGTGTGTTTGCAGCTTGGGAGGAGCACACAAAGAATCTTTTTACTCTGTAAAAACTTGTGCAAGCCTGTATAGAAGGAATTCTCTGTAGGGAAAGAAAGCTTCCATTTCTAAGGTCTTTGAAACTCAAAGCAATCGGACTAGAAAAAACTTGAGATTATGACCTGCCAAAAATCAGCCAGAAATATGTGATTTACCTAGAAATAATCCCCCTGCAAATTCTAGGAAGCAGGCAGCACTTTTTAAAATGTCTGTAGAAGCACTTTTAGCTCATATTTAGTAATGGGTTAGATATCAGGTTGACCGTGTTCCTTTAATTTCATTTAATACAACTCCATTCTATGTACTTTTAAGGACCTGCATCATTTCTATGGTCAGATAATAGATTGCAGATTTATGAACTGCTTTATTAACCATTGGTTGCATCTCTAATACAATAGCCACCATACCCAGTAGGATTGTTGAAAGACTTCTTCAAAGCTATCTGGACATGTCTTATTTACAGCAGGGCTTGAGAGAGCAGGCTCTTCTCTAAAACATAATTCTGTTCATCTTGATGATTGATAGGCAATGTTTCATTATAAATCCAATGAGGCTATGAGCTTTAATCACAATTTGTAAAATATTGAGGAAGTACTGCCTTAAAGGAAGTGTGTAATATCACCCTGGCTGCTATTATGAATTTTATCTCCCTGCTGATGCATATACCAACTCCTGCTAGCATAAAATCTAGCACACAGTGAAGCAAACAGTCCTTCTTGCAAAGGATTATTGTTTATTTCATTACTCAAGAAAAAAATATGCACTGTGTTTGATATCATTGTGTTTAACATTTTATAATTTCAAAATATTTTAAAGTGTGTTTTGAAAAGGCCATTGACTGATTTTTTTCCTTAGACATAACTAAATATCCTTTTACTAAGACTTTGCATATATCAATGAAATTTGCATCAACAAAACTTTGTCAATGTGAATATGTTGGTTCAAATCCTTTCTGTAAATGTGCTATCAAAACAGAGATGGGCAGTTATGAGAACACATGGTTGAAAATATAATAAACACAGTATCATCAACACACTTTGTCCCTCTGAAGATTATCAAGCAGTAGAAGATTGCAGTGAGTAGTTATATTATGCTACTGTAAAATTATTGAGCAAAACTATTTTTTGTAACTGTATTTAACAGCCTTTTAAACATAAATAGAGGATATAGTTTTGTCTTCTGTATACATCCATTGTCTTGAGTAACATTGTATGTGCAGTAATTGTGGATATTATCTGTACCTTTTTCATCAGGTTGGCTGTCAGGTAGGACAATTAATATGTGAAAAAACAAACTATTCAGTTGTTTACACTTAGGCATAGACAAATCAGTCCCACCCCTCCTGTCCCATAAAACCATATGTTACATTGTTTCTAACCTTAATAAAATAAACATACTTCTTGTACTACTAAAATGGGGAAGTATTTTTATCCCTTAATGTCACCCCAACTCTTAAGCATTATTACATTTTTTTTCCTGAGAAGTGCTGAAGATGGAATTTTATTTTAGTATATGACTTCAGTCCGAATCTGAGTTTTTCCACTCTGACTGCAGAGATGTTCACTCATGGGGTTGCCACAGAAGTCCATTGAAGTCAGCTGCCTTTGCAGCATGAAATTTTTGCCCTGAGATAACAATTGTTGGCGTCTGTGCTATCAGTTACAAAACCTGAGCATCATCAATACATGGAGCCTTTAGAGGCTGAATGGGGCAGCAACAGCAGCTACATGGGTATATATAAATGCATATAGAATTCTGCCTAGTCCTTGCTCAGGGCCTTATGATTTTCAGACACTGATCATTGTTTTCCTGCAAAGCTGTAAAGTGAAAATGACATGAATGAAATGTGAGGGAGAAAGGAATCTGCAGATAATCAAATAAATTCACAAGAGCTCTGTCTCTCTCCTTCTTCTCCTATTTTTCTTATATGCACACTGAGACATGCAGGTTACTTTATTTTTTTAAATTGCATTTACTAGATTATAAAATACATATATGCTCTGAAAGCTTTTTTTTTTTTCCTTTTTTAAACTGTGGTAATAGAATGCCTAACAAAATTAATTCAGAACTTACATAAATATTTATATAAATTTATTCAGGGCACTAATAATGGCTTAGCATAGTACAGTGTCAAAATTATGTCAGTGTGGTTTGTCTGTTATGTAGAGACATCATATTTTTACTGAGGTAATGTTTTTTGCAGTGTCACTGGATTTTACAGCCAAGCAGACAACCTGCAGAGAAGATTGTGTGTCCAATTAACCCCTTTTAACTCTGTGCAATTACTGTTCCCATCCATTATGCTTTTGATGAAGAACAAGCATTAACAATCACGCCATGATCCAGTACAAAATTAAAACTTTAGTGGCAGTAGTGTCACAGCTGCCAGGATATAAGGAAACCATGAGAATAAGATATTGAGTTATCATACCACCCAGCATAGAATTTTTACAAAATGAAAGAAGTTATGCACCACTGGGCTGATTGTTTGGGCAAGCAAAGAGGGAATGCAAGGAAAATGATCTTCAGTCTGTAGCTCAGGCACAGGCTAAATTGCTTGCTCTCATAAATTCAGCTATATTAAATCTAAGTGCTAGCTTAGATTCATGCACCGTTAGGTAAGTATTGCATTGACCCCATCAGGACCCAGAACAGTAAATGCCCCAGGATATGACTTCTCGGACATTCTTTTTTGAGATGGGTTGAGCTGCTGAGAACAGAGCGTATTAGAAAAGCCTCCTAACAAATCCATGCCTTATTTATTTTTCCAGCACTCTTCTGTTTCTGAGGGTAATCTAACCAAAAGCCAACATCTATCTAAATACAAAAAGGATTTATTAAACCTCTTATGTAAGACAATGTTAGAAATACACCGCTTCCATTGAAACCAGAGTGTGCCAAAAAAGTATCAAGAAAATAGAAGTTTAGCTGGTGTTTTTCTGACTTTGACAGTAATTAAAGACCAGTAAATAAAGTAAATATATGACCTATGAATGGGAGTCCAAAACCTCTCTGTGAACCCAGAATATTTGCAAGTATATTTAGCAATTTGCGGGTCTTGGACTGAAATCTTGGGTACTGCACATAGTGATAATAAACAGCAAGGCAGAAAAGTTGACCAGCTGTAGGGCATCTCCACTGTGGTCAGTATTTTCAGTATAAATCATGCTGACAAGTCAGGACCAGCAGAACCATAGCTGCCATCTTCATTGTGCTGTCAGGAAATGATGCCGCAGGAAATCTACAGGAAATCTCTTTGACACAAAAACTATGAAGATTTTTAAAGTTTAGAAAGTCTTCCAGGAACCAAAGCCATTGAGGGCATGTTACTCTACAGAAGTACCAGAACATTTTTGGTAGTTCTTTTTCTGTCAAATGAGTTTACCAGATTATTGTACCTTGTAGCTGTATGATCAACAGACCTAGCAAAAAGGAAAACTGCAGTAGTATATGCTTAGGAACATGGTGAGGGGGCATAATTATTTTTTTTCCTGAAAATATTTATTAAGTATTGTATCAAACTGCATAAAGTCTTAGAAACAAACAGAAAACCTCACTATAGTAATCTACAATAAACATTTATGAAACAGAAATTGTCATTGTACAACAAATAAAGCAAAGCAAGGAAAGGCCTAAAAACAATGCAATCTACTTGGTGCAGGAAAGTTCTACTTGAATCCAGAAAATTGATATTGGGTAAGTAGAATTATGGATAAAAATATATAATTATTTGCATGACATTTTCTGGTATCAGAAAAAGAACTCCTAAGTTTATGGAAACTGTAGTTACCACTGGTTGCACATTCCAGGGAACATTCTTGGTAAACCACAGCGTCTGCTCTGCTAGAGCAACATTGGAGAAACAGAAAGACTTTAAGAAAGCCACACATGGAAGTGTAATATGAGCCTGGAAAACAAAGTCCTGCTTCACTCATCTCACACAGATTTACAAAAAACAGCAAGAGCAGAGAAAAGAATAAAGAGAAGGAAGTTCGGATGAAAAGCTAGCAGAAATAAAAAATGTTTCATGATAGATTTTAAAAAAATAATAAATACATGGTTTGCTGGCTTGTTCAAAACCAATTTCTGTTGACTTTGGAATGTAGATTGCAAACCTCTGATTGAGGCTGGCTTATACCAAAAGAAATATAGTCTCAGTGAGGGAACTGGTCACAGTACCAGCCTGACAGTTTACAAGAATCATTTGAGCAATGCCCTCAGCATATGTTGTGACATTTTGGGGATGGTGCTGTGCAGGGCCAGGAGTTAGACTGGATGGTCTTCGTGGGTCTCTTCCAATTCAGCTTTTACTGTGAGTCTGTGAAAGTGCGTCTAGAGAATAGGGGACAAGAATGAACAGAAGTAGCTTATTTCACACCTGTATAGAAGATGGGCAATACTGACACCGAAATAGAAGTTACACTTCAAGCTTTCATGTATTAAGTTTTTTATGTGTATTGAAGTCTCACCTGAGTTATATTTTGTTATAACTGTAGGATAGGTGCAACTTAGAATAGTCTGTGTGCAGACTTGAGTATTTGAGAGCAGAGTATTTTTGAAATGTTACTGATAAAAACTAATTATGTCATCTTATCCCAAGTGGCCTTCCCTTCTGTGAGCAGGCAAACCAAAGCAATAATTAAAATAATTTTTTTTCCAAGGAAAAGGGAAAACAAAACAAAACAAAACAAAACAAATTGCAAAACTAGCAGAAGTTAGTGTTAATTATTACTTAAAAATGTTTAATTTTTTTCTTTTTCATTTCCTTTATTTGATTTTTAATGTACTGAAGGTGCTGTTATTCTGATAAAATAAATTTCACATCCTGCAGTTACAATACAAATAAATAAATAAATAGGCCAAAATCTTAATATTCAATGCATATAAGTAACCAATTAGTTCAAAACTAAAATAAAATTTCAAAACCTGCATATGCCTTGTCAGGTGAACTCTAATTGATCGTCTCCTTCATAACTCTATCTTAATTAGATTGTACGAGCCTCAGGGATCACATTAATTTTTTTATAAATTTTAAGAATATATCCTGCATCCTTAATAGACCTTCACCATAGTACTGTCACTTGTATTAGCAAGTGACACCATATTAATTACCATAAAAAATGGAAGCTTCTCTTAAATTATATCTTAGAACCTCACAAGCCTGAAAAACCCCAGGCAGATCAAGGCAGAACCAATGATGGGAATTTGGACATTTTTACTCCCACTGAAATCAGCCTCTGCTGGCAGGAGGCTGTGTTCCTTAGCAATTACCAAGATGTCTAACAATGCCTAACTATGCTTCTTTTTGCTTAGACATCCACTTTGAGGGTTGTCCCTTGACATAAAGGATTATTCTGATAGATCAGTATCACCAGACTATTTTCAGCTCTCATCTAAATTGGTATTCAGGGAACTTGTGATTCACAAGGCCAGCACAAAGTTACCTTGATAGTCACAGGAATGAAACTTACATAGGTGTAAGAGAGATGACAGTAAAATGAAGAGATTCCCTCTTCCTCAGTGAACTGGACAGCAAATATGTTGTGCAGAGTAAAGTACAAGTCCTTTGATAGCTTCATCGTCTTGCAACCGCCCCAAGAACTGCAATGTGCTCCAGGTTACAGTCTTGGTTTCTTTGCAGCTGCAGTTCTACTTTTTTACATAATTTGTACTTTGGCCCTAGGAAAAGATTATAAATGAAGTGTTGCTTTCAAAGTTTCAGACATTGAGATTTTATTTTTTTATATTATTATTATTCTCTTTGGCAAAAGTGGCTTTAATTTGACTTTCACAAGTGCAAAAACCTGTCCCCTCAGAAGTTGGTCGAGCTATTAATTTTATGGCAAAGACAACAGAGTACAGTAAAACCTTTTCACAAAGCCAGACAGCTTAACCTAATTAAATGGCTGTTTTGACAGGTGTTTTAAAGTGGAACGAATGCTATTGAGAATGGCTAGAGTCATATACGATGAGTGTCTGTGTGTTTATGTGTGCAGGTGAAAATGTGACTGTGCGGGGGGTGACAATAGATCTGTGTTCATAAAGCATTTCTTTCCTCCAAAAGCTGCAGCTGTTCAAGATTTATAGATTTATTTCAATTAATTGTGTTGGATATATTGACTCAGGTGAATGACTACACCTGGACTACAGTAAAAGAAAGATGTTTATGGAGGTCTGTGATGTCATACATCAAGGCATATGAGATGTACATTTTACAAGGGGAAACAAGCCTTGTAGGAAATATATAAACATTGTCATAAGGGATCTGATTTCTGGTTCTGCTCAACATCACAAAAGATCCTTGCCTCAGTAAAATGGTGCATTTGTAGTCGGAGTTAATGAGCATTCAGGTCTCCAAAAGCATTCTGAAAGGGCTCTGAATCCGTCAGCGTTTCAGCAGTTTGGACAGCAAGCCAGATTAGCGACCTTGATCCTACATGTGGAAGACCTCTCCTCATCCATCTCCTGTCTGTCTGAATTCCCAGGCCCTCCCTTCTGGAACTGCTACCTATGTATGCAAGATTGGCATGAAAAGAGTTAGCCAGATGTAGTTGCAAAAACAGTGAGGGCCTTAGGGCCAAAACTGCTATGTGGTCTCTCTATCCAGTTCTGTTTAATTCAGATAAAATATTTATTTTTTTTACCTTTACAAGTCAAGCCTTGTGTAATTTCATAAAGTCATCTAATACTATCTTTATTGTCCTGTAATGGCAAGGAAGAATTTTTGCCATACTTTCCCCTACGCATATTTTCAAGGAAGATTAACTGTTTCTTTAAAATGATGATGATTCAAGTTTAGCATCAGAACAAACACACTGCAGCAAAGTAAGCTGACAAAACTACGGTGTGATTTCAGCTGAGTTCACCTATTGTGCTAAGAAAGGTGAAACTGTTATACTACTCACCAGGCCTTTGAAGATTTTGTATGGATTTGGTGTGGTTTATTTGTTTGCTTGCTTTATATAGTGCTTGCAGCCCTGAGGTCATGCAGTGGATACAGTACAATATATCTTTCTTTTAGCTCTATTTTTTAGTATCTGCCCGCAAAATGACTAATGATAAGTAATTATGAAGAGAAACAGGCTGCTTTAGGTTCACATTCGGGCTTCAGTACTTTGATTCTCACTCTGCTGATATATTCAGACTTCCTTATCTCATTCTGCATCAGCTGTGGTATCTATGATATCACTGAAACAGAAGAAATACTTAGTCATCTAAACATCACTCTGGTAGGTCTGTTGGTAATTTCTGTTTTCTTGAATGTTGAGGAACAGTTCTGTCAGGTAAAGGGAGAATTGCAGTGGTGGATATGGCTTGTGAACATTTAACCAGCATCTGAGAACTATTCACTCATTTGTTAATTATATGTTATACATCTTTTAAGTTATTATCAAATTGGTAATTAAATTGGTAAATAAAGTCCAACAAACTGGAGAAATATATAGAAGTCAAGCTGAGTAAAGACATATGTTGTACAAGTAATCAAACGGAGACAGGAAAACAAGTAGACATATAAAGCAAAGCATAATAAAATCTATAGTGGAAGAAGATTCTATATTTTAGATACTTGATTTACATGTATATATAAAGGTAGCTCATTTTTATAACTATACCTGAATATTTTGCCCTTCATTAAGTAATGATCATTTTGTTCCACCTCACACTGTCATTTGGCTTTCCACCAAGATATTTCAGCATTTTTTCTCTGTATGTCTGTGAAGATAAAATAATTTATATTAAGAGGTAAAATTTCCATGTTCCTTTCATGATAACAGGCAGCATCTATTTTTCACTCATTGTTGTGAGACCTCTAATAATAACATCATAATAAAACTCATGAAGGACAATATGTTCAAGAATCTAAGTTTTGCTGTATCTTGATTGATGAAATAGATGAACACGAGCCACCAAGAGGTTAAAAAGCCCAGATACTCTCTTTTATTATACCTGAATCCAGAAAACTGTGCTGTCCACTTCAGGGACCAGAGGAAACTTTGATTTTTGTTCAAACTTGGCTGAGGTTCATGAGGAACTAGTTGTCCCGAAACAATTTTTGCTAGTGCAGACTGCCTGTAAGCTATGTATGGGTTCTCAGGAGTAATGAGTGATCAGGGGAAAGCAAAAGTTAAGGCAGGAAGAGCAGATAAAAAGGGAGAAAGGGCAGAATAAGGGTTTTGAATCCTTTCCAACTGGAGTGCAAATCACAGTTACCAACAGGATCCCCTGTTTTACTGCCAGTGCTCGTGGAGCTCACTGAAATAATCCCAAAGTATGAGAACACTGCCAAGGAGTACTGAAGATTTGCAGTTTCTATAGACTTCAAACAATATAGGGAAATTTCAAGTCAATATGGATTTGGAACATAATGCATTTAGTGACAAATTAATACAGAAAAAAAAATTATCTTCTTAAATGTGTAAGCTGTCTTCTGTTTTCTATGCTTTCACATTCCACTGAGAACAAAAATAAGAGGATTTTACTGCACAGGGAAAGGCTGGAATCCATTGGAATCTTGGCATAAATGTAAGGAAAAACAAAATTCAAAATGGAGCAAGGCCAATGCCAGAACTGCAAGTAAGAGGTCTAAAGAAAGGACATTCAAGGAGACAATACAAATGCTTGACCTTGGGCTGTGTTCAACTTGCCCAGGAAATGGGCTGTAATCAAACAGAAATGTCATTTTTTTGTCTGCAATTGACTCTTAAGGCACGACGTACTACACTTTTAGAACAATTCACTGGATGTGTCCCTTCAACATAGTTTCAAGCATTTCTTTTCATGGTCAATTGAAAAGAGCTCTTAAAAATTTGCCTCCATAACAAGGTAAATGAAGAACCATCCTACACATGCCATTTAACATGATGCTTTCTGGTTTTTATTTTATCGTTGCGAAACAGCTGTGACTACTCTATGGTTAAGGAGGGTCACAGGCTTGATTTTCTGCAAGCCATCTTTCAGTCAATCTGTTTTGAAACCTGGTCCAAACCCAGCATTTCTGATATTTAGCATGCCCCACCCCAGCTTCTCAGAATAATAAAAGAAAAATCAGGAAAGGAATTTTCAATTGATTGCTTTTCATGAAATTAACCTAATTTTTATTATTTTAAAAACAGATTAATCCTAAATTTTCTTCCCTATTTAACTCCACAAATTTGTTTCTTTTTTTACCTCTAAATTTGTCTTGTTGGCCTTGTGGAAGCTACAAAGAAATGCCTTTTCATATATACAGTGCAACAGTTGAAACAAAAATCACCTCAGATATAATGGACCTGATTTTCTTTTACACAGTTCTGGCAGCATAAAAAAATTTTAGAGTGGGCATCAATTTTATTTAAATATAATTTAGGATTCCTTTGTGCTGCCAGAATCTATAATGGGGTCTTTATGTAAACAAGAATCAGGGCAAATGTGTTTGAGGATTGTGTTTCTTTGGAAATCTTTTCTACACCTAAAGAACTCATATTTTGACATCTAAGACTACTTCCAAGTTAAGTGTATGAGACTCTTACTGTGAATCAACAATAAGTGAAATCATCCATGTATGGCTTATGGCTTATTTCCATTAAAAGAAATGGCAAACATTCAGCAAGTAGACCTGAAATTTTCAAGGCAGTAGGAAAAAGAGAATACTAATTTAAATAAAGGTAATAATCAGCAATTCTGAGTTTCTTAATGCACAGGCACTGACAATGCTTCTGTCATTTCCCATACTACCACCATATTAATGTCTTCTATCAACACTTGCATGATGACAAGTGGGAAAAAATATCAATTGAAAGAACTGAAAATTTTCCCCAAACTCATAACTCTTTCTGTGAATAAGAGAAAATTCATAATAGCCCCAGAAAAAAGTACTATTTTTATGAAGCATTGAGGGATACATAGCGAGCAGCTATAATGACTGGAATTTCTGAAACAACTTTTCTTTATCACCCCATAATTCAAATTGCAAGGTAGCCACATTAAGTTCTGAAGGTCTTTTTTCTGTTGTGAGAGACAAGAATGGACTTTCTGATAAAATGTGATATTTATTCATTTGATTTGATTTTAACAACACCTGAAAGTATTACTAATTATTTTCTCTATGCGCTTAATGATGCATATGTTGATCTTTATTAATGTTGACCTTTAAGGTATGCAATTAATTAATTTTTTTAATATTTTTTCCCAGGCACATCTCAGCAATAGAATGAGCGGGTATGTTTTTCATGCGGTAGCAACACTGATCTACCCAGTCAGAGTTTTATTTTAAAATTGTTAAATTAATCATGTTTAAAAGACTAGTACAAAAGCATATTAATTTTTTCAAGGAGTAATTTTCTCATAAATTTGGAATAATTATGATTTTAAAAATGAATGTGATTTTATATTAAAGAAAAAAACAACAAAAACCAAACAAGCAAAAAAGTAAGAAATGTAGCTCAAAATGATACCTGACAGAGTTAAAAACTTAATATATTAAAGAACTTGATAGTAAATGGGTACCTGAAAGTGTATAATGAAACTGGGATTGTTTTGTTTCTGAAGCCACACTTCTGAATCTTAGCCATGGTTTTCAGTGTAAGGAACACCAGCAGTGGTTGCTGAAGATAATTCAGGTGGGTTATCTGAAATTAATCATGTGTTTTCATCAGAGAGTGAATTCACAAAGTCCCTGTATAGCTACATTCCAGTAACAGGCTTATCTACCTCCAAACCAGTCAGTCAAACATACAAGTGTGTTGTATGTATACAGGTGTGTTGCACCTGCAGTGAGATCCCAAATGCTGGACCTTGGCTTCCCCCATGGGGCATGGGGGGACTTGGCTTGTCACCAAGCCACAGTGAGACCTGTCCGGCCCATTCATCTTCTCACTTTATGCAAGGGCCAAAGTGGGAAAAGCCTGGGATAGCAAAAAAAAACAAACTCAAAACCAACTTGTTCTACCTTTAGCAGTAGCGTTAGACTTCAGGTTAATATTAGGGCTACAGTTAAGAATAGAAAGTCTAGAGCTCCAGCTGGATCAGAGCTGGAAAGTGAATGCCAGGTTGGGTTGACTGCAAAAGGAAATGTCTTTTGGAAGCCCCTTTTTTGTCCTGCCCTCCCTCCAGCTGGAGCTGTTGGCTTTCTCTCTCTCAACTCAAGCCCTAACCATAAAACTAATGGTGGCAGAAACAAAATTTTCCCACACAAAAATTCTAGGGTTAGTTTAGAAGGTGGAACGAAACCCATGGATAGAATGAGTTTCAGAACAGGTTTGTCAAAGTGAGGGCTTCTGTGTGTTAATCTTGTCTGTTTGGAGGCCTTTAAGCCCTCATAGAAATGGCTTGACTCACGTGTGGAAAGAATATAAGTTGTGTGTTATTTCTACAGTCTCTTACCCTTACTAGTGTAGGCTTAGCAATACAGTAATTTCACATGGCTTCTGGACTGGTATTGATAGCTGACTTATCGCTCATGGAGCTGACATATGATGGCTTACTCTGATCCTTCTCTATTTACCTTCTACACTACCCCATGAGGCACAGGTCAGATCCAGCATTTCATAAAAACGTGAGGAACAATCCCATTTTATTGCACAATTAATGTGAACTAGCTTGGCAATGCAGGTCTGCTATGATGGAAGTAGTTTTCATACTGGTTGACGTTCTTCAGGAATCTGATGGACAAGGAGAATAAAGCAGAAGACTGTAAAAATCTGAAGATATACAGAACACAGAAATTTACAGAATACCCTTCAGACAACTATAAAACAATAAAGAGTACTTTCTACCATTCAGGGCAATATAATTGTTTTTACTTTAATAAAGTGTCTTGTCTCAAAATAAGAGTTGTTTTCCATCTTTTCTGTCCCCTGTCCAGCTGGGAAGGTGTAAGGCCCCAAAAACTGGCTCAATGAGACCCTTAAGGAAACTTTTAATGGACTCTGAGTTAGGAGGAAATAACAAGATATTCTCAAGAGGTCAAAACAACAAAAAACTTTACCGGCAACTTCAGAAAATCAAAGAACTTTCTGACAAAATTTCATAGAAGTATTCAATCAACATAAAACACTTCTCAAAGAATTAACTTAGCAAATTCCAAGCCAATCCAATTTTAAGTCACTCAAAACTCAGAATAGGGAATTGGAAGAAGAGAAAGAAGAGATACAGAAAAGAACAAATATAGCTACCATTCCTGGGTTCTAGCAGTGTTCAACTGATAGAAATTTCAAGGGGAAATAGGATCAAGACCTATGTCTGCCATGTGTCCTTGTTTAAGTATCTTTTTGGCTTTCCTGGGCCTTGCCCCCAGGTGGGACTTCTGGTTATCTGGCCACTCAGCACTAGATGGATGCTGCAGGGGTGGAGTGTGGAGCATTGCCTCTGGTGTGCCAGTGACTGTGACCACTGTGGGGGTGGGATACAGGCCCAGGTGGAATGTGTGGGCAGGGTACTGCCTCACCAGGGCAAGGCCCAACCTGCCCCTTCCCTCACACAAGCATCTGAAATGTTTTGAGCCAGAAATCTTTCCAAGTCTCTCACAGACAGGGACTTGTAGAGTGGCTTGGTGGGCACCTGTTGTGCAACCAAGGTTAACCTACCATGATATCAAACAGATTCACCTACAGCAGCTAAAACTTGGCCCACATTCAGATGTTTCTTGGAGTTCATCTCCTTCTTGACTGAAAATATATCTGATATACTCCCCAAAGTTTTGTATCACCTATGAATGAAGAGAAAGTACAGACAGCTTAACCTAACAGGCCAGGCTTGACTATGGGCATTTGCTCATTTGTACATGTTGAGGCAGTATTAGCATCAGGGACAAGTGCAGGGAAGATAGTTTAATAGTGCACAGATACAAAGCTCTTTATGTCAACATACCTAGTCCTTGTCTGCTAGTGCTCATCTGTGCTCATATATTTGCTGTATACTTTGTATATACACTCACGGGGCATCACCATGGTTAGCCCTTTTTTCCTGAAATCTTGCATCTCTAAACTATTCTGCTGGAGAAGAACAGAAGAATAGAAGAGATTTCAAAGCGGAATTGAGCTTATCTGTTTAATGACTAAGCTTTTCTGCTTATAATAGCACATAATAAATAATCACTTATATAATAAATAACTTTATATTAATAAACAAATGTTTATACACTCATTTAAAAACAAATAACAATATTGTATTAACAGAATTCCCTTGGATTCCTCAGATTGGTAGATAAATATTTGACTCTCTCCAGGCAAATAAAGTTCGTGCAGAATGCTTGAACCTCCAGGTCAAATAAACATATATGCCTACCAATAAGATGGCCAATATTAAAATTTCAAAATTACTGTTCCAAAAATAGTTATTGCATTTTTAAAAGAAGCATAGTTTATTGAAGGTTTTGGGTTTTTGTTTTGTTGTTTTTTTCTAAATTTGTTTGGTTGGTTTTTGTTATTGATGATTAACCTATACCTAGGTTACTTTCCCAGAAAAAGGGTTGAGTCATCATACTTTTTTTGTTTTCCTTGTACAAAGAGGTCTGAATTATATTTTTGGTTCCATTTCAATCACAAAATTTCCTCCCTTCCTTCCTTCCTTCCTTCCTTCCTTCCTTCCTTCCTTCCTTCCTTCCTTCCTTCCTTCCTTCCTTCCTTCCTCCTTCCTCCCTCTCCCTCCCTCCCTCCCTCCCACAAACTTATTTCTTCTCCTCAAAACTTATAAATTGACAAATAACTGTTCTCTGACAGACAATATCTCTGGATCATCCATAATTTTAAATTCGGAGTTTGCACATTATTTTCACAAGCAGACAAGATATCCAAGCTAACCAATCGTTTGTTACATGTAGACTTCTTAAAATGAATATGTGCAAAAAATTTTCAGTGAAGTGAAAAATTATTTTAATCAAGCAACCTTTCAGTACTTGCAGGTCATTGAGGATTTGGGGTGCATTGGTCATTCCAATGCCCTGTGCATATTTGTTTAAGCATCGCTAATTTTTTTTTTAATGTTAGTTGAAGATAGAAAATTTCTTCTTTCTTGATGTCTTAGGCATTGTTGAATTATGTAATAATTTCTGTCAGCCCTGGTAAGAAAAGAACAGATTGCTTATATATGTAGTAGAGATAGATAAGAGCATCTGAGAACTCCAGGTATATATATATATCCTGAAGATGTCCCTGATTATATTTCTTTATTAAGCTTCATTTCTGAATGGGCACTGCAGGGAGTGGTGTGGATCTATCTGTACTTCTTGCTGCTCAAACTTAAAATAACTAACAAATACAATTTAGTGCTTGGCTAAATGCTTAAGGGAAGCGATCATTATTATACTTATTTCATATTGGGGCATGCAATGTGCAAATGCTTAGTCGAAGGTAAAGCTCAGTTACAGACCTGGGAGCAAAATCCTGGTTGAATGTCCTTTGTTCCAACAGTAGAAAATATTTCTGCAATAATTTATATTCAATCCATTCTTCATTGACATAACAGGAAATTAGCAAAAAAAGTTTTTTTACCTGAAAATAGGCCAAAAGGTAATTGTACCTCTATTTCAGGAGATGAGTTTTTTTCATATCTTTCCAAAACAGGGGCAAGAGACCATGAAATCTCCTAGTGCTATACTTGAATGGATAAAAGAAGGAATGAAATTAACTTGTCAGTGAGCAGAGAAACCCAAGGTTATTTCCCTTTGCTGATAGAGGGGCAAACTAAAAGAGAGAGTGTTCTTTTCATCTTTTTAGTTCTTAAGTAAATACTCCATTCTGAGGAGCAAATGATATCCATTTTTTATTGAAAATGTAACCACTAGAGGGTATCTGTTCTAAGTTACTACACACAACATCCTGCAATTAGAGCAATGCCAAAAGACACAGACAAATCTTGCATGCAGATGCACTAAGTTAGGGAGGAAAATAATAAAGTGACACTGCCTTGACTGGTTATCCTTTTCATATATTCTGCAGATTCTTGATTGTCTTGCCAAAATGTAATTGTCTCTGCTATAAGAAAAATTAATGATTTCACTATAAAAGTGCATTATAATACATTGATATTTATTGATTCTATTCTGCTGCATTATTTAACATCACAATGAAGGATTGACACAATTTCCCACATTTGTGAGTTAACCCTTTGTATATACATCCATAGCTATAACCAGTCAAGGCATATTACTTTTGCCTTGAAATTTAAGTCACTCTGATGGCCACAGTTACTACCAAGGTCAAATAAATACACAGTTGATGTAATTTGTCAGATATATTCTGCTTCTCATGTGCACTTTGATTTTGAGACCTTGTTTGGATTCACGTTCAGCAAAGTAGGGAGAATCTCTGGATGATGGGAAAGATGTAACTTTCATG
Organism: Phylloscopus whistleri; assembly: GCA_017589585.1. NCBI lineage: Eukaryota > Metazoa > Chordata > Aves > Passeriformes > Phylloscopidae > Phylloscopus > Phylloscopus whistleri. Next base: position 1,773,615 of record JADMLD010001397.1, on the reverse strand, counting down.
GTGATTTTGAACCTATTCCCCATCTAAGAACAGGAATGTAGGCACACTATACACATTCTCTGCAATTTGAAGTCTGTGATTTTTTTTACATGATCCTGCTTATCATTTTTACATGAATCTGCTTATCATTTTCTCAGATTCCTCAGCTAAAAAAAATTACAATCATGGTATTTAACTAGTTTACAGGATTTAACTACTTTACAGGATAGTATATATTACCATATAATACTAAATAGTAGAATATCTTTGGTCCCTTGAAGATACTGTCTACAAGGACATATATGTTCAATGCTCATCTATATTTAGAAACCCATATAGCATCCTAGGTTCTTTTACAAAAAGTAGTCAAGGGAGTGATGTGGCTTTCTTCATTTTGTTACCATCTTTGATGTCTCTTCTCAAATAATATGACGTCTATTTGTAGATAAGCAAAACTGGACATAGTTTATAGTACAGGCATAGATCAAGGCTTAGATTCATGTGAAAGGATTTTTCAATAGTCAGGTTGTAAACTGGGAACCTAAGTCACCTGAGCTGCTCTACACTGATAGATAGTGTCACAATATTTTACAAGAGGCTAGGAAAATTATTTTTCTCATTTTGAAATTGAAAATAATTAAGCAGTGTACTATGACAAATTACAGTGAATTTCTGCCCCCTCTCCTCCTCCTCCTTTTCTCCCCTCCCCACAATTATTACTTGGAGAATCTCTCCTGGCCAAACACAATTCTGAAAAATCTAGATCTGTAAACAGTTTCCATGTTTTGGTGGACATGTTCCCCAGCAAACCCCTTGTTTTGACTTCTGTGCTGCAGAGGGAATTTGGTAGACAATAAATCCCAAATTCTTTTTCTGTGAGACCCGTGAGTACTTCGATTTCAATGACATTTCTTGTAACAACTTAGTGACATTTAAGTCATGAAGTTGCTGTACTGTATTTCAGTGTTATATCACAGTAAATCTTTGACTTCACTGAAAGTGAACTATCTGAATTCAAGCCCTTTCACTACTCAAACTTGATCAGGGTTGTTTAATCTTTTGTTGCTTTATTACCTAAAATCACTTGGCTTAAAGAAAAGCCTGTAGAATAAAAAATTGACAGATCAGCACAAAGTTCACAGTGAGCAGACACTGAAGTTTATCAACCAAGTTCTTTATTTCTATAAATCTAAAAGCCATTGCCTCTATTTCCTAAATTATAATTAGCTGCAACCGATTTTTAAAAAGAAGTATTGTGCAAATAATCATGTGAGACAAATGAACCATGCCAGAATGACCAGGATCCAGTCTTATCGAATTCTTTTATTTGATCTAAAATAACATAATTAGGATCAGGTGCATCCTGAGATGGACTTTTGTCTCTGCCAGGTCTTGATTCTTCCTTTGGGTAACTGTTATAAATACTAATTTAATACATGCTGAGCATTACAGAAAGAAGAATATATAGGAAACTGCAATAGTAGTAGGTATTAGATTCACTGAAGTTAAAAAGGGCTTACAGTCAACAAGACAGGGCTGTTTTAGCCTTGGGTTGAATAAAAGCCAAAACAATATAACCAAAATTAAAGACAAACTAATAATGCACAAATTTAAGAAGAAAGAAGAAAGAAAAAAGAAGAAAAATCTAGAGAATTCAGGTTAATGCTTATGACACTTGAGCTTTCTTGAAAATATGACCATTGACCACAAAGGCACTACTTAACTGAATTAAGTAACACATTAAGCAGCTGTTAAGTATAGAAAATCATGATAGTTTATCTAAGATGCTTTAGCTGCAAGTAGCCTTGTTAAACAGTGATTGGACAATAGAAAAAATATGGATATCTTCTCATTCCTCATATTCTAATGTCTTCATGACTGGCTTTTGGAAATACAGATCAAGGTTAGTAATTAGTGACATGCAAATGAAGAATAATTAAGTAGAAGTACATTTGCCCTTCAGATTGCTGTCACTGACTCAATAAAACTTAACCCTTCCTTTTAATATTGCTTAATTGCACTCTGTTTTCTTGCTGTTTCATGAAGATTATCACCTCTTTGCAAAACAGTTGCAGAGGTCTTTGGTGCATTGGTTATATCCCTTTCTTTATTCATTTTTCATCCTTACTAAGAAAGGTTCCTGTCTTACCTTTGTCTTTTGATAATAAAGAAGAAAAAGATAATTAAGTGTTTATTATTTTACAAAAGTACATTAACAACCTCGGTTAGTTCCAAGAACATGAGAGAGGAGAGTGAGGTGAAATTGAGTAAAGGAAAATTTAGTTTGAGTATCAGGATACAATTACTATAATTGAAATTTATGTCAGTGGAAAAATTTCCCAGAGGGCCCGATACAAATAATGCAAAACTCATTTGAGTTATTTGTGGCTGAACTAAATCAGATGACCTAATAGCTATTCACCACAAATATATATGACTTTATGAAGCTGCATTACATGGCCTTTAAACTAAGTATATCCATAGTATCATTATTCAACACCCTTTTTCTCAAAACGCTTACCAAACTGATAAACAGGAAGAACCTCATCTATCAATGAAACACAACAACAATACAGTGGTAAACAACTCTGTAATTTTTGAACAAGACTTTAAAAAGTCATCTCTTAGATAAAAAAATGTGATGGTGATTCCATCTGAAGTCTGGGTAAGATACAATGAGAACTGCTGCAATGAATAGCAGATTTTATTTTTAAAATTTAATTTTAAAAATGTTGCCTAATTTTGTAAAAATAATACACAAAATAAATATTTTCTTGCCTTATCAAAACACATAGTAACAAGAGAGTACAGTACTAAAATACTTTGTTCACTATTGATATAAAATTTGGATACTAAATATCAAATAATTTGTAGTGTAGTTTCAGTTGAACATAGATAATTTCAGTCTTCTCATATTCAATATTTTATTGAAATAATTGTTCATTGATTAAAGAAATCTGTGAAAATAGCACAGTAGTTTCATGTGATTACATTGCAAATTTTATATTGATGCAGTTAAGATCAATTAAACCTACGGCAGAGTGAGTTTATATCTGTTTTGTTTTGGTATTTTTTTAATTTCTATGTGTCATATTTAATCATAAAATAAAATCTATGCTTTTTATATAGTTCTAGTGGATTTATTTGAGTGTAAACCTTTTTTAGTGTGCCACCATGTTTAGAAAAAATCCTTTATGGGAAAGTATAGTGGTTTTAAAATTATTTTTCTAATGGACCATATTATTTATTACAAAAGTATGACTGAGACAAGAAAGTAAAAGCTGATTACTTTGTTGGTATTGACCAAACTGCATGTCTATCTTGTCTTAATGCTCCATCTATGCACCTTTTCATTGATTTATAAAGGCCTCATTTTCTGTGTAGTGTTAGCCTCCTGCACACCAAAACTAGATCTGAGAAAAACAAAGGATTGGCCTATGCATTCTTTAGGGACAGGAAAGTGGTATAGGTGTGGTGTCAGTCTAGACCAATGGAATAATTCTTTTGCTCTATTTTGATTTCTGTCAGTCTTTTTCCCTTTTGTTAAATATCTTTTTGTTTTCTCTCTAACTTCCCAATCAGAAAATTAGTTTCAGAAGACAATTACAGCTGATATTTATGTTTAATATTTGTTATAGTGTTGTTAATCAGATCCATATTCAAATTAAGACCACATAATTAGGTCCTGTCTAATTTTGACTGCAGCTTTCTGTTGAAATTTCATCCTGTTTTTGTTCCGACTCAATTAGTTTATTGGCATTCTCTGAGACTTTTGTATTTCTTGACCAAAGGGCATTGAATGAATTATTATTTATGATTGTAATTTTCTCTGCCCAGGATGTGATTGGTTTTGTGATCCATATTCCACAGTTATAAGCTGGAACTACAATGGTTTGTACTCCGGTTAATTTATTTCTGTATTTCATATCTCACATGTGATTAATTAACTTGGTATAATGCAAATTTATTACACAGGCATCTTGGACAGAATATATAATATATTTTTACATAATTTCAGTTGTATGGAGGCAGAAGATATCACCTGCATTCACTTTTTTTTTTTTCCTGAAAAGCATCCTCACTCTTCTGGTGATACTCCCCAATCACCTTATATCATATCCAGACTACATAGTCTCCTATTTTGCTCTGTTAAATCTCAGATTGCCATTCAATATAATGAAAACTAAATTCTCAAGGGGTCTATCTAGACTCATGTCTATATCATGTAATTAACTAACACATTTGGAACAATTACATTGTGGAAGGTATTACTATTATTAAAGCTGACCTGCAGCTATGTCAATAAGCATCTTGCGGACAGTTCTCCATGCTGCAGGCTATGCAGCCGAAAATGTACAGATCTGCACAGACCCATCTGCAGTGTTTGATTATGTATTTTCTGGCACTTCTTTTAAAATTGCTACTTTAAATGGGTTTTTTGCACTTGAAAAGTCATTATAGTTTTGTCAGGAAGGGATATGTAAGCGTATCTGCCGGCCTCTCTGCACTAGAAAATCACTGTGTAATTCAACAATATTTACTCCTAAAATATTTTGAAGGATTTTAAAGCTAGAAACATTTTATTAAAAATGCATTTTTTCAAGCACCTTTTTTATTAAAAATCACCTCAGCTATTTGAACGGGATCATTTATCAATTTGCCCACTAGTTCAGTTACAGACTGGTGCTATCAAGCATTAGGAAAATAGGTTGGATGCAACACACATTTTGTAGCCATATGTACTCATATACCTTTCAAATGAGAGTTAAGAACATTCTGGAGTAACTGAATATTCATTACCAGAGTGTTTCTCTGTTCTCAGATATATAAAAGTTAGTTATGAGTAGGAGTTAAAGATGTGAACAGCATTGTACTTGATCTGCTCCTGTAGAAGTGACTGAATGTTTCACTACTGATTTCAGGGCAATCAGAGACCTACACTTCATTTTGAAAATCCCATCTCACCCATGTGATTTTTTTCTCTGCTTTCAAATATTATTTTTTTAATGTGTGTTATATCCCATTTGATATGGACTGCTGATTCTATATCCTGTCACTCAATGTATGCCTGTTTCCAAGTGTTTCTTTTCTGAGCTGAGTACTGAAAATGTAGCAAAGAAAGTTATCTCAAACTTATGTACCTGTTATGGGATTTTAAATAATTAATTTTCTCAAATTGTCCATAGAGTTTCTCATATACTAGGACTGGAAATCTAAATCATTCATTTATTTAAATTTTTGATGACTTAAAGAAGTTTTATATTTGCAAGAACCTGAAGGTTGTATTAAACAATTCATAGATGAAACTTCCTAAACCACCACTTGTCAATTTTTCTAGCTTATATGCAGGAAATAAATTTGAAGCCAGACAGAATATCTGCATTTAAAACTGTGCCAATTATGATTCAGAACCCCTGAGGCAGGCTGCCCCAACCTCCCTGTTGGTGTTGTGGTGGTGGTGTCATCAGACTCCTTGGGCGACTCTGACTCTCCAAAGGTGATCTTAGAGGCATAATTCAATTTTATCCATGATTACAGACTCAAGAGCAATGTTATTCAAGAAGCAAATATTCCCCATATAAATTCAGCAAATTTAAACAGTCTACTGATGGTGAAGCTCAAGATGAAAAGTTTGTCCATATTTTAGAGTTTTCAAACTCAGTAAGGCTACATGGCCCCACCTGTGAATTTTGCACCTGCAAGGCCAGAGGGCATCATGGTGAGAGTAAGTTCAGTAGGGATCCCTTGAAAAAGAACTCCTCAGGGCCAGTGTCTGCAGCCACTGATGGGAGTATCACACAAAAACTGTGATCTAACCCATGAGACTCTGGGACTTGTCACACCTCCAATGGAAGACCAGTTCTCTGGTCACACTATAACAATTGCTTTATTTTCTGCTGGGCAAAAAATTCTGTGTCCTGAAGAGCCACAGCCATGAGACAAACTGCTGAAACTGGGTGACAGGGCGAGAAGCAACTGTGACAGTACCATGATTTGAACTTGGACAGACATTAACTTTCCTCTGTTAATGTGGAAAGGATATTCAGCAGATCCATGCCCTGATAGCCTCAAAGTTGTAACTCAGCTAAGACCTTATGAGGATCATAGTGATTCCCACACTTTGTGCTCCTACTTCCCCAGAGACACAAGGAGGACAGCAGAGAGTGAGTAAGCAGGACTAATGTAGTCTTCAAAGCATGGCCTTAGAGGAGGGAAAACAAAAATCTGCTGAAATGAAATAGATTTTAAGGAACTTTTATGATTTGGGGCAGATGGTTAGGAAGGAATTATTACACTAAAGAGTAGATTAATTGCCCAACCTGTTAATCCACAAACAGTAAATCTCATTAAACAGAACTGGGAAAAATCCAAATTAAATAACACTTTATAAAATTAGTAATGCTTTAGGGGACATCTGATTTTACTTTTGTTTATTGTAAGAAGAATTTTCTGTAATGTCAGATAAGGTGATAGAACTAATAGTAATTCTCTTTGCTAATGTGATAAATTTTTCTGACATTTAAGGAAGGCAAATAACATACCTTGTCTTGTTTCTGAGGGAAATAACTGAGTTTTTATTATAGTATGTGCTACTAATTATTCTGGCAGAGATAAGTATTGCCAGCACGAAGGACTGAAATAGGGGGATTGTTCCTTAGAAGTCATGAAATAAACAAGTCTCTACAATTTTATCTCGTGGTAGCCTTTGTCCTTTTTTTTTTTCTGTCAGGCATTTTGAACCTTCACAAATCCTAATTTTTAGCTTTTATTTCTTTCCTGAAGAATGTAAAAAGAAATGTGAAATGAATTGTGTTATGAGATCCAAAAGAGGATATTTAAGAAAAATATGAGACTCATGTCACACTCAAAATAATAGCACCACAACAATCTCCAGGCAAGGAATTTGTGCATCTCATTTCTATTGTAAAGAAGGCATTTTCAGGTTTGTTAATTATACCACAAACATAGTACTATGCAGAAGTGCCGTACTTCAGTTTTTCCTAACCCTCATTCCTCAGTAGCCTAAAAGCCATGAAAGGCGTTTTTATTGATTGTTAAAAAGGATAACCTTTTTCCCTCAGATGGACCCTTATCATAAATCTATTTGAGCAAGCAAAACGAGTGGAAAATTTGTCTAAAACTAGCCTTATGAATATTATTTCTGTGAAAACAATTTCACAGAACTCATACAGGCACAAAAAATTGTATTATCCACTTATAAAAGGTACCTTTATTCGCCCATATAAAAATTCAGTAATTATTACTTTTAGAAATAAAATTAACTTGCTCTTTGGTTAATTCAGCTCATAGTTTCTCATTAAATTAGATTTGCTTTGTCTAAAAGTACCAAGGGTGTGAGCTGACCTCATTTAGGTAGAAGCCAGAGTTGCTGTCGGTCACAGTTTTCCCCTGCCAGTGGTGTTCTGCTTCAGTCTCACAGCAGGTTCAGCCCCTAGAGCAGCCTGACAGAATGGTACTACTTGTACTGCTAGGAGGGTTACCCTTATGAGAAGATATGCAGAATATGGGTCATAGCTTTTGAATGTACAGGAGGTAAAGACTTGTTCTAAAAACAGAGAAAACAAAGTTTGTCTAGCCATCACTCCACATAATAGAAGAAAAGGTTGTTCATACTGAAAGCTGTATGACAAATGTCTCAGAAGAAACAACAGTAGGTAAACCATTTCTCATTTGTAAACAGCAAATATGAAATTTAATAATTATTTCAGTTATTAACATACTTCTTATTTTGTCTGCTATTATTTCTTCTTTGCTAAATCCAGAGTAATATTAGATACAGTGAAAAACTTACTACCCTATATTTCCTCTTTCTGCACTGGACGTTATATTTATATATTTGATGCAACATTTTTTAATGCACTTGGCGTCTTAGATTGACCCTGGCTGAACAAGAGCTGCCCACCAAAAAAAACTCTATCAAATCCCTTCACTGCTGAACAGGGGAAAGAAAATATAAGGAAAGGTTCAAGGGTCAAGATAGATACAGATTGAGATAGAGATGGAGATAACTAGCCACTTACCATCACCGGCAAAATGGCCTCAACTTCAGGAAAATAATCTGATTTATTATCAATCACATCAAAGTGGAATACTGAGAAGTAAATCCAGATCTTAAAAAAACCTTCACACCACTCTCTCTTCTTCCCAGGCTCAACATCACTCATCATTCTCTACCTTCTCACCCTCAAGTGGTAGAAGAGGATGGGGAGTGGGGGTTAAACTCAATTCATCACACATTATATTTTTCATTCCTTCATTCTTAGGAGGTGGACTCCTCACACTCTTCCCCTACTCCAGCAGGAGGTCCATCCTACAAAAGATAGTCCTCCATGAAATTCTCAATGTGAGCCCTTCCAATACACTGCAGTTCTTCCTGTGGGCTGCAGCTCTTTCAACACTGCTCCAGCATGGGTTCTTTCCCCATGCTCCTTCAGGAATAGCCTGCTCCAATGTGGGTCCCACATGGGCCACAAGCCCTGCTAGCAAACTTGTTCCAGTGTGAGCTCCTCTTTCCACAGTCCTGCCAGGAGCCTACTCTGGCACAGGCTTCCCACAGGGCCTCAACCTCCTTTGGGCACATCCACCCAGCGTGGCTGTTCTCCAAGTGCTGCAGGAGGCCTCTGCTCCCCTGTGCTCATCCATGGTTGCAGGGGCAGAGCTGCTTCACCACGGTGTTCACCAGAGGCTGCAGAGGAACCTCTGCCCTGGCACAAGGAGTACCTGCTCCTCCTCCTCCTTCACTGCCCTGGGTGTCTGCAGAGTTGTTTCTCTCACATACACTCACTCCCCTCTCCCACTGAAGATGAGCAGGGTATATTTACCCTTTCTAAGTGCAGAGGTGCTAGCATTGTCACCAACTGGCTTGGCTGTGCCCAGCGGGTCTGTCTGGGATCCAGCTGGCATTGGCTCTGTTGGACATAAGGCAAGCTTCTAGCAGCTTTTCACAGCAACCTCCCAAACTAGGTCATGAAAGCCTAGTACACCTGCGTATCTCTACAAATTTGAGAATAGACAGCAAGATGTCCAGCATGCAAAAAGTTAAAAAAATATACCAGCTACAAAATATAATGAATTTCCACAGGTGATAATTGGTTTTGTTGGTTTTGTGGGTTTTGTTGTTTTTGTTGTGTTTTGTGGTTTTTTTTGTGTTATGCATCTTCAGAATTATTTTTTCATGTGAATTTCTTTGCTGTGTGAAGTCAAGAAATGTTAGTGCTGGAAGAGACTAGGGTAAAACCCTCTGCATCACTAGCATTTTTATTTAATCCTGTTAAATGTTATGTGAGCTAAACCAGTACTTACACTTTTCCCCTCTTGGTTTTCTCTCTGGCAAAAGTATTGTGATGTCTCTTGAGCTTTTTAAGGCTAAACAAGAATAGTAATTTTTTTTAAAAAAGGCTTCTGAAAACAACAAAAACTATCAGTTTCCATTAAAATTGTTGAAATGAAACATTTTAGTCAACATGGGGTCAGTGCACAAATACGGATACAATTCCGGCAGACCTCAGGTCAAAAGAGCCTATTTCCATGACCTGATAGAACCAAATATTTGTCTGCCAGGAAAATTCATCTTTACCAATCTGAGATCTGTGCCAAATGTATAGAAACACACATGGGAGCACATTGTGCAATTAAAATGATCCTTGCAAAAAAAAAAAAAAAAAAAAAAAAAAAAAAAAGAAAAGAACAAAGACACAAAAACCTTGCTAATACTACACACTAACTACAACAGGAAATTTCCTTTTAAGATTCATGCATGGTTTTAATTTTAGATTTGGTTTGTAGTGGGGTAGAAAGAAGTCTGACAATCCTTTTTACTATGTTAATTAAATACACATTTTTGCTAATGGGGTTTCAGTTGACTGTGCCAGCTTGTACATTGCAGCAATCTAACATTCTTTGTTATTAAATATATGTGTTTGTCTGTGTGTTCCAGTTTCTGCATTACAAATTTAGTATATACACAGCTTGAATTCTGAAAAAGGCAGGTGAAAAATGCATCGAGTCTTTTAATCACTTATTCATTTTTGAATAGTGACGCTAATCTTTTATTAAACCTCTCACCCACATTTTCAAATTCAGATTATATTTTGTTTGAGACCTATAGTCTTCACTTATACACTTTTGACAGACATTTGAAAATGTTGCCATTAACTCTAAAAGTGCCTCTGTCCTCACCTGCACTTGCTCATAGCCCTGATTACTCCATAGATTAAATGCATTGGCAGGAAGAGTACCCAAGAGTCAGAAAGTAAAATAACCACACTGGGGGCTTTAGTTCTCCCCATCTGTAGTACAGATTCAGAATGTAAATTGAACCCTCTCCTGCCAACTTATCCTCCATGTTATCATAACTCCTGCATAATCATTATTTTTTGTAATCTTTTCACCTTCTAATAAATTTTGTTTTATTCTTCATAGTGCATTTTTCAGTCTCTCTTTTTCTCAGTGGGCAATAAACTTTTATCTATTAGATTCTTGCATCTTTTTGTGTTTCTTCTCAAGGTCTCACAAGAGCAAATAGTAGTCCTTCTTTCTGAATGTCTCTGATAAACACCAGTGAGATATAAAATCTACACATAATTGTAGATTTCTGGGGTTATAAGTGAACACATTCTTTCCCTACCTCTTAGTGTAATCACCATTTTCTTTCTTCTGTTTTCAATAAAAGATGACTAATTATGAATAAGTGGGACAAGGAAGTGTCATTCCAAATAAAGTGTCAGTAAAAAGTAAGCCAGGGAACAAGATGAATGTCAAAAACCAAATTTCATATGCTGTTCTTGTAGTTTCCTAGCTCAAAAGAGAAAGAAATTTTGTGAGACTATTTGCTTTCACACAGGTTCCACAATCCAAATCCTGGGCATTCTGATAATTAGATAAGTTTCAGATACTTCTGCTCTTTAAACCTTTGTATTGGAAAAGATATGAAAAAACCCCAAAGCAGTCAAGACATATTACAGCTTTAGAACTTTGTCAAAACTGTTTACAAGTGCAAAAGGAGTTTTGTTTGAGGCTGAAGTTTTGCTTAAAAAAAGCCCAAAACAACAAAGCAACACAAACAAAACAAAACCAAAAAAAAACCCAAATCTCTTATTCATCTATATCTCTATCTGTATACCACTGAATATATTTCAACTTCATTTTTTTCTAGAAAAATATCCCAACCTACTAATCTGCCGTCCTTTACAACCAACTATGAAATGCTGTAATTTTGGAAAACATAAAAGTGGTTTTTGTTGTGTTTTTCTTTGAGGAAAGATAGATCTGCATGTAAAAAAGTCAGCTTTTCCTTCACTTATAAGGTAGTCTAATAAAAAGTGCTACCATTTCTTTAATATCTTTCTCTCCCTAAAAAGCAATAGAACAACCACCATCTCATTTTCCCTTCCAGTTAACGAATGAAATTCACAAGGACTAAATAATCACGTGACCGTTCCCTTTATAATAATTTAGAAAACTGCCCGAAAAAAATTATTCCCTGCTTTCTATATTCAGGAGATATTCTGCTTGAAATTAAACAGCATGAAGGGTGTTGAAGGCACGGCAAGGGAAACTTGAAACGGTGTGGGGGAGATACGAGTTAGACTAACTCCAGGCTCTGCAAAAGGCCGTGCAGCACAACCCACGGTGTGCCAAATGCACACAGCAGAGTGTGCAGCTTATCTTCATCATGTGCACAGCACTCAGTCAGCCAACTGGTTGATACCGTGTAAGATGGAAGAGGACCCTGGGGAAAGGTTCAGGATCAAAATTACAGTTAAACAGCAATGCTTTTTTGCTGCTGACTGCGTTCCTTCCGTCTGTTGTTTTTTCTGGCTTTTAATTTTAAGTATAGTTGCATTAACTTCTGATGAGATAATAGTTGGGCCATCTCCAGATAGTTATTCTGGGATGATGTCTTCTGTTTCTGTTGACTCACAACTTTATTTTTTTACAGGAGAATGTGAGGATGGCAGATTACCAACTTGGTAACGTATATTTCAGTCCAAGCTCTGATTTTTGTCCTTATTGCTATAATTACTGAAGGAAACAAGGATTTAAATTACACACAGCTTATTATGGAGACTTAAAGCACCAGTTGGTCTACACTATTCATCTTTCTCATTTTGCTCCAGGCTGAGATGTGAAGAAGATAGAGGTCTTACATTAGATTACTTAGACAGGTCCATGTATAACAACTCCCACTAGAAGTAGGCTGACATTGTTCAGCTCAGTCTTGGTGGTATTTTTTTTTATGAATATATATATAATTTCTTTCTGCTAATTTTCATAAGCTACGCTTTCTTTGTAAAACCAAATTTTATTTCCACAACAATAAAAAGAAAACAAAAGAGATTATGGAGGGAGAGGAAATTAAGTTTCAGTCAAAAGATATAGGCTTAACAGCCTTGTATTACTATTTTTCCCTCTTCACTTTTTCTGTGTAAAAATTTGTTTCTTTTTCTAGTCTGGGAGCTTAGGTGTCCTAATTAGAGAATGGAACAGAAAAAAAATTATCAAGGAGCAGCTCATCTCACTTAATTGTCACTTCTTTATAAAATTAAATTAATTGTCCTTTGGGTGCATAACTTCCAACAGTATTTAATACAGGAAAGGAAAATTTATTTTCTTAGACTAGACATTGAAATTTTAGATAGCTCAAGTTATAAAGAAATGTTTTTATTCAGGAAGACTGAACACCTTTCATCCATGATTAACATGAGAAATGACAGAACAAATTTTCTATACTCTTTTCTTCTAGATTTTAAAAATACTTTTGTCTAAAATTGAAACAGAAATTCAGCATCTATAGCCATAAGATCTTTTAGAACTCTGTATGTATGATAAATGTGATATTTCCTGCCTCTGCATAAATAATACTACTTGAAATTCTGGATGTGGAGGTCTAGACAGCTGTTGATTTTGAACAGAGACTGGCAGCTCATTTTCTAACAAACAACATTAAGTGACATCAGTGTTCTGTTTCCTACCAATTCGGATTTGATTCAAAGGATTCTGAAATGTGAAGTTCTTAGGCTTTCCTGTCCCTCAGACACATTATTTATTTATCCATTGTCACTTAAAAATTAAATGGGTTTATTTTCCTAGGTAATTATAAAATATGCAATCAAATTTAAAGTAATTCCTGACCTGAAAACCAAACTAGATATTAATTAAATGCCTGTGAGACAGATGCTAACATCCCCCATCTGCTGCTAGCAGGAATCTCTGTACCCCATGTGCTGCCAGGGCAGTGCTGTGGACTTTCTTACCAGCTATCAAAACAAAGCAAATTTTCTTCTCCTGGGGAAGGTAATGAATAGGACACCAGCCAACAAAATCCATGGGTTCTACCTATGAAAATATGTGCTAAAATCTGGCCTTTCATTTACCAAAGAGACTTTTGCATCTCAACTATAAATTCCATTGTGGCAGTCATTGGTTGCAGAACATTTCCAAATTACCTATCTGGTTCAAGACCAACCTTTATCTTCTTTTCCTCCTTATGAGTGGTGAACTTAGGAGGTAGACACTCCATCTCCAAAAAGTCAAGGCTGTAGGTTCAAATATTCTTTTTAAGACTTCTGATTTTATTCTTTATGTGCTTTTTATGATTTAGACTTTTGATGATACTTGCAGCAAAAAGGCAGATTAGTTTGTCTGAGTTTGACAGAGGGCAAGCTATGATACACAAGTACAAATTAAAAATACAGAGAACAAACAACTGTAACTTCTAACTGATTTTATATGTATGTATGTGGAAACTTATTAAAAATTTTCCCTCAATAAAAAAGGATATCACCCATTTCAATGGCATAAATGTCAGTGTATTTTTACTCTGACTCCTGTGGCATTTGACTTATCTAGGAGCAGAAGAAAAGTGGTCTAAACTCTTTACAAAGTGTTAGGGAAGGGAACAGCTCTTTCCAAAGGGTTTATTACCTGTCTGTAAAACATGAATATGCAGATAATGTTCCCATTTCATTTCTAATCTAATTTTTTCCCACTTAGGCATATGGAAAGATACTTGTCTACTGAAAGATATTTCTTTGTCCACAGAGATACTGATATTTAATTTTTTTTCTCTCATACTTTTCTTGCTGCTTCAAATTTTGCACACCTCACAAGAAATTCTCAAGTCTAATTAAAATAAAGGTCTGGTGTAACATGAAAGATATTTCAATCCTTATATTTCATTGCAAAGGAAAGACAACCCCAACCAAAAATAAAATTAATAAAAATCTGAATTAGATTACAGGAGATTGATCAAAAACTGCCCAAAATGCCATCATCCAACAGCAGCTAAAGTCTAGATTTTAGCAAGTATTAAAACTTTGCACAAGCATTACCTTGAATAAAACTTTCATCTACTTGAAAACATTTATTCACTTTCATGTGGAAAATATTTACAGAAATGTTAATTTCAGAAATATTTGTTACATAAAATAGAATTTTTTGCTTGGAGTTCATCTAGTCATAGAGCAAAAACATATCACTGGGGTGACACAATTCTCTGTTCAAACAGTGATTTACCTTGAGCAATACTTAAATCATTCATGAACCAAGCAGAAGTTTGAATTTATTTTCATAAAGTTTTGACATAAATTTATAAACAATGAAGTAAGTCGCTATGATCAAAGGTAGATAAAGACCATCCAACTGCTGTAAAATTATGCCTGTGATTAGGGAAAGGAAAAACCAACAGTGACTATGGGAGTCAAATATAATACTATGACAATTTAGGTTCCTGACTGCCAATCTTCTACTTGAAGAATAGTTAGGATCACATATAGGACAACAAATTCGGGACACTTGCAAGCTCTCACATGAATCAAAGTTGATCTGGAAAACAGTTTACTTTTTCAGATAATTTATCTAGCAGAAAACTGTTCAAAACTTCACAATAGAGGCAGTTAAAAATTTGCTATATTTCAGCCCAAATGTATTAAGAGCCAATGTTATTCAGTTTTTCACTTTCTAACATTGCTGAGTTGCTTCCCATGGGACCAATAAGATGCACTCTTCCCTCCATTTTACTAGGGGAAAAAAAATCTAAGTGCCTTAAAATGTTTTTGTGGAAAGAAATGTCTTGTGTCTACAATCTATTTCAAGAGAAAACATTGCAACAAATATTTATTAGCCTCCCTTAGGTGAATAGCTTGACAGAGGCCAACATGGATGGGATGATTATACCAAATACACTGTTGCTGTCACATGATTGAAGCTGTACACACCATAATTAGACTGCAGCATAGGAGGCCACTGCCCCCAGAGCTGTTTTGATAAATCCAGGTCTTGTCACTTCCACCAGTGACAAAGTAGTATAACAGTACAGTTTGTTAAACTCCTGACCTTTCCTAAGGATGCCAAAGTACTTTTGTGATGTCCAAGACATTTAGAACGAATAGAAATGGGGTCATCAATCACCTTAAATTGACCGTGCAACAGCCTCAAGTTAGTAATGTTGCCCATCAAAGTTTGTCTTGACACAGAAATGATGTGTGAACAGTCTGCTAACCATCCCTTTGAGACCTTCTTTGCCACAGGTCACACTCATGTTGTTTGGTTTTTTTTAAATCTAGAAAATAGTTCTGTTATTTTCACTGATACATAACAAGGTGAAGAGGTAGAGAAGTTAGAGCCTAGGAATAACAATGAAAAGTATCACAAAAAAATTCTTGTCTGTCATAAGAATATGAAATAGTTGCAGTTCAAATACTGAGTGTTCATGAAGGACTGCATTTCATAGAGCTCATCTGGCAGGACAGTTCTTGGGACAAACCATGTTGGGTGTCAGTGTAAATTGATATATTGTTCAACCTTTTCCCCCTTTATTTCAAACAATATGTGGGTGATTAAGAAAAAAAATTGAATACAAAATAATAAAACAAAGGCTTATAACATACTAAAGGATCATCCATTCAGTGAAACGTTGAAATGCTAGTATGCTGTTGTAGTGTCTTCCCCTCTTATTTATTTCTTTAAATTTATCAATTTCTTCCTAGTCACATTCTTTTTTTGAATATTCTGTCAAATAAGAATGCAGTTTTCTTATCAAAATTTTTGTAGGCATTGTCAGTATTCAGACTTTAACAATCTGAGAATGGCCAGATCACTCATATGGTGTTGTTTCTGTTCTGTGGGTGGATACATAAAAAAGCATTATTATTGTCACTACTTGGTTTCTGCAATTAATCACAGACAGCTCTCTGGAAGCTGCCTTCCAGAAGCATTACAGCCAGTAAAATTCAAATTCAGTAGAAAATGCAAGTCCAGTAGGTGAAAGTATCATTAAGAAAACCACATTAAAATCTCTTTTGAGTAGTACAAACTATATTAAAATAATGAATTGTGTACTCAATGTAGATGCTTGTTGCCTTCAATGTTAATGGAGCAAAGCAGGAGAGAGTAAAATTTTAACACCTAACTGTAGAAGTAACATAGGAAATGTCTCAGAAAGCAGTGAACAATGACTTCTACTACATATTTTTGGAGGAAATCAGCTTTCCACCGATTACAGAAATTCTAGATTTTTTGAAAGCAGTCATCTAGAAAAGAAAAAGAAGGAAACATTGACATATTGCATCATCATTCAGAAAAGAAAATCACAGATAAAGTGATTTAGGTTCAATTTTCTCCCCTTCTTAACATACAGACAAATCTCAAGAGAAACAGAAAGAGCAATCACTCATTTCTGACAGCAAAGTATGTTGTCTCAAAGAGCTTCAGTTATTAGTATTTCCCTTCATGATTACTTCTCGTGGTCCATGGACCATCCACAGAGGGCAACTCACTCTCTTGAAGCATGTGCAGGCCCTAGGCTACCTCAATTTACAGTGATTCCCCTTTAAGAAGTTCCCTTGGAAGATTTCCTTATAGCTCAGTGTGAGCAAAAGTGCTTCAACTCATGTGCAGCCCCTAGGCTGCCTCAGTTCACAAGGCTCTCCTTTGGGAAGTCCCTTTGAAAGTTTTCCTTGTGGCTCAAGGGGAGGCAAAATACTTCAACCCATGAACCTTTGCAGTTCTATGTTAATGTTTCATACTCCATTGGTTATTCACTTTGTTCCTGATTTTTACCCCTCCTAATTGGTTCTTTTTGGATCCTTCCCCTGACTGATCCCTTTCCCAATTCCTTTCCCCATTCGCCAAGCTGTGAAACCCCACCGCTGGGCACCCTATGATTATATAGGGTTATATATATAGGTAATAATAGGATATATTATTCTCGTGGGAGCATTTGGCTTCTTTCTCCTCTGGACCACAGGAAATAAAGCAGCTCTCCTGGAGATTGGAAAGGCCCCGTCTCACTGCTTTTACTCCTGCATCACCGGGGATGGCAAACACAGCTCTGCTGCTCAGGAAGCCTCATAAAGAGCGAATCATTCTGCACTTGAGAGTGCACCAAAGAGCTGATCACTCTGCATTTGGGAGTGCCTGTGCCTCTGTTGATCTGGGTGTCTTTTTAAAGATGCTTCTAGTGAGGAAGGTTGCGGCACCTTCAACGCTGGGCCAGACAGCGACAATTACTTAATCATTTTACAATGGATTTTTTGTTTGTTTGGGTGTTGTTTGTTTGTTTGTTTGTTTGTTTGTTTTAATGCCATAATGGCTAATACTGTAGTACTACACTAAAACAGGAGAAAATACTTTTTAAGGTTCAGATATTATCATCAAAAGGCTAGCTGGGTCATTAGACTTTTCTGGCATGGTAGCAACTTTTGTAGTGATAAAGCCTTGAATTGTGCATGAAAAAGACAAATTTTAATAAAAAGGTGAGGCTTGAAAGGCAATCAAATTTGATTACATTTTTCTAATCAGATTTGCTATATGGAGCATTACACTACTCACTTACCGGCTCTGAGAGGACTCCACAAAAAGAGAAAAACTATAAATGAGAGCCAATATACATCTTGCATTCAAAAGAACAATTCCCAGAATCAGGTCTCAGTTAAGGCAAATGGAGATGGTCAAAAGACTGTGAGAGTGAGAATTAAATTTATGATCTAAGGAAAGGAGGCAAAGAAAGTTCAAAGAAACAAGAAAGTAAATAGCAATACAGACAAAATTGTGATGAAAACTAAAAATTAGGAAAAATCAATGTATTTTTCTGTAATTTGAATGGAAACAGCATTTATCTCAATGAAGTCAGCTCTGCTCTGGGGAAGGTCTCACTGCATGCTGTACCTCAATCTCTTAACTCATCACTAAATGCAGTTTTTCAAAGGAAAAGGAATAACAGATTTCCTCCTTGAGGACTCTGAAATGGAGGAGATGAATCTCTATGCATTTCTTTCTGTGTAGTGGTTTGTGTGCTGATTGAAGTAGACATGAGGAAATTGGACCAAATGGTGGTGTTAAATCCATTAGCAAAATGACATGCTCAAACAAAAATAAAAAAGTCCAGAACTTTAACAGTTTGTGCAAGGAAAAAATGTACAACCGGGACAATTAACTCCCTCGTGAGTTATTATCCCTACTAAGTATTTCTTTAAAGTTTCACTGTATGTAGAGACAGCACATGTTACAACTTGTGTTCAGAAGTTATTTAACAAGTGTCATCCAATCATCTTATTTCATAAATAGAGATAATTTAACTGAAAAGCTGTATTCTTGGACATAGATTTCTTTGTAAGCCACAGGATATAAGGTGTAGAGTCTGTGATCATTTTCAACAGAAAAGATGTTACGGTGTAGAACTTACTTCAACAGACCTCATTACTGAAAATATTTTGAAGACCTGAATCCCTCAGTGCATATATTTACAGAATTGCATACATAATTCTAGAAATCTATTTCTAAAATTGAAAAATATAGCCATTGAGGTGGTAAGAGACTCATAAATACTGCAAATTGCCTCACAGTAGCTTATCTTCTCCAAACAGAAAATGTTCAGCACTCGAACATTTCAGCTGCTGGTCCTTGGGAAGCCTCAACTGACACCAAGGGAGTCACTAACAAAGGCGCTGTCCAGTCTGGGCTGTGAGGGTAGTGAAGTTGTTGATGGTTTTGTGAATACTCTTTATCAGGTTTACAACATGAACATTGTCTAACAGAGCTGGAAAACAAATGGAAAAAAAATGTTAGGATTTTTGGCACAACAGAGAATAGAAAGATGTTTGGGTAGGGGCAGGGGGAGGTTAAAAACTAAGCACATAGCATAAGGATTCTATCATTCTTAAAAGAGGTTACCTCATCCTATAAGGAGAGATAAGAGTACCACTTTGTGAGTGGCAGACTGACTCATGTTCCCAACAATTCTTGCTGTGGTTTTCCCCACTGTAAA
Organism: Phylloscopus whistleri; assembly: GCA_017589585.1. NCBI lineage: Eukaryota > Metazoa > Chordata > Aves > Passeriformes > Phylloscopidae > Phylloscopus > Phylloscopus whistleri. Next base: position 1,754,348 of record JADMLD010001397.1, on the reverse strand, counting down.
TGCAGGAACTCACTCTCATTTCTGCTACAACAGAAGGAGGCCTTGGTGCTTGACCACAGCATCGTCCACCCCTGTGATTTGTCTTAGTGACCACACTATCAGCTGTGGAGCCCTGTGTGACCCAGATCATGGCAAGGCCCTGCAGCATGGCTGCAGCTGGGGCATGGAGCTCCTGATTTGATGAGGAGAAATGCAGGTGCCACAGTCACTCTGGCAATGTAAGCAGCAGGTCACATTGTGTTGCTGAAGAGCTCCTCAGGCTTGCTGAAAACCAAATCCAGCTTTGGTCAGAGGTAAGGACAAGAGATTTGCTATTCTTCTATCTGATACTTTAGCATCCTGACAATGATTTTTGTTAAAATTAGGTTTGGGTATTTTAGTTAGCATTTTTTGAAAGATTTTGGGTCAATTTTAGCTATCAAGAAAATGCACTTTGCTTAGTAATACTGTCTTTCTGCATGTCTGTCCTTCACTTTATCTTACTGACGCATGACAGATAATCCTCAAGGAAGTAATGTCCTTATGAATTTAGACAATAAAAAAGGAGACAAACATGTAAAAGGAGAGACACTGTCTATCTCACTGATGGGACCATTCTGCTAATTAATGCCATTCTAAGATACCAGAGAATCCATATAGGAGGAAGATATAAATGAAAGCCACAGAAAAACAAAATCCTTAAGTTCAGCTACCTGTTACGTGGAATTTTAGATTCCAGTCAGGTCATGGCAAAGTTAACAGAAGCAGAGGCGTCCCATTTTGCAGGATTTCTCTAGAAGCTGATGCTTGACAAAGCTGCACTTTTTGGCAACTAGCTGTGTTAATGATCTCCTAACATGAGCTTACTCCATGCTCTCTCAGTCTTGTAACTGGAAATTGTCATTAAAGGGTTAGGTGATTGCTAAGGCTAAGTGCAATGTGGTGTAAAATATCCTTTTTATTATAATACTGGTTTTGAGGTTACATCTAAAGTCTTTGACAACAAGCCTGATGTGCTGCATAAACAAAATGTAGTATTCATAGAAAACACACAATGTCTGCTCTCAGAATCAGGCTGTCAACACATGAGCAAAAGTCAGGTAGGCATAATTCAAAAGAAACCTGATCTATTGTACAGTGGTGCTGTTCTATCCCACCAAATCTATGAAATACTATAGCTGCCAAAAAAGGACCTTCATACAATGAAAGAGGGATATTTCATTGCATTTACTATTTTCTAGAAGAAGTATTTGTGTCATAGATGTTTGATTGTGCATAGGGACCGTAGAGGAAGATATGTCTATACAACGGACTGCCCTACAGTAGCTTGTTTGTGTATCCATGTCTAAAACATAAAATAAATGATGTTATTCTAGCTTCAAAGGGGTACTCTCTCAGAAAGTGTTACCATACTCATCAAAGACTCAGCAAGACTGAATCTTTGGTGTCATTCTTGCAGTTCATAAATGTTCTTGAGCGTTGCATAGCCCTTGTACCTGTGGTGTAAGCACATTGCTTCTCTTTGCAAAGACACCATATGATGCTTTTGTTTCCTATACAAGCACAGTTAATTTTACTCCAAGAATTTATTGTTGACTTGCCTATTATGTGAATTCTGTCTTGGAGGGTTGGCATGCTTCACAGGTTATCTGTACTGAGAAGCTTTTGTATACAGGAGATTAAGCTGGTGAGTCATGAATTATGGTCCTTCATTTGCACTAGTGTGACATGATTTCCAGTTTCATCCAGAAAATACAGACAGTGATTTTAATTTCAGAAAAGAATAAAGAAATTTCAACAGAAATATTCAAGCCCCTGTGGCAATACCCATGTATATAGCACCATGCAATTCTGAGCCAAGCCATTATTACCAGCTGAGGCAGATTTGAAAGATACTGCAAGAATTTAGCATATGCCGTTTTCAGTTAAGCGTAAGAGGTTCATCAAGAATATAATAAATAAATTAAAAAAAAACACCAACAAGAAAAACTGGGTTTTCCTTAGCTACCATAAGCCCCCCCCTGTAACAACCATATCAATGAAACTTATGGTAATCATGGAATCATAGAATCATAGAATGACCTGGGTTGGAAGGGACCCAAAAGACAATCTGGTTCCAACCTCCCTTCCATGGGCAGGGACCCCTTCTACTATATCAGGTAGCTTGATGCCCCATCTAACCTGGCCTTGAACACCTCAAGGGATGGGACATTTATGGCTTTTCTGGGCAACCTGTGCCTGTGCCTCACCACCCTCACAGTAAAGAGTTTCTTCTTAACATCTAATCTAAACCTAGTCTCTCAGTTTGAAGCCTTTCTCCCTTGTCCTGTCACTACATGCCCTTGTAAACAGTCCCTCTCTGTCTTTCTGGTAGGCCTCCAGCCTTGTAGGTTCTCCAGCCCTCTGATGCTCTTCATGACCTCTTTTGGACTCACTCCAACAGTTCTTATGTTTGGGACCTCAGAGTAGGATGCAGCACTCCAGATGGGGTCTCACAAGAGTGGAGTAGAGGGAGAGAAGCACCTCACTTGACCTGTTAGTCACACTTATTTTGATGCATTTTGATGGTTTTCTTGGCCGCAAGCACACACTGCCAGGTCATGTTGAGTTGTTGATCAACATCCCCAAGTCTTTCTCCAGCTCAGTATTTAAAGCAGATGAAGTAGATAGTACAGTACTCAACCTTCATCAAGGAGATTATTTCTTGATATTTGACAGTATAGATAGCATGACAGTCAAGAGCATCAGTCTAAATTTTCCTCAAAACAAGTGAGTCTCCAGTAAAACCATGAAAATTATACCTTTGCAACACACACATGCAGCTCCCCCACAAAAGAAGTATGAAGATGGTTAGGATTTTCTTATAAGCTAAAATTTGAATATAAGGTCAGCTATATTATAATAAATTTCAATGTCTGGATATAATATATCAACCAAATTTCAAAGTCACCTTTGCACTTTCAGTCATGATTTCTAATAGGTAGATAAATATGTAATAATTTAAATATTATAATCTTATTTTTAAATATAGAAAAATCGGCTTTGAATTAAGTTTCTGAAATTTACATTAATTTCTAAATTCTTGAGGTTTTTAATCCACTCAAATGTGCAATAAAATTCCTTAAGTTTGTACCGTCTTAATTTTTGGAGGGAACTGAGTGATATAGAGGTCAGGTGAAGCCAATTGATGGAATGTGCTAGAGCACACCATTATAGCACATATATAACACACCTCATTGAGAAGCAGCATTCTTACCAGCCCAAAGAGAAGTCAAAGGGTCCCAGGAAAAAGAAATTTGTTGTCTCTAAGCTGATAGTTTTTTTCTTTATTTTTTAATTCATCACTGACTCAGTTCATAACACTTGCAACAGTCCTGTGTCTTTCCAGTACCAGTTTGGCTTGAGAACAGCAAGATAATGTAAAAAACAGACCTTCTTTGAGATTTACTGTTTCCAAAGTTTTATCTGAAACCATAATATTTAGGAATATTACATAGAAATATTTAGAAATCCAATTAATTATTTCAGTGAGAAACATAGGATCTTCCCATGGGCATGCCCAGTGCTGTTTGAATGGCTGATATATCTGGTTGTCTCCTGTGTCTTGCTACTTTTAAGGGTTACAACCTCACTCTGAATTGCATGTACATGTTTTTAAAAACAACTTTATTGTAGCTGAGGAAATGATGTACTCAAAAGGAAAATGATAAAGGTAAAATGATTTTGCAAGCTAAATGACAGGATTTGCAGTCTCCTTGCAATAAGTCACAAACAGGATATAAGCTTACTGTCTTGCTTCTTAGATATACATGCCTGTCTTTGGAAAGCTCAGCTTTGTGACTTTCTGCTTATAGCTATCTGTTATTAATGATTGACTGATTAATTCTCCATCCAGACTATAGAGAAGGATATTTTAAGCACTTGAGTATATTTATGTAAATAGATGTTGTCAAGGAAAAGAGTAGTTTTATCTCAACAACTCTGTGGATGTATGTTTAGGAAGTCAAATATGTATTATCAAGATTTTGGAATGAATGAAGATTGGAATGGAATTGAGTAAGATTGTCAAAAATGTCTCACACTTACTGGATTAAAATATACTTTGTAGTAGCAGACAATTGAAACAGTCTATGCAGGTTTATATGTTCCAGATTTGCCCCGTCCAGTTTTCAGTCTAACCCCAGAACATTCCTGATTTTTTGGTGTCATTGATAGTGACCTTGTAAGTATCTCGTGTCTTGGAGTCAGCTGAGCCAAGCTAGTCAGCTGAAAGCCAGGGATGAAGCCTGTACCTGCCTACTCCTACTGACAACTTTATAGTTGTTATCAGTTCATTTTTGTTTGCACCACATGTGGAAAAACTTGTCAATGTTGCATGCAACTTTCCGATATGCTGTAGCACAGAGACTGCATAATTGTCATATCTCAAGGAATGAGGTTTTAGTACAATTCTTCAATAAAAGCCAACTACCCAAGAAATAAGTTCCAACAGAATTTATGTATAAAAACAACATAAAAGGAAATAATCCCTGCAAATTCTAAAGAGCCACTGTTACTAAACTTAGCTAAAACCCATCTTCCTCTGGATATTTTCCTGGTTCAATGAGAAGCAACAAGACCTAGTCCAGAAATAAATAAAATAATTATCTGGTTTGCAATTATTTTTTGTGGACCATTGTGTGTGGCCAAGAATAGAGTCTTTCCACAACAGAAAATATCCTCAAGCCCACATAATTTGATTCTGATCTCACACTCAAGAAGATTTATATGCTTATATATTAAGATTGTGTATATTTTTATATTTGTAAAAAGAAACACTATTAATAAAAATATTTGCAGCAGTTATGCTAAATATTCTAGTTCCTAAAATACGATATTTCTATGTGAACAAAACAGAACTAATTTGAAAAACATTTCTCAGACTTAACTTGCATAGGGAAATAAAAATGCACACAAAGATATCAAATGAGCTCTTTTTCTTTGTGTCTTTTCATAAAATTTAGCAATTTAAATCACGACTGCATCTTTTTTACCACACTTCATTTTCCCCTTGCTCACCAATGACTTCCATTTAAAACTGGAGAGGATTGTTTTAAAAAATATTTAGATAAAGTCAATATAGCCTTCAACATTAGAAAATAACAGGTTATTTGAATGCTGTGTAAAAATCACTGATTTAAATGTAACTATAATTAGACCTCTGTTATTTTTAAGTTTGACTTTAAGTAGAAGAGTATATTGAATATCAGTGAAAAACAATGGAAGATGCTTGAGTCAATTATGAAATTGGTCCAAATTAACTGCTTTTGCATTATAGTAAAATGTATATATTTTGTCACACACCACAGCACTGTGTGATGATCTGCAACTTGCAGATCATTAATAACCACTTCAACAAAATTATACCTTTTTGTGTTTGTTTGTTTATGTTTGGGATTTTTTTAAGTTCTGGAATCTTCCTTGTCCTAGTGCTAGTAAACATGACGGGCAGCAGTATGCACCAAAATTAGATGCTACTACCTAATAATTTCTTAGATTATTCTCCCTTCTTTGTTCATCCTTGATCAATACTAATCAGTGCAAAACAATTGAAACTAGCTAAATGTGGCAAATCAAAATGGATGAAGACAAATAACTGAATGCTTACCTTTCCTTTCCCCTCAAAAAATGACAGCAGAACAGAAATCTACCAATTCCTGATTTACGTGTTGGATAGTGATGAGCTGAAAACTCAGTGCTAAGTTTATAAACCTATTAAACATCTACAGGACCTATGCAAGACCCATATACTTAGACAGAATTTGTGTCTCCTTCTCCAAACCCTTTCTTTTATTGTCATCCCTACCTGGCCTCCATGAGACTGCTGCTCCATTAGGAAGCAGGTTTTGATTCAAAGATGTCCTACCCTGCAGATTCCAATGCTGAGCCACCTTGAACTGGCTCAGTATTGCTGAAGCTGGTACATTGTGTCTATCCCACATCGTATGTGGGAAGCCTGGAGGAAACCTCCACTGAGGACTAAGTTACAGAGACACAAATGCTTTACACATAAAAGTCACCCATAAAAACCTTGCTCTTTTTTTTATATATGTTTTTCTATATGTCAGGGGACCTTTATTGCTAGCTGAATATACATTATTTTCTCCCTTACCACATAGGTACATATCACAGATTTAATCAGACCCAGAGAATCTAAAAGCATCAACTGTCCAATGATTGTGGGTTTGGAATAAAGCAGCAAAGCTCTGGTTTTATTTTCAATAGGTCAAGCTATCTTGTGCTGAGAATGCAATAAGTCCATTTACCCAATGAGGAGAATCCATTCTGACAAAGAAAAAGTGCCTAAGAAGCTTTTAAAACGAAGGGAAATACACATATATACACTTCAATGCAAACACTTGATAATGTCCCATTAAGAAGTACTGTATTGTCTGTTGTGTTAATATTTAAATCTGCTAATGCAGAAGAGTAGGCTAACTGGTAACTGCAGTTCTGTGGGTTTTCAGCCATTTGGCAGAGTTGGCTTTGCATTCACTGTTCTATTTCTCAATATGGAAAAACTCACATGTGCATTCAGCCCAACACTTTTGTTTGTCATATATCACTAACCTACTGATGCTGTAAAATGTAAAATGTAAAATGAACAAATAAATCATATCTAGTAAGTTAACACTCTTAATTTTATTTTTTTAACTAATTTTCTGCTTTTTGAGTTTCTTTGGAAAGAAATAGGTTCATATCTGGAAACTATTGCTTACTATTGCTAATAGTTACTAATTTGAAAGCTGTTTCTTACTTGTTGGAAACAAAAAGAGGAAGGCCATTTCAAAGAATTTGCTATGTCTAAACACTGTTCACATAACCCTAATTACACTTGCTATGAAAAAATGTGTAGATGCTGATTGTACTGAAATCTGACATAGATTCTCTAGATCAAAGTTCTCAACCTTTTAAGCATTCCTATAGTCCATGTGTCACTTTAATGAGCTTCCTGATGAATTGACTTTACTGTGTCTAATAACACTATGGAATTGGGATGCAGTAGGTCCGGAGAAATGCTGCCATTTTTTTGTTATCAGCATGTATTCTGTGTAGATCCCGCCTTTTATGTCTACAGAAGAGGTAATAACTCAACACTCTGTTGGCCATGCAAAGCATAGAAATAAGGATAGGGGATTTTGCACTGACAACAAAGTAATTTATTTTTCTTTCATTTGACAGTGTCTGCTGTACCCATGTATGCATTTCTCTGTATGCACAACAGAACAGACAGATCTTTAAGAGAATAATGAATTCTAATGTACTGTATCATTAAAACAGCATCTCTCAGACATGACGTCTGTTTCATATGCTTCAAAGCAGAACATGGTATAAACTTCAGTATAACCTTTCATTCAGTTCTACAGAATAAATTTGTATTAATTAACCAGTGCCTAAATGAAATTATTTCCATGGTACTGTGGCCAAGGACAATAGATTTATAGCAATGATTCCTTCCACTCTCAAACCACCTCCCCACCCAAAAAAACCCAAGCCTATAAAAGAGAGTTGGAATACTCCTTGAATTAAGAATTCTCAACCTCATTTAAAATAGGTAATCCTAGAGACTGGTTCTCAAGAAAGGCCTTTGTCTATTCCATGCCACAGCCTCAACAGGAAGGATTTCAGACTCTTTTTTCATTTGGAGCAGACAATGCCCCATGATCACTGAGCTCACCAGAGTCATCAAAAACAATCTGAGAATCTAAAAGGTGACAGTGGGTGCCCCCTTTTGATTTTCATTTATTATTATAACACTTAGGGGGAAAAAAATCAAGCAATTTTTCATGTGGCATTGAAGTGTCCAGTACACAGATTGAAAGCTCTCCTGCCTGCTCTACCAAGGGCTCTGCTAAGCTTCAGTTTTCATGCCTTGCCACTTATTGTCAGGCTTTCTTAAAATAACAAGAAGGGATTCAGAGAGTGACAGCAGGCTATCAGTAGCACTTCAGTTTCCCAACTCCTACAATAATTTAGGAAGCTGATAACTATTGCAACAACCTTAATAGTCCTCTGTTCATCATATGTGCAAAATAATGAAGATTATTAAACATAGTCTGACTTTCCCAGGAAGTGTCCATTAAAACCTATTCGTTTTTTATTTTCCTTTAGAAAAAGATCCTCAAAGAATTATCAGCTGATGTTTCGCTTGGCTGAAGACATACAGAACTTCACTTTAGTAAGGACTGATTTAATTTATTTTCTAGACATACTGGAACATCTTGGCATTGAATATTCAGTAACTACTAGTCTTTTGTACATTTTTACAAAAGTTTAAAACTGCTTAAATGAATCGCAAAGCTATAACTGCATAACTGAAAGTCAGCTAGTAGACAAAAACCCACCAAGAAACATAACCAAAAAATCTCAGACATGAGGAGTATCTGAGATTTTTATTGGTTTTAAAGCTGTTTATGCCAACATAAATTAAGAATAATTCTATAGATTTCAGTGGACTTTAACCAATATAAAATAAGCATTACATTAAAAAAGTGTCAATATTTAAAGTAATCAGCTTCTGAATTGAAGCTAAAAGTATGGGATCACTGAAAAGATTCATTCATTCATTCATTCAGTTTCATGTTTCATTAAATAAAAGAATGTCTGGTTCCCACAAAAATTTATGGTATGATTGGTCTTGAAATATTCTTGTTATTCCCTGTTCAGAAAAAGATTTAGTGGATTTTTTTCTTGTGTGCCCAGCTGAGTCCCCAGGTCAAGTAATGATGCCACCCACAAAGCTCTTTTACCTTTGTGGACTATGGCCAGCCCAGCTCAGGTTTTCTCCTGACCTAAAATGCTGAATTTTTGGGTATTTCCTGACTCTTGCCAGCACAAAGATGAATGTTGTGTATTGCAATGGAAAGGTGTCTAGTAGTGGTCACAGCTTCACAGCCATCATCTCATTTGCAGCCCTTGGTATAGGAAAAGAAAAAACCCTGGAAAGAAGTGGTAACCATTAATCATTCATTCCTGCAAAGTAAAGTTGAAGATTTGCTGTCCCCAAGATTAATTAAGAATAGTTCACATATTTCTGTATAGTAAAAAGGACAGCTGTACTTCTATTAGGTATGGGTTCAAGTCCTTATTCCAGGTAAATATGTGTAAACGTTTATATTTCAGAATTACAGACAATTTTTTATTTTTCATACTTTATATTGTATATATTTTGTAAGTATAATGACCTTCAGAGCTGCAGTGGGAATCTATTTAGCCTTATGCTTAATCCAGTCTTTCCTACAGGTAAGCAGAAGTTATTTCTGGAACTGCTTCTCCTGGCTTATTCATATACAATACTCTACTATATTTCCTATGGTCTCAAATGATTTTCCAGATTGTCTGGCACTCCACAGTGTTGTTTTAATGCTCTGTTGGCAAATTCTTCTCAGATTGTTCCTTCTGTTTCTAAGTCTTTAAAATAAATTCCTTTTCTTGTAAAAATGATACAGTGATATCCTATTTATAAATATACATATTTCTATTGAATTTTAATAGTAGTATTTGTTATACCAGATTACCATGAACTAAACTGAAAGATGCTTTATGCCTACTGATAATGCCTAGAAAATTTATGATTTTATATATAGTAGTCAAGGCCTAATTCTAGTTAACTCATGCTAAGGTCAGTGATAAATAAAGGAAGACTAAAACAGTAAATATAATCCTGGTGCTCCTATGTTAAACTAAAGCTGAAAAGTAATTAAAATAAAGTATTAGGGAGTAGGGTGGTGTAAATATTATGTAATGCACCTAAAATACGTAGCCTTTTATTATGGCATTTTTCTGATTGGCTTTGATTCTGTATTCAGGTTTTCTGGATTGATAAACAAAAGGCACATTGACTGCAATGGACTGAAAATACTCATCCATGCCATAGAAACAATCTGGCATACCCTGGTGCATGTCTTTGGAGACATATGACTCCGGACATATTTTGGATGGATCAGCAAATTGTCAGGTAGAATAACAGAAGTGGTAATATAGACCCACCAGTTCATCAATTGCTAGTTCAAATTTGGCTAAGCCGTGTTGGATGGCTTCAATTTCATGACTATATGATCTGACCTGTTCAAAGTCCCTCATATAATTTGTTGCTGATTGCAGTCCAGGTCCCAATGGAGCTGTGCCCAAGTCACAACAGAGATTGCTCTAATTGACATTAAGTGTCAGTTTCCTTGGCAGGCGTGGATGGCAGGTCAAGGATTAACTACTGCATGAAGACTGAATTCCTTTCACAAGAAACAGTGCTGACAAAGGATACTTTGAGTACTTCAGGGAAAGTCCCATCTTTTGGCATTTGTGAAAGATTAGATAATTTATATCTACAACATGTTGATGTTTACCACCTAGTTCATCCAGAAATACATTACAATTTAGTAGATAAAATCACCTGTCCTCATACACATGATATTTTCTAATTTTGAATCACTGTTTTTTTAACTGAGGTGCTTCCCCAAAATCTATTTTCTCATTTTTTTTATTTCAAATGTTTTCTCTGAAATAAGTTTTTCTTAAGTTTTTCTTCTCATTTACTAGGATCTTGGATGTCACATTATGGGGATTATCACAGTATGTTTTGTACAACACTTTTTGTACTTTCATCTAAACGTATTGTTTTGAAGAGATATTATTGACTTTGAAGATCTCATGTATATATTGTCACATTCTTTATAAGTTCATATGTTTTGCAATTTAAGTAATGATCAGCTGTGTTGTTACCATTTTCTCAAAAAGTAACATATCCTATATAAAATGTTATGAAATCAGAAACCCAGAAATCATTAAATATAATTAAAATTGGGATATTTTGAACTAAAGTGTATAATTTCTTTTATTTTTATTCATTTTATTTAAATTTTTGTGTCTGTGCCTTTCTGAGATTGTGGGTCATCTTTCCAATTTTTCGTCTCTAGGAAGGTCAGACATTAATCCATTCCTTTAAAAGGCTTGTTCTTTTTGTTTGGTCCTGTGTCTGAAAAATGAAGGTGACTAAAATCACTAATGATCACAAAAAAAATACTAAAATTGCCATCTTTTGCTCAAAAAATTATAGTAAGAATATTACAGAAGCATTTTTTAACTGTTGCTTTTTCTTACTGGCTACTTTTTATTGTCTCTTTATTGCCACAAGTCACTTAAATTCCCAGAATCTGTTACTGTCTCCTGCTAAGATGATATAAGGAAAGCACATCCTTGAAGAAAATGATGTAAATATTTTATTTGATAAATTACATATTTAAAAAAAAAACATAGTATTTTTACAGCAGTCAGAGAATCCCGTCAATGTACATACTTTTATCTGCATGTTTATTGGTTCTTTCTTTTCTGCCCAGCCCTCAGCCCTTTCTTGTTTTCCCACTTTTGACTTCCAGACCAGGGTAGCAGTATAATAGATTTTCCAGTTCTTTATTTCTTGCTTGAAAGCCTGACACTTCCTTACAGTACACAAGTTCTCTTGGCATGCATGCCTCTGCAAAATGAGCTGGAGGCTTTTTTCAAATGGATAGTCACAATTAAATTGTCCTGTGAGTGCTTCACTGAAAACTGAGATTTTTGCAGGTAAAATATAGACTAATTCTCCCTGACTTCTGTAAGCATAAGACTTCATAAAAATGCATTGGGAGTTTAAAGAGGAAGAGAAGAACACATAAAAATGTGTCGGGAGCAGGGAAGCTGCAAGAAGAAAATTTTTAAATTTGTAAAGCCTTTTTCTGGCTGCTTTGCATCTGCATATCTTCAAAAACATCATGTAATTGTAACTTCTTTGTGCTCTGAGTACAGTGGGTCAAAGAAATTCTTGATGTAATGACACTAAAGTACAAGAAATTGTACAAGCTGAACTCAGCACATTTTTTGTTTATCAAATACTATTCCCTCCTATTCCATTTGCAACTCAACACTTTCTGATAATTTTAAAAATATTTTTACTAGAATAAATAAATATCAGAAAAATAAAGCACATTTTTATTACTATATTTCACAACTCTTATGTCAAACTTTCTTCACATCCATATTATGATCAAATTAAGTTTAATCATTCCTCAGATGAAGAAAAGAAGACAGAACCAATTAAGTATGAAAAAAAAAACAACCTGAAATGGAGTCTATAAACGTATTTCAAAGATATAGAAGAACATCCGTATAATGTAGATAACCAAACTAAAGAAAGAAAAAGTTCAGGTAACAGTCTCACTGTGCAGCAAAAAAATATAGAGGAAGTTTGGTACTAGTGCAGAGAGGGTCTCCAGTACCTGACCTAACAGTTTTACATTTTTACGTTTATCTGCAGGCATCCTAGAGACAGAATGTTAGTGAATACCTCTTAAAAGCTAAACCACAAATTTTTTGCCTAGTTTCCTTAGAAATACTTTCTTTCCATGGAAATTTTTACACTCATCAAAACTGAAAAAAATTATGGGAAACCACGAGTTTCATCAGATTATTCAGAGAAACCTCTGGTTTTCACATCTGCCCTCCCATCCTTTGGCTTATGTCACGCCGTGCTCTCCTCTTGTTAAGCACAGCCCAGCCTCTTTGACAGAGTTCCCTGTGAATTTCAGCCCTAGTCTTTAGCACATTTAGTTTCCACAATAAGTAGAAAAAGACAGCTTCTTGGTCTACAGGCATCACAAAAAGTCTTACAGATTTATATTTTCATTTTTCTAATACCAAGGTTTGAAAGGCTGAGGATTAATTTCAATGCAGGGAACTTAAGGCTTGAAGATTTTCTGTGCCACAGAGTGCCAGGGATGAATATCCTTAAGCAATCCTCAGAGACTTTCAAACGTTTAATTCCAAATGCTTATACTTTTGTAACATACTTTATTATAATCCTTTTTCATAGTACTGCTCAGAAGAAATGGCACTAGTTTGTTACTACATGCAATTTGAAATACTGTAGCCTGTATTTTCAATAGATAAACTTCGCTGTAGTATGAAATCTACTTTTCCAGGAATTTTTGTTTCTCTTCACTATTCTATCTTGCTGCATATGGTAGAGAAGCAGAAAAAACCTAAACAGACTGCTCTATTTTTAAAATTACTTTATATTTCTTCACTTTCAACGTGAGTGTCACCATTCATTACTTTCCTTTTATGTTTAAGTATTTCAATTTAAATTCTTGCAGTAAATACTTGGACTCTGGGAAGGCACCTGGACACTTTCCTGAACAGAACTTGTTTTTCTTACTCTGTTTTATTTTTCTTGATACCAGTAAATCTGTTCAATTTCAAACACCCTGTGGTCCATTACTCTTGGGATGTACACAAATTCCACTCCATCCTTCTGGCTGCTTGAAATGAGACTCCATGTGAGGAAATTTTCTCTCTAATTCCCACACTCCACCAGGATGTGAAATGGGAGTTTGACTTCTTCCTGGCCCACACTGCTCATGCTGTCCTTCATAAATTGTGTTATTGTTTCTAGACCAATTGTAATTATATTTTCATTGGCCTTCTTCATATATGTTTTGGTTCCACATAGTCCTCAATTTGGTGTGTTGGCTTACCTTCTCATGTAAAAAGAGAGCATTACACTGGTTTTTGTATCCTCAATCAAATCTCCACGGACTTCTCTATCAATGGGTAGACCCTAAGAGTCTCCTCTTGGGATACGTCATATCGTAACTAATCTATTATTTGAAGAAAACCTGTCAGACCTCTAATTTTTCACTTCTGACCTAACAAGTCATTATTAGGTGATATGATGTATTGACTTGGAAAATAGCAGCAATGCTTTGTCAACCTTTAATAAATTTAAATGTATCTGTATCCCAGTGTTGTACTCATGAACTCTCGTCTCTGCACCAACTTTCAACGCCACGCTGAAGCTGCTTTGCGTTACAGTGCAACAGCCGTATCCTTTGGAAAGATAAGAAGGTTAGCTTTTGCAGACTGTAGGTTTTCATGCCACAGTATATTGAGAAACATTAATCCTGCTCACTTGAAAGAAACCATTCCTCTAATCTGCATCTGTGTCATGTCAAGATTTTTTATAATTTTTTTTATGAACTTCTGGCAAAACAACAACAACAAAAAGGGTTTGGTTTACAAGGTTTCCTACAGCATTTACTATCAGCCTGAAAATCCAAGATACAGGAAGGAGTAATTTTTGTGTACTGATAGTATTTTAACTCTCTAATTTAAAATTACTTAATAATGAGATTAAAATGTGTTTTCTGGTTTTATTTTTAGCAATGGTCTAAACTACAAAGTTTTTTATTTTTACTTTTTAGCTAGATTGCTTCTTAAAAATTCTACTTATTGGAATTTCTTACTCTTTTAACTGTTACAATATTTTTCCCAAAGTAAATCCTCAGACCACTCACATGACATTTCTCTTGACTTCTTGTTCTAAATTGCTGTGTATCTTTGCTGTCTGCTGTTAGAATAGCTGACAAATTTGACTCTAGAATGCACTTCAGCGATACACGAGGGAATGTTCCCATGAACTGGATTATGTTGTATTCCACTATAAACTTGGCTCAAGAATTTGAATGCAAATCCAAATCTTTCTTACAGCTTAACAAGTTCATGTAAAGAGTAGGAAAAAAACCCCATAAAATAAGACAAGTTTGTAATGATGTAACAGAACGGTTTGGGAGGATTTAAAAAAAAATTTCTGCTCACCAGTCTGGCCAATGTGTAAATCAGTAGTCATTTGGGTATAGGTCTGCCACATGTACCTTGCATTTTGAACAGAAAGGGCTTGTTGTAAGCAGCTATTCTAATTTTCATTATTTTTTGTTAATATAACATTTTTTAGTAACACCTAGTGAACATATTTGACATATTTTGGTCTTTCTATGTAATAATTTATTAATTATGTATTATTGGAATTTATAGATTCTTGGAGTTTAAGCATGTAGTTGGAAGAGATAATCCTAAGAGCCATCCATTCTGTGGAAGAATTATAAAAAATTGAATGAAAATTCTAACTTTGAAATTTATTTCTGAAAGAGAGATCAAAAATACCACCTGTTATCATGGTTGGATCATGTTGACTGAAAGTGCAAGTATTATCTTAAATGTAGAAAAATGCAGCAATGGCCAATAAGTTATGGACAGTAATCTGGACTGGACTGTGGAGTGAACTGAGGTGATTTCTGAACACACTTAAATTCTGCCTGATGGATGAATTGCCCTTCAGTTCTATGGCTTTAAAAATTCAAATACAATTCTGAAGAAACCACCCCAAAGCCAACTCTGCAACGTCCAAGGACTTGCTTACGTGCGTAGCCTTACAGTGAACTGGAGAATGAAAGCCCAGGGGAGGACTAATGCTCAGAAAAGAGAATTTGTGTCCAAATTCAACAGACTGCCATTGACTCCTGAGAACATTAGTTGACAATTTGCATGTGTTTTGGTCATACACCTAGGGACATAGTGTGTGTCTGTTTTTTTATTTAACATTTTGTCTCCAGTATTCTTTCTTGCAGTTGAGGGATAATTATTGAAAAGCGAATAAATTCAGTTATGTAACAGACATCTGGTGGAATGAGAAGTGCCTCAATTAAATAACTTCTGTCAGTAAAATTCTATTGGTCTGAAATCTAAATAATCTGTAGAGGAAGAAAAATGCAGCGAAACACAGCTAATTGGAAAGTTAATCCCAGAAGATTCTTATTAAAGAAATCAGAATTTTGTGAAAGCAACATTATTTAATTTTATTGTTAGATTGATGTACCACAACACATCAGATGGACAGAGAAATAGTGTCAAGAACAGCTATTTTGCTTGGGATTGTGAAGCAATTGCAACGGTCCCCTTAAATACTGCACTGTGAAGAGTTAACAAAAAAAATCTGGTCAAGGTAGAATATTGAATCATGGCCTTCTCTGGTAGGGAAAGCAGTAGATCCATTAACATGACAGCTTAATGTTCAAGTTAACATCTCATTCCAACATATTCTGCCCTGTTTCTGTCTATGCATAAAGAACAGACATAGATTTATTGCTTCACTGTTCTCTTTTTTGAAAGAAGTGAATTTAACTAATCAGCAAAGTGAATGGACAGAAACCTGTGCCTTACTGCTTTGCACAAATTTTTCTCTGTTCCCTTCCATGAATCTCATAAATGTATCCTGGTTCCTGATTGTAACTGTTCATTGATTATCTTCAGAAAAAGAATTCAAAACTGAGCTGAATCCCACTGCACTATTTACATCAATGTCTCAAAACCAAGAAAAAGCTATTAATTTGGCCCAAAGTCTTCTGTTTGGCTAATTTCTACAAAAATTTTCACTGTGTTTGGGAAATAGTTATGCAGCAAAATGCACTTCCTGCTGCTGCACAGTAGAGCTCATATTATAGTCAGACAAGATTGATAGAAAGCATTTGGAAAATACTGCTATTGCCATTTTTCAGGTAGAAAGCTGAGGCAAAGAAATATTAAATTTCTTGCCCAGGAGGAATTCTGTAGCACAGTCAAGAACAGATAGATTTGGAAAATACTTTTGTATATGGGTTTTTTTCTGCAAAAAAATTATTTCTTATTGTAAACTGAAAACATTTTACTCTGTGTCATGGTACTACAAAGCACCATACTCAAACTGTTTTAAGTGCAAAGAATAATTATATTTGAGGAGACTCGAAGAAGGAAGACATTGTTATGACGTGTGATTTCAGTAAGACAGTTCTGGGCAAAATTTAGGGTAATATATATCCATACCACTCATGATTGAACAGATGCATCATAGTATTTCCCACTTAAGAGTAGGCTGAAATTTGACTACTGCAGTGAACAATACACCAGGAAAACCATGCTTTGACAATAAGACCCATTTGATTGGTTCTATCTTCCTCAAGAAATTTGAACTCCTAACAATATGTTTCCTGCAGTATTTGTATTAATTTAATCAGTTCTTATTCATAGGTGATAAAATCTAAAATAGCAGAGGCAGACATAACAGAACATTAGGGAAAAAAAAAACAAACAGAACCTAAGAACATTGTCTGGGAATTTTACAGTGAGTGATGCTATACTTTAAAATAGAACTAACAATTTGTATTGATAAGATGACAAAAAATGCAAACCCAGATTCTCAAAAGTGAATGACAACTTGTCCTTGTTACAGGTCAGTACTTATGTCTTACAGCTTTTACAGTATCTCTTCAAAAACTACTTCACTGTGACTTCCCTGTCAATTGATCATGAAGTCATTTGGTCAGAAAGATATTGTTCCACCATCACACATATGTCTGTACTTAATCATATGTCCAGTTACACACCAGAGTGGAGTACATTAAAGGAAGCATTTATTAACTTAGAGAGTGATCTATTATGTTAATGGATTCACTTCTGGCCATGCAAAAGACATTATAAATTTATAAATCATAGCAAATGTGTTCTCTTAAAAAAAAAAAAAAAAAAAAGCAGCTAGTATTTAGTGCATGGTTTTTATTGCTCCAATTAAAAGAATAGTCATTCCAGGCTGGCCTTAACTGGATAGCAGTTCTGCTTTAACAGTCAGCCAACTCTAGCATAAACTAAACAGATCATTATTTTCATAAATTCAGTTTAGAAATGTTTTGTTTGTTAAGATTTTAGAGTAAAAGTATTTTTATTATAAAAGGTAGAATAAATAGATTATTTCTAATGTTTCATTGCTTTAGACATTATTGTTCAGACAGTAAAGGGTGGGCCTGGAAAAGAACCACGGCAAGGCTGTCTTCATAAATCACACAGTTGGTTTTGGATTGGGTTTTGGCAGTGAAAAAAGCAAAAACTGCAGCTAGTAATCCTCTTTCATTAAAGAATGATAAGCGTTTTTCTTCAAACCAGAAATATTGTTGGTTAAATTAAATTTAGCCAAAAACCATCATAGACCTGAAAAGAGATATGAAAAGGAACGAGATTCAACAAAAATATTGGTTCAAATCCTTCACAGTGGAATTAACACAGAGAAACTTTGGACACGAATTATTCCTAATTTATGAGGCTGCACCATATGTATGGGCGTTGGCAACCCCACCATTTGCAATAGAGTCAAGTGCTTTGGAACACCTAACAAGTACAGCTTGTGACATAATGGGATAACATTTGTGATTTGTTTGCTTGAATGTGCATATTGGCATGTAGCTTTGAGATATCCATGGCACAAATACAGGAAGGATAGCCCTTTCAAAATCTGGGGTCATATGTGTAGATGATTAGCATGAAGTTTTCAGGCATCGGAGAGGAACAAATGGAAGTACTCTTGAACTTTATATGGCTACTGAATCTCTGTAATGTTTCCCAGCTGTTCTCTTCCCCAAAGAGAATGCATGACCCAAAATAGGAGGTAACCTTCAAAGATGCCTCTTCAAAAAGGTAGCCCTACCTCACTACTCCACAAAAATCTTCCACATCCTGAAAGAGAGCCTTAAATCAAAATCCCAAGGAAAACAATGATCTTAATCCTTGGTCCAAACATCATGCAATACAGAAATATTTTAATGTTAAGCTAGAAACGTTGCTGAGCCAAGCTGTTAAATTTTGAGAATGTTTAAAATTTAAGTGTAGCTCACTCCTTGACCCTGGTTACTGGCCTGGGTCCAGACCAAAGCTCCAAGCAGACAATCTTGTTGCAGCTCTGTACTTCACATGTTGGGATTTTATTTCTTTAATGAAAACTAGTTAATTTAGGAAAAAAATAAGGCTAAATTTAAGTACATTTACACAATCTACAACTAGAATACAAAAATGACTGATGAGCACAAATGTCCTTTGAGAACACAGTAAAGCTACAAGATGGAGTCACTTTTTGATGCTATACCATTGTTCCAGTGAAAAATATTAGCACTCTGAAGAGTCCATTCTTTTCCCAGTAACACATTTTCATTCTTTCTATAATTTCACAGGAATATATCTCAGGCTTTTCTTGGTTAGGTGTATTGTTGTTGTTATTTCATTAGGGGGTGAAGGAGGAAAGAGAATTTCCAGCCTAAAATGAGAAACAGAGCAGCAATGATAATGGCTGGGGTGCAGAAGTCAGAATAGTTTTGTTTTATATTCAGCCTCTTCCTTTTATGTCTACTGTTATGAAACAGGATGAGAACTACTCCATGATTTAAGAAAAAATTGAAAATACCTCCTATCATTTTAATTACATTGGAACCTGCTGAATGTTTGAACATTGCAAAAAATAAAAATGCAAAGTGATTTAGGTAAGCAATCAGAACTATTCACTGCAGTTTAAATTGTAACTGCAAAATACTTAATAAATCAATACTTAATAAATTAATAAATTAATGTCAGAGTGCACAGTCTAAATTCCAAAATTCTTTTTTTTTATTTTAAATTGTAATGAACACACCTAAAAATGAAATATTTTATAAGCATCCTATGACCTAAGTAATGAATTTAAAAGTTTTAGTACTATTTGATTTAAAATATGTTGTATGCATTTTAATAGATTTATTCTGCTCTTTGCAAACATAGTGTAATATGTCAAAATTAAACAGTTTTCTATGATTTTACTTTCATTATGCCTAATAATTGGCGAGAAACTGAAACAATACCAAAGACAAAATTTGTACTCCTCTACAGTCGATACAGCTGCACCCTAAAAAGCAGCTAATAAAGCGTTTTAAACGCTAAAGCTAAATTTGATGTTTCCTTATTTTGTACCATATTAAAAATATTACAAAAACTCTTGAAAATAAGAAGGAGCAGACAAGACATATAATGAGTGCAACCTCTTAAAAACGTCTACCAACAAATTACATGTAACATGAGGAGAGCAGATCTGTTCTTTAGTTCACCTCCAAAATCACATATAGGTAAATATAAATTTCTACTACAGATTCTGCCTAAAAACTAGACAAATAATTAATAGATATTTAAATCAATCAAAGCATCATTTCATAAGTTATACTAGAAAATTTTTTATAACTACCTTAATAATCCAAGATAAGCTGGTTTGGTTGGCAGAAACAATTTATAAAAGCCAGAAGTGATTAAAAAAAAAAAAAGTTGTAAGACATTTTGAATGTTGGAAAAAAGTTTGAAATAAAAAATTTTCTTGTATAATTTCATTTTAAATTTATAAGGAAGATATTAAGAATTACTAATTATTAAAATTATTGAAATTATTAGCCAATAAAGTTATCTTTTAAAAGAATAACTTGTGCTGAAAGGAAGTTAAAATTATAACAATTTCTATAATGTTTAAGTAAACAAATAGAAATCTTAGGGAGGATCTTATCAATGTGTATAAATATCTGATGGGAGTCTGTAGAGTCTGAGTCAAGCTTTTCTCATTGATGTTCAGTGGCAGGAAAAGAGGCAAAGGGCATAAATTGAAATACAGGATTATAAATTTAAACATAATAAAAATAATTTTTTCTTCTAAGGCTTGCCCAGAGAAACTGTGTAGTCTGCCTCAGAGATATTCAAAACCTGGCTTGATCTGGTCCTGAGTAACCTGTTTTGAGCAGAAGAGTGGGACAGGGTACCCTCCAGAGCTACCCACCCTCCTCAACTGTTCTCAAATTCCATAAACCCTGCAGGAAAACTACAATTTTCCTTCTAGCTAAACATATAAATATATATATATATATAAAATTACACGTTCACATTTAATTTCCACAGAAGCCAAGAGACCACCCTTCCAAGCTCTCCTCGTACCAAGATCTTACTACATAAACCAAACAAAACTAAAAGCTCACTAACAAAGACAAGTTACTTGTCCTATACTATTCCATGTTCTGTATACAGATAATTAGTGTTTTTTTACTTTTTTGTTGAAATATTTAGAGGTTCGTAGTGCATATTTTCATGCCCCAAAATGCTGATCTGTGTAGAAGAAACAGAAAGTAGAAATATTGTTGTCATACCTAAGAGTTTGAAGGCCTGAATTTTGGAACCATGTGGAGCCAGCCGTGAATCTCTAAGTTTCTGTAGTATCCATGAGGTCTGAAAGCCATTTGTCCAATTCTCACTTAGTATTCACTGCCTAAATTCTTACAAGTATCACCCACAACACATAGAAAGAGCAAGAACAAATGTTGTGTCTATCTTATTATAATAAAGATAAATATTATGAAAAAAAGCTTTATTGAGTCAGACTTGATACAACAAATATATCTTTACAATACCTTAGTCTCACTAAGCTCTCCATACACAGAAAGAACCTTTTCTTGAGCCACATATGTGTAGAAATTAATTTGGTGTGACCAGATCCTAGGCAATCAAAAATGTTATGTGAATCTACTCTGCATATTTTATTTTGCTTTTTTAAGTATAGACACCAGTAGGCTTCGAAAGTATACTTTTTATAAGGGTGTATATTTTGGAATTCACAAGCGTATATAGGGGAGCAGGAAAGCAGCACTTTAGGCAGCATAAACCCACAGCTGTTCAATGAGCCAGAGTAAATAAAGTTCTGAAGATAAGCCTTCCCTTCCTTGTCCCCACAAGATAGGTCCTCTTTTTTCACCCACTTTGCAGGTGATTGTGTTTGGTTCTTTCTTACACAAGCCTCAGAGGACTATCTAGGTCACTAGAAAAGCATTTTGCTTTTCATCACTTTTGAGAATTGGTGTTAGATTTATTTGTTGCTACAAGTAAGAAAGACCCTGTCAGGTTGGAGCTGATCCATCCAGATCTAAATAACCACCTCCCCTTCAGTTGTATTTTTTATAGTGGAGACACCTAAGTGTTTTTATAGTGTGATTCATGTCCTTATAGATGTGATTCATCTATATGTGGTTAGAATAATACATGATCTCTAAAGACTGTCTGTTTTACTCTATTTTAAAGAAAGATGAGAGTACAGAGCACATAAGACTCTATATGCATCCCAGATGCCTAAAATCAGACATAAGGAATATATATATTTCAGCCTGAACTTCTGCTGCAAGCTTTCTTTTTTTCCTCATGCTTACCTACTTCATGCTAAATTTAAATGCTGGTCCCACCTCCATATCCTATTGCCCAGAAAAGTCCAAATTTTTCCTCCTCACAGAAGGTTTCTGTTGAGCTGCCTGAAGCTCAAAGGACAGGACAAGCCACAGTCTCATTTGGTGCTGCCACCTTTCCCTCCAGGTCTGGGAAAGCAACACCACAGCACAGCACACCACAGATTAAACAGTGAGAAACTCATAGGACCTATCGGCCATCAAATTTGAATTTAATTGTCCTCCATTGAATCTGCCATCACATGATAGCCTTTACTTAATTAGATACATATTTGTGCCAATTACACATTTGCAGTTACCTAGTGGCTTATTACCAATTCCCATTTTTTGGCTATTGCTGAGTACATGAACAGAATAGGCAGAGTTATGAGTGTGTCTCTTGACAGAAGCTGACTTGTTACAAGTTTTTTCTTGTCTATTAGATCATATAGAAAAGAGTTTAAAGATTCTCATATTGATTTTGAAATATTTATTGACTGAAACATTGATTGATATACTATTTAGTGGAAATTATACTCGTATATCTTGACACTAATTTTTTTCTCTTCTCTTTTTCTCTTTATTTGCACTCCCATGAAAATGGTTTATTTTTTTCTTTTCATGAAATACATCTGAACTTTCTACTTCTGTTTCCCACTAAATTTTCCAGTCTCAATAAAGTATTTTAGTATCAGAGAGAGTCTGAAATTCAGCAGAACCAACAGCTTCAAAATCCTTACAATGCCAGAATCTAATAGAAGAGGTTGGTAATATTCCAGGAAAAATGTTTGAGGATATATATTAGGAGACATATTGGATTCTCTAAGTCTCCATCTGCTCAAAAAAAATTATTTTAATTTTCCCTCAAAGATACCTTAGCAACATTTGTCCTGTTATCTTTTTGGCTTTCAGAAGCCTTCTCTGCTTCATCTTTTTCATTAATGGAAACATATGGCTGCACAATAAAATAAATATGCATCTTAATTTTGCATTTTAAGACCTGGAAAACTCCCCAGTCCAGGTACTTCAAGTCTTTCTCTGGCTTTGTCACAATGTTCTCTCATTTGAGTAATAGTTTCTGTTGTATCAGTCATAATATAAAATTGATAATGATTTTTATTTAGTCAAAAAGAAGGCTGTTATGTTGACCAGATTAATTTGCTTCTTTCTTCATATTTCTACAATGTCATCCAAATTAAAGTTTGTTAGGTACGTGTGCTCTTAGAATCACAGAGTCAAATAGAATCATGGAACAGAATATGCTGATTTGGAAGGGAGCCATCAGGATCGTCGAGTCAAACCCACAGCCCTGCACAGGACAACCCAAGGGTCATGCCATGTGCCCAAGAATATTGCCCAAAGGTTTCTTGAGCTCTGTCAGGTTTGGGGCTGTGACCACTTCCCCGGGAATCTGTTCCAGGGCCCAGCCCCTCTCTGGGTGAAGAACCTTTCCCCCACATCCAACCAAAACCTCCCCTGACTCAGCTTCATGCCATTTCCCTGGGTCCTGTCACTACCCATGAGATTGAAGAGACTGATATCTACCCCTCTGCTGTCCCTCACAAGGAAGTTGTAGACTGCAATAAGGACTCACTTCAGTCTCCTCTAGACTGAACAGACCAAGTGACCTCAGCTGCTCCTCATATGGCTTCTTCAAAACTTTCACCATCCTCATTTCCCTCCTTTGGACAATCTCTAGTAACATAATGTCTTTTTCATATTGTGGTGCCCAAAACTGCACGCAGGACTCAAGGTGAAGCCACACCAGTGCAGAGCACAGAGGGAAAATCCTCTCCTTCCACTGGCTGCTGATGCTGTGCCTGATTCACCCCAGGACATAGTTGACCCTCTTGGCTGCCAGACAATTTTTCCTTTTCATATATTTGCCTTTTTTTCCCCCTTACTCTTCTCATCCCTCTCTAAAAGAGGCTTTTCTTGTTTTCTATCAGCTAACAGGACAATCAAAGATGCTGGAATTTAGTCTTAACTTTTTGCCAAATTTTCCTTTATCTCCCAGGAGGTAAAATTTTTCATGTCTTTCTTTCATAAAGGTTGAGATGTTACCCTGACTTCAGGTAAAGGACTCAAATCTGCTCAGATAACCCAACTCATTCTGCTTTTCCCATCAGGAAAGTTTTGAATCTGCAATTCCTGTACAATACATTGATAATGGGCATCCAGCCAACACAATATCCTCTTGAAAATGCTAACATTCAAAGTATGTTATCCCTTAGATTCATGAAATTCGAACTTCCTAAAAAATTTTCTGTCTTCTGCAAGGGCCTGATGGGAAGGGATTTCCACATCTACACGCCCTTTTCTCTAGAGAGTATCCAAACAGGGAAAAATCTAACTTCTGAAGTTGGAGATATCATTGCTGATGTAACTCTGGGTGTCTGAGTCAGGGTGAGGAGAAAGGGGCAAATTTGTTCACACTTTAGAGCCAGCATACAGTAACAGCCTACCAGAAGTACCCCAGACATAGTGAATTTGTGTGGTTTATAAAGTTGGAAGTAAAGAATTATGTTCTAAACACCTTTAATAAGGCTGTGGGGCTTTGCAATTGATAGAAGCAAATCAACTTGCACTGAGGCCAAAATTAATTTAATTTTAAAAATGTTAAGTAGTATGTGTTAAAATACTATTTAAAAGTATTTTAACATATACTATTTAAAAGAAATACTATTTAAAAGTATTTACTGTTAAAATATTATCCTTTTAAGTTCAGTATTGATAACTGAAATCTAATGGCAGAAAATGGTATATTTAATACAAACTTTTGTCTTGCTTTAGTAAAAGAAAAAAAAACCAAACAGATAATCTGTTGAAAAAATACTGTTGATTATACAGGGACCATATTATAATATGACCTGAGAGTGCATGTTTAGCACATGCTGAAATACCCATCCAGACTGAGGGTCTGGAGGAAGCATTTTGTAACCTCCTGTCTATCCACCCACCCGGATTCCATTTGTGCAAAATCCAGGGTACATAGGATGAGACAAAGAGCAGAAGTCCAAACCTTATGCTGACATGAGAGTCAGGATACAGGATGACTGGGAGCCCAGAAACTCTCCAAAGTCTCACAATTTGCACATAGCCTGAGACAACACAGAAATGCCAAAAGTGATCTCCAAGACCTGGAATATGTCACCTTCTTACCCCACAGAGAGAATTAAAAAAAATATATATACAATAAAATTAACTTTTAGGGGATAACAGTGATGGTGCAAAACAACCATATTACAGTTCTTTGACATTATAGGGTACTTTCAGCCACAGCACACAATAGTGTTCATGGCATGCCTTTCCCATTTGGTTCTTTATTGTGGTATGAATATTTTCGTGGATGTTGTAGTCATTGCATTAGTATTTATGGGTCCTTTGCATTCTGAAGAGCGAATCTGAAGATATTTCTGTATATCTGAAGAACGTAGATGTATATCCTCTAAGGCAGAAGGGGAAATGTCAGAATCAGATTACATCCTTTACAATCTGCCAGCATGAGTTCATAGGGAATCTGGGCCAGATTCTAATACCCTTTCACCAGACCAAACATAAAACTTTGGCTAAAACATGTGAAAGATGAAAATAAAGTGAGCATTGACACTTAGAGGACTATTACCTTTAAGCATCTGAGCTTAGGTTCAGAAGACAATTCACAGATCCTATGTTAACCTGTTAGAGATGGTAAGTCACAACAGGAGCTACACTTTCTTCCTTGAGTGCAGCAGGAGCTCAGAGATAACTAACCTAATTCAAACTGTGGTTGTATGGTCACTTGAACTCTGCATAAATCTCCATGAATATGGACAGAGTCTGTGTGTCTTCCCACACATATTTCAGAAGTCCACATCTGAGGTGGCTGGAAAGCAAACTGATCAAAATGGGAAGATGGGGAGGGAAGGAGGGAAAGTAAAGATTTGGAGATTAGTTTTTAGTCTTGGCAGTTCCTGAATCCTGTTCTGGGAACAAGAACCTGTAAGAAAGCCCTTGCTGACAGAATCAAAGAGCTGAGAAATAGGCAAGGATAAGAGGGAAGAGAGGCCTGCCTCGTTAGACAGCACCATGGTTTTATGTTAAAGTACTGTGATGTGTAAGGCAGACTTAATTTACTTATAGACAGTATGTAGCACTGAGTCATACTAAAAATGTACATCTTGGTGGAACTGATTGTGGAATAAATTTCCAAAGTACCAGAACAATGCTGGTGTTTCATTTCATTTAGGGAGTACTGCCAAAACTTTGTCCATTATAAAAGACTTCTACCTGAAACACAGGCATATTCATTGTATTAACCAACCTTGCTCCTGCCTGAACTATTAAAACACTTTATGCAAAGAAGTGTTTCTGTAACTCAGAAGTGTCAAAGGGTATATGAATTGCTGGAGTCCTTGTGACTCAGTTAAGAAAAAGGTGTCCAGATGTTACAGAGCTGGGAAACAGTTCAACCCCTTAAATCAAGTATTTGCTTTACAAGTATTCCTCTTGCTTGTGGTAGAGTGACTCACAAAACAGGCCTCAGTGTAAAAAATGTCTGACAAACTGTAGCTTATACTCCAGAGTGTGTTACAGATGTCACCAGGCTTGCCTCTGTTTGCTCAGTTTGGGAATTTTGTGGTGGAAAGCAACTTGTGAGCATTTTGGCTTTTGTTACATACTGACACTTATCCAGCAGTCTAGGCCCCTAGCCTACTGTGTTCGTAACACTTAGAAGGACCTCAGACTACTATTTTAAATTTATAAAATAAATATCAAATACTTGCAGGCCAGAATCGTGCCTTGAATTCAGAGTATCCCTGTGTAGTTAAAGAATCCATACTACTTGTCCTCCCAAACTACAGTTAATACCCGTTCCATACATAGATATAAAAATAGATATTTTGGAGAAAATTTTCAAGTTAACAAACCCCCCCCCAAAATATGACAAATGATATATGAATGGCATAAGGAAAATATGGAGTCCTGATCATCTGTCTTCTAGTCCACAAGTTCAACACCAGAATATAGGTATTTAGCACAGATATTATGATTATTTGTTGTATGTTTTGCACTGGTATTTGCTGTTTCAAGCAAAATTTGGGCCTTGTAGACCTTAACAACTATGAACTCATGGTTACAAATGGCTCCAGTCTCAAACTCAGCTGAAGAATGTTCATACATAGCTGATTTTTTTTATTATCCTCAGCATTACGCTTTTAAGATTTAGGATTATATCCTTGTGTTCTTACATTTTTTGGCTTTATTCTTTTTTTTTTTACTCCCATTACAGAAAGTGTGATTTTTTTTCTTCCTGAGGGATTAAATTTTAAAATAAATTGCTTGAGTTGGCCTAGTAATAATAATGTATATGTTCATCCCGTAATGGAAGAATAAAACATTAGCCCCTTCTCATTTCCCTCAGAGAGTTCAGCAGTCCTAATTTTGCATTTGTACCTTGAAATCTTGAGCTATTTTGAATTTTAGCATCCAATGAGTTTGCTCTATTCTGTCTTTTCTCCTTCACCTAGTGCTGAATTACATTTATTTCATTTATGGAAACAATCAGAATCAGGTTTTAAATTGATGTAGTACTCTAAGCTAATGGCTATATTCTGTTTTCTGTATTCTGTGTTTACATAAATTTAAAACAAACATAGTCTAAACTCATATAAGTGGAAGAAGAATAAAACAGCTTCATGACAGATAAAGAGAGTATAAAATCAAATAAGCCTTTAAAATAATTGTTTGTGTTGAAATATGCTGTTATTGTAGGAAGTGGAATGTTAAATCACTTTAGAAATCCCTAGAGGTGAATTCAGTCAGAGCTGTTACAAAGATGGAGTAAAACACACACATGCACGTACACACATACACACATGCATGTACACACATACACACACACATACACACACAATTTTACACTGTTTGTTAATAACTCAATAATTACCTACAGACAAGACAATAAAACAAAATTCTATCACCAAGAAACAGTGATTATGTTGTAATAAGAACATAGATGTCCATGACCAAAATGCATCCTCTAAATATATTTTTTTAAAAAAATTCAAATAAATACAGAGCTATCCATATTCTATCAAGATCAAAACCTGAAAATGTTTGAAGTCTTAACCTTCCAAGCTGCCTATTTCTATATATGCACTGTCCTCCACTCCTT
Organism: Phylloscopus whistleri; assembly: GCA_017589585.1. Taxonomy (NCBI): domain Eukaryota; kingdom Metazoa; phylum Chordata; class Aves; order Passeriformes; family Phylloscopidae; genus Phylloscopus; species Phylloscopus whistleri. Next base: position 1,726,295 of record JADMLD010001397.1, on the reverse strand, counting down.
CTGAAACCTTTTAGGTAACTGGTTTCCATATTTTTCCAGGTCTCACACTGAAAACCTTGGGGTTAGATATCTGGCCAGTTAAGAAGTATGGGAGGATGGATGGACTGGTGAGGGAGGGAAAGACAGAAAGGAAGTGAGAAACAGGGAAAGAATAAGAAGAAGGAAAATAAGAAGGAGAAGAGAGACAAGACAGCGTTAAAGCTATACTACTGTGGTTAAAATATACGGATTCCCTGAATGTGCCACGTGCTGCTGCATGCTGAGTTCAGCACCTTCCATTTCCGAGTGGTTATTTACTAATTTATTTTTGCTTCTGCTTCCTTTTTCCAGTCTTTGCAGACAAAAATGAAGATTATTCATAAACAATCTGAAATGAGATGATGTAGATCATTAGATTGTCCTGTCAATCTATATCTCTGTGTGCCATAAACAAACTATAAGATCAACTCTATGAGCATCTGAATGGCATGCTTATATTTCTAAGTACAATGTATATAAAGTAAGAAAGACTGATGGAGACAAACACCACATTAATTAATATATTTTCATAGGGAATAATTGTGTCTGCTAAACATTTAGGAACTTTTAAGCTTTTATATTTATATTAATATTAAAAAGCTACATAATCAACAGAATAAAACAGAAACAACTGAAAAATCTAAACTATTCAGTGATTTAGTATGTCAAGGCAAGAAGCTGCTTTATACAGTAGTCTTTGTGATTTTAAAGTAGCAACATCTGTGTCTTGCCCATGAGGAGAATTAGGCACCTAGAAAGTCCTGTCAGTGCCTAACTTCATGAAAGTGGTGTACAAACAAGGGTTTCTGCCACTTCACTGAAACAGAGGTAAGTGCCTTGCCCAGCTCTTCACTCACTGCCCTGAGACAGGAGCCTGCATCAGCTGTTCCCTTGGATACATAAAAACTGGAATGCCTGTTCAAGCAATAGTTACCAAGTTCAGTGAAGGTCTGGGCTGAAGTTCTATTTGTGCTCATTTGAGTTTTCACTGGTGTGAACTAGGAGCACTCTGTACCACCAGACTGCAACAAAACCCAGGCTCTCTGCAGACTTCTTTTGAGAGATGACTCGTAGGACAACATAATTAAAAGTTAGTCTGTGATCCAGTGACAGGAAAGCTCATCAAAGATATAGAGGACAATTTTAATTATTTTCCCTTCTGAATATTTAATCATGAATATCTATTTATATTTCATGGAATGACTCCAACTGATATGATGCCAATCCAGAATAACAAAGGAGTTAGAGCACTTTGGAGGTCAGGAAGAAATTCCTAGCCAGGTTCTGGGTTAATTTAGGCAGTAAAGTGACTGAATCCTAATCTTTCATAAGCCCTGCAAATTAAGGTACCACTGAACTGTGTCACATAAAATACAACCCTCTTAGTGCTTGGACTCTGTTTAGTCCAAATATGCCATATTTACTGAAATTTAGCAAGTTATTATGTCTGACAAAATAAAATTGATTTAAAACCTAGTGGGCTATCACATTTCATCTATGACAGCAGAATCATGTATTTCCCTGTGTTTTTTTAACCTTTTTTTTTCAAGATTTTCTTTTAAGAGCTCTTTTTTTTGAGCACTGTTTTTCCTTCACAAGCATCCATGTGAGTTTCTGTTTTCTTCTGAAACAGTAGGAGTCTTCATATGGAATTGGGCATTGAAATAAAGAGATGCGTACAATGATTGGAAATTGCAATTTAGTTAAATAGACATTAGTTTATATTACATCTAAACACTTTAAGCTATACTTGTTGTGAGAGGGAAATGAGCTTACAATCCTTAAAATACGTCTAATTTCCTACGATTTATGGAGAATAATGGAAGCTACTCCAAGAGGAGACATTAAGAGAAGCTTTTCCTGTCAAGGTGGATATGCAATTGTTCAGGGCAGGCACTTCAAAATTAAAATAGATTTCTGTTTTTATCTGCAGTGTTTTAAGCCAATTTTCTGCCATTTGACTTGGTATTTAACCTTTTTATTAACAAGAGTGAGCTTTGCTTTCCATTTGACTCCAGTTCCTTTCCCAAAATAACCCAAAGTGCCACAGTCATAATATTAATTGCTCCTTGGGGGCATTAGCTCCTTAGGGGGTTTTGACAATAGAATTGTATTTAGGATTCTGTCAGGAAGACTACAACACTATCAAGTTGTCTTCAACATTTTATGATCTTACGATCTGATTTCTTGATGAAAGTCAAAGCAAAGTGTTCCTGAAGGAGACTTTATACAAAAACATCCCACCTTTAAATGTTCGGAGTTCATATTTCTGAAATTTATCATCATGTTTGAGGTGATTGCTTCAGCTGCTTCAGGCACTTTGTAGGGAATGATGTGCCTAATGCATATATAGAAAGAACACAGATCTATTATGTGGTGGAAACTTCCAGTGAAACACCGATTTGGTAGAGAGAGGGTGTTTGACAGCCTTTGTATGTGCTTATGTGAAGTGCCTTCATAAGCAAATCCCACATTGTCATTCTTATAGAATGGTAACTTAGTGATTTTTGTACATGGCAGATTACTCCTACTTTTAGCCTCATTGGTTTCTAATTCTTAATAATGGAACAAGACTTTAAAAGTCGTTCCTAGAAAATATTGCTTATCAAAAGCATCCATTTTTCTGGTGGATTTCTATTTAACTGTGTCAGTCAAGGAATTTGCATACTTCTCTGGCAGTTAGTAAAATAGGTGAAAAAAAATCTCCACAACAAGTATGGTGTTAAGATCACATGAGACCTCTCTAAGAAAAAGCACTGTGATTTCTTCCAGATGTTTAGACCCCTCTATCTATGAACACATTGTGGGGTTTTTTTCTTATTTTTTGGTTTGATTTTATTAGTTGAAAGACAGTAGAGCTTTTTAATATATAATTCTACTAGAAAATTGATAAGCATCTTAAAAGATAAGGAACCATCCTTAAACATTTAATCTCTTTTAAATTTCTGTTGAGAATCTACTATTTTTTTAACTCTTTCCACAGACTTGTTTGAGATTGTTAGAGATTTTGTCACCAATTTACATCAGTTATGTCAACAACATTCCACTAAGCAGCACATGACAGCAATTCAAGAGGACCACGGATAATACTTAATTTTGGATAATTTAATGCTTCTGTATAATTTTGCACTTAGTGATTTCAACATTCTCTTGCCACTGGTATAATCTGGCTATTTGGAATCACCAGAAGTGAGTGTGGAATTTCCTTAACTTTGAAACCGTGATTGGTGTATCTCTTCCAAATGTAAACCCACGAAAAGAGATGGGAAAGTGAAAAATACCAAGTTGATTGGCCTGACGTTTAAATTTGGAAATAATTATAAATTTAATAGAGTTATATATATATATTATATATATATATTATATATATATACATATACATATACATATACATATATTTATATATATTATATAACAGATGTCCCAATCTAAATATTCACACATATACCTGAGTAAATAGGTTAAAGATGGGGCCACTCCTTGCAATAGTATATTTGTTTTAAATACACTCAAAAGACAATAGAGAGCACTACAACAAAAGTCAGAACATGTACAGAAAGGCTTCATTTTATTTCTTAAGAAGAGATGTAAGGATGGGTCTAAAACTGGTGAGAACTTTCAAACTATTTGTTTAGTCTCTACCTCCCTCAGCTAAGCAGCTGCTCTCTACATGCTACTGTGGTCTCTATCACCCAACGCTGTATAACCTCACCCAAAGTGATAGACCTGCCAGTGCCCTAAGATCAATCTGGAAATGATTCAATTCTAGCTCATGAGAAGAGTTCAATCTCCTGTTGCTGAAAATGCCTTAAGAACCCAGGTAATAAAATACCACACAAGTGTCCAAACTTCAACCACTTTTTACCACTTTTATCCCACATATGGATAATGATGTAACCTCAGTTCATTCAGAGGCAAAATAAAGGATGGAGACCACACTGGGGCAGGAGGGAATGTGACTACTCCTTTCTACCTCAAGCAGCCAGCTACAGATGTGTAAATGAATCATAAAGTGACAGAAAAACCATCAGTGGTTGAATTACCACACTTTCCATTGACAGAATGTATGAGATTATGAGACTTAAGACAGGAAAGAGTCAAACCCTCTGTGTTTTCTCATACTTTTTTGTTCTTCCATCCCCCATATTAGCAGGTACCTGCTCCAGGCAAGATTCTTTTAACCCATTTCTAATTAATACTTCACCTAATCTTCTTGTAATACTGCTAATTGTTCACAAACAGGAGATTTAATCAACCCTCCGCTAACAGGAGAAGCTTTATTCTCTCCACTGTTTTGTGCTTTGACACAGGGAGAACTGAGGCAACCAGGTCCCAATTGCTTTGTTTCCATGTAATTTAACAGCAAGACATTATTTTCTCATAAGAGATGCTTTGAATTTTTACTGCTAATGAATAAATTAACTAAAAAGGTTAATCTGCCTACATGTTTATGAAACATTATGCAAATTGCTCTCAAAAAGGTTTAATGGTAATTGAAAGCAATTGAAAACCATGGTACATTTCACTCAATTTTAACTTTTTTTTTATTTTTAAGTATACAAATTGCACTCACTTTAGATTTTACAAATGTGTAGGGCAAGAGATCCTTTTTATAATTTAAAGGAGCTTTCTTATAAATGTTCAGCTTTCTAGATTTCCACAGTTATGGAGATTCACCTGAAAGTAGATTAATGAACAGTGAAATATAATTGTCATTTATTATTTTAGTCCACAAAATCACAGAATATGCTGCATTATCACTAACCCAATTATATTAATTTAAGACATATTAAAGAATTTTTTTTTTTTTTTTAACCAAGATGGTGTAAGAGCTACTATCCACTTCAGAGCAGTGTGGCTTTATAGGTGCTGAATCTTGCAACTGCATAATGGCAATTCTTTAACACTTACTTAATTTGCTCAGTTTCCATGGCTCTATTCTAAATTCAACAAAGGAATACATTATATATGCTCTCAAGGAGATGAGACATGTTTAGGAGCACGAAGCAAACCCCAATTTCTGCCTTTAAGAACTAATGGTTCTGTCCTTTGATTGAAAAAAAAAATGAAGAAATAGGTAGAGGGAAGAGACGGAGAGAAATGTAGAATAGTTTGGTCCTCTAATTAATTAAAAAAAGGCATTAATGGAACAGAAAAAAATAGGTCTATACATAAAGGTTTGCATTCCAAAAAAAGAAAACAAAACAAACACAAACAAACAAACGTCCCAAAAACCACACTCAAGAAAAAAAGAACTACTATTTAAACTGTGAAATGAGATAGCCCCATGGCTTTGGAAATTTTTATTTTCAAAACAATCTGAATATTTGTTCTTTGACAGAATGAGATGTATTTCTTAAAGACCATAATAAGCTTACCTGGGAAATTATTACTTGATTTGCCCAGCACCTAAGGTATTTTAGGAGTTTATATAGGCATTAAGTTTTAAGAAAAAAAAAATGAGCATTTCTTCTGCTTGGAATTTTTGGGGGGTTGGATTGTTTTCAGGGTTTTTCTTTTGGGTTTTTTTTGGGGGGAGGTGCTTTTCTTTTTGGTTTTGCTAGTTTTGGGGGAGAGTAGTTTTGTTTTTGTTTTTGGTTTTGGGGTATTTTTTGTTTAGACCTTCCTAAAATTGTATAGAGACACACAGATTCTAACAACGTTTTTTTTTAATGTTAACAATGCTCTTTCATTAATTATTTGGTGAATATTTGTCTTAATCTGGTGTGATTTTGAAAACATTCCTTTTATATATATATATTTTGTTTCTTTAACCTTTATTTTTGTCAGTCATCCTTTTTTTTCTCTGCTTTTCCTTTTTTGGGCAGGAATTGGTGAATAGAAAAAGAAAACGATGAAAAAGAGGACAAGTTTGCTGTGAATACACTCAGTGTTGTGTAAAGTGAGCATTTCTACATAAAAATCTATTTAAAATTTTTCAAACATCTCTGTTTGGAACTGTTTACTTCTAACATCCCAGATGGGTGTTGAAGATCAGTTAGGTGCACTGAATGCTGCTCAGGCCACTGCCTTGGATCTCTTTTGGAAAGTAAAAATAGTGCAGAATGTGTTTTTGCAGTACATGCACTCTGTGCTGACTATCAGCAGATTGGATGGTGAGGGACCCTCCTGGATCAAAGAGTTCTCGCCTTTGTGTGGCTGCAGTGGGAATCAGCAGAGCCCTGGAAGGCAGCACAGTGCTGACAGGAAGAGGCAATCGCTGCTCATCCTGCACTGCCCTGGTCTGGCAGCCCCCTTCCCCCATTGCCTCCAGTGGCTCAAAGCTCCCAATTTCTGCTTTTCAAAACTTACTGCAACTATGTCATCATAACTTTCACTGAAGGGCAGTCTTGCTTAGGGACTCAAAGTGGTTTTTGTCATTTCACTTCTAGAAGTTCCTACTGGTCATTATCATTTAAAGAGGAGAGCAATTTCTACTTTCTACAATCTTAGTTAAGTAACTAGGGTTCTTTAATTTTTTTTTATACTCCAGTATTTTTTATCTTAAAATAAATCATAATTATCAGAGTGATTTTTTTTTTTGCTTAAAAGCAATTAGCATTCCTCCTCCTACTTCTCCTGTGTGGTGACTCTCGTAGCCAAATCTCTCTGACAATGTTTTTCTGATATCTCCCATAAATGCTTTCATGGATGTTTTATAACCTTTTCTTCTTGTACTTCAATAGGTTTTGTAAATCATTGGTGTTCCCTGATTCCCTCCACATAGCTATAAACATAAATCTCCCATCCTTTAGCCTTTGCTGGCTGCTTTTGCTCTGCTCTTATAAATTTTGCTGTACTTTACCCTGATAATTCCAAAATGAGGTTTTTTGAGCACAAGGAATCAGAAATACTTCAAAGAAAATAAAAGCATTGTGTTTAGTATTAGTAATACTTCCCTTTAATTAACTGATGTTGATCAGCTGGTGCATAAAATTTGTACAAAAACAAGTGAACTGTGAGTAATTCAGAGATTAGGGAACTGATCTTCCTTTTGCTTGGATAAGAGTAGGTTCCTTCATTCCCCACATTACAAAGCACTGATTTGTCTGTGAATATAAATTAGAGAAGTCTTAGACATGCTCAGAGTCACAGTATCTTATTATGGCAGGTGGTGAAGATTATTGGTGCACTTCCTGCTTTAGCAATTATGCCTCACCTTATCCAAGAGGATAGATGCAAAATCAGGGTGGCTGGGAATCAAGCCCCAGGTTCTCACAGAGTCAACAAATACCTAAAGGCTGCCTTCAATACATAGGCCTTCATGTTTGGAGTTGTCTTGGTTTGGAAAGACAGGTATCTGCCAGGGAAAGCTGAAGTTTCCCTTAGAATAGAAAATGTAAACCCCTCACCCCCTGCCAAATTATAATTTTGCAATTAAGGGCTTTCAGGCAAAGATTTGGGAATAGGAATAACAGTTCTTTACTAGGAATATTAACAGTACAAATGTAGTAGAAGACAAAACCACCCAACCAAACAAGCAAACAAACAAACAACAATCCTGGAAAACCCTGACAAAGTCAGAGCTACAACCTGACACCCTGTTGGTCAGGGTGTTGGAAGCAGTCCAAAAGTGAGTCCTCCTGGAGTGGTAGATGTGGTTCTGTTGAAGTAGAGACGATCTTGTAGAACAAGGGTCCAGTGATGGTGAGATGAGGTCCGGTCTTCCTCTGGTAATCGGGCGAAGCCAGAGAGCTTCTGTTCCTACATCTCAGTTTTTATCCAGGTAGGAATGGTTGGCTCCCCCCACTGGGTGGAGCATCTCACAATGGGATGATGGAATGTGGTTGTACTACCCTGGGGAGGGTAAGGGTGTCTTAATGGTCCATTAGCAGAAAATATTCCACTGGAGGGAGGACAGGCAGTGAAAGAGATAAGAAACAATGCCCCACCTGGTTTTAACAGTTGGCCCATTATCAAAAGGCACCCGCCCCCCTCTTTCCAGAGTTACAAGAGATAAAGAAGAACAATTCCCCAACTGCTTTCAGCAGATGAAAGAGAATACACATTTTAGGTTCCATAACCCAAGACAGGGGTACAAACAACAACAAAATATTTTTCCTCATAAAATTTACATAATTTTCTACTTCTTCCCATGTCAGAGAAATACCATATGAGAAAATGTTCTTCAGCAATTTTCTTCCTAGAACTGGCTTGGAGCCAAATGTTCACAGTTCCACATTAGTGGCAAAACAAGCTGCCAAGAATGTCTCATGTTTCCAGAGGGGGAGGAGAAGTTTACTTTATATTTCTGCTTTTCATCTGGATGACTCTTGACTGAGCATAGAGGACCTTGTCACCTGGGTAAGCCTACCTCTTTTATGACTGTCTGGGAATCTAGCAGAAAAATATTTACCTGTTTCCAAATCATGAGCATGATTTGTGGTTTGTGGTTTATACTTTGTCTTTTTACACTAGGTGCAATATACTGCAGCCCTCTGTGCTTTCCCAGGAGTCATTTGTGTCATTACTCATCTCGGTAGCAATGTAGCCCAAGGAGCAGTTAAAGGGCTTAAAAGCAGTATTGCTCAGACCAAAAGGATTGTTTTCCACCCCGTTACAGTGTTTGGAAAACTTGAGAGGCATGGGAGGACATGGCCACTTTCCACCCAAAGACCTGGGCAGAGGACCAGACAAACCCACAGTTTCCAGCCTGGAGAGCAAGGAGAGGTTACTGGTTAGCAGTACCTAAAGCACACAGCAAACAAGTGACCTCATGGCTGTAAGATTTCTCTTCTTCCTAAAATGTTTCTGCTTCCAGTATTAAGAAACCCAGACAATAAACAAAAAGCTGTCAGTAAGGTTTGTTATGCAATGATAAACAGATAGCATGTGGTCTCAAATATTTAATAGGTCTGAACTAAAAGATCAGATTTTCTTCATCACTTCTGATCTAACTTTATACCTCAAAGGCTTCAACAAGACCAGAAATTCACTTGGCTAGGACATTTTACTACCAAAATGTTTTTTTTAATAAATTAAACTCTTATTTCAAATTTGCAGAAGCAGACAAAACAGTGATTGCTTTTTCCATATCTTCTTATGTCTCAAAAATGTTGAGCATTTGGATGCTTTATTTTCTCTCAGACCTGAGAACTCTTATGCCATCTTACCCCAAGGGAGGATTTTTACCTGTTGCAATGGGAAGCCTGACAGCTTTAACACATTACTCCAGCATTTGCTTCAATTATATCTTGTTTCTGTGGTTACTGACCATCAGACCCTTATAAACTCACATTGCTCGCAAAGTTACCCAAGACAATATTATTGCAGAACGATTTAACAGTCTCCAGATAGAACACATTAGCAAAATGTGTTTTATACTTTTACAGGCATTAACAAAGTTACATGAATAAAATAAGAACCAGCTTTCAGTTAAAACTTTGTTTTCAGATTTGAAATTGGTTAGTTAAATTTCCAGTCATTTTATTTGCTGTTTTTCATTGTAATTTTATTCATACTTGTTACTCTCACAGGCCTCCTTCCACTTAAGTGGAATATTATTTGAAAAAAAAATTGGGTACAGAGTGACTTGAAGTTAAAATATTTTTCAAAAAGAAAATCCATAAATATGCTGGGCATAGACATAAAACTTTCCTAACCTTCCTAAACATTTTTTTTCCTAATTTTAAATAATGGATTGTCTGTGTTCAAACACAAATAGGGATACTACTTGTGTATCTGTACACAAGATGGACAGCTGAAGAAGGGAATCAAATTGTAATGAACATAAATTGCCATTACGAATACAGAACGCCTGTTCAATACCCACTTCCAAATTTTGGTTGAGAACTACAGTCTGGACAGTTTCACCCTAACCAGACAATTCCTTCCCCTAGACCTGACTGGGCTGTGGATGGTAGGTGGGGTCACACATAAATTTCTTAGTTGTATGATTAAATCCAACTCATATATTTGTCACTGAATTTGGAGTCTCCCATCTGTGGCCACTGAATGTTGCTGGCAGCATCATGGAGTGGACATAGAGTAGTTTTATAACCAGAGGCCTATCAGTGAAGTTTTCCTCCCTGAGTCGCCTAAGAGTGGATATCTCCTACTTCCCAGATAAAAGCAGGTATGGAAAATGAACTCTAACTTAGGTTGGTATCTAAGAGTTCTGATCGAGTTTTTGCTTCTGCTCTATGGCTTGAGCACCCACATACAGTTGAATACCAGGGTGTTAGACATAGTGGCAAATCTTTGCTTAACTCAGACTGAGACACAAGCTGCTTGGACTGTGTATTGTTCAAAAACTGGATTTGGATCATTCATCTTTTTTAAAAAAAAATTGATCTTGCCTTTAGTATTCAAATCCTGAAGATGGACCTAGCTTCTCTTCTCCTCCATCTCTGTTACTGCAATTCTAGAATCAGCTCTGATTGAGCTAATGATATGGCCCATAACATTACAGAAAACAAGCATGGCATAGAGATGGAACTCCCTGGAAGAGAGTTCACAGATAATCAATGTATGGAATTTAACACTAGTCTAAAGTATGCAATTAAGCACCTTTAAAAATCTGATGTGCAATTAGTAAGCATTTCACAGTAACAATCGATAAAAGTAAATGAAGCTAACAGTTCAGAGTAATCATGTATCAGCAAATCAAATGCAGACTGACATGCTATACCAGAGTAATTTATTTCTGCTATTGATTTCAGTGGAGGTTTTGTCTGATGACCTATATATGCTATGTTGAATTTAGTCCACAGATATTTACAGCCGTATAGGTTGACAGAGAATCAAGTAATCAGGTTCCAAATGAGCATCAAAGATTGAATTTTTATTTCTGAATACTTAAGTACTCAGGAACATATTAGCAGTCTACTAATAATGGAGGGCCACTGAAAATAAATTTGGAACTTTGGATTTCTGTTTTCCAGAAAGTCAAAATCCCAGAGTAATCCTTCCCTGCAGCACTCCATGTGTTAACACAGTGAAGCAATTTGTTTGTTTGTTTGTGTTTTTTCTGCTATCGTGTTTGATATTTTGTTTGAAGGTAAGTAAAGCAAAAACAGAAGAATCCATCACCCTGCAATTGAAAATTTTCAGAGCAAGTTTTGGTTCTGATTTCTCTTACAGTAAAATTAACAGGCAGGACTCACTCTCCACTCACACTAAATGAAGAAAAATAAACTAGCTTAAGCAAAATAGCACTTGAAATTAACTATGTTGCTTTACACCCTTTCTCTCACCCTTTGGGCAAGGGGTAGCATTTTTAACCTAAAGGGGCTAGGTATAAGGAATAAATGTTTTACGATGAGAATTTTTTTACTAGGTAAAGCTCTTGCACAGGTTGCCCAGAGAGGTGGTATATGCTCCATCCCTGGAAACATTCCAGATCAGATTGGATGGAGCTCTGAGAAAAATGATCTAGTTGAAGATGTTACTACTCATTGCAGGGGGTTTGTACTAGATGGTTTTTATAGGGGCCTTCCACCACAACTTGTTCTATGATTCTCTCTTCAAAATCTCCCTTTTTTCTTCCATTTTATGTATAGGCTGCTATCCTTTTGGAGCAGAAGACATAATATATAAATATGACAAAAACCTGTCAGAGTGAAAAAAGTGTATAGCTGCTACCTTAAATGTTTGTTTTGAAAGGATTTTTTTTCTTTGATGTGTTTTACAGCACTGTGCCTGTAATCAGGGAGTTTCAAAATAATTGCTCCAAGAGGAAACCATAAATTATACTTGGACCATCCCTTCTACATTCCAGTTAACTGAGGATTGTAATTAATGTTGTCCAAGTATTAGTCTTGCATAAAATTTGTCTTTTATTTAGAATATTTTTCTCCTAGGGAGCCCACTTGCAGGAGCAAAATTAACATTTAAATGCAGTTATAGAATATATAGGGAAGCAAGAAAAAGGAAGGGAAATACTTAGGAGGCACTGCAATGCAATAGCACCATAATAGCCTTTTTTACCTTATAAGAGTACTGTGCTGAACTGTCATTAACTTGCTGTATGGATCTAGAGCCTAAATGGCTTGTGGCTACTCCGGGATGAACTTAAATAATATGTGCAAGGGATAGAGTAGAAAACAATAGAAATTATAGAAGATTTTCACAGCCAGGTAACAGCAAGTTTTTGATTTCCCTGAAATTCTAGATGGAGAAGAATTCCATTCAGACTGTAGGATGTTGCCCTGCAGCATGTATTAGAGCTGCCAGTCTGCCATTTCACTTTTAGTGCATTATATATGTGCACAATATAGTTCTTTTCCCTGAGGTTAAATCTTGCTCATTGTACATCCAAGACCCTGAGGGCTACACATAGATTTCTCAACACAGAGTTGAGAAAGTGCTATTTTGCCAATTTTGCTATGGAACTCCATCAATATAGCCATATGAAGTAATTAGTGGTTTACTGTTCTTCTTGGCCATGTGTTCTTTCCCTGAAACAGATTATTTTAATATTCTAAAATCTGAATGGCCATTCCAAAGAAAATAAATTCAAAATTCATCTCTGAATAACATTTTCATGCTTAATTGAGGAAAAAAAAAAGACAAAGGATGATGGAAACAAAGATCAATAACATCCTCTAATCTACAGTAGTCATTTTCTGCATGACTGAGTGCTGCAGTCAGTACTATAATCTCTGATGTCCATATTCATTATACATATGAGTTCAGTTCAGATACACAGGTCCAGCTGTTCTGATGTGTTTGACAGCGCTAAACTCTCTAAAATTAAGAGTATAGACTCCTGTGCACTGTATTAAATAAAATGGCTAGTTGGTACTAACCTAGCCCTCAGCTATGTCCTTTTACAAGAGTTTATGTCTTATACCCCAATGGTAAACAGAAAGCGTCAGGCCTTCCAAAATTATATCAAAGGTTAGGTAGTGCTACATCAACAAGAGCAAGTCATAAATAAAATAAAAGGAACATGATGGAAGGCATCCATCTTTAAGATGAAGAGGCAGCAGACTTCTGATATGTTCAGCTGCAGTACAGATAGGGGAAATGGGGCCTGTCCAACACAGGGCCAGGAGGTTTTCAATATTTTATATATAGCATCTGTAATTCTATTACTGACTGGGCATAAAAGTTTTCTTACCAATCAGAAGTTTGGTAAGGAGTGTCTCTATAATAGAAGGAAGGGTTGTATTAAATATTAATTTTTTTCAGACTTTAGTCTACAATCCAAGTGTCCTAACCTAAGGCTTTGAAAGTCGTTTTTTAAGCCCCTCTTTTATCTTTTTATGTAAGTGAGCTAACATTTCTGCAAAGCACTCTGAAAGCTTGTCTTGAACTGTTTATTGTACATAAGATGTTGTTATACAATTGTTCTTTTGAAAACCAATTAGTAGGAAATAAGAAAACTCAGAACATCAGTTGTTTAGTCGGTGTTATTTCTTTGGATTTCCAAATACTGAATTTGCTTCCATAGAAAGATTTAATAGTGCTGTCATTCAAAAGCACAATTTCACATAGTCAAATGATTTTCGAAAAACTTTTGTATCCTAAAAGGTTATGGCTTATGTGAAATTGCTGAAAGGGGGCATACAAAGGGGATCAAGAGTGACAACAGTCTTGTGCAGGAGCAATGAAATTATTTTGACTATCTTATAACCTAACCAACTCTTTGCAGTATTTAATACTACACATTTGAAGGTCTGAAAGAAAAAATGGTGAGCAGACTGGAGCTGGACTATAATATATATGAAGATTGATTCATCTGTACTCCTTACTTTGTTTCACAGTAACTTCATATAATTGCTAAATTTATTATTAATAATTTACAAGCTTCTCTTTCAGGAAGTATGCAACGTATTCTAGTAGAGTCAAAACAACCTTTTTTCTCTACAAAGTGTTTGATATATCAACAGAAATTCCTCACCAAACATTACACCAAGGCAGCAGCTTTTCATCACTCAAACTTTACTTTCTGTGGTAAAACAACATATGTGATATCAAAAATAATATCATAACAAGTGTTGAATGGGTTTCCAACACCTAAATTCATGTAAGAAACTCTTTGCTGTTGTATATCTGTGGGAGGCTCCACCATCTATGCCTTGTACATAAGGAATGCAAAAAAAGTCTGTGATTGCCCTTCCCTAGATTTAATTTGTGCTATCAGAAGATTAGCATGCATGAAAAGTTCTTTGATCCTCTAGCTGTAGATAAAAATTTTGTAATTAATAAATTAATGGCTATTTTTTTAACATAATTGACTTATGTCCCCTTATTAGGTTAAGTGAAGATGCCTATCAAGGCATCATTCAAGCTACTCACATTGCTCTCTCTGCTAGTAGACAGCATGCTACCTGTCTGTAAACTTGTGCCTGGAAAAATACTTCCATGGGCAGAAAAAACAAACTATTTTGCCTTTTCTCATTAGTGTGCATGAACGAACAACTCAGAACATATCAATGAAACATTCAAAATATATCTCCTATTCAAAAGACATTCATGTTTCTTTAGGACACAGAGTCAGCTGAATAGCAGTATTTACCAGCAGCCAAAAGTTAACCTAGAAAGATATTCAAGGTTGTATTGAAGGATACTAAAATTTTATCTATTTGGATCTACAAAAATTTTTCTGTACTATTTTTTGAAACTATTTGATTCATGTCGATTTGAATCTCCAGAATTTTTCAATAAACAAGAGATGCCTTGGAACAACCTGACATTTCTTAGCATTATAAGGATTAAAACCAAGGTAATGTAAGTGGTGAACCAATGTGGATCAAATCATTAAGTGTGTCTTGCCATCTTAAAAGCCATACAAAGACTAATCAGCTAAAATTGAAAATACACATTTAAAATCCTATTAACTTAAGTTTTGCCTAATGACAATTCTAGCTGCTTCCAGAAAGGGATAGTTACTTGATGAAATTGAATTCCAGAATCTTGTAATTGGAACTAAAAGCACTAAGGAAAAAGATTTGGGTGAAAAAAGACACCAAAAGAACCAGAAAGGCACTGCATATCCCAACTCTTTAAACTATTAAATATTGTAAAGGTGAGAAGTGAATCAATTAGACTCCCAAAAGAAAAAATATAATCTCACCAAATCTCACTCTTGACTCTGTCAGTTCCCTAAGTGAACTGTCTTGTAAGATATTTCTTTTCAAGAGAATAGTCAGAACTTAGGCAAAAGTTTATTTTAAAAATAAAACTGAAATCAACAAACTAATGATTTCAGGGCCATGGAAAGTTAATTAAAGCCTGAGGAAATTAAAAATAATAGTGGAAGATATTGCTTAAGATGATCTGAAAAGTTAGTGCAAACTATATGGATGACAAATATAAAACCTTGCAAAATTAAGAAACAATTTACATAACCTAGCAACTATTGTGATCTGTTTTAAGTGTTGGTTGGTTTGGGTTTGTTTTTTCCCCAGTATGACCTTGTTTTTTCCCCAAACAAAGCAATTCTTGGAATAAGTATTAGTGCATGAGAATGATAACAAGGCAGGTAATGTTTAGTGGAGTAACTCATGGTTTCATTTTGAGAATCACAACAGATTTTTAACTAAATTCTGGAGTTACTCAAATATATATAAAATGTTTCTTTCTATAAACTTAACAAATCCAAATGCAGAAAAAAGCTTGAAGCAATTTGATTGCTCTATGCCCTACTGTACTTAGAAGAACCTACAAAGTATTATTTGGAACAAAAGCACGAGGGGCTTTTTTACAGTCTTTTGGAGTCAGGAGTTCTGTATTTTTATTCTTTCAATATATGATATATATAGAAGCCCTCAAATGCCTCTAGGTTGCCACACGTTGATCTGGGTCACAAGCACTGTGAAAACAATAGCCTATGCAAAATTTATATTACTTCAAACTGGCACCATTGATCCTGGCCCCAGGACAGGCAGAATTTGGACTAAAATTGACATAGAAGTGGCAATCTGGGAAAAATGTCTGGTGACCTTGTGAGTGCATAAGTTATGCCATTTTCTGTCCATCAGAGCAATATAGAAACATAGCTATAGTTACATAATTGTTATAGTGGCCGCCTTAAGCTAAAGCTGATGCTAGCTTTGCAGATATGCTCCCTGATTAAACACAAAGTCTCTTGGAATTCAGGATTTCAAGAAAACCCTTAACATTTCAGATTTTTGTTACTAGCATTGCTGATATCAGTCAGTTCACATGGATTTAACACATTTCAAGGTATGTTATGTAAGGTAATGTAATTTGTTCATATAAAGTCAATGTAATCTCATTACAACATAGCTGTTGATTTTATCTAATGTTTATAAATCACATCATAATGGAAATAAGGTCATAACGATAGAACTTTTAAAAAGAGTCAATCTCCCTTTTTTATTATTAATTATTTTCAAGAAAAAAAGAAAGATGTTCTCTTGATTTAGTAATGGACCATTATTACATTATTTTTATGGACCATTATTTTTTTCTCTCATTTAATGTTTCTGCTGCCTTTGAACCATTAAGACAATTTTTTTGCCGGCCACCATTCTCTCCTGAGTTCCATCAGGCTGGTACCTAATTTTGTAAGCTGAGAATGTGGTAGAAGTTTTCTTTTTTCTGTTGCAGTTCTCAAAAAAAAAGAAAAATTCAAAGGTTTAAAATTATCACCTCTCCTACAAAACATAAGTACAGATGGTTTGAAAGTTTCCAAGAATGGCATGAGAAGCACTTGGGTTTCCTTATTGTTTTTCCATCTGCTGCGTTAATGTCTCTGTGCATAATTTTGTACATGTACTCTCTGCTTGTTTCCTGTTGAATTTAGTGATATGAAACAAACATTGGATATAGCAACATTCTCTTCTCTGGTTTTTACTGTCAGTCTTTGTTGTACAAAATTATGTAGGACAAGGACTTTCACTGATGTACAGAATATACAACTCAGGTTAGCTCATTTTCCTGGATCAGAGATCAGACATAAACACAAATCCTTGTGTTTGAGATAAGTGGGTCAGCTGGCAAAAAACTGCTAAAATATTTTGCCCAGTATAATATTTTGAGAATAGTTTCTGGAGACCATATGAAAGACATGATGATCCACTGATACAGTTCAGAGAGACAAATGCTGCAAATGTAAATTAGTAATTCTGGTAGAAACTCTAGGGAAACTAAATTCCAAAACACAGACATTAAAGAAAAAAAAAAATGGTAAAGAGAAATAATCTCAATGTTCTTTCAACAAGGTGAAATTCCTAAATTTCACAGATGCATTATACCTAATTTAGACTACTTTACATTTGACTGCAAATGTATTGGCTTTTACATGTGCTAAAACATATCCAAATCCCAAAGAGATGACAATCTCAAATGTCAAGAATGATAAAGTGAAAGGAAAGGATATTATAACTATTGGTACGTGACTGAGGCACCAAGAGATTGCATGGAATGAGTCTGGTCCCTTTAATGAGAAAGTGGACTGATCTCAACCTGCCTGAAGCCCAGAAAGATATCTTAATTATAATCACACTTTCCTCCCCCCGCCCCCAGTATTACCCATACCTTTGTAAAACAATCTACCTGTGCATTGGTAAATTAATTTAAATTTTTGTCAAATTGTAGTCAGTGCATGCATACATATTCCTTATATAATTTCCACAGAAAGTTTTATGATGCATAAAGGGTTCTATTCTTCCCTTTTGGTGGTAATACTTACTCACAAAGCTACCATTAATGTCAATAAGGAGATATACATGTAAATCTCCCCTCTCCCAAGTACTGATGGCAGAACTGATGCAAAATTTCTCTCTATTTTTTTCACCTCAATCATTCTGTTTCAGATGTAACTTAAAACAAATCTCTGGGACTGGAATAAATCAAAAGAAAATGAAAAAACTACCTTTTCCAAATAGCTACTGGTCTGTTTTGCTTTTTATCTATTCTCAGAATTACTTTTTTGTTTTCTCCAGAGATGTAAAAAGCATAAAGCAAAAAACAAGACATGTTTTACCCCACTCAAAATCCCACTTGAAGTACAAATTTACATTTCTTTTATATTTGTAGAGATTATAATGAGGCGTTTCCTTGCATGAACTGTTTCCTCTGAACTCTTCAAGGTGAAGTTCATGCTATGCTCCACTAGATCTCTTTTTAACTTCCATTTGCTAAATATGACATTTCTCCTATATCTCATTGATTAAAATCCTATGTTCTGCAAACTCAGTCACCACCTTATTTAATTTCACCCTTTTTTGGGCGAAAAATTCCACCCTTTTTCACCCTATTTTGTTTAATTTAACAACTGATTCATGATTTTTTTTCTATGAGACAACACCAGAACATGGACTTTGAAGCATAGCTCCTGGAAATTAATACCCTTCTTTTCTTCATGCCCCACACACTTAAACACTGCCTATATATATACATCTTTATGAGAGCTTTGGGATTATACAATGTCTATAAAACAATGGATACTCATGAGATTCAGATTTATAAATATCCAGTCATGTAGGTAGACTAAACCCAGGTGGTCTAGTAATGCCACAATTTCTGTTGATCATATAATGTTTCCAAAGGGCAGAAGCAGGTGGAGATGGTCGTGTTATATAACATGGTGTGAAGGCAGGTCTGGAATATCCTGTAAGGACAATAGCATCTGAAAAAAACTCCTTGTAGATCTCTCACAGAGATGTCTGTGCAGTGATCAATCATGTTTCCCTCTGTGTAAGGTGCTTAGACCTCCAGCCCTGTCTGAAACACTGGTTTTGCACAGCAGTGCAGATATACCCAATTATTTCATATTAGGAGCACTTTTTCAGTCTATTTTGGAAATGAATTAAAATAAGCCATGAAGCTTGGAAGAGAGAAAAGTCACCAGGGAACATAGCACAGAGGAATTTAGATTTGCATTTTAGCTTTCCTTGGAAATGTCTTATTCTGCTACTGGCCAGATAGTTAAGTATTTTCTGAGGTTGTGCAGAATACAGAATATCTGCAGCTGATCACAGATTGTCTTCTTCAAGTGTTTTAGAGGCAACTATTTTCTGCAAACTCTGTCTCAGCTCCCAGTTGACTCCCTTTGTTATTCTCTAGGGATCTGCAGGTTTATACTGGTACAGAATCATTTATTATAAACTGACATACAAAAAAAAACAAACCCAAAAAACCCCAAAAAGCCTCTAGAAGGTCATTTGACTGATAAACTCTGTTTTGTTGAGAAAGGTGAACTTTAGCTCATTTGTAAAGTACTACTATGCAGAAAGCAATAGAGTAAGTGAATTCAGCTGTCACTTGTGAATAGGAGTTTAGGCATCATTGCTTGGAGGCTGAAAATGAAAATGCTCAATGTTGATTAAATGACCATAATTCCTCAAGGTTGTGACATATCTGAGAGCTAGGGGAAGCTACAATCAGAAAATCCAAACAAAAGAATCTACAATGGAATGGGATTCTCAGGATTGTTTCACTCTCAGCCAGCCCACAGAAAGGCTAAACAAAATAGAATCTCTAGGCATTTAAAATGTCTAATTTCTGATTGTGTTTTGAGATAATGTCAGTTGATTTAAAAAGAAATTTGATTTGCTATTGCACTGAAAAAGAAATACTTTCCACCAACTGCTCATTATACTCATTAGCATCCTTAGAAACTAACTGCTTGCAGTGGAAATTTGGAGTTGGCATCATAACATATCAGGTGATGCTTGCTATTGCTGCTGGCCTCCAAGCCTTCCAGGAATTCTGGATTTGCACCTAAAAACTCCAGCCAGAAATTAACGTGACTCAAATCAAACAATACTGAACAGTCACATTGGCAGCGCTGCTCAAGTGAAGCTATGCTGCCAGTAGGAACAGAGCCAGTGGGCAATCACAAAGACAAATGCTGGCTTTAAATCTTGCCCTTGAGGATTGAATGAGTCCTTTTACCTTGGGAAGATTATGTATATTTTTTACACAAATGCCTTTCTAGCAAAACCAAGAGAATCTTAATAGCTCTTCTACTTCACATAGCCCAAAGCTCTAAGCAGTTAGTAATTTTCTGAGATTAATCCTGAACAGCTTCTAAATTTCCTAGTCACAAGAAATGTTGATTCCTATCTTATTTGCCCTCATTTAATAGTACTACTCTGATTTACACCATGAGAAAATTATTTATTTTTTTGCACGCGTGTGGGAATGTAAAAATAGCTTTAAAAAAATAAATCAGGAGCATGGGAGGGAGATAGTAGCTGGGCTTAAATTTACAGGTCCCTGGTTGATCCTGAGTAGGTCAGAGTAATCACAATATCTAAGCACCTGCAGCTCATTTGTACTTGGCAATCACAAAGATTTGGTGGGTAGTGGTTTAGGAAGACACCTCAGAGAATGGAAAAGCCACAAATTAATGTAATAGCTTACTGAAACACAGAACTGAGTAATTTTCCCTGTCTTTCAAGAACTGAAAGAGTGTGCAAAAGGAAATTCTTTCACTTTAGAGGAAACTGCTTTAAAACTGTTACCTTAGAGGTTACTGATATCAAGACAGTTAAGCTATAGAAAAGTCTACCAAGTTCTTTGGGGCAGAAGAATCATATAAACTGTTAATTGAGAATGATAGCATGTTATACATGGATATGGATCCACCTACTTAAATCTGGTGGTAGTTCTTAAGCCTGTATCTTCCATTGCTCTTGGATGGAATATCCATTGGTCTTGCTAACTCAAGGAAACGAGACTTACCATTCAGGAAAATACACAAAATGCTAGCTTGTAGGAAAGCTTCTCTGCAATCTTCTTTCGCCTTGAAGACTGTGTGTCCTGGGGTGACTTTATGATGTTTGTATCCCCAGTCATCTGCTCTGTTTATGCTGGATATTAAGTTCTGCACCTTTAGGACTGGTTCTGAGAGCAAAGTGGCGGGAAAAGAAGCAGTGTGGTGTTTGTTATCAAAAACTGCGCTTGCTCTCCCGCATCCTTCACAGAGAATGCTGTCTGCAGTGGACAGCAGGAGAGAGTTCTCCTTTGCTTTTTAGTTAGTATTTTTGCTAGCTGAGGCAGAGAAGTTCCTTGGACTGTGGCTTTATTTTGCTTTTTCCTGGAACTGTTTAAACCTGTTCTGGACTGAAAATGCAGAAAAACCCCAGGAGCTCACACCTGTGTCCCACCAGGGCCCAGGGCAGCATTTTCCAGCACAGGAGGGACTGATAAGAGACTGAACGAGCCAAGCTACACCCCACGATAAGGGCTTTCTGAATCTGCCATCTCTTCAGAACAACAAGAGGTTCCATTGCTTAATATTATTCACTTTTTATGCTTGTGAATACTTCGTTTTGTTAAATAAACAGGTTTTTTTCTCCACTGAACTCTTTTCCCAAACCAGCTGAGGGAGGGGCTGCTTGAATCTGCTTTCTGGAAGGACCTCATTCAAAAGTTTCCTCCCAAATTTGCCCTAAACCAGGACACTGTGTTAGTTTAGAAGTATGGAATGATAAGGGGAAAGGAAAAAAGGCAACTTGATTTTGTCACCTGGAGCTGTATTTGTACAAATATCTGTTCTCCAGAAAATGCTTGTAGGTTCTCAGGTCTTTAAAGATCTCTTTCATCATGAAACCCTACCCAGGCTTTGGCAAATGCTGTTATCAACACCCTTCTGTATCAATTTTCCTTGTTATTAGATTATATGACCTTTGTAGGCTTTCTGCACTTCCATTTTGAGGCATCTGAATTCTACCCACTGAAACACCAAATGAAAATCATAGATATCTGATTTGGACTTTTGCACTCTATACCATAATCTCAAGTCCGAGAGTCACTCACAGGGATTCTTTTTATTACCAAGATACAATTTAATGTATGTAGCAAGTAAGGAAGGATCATATTTTTAGAAAATCTTAGCATGACATAAAGCTACACTCTCATAATCATTGGGTCAACTTTAAAAAATCCACCTCTTTAACTTCATGATACACAGGGTGGCAAGTTGGAAGAATGGTCCACACCATGTTATAGAATCAATGTCTCCTAAATGCTCAAATGACTGGCTAAATGTGATAAAATAATGTAAGAATAATCACAAACTGCCAGAATTCACAGTTGTTTCTTTAGGGTTTCTTTATGGCTGACTTAAGTCTTGTTTCAAATTTTCCTGAGCCTGCTTTACCCCTTAAACCTTGCCTAGTAGGTTTTTTTTTCCAATTTCATATGTTAGAGGGGTGTGGTTAATGCAAGGGTACTTATGGTGAGAGTAGTGTTCTTATTCCCAACTCTTCCTGATGTGTAATACAATGCCAGAATCTCTGAGTTTTCACATAATTTTTTAGGAATTGGGTGTCTCTCCTAAGCCCTTCTTCTGCTTAGAAATGCTGTGATGATTATATTCCTACTTCTTAGAGAGAGATAGTATTCCTTTACCCTTCTGTTTGTGAGGCAGGTTCCTCTCTTTGCCATTGATTTGAGTCATGAGCTGGAATGTGTTTCAGCAAGAATCCATGAGTCAACAAAAGTACTCCAGTTCTGATCAAACCTGACATCCTGTCACAAGAGTGAGGTTCAGACTAACTACACCTAGTACTGCCACTGTTGCAGATGATCTCACTATTCTAAAAGCAAATAAATATTTGTTTATAAGAAGGGATAAATCTATGTCTTCTGGAACTTCTTTGGCCTGAGGAATAATAATAATAATAATAATAATAATAATAATAATAATACACAAAACAAAAACAAAAAAAAAACCAAAAAAAAACAAAACAAAACAAAACAAAACAAAACAAAACAAAAAAAAAAAAAAACAAAAAAAAAACCCACAAAACCAAAAACCAAACACCTGCTCCAAATGTTTGACAGTCATGAGAAGACAGGTCTCTGACAGAGAAACAAAATGAGCTAACAGCATAAACTTCCCTCAGGAACTGGGAGCACTAAGAAATGAACGTCCTGGCTTTGCTGCAATGGAAGTTTCATGACCAGAAAACACAAATTCTCTGTGTACCATGTTGGAAAGGTTTATTCTGGGTAGTATCTGAGGGAGGTGTACAATTACAGTCCATCAATAAATTGGGAAATGCTTCACAGCAGCAAACAAATAATGCTATAGATAGCAATACTCCATAGTTCTCTAACTTCTTTAATTATTAGTTTATAAAAGTGCTTGGCATAGCATACTTTAAATAAAGCTCTGAAATGCCTTCTAAATTAATTAGTAAACTGAAACCAATTTTAGAAAGGGATAACTAGGATCAAAATATTTGTATGATTTACCAAGATCATGTTATTTATCAACAAAGGAAAAGAACCAAAGTCACTGAATCACAAACCTTTGTTTTTACCACTTGTGCCTGTGTCCTGTATTATTTTTTATCTGTTTCATAAACTGTGTTTGAAATGGCTTCAGGAACCACTGGAACCAACATTACATACTCTACAGAAATGTAGTCAAAATGTAATTTAGTAAAGGAAGTCAGCTGGAATGAGTCAGACCACAGTTCCAGCTCAGCCTAATTACCTGGGTTGTTTTCCTCTGTTAGCAAAGAGCAATGATAGGTTTCACAGGAGTCAGATGGCAACTACAAAAATAGACCTTGGAAGTTGGAGTCAGAGAACTCAGTGTGGCTGCCACTAGATGGTAATGAGATTAAATGCTGCCTGTTCCCCCAGGTCTGGCTCAACAGTTCAACTCCTGCTGGGGGAATTGTCATACGCCAGTGGTACAAGTGGTCCTGCACCTAAACTGCAGTGGGATCCTCTGGTGTACAAAGGAAAAATGGAAAATGATCTGTAAAATCTTATAATCAAAACATTGGAAATGACAACATAACATACTATATTGATCTAACACAATTACATGCCAGCTATGTGTAGCCTAGATGTGCATAAAGCTTGTGCATCTAAAGCTCAAAGTGAGCCGAGTTGCACCATGTTTTTCTTAGATAATAGGCTGAGGGCTTATTCCCAAACTATCTCAGATTTCCTGTGTAATGTTTGCCACCTTATGTGGACATATGCTTTTTTGTAAAATTCTCAGCTTGATTTAATGGTAGTCAAACCATTCATTTTGAAAGTCGCCTGTTTCCAAGCCAAGACTCTTGTAAACTAAAGCTTGCAAAAAAGTATTCTAACAGGAATTAAATGAAAAAGTGATAAAAAAATACACAAGAAAATAATTAAAAAAAAAGTCAGAGAGAGGAAAAGACAAGAACATTCTGATTTTTTTATGAAAAATCAGATTTTGAATACCAAAAAATAATTTTGTTATCTTGAGGAAAGAATAGAAAGTATAGCAAGACTCTCAAGTTCCCACTGTCAGAATCTGGTAATTCTTCCAAACTGTTTATATTTCTGTTTCTAAAGACTGTTGATGTTTTACAAAATCCAGCTGTGTTACTAAATTTGAATGGAAAAGTAAGGCTTTATATAAAGCCCTTATAAGTGGCAGCAGCATTCTGAATCATAGTAGTGATAGATTTTGTGATCCAGCTCAAAATTTCTACCCTTCCCACCACCCTCAGTGAATTTGAAGCTTGAAGATCTTTCAGAAGCCTAATTTATGGACTACTAAAATGCATTTTGGAGCCAAAAGTAAAATATATAGAGTGGGAATCCTTTGGCAACTGCTGCCTACCTAAAATGAATAGAGATCTGGCTGTAAATCAAATGTAAACATTAACTTTTAACATCAAAGGACAAGACAATGCCTTCTGACCAGGAAAATGGTGGGCTGAATATATTTATAGTACTTCATATCTGTTTTCTTCCTGGATTGGCCTCTTCCTTCACACACTTGTGTCATTTTTTTTTTTTTCATTCTAGCTCTGTTGTTTCTCAACACCACAATTTTTTCCATCTCTCCTTGTCCCCTTGAGCAGAATTGTGGTCCTGCTGAGGGGTCTCCATAGGAAGATTTTGATGTCTAACAAGGATAGTAAGTTCTAAGAAAGTTGCTTAACACAGAGGACTAATCATAACCACAACATAATTTTCAGTCAATTTTCCCGTGTCTCTTAAGCTTGAGGTACCTGGCTGATTCACCATTCATTCAAACAAAGGGTGGGGAGGAAAGGATGACTGAGCTGCCACCATCTGTGACAGCCTGGCAGCAATGCTGCAGCTACTGATTCTAAAGGGAGACAAGACTAAACCCCTCTGTTGGTAAATCTATATCTGCAAAGGTGGTATTTCCCAGTGCACCAATAATTTGTAGGTGCAATTCGTATGCCTGCTTTGGATAATGATAAAGCACTACCTTTTTTACCAACAATGAGAAAACATAAATGAAAGAATTCACTGTAAACATTAAATATCCTCAGTATTTCCTCTCAAACCATCTTTTGGCTTCAAATTAAATAGTGAGATTTTTTTACTGCTTTATTCTATCACTGTGTCTACCTATTTCCCTTCCCTTCCCCATCTTTTGTCTCATAAGCAAAGCAATAAATGACTGGTTCTACTACAGTTCTTTGCCACAGTGATGTGGAAATTTAAATTAAAATAATATGGTCTCCTGGCTAGCTTCTGAGACCAACTGTCTGGATTTTTTGCTAATATTCAAAATATTTTCTCTGGCTTGTAGTGTTACCCTGTGTAGGTCACTTTCTGTCTCTGCTTTATCTGTACAATGAAGATAGTAATATTTTCTGGATGCATAGTGAAATTATAATGCTTAGACCATTTGTTAGAAAAGTACTTTGAGACCCAAAACAAAATGTAAAATATTCCTCTTCAAAGTGACAGTGTAATTTCTTTCATCATTATTGATGTCTCTGGAGATATTATAAATCAATAGCTGAAAGGGAAAGAGTATGAGAAAAAGTTCTAGGAAAATAAACAATGAAAAAAAAAGGTAAAAAAAGAAAGAACAACAGAATTGTTAAATGAATAAAGAAGGTTTACTTGAATTCTTAAAGAGAACTATCTGGACTTACGTGGGTGTTTCATCAAGGGGTCAGGAATAATATGAAAGGAGCAAAGACAAATTGGATCTGTAGAATACTAGTGCAATAAACCCAAATAAATCAGTTTTAAATGACCAGATTTGTGATCCTCCAGAGAGCACTGTTGCAAGAAATCCCAGTCTCATCTCTTCCTGCCCACACACATTCTTTCTAATAAGATCAAGAAGACACAGGCAGCGCCATGAGCTCCATAAAGCTCATTTGAGATTTATGCAGCTATCCAAAGGAACAGGCCCATTTTTCATTCATTTTAACCCTTCCCCTGCCCTCTCCCCATTCCACTCAAATAAACCCAAGCCATACAGTAACAGCAGCATCTGTCATGCAGTTGTGCAGCATGAGATCTGAAAACCTTTGCTTTCCAGGTGTCTATCTCCAGAGCAGAGGGAGATCTCTGGGATTCATGATTCTGGGGATCATTATCATCATCATCATCATCAAGATAATGTAAGATCTAGAAATTCTAGACAATTTCACAGACATGCAGTGACCAATTATATCTAACACTGAGAAGAACCGAGCTGCTGTTTACCTCTAAGTACTTTTTCACAAACATTCATATTCTTATATCAAAAAATCAATAAGACTAGGTAAAAGACAAATTATTTGGAAATAATCAAGTTATCTAAGATGGTTCATTTCTGTGAAGATTAAGCAGCTTATGCAATTGAAGTTACCAAGCTTTTTTGACACAAAGTATTTCTAAAACCTCTTTTGACTGGAAATTATTAATCACTGTATTGATAGCCAGCACATACGGCTGCTAATTTGAATTATTTCAGCTGGTGGATGAAAGTCTAGGACCATATTGTCATGACTGATTTAAGCTGAATTCCTCAATATCAAAACAACTAAACAACAACAACAAAAAAAGATAACCCTGATTCTAAATTAAATGAAAGACAAGAGATTGAGAAAAGTTTCAAACTGAGATGTAAAAGTTCCTAATTTAGTGTATCTTTCTGTGTAGGAGTTTCCAAAATAGCTTTTACTTTATGTCTGATCTTTTTCTCTTCCTTGAAATATATTGTTACAAAATGCTGAAGAAATCTCCTCCATTGCTAAAGTCCAGGACTAAATGGTGTTATCTATTAAAAACGAGAGATTTCTTTTAATTGTAACTAAAAACAAGACCTTGCCCAAATTACTCATATGGCTTTGGAAATGCTTATTCCTTCTAGGTGCTTATTTCTCCTCACCCTCCTGATGTATTGTTTTGCTTTTTCCCACAGAATATCTGATTAGTTTGAAACAGCGAACACTGAAGAAATCCTGCTCCTATCATTTCATTATATGATTTAATGAGGTCTTCTCAGCCCTTTGTGTCTCATTTGATTTCAAACCAGTTTTGGCTAAAGACAAAAGTGCTTGGCAGAACCTTACCCCATGCACTAAAATTCTATATGCCTCAAAAACAGTTCTGATAATAATAAAATCTGGTAATTTATATTCTTGTCATTTTCTATAATATTTATGTATCTCTCAACTGAAACATTTTAGTTTATGGAAATGACAGCTAAAAAAAAAATATGAACAAAAGAAAATAAGTGTAATTAGATCAAGATGCATCCAAGGGCAAAATCTGTGGAAAAGACTTCAAGTTCAAACTCAAGTTCTGCAAAGCAAGTATGACATGGGAGAGAAGAATTCAACATCAAGAATTAAAGATGATTTATTCACCAGGCCAAGAGGGAGACAGAAAAATGCAGCAGCTGTATGTTGTACTTTCAATGATTGTGAGAAAACTGGAGAAGAGAGCTAGCTTGAGAAAAGAGTTTGTAGAAATCCAATTGAGACTAAAAATACAAATTTATGAGCATAAGTGTCACGTAATTAGAGAATAAAGAAAGCAACTGATGTGGCCTACTCATCAGAATGAAAAAGAAAAATCTCACCACTGCGGGATTGCTATACTCACATTGTTCTGTCAGATATGAGTGAAATAGGATGCTCATACAATTTTCTGAGTTCTTCTCTGTGGCAGTATGTACTGCAGACACAACATGTTGAAGTCCCAGAACTGTTGTTTCCTTCATATCATTTCCAGATCTACATTCTATTCTCAACTAGGTTTGTTGGATTTTTTTTTAGCTTGTTTTGTTTTGGTTGGGGTTTTTGTTTGTTTGTTTTCACTCCACGCTTCTATTGCATTGGAAAAGTCCAAGTAACAACAGTCTTCACTTGAAGTACTGAATTTGCGTGTTTTCGAGGCTTCCAGTCCATGAAGAGATATCCTGCCACCACCACTGTAGACGTTCTTCCTACCTCATTGCTTACCAGCTACATCCAAAAACACCTACAAAGGAAAAATGTGCAAAAAATCATGCCTAAATTTAATGGCAATAATAAATATTTTGATACAGTCAGACAAGAAAATTAATATAGACATCAGAAATAGCTTTGAATGCACACAGAACTGCAACTAGTTTTCTGCTTGCAGAGGTTCAGTTTTATTCTTTTAACATTTGCTCTAATGGGTAACTTTCTTAAACGAAAGGTATGTAATGTGCTCAGTGAGGCAGATATTTTACTATCATGTAAAAATTCACACACAACCTTCATTGCAACAGGTTAATCTTCAAATGTTCAGAGGTTCAGTGCAGATGCTTAGAAAAACAAACCCAAGCTTCTGGTTTAAAGTTTCTAGCAATCCCGTGGGTAAAAGTTGCCTTGAACAGTTTACACTATTTCCCACTTCCATTCTGTTCAGAAATACACTGAAGATAGCAGCATTTGCTTTCAGCTAAAACCAAAGCCAGAAAAAATGGATAAATTTCTTTGTGAAAACCATAAAATCACAGAGTTCAGTTGTGTGAAGTACTGGCTCTGATGGTATCCTGTGAGATATAACATTCCCTCAGTGTAGTCAGTGGGAACCAAAAAACTCAAAGTAATTTTGTCTGATTTTCAATTGGAAATTAAAGAAGGTAAAACTTAATTGCATCCAGGCAAAGGCGTCTTTGTGTCAAATTACTCAGCATTACTAAGCCATTGTTTTGAATGGAAACTGAAATGGTATAATTTTTGCAATAAAACAACTCATTCTGGGATCAAAATGGTCTTTTCTCATGGACCCCAGTTCTCAGCCTTCTTGAAAGTGTACTTTTCATATGTGAATATTGCAAATAACTTGTTCTCACAGCAGTGAAACATACAACAATGTTTAACTCAATTATTTCAGTCTTCAAATAGTAATGGGAACTCATTTCTTTAGCTTAAGTTCTATACAACACACACAGATGTTGACTGGTGTTTAATAACCATGTTTGGGCTTCTTGAGCAAAGTTTTGTACAATCAGAGTGGATCTCGAATCCATTCTTGGAAATACAAAGCAATATTCAAGTATTTTTTTAGGAAGATGATTTGTATTATGATGTAAAGATTCAGGAATGAGTTACTGTTTCTGCTTATCCAAGATAAGCAGATTTCTACAATAAAATTGAATAAATAGCAGAATTACTAAAAATATGTCAAGGAAGGCCCTGAAATTGTAGGTAAAATAAGATGTGCAAGTACATATAACTTTTGATACCTTTTTTTTTTTTTTTTCCTTCCCCAAAGACACTATTAATCACTGCAAATTACTCCACATCACTTGGCTTCCAAGTTTAAGTTTGCACTTCAGTAACTCTGGGAGAAAAAGACAGATCTTTATCTGTGATGATGAATAGGAGATTTGAGCAAAGAATGAACGTAGACATACGGAAATTACTTCTTTTATTAACAAGTCATTTTCTGGACCATATTTCTAGTGTCCAGAAAGAGTTTAATGCCCCAAGTTCTGTAACTCATACTCAGCTCAAAGCATTTCAAAACATTCCACAGCTTTCAATGCCCAAATGATGTAAAGTGCTTAAGTAAAATCTCCAAAGATATGGGAACTTGGATATGCCAGACCAAATATATGCTTGTGATTGAGATTTTCCTGATGTATGACAGCATTCTTGATACATATTTGTTATTGAGAGAACACTGGTCTTAACTGTAAATGTGTGTTTTTTCTTTATATTTCTGATTCATACTTATTGATACACAAATGTGGTCTCTGATTGGGTAGTAGAAACTTGAGTTTAGGCAATTTTTGTTGTCCTACGTTTAAAACTTCATGAAATAAAGAAGACAAGAGCTCAGAAGACTCATCACAAGCAGATCAAGCAGATTGGTTTTCCTTTTATAGTGGTACCACAGTTTTGAATAACTTTATTATTCTTACCTAGCCTTCATTTTTCAGCTCTATCATTTCCCATCAGGGTAACAGGTTGTTTGACCTCTTGCTTTTTTATTCTTTCTCTGTAAGTAGAACAAAGCATCCTTCAGGCAACAACACTATATGGTTTTTTGCTGAACAGTTCCACTGAGGCTGAGGTAATATCCTCAAAGATTCCTGAATTAGTCTTAAAATATTTAGTTTATAACTAAGCTATTGAGTAAGTTTGACAGCTGCTGAGTCTTAACCATAAATGAGAGAACAACATTGTTTACAAGATACTGATTCATTGATCTTATTCTTCATATTTGATAGAGATTTCCAATGTCATTTACAAATTACAAGCTTTTTGTGCGTTTTGCCCTAATTCACCATAGGTGGTGTTTACTTACAAATCCCTGAGATTTCTCAAAAACTATGAACAGCTTTTCAAATTTATCAGATTACCTGACTATGCTCTGCAGATTAAAATGGATAGAAATGGATAATCAGTTAAAAAATCTTCAACGTTTTTACTTGAAAATATATTCTACTTGGACAATTTAAGTTACTACTTAAAACTGGATAAGGTAAAATTTAATTTCCAAGCCTTTTCAGGTAGTTAGTGGAGTGGTAGATGTTTAGACTAGGAATGAAATGTAAGGGAGTGAACATCAATAATGTAATTTTTGATATTACCCATCACTGAGGGTTCTTCGCTTTGCTGTAGCTTGGCCCTAGCCTGACAAAGTGATTTCAGGTAGTTTCAAGCGCAACATTAGGTAAAGTGCATGCTAACAGTTTGGCAGATATGTTTAAATAATTTAACATCGTATTTAAAATTTAATGTCTACAAATGTTTGTCCAGAAATATTTGAAAACACTTTGCATGAGCATTTAAACCAGTCTTACAGACTGAGCATGAACATGTCACAGTAAATCTATCATATGAGGTGCAGCAGTTCAGGGCAAAACGGATTTACCTGGGGTTTTTTTGAGGTCTGTTGGAGAAAGCTCATTTTTAGAACTTTATCTTTTCTAGCACTTGTCTTTCTCAGCTGAAATGCTTTTATGATCTATGTAATGCCCCTGATGTTTATCTCAAATGGAATTGTCTGAACACTGCCAGAACTGAGAGACTTAGAAAAATATATGGTTACTTGTTTCCTCCACACCCTCTTCAAACTGAAACTGAACCCTGTGTCATCTTTTAGTGGAAAGTTTTTGGTTTGAGTTTGTTTTTTCTTGCTCAGTTGACCACAGTGCATTCACCAGGTTATAAAACACCTTTTAAAAGAAACATATGAGGCTATATCCACTGAACTCCAGCACCATTAAATATTTATCGATACAATAGTGCATGTTTCAGTGTGAAATAAACATCAGGCTCTGCAAATTTAATAGTTTCCAGTGGAGGAAATAAAAAGAACCAGAAAAGAAGAAAAGAAAGGAAAAAACCTCCCAGAGTTTCTGTATTCTCAAGAACTTGCCTTAACAAATAAATAGTTCATGATGTGCCAAAACTGGATTGCCAAATGATTGACCACATCCTATATTGCACAAGGAAAGGGCTGCTGTTGTTTTTACAAGTGTGTTTCATTCAGAGTTTGACTTCATTGTGTAAATAGTATGGAGCTCGCTTTTCAAAATTAACCTTTATTATAGATTAGCTGTAGACAGGGTTGGAGGGGGAAGGAAGCACAGAAATTAGGGGACAGGAGCACCCCAGAAAGTCTTAATCCCATATTTCCTGAACTGGAATTGCTGAAATCTAAAAAAAGTGTTCTAGGGGACTTAGAACAAAGAAATATATTTTTAAAACTGCTTGCTCTTACATCTGAAAAGCAACAAGGAAAAAAATGTACTCCCTCTACATATGTTTGCAGGCACTAGATGGAATTTCCAGGGTAGTAGATAAATATATGTTACTAAAATCCTACTGCAGTGGAAAAATTTTAGATTCATTTTTTCCAATCAAAACATTCAAAGTATATTTAATAGTTTTGAATGGATTTTCAAAAACAACTTAGATTCTGCATTTTGGTGATAATTTTGTGGTGAACTCCTTGAACTGATAATCACGGAATCATAGGTTGGAAAGGACCTGTAAGATCACCAAGTCCAAACATTACCCTTGCTCAAGATCCCTAACTGTTGCATCTATGTATCTTTTAACTATCAGTGACAGTGATTCAACCACTTCCCTTGGCAGCCTGTTCCAATGTCTGACCATTCTATCAGTGAAGAATTTTTTTCCTAATAGCCAATCTAAACCTCCCTGGGTGCAACTTGAGGCTGTTTTCTCTTGTTCTGTTGCTTGTTCCTTGGGAGCAGAGACCGACCCCCACCTGGCTACAGCCTCCTATCAGGCAGTTGTAGAGAGCATTCATGTCCCCTCTGAGCCTCCCTTTTTGCAGGCTAAACACCCCCAGCTCCCTCAGGTGCACCCCACAAGACTTGTGCTCCACACCCTTTCTCATCTCTGTCGTCCCTCTCTGGACATGCTCCAATGCCTCTTTCTAGTAGTGAGGGGCCCAGAATTGAACACAAGTGTATCCTCACCTGTGCCAAGAACAGGGGGATGGTCACTGCCCTGGTCCTTCTGGCTGCACTATTGCTGACACAGGACAGGATGCCACTGGTCTTCTCTGCCACCTGGGCACACACTGGCTCATGTTCAGCCATGACTCTGCCAGCTGGATGTAACTCCATTCACCACTCTCTGGACTCAGCCTGCCTGCCAGTTTTCTGCCCAGCAATAAGTGCACCCATCCAGGCCAGGAGCAGACAGTTTACCCAGGAGAATGCTGTGGAAAACAGCGTCAAAGGCTTTACTGAAGTCTGGATAAACAGTATCTATAGCCTTTCCCTCATCCGCTAAGCCGATGACCTTGTCGCAGAAGGAGATCAGGTTGGTCAAGCAGGACCTGCTTTTCATAAACCCATGCTAGCTGGATCTAATCCCCTGTTTTTCCTGTGGTGCACTCAAGATGACTTGCTCCATGACCCTGGTGCCAGGTCAGACTGGCAGGCATGTAACTCCTCAGATCCTCCTTCCAACCTTCTTACAGGTGGGTGTCACATTTGCTAATATCCAGTCAGCAGGAATCTCCTTGGCCAGGACTCCTGGTAAATGGTGGAGTGACCAGTGAGCACATCTGCTGGCTTCCAAGTAGTCATGGGTGGATTCATCAGGCCCCATGGGCTTGTGCAAGTTGTATTAGTGTTGCAGGTCATGTACAATTTTCCCTTGGGCTGCTTCATTCTGCTCCTCTATCTTCTAGAACATGGGGCAGGGGGCGGGGGGGAGGGGTGGGAGTTGTCCAAAAAACAACTTTCCTTTTTTGAAAGACTTGAGGGAAAAATGCTTTAAGTAACTCAGCCTTTTCTTCATCTTTTTAATCTGTGTTTCTCCCCAGCATCAAATAAATGATGGAGATCCTCCTTAGACTTCCTTTTGTTGTTAATTAATGTATGTATAGAAACCTGTTTATTGTCTTTTCTGGCAGTAGCCAGATTAAGTTCTAGCTGGGCTTTGGCCCTTCTAATTTTCTCCCTGAATAACCTCATAACAACCTTGTAGTCCTCTGTGTTGCCTGCCCCTTCTTCCAAATGCCATAAACTCTCTTCTCCTGAGTTCCAGACAAAGCTCCTTGTTCAGTCAGGCCAGTCTTCCTCCCTGTTGGCTCATCTTTTTACTTAAGGGTACAGCCTACTTCTGAACCTCTGAGATTTGCTTCATAAAGCTTTCTTGGAATCCTTTGCCCTTCAGGACTGCCTGTCAAGGGAGTCTCTCAAGGTCCCTAAATAAGCCCAAGGTAGTAGTTCTGCTAACCACCCTCCTCACTTTTCTGAAAAGTATAATTAAACATTAAAAGTTTCTGAGCAAGAGGTGTAACCTTTCTGAAATCTATGAATAATTTTGAGAAAAGTGGGAAAAAATAATTCTGAAAGTTGTCATTACATTTGAGCCAGAAATATCAAAAAAAGGATATTAGTTTCCTAAAATTCAACAGCTTTTCAAATTCTTTGTATATTCCATGATCTTCCCGCTTTGAAAAGTGAAGGGCACGAAATAGCAATGAATATCTGCAAATATCTCCTTTCCAGACTTTAGGTCTCACAGTCTGCTCCAGCCAGGATGGATTTACAAAGTATGAGGAAGATGAGGACTGACTTCTTTTCCTCCCTACTTTACTAGGAGTAAATGTTTCCTATTTTTGGATCACAGACCATAGGCACAGATCACAGCCATTCTCCCCTTCCCTTGTTTCCACCAGGTCAGGCCTTTCACCCAGGCAATTGCACTCTCTTCTTTCTTTAGAAACCATGAATATAGAATTTAGCAAATAATATACGATGGATTGATTGCTTATTATAAAGTCAAAGTGGAAAGGAAATGGTATAATCATTTAAGGTAATTCCTGTTTTAATGTAGTATTTTTTACTAAAAAAATTACTTTTCCTATCATTCCTTTACCCTGAGCGTCAGATCCTTGATATAAACCAGAACTAATAACACTGCCTAATGTCACAGACTATGTATGAGCATTAATTAATTAATACATAAAAACTGTTTTGAGAACTCAGTTAATAGAAGTGAGGGAACCAGCTATAATTGTTGGTATATGCTTTTCAAAATATATATACTCATTTACCTGGCTTTTGGGAAATCTTTTAAGCAATATAAAGAAAATGAAGTCATATATTATGCATGTGCATATCTTATTCAGATGAATACATCTTAAGGTCACTGACACTATTCAGAAAAAACCCTAATGGAGTGAATTTCTTTGTTGGAAATAATAACAATTCCTACATTCTGAAAGCAACCACACTGTGTTGATTAAGAAAATGTGCTGCTAATGGTATGCTTCGCCCAGGCTAACTACGCACAACAGTTCAGATCCCTTCTGAATCGTAAAGACTTTTCCTGTATGAGTGTTAGGTTTTGAGTTGTTTTTTGGTTGGTTTAGGTTGTTTGGGTTTTTTTTTTTTTTTTAGTCATTACTTACAGGGCAGAACTTTCATTTGTGCAACATTGTTCTTTGAAAATGCAGAGCTAGTATCAATTTCAGTTGCATATAACAACTTCCTCCCCTGGGTTCGGCTGTGATCCAGCGATAAAAAATTGATGATAAAGGTAGAGAACTGCTGGAAACTGTGAATCATTTTTGTAAATAGTGAATGGGTGTCAGTTCTGAAGACAACGAAGGAGATGAAAGGAAAACTAACATACTGGAAGTGGGTTAAATGGTAGCTGACTTATTGTATATATTACAGGAAAAGAAGATAAGGCTGTAGGCTTGGAATGTATTAGTGAGAAGTGGAGTTTAGTCTAGTGGTTTATAGGATTGTAAGATGTGGATAGAGCTCCTAATTTCAAAATTAAATCCAATCCAAATTCAGATTTTGAGATGATCCATTTTAAACCCAACATCAAAGTGGAAAAGTTATGCCTGACAATATATTGGATTAAAATTTCTGAAGCAGCTGGTCAAACCTGATCTTTTTTTTCTAGAAAGTACTCTGACTTTGCTTCTTTGCATTACAAGCAATTACCAAAAAAAAAAAAGAAAAAAAGAAAAAAAAATCAGTAACGTGCTACTTCTGCAGTAAATTGAGAAGGTACTGTGCTGTAGAAAAAAAAAAAAAAAAAGACGTAATACATGACTGAAAAATATCTATTTATTTTTCCATTTCTCCACACCACTACTCTATTGAAATTAAAGCATTTAAAAATCTCTTCCAAGATGGATATTCTTCTCTCTCACTTTCACTAATTTTCAATTATTTGCCACCAAACTGGTTCTGCAAATGTCATGATTAAGACATATCCCCACTTTGAACTGATTCATTATTGAATGGTATAATCTTAGTTGTTGTCTTTAAAACTGCAAAACAGACTTAGTTCACCATGTCAGAATGTTTAATTTAAAAATGTAGATTGTGCCATAGCCTCTACATGACACAATTTTGAGGAATCCATTCAGTGAAGGTAGCTCAGGGTATAGCTGCATTGTGAGCTGCAGGTTGAGCTCTGAGTGAGGGGAGCCCAAGGCAAGAGCCCATGAACTGCTGACCCTTTGCATAACCATGGCCCAGCCAGGTGACACTCAGAGACACAAGGGGAGCTGAGGGTCCCAGCGTGCACTTAGGACAGTCAGAGTACAAAATCCCAGGGTTTCCTTTGTTCAGGGTCCTTCCTCAGAGGCACCCAACTAATTCTCTTATTTTGTTAGATTTTGCACCAAGATTAAATAGTTTGAAAGACTGAGATTCTGCCATGTGAAAGCTGAGGTTGAGCCAGTAAGGAAACCTCGTCTGACTGGCTGAGTGTGAGGTGTGAGGGAGTCGGACATGACCCACTAGAGGACTACAGGCAGACTCTGCAAAGGGGCTTTGGGCCTTGCTCAGGTGGTGCAGTTGTGACTGCCAGAGAGTCTCCCGGATGGCAAGACAGGAAAGTTTCCCTAACACAAATTAATAATTCCTCAAAGTTTCTTTTGCTTTCTTGCTAAGTGATTATAGTTCTGGTCATCAATCTGTTGACTGAACTATTTCAATTGAATTCTAGTTCAATTAAAAAAAAAGAAATTGAAGATGTGTGTATCTAATTATTTACATAATTTAGAGTTAATTTTAAAATATATGTATTTAAATGTAATGCTAATAGACTTTTGCTTCTGCAGGTTTAATCTTCTTTCTCGTTCATTTTTCCCCTTTTTCAGCTTTTCATATCACTTTAATCTAAATTTTCTCAATCCGAGTATGAGCATATAGTTGTTAGGAATATAAGGGAAAAAAACCTTTCTACTGAGAGTGGTCATTGGGAAAGATTTCAAAGAGAAGCCACAGAATATCCATGTGGAACCCCAACTGGATAAAGACCTGACCAGCATAAGATAACACTGAAGTTGGCTCTGCTTTGTGTGGAGGCTTAGAATAGACGATCTTCAGGGGTCACTTCCAATCTAAGTTATTTTATAATTTATTTGAACTTGAAGTCATTTGCCAATATGCTTAGTTTTTCCATCAATCTGTTCTTATAAGACCATTAATTTAAAAATGGTTGGTCTGGGAAGCCAGTCACTAATTACAGGAATGACTTGATCATTTTAACAGAAATTCATAATACCCTGAAGGCAGTATTGAACACGCAGATTTTGTGTGTTTGGTACCAGATGTGATAAAATCTGTAGTCCCTCTTTTCCATTTCTGAGTGTAGATAACAATCCAGATGCTGTGTAGTCCATGGCTAATGACTCCCATTATAATATTCAGAAGTAATATTCAGTCAGAAATAAGAAGACATCATGAGATTGCCACATTTTTAGTTGTTTTTCCTGGTAAATAAACTTCTTCTTCAAAGGTGATGGAGGTCCATTTATATTACATGTATCATCTCATCATGGTTCATCCTAGCTGACTGTAAATGATATCTTTTGCACATAATGAAATCTGAACTTTTCTCTGAATTCACAAATGTTATAACCTTATTCATCTTGCAAGGCTGAAAGCAGTTCAGGCCAGCGTATCCATTTTTCTCTTCTTAAATTAAACCATTCTGCAATTTAACAAAATTCTTACCCATGCAAATTTGATCCAAGATCTGTATTGCACAATTTAAGCTGAAGCATTAGCAGGAAGACCTGAGACATATCTCTGCTGTGAAGGATTTTTACAGTTTGGTAATCTCTTCGTTATGTTTACAGTGTTTTTCGTAGATGTAAACCAAATTTTAACAAGCACTGAATCTAACTAAAACCTACTTGTGTGTCTCACTTCGTGCAGTTCAGATTCCATCCTCATCCAACAACAATGGTGTGTTTGCACAGACCTCCACTTCCCTGCAGACCCTGTAGAATTGTTGTTCTGCTCTGATTTTGACCAACATACAAAACAATCAAATTCTAAACAATAACCAATGTCTCTTACACTTCTGCTCACAATGACATTACACGTGGAAAAAGTCATAATTTATCTCAGCAATATGAGTGTACAGCACAGAAGTCTTAAAGAGGTATCTTTAAAAATCAAAATAAAGTAAAAAGTAGTAAAAAATATATACATCCTTTCATATAGTTTCTCCTTTGACAATGTCCCCATTTTGAGGACAGAATATGCTGTTTACACAATCAAAGCTCCATGCAGCATTTCCTTTTTCAAAGGTTACAGTTAGCATGACATATTTTGGTAGCTGCCAAAGGAACTTTTTTACTACAACACCTCACTGAGAAGAAAGTATAAACTATCAAAGTACCTAGAGACTGCAGTCTGAAGAAAAAGGGGGTGTGCAGGGCAGTAAGGGAAAGCTTCAGTAATATAATGCCATGAACACTCATGTTTTCATTTGAAAGTACATGAACAAGAGTGCTTATTTTAGCCACTTAAAACAACAATAACTAAGTCAGGAAAGATCATTATACTGGAATTAAGGAAACTATGCATTTATAAAAACAGTCTCCAATAACAAAGTCCCTTCTGGAGAAATGCTACCTTCTCTGATGAATGCTAAGCAATCATTCTGAGCTCAGCTAATTATTAGTAGCTTGAAATGGACAGAGTTAATAAAGTGCAGCCCTATAAAATTTTCATTGTTGCTGGTAGTTATTTTGTTACTCTGTCCCTAAATATCTGGAGATTTTCTTTCCTCCCCCTGCTGTTTCTTTCCAATGCATTTTTAGAAATAGGTACATTTGACTACTGTTGATTTTGTATAGAAAAAAACCCCAACAAAACAATAACAGCAACTGCCAACATAGGACTGGAGTAAATCCCATCAGTGAATGACTATCTTACAAAACTAAATCCTGTGTACTTAGGGAAAAAAACAAGATCAAACACATCCCCCTCCCCCAAGCAACAAAATACCCAAAAGCCAACAACATCAAAAGGTCTTTACAAAGTAAGGACATAGTTGCAAAATAGTAGATAAAGTTTTAATGCATCAGTTTGGCAAAAATCACCAACATTGATAAATGATGTTTCACGTAACATCAAAATTCAAACACTGGTCCTACTGAAATCTGGGCAAAGCCAAATTCGTTGCAAAAATTATATATGGTGATGGTTTTTAAATTCTTTCCTGTTAGCAAGCAATCTGCATGCTTTTGGAAGAAATATTTCAAAAGGAAAATTATTATTTCATGTAACCATGCACTGGTAATAGGTTTTCCATCACAAGTATCTTAGTTTAAACATTTTAATCATCAGTCAGTAACAAACCATATAAACTATATACATTTGAAAATAAGAAGCATGTAAGTTTATGCTTCTCTGAACAAAGATCTAGTCAAATATACGTGTCAAGTCAAAGGCATTTCTCAGATTCATACCTGAATTCTGAAGTTAGGGATTTAGATGTATCTTTACATTTTCAAAGGGAATCAGTACATATCAATCCAGATGCCATTGGTTGCTATTTTTATGTAATGTATGCTTGCTGGAGAGTTTTATCTTGGTGTGTTTTCCAATGTAATTGCCTTGCTATAATTTGTTTCTATTGAAAACATGCTTGTTCTGGTTTAGTGCCTAAATAGGAATTAAAGCTCTTATCCAGAGGCACGTATGTGTGAAAACACCAGCCTATGTAATTTCCACATTGTAAATGTACTTGTTTTCTCTGGACTTGTAATAAATTCTGCAATTCACTTTTAGAAAGTGTTTTTCCAACTTTTCCAGCTATTTTAAAGCTCTCACTTGAAAACATTTTTTGAACTCTAGTAATAAAACTGCTTAGAAAAAAGACCTCTATACTTTTTAAGAATTCTGCTCAGAAATCCCAGTAAATGGAAGCTTGCATATTGTTTTTTTGCGGATAATGTAGTAACAGATTAAAGTGCACACACAATGTAGGTACACATATTTTATGCATTTTTATACATTATGAATAACACATTTCATATTTTATATATTATACAGTAATAATCATTATATTATCTATTATATTAAGCTGGGCACAAGTATTAATTGGGAAAAGAGCAAATGAAGATCAGCCCCGCAGAGAGGGATCTGGGTGTGCTGGCTGGCAGCAGCTCAGTGTGTCAGCCATGTGCCCAGGCAGCCAGGAGGGTGAGCTCTGTGCCAGGGTGCGTCAAACCCAGTACAAACAGCTGCCCAGTAGAGATGGTTATCCCACTGCACTCAGCGGTGGTCTGGCCTCACCTTGAGTCCTCTGTGCTCTTCTGGGCCTCACAATTTAAGACGGATGTGAAACTCTTTGTATGTGCCAGAGGAGGACAAAAAAAAAAATGTGACAGGGCTGGAAGGAATGTTCTATAAGGAGCAGTTAATGACTTTGGATTTGTCTAGTTTGGAAATAAGGAGGCTGAGGGATGACTTCATTGCTCTCTACAGCTTTGTGAGGAGGGAAGTGAAGAGGGATGTGCTGACCTCTCTCTGGGATCCAGTGATAGGATTTTTGTGAATGGTTCAAAGCAGTAGGATGTTTAGACCGGACATTTAGATGTCAAACTCTGCAACAAGGGGTTAAACACTTCCTAGAAAGGTGAGCAAGACCTGTCACTGCTTAAGAGGTATTTGGCCAAGGCCCTTAACAACAATGCTTTAACTTTTGATCAGCTCTGAATTGGTCAGGCAGATGAACTAGATGATTCTTATCGGTCCCTGCCAACTGAAATATTCTATTCTATTCTATTCTATTCTATTCTATTCTATTCTATTCTATTCTATTCTATTCTATTCTATTCTTTGTGGAATTGTATTCATTTCACCTTGGTCCAAACCATAGTTTAAAGTCTAGTCCCCTTCTCCAGAGGAAAAAGTGAGTAATTTCCATTGTCTTACAGTATAATTCCTTCTTTGGAAGTGTCTCTTTGAGTTTACATTTAGTGGATGAATCTGTCAACTTGCTGCTCAACATATATGCATATTTTAGACATTTCAATATCATAATACTGGGCATATATGTGTTTAAAGTTGAATGGAAATAATCATGACCTCCATTCCTGTCTTCATATATAAGAATTCAGTGCTGGTGCTGAACAAGAATATGGAAAATAGTGTTACAGGACAAAGATTTTTTTGTTTTGTTTTGTTTTGAAAATGAAGGCTCAAATGCAGTAAGTACTTTTCTGGTTAACAGTAGGAGCCATTTAATACTTTTAGTGGTCACATCCATACTGTAGAAATAAATGTCTCTCTGTGCCTTCTGTATATAAACTTCAGTTCTGCCAACTTCTGTGGGCAGAGAGGGAGAAGATGTATACAACACTTAAATCTAACCCCACCAGTATGAAAAGAAAACTTTTCTATTCACTTTGTTCAGTTTAGGATCAGTTCCTTGCAGTCTTTTTCCTTCAGCCAGAAAATGTTGTCATATCCTTAACAACAGAAGTTGGTACAAGTCTTGAGCAGAGACAAAGGCTTTTGTGTGCCTGCTAGATTTGATTTGTATCACATAGTACCACAGAGATGGTGTTTAAAAATGTCATCACTCTTAATGAAGCCTGGTAGCGACAAGCTTGAGTAAACACAGCCCTAGTGTGCTCTGCTGCTTGGAAGCAGCACTTTCTCAATGTTTGTTGACGTGTTTGTCCAGTGTCAGAACTTGCCAAGACTGGATTTCTTTTTAAGAATGATGAGAGTTTTAAAGATCTGTCTGGCAGAGGTTTTCAAATTCATTGCCAGTACAAGGAGAAGAATAAAAGAGAGAAGGAAAGTGACCCCAAGAGTGAAAGTTCTGAATTCTAATGTTTACTTTCTAAGACATGGTAGGAAGCTTGCTCCTGAAAACAGAAGCACAAAAGGAAAACCAAGCTTCCTTAACAAACATTTCACTTTTATTACTTCCTCCTCATCAATTCATTCCTGACTTCTCTCTTCCCTGAAAAAGATGGCAGAAATCCACAAGTTCACAACAAATTCTGTCTTTATTTACAGGGGACAGAGAATTCTTTAAAGCTCCTCAGAGCTCACTACCAGTTAGTGCATGGAAATCCTATGAGTTGTCTGAGGGTCTGAACTACAAATATTTAGCCTTTCTTTTCTGAGACAAAAGTGAAGACTGAATATTATAAAGGACTCTCAAATGGACAACTGGGAGAGCCTTGATGAGGAGGTAATATCCGATGGTGCATTTATATTCCAAATATATTTATTTTTATTTACTGGATATATTTTTTTATGTGTTCACATTGCAAATTTATATTGTCAAATGCATTGTACCTGGAAGAATATTCGCGAATAACTCATTCGACCACAAATGCTTGAAAGTTGCACAACTAATCAACGGAAGTGCAGATTCTTAAACACCTTTTTAGTTTATTTTGCTCTTTGAATATCAAAGTAAATCAAAGCCCATCTCCCCAATTCTATGTGAAATAAGCAAACAATTCAGTGAGTAGAAAAAAATATTATCTTGTCATAAAATGAATGATGAAATCATTGATCAATGAAAAAGTGGATTATATCTCATAGTGACTGCTATTCTTTCTTTTGCAGATGCAAGAGTTGTAATGGCTTACCTATTTCATCTTAACTCCAGCCTCTCCTCTGACCATCTATTATTTTCCAGAAAATTTTGATTTCTCCATTCTTCTCCCTCTTCTAAATGATCTGTCACAAAACAATTACATTATATCTTCTGCAAACCCATTCATCACTGATGATCAGCAAACTTCTGCTCTTGCCCTTGTGCAGCTGGAATATCTATGTCTCTTAATGTCTACAAGACAATCACAGTTGTTCCTCTGCCATCTATATTAAAATAGTGGTTAAAATATAGTTTTTATCCAAACATCCTTGTAGTTTTTTCACAGAAGTTCATGACATCATTTCCTAACACAAAAATTTAATTGTTTTTTCAATTTGTCTAATTTTTCTCCCTTACCTTCAGCATTTCCTGAAACCAATATAGTGAAAAACAGTAATATTTATACAGAATTTGTAAACAATTACAGGTTTGTAAACAATTCTCAGACAAAGAATTATTTATTTAAATAAATTTAAAATAGTTTCTAATTAATGAATTAGGATTTCCAAGAAAGCTTGTGGATAATTTAAGGTCTCTGGATAACTTTTCTGACAGCTGAGATATAGACGGGTTTTTAAAACAGCCAAATCTGCAGAATAGTTTTATTAAGATAAACGCTTTTCTAATACGGAATAACAAAAAAAGAACGTTTATTTTAAATTTGTTGTTGTTGTTGTTATCATCATCATCATTACCATCATCAACATCATGAATGACATAAAGACCAGAGCTACATTGTGACACATAAATGGCCTCAACCCGCAGCACAGGAATATGTTGCAGATGAGAGCTTTGACATCATTCATTATCTTGGGTAATTGAAAAGTTCAGCTGGGGCTTTCATTATCACAACTGAGATCTATAGAGACAGTAAGTGTTTCAGCAGGTTTTTAGTTGCTCAACATTTCATGAAAAACCCTGGATTAAACAATGCATAAGAGCTGAACAGAACTACAGTCTCTACCTTGAGAGTCTATGCTCTAAGACAAGATGGAGCAGAAACAATATATTTGCACATATAAACAGTATTTTCATTAGAAACATCCATGGTTTTGTTTATAGAATCTTATTTTGTAACTGACTGTTCCATGTTGTTATCATCATCAATGTGCCTCAGGTACTAATGCAATCCTCACGCTGTTAACCACTGGCCAAAGGGCGACATGCTTACGTTATAATTCTGACTTTCCTACTTACTGTGAAATGGTAAAAAAAAAAAAAAAAAAAAAAAAAAAAAAGTAATATTTGTGTTTTACAGCATGAAATACAGATGTTTCAAGACACTTATGAAGTAATTGTACCCATGGTTAAGGATTACAGCAGTCTGCCCAGGCAGAAACATAGAAGTTTTTCTTGCATGAAGACCATACAATATTACTCTCTAGAATTTGTGCTATCCTGTCACATTTCTTT
The DNA here is from genome assembly GCA_017589585.1 of Phylloscopus whistleri. Taxonomy (NCBI): domain Eukaryota; kingdom Metazoa; phylum Chordata; class Aves; order Passeriformes; family Phylloscopidae; genus Phylloscopus; species Phylloscopus whistleri. The sequence continues at coordinate 1,682,367 of JADMLD010001397.1, read as the reverse complement.
TTTTTTTTTTTTCATAATGATCAGTATATAAATATAAAGATACTGTAGCTTACACCCTCAGCTGCACTACATGACCATGAAAAACTAGGACAAACTCAGGCTGTCGATCAAATTCATAAAGGTTCATTAGTGATGGGAAGCATCAAGGACTAATGTTTGAATTCGTAGGTTTTACACTAGGCTCGGTTATATTCATCATAATATTCAGTTTTAAAATTTCAGATTTTTTTTCTGCAGTTTCATGAAAAAGAAAGTATTTCTCATTTCTCTACATTCATAGTTATACAACATCTTAAGGGAAATTAATCCTTTTTGTATGCTCGAATAATTTCTAAAAATTATAATTTTGGTTAGAATTAATTCAGTTTCATAAGGCAAGAGAGAGAAGGAAACAGAAAAACAGAAATCTCCAACAGTTCTTTTTACCCCGCAGTTTTTAATCCCATTCAAACCCCAAAACAATAATTCTCTGTAATGAGACTCACAGAATTGGAAGATAGAGACAAGGACATACACCTTTAAAGATACTCACTGGCCGATATATGTTTGATTCCAGATTGAAGCTGTATTCAGTCTTTGTCTAAATATTCTAGTTGATATCAATTTATTTATCTTGAGTCAACTGGTCCACAGTTTCTCTTTGGTGTAAAAATTTTTTTTTTGATTCTGAGGTAGCTGACACTTACTTTAACCTAATATCTACTTTCATTCTTTCTTGTTGCAGCTACTGCTGTATTTGTTTTTATTTTTAGGTAATTCTAGCCAATTATCATATCCTCATCACACCTTCCTCATTATTGTGTCCAGTTGTACATATCCAGCCTATTTAAAGTATTCTTGTAAGTAATTCCTTCCAAACCTTAAATATTTGTTCTTTTTCTCTAAGCTACTTCCAGTACATTGACAGAATTTGAATGAGGTGCCTCAGGTTCAATAAACTTATTTCAGAGACATCTTAGCAGTACTCATCTTGCTTGGCAGTTCATATTGTAAGCTAAGTATTCAGATATACGTCATATTTCATATTCATATTTCCTGAACACATTTGTGGTAACACGACCACAAAAGAAACAGGAAGAGTACTCAGGTGAGCAAAAAAATTATTTCACTAGCAGTTATGATCATCTGGGATGGTAGTTGATATGAAACTGAGCAGTGCTACCTATGAGACATGCTGTGGTGTGCTCTGTGTTCAGATGTATCTTGCGGTGAACTGCAGCCATCTACCTTGTTTATCTAATATAGCCGGCTGGCTGCAAAACTTGTCTGTGTCAAACTATATTAGCATGATTGTCAATGTAAAATTAATTGACAAGCCTGGCAACTGGCAGAGCTATCCCTTCAGGGTTTGGAGGTTAAACATCTGTGTGAAGTGATGTTTCCTGAAAAGCTTTACAGTATTCTGGGCAAGCATTTGATGTTTCAGCTGATGGAAATCAGCAATGAAGAAAGAACAAAATACAGACACTTGAGTGAGTGTGCTGGGTCATAGCTTGCTGAAAACCTCACCATCACACCAAAAGGGTAGAATCCGCAGGACATGCAGTCTTTTAAGGTCTATCTTCATATCTGTATATGATTGCATTTGATACAAGGTGCTCGTGACCCAAACAATTTGTAGCATCTTTTACTTGAGGAGTCATTGTCTTGAAATACTCATATCTTACACATGGGTAAGAAAGGTCAAATGCTTAATCAGCAGTTTTTATCTGAGCAGAATGGTAAGAGATAGAAACCAGGAGTCTTCATTTCTTGAAACTTTATTATTGATCCACTGCAGCTGTAGCCCCATACCTTACCCAGGAAGCAATGATGGTTTCTTCATTTAAATTGCAGATTTTCTTCTCACTAAAAATAGGTTGTTTTACAATGCCAGAATGTATAACATGTATACACATTTGTAAACTGTGAATAAAATGATTGATAATGTGTTGGAACTCTTGTTTCTCCTCCCTAATTCCTATTTCAATTTAGAACTATAGCTAAAGATCATACAGATGGTAAGACAGCTCATCATCGTTAGTCTGCTGTGATGCTGTTTTATGGCCACTTCAACCCATATCTACTTTGAGTTAATAAAAGACAAAATATACTCTCTTCTGATAGCTCATTAGTTCAGAACCATAGGTAAATCCAGGAACAATACCTACCCTGACACACTTGCTTACCTTTTTTAAGTCTGTGATGGCTTCTCTCTAAAGGAAAACTCAAAATGTCCAAAGTCTCATTCTGTTCCTTCCAAGACTTGCTGTAGTCCTAAAAGGTTGGCATGCCTTCCTCAACATTTGCAGTTCATCCATTTTAGCTTGCAGATCACTCAGCATTCCATCTTCCCTGGAGAAGAGCTTATAATGTGAATTCATGTGGGATAGGAAATCTTCCCATCATTAGAATACATACTTTTATGAAGGAAAAACAGATCATGGATTTATGGCCAAGACCTAAAGTCCTAAGTGAGATGTTTGTGGGAAAGCAGAGTAGGTTGTATTTAGCAAAAATTCAGTCCAGCCATCAAACTTTATTTGTATTATGTTTATATTATATTATATTAATTATATTATATCATATTATTCTCAGTGCAAAGAGAAGATCAACTGAACTCAAATCAACTAATTAAAACCACAAAGAAAAAAAGCAGTCATGGGCATGAAATTAAGATACAGTGTATTAATTTTTTAACCTATTGTTACCTCAAGACTTAGAATTTCTGCTGGTTTCCATGTTTACAAAAATATTTTAATTTTAAACCCTTGAGCATATTCGCAGTAAATATGTGAAAGGTTGTTAATTTGAAACATGAAGTAGTGACTACACTAGGGAACACAGCAAGAAATATTAGCTTTATGCATATAGAGATTTCATTTATTTGTACAAATTAATCATATATATTTAGTAATCTTGAAGAAATTGTTATTTTCATTACCAAAGCAACAAAGTACTTCTGCCAAAAATCTTTATTTTTATTTATTGAATATTAAATAGGGCTGCAGAGGAAAAAAAAAAAGAAAAACTAAAAATTCACTACCAGTGGTCAATGCCTAATTTCTAGGTATCTAGAAAATTCATAGTTTTAACCTGTGCTACATGGGAGATATGAGCACCAAGGGTAGAAATTCAAAATAGTCTTCTAAATCTGATCTGGCTAGCAGATGGCTCTAAAAGACCAGCATAGAAAGGTATGAAGATATACTGGAAATTCCATGAGAAGATAAGACATCCAACTGCAAGCCCAAAGAAAGCAACTTTCCAACACCTGGAATGTATAGCCTTGAATTGGTCTTTGTAACCTACTACCTTTCTAGCAAAAGAAGGATTACCTCTAATTATTAGGTGGAGACTACAGAGAAAGACAGTGAAAGATGTCTGGAAGATAGTTCAAAGCACATAATTATTTTTTTCTGTGATCAATTCACCTTATATAGAGAAAAATGGTTTTGAATGCGCTTTTTTTTTGTTGAACTAGAAGAAGAAAGTAGACTATTTTCATGGTTTTTTTCAAAATGCAGACTTATGGGCATTTTCAGCAACAGTTCTAACCCATCAAGTAACCAGCAAAATGCAGGACTGAGAATAGAGACCAATCTGGTAAGTGAAGCCTTGCCTTTAGAAACTCAGGAATCTCAGTAACTAAATACTAATTTTTTAATATTAAGTATTTAGAAGTTGTTGCAAAGAAGCTGCCATTTAAGGCTGTTTGTTTTTTTTATAATGGCCTTTGATGGTGGATTTGAGCCACAAAATGCATCAGAAAGCCTAGGAAATAATTTGAACTGTGAAAACAGATAAACATTTGAATCCTTCTTGTTTTGGAAATGTGACTTGATGAGTGATATGCGAATATTTCAATGTTTAGAGGCTTGGATTAGATAAACAGAAGAACTGACTGATATTCTGGCTGTAGTAATTTGAATTTTCTGAAGCCTGACTAAACAAACTAGTCTCTTGGAGCCAAACTCAGACTTTGTGTTTGTGAGCTAATCCCACTGTGTTCATTTGGCTGCTGCTCATCTACACCAGAGTGGAGCTTAACCCTATCACGTGGCTAAGCTGGTAGGTGCTGTACTTTCTTGCTCCCTTTTAAGAAGAACTTTTCCTGAAGCAGTGAGGGAGTCACTGCAGCCTCTCTGCCTCTCCAGAGCCACCAGCAGCTCCTGCCAGTTGTGGTCATGGCTACACCAAAGGGGGAAGTGCTTAACGGGAAACTCCTGGTGGTTTTTGTTTGTTTGTTCTTTGTTTTGTCTTGTTACATGGATATATATATTCTAATAAAGAACTGCTTTTCTTTTTCCCATATTTTTGCTTGGAAGCCCCATAATTTTTGAAGCCACAATAATTTGGAGGGAGATGTCATCTTTCCACCCCAGGAAGGTTTCCACCTTCCTTGGCTGACATTTGTCTTTTAAAAGACATTTGTCTTTACAGGGGATACTAAATCCCTGTACTTGACATATTAAAAACTTTCAGGATGTGGCACAACTGAAGATTAAATGAAGGGCAGAAGTACTCACAACATTACCTTACCACTTCATAGTTCTGTGTCAGTATCCTCATTCTAAGTAAAAAGCCATCAAAGTATTCCCAAATTGTATTCCTCTCAGTTACACACAGTAGCAGATTTTCATCCCCATCTGCCTTGAGCAGCATCTTTCTCTCTCTTTCTCTTTCTCTTTCTCTTTCTCTTTCTCTTTCTCTTTCTCTTTCTCTTTCTCTTTCTCTCTTTCTCTTTCTCTTTCTCTTTCTCTTTTTCTTCTCTTTCCATGAGAGACACTCAGTCTTGGTTTTATGATCATCTTAACTTCAGTGTAATTGTTTCAATGTGTTCACTGTAGCTTTAATGCTTCAAGCCATAAAATTTAAAGACTTCAGAGAATTCACCTGAATGGAAAGAGTTTGTTATGGTTGAAAATGACATGCACTGCTGTTAATTTAAATAAATACAAATAAACCCACAGAAGCACTGTCCAGATGGTTTGTTTCTTTAGCAGAAATAATATGGTGGGTCACAAATCCAGAGTTCATTAAGATTTTAAAAATCCATTTACTAAAGAGAAAATGCCAAAGCTGCCAATAAAAGCTTTTGAACAGCCACAAGAATACTGCTTTCAAACTTCTTGAATTTTTAATGCATTTGGGAAGAAGGGGGAGTGGAGGAAGACAATTAATACAGACCTTTCAAGGTGAAATATTTCAACATTTCTAATGGATTCTAAAATGTAAGCTCTGAAGCTTCTGTGTCTATTGCAGAAGCAAAGTAGTTGTGTCGTTTAAATTCAGGGAGCCTTTTTCATTTCCAAAGAAAACATTCTAACCACACAAACTTAGGAAACATTTTAGCAGGCTAAAATCTTGATCAAATACCAAATAATATCTTTTTGAATATTCTCCTCCTTTTTTTTCCTCCTTTTATCATCAATTTTTTAATGTTTAAGGATAATTTTACTGTGTACCTTCTAAATTCTCTAACATGAAGACTATCCAGAAAGTTATATTTGAAAAATAATTTTCTTATATACCAGTACACTTTCTATTATAGTTTCTCAGAAAGATATATTCTTCAACTGTACTTGTAAGCCTGGGTGGAAAAAATCCTGATGCTATATTCAAAAAGCAAAAGTTATAGTTACCTTGGTGTTGCTTAATTTTCACCAATACTTAATAGTACAAGAATTTGTACTTTTAACTTTTTAACTTGTGCAGCATTATCACTTAACAGTTCTCTCACAGTTTTGATGAAACACGCTTATTGTTTGTTGTTTTGTTTTGTTTTTCCTCATTGAAACTGTATTTCATTATAAACTTATGTACATTTGACTTTTTATTTAAATCTTGGTCTGTTCCAGTACGACTGTTTCCCAAGTACTTATATCATTAGATATTATCTTTCAGATCATTGCATGCCAGATTTTGTATGAGCTGAGCTTTTTCTAGGATCAGTCTAATTTTATGCTATTTTAGGCCATGACTCCTATTTATTCTGGTTTATTTGATATATTGCTGCATTTTCCTCATATTGAAAATTTCTTCCAAGTTATTATAACTTTTAAATGTAACTATTAACTTTGAATTTCTTTTTCTAAACTTTTTTTATGTGTGTAACATAAGACAGACACTATTACTAAATACTACAAATTGAAAACATTGAAAATTTGCAGGCAATAAATTGTTTACTAGATTTAGTCAGATGTTTTGGATTTAGACTCTTTCTACTGTTATGAAAGGAAGGTTTTAAAATACTGATATGAAACACTGTTATTAAATACTTATAGCTTCCTAAAATATTCTATGGATACATACATACATATATATGTATGTATGTATGTATGTATGACTTTATGACAGTTACCTCAGAAAAATGCACTTGTGACTGGAAAGATGGCAAAAACAAGAGGTGTGATGTTTTAAGGAGTTGATAGCTATACCCAAGACAAATACAACCAGGTTATTAGATATGGACTGATGTGAAGTGATTTACCATGCATACTCCCAAAAAAAAGTCATGCTCACAAAATGATTTCTATAACACATATCTGTGGGTTTGCATCCATAGATGTTTGCATGCATTGTCCTTAAATATTTAAGGAAGATCAGTGAAAATCTGACCTACCTATTAACTAATCTGACCTTCTAATATAATGGCAAGCATTTTCCCATCCTTAAGAGAAGAATATGAAGATAGGTTTTATAGATATCCTATTTCTCAAAAGGGCTGGTGTCATTATCACAGTCTTATTCCTTCCTCTCCTTCCCCTAAGATTTTTTTCTCTGTCTTTTTTTACCCTTTTGGTCAAATGTTTATATTGTTAGGCAAAATCCCAATCTTACAAAATTGTAAGAAGTTCCAGCAGAGAGGTAAAATGTTCAAATACCTCCCTGTTGCAAAAGTACTTGCACCTTATTTTCATGTGAACTTCATTTCATATTGAATATACAATCCTCAGATAAATACAGAAGATTACTCTTTCTTAATAAACTACTTTTCTTAAAATTGGTTCATGCTTTTGTAAGTGTAAAAAGTGTACACAATAAGCAAACTTTAAGCTTGGGATTTTTTTTAAATCACTTTTCAGTTCTTTCCTATAAAATTCAAAGACTATTATATCAACATCAAGATAATAAACTTTATTCTGACAGTGCTCATCTATTTAAAAGCTTAACTAGATCTTTATTGCCACACTTTTGTTCATAATACCAGGCAGGTATAATTTCCACAACCATATACCTGATAACATAGATAAGAATTTTTACGGTATTTTCATGATGTGTAGATTTTATTATGTAAAATATAAATATTTTCTGCTTTTGTATGAAATAAAATTATTTAATGCTCTCCTGAAATTAACTAATTAATTTACCTTTGGGGTCAAAATGGACATACATTGATTTATTTTCAAACTGTAGTACTTACAGCTCAGGTATTTATGATGTACTAAATTTTTAGTTTTTATATGAATGCATAGATATACACAGGGAATAAACTTAATAAAAAATGCAGTATTTGTTTTAGCTGAGCCCTGCAAAGCAGCTATTATCTTAACTTCAAACGTATTCCAGACAAGTGTTTTGAAAAGCAATGTTGGCATCTTTCTTTATTCTATAAGAAGAAGATTGTCAATACATATTTTAAGAGAAAAATGTATTTGCCAAAAAATCTTTTCTTAGTTAGAATGAGAATGTGTCCTGCAAACAAGAATTGTTGCTGTCTACTGCTATTAATAAGTAATCAGACATATCTTGAGTCTTCCACACTTCTTCCCTTTGCCAATCAAGCTAATCCCTGAATGTTGTTCTATGGAGGCATCCATTATCCTGATCAGAAAAGAAAAAATCTGCTGAAGAAGGGGCTCCTTTTTCAGTCTGGTGAAGTATCCTAATGAACTTTGCCATTACTAAAGCTGTAAGATTTGGTGCACTCTGACAATCTGGAGCAGAGTCTGCCCAGCCAATGATATGGGAGAAGTCGTAAAACAAGGACTTCTCCTTGGTCTTGCACAATGTTCATGCTTATTCTGAGCACACTCCCCAACTGCATATAACTAAAGACATTCTTTGTTCTTGATTACTTTTGTGTATTGCTTTCAAAAACACACATTTCCCACATATTCAGCATTGGTTTGTCAGCCTGAATAGTTTCACCAAAGCATGTTATAGGACAATGAAGTATTTATCTTGCTCTATTAATATTACTTAAATCCTGCTGGGAAAAAGACATCCCTGGTGGTAAAACATCTGACCAGCCTTCAACATATGCATACTTAATATCATTGGCAACTCTTTATCACAGAAAGGTTAATTTTAGGATTTATATTCCTGAGCAATCTGAGACAATGTTTTAACATTAAAATATACATAGTGAAGTAAGATAAAATAGAGCCTAACTGCAGAAAAAAGACCTTTGCTATGATTCTTTTTACTCCAAGACCAAAACAGTTCCTTTGGCCTTCCTTTATTTCCATATTTTCATAACATTTGTGTTACTCTCACTTCTTCCAAGTACCAGCATAGCCCTCGTACCCCTGAGTACCTTGTATAAACCTTTGTATAGAGATATATAGATTCCTTTTTCTTTTCATTTTTCTTTGTCTTTTTCTTTGTCTTTTTAAATAATGCCCTATTATGGTGCATAAGAAAAAAAAATGGGGAAAATATACACAGGATTGTAATACAATGTGCAACATTTCTAATATTTTTCAAGGTAAGTGTGGTAATTCATTTTTCCTAAATGGTTCTGTTCTCCCCCAACATGTATAATTCATTACCAAGTTGTTGTAAACCACCCCCTAAGTTGTCATTCATTGTAACCCCTTTGTTACCCGACCCCTCCTACCCTCAGTATCCCATTGATCCAAGCCTTGGGTCTGCCCCCTGGCTGGAAAAGGCTATTTAAGCTAAAGACGAGACGGGGCATATCTCTTGCCTCTTGCTCTCTTGCCTGCTCTGGCTCTCTTTGCTTGCTCTTGCCCTCTCTCTCCCTCCTTCTCCCCCTCTCCCCTGTGGGAGCCATGCCGCTCCCCCACGGTGTGGGACCCCCAAATAAACCCTGAACAACACCCTCGAAAGCCTCGAAAGTCTTTCCTGCCTGCATGCTGGGATTAGCTGCTACATGTTGCCAAAAGAATCCTCCCTGAAAGCGCTGGTAAGGCTCTGTACCTCACCTCCCTTCTAAGACCCAAAAAGACTTGTTGCCAGATCTCCTGCAGATGCTAGCCAGGCAGAGGAAGAAAAGCAGGAGAAAGCAACAGGTAAGCATCTCAAAATTAAGGTAAAATCATTAGCAAAATCTCACAATAAGTTTTATATAATTCTTTATCTTTCTAGCAGGAAAAATATCACAAGTGAACCAAAGAAGAAATGCACAGTATTCCCTACTGCATGCATCTTTAACAAGAGTTTTGTCCCTTTTCCAGGTTTATGAAAGTGCATAACTATCCTTTCTTTAACAGACAAGATTGATAAAGACTGGGACTGGGCTACCTCTTGCTACAGTAACACACTTCTGAACTGAGCCTTCATCCGTGGCTGATTCTGAATCAACATTAAAAAAATATTTCTTTGCAGGACTAAACAATGACTAAGTTGTTCAGACTTCAAAATATCAAAGAAGCTAGCATAAAATTTCACAAATATTAGCTAGATAGATAGATAGACGAAGTGAATTCACTTGGGTCAAATTTTAGAAATATGGAAACTCACTTTTCTCTGAAGATATTAAAAATCTGCTTGGACATGATCCTGTGCCACTGAGTCTATGTGAACCTGCTTTAGCAGGGGAGTTGAAATAGATTATTACCAGACATCCCTTCCAACCCCAACTATTATGTGGTTCTGTGATATTTAAAGACTATTTGAGGAGAGTAATTTTTAGATAACAAGTACAATTGAGAAATTTTAAATGAGACTGCAATTTGTGGTTTTCTTAATTGCAACTGACACTGTTCCCAGTCCTATACATATATTTGCTTATCTTTTAATCAGGACATTGATTATCCCTCCATGGGTTATTTATAATACAGGAAAGGGCACAAGCAGAAGAAAGGGTTAATCACAGTGAGAACACTATTGCAGAGGTTCTCAGAAAGAATGAAGACTAAAAAAATAGACACAAATACAGTCTATATTTAATGATCCATAGAGTTGCACTAGCATTGAGCCATGATATTTGCTGTTCAGGTAAATCGCATTTAAAACTTCTTTGAGTGAAGCTTGTTTCTGGCCTCTTTCTCCATATTGTATTTTCATTTAGTTCAACTGCCATAGTCTATTAGGAACAATGTTTTAAAAACAATGATAATTAAAAAAAAAAAGGCTGATTGACGGGAAATCTGGAAATCTTCCATTTCTTCTGTTCCTTAGACACTTCAGTGCAATCGTTCCAGTCCACAGCAAATAACACAGGAAAAGGAAAAATACCATACATTGACTAGATGTTATTAGATAGAACCTGAAAACTGAACCTGACAAGGCATTTGGCACAATAAGAGTAAGAGATATGAGAGAACCTCTGTAAATGCAGATGGAATTGTCATTTTTGTTTGCACTTCTTAAAACTGGTAGTAGAGCTTAAAAATTCAGTGTTTTGTTTGGGGTTTTTGTCTGTATTTCCTTCTAGAAGTTTACCTAGGGTCCTTTCTTCTAATTTAATGCAGTATTTTATGTTCTTGCAAACATTTTATAGTCTAATATAATAGATTCAATACCTCTAGCAGCCAGTGAAGCTCACTCTAGTTGTATCCAACATTCTCTCTGTAACAGCTCTCTGGATGCTCACCTGAAATTTTACCTTAACAATTTTACCTTAACTTACCTATGCTGATCAACTTCTTGCAATGCTGTTAACCAAGGTCTTCCTGAAAACTTGCATGATTTTAATTTCTTGACTCTCTCCTTTCCTGGTCACTCTTCACTTATGTAAAGGAGCTAGTCTTTCAAAGAACAGGAAGTGCTCCTTTTCCTTCCATCCTCCAATTCCAATTCCTTACTTTTGTTCTTCCAGGGCCTTTTTCTACAGAAAATGTGATGCACAAGAACAATTCACAGTCAAATTAGCCTTTCATTGCTATTGTTTCAGTACAACTTTCTTACCTGACAAATGAAAGTCACTCCCATTACATCATCCCTTGGTAACAATCCCAGCAGGGGCTCTAAAGAACTGCTAAAACAGTGCCATGACAGCAGCTCACTTTTAAGTGCCATTTTTTGTCTTTGATATCACACTCTGGCTCTTCAGAGCCCAATTTTGTTTGCACTTGTTTAAGGTGTGGTTTTCTTGCAAATTACAGAGCTAAAGATCTTGTCTAGATAATTTTATACTGCTTTTTGGTTAGAACAATGTTTTCTGCCCAGTTTGACATCCACTGATAAATCCTGACCCACTTATATTCATCCATTTACTTTTTCCTGGCTTTTGCCCTCCCTTTTAAAATTTTCCATCAGATACTTCTACTTCATCATCTCTCTACAATCAAGCATAATCCACTTTCCTTCATTTTCAAGGACCTTAACAACCTTGAAATACCCAGCTATCATATCTTATTTACGATAAAATGTCACCTCATACCTCAGATGGATGCGCCACTATTTGTTATATTTTCAAATAAGCTTCATGCTACCTCTCAGACATGGGAGGAGTTTCTCAGAAATATTTTCAGAGCAGCCAACTGTTACCATATTTCATCTCTCCCCTTAAAATTCTGCATCATGATGCTTATGAAAAATGTTGGTCTCCATTTGGTGATGTACTCATTTCTACTGCATACTGATTTAGACAATAATGTCTCAGAGACTTTTTTTATTTGTCTACCTTTTATGACTGGTTTTATGCATAAAAAAAAAAAAGTTAATCATGACAGGAATTGCCTTTTATCACTGTGTTTGAAATGTTTTCCAGCTTGGATTTTGGTTTCATGAAAACAAAATTCAGCTGTGCTTTTAGTATAACATGAGAGTGTATTATTCTTTCAGTAGATTGCATTAGATCTTTGGTATTTCTGGCTGTGTAAAAGTAGAAACTGTATGAATTTAGAAAAAGCTGAATCTCAGCTCTGCTCACATTCATTCACAGCCATTGCTAGTGAATATTTTAGTCATTCTCTTTCTTTATAGCTGTAGACAAACTCTTTCATTGTCTTAAGACTGAAAGTATTTGTTACCTCCAGATTTTTCTTCTTTTAGAAAAAAAAATGTTCCTACTTCTTAAATTAATTGGGGTTGTAATAGTAAAAAATATAACAGAGGTAGTGAAATTGTGAGAAATATAAGTAGCTTCATGACTGCCTTCAGACATAAAAGATATCGAGAATGATATATTCAAGATGGTGATGAAACACTGATTTGTGTAATGTGTTTATAATACTGTTATTTTATCTGTCATTATTTAAAAATACAGTCTGGCATCACTTGATTTCTTGTAACTGCTGCTACAAGTTGGACATATGTTTCCATTGCACTGCATGATGTAAGAAATGCACTAGGGAAAGAAAAGTAAAGGTGAATAAATACTAAGTACCTAGCTTTAATATACATGTGCAGCACGTACATTGCACTCATCAACAGGCACTGTCAGGCCACGTTGCTGTGCCCAGCACGAGTTCAAGGTCTAACAGACTGCAGTGATGCATTTGGCAAACAAGCAAAACTCCAAGCACACACAAGAATGTACTGACTGTAGTCCAAGTGATCAAACAGCATCCAGTGGGCCAGAACACTACATTAAGTGGTCTAACCTAGATCAAAATGAAAATGGAAACAAATTGAAAATCTTCAGCATAAGTCATTTTTCTCAATTATTTTGATTGATGCATCTTTCTATTCTCTACTGTCCAACAGGCCAACAGACACACATGGCTTTGGCAAAGCCTCACCAAATGTGGAAGCATCATGTTCTAAGCAAAAACCACAAAAAAGCAACAAGGAATTTTATCACAGTAGCATCAAGTTTAGAAATAATTGAAACTGCATGTTTCGCAAAAAACAGCACTGAACCAATTTTTTTGGGAACTGTCTGGAGAGACAATATGAAAAGATAGAGAGCAACTTAGCAGGTCACTGGATGAACAGGCAACAGAAATTATATTCAGAATTCCTACTTTATTTTCCTAAAATGGGATTTTGGTGAAATTTTATGACTTAATACCAAGAGATTCATCTACAATACTGATATCTAAAAGGTAGGCTAGTCTTAGGGATTAAGTACCAGGTGCAAATACTATCCAGGAATAACTCGTCCACTTTAGCAGTGCTGTTTATTGTCACCATGAGATTAACTTCAAACTGCTTAATATACTTATAAGCGTTCTTTAGATCTATATTCTGAATCCAGGACAGTCCATCATAACTACAACCTCACAATTGAGGTTGTATTCTCTCTGCAAAAAGGATTCTTGATTTAATTTTTTTCCATAAGCCAAAAGCCTTTGAGCCCCCATTTCTCACTTACTGAGAGAAGAATTCAACTGCTTATCCACAGACTGAATGAGGTTATTTTACATCTTTTTTTTTTTGTATCTTGAGTGAATACAGATCCAAGAATGGTGGAGCCAAGGGCCAGAAAGAGTGATGAAACATTGGTCATGGCGTGTAGAGTCATAGAATCTGCTGAGTTGGAAGGAACCCATTCAGGATCATTGAGTACAAATTCTGTCCCTGTGCAGGACACCTTAAGAGTAACACTATGGGCCTGAGAGAATTGTCCAAACCGTCCTTGAACTCTGCCAGGGTTGGTTCTGTGACCACTTCCCTGGGTAGCCCATTCTAGTGCTCAGCCACCCCCTGAGGGAAACACTTTCCTGATATCCAACCTAAACCTCCCATGACGCAGCTTCAGGCCATTTCCTCGAGCTGTGTCGGTGGTCATCAGAGGAAAGACATCATACTTGCCCCTCCACTTCCCCTCAGGAGGATGCTGAAGACCACCCGGGCAGCAGTTGCTCTCAGTTTCTGCGTTCCTCCTGGGAGTATCACAGATGAGACAGATAAAACTTGGAAGTATTTTCAGACAAAAATTGAACAGAAAAAAAAGAACAGCAAATGTTTCAACACCAATAGTTGTGTGAGAATAAATAAGAGCACAATAAAACCTGTGCAAGGTCTGCAATTACTTCCTAACAAGCACACATGTAAATCCTGAAGATGCAGAGAACAGAAGTATGTATATTCATAAATGTTGTTATTGCTGGTACCACCAACACACAGACACTACAAGGCTGTCATGCCAAATGTACTTCAGTAATTTCAGAGAAGAAAGAATACTGAAAATTAACATCTCTGCATATATGTTGGCATGAAAATGAAGAATACTGATTTCTGATTAAATGAGATTTATGTATAAGTGTAATAACTGAAAATAGATCACTTAAGAAATGTAAGGGGCACTGCAGTCAGATTGAGAGGCTTCTTATATATTTTTGATTTGTTATTTATATTGGATGCACATACTTGAGAAAACAGGCATTTCCCGGATAAGTATATAACGTAATCGGTGAACAACTGGCAAAAAGTGTTAAAATAAATGGGGTTACATCAGGCTGGAACTTGTCACTAGTAGGGCTATGCAGAGCTGCATCTCAGGGCTAGTTCTCTCAATGCCTTCATTTAACAAACTGCATGAAAGACTTGAAGTGTTGCTAAGTTTACAGATCATAGTAAATTTGGAGAATATATAGTAAATTTGAAGGCGGAGAGACCTGGACAAATTAGAGGTCTGGCAATCTGTAAGAAGCTTAACAAAGACAAGTGACAGATTCTGGAGCAACCCTGGATGTTTAACAGACTGGGGAATGAGAGGCTGGAGAGCAGCGCTGTGAAAATGGACACGGAGGTCCTGGTTGATGGCAAGTCGAGCATGAGTCTGCAGTGTCCTGGCAGCCAGGAGGCCAAGCTTGTCCTGGGGGGCACCAGACACAGCGTTGCTGACCAGGCAAGGGAGGGGATTGTGCTGCTCTGCTCTGCACTGGGGTGGCCTCACCTTGAGTCCTGTGCACAGTTCTGGGCACTGCAATATAAGATGTAAACCTATTAGAAAGCATCCAAAGGAGGTGATTGGGAAGGTGGTGAAAGTGGTGAAGGGCCTAGAGAGGAAGTCATAGGAGGAGTGGTGAGGTCACTTGGTTTGCTCAGTCTGGAGAAGAGGAGACTGAGGAGAGACCCCACAACAGTTATACAGGAGGAAGAGTAGGGGCAGGCACTGACCTCTTCTCTCCAGTGATCCAACAGAATGGCCTGAAGTTGTGTTAGTGGATATTTAGGATAGTATTAGGAAAAGGTTCTTCAGCCAGAGAGTGGTTGGGCACTGGAGCAGGCTCCCCAGGGAAGTGGTCACAGCAAGTCTGAGTTCAAGAAACATTTGGCCAATAAACTCATCACATGGTTCCTTGGGCTGTTCTGGGCAGTGTCAGAAGTTGGACATCAGTGGTCCTTGCATGTGGTATGGTGCTGTGGGCAGTCTTATTCTTGATGGGATGCAGCTATGTCTAATCACAACGGAGTAGAAACAACCTTGTCCTTGTTAAGTTGCAGCTGTGTATAATAAGGAGATGTCTTAAAAAAGAGTGGATTGGCAGACCATAGGGTTGGTTGGTCATGCTGCCTGTGGGATCCAAATAGGGAGATGGTACGAGAGCTTAGATGTAAGATAATAAACAGCTGATTCATATACCTGCCCTCTGTGAGGGTGTCTTGAGCCTACCATTGGTCAGGGGAGTTTTTATAGAGAGCCTTTGAAAAGATGAGTGACAGGAAGGGGCTGCCTCTGTTGATTTGTGGTGCCACTCAGTTGTGGTGCCACTGTTGATTTGTGCCCCGTGTGAGGAATGAAGTGGCTCCTCACTCTTGTGGGTCCCTTCCAGTTTAGGGTATTCTGTGATTTATCACATCTGAGAAAGAAATAAAAATTGGTTCCAGAATGAGTGGTGTAATCTGATGTTATACTTATTAATCACATAATAGTGGCTTGCCTATTTTATTCAACTTGTCTTCCCTGAACTGAGAATGGTAAACATTTCACAGTAGGAAACCCTTTATTCCATGCTCTCATCAACTCTCTGGTCTTTGATGTTTATCATAGTTTCCTGTTGAACACTAAGACACATAATGGGCATATTCTGCCAGAAAAGTAGCCTACTGTGGCTTTCTGACCAGCATTCAGATCAAGTATGCAACAGTTGGAAATGATATGACAGTACTGTTCCTGCCAGCATATGATCATGTTTTGATTTATTTATTTTGTCAGTGCAGAGGCGGATATTTTTTACAGCACTTTTATTTCACTTTGCATTTTTCTGAGAAGAAAGTATGTTCTTCAAGAATTTTCCGCATTTTTAAAAACACTGACAGTTCTCCACTTGGATCGTGTGTTTTTAAGTTATCCAAATACTAAAAATGTAAAAAAATACTAAATCTGATCTTTACATCTGTTTTCAAATGCACACCCATATATTTAAGAAGCACAGATGTGTATGCAATAAAACAAAGGATGTTTCTGGATCTTCTATTGTTCCAATCCTTTCATTTCCTCCATAATTACCTTTTGTCTTTTTTTCCCAACTCTTTGGTTTACTGGCAATGATCTGTTTGTTCCAGGGAAGCTGTGCTGACTTATACTGGCTAAGAAATTAAACCCCTGTTTTCCAGTAACTCTGTTCTGTGGGTCAATTTTTTTTTCCATTTTATTTTTCTTTTTTACCACTTTTGTTTATATTTCTGAATCAATTTTTTCCTTTCTTTGAATGATTTTTTTTTTATACTGCACATGCTGGACATTGTATTATCATTAATTGTAGTGCTAGTTTCATCCTATATTCTTTCATGAAAAAGAAGAGTGGTGTACTACATAGCAAGAGGTTTCCAAGCAAGCTGTCAGGGCTTGGGTGTACTTCTCTGCATGTCTTGTGGTGTTATATTGAAGTTATTTCTTCAGATTTTTAGACCTTTTGCTTAGTGAAACAAATTTAATAGGCTTTAAATTTTTTCAGGCCTAAATTACCATGACTTTACCCCAATAAAATACCAGTGTAATACTCTTGGCATCTTTAATATTATTCCAGCATAAACCTCTAACTATTATTTTAGCAAATTAGGTCTTTTATTTTTAGAGACCTTTGTAAAGCAGGAAAACTGAGCTTGTGGAGTTTGTGCCATTTAATTGAATATTCATGAAGAAAATTTAGAGTATGAACATTCAGTGCTAATCTGTAGAGTTTTCATTTGAAGTCTTCAACTTATTTTTAAATATGTGTTCCTCGTTTAAATAAATATAAAATGAATTGGTATTTCTAAAACACTGTGGGTAAAAATCCATCACTTGAAGTTCCATCCAGTACCCACTGAAACAAGTGTGCATCATGTAATCTTCATTCCAATGTTTTCATAAAAATGAGTTATGATCTTTTGTACTCTGCTTTAAATCTAAATCATCAAGTTGACATATTAAAGTTAAGAATCTTGTTAACTTGGAGTCAGCAGCAATGAAAAGTGAAAAGAGATATTTTGTAAATTACTGTTTCTGACAAAGACTGCATCATGTTTCTCTATAGGTTTGTTGGAAAATGGTTTAGATCTCTGGAAATAGGTTTAAAAATTGGTAAAATGATAAGAAAACAGAATAGCTGACTGGGTTGGAGACTCTTTTATTCCTTAAACACTGCTGGTGATTCTATCCCACAGTTAAAATATCACTTTAGAAGCTGCATAAACATGCTGTTTTCTGCACCTCCTGTGACAATAACACACTGGTACGCAGTGAAGTGTGTTGTCTTTTCTGTGAAATGGTTGCCACAAGAGTAATAACTGCAAACCCTGATACTAATCCCATTTTTCAGATTATATCTGACACCTCCATATGGGCAACTAAAAATGTGTAGGAGGGTTGGGATGTTAGAGAACATGCTCAGTTGTGATTCTAGTTTTGTAACAAAATGCAAAAGAAAAGTGGAAAAAATAAAAAAGGGAATTTTTTATTTGAGTTCTTATATGGCTGTAACATAAAAGAAAACTATACCCTCAAATTCCTCATATGTGCCAGCATCCAAAGGAATGTAAAGTTCCTATCAAGGCATAGGTTCAGTTTTTATATGCTACATTATTTATCCAGTGGTGTCCTTTAGGCATTACATTTGCTGTTTCTCTTTGTGAGAAAGTTATCCATTTATGAGGGTCTATACTACCATCTAGTGTAATCTTTCTTTTTAATAAAATATTGTCTTACACATAAGTAAATCCCCAAGCCCATGGCTGCTGATATTACTGAGTATACTTTGCTGAAAATATATTTGTCCATGTGTTAGAAAAAGTGATCTTTTCTTGAGGTCAAATATTAGTTAAGTTTATGATTGTAACTTTTCAGCATCAGAGACATGTTTTATTAATTACAGAAACAAATTTGGATTAAAAGCAAATGGCTGCCCTCCACAATCTTTAATTCAATTAGTGAAGCAATTGCCTGTCTTTACTGAGATAACAGAGGCTTAATTGCTGCCCCTTCCTTCCTTCCTTCAGTATTCTATGTTAAAGAAGGGGAGATTAATGTCTGCCAGGAAAGGATGCAGAAATCAGAAAGAAAGATGAAGAAACAACCCATGATTTAAATGCAGAACCTGCTATTTGATGCCTGAATTAAGCAGCTTTCACGCATGCTTTGCTGTTTTAATTTTCAGAAGGCAAAGAAAAGGAGACTAGTTTACCCAAGATACTCCTGCATTCCAGTGGGACAGTTTAGATTTCGCCTGTGAGCGTAGGTAATGTGCTGTGACTGAAAGAAGACACAAGAAAGATTATGTAATGAATATATAACATATGTAAGGAGGGTTCAGGGAACCAGGATTTTATCTTCCTAATTGATGCACATTCAGACTGGACAGCTATAGTCCCATGAGGAATTAAAATGAAGTCAGTGTGATGTATTCTGAAGTAAGATGAACATAGAGGTATGGGCTAAGTTTACTTGTTGACCTATTCATTACCTCATCTAAATCTAATGTAATAGGAATCATAATGGCACGCAATCCAAGGTCAAGTTAAGCATTTCTTCAGCTTGAAAAAGAAACTGTGGCCATTATCACATACAGATTAGATTAATTAGATAATCAGATTAGTTTAGATACTCCAAAATCTAAAAGATTATGGAAAAGAAGGAAAAAAAAAAGAAAAGAAAGAAAGAAGGAAAAAAAAAACACAATAAAAGAAAACCACCCCAGCTTGTTAGCACGAATCACTATTCTTCTTCAAAATAAAGGGATAATATCTTCCATCCTAAATTTCAAATATCTGACCCTTGCCATCCTTTTAGGGCTATTATGTCACCAAATCTTCTATTGATACAGTAATTTTAGAATCTAATAATGACAAGTATTTTTTGACAAGAAACATCTGTTTCCTGTCTGGAAGGGGAATCTGATCATCCTCAGCATTTTCTACCTTCCCAATGTTAATGTTCATCCTTGCAGGTTTTTACAAAGCCTAATTTGCTGATGCATGTGTTTGCTTGCTCTCTGCTAGCTGTTTCACTGATTTGTGAAAATCTGCTAAGAAAATACAGAACCTGTATCCAGCAATTAGGCAGCTCATCATCTTCCTAAATAATTTCAAGGCATGATCTGGTATTTTACTGTTCAAGTTAATATATTCATATTATTTTTCACCCAAGAGCACACATGCTTGTAACAGTCATACTTCCAAATTTTTAAATCTTTAAACTTAGCATTGGACTTAGAAGTTGTTATATGACAGGGAACTGGAAGGCTAAATGCTACACTGAAACTATTCCAGATAAAATAATTTTTTAGAGTGCAATTCAGAGTTTTCCACAATTTCAGTTTCATTTCCTGCATTTCACACTGTGATGGTTTCATCACGTTCTATATTTCATTTTGACTGGAAGAATATAAAGCAAAACAGGCCCATCTTTAAATTACAAAGATAGTTTATTAATATACACAAAAACAACAAAAAAAAAGGGAAAAAAAACAACAACAAATGAAACTTCTAAAACATCTTTCTTTCTCTTTCTAAGTTTTTTACCTTTCTTCACTCAACATAAAAAGACATGACCTGCAACCTCAGCCAGTTTTACCATTTTAAAAATAACCTTTTATCAGTTCTTTTAGGAAAGGAGTCTCTCTGGGTTCTATATAGACATCCCATGCTCTACATCTGCGAGGATTTTAAAGGAACTCCTGCAAACTGCAAAATCCTACCCATTAGCAGCTCTCTCAACACTGCACATAGGCCATATTTGCTTATTGGGGTACTGTTTAAGGATGCCTCCTCTAGTATGACACAAAGATTCTCTTCTTCTATTTCCAAAATCATCTCAAGACCCAAAAACAAATCTCCTCTTTCTTTAGGAGCAAAAAGCTTCATATCACTTTAACTAGAACCTTACATCCCCCCAAAAGCATTTATATGTTACAGGAAAAAAAACTAGTTCGGTCTCTATAGTTTACCAGAAATGTCCAGCCAAAATTAGGCCACTCCTTGTCCTTTTGCCTTAAAGTCCTTTTCACTCTCCCTTTACCGACTGTAGCTCCATGCTGTGTCTTTCTATTCGCTATATTTGTTCTTCTTCCGGAGAAAGATGATGTTTAGGAAAGTCCATCTGCTAACAACAAAAGGTTAAACTTTTCGGGCTGCCGAGCTGCCCACGTGGCTCTGCGGCGGGAAACTGAGTCGTTTAGAAGCCGTGCGCTGGTTTCTTCGGCTTGAAAAGAAGAGCAAGGGCGAAGGGGCACTCCGTCCGAGCTCTCCCTCTTCTCCATGCTGCCTGCTTCTCGGCGAGACAGCGGCTCCTAAAGCTCCGGCCCGGCCCGCCCCGGCTCCAGCAGCATCGGGGCCCGGCCCGGCCCGGCCCGGCCCGCCGCAGCCGCCCCGGGTGGGGGGGCACCGAGGCCGGCCGGCCCGGCCGCTCCCTGTCCCCGGCCTGCCACACCGGAAGACAAAGAGACCGCTCCTCCCCCCACCCAGCCTTTTTAAGCATTTCGCCAAAAGTCGCAGCTTGTCTTCTACTGGATAAATTGCTTGTCAATCAAAAAAACTGACCCCGATTGGAACAAAATCAGGCTTTTCCTAGCCTATGACAATATCCACCTCTCGACTTTTGGCGAAATGCCCAAACTTATTATTACAATTACATACAACTTTCATATACTAAAACAAACCATTCTACATTATGATAATTTACCATAATTTTACTTAACATATCAACTCTTGCTTTGCTTCTAAACTCTCCCAGTCAATTTATCAAATTTTCTTTTCTTGTCTGGCTTGCTAAATTAATGTGATGGGTTTTGGTTCGAATTTCCCGGCCAACGCACCAATTATGTGATGGTTTCATCACGTTCTATATTTCATTTTGACTGGAAGAATATAAAGCAAAACAGGCCCATCTTTAAATTACAAAGATAGTTTATTAATATACACAAAAACAACAAAAAAAAGGGAAAAAAAACAACAACAAATGAAACTTCTAAAACATCTTTCTTTCTCTTTCTAAGTTTTTTACCTTTCTTCACTCAACATAAAAAGACATGACCTGCAACCTCAGCCAGTTTTACCATTTTAAAAATAACCTTTTATCAGTTCTTTTAGGAAAGGAGTCTCTCTGGGTTCTATATAGACATCCCATGCTCTACATCTGCGAGGATTTTAAAGGAACTCCTGCAAACTGCGAAATCCTACCCATTAGCAGCTCTCTCAACACTGCACATAGGCCATATTTGCTTATTGGGGTACTGTTTAAGGATGCCTCCTCTAGTATGACACAAAGATTCTCTTCTTCTATTTCCAAAATCATCTCAAGACCCAAAAACAAATCTCCTCTTTCTTTAGGAGCAAAAAGCTTCATATCACTTTAACTAGAACCTTACATCCCCCCAAAAGCATTTATATGTTACAGGAAAAAAAACTAGTTCGGTCTCTATAGTTTACCAGAAATGTCCAGCCAAAATTAAGCCACTCCTTGTCCTTTTGCCTTAAAGTCCTTTTCACTCTCCCTTTACCGACTGTAGCTCCATGCTGTGTCTTTCTATTCGCTATATTTGTTCTTCTTCCGGAGAAAGATGATGTTTAGGAAAGTCCATCTGCTAACAACAAAGGGTTAAACTTTTCGGGCTGCCGAGCTGCCCACGTGGCTCTGCGGCGGGAAACTGAGTCGTTTAGAAGCCGTGCGCTGGTTTCTTCGGCTTGAAAAGAAGAGCAAGGGCGAAGGGGCACTCCGTCCGAGCTCTCCCTCTTCTCCATGCTGCCTGCTTCTCGGCGAGACAGCGGCTCCTAAAGCTCCGGCCCGGCCTGCCCCGGCTCCAGCGGCATCGGGGCCCGGCCCGGCCCGGCCCGGCCCGCCGCAGCCGCCCCGGGGTGGGGGGGCACCGAGGCCGGCCGGCCCGGCCGCTCCCTGTCCCCGGCCTGCCACACCGGAAGACAAAGAGATCGCTCCTCCCCCCACCCAGCCTTTTTAAGCATTTCGCCAAAAGTCGCAGCTTGTCTTCTACTGGATAAATTGCTTGTCAATCAAAAAAACTGACCCCGATTGGAACAAAATCAGGCTTTTCCTAGCCTATGACACACACTGAGGCAAGTTCACAGTATTGTAAGGGTGGCATCTGAAAACTGAAGGGAAAGACTTACTTTCTAAACTAAGTTTGTTAACCTCCTGTGGTGTTGATCTAAAACACAGATTGCATCTCCTATATGACATTTTATATACTGACATTGTAGAAATGCCTGAAAACTGGTATTGCTAAGTGCCAACACAACAGCACAGCAATTTTAAAGTAGTCGTGAGTATAAATACAGGCTGTTTACACTGTATGTTATGGTAGATAATAATAAAGATAATCTGATATAGCATATTTCAAGTAATTCCAAAGAAAATTGAATTTGTAAATTCTTTCATTTGATGATTTGCAACCGAATGTGTACCTATTGCACAATTTCTTTCCTTTTAAAAAATGTTCAGAAGAGTAATTTAATGTGAACAAGGTGGATATTCTGTATTTAAATAGGATTAATTCTAACCCTTTAATTATTGGAGATTATCTTTCTTTCAGAAGAACTAATTAATGCACAGGATTTTCTTTCCAGTAATATTTAATTGGAAATGCTCTGAAATGAATGAAAATCACCCCTTACAACCTTTGTATAATATTGGCTGTGGTTTTTTTTATGCTCTACAATTGTAGATTGTAATTTTACAATCTTTCCTTACACTTCTATATTACTTTTTCTTCATTTTACCTCTTAATAACACCTTTTATAAAATGTCTCTTTTAATAGATTCATTTGCTGTAGTTACTCTGGTGTTCAGTGTGTGACCTCTCTATTTGTTACTGTAACTACCAGAGGGCTCATTACTAAACCAGAGATCTTCGAAGTGGTTCTGAACTTGCATGACAATGGTTGCTATTAAAAATTCACACTTGAGAATGTGATTTCTATGGGAACTGATAGCATTTTGGTCTAGTTCAGCATCACAGCTAAAAGCATAAAACTTGAATTAGTCCAGGTGATTTAGGTTTCATTCTCTAAACCATTGATTTCTAGCTTTATAGTATCACATGGGTTTATTTTCCTGGGGTTTTATACCAACCTGTTCAAACTAAAGATGATGTTTCCTTGTGATATGAGGTGGTATGTGCCAACATAAACTTTTTGAGAACAATTATTATCACACTCAAAATGGAAAAAAAAATCTTAAAAAAAAAAGAAAAAAAAAAGGCATGCAAACTTCTGTAGTTCTCTTACTATAATTTCAAGTAAATCCCAGGCTTACTATATGTACTATAAGCAAAAAAGTAGGCGTATAGTTTACAGAGCTGTTTCAGGTGCTGCTGTCATCAGTAGCTTGTGATACAGGAACAACAGGGCAGACTAAAATAAAAAAGAGTAAAATTCAAAGCCTCAAAAAGAAACATTTTTCATTCAAAATGAGAGTTTGTTTTGTTACATCTTTCCAGGGAACTACAAAAGTCATGATTGTTATTAGATTGGATGTTTGTACAGATATTAATGGTATTTAGTTATCAGAATTAACCTCAATGAACATTCTAGAATATGGCTAGATGTAGTCAGAACAGCTATCGTTTCTGGTGTTCTGCTGAAGGATGTGGTCTTGGTCTCTGCTGGATATATGGAAATGCACGAGATAGATCCACGATAACTCTTAAGTCCTTGAGAAATTCTGAGAATTTTTATATTTTAAAATCACACCACAGAAAGAAAAGGCAGCTAAAACTCAGTGCTTTGATATTAAAAGAAGACAGATTTTTCACTGTCTGTGGGTAGATTTCATCAGGAGATTGCAGGGAAAAAATTGGGGCTTTTTTTGGTGAAAAAAACACCCTGTCAAAAAGAATTTGTTCTCATGAAAATTAGTGCCAGTTTATGAATGTCTCTGAAATACGGCTTTGGGAAGCTGCATGGTTGCATGACATTTCATCAGGTAGGACATTGGAAGGGCAACACTCTGGAGCGTGTGACTTCAAGAAAGCTCTGCTGCACATGTGGAGCTCCCACTTTCAACTCTAGATTCGTCAGTAGGCTGCTTTGTCACTTGATGCATTTTAGCTGCCCTGTCCTGATATTCACAGGATGAAGAGGTCTGATAAAAGCGTATGATTACTGTATTATTGTAGTCTTCTTTTGGTCTGATTAAATATTTGAGACATTTTTTTCTCTGAAATCTTCTAATTTGGTTTTCTTGGGTTTTTTATCCTCTTTCTGTTTTTCAATGAATGCATGCACTAGTATATCTTAGTCCTATACTAGTCCAAATAACAGCAATGTCTTTTCTTACTCTATTAATAGACAACATCTACATGCAAGAAGTACACTTGTAAGTACTCAAAATTCTTAAGTCCAGGGAAAGCACAATTAGTTTGATATTAGGATGTATTTTTAATTTGCAGGGTTGATAAGCAGACAACAAAACCCAGCTAAAAATAGGAGGCTCTCTAAATGTTGACTGCTGTGATGCAGAGCTACATTATATACACTATATATGATGTTACCAAATATTGGACAGGTTTTTTCAGTCAAAACCAATTTGTTTAGTAATGTGCTCAATAGGTCTCTTGATTCTTCGTTTCTAATAGAAGCTTTGTGAAGAAGGTTGTTGCTAAGGCAAATACATAACAAAGACATAAGACAGAGTATTTATCAGAAAGATATTGTCAATTTTATATACCAAGACAATGAAAAAGAGACAAAAAAAGGTATGCTTCGTATAAATCAGCCAAATGCTAAGTCCTGGATGTGTGGAAGCTATAGTATGTCATAGGCTAGGAAAAGCCTGATTTTGTTCCAATCGGGGTCAGTTTGTGTGATTGACAAGTAATTTATCCAGTAAAAGACAAGCTGCGACTTTCGGCGAAATGCTTAAAAAGGCTGGATGGGGGGAGGAGCGGTCTCTCTTTGTCGTCGGTGTGGCAGGCCGGGGACAGGGAGCGGCCGGGCCGGCCGGCCTCGGTGCCCCCCCCCCCCCACCCCGGGGCGGCTGCGGCAGGCCGGGCGGGCCGGGCCGGGCCCCAATGCTGCCGGAGCCGGGGCAGGCCGGCCTCGGTGCCCCCCCCACCCCGGGCGGCTGCGGCGGGCCGGGCCGGGCCGGGCCGGGCCCCGATGCTGCTGGAGTCGGGGCAGGCCGGGTCGGAGCTTTAGGAGCCGCTGTCTCGCGGAGAGGCGGACAGCATGGAGAGAGAGAGAGCTCGGACGGAGTGCCCCTTCGCCCTTGCTCTTCTTTTCAAGCCGAAGAAACCAGCGCACGGCTTCTAAACGACTCAGTTTCCCGCCGCAGAGCCACGTGGGCAGCCCGACAGCCCGAAAAGTTTAACCTTGTGTTGTGAGCAGATGGATTTTCCTAAACATCATCTTTCTCCGGAAGAAGAATAGTTATAGCGAAGGAACTATAGAAAGACACGGCATAAAGCTACAGTCGGTAAGGGAAGAGTGAAAAGGACTTTAAGGCAAAAGGACAAGGAGTGGCCTAATTTTGGCTGGACATTTCTGGTAAACTATAAAGACTGAATTGGTTTTGTTTCCTGTAACATATAAATGCTTTTGGGGGGATGTAAGGTTCTAGTTAAAAGTGATATGAAGCTTTTTTGCTCCTAAAGAAAGAGGAGATTTGTTTTTGGGTCTTGAGATGATTTTGGAAATAGAAAAAGAGAATCTTTGTGTCATACTAGAGGAGGCATCCTTAAACAGTACCCCAGTAAGCAAATATGGCCCATGTGCAGTGTTGAGAGAACTGCTAATGGGTATGGTATGTCTATATAGAACCCAGAGAGACTCCTTTCCTAAAAGAACTGATAAAAGGTTATTTTTAAAATGGTAAAACTGGCTGAAGTTGCAAGTCATGTCTTTTTATGTTGAGTGAAGAAAGGTAAAAAACTTAGAAAGAGAAAGAAAGATGTTTTAGAAGTTTCATTTGTTGTTGTTGTTGTCTTTTTTCCCTTTTCTTGTTGTTTTTGTGTGTATTAATAAACTATCTTTGTAATTTAAAGATAGGCCTGGTTTGCTTTATATTCTTCCAGTCAAATAAAATATAGAACGTGATTAAACCATCACAAGTAGAGCAGTGATTGACCTGCTTTGGGAGTCTGTTGAGACTGCATGCTTGGTTGTGAAAAACATGGGAATTGAATACAGACACAGAGAGGGGAACTTGTATGTGTTCAGTGCTGAGATCCTATAGGGCATGCATTAAACTGTATACAGTAACAATAAAGGCATCTCTTTGAATCACTTTAAAAATTTAAACAAATCCAGATGACCTAGTGAGAGAATTAAGAGCTAATTACATTAAAGCAGTGAAGATCAATTGCTTGTATGTTGGTTGCTTCACTTTATTGTCTTAACTCGAAGAAGCCAAACATAATAAGGAAGGATAAAGCATAGTTAACCTAATTCTGATTAGAGAATCCCTCTTTTCAGCATCAGATAGAAGTTTTTCAGCATTTCCACAATAATCTTTATCTTAAGAACTTTACATTTTTGCATTATGAATTATCTGAAACTGGAATTAAGCATTGAGATTTCTCGTATGTAGGATGGATATCTTTGACCTACTTAAACAAGGACAAAAATATTACTCTTGAAAACTTTAAGCTGCAGATTCCAAAATGGTAACAGCAGCATCTGGAAAAGCAGCAGAATTTAAGTAAAAGCTATACTTCTAAGTGAAATATAACAAAGATAACCTTATGCCACTTTAATGACTTTTTTTTTTTAAAGATTAGATTTAACTTCTAATCAGAATAACCCAGTATAAATAAAGTTTTCAGGGTATGCTAAAAATGTCTTTGATTTGTGTGATTTGTGTATTTACCACCTCTGCAATGTCCAAGTTTACTATGATAGCACTAAACAATGGCAGTCGGATACCATTTGGAGAAGCCAGTATCATTCCAGTGTTAATATATTTAGTTTTGTATATGCCTATCTGCTAGGGCACATCTGCTTCTGTCTACATGCCATTACAACTTCTGTCCAAAAAAAACAGAAGTGGAATTCTGCCCTGGCTCCAAAATATCACTTATGTTTTGTCTGCCTGGCACAATGCAGAACTGTATCACACCTAGCCCATTTAAAAGTGCAATAAAAAATAAATTAAAAAAATTATATAAATCCAAAAAAAAAAAAATCCCACAAAAATCTCCAGGTCAGCAGCCACACTGCTAAAATAGATTGGTCTTACAGATAGTATCTGATTTTGGCATCCTAGCCATTTTATATAGCTCTGTCTTCATATAAGCCTGTACAACACTTCCTTATATCATATCATTGCACTTATTATTTCTTTACACTTAAGTATATATCCTTGCAAAGAAGTTACTTAATGTGAAATATATAACATGTGCATCATGTAGTTTAATTAATTTTACCAAATACTTTAATACCCTCTAATATAAAACCCCATGTGGATGGAAATTTAAAAAACAATTCTATAAATATAGTTATTTTTTATGTAACTGCATGAAAGCTTTCCTAACATTCAGTAGACTTAAATCTGTTTTTTGTACTACTTGTGCAGTATCATATAAACATATAAGCCTGTTTATTGATGGTCTCCAGTAAAAATAATATCTTTCAAATATTTTTATGCTTACAACTTTATAGGATCTGAAGCCTATAAAGACTACTGGACCTGTGAATTGCATTATATAATCAAATTTTTATACACAAAATGTTTTTATTGGATGGAAAGGAAACTGAACAAAAATTTGATAAGAACCAATGGTATACTGTCTACAGTTTTGTGTGAAGTAAAATTTCTCTTTTTCCATGTGCAGCTAGCCAGAAGCTTCTCATCTATTTTTTTTTCACTGTTACACACTGAAACTGAAATCTGTATTCCATACAAAAGGAAAGTCATAGTTCTTTAATTGAGCAGAAAAAAATCAAAAGAAGAATCAAGTGGAGGTTTAGAAATTGAAGACACATTTCACTTCTACATGTTTAAATGGAAATAAGAATAATTTTATGATTTATTCATGCTTTAAACAATGTTTTTCTTTGAAATGCAACCTAGTTATTCTAATTCAAATGATAACATTACAAATCTGATGAGAAAACCAACAGGAAAGCATTAAAGTAATACAGTTTGCAAAATATTGTCAATATCAATTTCTTTCTCTGAATTGAAAAAGTGAAAATGTTTATATATCTACCTCAGCTATTGACGTACTGTGCAAATATCATCCTTTCCACACAGTCATGCTCTGCTCATGTGTTCTGTATTGTTACCCTGCTTAGACATATTTGCTCTTAAATCAGATTTCCTGTACAGATATGTTTATGCTTTTCCTACTTGCTCATGATTATAGATTTCTGATTAGTGTCCAGATGCACTAACTTCTTTCCAAAACAATCCCAGTGCTAATTCATTGTGAACAATGTGAAGATCAAGTAAAGCAATGAACTTCTCATTTCAAAATACAGATGAACAATTCTGGGATTGTTCAGTACTTCCTCTTTCGGAATAAGGCAACACTTACAGGAGCCAAGTTTCTCTGTGAGACTACCTAGCAACACTCATCTCCTATTCCAGCAAACCAAAACAGAATGCAATGAGTGGTGTGTCCCATCATATTTTATTTAATCTTTCTTTATGATTATGAAGACTAAATGGAAACATAAGATATGTAGCTTTCAATTTTTTTTATTTTATATTTCAGTATTTTTCATTTAATTTTATCAAATAGGAAGAAGAATTGCTATTTTGATTTTTAATAGCTTATAATTAACATGTATCTTGATAAAATACTTTACTGTTTTTATATTGAAAGTTATTACAATCTGTGTTCTTTCTAATTTTAATAAACAGAAGAGGAATTGTGGGGAATTGTGGTTTCTGACATCCAGCATATAATGGTAGCACACAAGGAGAAATTATCTGAAACTCTTGAATAGAAACTAAACCACAAGGCAAATAAGGTATAAGAACAACATAATTTTCAGAATTGTCACTTTTAGTCATACACGTAGGTTAAGTGCTTCTTATCAAGCACACATTAATGAATATTTGAAATTAAAATTGATGATTCTGTTGTAAATTATGTAAAATAATAAATTTTGCTCATACAGAGTAAACACTGTGCCATTTATACTATTTTCTTTTGGTTTGCTGTGAATAGTCCCAGCCATTCATACTGTGTTTATACAGTCTGTACAATACTGTATAGTATGTATCTATATAGAAGGATCACTATAGTTACTTTCTGGGTGTAAATATTCAGCTTTTAAAAAAAACCAAACCTGTTAAAAAAATAAAAAGAGGAAAACCATATCTTATTGAAGTTGCACAGGAAAATCTATAAGGATAACAGGGGTTTCAATTAAATTAAAAAAAAAAAAGGGGCATAAAGAAATCTTTCAGAACAGGGCAGTTGTAACTTAATCCCAGTGGGATTAAGAGCAGCATGAATCTCAGAAGAAAAAGAAAACAAAGCCAACTAATCATAACACCTTTTCTTTTCTGGCTGAGTAAGATAGCTACAGAAAGCATAGCTGATCTGAGATGACCAAATATATTTTATTTATTTACTTGGCCAATCTGTCAGGAAAAAAAAAAACCAAAAAACAAAACAAAAAAAAAAAAAAAATCCAAAAAAAACCCAACCAACCAACCAACCAACCAACCAAAAAAAACCAAAACCAAAACAAAACAAAACAAAACCACCACAGAAAGCAGTGGCATAGTGGCCATTAATAATCTCCTAAAAACTCCATCTTTAGTTTTCCAGTGGCACAAGTAGAAAGATGCCAAGACAGGTCTCACTTTCCTCCTCACCTTATGCTTCTGTGCCTGAGTTCACCTTCCCATCCCCACCCCTGCCTTTCTCTGCTCTGTGATTTAAGAATTGAGTGTCAGCCCTAATTCTGAATTTCCTGACTTTTATGGTTTAAGTCAGTCTCTTAATGTTATCTAAACATACTTTCTTGGTATTTAATATAAAGAAGCTTTGGTTCTAAAATAGAAAGACTTTGATCTGATACACTAGAGGGGGGCTGCTTGGGGAC
Source organism: Phylloscopus whistleri (assembly GCA_017589585.1). Taxonomy (NCBI): domain Eukaryota; kingdom Metazoa; phylum Chordata; class Aves; order Passeriformes; family Phylloscopidae; genus Phylloscopus; species Phylloscopus whistleri. Next base: position 1,651,869 of record JADMLD010001397.1, on the reverse strand, counting down.
TGTGGTGTGATTTCCATTATTTCCCAGCTCTTTCCCACTGTGCTACTTTAGATATAATTTTCCTTTCATTTCCCTTTAACCAGCTTCCAAAGATTCACTGTGAGGACCACAAAGAACCCTGTCACATGAAGGATAGAACTTACTTTGCCAGACTGCCTTCAGTGGTATTTGCTTCTTTGGTTCTTTATATGTAAGTGAAAAGAGTGGAAAAAAAAGTGAAAAGAGTGGATCTTCATGATTAATGTACAAACATTACATTTAGCCATTTTTACACTCTCTTCCTCAGTGCAGAGTTAAGTATGAGGATCTCTGCTACAAGAGATTCAAGTTTTGGTTTAAAGGTACTTTGATTGACAATAGAATGAAGTATGTGTCAACATAGGTGCCTGGACTAGCAAATATCAGATCTGTCATGTCCATATGGTAATCCTAAACGATGTTTAGCTCAAGTTTGGAAATTACAGAGCAACTTCTAGTAGGCTAAAGGGCGCTACCTGTTTGGAACAGGTGATTAGTGTGGATGAACCACTGAGCAAATGGGGTCACAATTCTGCCTGGGTTGGGATGTTTCTGTTGATATTACAAGCAGCAGATCCAAAGTCACTTATGGTACCTTTGTCCCTATAGGACCAAAAAGTCTGAGGTGTTAACAAATAAAGTTGGGGAATATGTAACAAAATGTTCCAGGTGAGAAAATGTAAAACAGGGAGGGTTCCATACAGAATAGCTCCTAAAATCACAAAATGCATTGTAAGTAAGGACAGACCTAAATACTGGGTTTTCAGCTTCCTTTGATGAAAAGAGCTTTTTGAACTCCTTGAAAACATTGAAAAAGGTAATTAGCAGCCTCAGTGATTGAGTGACATGAGCGGGATTAAAAAAAAAGATCACTTATTTACATGTCAAAACGTCCATCACAACCCGTTGGTATGGGAACATACTGCCTTCCTTTAGGAAATGAGAAAGTGAAGAAAAACTATATGTTCACTGAACACTGGATGAATACATGTCCTGTATTCATCAGAGATGCTACCCTGAATGTACAGCATTGAGAAAACATAACCCAGTCTACTGTGTACTGCTCTTGTTCTGCTGCCATAGATGGAAGAAGGACACCACAAATGACTCAAAAATGCTTTGGCATACATTCATAATCATCAGCAAACAGGTCATGACTACCAATCACAAAATGTACAGAACCTACCAAAACTAGGGAGAAAGGAAATACGAGAGGTAAAACTTAACAAAAATACTTGGTTAGGGCCAAGAAAAGAATGAGAATAATCTTCTGTAGAAGGTCACCAATGATGCAATGCTCATAACACCAAGAAATCTTATGAGCTGCTGTGAGAAAGAAAAGGTAAACACTGCATTTGGTTTTCCAGACAGGAGTGGGTTGCAGGAATACAGATGGCAATATGCCTGATTATAAGGGCTCAGCCACTACTAGCTGCCTTTCATAAAAGGCTGACATCAATATCAAATAGAAACAGAAAAAGATATTTTACTCAGTGAAAACTGAGTGTTCTTGCAAACTCTCAATGAATGAATCCTGAAGCAATATCTGGGTTGATTAAACAATGTAAAACAGCCATCACTCAGTTGATTAGCAAAGGTTCAGAAAATGAATTATTAGAGTTATAAATAGAGTTGATAGCTGTGATCAAACTGCGGATCTAGACAAAACACAACAGGGATATGGGGACAAATCTTTAGTGTTTTCTGAAAGCATTTTGAAATACCTAATACCTAAACCCACTTAGAGAAATCTAGATGTCTCTTTCTCCAAGGGAGATGCTAAACACTGCTGTAAATCTAGCCCATGAGGACAACATGAGGATAGTTACTTTAGTCAGCAATATTTGTTTCGTGCATAGGGAGCAAAACACTTGAATTAAGTCACGCAGTTACAGCATGGGAAATTTCTAAGGGAAGAAATTGCATCCAGTGAAAAAGATTTTCTAACTGAAAAGTTTCAGGAAATGGTAAAGTTGTTTTGCCACTCTCAAAGACAAATTGCAGGTTTTAGTAAAAAGAGTAATCAGAATACATGTTCCCTATTCCCCCTAAACATTCACTATGTTTTGCAAAATTACTCTTGAACTGTTCCAGACTTGTATTTAGCATAGTTAGACCTTCACTGCAATAAATTGAAGTTGGATAAAAATACAAAGCTCAATGTGCTATGTACAAAGAAGCCAAAAACTACCGTTGGACTTTTGCAATGTACAAGTTCATGTATATTTACATCCCTCAGGTACTACCTTATATTCCTGCCTGACTTTTTACTGTGTAAGAGTTCCCTCTACTGGCTGAGCTACTGGCCTTGATTTCCATTTCACCTTGCTGATTCAAAAGATTTCAGAATCCAAGTCTGACAATTTTTCTTGCAGTTTCTCTGAAACTCTACAACAGTTACATCGAATTCTTTTGAAACTGAGGAGCCTTTAAAGAAACAAACATGCATCCCACCAGTATAGACTAAAAATGCTTAGAGCCAGTACAGTGGTGACAGATAATCCCTAACCAAAGCTGACTGATCAAAAGAAAATTCAATAAGTAATCGAATATAGAGGTAATTGAAATACAAGGAAAAATTTAAAAAGCAGGATTCAGTGTACTGACTTAATTTTCCAGTCCTTAAAAATGGTCAAGTTACAAGACTTACATTGTATAATAAATTCTAGAGATAGCATTTTCTTCAAGCTGTTCCAAAGGCTATTCTCATTAGTCTTCTTTACCCAAGAATCTTACACAGCTGTGCACTGGGTGAAAGGAACTCAAATGAAGATATTAGTTTGTGAAGACTGATTCATCTCTATTCCTCTTTCAAGGTCCACTGATGAAATTCCAGGATTTCCTTACTTAGTAAAATTGGTTATTTGATCTTTATCCACACTGGGCACAATATTCTTACAGATGACTAATAGAAATTCCTGAATCCTCTCCAAGAAGTGTGCAGCCTTTTTTGTCTTGACTTTGAGGAAGCTGAGCAAATTCATCATGCTGTTTTTACCTCAGAGTGAAGAAATCTTTCTTGACCGCTTAGCAAAGGCAATTGGACTGACTTCTAAGTTCTTCAAAATCTATACTCCATCAATGAAAAGCAATGCATTAATAAGGGAAAAAATAGGAGAAGACCAGTTTAAATATGAGAGAAAACAATAAAACAAACTGTCATGCCCCTCTCACTGGTAAACTGGAGACAGGAATTTTGACAAGTTTTCTCTCTCCTCTTATTCAAGTTTTGTGATCAATAGAATGCTCAAATTTTCCTAAAATGATACCAAATAAAGACATGAACACTACAGGAAATTGAATAAGACCATGAACATAACAGGAAGATAAGAATACCACATTTGGAGAGGAATAGATATAATACCTTAGAGGAAAAAGATATTATTATATTACTGTTTTATCCCTATTCTTCGACTTCAGGAATTCCTTTTCCACCGGAGAGTAGTGATGGTGGCCGATAGGGTCAAGATTTCATTGAGCTGTAATTTTTTTTTTTTTTTGCCATAATTTCATTAGAGAACTCAAAAAAAAAAAAAAAAAAAAAAGTGGGAGTTTGAATGATTTGAACACAAAAGAAAAATGAACTTTCTTTTGAGCTCAGAAAGGCAGTCTTCTGAGAGAGTTCTTAATAAAGAAGAAGCTACAGAGTTTATTTTGTAATCTGACCTATTTCCTTCAAAGGACGTCTGTGAACCTATTGAAAATGTATGAATGTATCATTTTATTTATTTATATTAATTGAAATGTGAAAGTCTATGGCATAAGTTCTACTTTACAATGCACCAGTAATCATACTTTTCAGAGAGAGAACCTATAGGACAGAAACACCAGTTCATACTATCTATTGCACCTCTAGGTCAAGGTATCACCTTAGTACAACATGAGTGTGCATTGACTTGTGTCTTTCTCTTGCATCACTCTCATAGCTAAGTTCAAAGCTGAAATTTCTACATTAAATATAGTGTGCATTCTGGTTACAGATTAGTCTTTACAAATAAGACAGCTAGAAAAAGGGGATCACAGTGCAATAATCTCCCAGCTTTCAGAGGACATCAGCTTAAATCTGCTTTATTATTGTTTCAAAGTAAAGGAATTTAAGTTTGACTAAAATATTCCTTTTTTTCTTGAAAGACAACTAGGTCAGGGCATACTGTTAAAAATATTCAGATTGAATCTCAAAAGTGAGTGAACATGAACTTAAAAGAGTTTCTCACTGGCTGAAGTTAAATTATTTTATACTGCTTCACTTTTATAAGCAGAGTTTTACAGTGGAAGAGTTTTACCTATTCTGCTTAAGTTGAACAGTACACAAGATATAACACATTCTGTCATGATGATTACAATATGCTCCAAACTTGCAACTTCCTCACCTTCTAACAAATATATTTTTGTTTCATTACTATCTATTACCAATCTCTTTTGTAGTGTCCAGAACCCAACTGAAGCTGGAGTCCAATTGTGCGAGTTTAATACAAACATGTAATAGCAATGGCATTTTACAGAACAGTCACTGTATGATCTAAAATTATAAATACAAATAATTCATTGCAAAAAAATGGCATAAGTTTTATTCCTACGTTACAGGAGGGGAGCACACAATGCAAAAGAATTGAAGTGGAATGTGAGAATAGTTCTGAAGTGAGAAAGAAAACTCATTTGCACATCCTACCTATTAAACCAAAGTCTCTAGGCAGGAATTAAACACTAACAAAACACAGCTGACACAAATCATCAGGCTCTTTTGCAAAGTTTAGAAAAAATATTAGAAGCCAACACAGGAGCTGAAGTTGGATTTTTCAGGACACAGTCCATTAAACCTTTTTCTTTCTTAAATATAAACTTTTATGGTAAAGGGCTTTTAGCTATGTACCCAGATATTTGTTCTGTTTGGACATCACGAGTTATAAAGACCAGTAAGCTCTGGCTACAGCTGGAATACTCTAATACAAACATACTTCAAAAGATTCCATACAATGAAGTCAGGAGACACTGTGGTTCTCTCCTGTCCCAACATACATGTACATGGCCAAAAATTACCAGACTCTCTGAGGATCACCTTATCCAGCGTTCCTGGAACTGTGCCAAGGTACCATGTGCATTGTGGTCTGGAGAAGATGTTCCTGGTGAACCTGAGGCAGGAATGGCAGTGAGTATACTTTTGGAGGAGTTTTGTGGTTCCTAACAGACCATTTAGATATAGTAAAGCAAGCTCTGGGAGCTGTAATATAAAAGCCTGTCTGGAAAACGTGCTTTTTTTTTTTTTTTTAATGGTTATGTGATTCATATTGAGGAGAAATTAATGTGGATCAGGTGACAGATAAAATGGGATGTCAAATTAGGTGAGATAAGAGAGTTAGCAATGATCAAAAGTTAAAAGCAGAAAATATTGCAGATCTTTCTTAGTATTATTCAACTATCTGCAATGTTATGAATACATTTAATTAGTGAACAAATGTATTCATCAATTAGTGAGGGAAAAGCAAGAATCAAATAAACAATTCACAAACATTACTTATCCATATCAAGAGCAGAAGAGAATTCTTATGTTGAGGAAACATATTGCCACTGAATGCATTTTTATAAAACAAATAGAGTACACAGTGCAAATAATTAGAGAACTGTCCTCTGGAAAAGGCCTTCACTCAACAAATATAAGAACATGACATCTTTATTGTCTAAGTAAACTTAGGCAAATGCTCACAAAAAACAAAATAAAAATATTTATGAGAAATTAAACAGAGGACTGAGTAAGTAACCTAAAACAGATGTTACTTTGAACAAATGTATTTTATGAGCCCTCCCTCTAGATTAATTAGACAGAATCAGTAGTTCTGTAATGGTGATGCTAACCACAGCAAGCAGACACAAAATAGAAGGCCATTTTATCTCTTGTTGACAGCAGAATCTGTCTCCCTGTCAGGTTTTCTTTACCTCTGTATTGATATCTCCAGCAATACTCCTGTATCCATCAGTGTCACAGGAACATACTCTGACCCACTGTAATCATTATCCATATAACTCACTTCTTTTTTTTTTTTCCTTGATTTGACACATTTCAACCTTTTTTAAAGTAGATTTTTAAAAAATCCTGCACTGGGGCAGATTTTGATTAAAAATATAAAGGGAGGAATCTGCTATAGAAACATTCATTTACGCTTAGTTTACAAACTTTTCAACAACAGAAATCTAGCAGATATGTAATGTTCAAATGTGTGCTGTAAAAATACAGATGTGTTTAAGTTTCTTACACTCACCTTTTGAAAATAGATTTCATGGATTTTGCCCATCCATATGGATGGACTTAAACATATATTTGTTCATTATTCAGACTTAAGGTCATAGAATTGATACTCCTTTAAGTGAACATAATTAGAGGGAAGGAACTGAAAATTGTAAATCATCAATGAATTTTCAGTTATTTGTAAAGCATATGCAGTTTTCTCTGTCTTCAGTTACTACACAAAAACAAACAAACATATTTTTTGCAAATCATCCATCCTTAAATGACAGAGAGCCTTGTTATAAGTGAAAATATTTTCTCTCAAACTCATATTTTACTCTTAAAAAAAACCCAAAACAATAAATAAAGTTAAATTTTTATTAGTGTAAACTCACAGGAAAATAATTAAGTTTCTTTAATTGAACTGCAGGAAAGAAAGTAAACTTGTGAATATTTTTTAGAACATACTCTCATTGAGGACTTACTACATCTAGTCCTTCATTCTGCTGCTAAGAAACAATAATCTAAGCTCTGAGGAAAAACTGAACAACAGAAAAAAGGCCTCCAAACTGATTAATCACAAAGATTCTCAAAATTCTATTGGATGTTTTTTTCCAGATTGTGGTACCATTTTACAACTATATACGTTGTTAATCTAAATTTGTCTTGGTTCTGAAACTCAGTTTCTTACAGAAGACATAGACATTACTACTCTACTATCCCACGTTTAACCTTCACCTTTATATACAAAGCTAGTACAATTCTTTCAGCTTCTCTCCATTTTAAGTTTATCCATCTTATAAATAGCAGCTTACAGCAGGTAGTACTAGGCTTAAGCTGCACTAATGTTAAATAGAAAATCTCAACTGCTTTCTGTGTTTCAGTGAGATTCATACTAAAAATTAGAAAAATCATTTTTTTTCACATACAGATAGTGTGCCTACTATATACCAATCACTTTCCTGTAGGGCTGCTCTCAAGTTAATTGTTTGCCAGCTATTTGCCAATTTAAAACTGGGTCTTACTTTTTTTAAACTCTTTTTTTCTTTTTTTTTTTTCTTTTTTTTTTTTTTTTTAGTTAGTGTAGCACATTATCCATTTAAATTTATCTTGTTGATAGCTTATTTCTCCAGTTTCTCAAGATCATGCTGGAGTCTAATCCTGGCTTTCACTTGCCCTGCATTTCTTTTGAGTTTGGTGTCCTCCACAATTTCCTTGTACTCACCTGATATTACTTCATCCATTTCCTTAACTAAAATATTGACCAAATCTGCATGACAAGTACATGCCATGCACAACACGAGAGCACTACTTGAGGTTGGAAAGCACCTCTGGAGGTCATCTGGTCTGACTCTGCTGCTCAAGTAGAATCACCTAGAGCAGGCTGATTTGGCTGATAGTGGTATCAGTCATGATCTTGTGAGGCAAGGTAGCCTGGCTGATAATTCATTTGCTGTATTGGTGTGGTCCTCCCATTTGGCATGGAAACATTGCTCTGTCTCACAGCATTGTGGTAAGCTGAGGGAAAAAGCCTAAACTCTTCATCAAAACCAGAAGGTTTAGGAAAAATATATCTTTGTACCAGACAGGTTGTCTGCGACACCAAATTGCTTTGGAATAAAATTTCATGTTTATCCTGATCTCTGAAGTGCCTGGTGTACTTTGTGTGGCATATAAATATCAAAAAGATCATGTTGTCCTAGTGCATCCTATCCTAAAACTAAGTGCTGAATCTTAAATTGAGTGGCTTGTAGATGAGGTCTAAATGTAGTCTAATGCAAATTTGCCAATAAGCTGAAATGTTTCTGAATGGCCTGGCATGGAATCTAAATGTATATTAAATTTGCTTTGATAATCACAATGTAAGCATACTAGCTTTCCGTGATTTTCTTTCAAACTCAGAATCGCTTTCTCCAAATTCAGTGGCAACATTAAAGTATTTAAAGCCAGATAAGCTGGACAGTTTTTCAGGCCTTTAGTGAATGATTTAAAAATTAAAAATTGAGTCAGAGAAACATTGTTTTATCATAAATCACCAATAAAAAATAGCATAATAAGGTTCTACAAAAAAATCTGTCCTGAACCAGTCTAAACTAGCTGCTGCTAAGCCTCAGGCAGCAGCTCATAGTGTGTTGCATATATGTATTTTTGTGTTCACAGGTTTTTCCCCAAGGGGAAAGAAAGAAATTCACCCTGCAACTCTGCCTAAACATTAATTTGAGCAACTGTGATATATTTTTTGGCAGGAAAATGTGAAATGGAAAAGGACAGATTGTTTACTAAAAGAAAGCAAACAGAAACAAGATACATTTATCCTGGGCTGAAAATGACAGAAATTTGCTGATAAACAAGCCCCTTGCTTTGTAAAAGTTCAAGGTAGCTCATAGTATCATATCCTAATGAAGTGAACTGTGCAAATAAAAAGCCAGTTCAGTGGTAACCACAGGGCATGCTCTGGAAAGGTTAGACTTGACTTGAGGGTACTGCCTGATTAATAGGGAAACAGATATCTTTCTCTACAGAAGGTCTAAATAACTTTTCCTCCCAAATCGACCATTTGTCCCACATGCACAAATGTATTTTGTGGATTTACTGTTTTTTTAAACTGAAGTAAATCCTGCAAGTGTGTTATGGATATTTTCCTGGAGCCTGTTTGATTGTATAAGGGCTGGAAGTAAAGGTGGAAGGAATGATGCACCAGTGTGGTTCTTCATAGGGGAAAACAGCACCTGCTGGATGCTGGGTTTTTCAAACTCTTAATTTCTCTAATAGACTACCAGTCCTACTCAGCATGGCCTAAGAATTTTTTTTTTCCTTTGATGAATGTCAATTCAATTCTGCCCATTTAAACGTAGGCAAAAAGCTGTATTACCTAAGTTCTGTGCTGATCTAGTTTAGATAGACAATATAATTTTTAAAGCTTTATTCAAGCTTTTGCTCTCCACAGCCCATCTCTGGGCAGTGACAGTCAGTCCCACATGTTGCTGTAAGTTACTATTTGTTCTTTAATACCACAGTTTCACTCCTTTGGCAGAAATGCCACATAAGCCAAAGTCTCCAGTTTCACAAACGACCCTTTGAATTAGTTTAGTCTGTCTTTGCATACAAATTCACACAAAACATAGCAGAATATCTTTATTCTATTAATAGGAACACTACCCTTAAATACTTGAGAAGTCTTTTTATCTTATCTAATGCATGAAGATCTATCCAGTAAGGATATTCATAAGTTAGCAGAGAAATTGTTGCCAGAAACTGTCAGAAGAATCCATTACTACCTGAAAATTTCAGAATAATTTGCATTGGGAAGAATGTCTGGAAAGGATCTGTGCCAAGCTCCAGACCAGAGCAGGTACAATCTTAATCTTCTTTTTTACTGCTTCCTCACAACTTTAAAGGCTGTGTATACACACATGCACATGTGTATATGCGAAGAAGATTTTGACTAAAGAATCACATATGAAAATAATTTGAATTTTCCTGGTAGTCTAGTGCACCAAGTAGAATGGACTGTTTAGACTGAACTTAATCCTTTGGTGTGGTCATTCTAGACACTGCCTAAAGTGAAATAATGAGATCAGCTGAAAGATTCTGTTGCCTTTGCCAGAGGCAACTCTGTTCCTAAACAGGACATTTTTACACACATATATAGCTACAAAAAATGTCTAAGATATAAAAATACAGCATGAAAAAAAGTTGATAAAGAGACAAGAATCACAAATAAATGTGCTTGTTTTACAGAAGCTCGGGCAATATGCTGCAGCAAATAACTCAGATTTCTGTATGTACTGAGAAAATTATGGGGAACTGAGAAATAAAAGGCATGCATAATCTAGTTACAGCTGACTTAGTCTGCAATGTCAATGAGAGAAAGTGTGAAAACTGAGGCAAACTGGCAAGAAATTAGAAACATTCATGACTGCTGATACCCACTACCATCTTTGAAAGGAATATTAGTATTTTAGCAGTGGGAAAGATATTTTTCATTCATGCATAAAGAAGAGGTCGTTGGATCCAGGAAGAATGCAACAAGGGTCACGCTGAAAATGTGGAAACCAAATTAATTTGTTTCTCCTCAGGCAAATCGCAGTTCAGGCTGACCAGCTAATTACCCTAACCTTGACCCAAGATGCAGTCTGACTTTTCAATAACTTACAGGTGATTCACTCTTTTCTGTTACTTGAGCTGTTTCCCCTCCTGAAACCAAGGCGATCCATTTGGATCAAATTATGCATGACAATTTTGGGATGTAAGTTAAGAAATGAATACGAGCCAAGCTAAACCTATTTCCTTCTACCAGCACAGACTGAGGTTTCACAGGTGAAAGGGTTTATTTCCCTTCTTTATTTTTTTTCTTCCTTTCAAGATTATCCTTTGCGTTTTTGTTTACACAGTTGCTGGGAATAGAGAGAAGCTGGGATCTCAGATGTTTATTAGGGTGAAGTGATGACATACAACATCCGCACAAGTGGTGAGATATGAGATGTGAGTCTGGATGCCAAGCAGGTAGTAATTGGCAGCCTTGGTAAATCAACAAGCATAAAAAAAGCAGATTTGAGCATTCATCCAGAATGCAAACTGACCCTGAAATGGCAAACGTTCACTTAAGTATTTTTAAAATAGTTACAGGTGAGAAGCCTACTTAGTTTCTGCCTACAACATTAATAAGGTTTACAAAATGAGGTAACTTCACCTGAGAAAAGAATATTAGTAAGAAACCAACTTGGTTTAGTTAGAACATGTAGGAAAGTTGGGAGACCCAATCAAATAAAACTATAGATATATCAGTTTTCCAAAGGACTTAGCAATACTTTCAATTTAATTAATTATATATGTATGTATATGGTAAATTTTGGCAAAAGCAATAACATCGGCAGTGCTTTAACCAATAAATATTTATAAATAATTTATTCTCTTGAACTCTTGATTAAGATAAACTAATGAAATATATGCAAACAGGGAGATTCCAAAATCATTTTGCAGAAAATCAGAAAACACTTTGCCTGTATTTTTACAACAGAATATTTATTCCTAACCTTAAAATCTATCATTTTATCATTAGATCTTGGTTAACACCAAACTAAATGCACAGTCAAAATACCCCTTTAGAAAAATTCTTGTTTTGTACTATTTCTTGATGGGTGATTTCTTTAATATCTAAGATTTTTTTAAATTTATTCAATTTTTGCGGTATATAGATGATGGACGTTTTATAATGATACATTACAAAAGTGAAAATATGATTAAAAGAAGAAATACTGTGGTGTCCAGACATCTGTGTCTAAACATTTTAGATTGCATATAAATATGATGAAAAGACATCTTCAGCCTGGAAGCAAAAGATACCAAGAATGAGAATATGTTTTAAAGGATTAAAAACACACTGCTATTTAGCATTGTTTGGGTCTGTCTGGTCTCTGCACTGGCTTGTGGCAGGAAGTTCACAAGTATCTAACTTCATAATCACACATTTGCTGGTAGGCATGGCCCCAACTCACATTTGGTTTCTGTGAGAAATCACTGCAACATTTTTATTCCTTCATTATGCTTAGGAATTTACACCTTCAGGTTTATTGAAGAACAGGGAGATGATTTGAATAAATTTGCTGTAAAAGTGCAGTTAAGGCAGAGATTCACATTTTTCCAAGGAAAATTCAGAATAGCAGTACAGCTGGGATTCCAGCAGAGGCTGACTCCAAGTCACTGTCTCTCAAACTGAGCAGAAGTCAAGAAAAAACTTGACTCAATTAGCTTTCTAAAATAGCCTGGTGGTCACATCATTCTTGATTATGGACCTACATAAGCAGGATGAGAATTTTTATTTTAATACTATATGTTACGTTTTATGCTGCATATCTTATTTATTACCCAGAAAAAAAAAAACAAACAAACATTTGCTTTTTTTTTTTTTGTTAATAAACAAATCAAAACTGCTAAAGCAAGGTGATAATACTTATTTTCTTATTTATTGTGAAATAGCTCAGGTAAATGATCTTTACACTGCCCTCTCAAAATCTAAAATCTTATAAATTTTAGCTTTTGAAAATCATCCTCCAGCTTCTATTTAGGAAGCTTGAGGCTCTTCTGTGTTTTCATTAACTTCCTCAAGCCACTTAAATAATTTAACAGAGTAAATGCTCCTTGAATGTTAAGCTACTGTAGAGACTGCAACATTTAAGCATTTAATCTTGTAGATTTAAGATTAAGGGAGGCATGGGGATAAATTACAAATCTTTTGTTTTACTGTCTGTAGTATATAGTGATTAGACAGCCCTTGCATCACTGGTTGTCAGCTGTTTTGCCCAATTAGAAATCTAGACAAAATATAAATATTTTTTTATTAAAAATAAAAAGTTCCAGGTAATAAAATGCTCACCTTTGGGCCAGATTCTCAGTTTGTGCAACTCATCATAACACTAAATCAATTGAATTGCTTTGATTTACCTAAACTAAGAAGCTACCTTTTCATGGAAAGTTTTATCTTACCATTAGAATAAGCAAATCAATACAACCAAGCTAAAATCAGATCTACCTGGAAGTCAAGGCAAATGCAAGTTTAAGCTGCAGAGACTTACAAAGCAAACAAACATTACCCTCTTTGAAATGGCTTTTCTCTTTTTTTTTGTTTTTGATTCTAGATGGAAGAGTTTTTTTGCCAATTTGAAACTGACCAAAAAACAGAATTTATGTAAATATAACAAGACAGTCTTAGATAATGTGTAAAATACAACTACTGGTCCTATACCATCAAAGAAGTGAGTGATTCTTTGTAGAAAAAGACAAAATGTTTTCCCTTTAAAAAGGTTTGGTTTGGGTTTTGCCCCCAAATCAAGAACTTCCATTACTCCTTTGTGGAAAAATAAATACAGAAATTTTAAAAATATGTAAGAGCCTCAGGTAGAAAAAGGTCCTGAGGTCTCTGATCCTGCAAACAAAATCTACCCTCAATAACCAAATTACTTTGGGCTCCTACTCAATCTAAAAAAAATTAGGCAGTTCAGAATAGGGCCCAAAATTATATAATGATTTATTCAGTGGGAAACTACCTTAAGCAGCCTACAGAAAAACTCAGAAAAGCAGTAGTTGTGAAAATTATGAACTCTATGCTACTGAGATGTACTTCTGTTCACCGGGCCTCTTGGTGTATAACATCTAAATGGAAAAATGAGTCACTGCTTTTTATAGGAGATAGCTGGAGGAGGGTCTGTTACTGTGAGCCTGTCGTTTCACACTGGAGCATCAGAGACCTCCTATAGGACGTGAAAGTCCCAGGCACCAAACCCCACATCTCACCCTCCCACATGAGTGTCCTAACCAGCAGGCTGAAGGCACTTGTTGGGAAGGAGCATTCTCACTTCCAGCCACTTGTTATGAAGCTTTTGTTTCGTGTCAAAGAGGCAGAAGATTCACCATGCCCGTGAGAGTTTACCCATCCTTCTTGCCTCCCACGCACACCTCATTTCCTCTGAGGGGTGTGAATACATTTTAGTTTATTGTTTCAAATCTACAGCTACAATCAGCACTCAAGCCAGTGGGTTTGACCCAGTGGATCCAGAGCCCTTTAGAAGAATGGTAGATGACATTTCAAAGCAGCTTAACCTCATGGTAATGATGATCAGAAGATCGCAAATACAAAAGTCATACTTAAACCCAGGTCTTTCAAATTGCCATATAACCTTTGAAATGCCAGGTGTATAGGGAGAAGAGAGAAATATGTTCTCTTCTATTCTTCTTTCATGTAACAAATTTGCATACAGAAACTTAGCCAAATAAGTGACACAATTTCTGTCTTATAAATCCCAATATGTTTTATGCACATTATTTAGTATGATCAATCTTTCCTAGTCAGATCTCAAAAGAAAGCTTTAATATTTCCCTGGTGTTAGAGTAAAAGTTAAGTCCTGCCACCCAAACCTGTGGGCTTGAAATGTTTTGTGAAAGCTTAGAAGTAGTTTTGAGAATTGCAGTTTTTTCTAACCCTGCTAATGATTGTAAGTGCCAAAAGCCACTGTCCAAAGGACTTGTTCTCACATTTCATGGGGTGAAATGAGAAAGATATCTTAGACCCATGTGTAAATAAAAGCCTATAGATGTCTTTCTGGAGTTTCAAATTTTAATAGGCTGAGAAAAATGAGATTGTCCCATTCTGTTGGCTGTCTTGTTACTAAGCAATGCTGCAATGATTCTTGTCATTCCCTTAACTAATTCATTTTTATTCAAGTAATTGCTGATATCAACTACGTCAGGTTAAAACTAATTAAGAATCATTGCAAAAATTTCCCCACCAGCATTTTTCTGATCAGAATGCTGTAAAGAGCTTCTTCATGCATAAAAGAACAAACACGTAAAAGAAAGCAATAGGCTATAGCTTCGTGCTTCTTGCACTCACTATTCTCATCAAAGAATTTCTCATGAAAATCAGTTTCTAAGAAATTGTCAAAACAGAGCTGGAACTGATCATTTCAAAGGAATACACAGCTTGTTTACTGAAAGTCTCTGACTGAGACCTGCTAACAGCAGTTTATATAGACATGCAAACAGCCTTGACTTTAATTTCACTCTGGAGGCACAGGCAGTCTTAAAACCTCGGCAAACAAGCTGAGAAGTCAAATCAACAAGGTTCACATCAGATCAATACTGAAAATGTGATAGAAATCAGTGTGTGCTATATCATTTCAGAAATAAATCCTGCCCTGATCTCAAGTGCATATTGATCTTTTATAATGGGGTATTATATCCTTTAATTACTTTGCAGCATTCAAACCTAAAATGTTATCTATTTAAAACAGCACTTCCTTATTTATTCAGCCTTAAAGTACATTTATCTCTGTGAATTAAAATTGTGCATGGGACAAAGCAAATACTTTTATGCAAAGATTACAGAGTCAGCTTTTCAGTTTTTTAATGTGGTTTTGTTTGTTTGTTTGTTTGTTTATAATAAACTAAGCAGTTCATGTATTTGTAATGAAAACACTACAGTGGAATCCAGGGATTTATTTTAGAGGCTTGCCTTTTAAATTTTCTTCTGTGCACTGTATTTTCCATCAAGACATCTGGGACACTTTTGGGACCTGGTAAGTAAAAAAGTGTGCTCTAACTTACAAAGCTGAGAATGCCACACAGCAATTTATCTACCTCTTGATAGTTGTTCAACCACCAATCAGACCATGTCCTTGACTAAAATCATTTTATCATATTTCATCAGACTCAGAGCTTTACATTTCCTTTCTTTCTACTTCTTTAGGGTTTTTATTTATTTTTTGCTACCCATCTGATAAAAAGGTAAACAGTAAAATATGTGTTATATATTACATATATGTTACTATTTACCTTTTTATCAGATGGGTAAAGAGTAAAATATGCTTCTGGAGTGGCTGCACGCTTTCAGACATTTGAGTACTGGTTTTTTGAGGGTTTTTTTTTGTTTGTTTGTTTGTTTGTTTTTTTGGTTGGTTGGTTGGTTTGGTTATTTTATCAGTCAATGACTTACCAGACACTCCTACTCCAAACTGTATTAGAGAAACTGCACTTTGGACTCTGCAAAGACCGAGTGAAAGTTTATGGCCATAAAAAAATAACAAGCAGAATAAGAAAATTAGGATGGAATAAGGTGCAAAACCTCTCCACAAATACAAGAACTCTTTGTAACAAAGCAATTATGCCTAAAAAAATCTTGGTTGCTACAATGAAATAATGGCCTTTGCGGTAAAATGTGCATCTATGCAATGTGTTGGGTGGTAGACAAAGAGCATCAACCATTGCACCTAAGAATTCGGATTATGATTTTGGGGTGTAGCAAAAAGAGGAAAAATATCAAATCTACATTCTCAAGAAAAAACAAATCTGTTAATGTAATGTGTAATTAATACCAGTTAACAATTAATACCAATTAATCTGTGTCCAAGGCAGAAGTTACGTCAATGATATTTAATATGAAATAGCTAAAATGTCTTCTCAGCAGCTCCTGTGATATTGTCACATTTGGTTGACAAAGATATATTCAAACACTTCAACAGGAAATTCTTGTATTACATACATAGAAGCAATATTTTCATGGTTATGTTTACACTTAACTATACTGGCTATCCAGATTGTGTTACTGCTGTATTCTTGTGGCAAATACCAAGCTAACGCCATTCAAATTACTGTCTAAAACTCAGTCTTTTCCATAAAAAGAATGGGACAAATTCTGCTACTGGGACCTGGCAGTGAGGTTCTAGCTGACAGATTTGGATTAATGTATCTTTACTATTATATTAAATATATTCTGTACTACAGGAATTCTAAATGATTTGATGTGAGAAAGATGTTCGAAGAAAATGAAACAACCAATCATTTTAAAAAAAATAGCTGATCAAGATGTTTTTGTACCTTGTAAAGCACACATGATTCAATTTATGTGCCTTCCTCCTTAAAAGTTGCACTGGAATTTTATGCCGCTGAAATTAAAGATACAAGAACATCAAAACCTGACATCATAGACTTTGGTCAAAGTCACTACTCAAGCACCAGTGTCCCAAAAATGTATCTAGTCCAAAACTCTGAGAGCACTTTTCTTAATATTAGACATTAGATATTGGACATTATACTGATATTTGACACAAGATGCTAGACTGAAAGGAAGACAGGTTTGGAGCATGACTTAGCATATCCAGGAACTTAGGGATGAGCTAAAGGCAATGCTCATTTCTTTATTCTTTCCTGTAAGCAAGCTGTTAGCTAAAGAAAAAAATCAAGCCCCTCAAGATGATGTCTTAGTTTCAGTGTTAGTCCCTAGGTAAACCCAGACACAACAATTTTGATAAGTTGAGGTGTAGGCGAAAGGAAAGGTGAATCAAATGAAAGAAGTAATTTAAGTATTAAAGATATAGAAATGAACTCTCTCTTAATAAATAAAATACTCTAAAGGATTTTTTTGTCTTCTTAAAAAGTGAGAAAATGGTTGTCAGTATTCTCACTGTATGTAGAAAACAAACTTCAGCCATGGGCGAGGTAATGGGGAGTAATAGGTGGGTAATGGTGCTCACCAGGTCTCCACCACTTCCCTGGTTACTGCACTCACTTTTCTAGTTATGGTGTTCCCAAACTTCCATGGAGGCATCACAGCACAACTTAGTCCAGGGAATTTTAATATAGCCTGAGCTCCACAGGACATAATGTACTCAGGATTTAAAATCTCTTCTATTTCTGCCATATCTCCACTGCTTTCTTTATTATTTTTTTTCAAGGTCCAATCTCATACACAGCTAAAAAACTAAACCTGGTTTTACAATAATCTTTATTTCTTTGATCATGATTTCTCAGGAAAAGGGATTGGACTTTATCTTATATAACAGTGGAATAATTCTACATTGGATTAATTTGTATCTGTGGAAGACTCAAAATTAAGAAATAAATGGGGAGAAATGTGTGTAAGAAATATACCTCGTATCCAATTAATTCTGATTTCTATGTATCTTCTTCTCCTGTTAACTGACTTTGTTTTCTTTACAGTAAATCAAGACAATGTTTTTAAAGCATTGATATATGTAAAACTGCAGGTGGATTATGGAATTAGAACTCCAAAAGGCTCTTTGACCTGCTGTCAGTAAAGACACAGACACTTTGATCTGGAGTGGATTCATGCATTAAGTTTTCCTGGGAAATTCTCTGAACTTGCTGAGCAGTACTTCAGCATCAACACAACTGAGCTTGAATCAGCTAAGCTTAGATGCTTCCAAGAATCTAACTCACTCTAAAACCCTGCGAAGATTCTCAAATTAATCTTTTTCTGTCTTGAATTCCTTTAAGCCAATATACTTATAAATATATCATATGTTTTTCAAAAAATTATTCTGCTTTTAGGCAAAAGGGAGTGATTGTTACTTGATTTCTTTGTTTGAAGTCATGTGTTGAATTCCTGGTTGTCCTTCACTTTGCTTTCCCCACATTTGTCAGCATAACTGAGGCCATAAGCACAACATTCTTCCAATGAATCAAAATTATCTAGATAAAAAAAAGAAAAAAAATGTTTAGGAAATTATTCAAATTAACTGAAATTTTTTTAATTGAATACAGATGAGAAATGATTACAGGTTAATTTTTAGTACCAAGTCTGAGTGCTCAGCTACACATTGCAATCAGTTGGAAAGAGCAAGCTCCTCACCTGGCATTAAGCAACATCCTGCTGAGTGTACCATCTACCATTACCCTCCTTCCTTCCTGGGAACTACCTGATTTTTAGAGGCACCAGGCTCACCTGTGTACTCCCTAGCAAGGGGGTCACACTTAAACAGTCCCTTTGTTCTTCTGGATTAAGATTCAAAAAGGTGTTCAGGGCCAAACTCTGGATTTACAGGAAGTTAGATCCTTACAGCACATAAGCACATGACACTGCAAAAACACTTGAGTGAAGGAATGTTTCCAAAGTCAGATGGTTGTGATTTGTTGCCAGTGGAAAAGAAAAGGTGGGAATATCCCATTCTGCCTGGAAGATCTGCTTTTTACTGTTGTGCAAAATCCTAGCTATATCATACAAAGATAAGCAGAATTAAAACAAATTAGATACAGACAACTGGTCAATTAGAAAAATTATTATTAAAGCTAAACCAACTAAAAGAAAGCTACTAGCACTGTGACCTTGTCTTGGTTTGGAAAGACAGGTATCTGCCAAGGAAAGCTGGAGTTTCCCTTAGACTAGAGAATGTGAAACCCCTCATCCCCACCAATTAAGGGCTTTCAGGCAAAGATTTGGGAATAGGAATAACAGTTCTTTACTAGGAATATTAAAAATACAAATGTAGTAGAAAACAAAACCACCCAACTAAACAAGCAAACAAACAAACAACAATCCTGGAGAACCCTGACAGAGTCAGAGTTACAACCTGACACCCTGTTGGTCAGGGTGTTGGAAGCAGTCCAAAGGTAAGTCCTCCTGGAGTGGCAGATGTGGTTCTGTTGAAGTAGAGATGATCCTGTAGAACAAGGGTCCAGTGATGGTGAGAAGGGTCCGGTGATGGTGAGATGAGGTCCAGTCTTCCTCCGGTAATTGGGTGAAGCCAGATACCTCGTGTTCCTGAGTCCCAGTTTTATCCAGGTAGGAATGGTTGGCTCCCCCCACTGGGTGGAGCATCTCACAATAGGATGGTAGAATGTGGATGTACTACCCTGGGGAGGGTAAGGGTGTCTTAATGGTCCATTAGCAGAAAATATTCCCCTGGAGGGAGGACGGGCAGTGAAAGAGATAAGAAACAATGCCCCACCTGGTTTTAACAGCTGGCCCATTATCAAAAGGCACCTGCCCCCCTCCTCTCAGAGTTACAAGAGATAAAGAAGAACATTTCCCCAACTGCTTTCAGCAGATGGAATAGAATACACATTTTAGGTTCCATAACCCAAGACAGACCTGTTGCTAGCAATGGCGACAGCGTATCACAGGACTGCAAGGTTGCTCGAGCAGCTCAAGGTTTGCCAAAGCGTTCAACACTGGCAACTTTAGTGGAAGGTGTGAAAAAACTGAGCTAGGAAAATGTGAGATAATTATATTTCCTTTCCTGCAAAGGTATTATAATTTCCTTAAGTAACATTCATGTTATTTCTAAGACATGGCAACTTTGATGTTAATATTAGGACCTGTCACATTTCACCCGTACCTCCTTTCCTGAAGTCTTATGTGACTGTAACTCTTGATAGCACCTAACATTTAAAAGTAATTACAGTTTGATCAGTCTTACTCAGTAAATTGACTGTGATTTGCTCTTGTATTAATTAGATGCCTGTGCACTTCTTATTGTGGGCTCCAATATTCCATTTTGAAAGTGCACCAAAATAAGCAAAGCAAAGCACATGCTACACAGGTGTATATAAAATGCTGTATGCATATATGCTATATAACCAGATCTACCTGGTTTCTATAATAATAAAAGATAGCACAATATGAAATAATTTAGATGATGCCATTTTATGTTTATACCTACTTGAAAGCTACAAGGATACTAACATACAAGGAGGTAAGTTTACCTCCTTGCTGAAATATAACCATAGAAAGTCAAGCCTAATTACTGAAATATTTTAAAACTTTTTTGTAGTTAAGTTATAGATTCTATAAAACATTTATTTACTTTATTTTTACCAGAAAACTTACACAGTTCTTAGTTACTGATTTCTCTCTTGAGAATTTTCTGGCATTTCTATGTTGGTCTTATAATATATGTGATTTTGTGAGAAGATAGTCAGCTGAGAATATCACCATTTTTTCTTTTACAAGAAGAAATACGCATCTGCAAATGAAGATATTGATAACGTGATAAAAAGAAAGATACGACATAATATAGTGAAGCTAATAAATAAACAATGTAATTTTACTTCCAGGCAGATGGGTAGAAAACACTAAATAGAGTTTATGAGCACAGCTGATTAGCAATATTCAGACTTCACAAAATTGACAATTTTAATTTAAAGATTTATGTACGATTATAGGATTAATAAAAATATATTTACTAGTTATATTTATTGCCTTCCCTTCTCACAATTTGTGTTGGAACAGGATAAGAAAGGAAGTTATCTCTTAGAGAAAATAATAAGTTTTTATTTTGTTAAGATGTATCAGCAAGTGAAGATCATTATGGCTTACTGCAGTTATTATACCAATTCAATAATTTTGTGTCATGCCTGCAAAGCCTGAAAAATACATTTTCCTAATGAAGGCACTAAATGTTGGCCTTAGTGTATGTAAATCATGTCCAACATATAATCTGGGGGTTTTTTGTTTGTTTGTTTGTTTGTTTGTTTGTTTTTTAATTGCTTACATTTGAACCAATCTTCAAACAGAAGCATAACAAAGCTTCATTCGTTAGCACCTCCAGGTTAGGTTTTTTTCTTCAGCAGAACATTTTGACACCAGGTTTTCATTTATGACACAAATATATGTTGCATAATACTGTGATTTGGGACAAGTATTATTCTATTTCTAATTTGTTTGTATATGTAATTCAAAGTACTAAATTAGTATTTTGGTCCATAGCAACTTCAGGTTTTTTATCATGCCCATGAATTAGTGAGTAATTTCTGTATAACTGCAATGGATATTTCATTGGAATTTACTCAGCTCTATTCTCAAAAGGAAGTTTGAAACAGAATGCTGTGAATGCACAACTGCTCAAAATTATTGCAGTAAAATGAAAACCATTTTGTCACAGTATGCAAAAGTGATGGACAGTTGTTTCTTGAGTGTTCTTTTCATCAAGCTAATGAATTTGGCTTTGAGTCATGCTGATTATTTCAGCAAGTTAAAGTAGTTAAGTGAGAAACAAATCTCTTAAACATAGGCAGTTCGGATTATCATATGAAAGCCAGGCATGCCAAAGATTTGGAGAACACATTGCTCTAAACAGACAATAGAATGAAAATTAAATCCTAGTTTCAAAAACTCTATGGAAGAGGATACACCTTTCCTGAGGGCATATGTCAAAATTTAGGAATCATGTAAACATTTTTGATTTCACATTTATTGAAAACAGTGTTTGAGTCTCTGCCTTTATAATCAATATCTCATTTGGTAAGCTCTGACAGCCATAGCTGTTGATACAAGGGAGAGGAGGAGAGGGGAGGTGAGGGGAGGGAAGAGGAAAGGAAGGCAAGGGCAAGGGCATTGTTCAATTTTTCTATTCTTAAAATCAAACCACCACTTATTATTACTTTCTGTGGAAGGATTCATGCTCATCGTCCAGAGAACAGCCTGTGTAATTATACACATATTTATTTGGTAATTCCCAATGTCTAGGGTTTGTTTAATGTGTGTTTAACAAGGAATAATCTATGAATATGCTTAAACTCTGAAGCTTAACATTAAAGTATAACTCTTTTATTTATCAGAATTTCAAAAGTAGGATTATATGAATAGCTGAGCTCTAAATTGCTGCAAAGTACCAGAATGGCACAAAATTCCTGACTCTTCCAGAACAAGTATTTAAGCATACCAGAAAAGATACTGGGATGTACAAGATTTGAAAGCTTTGCCTGGAAGATGGAAACCAGGCCAACAGAATTTCTAGTGATGAAGTGTCCTGGTTTAGGGCAAATTTGGGAGGAAACCCTGGACATAAAGGTACATATACATGGAATCTGGCTGGACCTAGAATTTTAACAGTGAAAGAGTATTTTGAATTAGTATTACAGGGAACTATTCTAATAATAGAATTCCAAACTTTGAAAAGAGGTAATATATGTAAAATTTACTCCCATATATTTGAATTTTGCTAATGGATACTGATCAGGAGTAGGTGGCAGAAGTAATCAATAGAGGCAGTGAATTTTTTATTTGTTTATACAATTACATAATACCATTGATATTTCAAATTCTTGAGATTTTAGTGAAGAAAGCTTACACAGGAATTAAATCTGTTGTGGTAGGTAAATATACAATTCAATCTTTAATCATAATTTATACTATCTCCATCAGCTAAAAAATTCTCTAGATTTCATTTTTGCTCTTGGGTGTTCTATTGAATGAGGAGTTATCTTGCATGACAGCAGCTGTGGAGATTTTTACAAAGTTAATTTCATATTGCTGAAGGCTCAAAAAGAGACATAGATATAGTACTATAGAATTAATACATTTTAGATATCATAACTTATCAGTTACTCAGTTTTTGACATGCATTCCACAAAAGGTGTATTTTTTAATGGTTAAGAACAAAGAAAAAAAAACATCATTGTGAAGACAGCATCATTGACAATATTTTGGAACAGAATATAACAAAAAATACATCTTACAAGAAAAACAGCAGGAGAATAACAGGTAAGCAGAATGTAATTACCCTTTTTGGAAGATGGCCAGCACACCAAACTTGGTGCATGTGTCATTCAAAGGACGATAACCTGTACTATTAATTCATTTCCAAGACAGGTCTGAGCTGGTTTTGTATTTTGCAAGTCTTACAAAGATTTGTTTTCTTGCTCTTTTTCTTCCAAAAGAACATAACATAGCTTTCTGCAGAAATGTTTCACAATATGAAATCATAATTTTTTAGGGTTAGGTCTTTTATTATCTTCAGCCTATTGAAAAGGTTTGTTTTGTCATTTTTGCACCTTTTATTATATCAAAGGAATGTTTGCATGAAAAGGAAAGTGCTGTAATCAAAAAAATTTGTTGAAATGTTTATTTTTTTCGATCATTATAAATATTGCCAAAAGTGTTCAGCTTTTGGTATATTCCTGTGATTTTTTTCTTCAAAAATTGTTGCTTTGGAAAACTTCTTGTTGTAGTTCTTGTTCATATAAGTCACATTTACACCATTTTAACTTGCTCAACACCAGTTAATATAATTATAAATGACTGCAAATATCTTCTGGATTGTCACTAAATTACAAGATCATACAGATTTAAAGGCAATAATATTTTCTTTTTTAACACTCATTCACCTTTTTTTTTTTTTTCAGGATTCCTATTCTAATTCCAAACTACTTAAATTATATAGTTCCACCTGTAGAGGTGTCTGCATGCTTCCTGTTACTTTGTAGTCAAGAAAAGGTAGGCACTGCTGCTGTTCACCTATCCATAAGTGCCTCTCCTACAACTCTAGAAATTCTTGTTGACCCTACTTGCTTCTTTTTTTCCCATCAAATTCTCATTCAGCTTTTCAAATCCATTACAACACTGGGGTGATGTAAATAATTGTAAAATTTATTCCTCTCGCTTTCTCAGAGATTGCATCTATATAAATATGACACTGGAAACCAAGGCATCTTATTTAACTACAGAACCTACTCAATATGGAGAAAAAAGTTACAGTCTCCTGAGTAGACTCGAGAGCCACGCTTTTCAAAGTGATTTCAAACACAACTGAAACAACTGGTAGTACTGATATAGGCTGACGATTATTTGGGTCAATCATATAACCACTTTTGAAAGCACGAATTAGCTCCAATGTGCAACTAAACAGCAGGAAATGGGGGAAAGCAGACTGAAAATATATTGGATTTGTAAAGCAGCTTCAGAATAGGTTAAGTTTGGGTTTTGGAAATAAACAAATCTAACGGCAAAAGCTGCGATGGGCTTGGATCCTTTGTTGTAGCTATGTTATCTGTAACTGCTTCCTTCGCTGATGAGTATTACTCTCCATTTTTTTCTGCTAGACAGCCATCCAGCTTTCCTTTGAAGAGGAAAACAAGCAATCAAGCAAACAAACAAGATGTCACGTGGATCTGCATCTTCATAGTTGTTATTTTACAGAGGCAACCTGCTTGAAAACACTGGATCAGACAGGCTGTAATGTTGTTCAATTGCCCCTAAGCATGCAGGGACAACAATGAGTGTGTTGTCTTTATTTCCTGTCCTTCCTAGGCTTCCTTTCCTTGTAATTCACGTGTAATTTTCTGATTCTGGAAAGATCAAAGACAGAAACAGCAATCAATTCTACTTGTCTTTTTGTTCAATATGCATGTGGCATATTTTTTTATTTACATGAGGCTGAAGTACTTGTTTACAACTTCTGCGGTCATAAGTTGAATTCTTATAAAATGTTTCCTGCTGAAATGTCATGCTGCCTAGAATTCAACAGCAAATAAATATTGCTGTCTTCACTAATTTGAAACAGTGTGAGTTTTAAATCTTTAGCTGCAGGAGATTTATTAAGATTGCAGTTTTCCTCACCTTTCCTTCAGTCCGTCAAGATAGGTCAAAGCTGCAGAAACCATATTTTTCAGAATTATTGCAGTTGCTGTAAATTCCATTTCTTTAATTCCTGTCATATAATACAGCAGGGTTGTGATCAGTCAGAGGTTGCAGGTCGGACTAGATGTTTTTAGAGGTCTTTTCCAGTCAAGATGTTTATGTGATTCTGTCATGAGAGCAAGAACACAAAGCTATAAATCAATTCAGAAGTTATCCGTGAAAATGTTTTAAGCCTAAAGTTAAAAAAGTGGATTAATTGATAATGTCATTGCATTTTGACTTGTAAAGACCTGACAGATTCTGAAGCACAGTGTTGTTCACTGAGTTTTGATTTATCTTTGCATCAGTACGATCAATTTCTCTTAAATTAGTGATCCTTCTTTGGGGCATATGTAAGAAGGATGTGTGCTTTTTATGTGTACATGAAGATTTTCTGAAGAGAATATGCACTGGTTTTTTACTTTATATCTTTTTATTGACTTCCTGCCAACTCCATCTTTCTTTTATATATATACAACTCCTGTAGCATGTTCTGTAACAGTAAAACTTTCTTCCATATCAGAAGGAATGTAACTTGCATTCAGGTGCTTCTGTAGAGACTGATATGAATAAAAATTATTTCCTGAGCTAAGACAAAAGCTGATGCTGGATTCCTCCCACTGACATTTCATGTATGGGCTAGCCATCTACTTGTAACACAGGATTGTGGGTATCCATTTTAGTAAATGGAAGTCACTGTAGGCAGTGGAGCCTAAAACACATAGCCATCTGCTTTAAAAATAGGATGGATTCCTTTCTCTGCTCCATTGACTGTATTGTCAAGATCTCCTCCTATTAAAATGTGAATTTAGATAGCTCCTTGTAGGTGAACAGGACTCTCTAAATACCAGAGTCTTCAGTTCAGCACAATCTGTTTGGGGTGAGCTGGCAAGCATTCTGCATATCTTTGGCTGCACTCACTTCCACCCCATGAACCACTGTGCCAGCTTGTATGTCTGATTTGCATGTAAACACTGAATTTTCAGTATCTAACTTCAAAATGATCCATGTGTTGCTTTTTTTTCCTTTTTTTTTTCTTTTTTCTTTTTTTTTTTTTTTTTCTGGGATACAGCTTATTTTCTTTGTACTATCTAGTACGGGGCTGCTTTGGATTTGTGCTGACAGCAGTGTTGATAGCACAGGGATGTTTTCATTATCATTGAGCAATGTTTACAGTGTCACTGCCTCACCCCACCAGGGAGGAGATTAGGGGTGCACAAGGAGTTGAGAGGGGACACAGCCAGCAGATATGATCCCAAATGACCAAAGGGATATTCCAGACCCTCATAGTCAGTGTATAAGGTGGGGAAAAGAAGGAGGAAGGGGACCCAGATTTGCAGTGATAGTGCTTTTCTTTCCAAGTCACCATTATTTACAATGAAGCCTTGGTTTCCTGGGGGTGGCTGAACACCTGCCTGTTTGTGGGAGACAGTGAATTTGTTCTTTTTGCTTTTGTTGTTTGCATGGCTTTTGTTTTACTTCTCAAAATGTCTCTCTTTCAGCCCATGAGTTTTCTTGCTTTTACTCTTCCAATTCTCTTCCTATCCCACTGAGTGAATGAGTGGCTCTGTGGGACTTATTTGCAATCTGGGGTAAAACCATGACAATCCCTCTCTATGGATTTGATTAATTGCTATTAGATATATGCACAGTAGTGTTTGACATGCCCTAAAGCATCCAAATACAAAAATCTGCACACAGTTGGCAGAAGTGACAAAAATTAAGGGGAGTCCTATGTCACTCTGGAGCAACAGCTGGAGGTCAGCAGCAGATATTTCAAATGGTATTACACATCCATGTGTATGCATTTGCATTGAATCCCGCATCTCTTAGTTTGAAGGTGGAACACATCCTGCAACTCAGACAAACTGAATCCCACAGTACATTTCATTCTTTTCAGATTGTCGCCCTACAGTTATGAAGTGCCACCTCACACACTTTCTTTTTTTACAAGTGAATGATAGACATGGCATTTGTCTGAATGAAAAATAAAAGCAAATTTTGGAATATCAAAACTTTTCTTGAGATAGATTTTTCTTTCTCTGCAGTATTCTAGCTAGAAAGAGGATTCAGGCAGCAAGCATAGAAATTATTTTTTTACAAATGAGAATAAAAATAAGGTATTTGAGGCCAGCATTGGGTTGTTGCTATGATTTATTTTAGCACTGAAATTCTATAAACTATGAAGCTGCCAACTCTTTCTACAAGCATTTATCTAACACTATCAGAAAACTGGTCCTTCCTATTTACTCTGAATTATAGGTGAAGGGTTTTTATGTGGAAAGGGTGGGCATAAAATATATGAAAATATTCACAAATTGTGTTACTTAACAAACTCTCCACCCAAGTAACTCTTTCACTCTTACCTAAAGGAGTATTTCTTCCAGACCCTGGGTGACAGAAATTATTCTTTTGGAATTTTAGGAAATGGCGTGTTACAAACAGATTTTCTTCACAGTTACTCAGAAGTTTAAATTTTGCAATCATGCCATAGGGAATCAGAATATTTGATTTTCTGTGACTAAAAATACGAAAATCAATACCAAACCCCTATCAAGAACATTACGCTTATTTTCACTGAGTGATTTGAAATCTAATTAATTATATCTCTATTTTTCCTTTGATTATTTCTTAAAGGACAATCTTGGCTGAAAAATAACTGGTTTTATTGAATTATTATTTTTTTTAATTTCAGGTGATATAAATTAGAAGCTTTGATATGCATTTTTGATTCATTTTTGTTTCAAAATTGTGTTGCTTAAGGAAGATTTAAATTAGAAATATTCATAAACAGAATGATTTAGCTGCTGTTTGGCAGCTTGGTGATCATGACTGGAGGGTGAACTCTGGACTTTAGAGGTTTCTTATCTTTCAACTTGGGGTTATGGGGTTTTTTTGTTTGTTTGTTTGTTTGTTTGTTTGTTTTTGGATCTCTCTCAAGGGGAGGAAACAGAAAAAAAGTTAAAAGTGTTAAATCTAGGCCTGATTTTCATCTAATTTAGAAAAACTATTGACACAAATTAAAATCTCTTCAACAATCTGAAAAAAAACCTGTTCTAGTCTATCTGAGGCAGGTCAGAGCATACAAATTTCCATCTGTGATGTTTGATTACTATGTTGATTATGTGGGTTATGATGTTTGAGTTGAATTCCTTTTGAAATACAAATGCCTCTCACCTTTGAAGAGTTTAAATATGAGGGGTAAATATGAAAATAAACTCACTCAAGTTTACCATACATAAGTGGAACAGCCTTAAAAATGACAGAAGAAGAACCAGATCATTTGTACTTGAGGTGAAGGTCTGCACTTGGATGCAGATAGTGTCAATTAGATGTTAAAATGTAATGTATGTCTTTATGAGTCTCCACATTTCATTTCTGTATATACTAGAGCAGAGCTTGAAAGTCACGCTCCACTTTTTGCTTTTGTTTTTGAATGACAGAATTATTTAGCCAGGTTTGCCAGCTGATTTCCAGCAAAGTGATTTGGGGCTGTTGTTTTTATTCCCTAAGCAACCATTCAGTCATTTCCTCTCTCTGCAGCTCCTTCTGTTATTACCTTCTAATGTCTGGTTTGCTTCATTTCCCTTCTTTGTGGGTGTTTCTACACACCTTCACTATTTTCATTTGGATAAGCCACAGTAGCCATCACTGGCAGCAGATATATTCCCTCTTCATTTTCTGTCTAGAAAGGCTCTACTTAGACAGTACTTTGGGTTTTCCATGGTCTGCAGGATGCCTAAATTCTGAATGTGATACTGGGGATTCCATACTCTTCAAGAATTTAGTGTTATACTTCACAGCTTAAAAAAAACTCATTTCCTATCTGAAGGATATATATTTTCATTTTGTGACTTGGGGAAGTCTCTCTGTGCATCATTTAGCAGCACAGACACTGTGACACAAGAACAGAATACTCTGACACTATTTAATTTATCATCCTATTGCTTCAGCAACCAGTGCCACATGAGAAAGGGAATAAACCCCCATAAGGAGCCTAAATATGCCTTTTAGAATTTTTAGAAAAATGCCTTTTATTTCTCAGATGGTAATACAACTTGGTTTTAGAGACAAAAAAAGATAAACCCTGCTCTTTTAGTTTTAGCAATGGCCATTGTCATGCATGAACTCTGAGCTACCTCAATTTCTCTTGTAAAGAAAACTGTAATTGCTGTCTCAGACTGGTTTCTGATGCAATGGAGACTGGGACGAGACACTGCTTAGACAAAACCTTGAAACAGTATGACAGAAATCAGCCATGAGGAATGCTCGGAAGACTGAAGAACTTGAAAAAGTGAACTGCCCTAGCTAAGAACCTGTTGATGGTTCCACTGGCTATTCCTGGTACCGTATTAGCCTATTATCAACAGTTTTCAAGGCTGCATGTTCTATAGCTTTCAGAGGCTGTTGCTTAATAACTTCCACATTTGAAAACTTTATCTAAATATTTAATCAGGAATAATATAAAGATTTCTGTCCCGTGCTTTAGTGAGATAGAAAACATTTGTTTCTTCTTTGCAGCAGGCTTATACTTGTCTGAAGAGTATTAAAATAGCTCTCTTTGTTGCCTTTCATATGAACCAAACTCTTAAAATTTTCCCCTATATTGTGTTTTCTTGAGTTTTGACCATTGTTATTTCTCTTTAACAGAATATCTCCTAACTTCTGACAATTCTTACAGACCTGTTTATTCCAATATTCATTCAGCTGATTATGCCTGTGAATAGGAAAACCCTTCCACATATCTTCTGAATGGGATCATTTTTTAGTGTTTTTAAATCAAATTTTCAGGATCCTTTCCATTTGATTCCTATCTCCAGTGCATGAATGCATGCACTTTGGTCTTCAGGCAGTACATTGTCTATCAGGAATCTCCTTGTTGATTTGTTCTCTACCAGTTATTAAATAATGAAGCTGGGCTAGAAGAACACGACACTGACTTCACACATACAGCAAAACTCACGGGCTCATTAAGAGCTGTTTAAGACTAGTGGACCAGTGTCAATAGCAGTGGTGGAACATGGGACTGAACATTAGCTCTCTTACAAACTGCACATTGCTTCCTTTTCAAATTTGATCAATGCTGTTTTAAATAGAACATCATCTTTTCTGTACAATCTGAGTAGTGTATGGGATCTATTTCAATTTAATGGAATATCTTTTGCTCCAAAAGAAGAAATGGAATGAAATTCAGCTTAGCTTCAGAAGCATTAAAATATTTAATTTATCCAATATGGTTGGGGATTTTTATGTCAGCTTGTTTTGGGTTTTGCTTTTTATGGTACACTCATTTATAAATACTGTTTTAATTAAATCACTAGTTTTGAAGTAGGATATACCAGTTATTATCAGTCAAAAACCAAAATATGAATTAAAGTATCTGACACACTTAAATATATGTTTGCCTTTTAAAGAATGATTCCCTTCACCTGTGTGGGTGTTCAAAAATATGTTGCAGATGTATTTCATTAGTCTTTCAATCTCCTATTGTTTTGTGCAAATTGCTCAGCCTGATTCATTTGGGATATATTCAACTCCGAAAGTAAATAGTCTTAGGTACTTAGGCAAGACAGAGTTTTACAATTTCAGATTTCAGGAGTATGAACTACACAGTCACAATCAACTGCCTGCCAAAATAACATAAAGGTGCTTTTTTGCCTTAAATGCCACTTCAGTATGCTGTTCAATAAAAGCAATTTGTGCTGTCCATGCTGACCTTTATATGGTATTACATGGTCTACAGAGGAAGTGTCTGATCAACAGTTAGTTCTGAGGGATGAGAGCTCACCTGGACTCTTGGATACATCTCCTGCTGGAATACAACTATAACAGTAGATGATGTAGGACTCTGCTCTGTTACTGCAAATTAATTGATGACTTGTTTATAAAACTGTCCTTTTTGCTCTGAATACTTTTCTAATCTGAAAAATTTCTAAGTAAACTATATGAAGAGGATAGGGAACAATTATGAAATAAATACCTGAAAAAGAACTATCAAATAAATACTTGATCCTTTCAGGGAGAGGAAATATTTCTGCTATCATAGCTAAACAGCAAAGATTTGATCTTGTAAACTCCAAAAATCCTATTTTTTAGACGTTTTAAATACTTTTTTTATTCCTTTGGGAACACTTTCAATGATACTAGAAAAGAATACATGGGACCAAAAGTAAAGTAAAACATGTTCATATTGGTATCAGCCCTTTTACTTTCTTCCTCATTTAAGCTTTAAAAAGGAAGAGCATATTTCAAACTGCACTTACCTGCAGCACCAAACTGGTTATCAGTGCATTCACTGTCCACTGCAGACTTTTCACTCATGGATTCAGTTGGCTAAGCTGATCAGAATCAGCTATTAAAAGCGTATCTGCAGTTTTTATGTACAGAATTTTTCAAGCGTTTAAGCAATTTCAACCAACTCTCTACAAGCATTTAAGATAAGCATCATATTTCAGAAGTCCTTGCTGAAGCAAAGCAGAATGTATGATCCTGTTTGATGACATGGTAAGACGAAAATTATTCTGATAAGGCAGGAACCGCAGGCCCTGAGTCAGAATTACTCAGCCTTCATCTTCCAGGTTTCTCATAAATTTTTATCCTCCTTGATATTTTCAGCTTGATGTCAAATACCAGATCAATCAATTTCTGTGTTTTCTTTTTCCTTTCAAATACAATTCAGATGAGATGAAAAAGGTGGAGAGTAAGGTGGAAGTTTAAGCTAACATTTGTCATAAAACTTTATAAAATATTCGCCTGTGTTTTTAACCTAGAAAGGTTATGGAGGTTGGGTCTCCCTGTGTCTGAAGTTGATTAATATATACCTAAAAAAACTGAGGTGAAATCTTGACTCTTCATATTCAGCAAGGTATTTGACCTTTCATTCCTCCACTTTCACGTCTGAAAACAAGAAAAAAAAAAAAAGATTCTATCTCCTTTTTTGTGTACTAATTTGAAATCTATGGGAGTAAATTATCATTCCAAACCCTACAGAGTATCTTACATCATATTGCAAAACACACAGTAAAAGCAGAAAATTATCTGAGGTGCTTTCTTGCTGATATTTAAGCTACATATGTGTCCTAAATAGTTCCTAATATTTGAACACAGTAACATTCCTCAGGGAACCCTGCTGCCTCACTGGTAATATTATTGATCCTGTTACAGCAAAGATGTGGCCTAAGAATTTACATTTCTTTGGATTTTCTTTTTTTGGAGGAAGCTCTCATAATCTCAGATGAAATATCAGAAAGGTGCATCTCTACTCACAATAACACCCATGTTATCTAAAATTTCTTTTCTTTTATGTGTGTCCTAATATTCAATTATGCTGTACATGTAATATGTATAGTTAGCACAAGTAGCTGAAAATTTGAAATACTTCAGCTAATGAAATATGTTGGTACAACATTATTTGGATCATCACTTAGTGACCTCTCACTTCCTTGGCTGTTCAGAAATGTACATTTCCTAAATTTTTAACTGTCTTAGAATCTATAACAGGTTCTAGAGGAGAGAAGAACAGAATCTTATACTGGAATACTTATACTGAAGTGACTGTTACTTGTATATTTGATTATTCATGCTTATTAGTTTCAAAGTTAATATCGGGAAACTGAAGGCTGGGCCTACTTTTCCAGTGTCCTTTCATTTCAGGTATGGAATTTTATGGGGACCTTGAATTATTTTCCTGGATGATAACACCTTTTTTTGTTTGGATGCATTGTTTGTAGTTCCATGACAGCTTTTATGAGCCTCATTTGCACTTCTGCATTGCAATTTTAACTGCCTGGTAAGAAGCCATATAATATTCTTGATCTTTTGTGCACTTTACATACAGATAAACTGCGAGTAAAACAAAGAGCCAGTCATGACAGAAGATAAATTTCAACAAGCTCCAGTAAAATTGTTTCAAGCTGTCATTCTTCTTAAGAGGGTCCAATGTGCCTATAATGCCTGAACAAAATGAGGTGCTTGTCACTGCAGAGGGTTTACAAGCACTGTAGTGTAATTCTCTGATCTCTCTAAGTCATTTTGTGTTTTCAGGGTGACATGCAGTCTGCATATTCTAAGTAAATATATTACAATAACTGCTAATTTTTATATTGATTGTAGAAGCTAAAGAAGTTTCTTCTACTGGGACAGACACTGTGTAAAAATCACAAATTCCACAGATTTACATTTCTTTAGGTTTTCTGTTTTTTGGAGAAAGCTCTCATGATCCTAGATGAAATATCAGCAAGGTGCATCTCTATGCGCAATAAAGCAGTGTCATTGAGCATCCTTCTGAATACTAAATAGCAGTTTCTGAAAACAGAAATCCAAAGAGTTTCTCCAAAATTTGTGAAGTCTGATCGGAATATAATGAAATTACATAAGCCTGTCCTACAATTAAATGGGACTAAACTACTGCACTTGACAAATTTGACCCTCTTCTTTCTTTTTCTTTTTTTTTCTTTTTTTTTTTTTTTTAATACCAAATCTTGCATATTTGGTTAACAACAAATTTATGTTAACAATAAACATGTGTCCTAGGTTACAATGTAAGATGATCCCAAAGAATGTATTCTATCACCATCTTCATGAGCTGTTGAAACCATGTGGGGCAGTGTTTCCTTTGCCCCCTCCCTCCGCGCTATCTTCTGTTAATGGGCCATCAATGCCTTGCCCCATGACTCACAGGTAACTCCCCCTGGGAACTATTTCTGTTTAATGAGCAATCAAGGACCCACTGCATGACTGGTGGAATGATATCAGCCCATTGTGAGATGTTCCGCCCAGGGGGAGGAGCCAAGCATTCTCACCTGGATATAATCTGGGATTTGGGACAGAGCAGCAGCCTTTACTCACTTGATTCCCAGAGGACAAGGGCTATCAGACCTTTCTACAGCATGACTGGTTAAACAAGACCACTTCATCTGGACTGCTACCACCACCCTCACTATCAGGGTGTCAGGTTGTATTCTGATTCTGTTGGTGATCTTTTATACTGTTGCTTTTATTTTTTTTTCCTCCTTTGAAATTGTTTTTCTGACTTGAAGTCTCTCACTGGTTTTGCTTTCAAACCAGTATAACATGCAAACATATACCCACAGGTTATGGGACAGTAAAAAAAATACTGACTTAAATTTCATAATATTTTAAAAAATCAATTACTTAGGCCTAGGAAAACAGGTATAAAAATCTGAGAAAGCTGATTTCAGAAATTTAACTGAATGCTTATTGGAACTAATAATGAAAGCATATTAGGACCTATAGAAAAGTAGAAAGGAGGAGAGAGCTAGACCTCATCAAGGTCAAAATGCACAAAAGTATATTTAATTTTTCTATGCTAATAGATTGGGAAAAGTAATTTAGAGAAACTGAAATACTAGATCCACATAGATAATTGTTCTGATTTCTATAAGGCAGCTACTTAAATAATTTTTACTTTAAGGATGGAAAATATCTGTCACAAGCATTTAAAATTAAGACAGTCTTTCCAAATGACAGTTCCAGGGCTATGGTATTACTTGAGACATGTAGGTAAATCTGGTAAGCTTGTACTCGGATCAGACATCTGTAAGATCAGACCGTATGCAGAACAGCCTGGAAGCTCACATGAAATTTTGTCATGCCCAACAGCTTGGCATGACAAAATGCCAAATAGGCATTTTGCTATTTGCTGCTGGGTGTAGCTTGAAAAACTCTATGAAAATTCTTCAAGGACAAACTATTTCACAGATGCTTGTGAAGTGATAGAACCTTCAAAAATTCATAAAAAGAGGATTTTTTTGAAAGAAATTAGCTGTGTTTGTTCCTTCTCCCTACCAAAAGAGAGCAGAAGAGCTTGAAATTTAGATGTCAACTGTTTTCTGTAAAATATGAACTTGTCTTCAATGATGAAAGAATATAAGCAGTAAATAGTACATCACAGAAATGAAATGAGACAGGGAAAATATAAAGCAAAAAGCACCAAGGAAACAGAATAACTTTGTAAGTGTATACTGCAAAGGTAATATATACTGATATCAATATATTCTAATAATAGAAAGTTGAATGATAATACAAAAATGCAAATATGACTTTGTTCCATCATACATTAATCTGATCTTCACCTACATTTCTGTTCTTTCAACTCACAGAGAATTTACTGCTTTTCTGGATAGAATACTAATTTTTTCCTGCTAGAATAAATGCTGTTGCCTGGCTGTTAAAATTACCCTCAAGGAGCTGTTTAGTTTTCAAAATACAAACCTACCAGATTCAGAACTATATCTTCTGTGGAAGGAGTTAGATGCTCCTAATGCATCCTTCTGCTGAGGACTGTGCCCTTCCTTTACAAACAAATCTATTTTAGGGTTGTCAACAGATATTTGATTCAACCATGCACAGAAGAGTATGTGGAAGAAACTGGAAGAATAGGAAGGAGTTGCTTAGAGGGGTTTTTTTTTTGTGGTTGGGTTTTTTTTTTTGTGTGTATGTGTGTGGTGGTTTTTGTTTTTTTTTTTTTTTTAATTTGTAATATATATAAGACAATAAATATTGCAATAATATTACAATATTACAGAGGTTTTGGACTTAATTATTTTTTTTCCTGTCATATTTTTTATTCCACAAAAAGACTAAACTACAGTTTTCTACTTTTATATGGAAGTCACTGAAATCTATCTCTAACTGTAGTTTTCCTCAAGTGGTACTGACCATAAATTGGATATTTCCAGAACATTATATCAGAAATCAAGTCTTGCAACTGGTAAGTTATTTAAAAGCATTAAAACATTTTATTTTGTTTCGATGACACATTTAGATGGCTTGTTAACTAGTAAGAGGACCACATCCTGGAAAAAACATAGGTTACTTGAATACATATATTTCTTGCACATCCATGAGCTTTGTGTTGCACCATTGTGGTTTTGTTTGTGGTAGTGCTATGAGGTAAAGGAACATGGGAGCTGGAATTTCATTTAACAGTGAAGTTTCTAAATGTGACTCTCTTGCAGAAGCAACTCCAGCTAAATAACCTCAGTGACAACCTGCTGGGCAAACACTCTTTAGGAGGCCTGATTCTCATTTACACTAAGGCCCTTTTCTTGGCAGTGGTATGGATTGGGAACTTTAAGACATGGTAAGAACAACTTTAAAGCCACTTTACATAGCCAGAGCAAACCAAGGGAGCTAAAGATAAATGAAAATTAAGGTCCAAGCATTCTGTGAGTCTACTCATTTATCACAGCATCCTTGATAGAGTAAGCAATTGTTTTTTAAATAAAATATACTAAATGCTTCTGGTTTCTAAAGATTACTGCATCAATGAAAATCTAGAAAGGAAAATGAAAGAAAAATCTACAGAAAAGCTACAGCTATTTTTTTAGACCAGTTGACCAATCTATCAAACAAGTGAAGGCTTCCTGAAACAGGAGCTTCATTATACTCTTCTCTGATCCAATGACTTAGCTCCTAAGCTCAATAAATAAACATTTAGCATCTAATAGAAGACACCTTGCCTCACCTTGTAAAACTCATGTAAAACTTAAGCTTAGAAGGGCACAAATAGGCAGTAGTAAATATAACCTTTTCATTAGTTATGTAACTTCTTATGCATTATACATTCTCTTTCACAGACAATTTGCAATATCTGTCAGCAAACCAGGTATTTTATCCCTCATTAAAATGTTTAGCTTTCCTATTTCTTTCTAATATTTTGTATTTTATTTTTGTTAGTTAGTTAATCAGATTGTTTGTTTGAGAGCGGTGGTAAAGGGGAGGAGGTTATTAATCACCAGTGAAGAACATTAGCCAGGTTTTTTTAACTTTTTTTTTTTAAGCATCAGTAGCTGATTGGATGACAATCACAAAGATCTCATCTGTTCAACACCTACTGAATAATGAAAGAAAACATTTACTGTTATTTTTCATCATAAAATATGACTTTTTGTATTCAAGTTTGATAAGAAACTTTTCACATTTTTGACACCAGAGAATTGTAGAAGTATATGCTTCTAGAATTTAAAGGATCATTTTTACAAGAAATATGAGAAAATTAGAACAGTTTGAGGGAATTAATGGTCTTTGAGGTAGTCATGAAATTAAACAGAAGAGAACAAACCAGAAAAGACTGGAACACTAGAAAACAGAATGAGCTTGGAGATAAGATCACACTGGTTCATGGAAGAATTTTTTTCTCTGCTGCATTTCAAAAGGATGACCACAGGGTAAGTGATCAGTGGAAATCCAATTCCAGTTGTTTAAATAAATGTGTGAAAACCACCAAGGCCTTTAGAGTGCAGTCATTTATCCACACCATAACTGTTTTATTTAGACAAATTTTCATGCAATTGTGTTTTTGTTTTGTACAGTGTTTTATGAAAAACAAAACTACAGCAAGAGGAAGTGGAAAACTGAGATGCTTATGAGTTAAAAAGAAGAAGAAAAAGTGGTTTTCTCTCTTTTGGGGGAGAAAACCAATATTGACTAAGACCTGAATAAAAAATGATGAATTAAATATGTTAGGCTTTTCCAAGCAGTTGATACTCATGCAGATAGTATAGTTTAGACTTCTTGAGACCTTTCTGTGCAACTAATCAGGCTAATGTAAAGTTCAAATAAATAAAGAAAAAAAATATACACTTTGAAATATAGACTGTCATAGTGAGAGAAATAGATTTATCAAGACAACTGAAAGACACAATAAGGAATTATTATCAGAAAAATAATTCTTTTTATGCCTTCCCTTAATGCAACTTATGCCAGTATACTATATTTTTAATGCAATATTTTTGAAAATTAAATAAGACAGAAATACCTCATGGTCAATAGGATCAAATAATACAAGACAAATCTCGTATAAAATAACATACATAATGTATGTGTGTTACATACAATATAGAGACATAGCACCTAGTTCATATAACAAGCAGGTCAGGAATAATTTTGCAAAAAATAAATGCTTATAAGTACAATAAAAACTGTAGCTTGTGGGGAAAAAATACTCAAAAAAAGAATGAAGACAGTAAGTTACCCTAAGGACAAGCATTTAAAGAAAAAAAAGTGCTATTTGCAGTGGTAGCAGCCCAAATATCTGTCTTGGAATAGTTCCATGTTGGCTTTCTTGACAATTAATTTGGCATATAAGTAATTTGGATTATCTCATTGTTAGCCATTCCACCTTCATAAGTCTTTTTAAAGGAACATGATGAGGCACAAGATTTTATGAGGAATAGATAATTTCCAATAATATTCTTGAAATATTTTCAGACCTCTTAAGGTTCTGAAATTATTTCATTTTATTTATTGTCAAATCACTTAAAGTGATTTTTTTATCCAAATATCATGGGTTTAGTCCAATAACTGCCACCTAACAGAGGAGAATAATGGGAATTATTAGTTGTCTTAAATACTGATGTAGTTTTCCTTTAATTTTAAGAGGGAATATTTTGTCTCCCTAATATTTGAAACTAACAGCTGTGTACATCCCAGCAGTTTATCAGTTCATGGTTAACTCAGTTAAAAAGTTGAGAAACTTTTCTTAACTGTCCTCAGCATTTGTTTGCCCTGCAGACGTCAGCTAATAAAACTTAAAACAGCCCCAGGCTGAAGGTGGTGAGCAAATTGGAGTAGCTCCGGGCATGATGATTCTGAAAACCTGCTCTTTTATCATGGTTTCCACTTGGTCCCAGGAGGCAGCCACTTATGGACAGTCTGTGAGAGAAACTGGAAGCTGCTAATAGCAGCTTGTGTAGACTACATGTTTTATAACTCTCGCAGACACTTTCTGTATCAGTATGTAGTGAGTTGTTTTTAATGAAAGCTCTATGATTAAAGATGTAAGGAGGGAAGGAATAGCCCAGAATAAACAGTTTTTCAGTCAATGTAGATAGGCCAAAGAAGAGCTTGTTATAGCTCCAGACATTAATTGAACACAACCTGATGAAGACTGATACCCTCATTCACATATGACTCAAAAAGTTCAGACTACACTCATTACTGAAATAGACATTCTCATAGACTTTCACATTTTATTTCTTTGCTTTCTCTTACTAATTTCAAATAAATGTTATTTTTGCTTAAAAAATACCTCATTTATATTTTGCAATCTTAAATTCTGTAAAAAAACAGAAGTTGCCCATGCTCAGTCAATAATTAATATTCAATTGTGGTAACCAATGGCTAGGAGAACTGTGGAATTTTACCCTGGATTATGTACAGGCAAAAGAGAAGACCATAAAAAGAGAGTTGGGGAAGAAGATGGGAGACAGGAATTAGGGGAAGTGCAGCATGTCATATGAATATAGCAAATACAGAGAATTATTCTTCTTTTTGCCTTCCTGGGCAAAGTAGTTCCTGTGATCAGTGAATCTTCCATCCAACAGGATTGTGAGATACTGAAGTGGCAATACTGACGGAAACCATCCATGAAAATATCTAATCAAGCTATATAATGTCTTCTTAAGGGCAGGGTTATTAAGTATTTCCTGTTTATCCTCCCTAATCAGGCAGGAGACCATTGCTAAATTTTCAGTGTTAGAATTATTTGGAGAGATTGTAGAAATGCGGGACAGAGTTGCAAATATCAGATATCAGCTCAAAAAATACGACATTCTGACAGACAGTTTTGAAAGAATCTCTATCCTTATTCCAAGGTTTTGTAAGCTCATTTTTTAAAGAAAAGACAAGGTAATTTTGGATCTGGATTGCATGGGACAAAAAAAACCCTCAAGTAGAGTCTTACAAAATAAAAATTTTCAACTTGTGAACACAGGATCAAAGAAAAGCTTAGATTAGAAGAGACTTCTGGAAATCACCTGCTTCAAATTTCTCAGAGCTGAGCCAGCTTCAAAATTAGATCAGACACTAGAAAGCCTTCCACAGCTTAACACAAAGTTTTCAGGGCTTGTGATCCTCCAGCTGTTCTAGGAAAGCTGTTCCAATGCTTAATAACTGACAAGGGGAGGAATTTTTTCCTTACGCCCAATTGTGCTTTGTTGTGCTGCCACTTGTGACCACTGCACTCCATCCTCTTACTGTGCACCAAAACCAAGTCTGGTTCCAGGTTTTCTAAAAGTTCTGTTTTAAATAGCTAAATACTGCTATTAGTTTTATAGAAGTATAATTAATTCCTATAATATTCCTATCCAAGCCAAACTAATTTGGACAATTTTTTTGATTCTTAGGTTATGTGTTGTAGCTCCCTAACCATCTTGGTGATCTGTCACTAAAATCACTCCAGGTTGGTGGTTTTTTTTTGGTTTTGTTTGTTGTTTGTTTTTGGTTGGTTGATTGTGGTTTGGTTTGGGGTTTTTTGGTTTTGTTTTTCTGGTTTTTTGTTTTTGCTTTGTTGTTGTTTGTTTGTTTGGGTTTTTTTTGTTTGGTTTTTTTTTTTATATATATATTTCTGTTATACAGTAGCCTCAAAACTGGATAAAACTCTTCAGGAGCAAGACAGAAGTGGGAAATAGAGGAGAGTAAGCCCAGTCTAGACTTGTGGGCTACTTTCTGGTTAATTGTCTTGTGTTTTCATGGCAAGGTTTTGGTAGCAAGGGAGATCTATACAGGTGGCTTCTGCGAGAGGTTGATAAAACTTCCCCCATGTCTGACAGAGACAGTGCCAGCCACATCCAAGCTGGGCCTGCTGCTGTCCAAGGCCGAGCCTGTAAGTGACAGTGGCAGTGCCTCTGGGATAATGTAGTGAAGCTGGGAAAAAGTTATTGTGCAGAAGGAATTGCAGTCAGAAAAGACAGGATTGAGAATATGTGAGAGAAACAGCTCTGCAGACACCGAGATCACAGAAGAAGGAAGGCCAGGAGGTGCTCCAGGCACCAGAGCTGAGATTCCCCTGCAGCCCGTGGTGAAGCCCACAGTGAGGCAGCTGTGCCCTGCAGCCATGGAGGGCCCCAGGGGAGCACAGATCTGCCTGTAGCCCACGGAGGAGCCCCACTTCAGCAATAAAGCAGAGCAGGACAAGGTGGATGCCTGAAGGAGGTTGCAATCCTATGGGAATCCTGTGCTGGATTTGACTCCTAGCAGGACCTGTGGCCTCATGGAGAGAAGACCCTATGCTGGAGCAGGTTTGCTGGCAGGACTTGTGACCCTGTGGAGGCTGTGACCTTGTTGTGACTCTGTCCCTGAAGGGCTGCACCCCAGGGAAGGGACCCGGGCTGGAGCAGTTAACTTCTGGGAAAGACTCACAGAAGTTCACAGAGGACTCTCTCTGTGGAAGGTACCCTGCACTGGAGCAGGGGAAGAATGGGAGGATTTCTCATCCTGAGGAGGAAGAAATGACACAGAATACTTGTGATGAATAGACCACTACCCCTATTCCCTGTTCCCTGCACTGCTGGAGGGGGAGAAGGTGGAGAACTCAGGAACAAAGTGCAGCCTGGCAAGAAGGGAGAAGTGAGGGGAAGGTGTTTTTAATGTTTCATTTTATTTCTCATGATATGATTCTGATTGAATTGGAATAAAATTAAATTAATTTCACTAAGTCAAGGGATTTTTGCCTGTTATGGTAATTGGTGAGTGATCTGTCCCCATCCTTGTCGAGACTCATAAGCCTTTTGTTATATTTTCTATCCCCTGTCCAGTTGAGGCAGGAAGTGGTAGAGCAGCTTTGGCGGGTACCTGGTGTGCAGTCAGAGCCTACCCATCACAATAATGTAGCCCTGTAGTGGTAGTGTGGTTAACCTTCATCACTGCAAGAATACACTGGACAGACACATTCATCTTAGCCACCAAGGCTCCTAGGAATGTGCCTGCAAGATTGCTCTTTTCCTGTATGGATGCATGCATTTGTTCTGTTTTCATTTCTCAACTTCATGGAGACACACTTGTTCTGCTCCTCTGCTGCCTAACCCAGTTCATGTCACACAGCTCATCCAAGAATGTGTGGGGTAGCATGCTAATCAGTTCTCATGTGAAACTAAAGGACTTGGTGTACATTAGAATATTAGTTTTAATAGATTTATCCATAAAGAAATTAAATTTGTACTTTGAAGCAGATGTGTTCAGTAAAAGAGGCAGCAGCTT
Organism: Phylloscopus whistleri; assembly: GCA_017589585.1. Classification (NCBI taxonomy): domain Eukaryota; kingdom Metazoa; phylum Chordata; class Aves; order Passeriformes; family Phylloscopidae; genus Phylloscopus; species Phylloscopus whistleri. The sequence continues at coordinate 1,609,939 of JADMLD010001397.1, read as the reverse complement.
TTCATTTAACATTCAAATGTTAAATACATGACTAAGAGCAAGTTTTGGTTTTTTTTTTTTTGTTTGTTTGTTTGTTTGTTTGTTTGTTTTGGTTTGGTTTTTTTTTTTTGTTTGTTTGCTTTTTTCCTTTTTAAGTCTTCTACTCATCTAGAGGTCTGTGAAAATGAAGTATTACCTGGTTTAATAGATGTCAATCTCCTGTGTTGTCTGCTTGAGTGACATTGTGGAGTCTGTTAAAAGGGATTTGGGATTGCACAGAAGGAAGGCAAAGAGTGCTAAAGGTTTCCTTTCAGTTCTGATTTCTAGATTATACAGTGAGACATGTTGTTATTTCCTTGGTTGTCATGGTGTGTTGGTACAGCATATCCCACCCCTGACATGTAAATTGTGCAGACTGGTATACATTCTCACTTAAGCAGTAAAAGCAAACAAATAAAGAACACAAATGAGATAGAAACAAGAAAGAAAAAAGTGGCAAAGAAAACTGCTGTGCAGTTTGGACAGATACCTCATTTTGCTAGAAACTGGCTTCACTGACAACTAAATCTCTTTGTTCTCAAAGGTATCCTGCTGTTTAGACTATAAAGCTAGAAGATATTCTGTTCTTCTTTCTTTGTTTTTCCTCTTATTTTATCCAAATAAAAGTCAAGAAATTCTTTACAAAGATTAGCATAATTTTATCTGTTAATAGTACGTAGGACAATAAAGGCTTCATTTGACAATTATTCTTTTTAAGTAGGTAGTAGGTAGAATGTACATGTACTTTCTTCATTATGGTTGATAACATTTGCTGATCTAATGGATGATTTATAAAAACTCTTATTTATTAGAATATGAACAATCCCTTAGGAGAATCATGTTTTTTTTCTTATTGTTTTGTCAGAAATACAATTAAAAATATGATGAAGAATGGCTACCAATACAGAAAGCAAATGTTTTTACATTTCTACAAATGTTGTTTGTTAATAAGTTTTATGTCTCTCTAATAGCATTTCCACTGTCCCCAATAAAACAATTAGGAAAATCTTTGCTTCTGAGATCTTTATTATTTTTCATGGCATACTGGGCACACACATATTTTGAGGCAGAGCGTGTTACACTGTTTTGGGAGATATATTATACAGAATCAATATCCTGCCATGCATGCAGAATAAAATACTTGGGGGAGGATATGAAAACATTTCCATTTGCATGATGAAGTGAAAAAGATTTCCAGCAGAGAAAAGGGAGCTTACTTAAGTTATAGATATTCTGCATTTGGATGTAAACAAATTAATATGGAAAATAAAGATACATATTAAAGCATAGTTGACAGCTTGATATTTTATTTCTGCAAGCTAATATCTAATAGCAAAAATATGTTCTCCTTATTTATTCCCCTTCATCTGATAACATTTGTGAACATTAATTTAAACACCACAAAAAGCAATAAATACTATATTACTAGAATAAAAAAGGACATTGAAATAAGTAATTTCATGAACAACAGTTGATAAAACTTGGATTTTAAAGCCAGTGCTCCCCAGACACTCTGGGTGTTTGTATACACTGAAAGGCTTTGATCTTGAGTAATGCTCTGCAGATTATCCAGCTCCTGGGCTTTGTCTTGGAACAAAGAAAACAGTTTCTGCTAAATCAAAATCTGGGGGAGATTTCTGGGACAGGTGCAGATGGTGTTCCTAGTAAACAATAAGGAATGACACAGTGCCACGTTTGGTTTCCCCCACCTTACAATGCTTATAATGCTTTTCAGAACTCTTCAGGCAGTCCTGGTGCCTTCAAACATCAGGATATAGTCTCAGCATGTTTCTGTGTGATTTTATTTATGTACATTTATATATATATATATTCATACTAAATTATGATTTTCATAGGAAGATTACTTGGCTCCCAGAGGGCGCTGAACTGAATAGTTATATGTTAGACATGCTCTCATGGAATGTCTTTTTTCTGTCAGAACATCAGGAAGCACTTTTTCCCTGTGAGGGTGACTGAACGCTGGCACTGATTGTCAGGATCAGTTGTGGTATCTCCATCCTTGGAGATATTAACAAGCTCTCTGGGCACATTCCTGGGCAGCCTGCTCTCAGTGACCCTGCCTGCATTTGGACAAGACAACCTTCAGAGGTACCTTTCAACCTCAACCATTCTGGGATTCTGTGAATAAATGGAAATTAAGCTACAAATCTGATGCAGGAACACATCAATTTGACAATGGCAGATACCTATCTGACAGCATAGGTGTGTCAGCCTGAGGGGAGCTGAGAGATTTTCCCTCAACACGTTCAAAATTAGAGGATCTTTTCCATGTGGCATTGCAAAACAGACAGATCCTATTAAACAGTTTAACTCCCGCTATTTACATTTTATCAGTTATTTCTGATAACTCTGTTTCTGTTTGTCCATTAGTTGAAGTTGCCTACTGGCTTTGTAAGTTTAACTGTGAGGAAAGCCCACAGATACACAAACAGTACCTTCCCCCCCAGTTTTATCACTCCTGAAAAGCAGACTTACAGAAACAAAGGGTAACTTGCCACCACTCCTATCACAACATGATGCTGGAAGGCCAAGTGCTTCCCCACCCCTCCAGGTACAGTCTACCTGCTTTCAGAAACGCTCTCTCTGCTCACTCCTCCTTCATGGGTCCTTTTTATTTTACTGTGCTGAAGTAATCTGAATATTTTGAACTGAACTATCCTTATGCAGTCTACACAATTTTAGGTTAACATAACACATTGCTTCCCCTCGAAGTTGTTATTTTGGTAACAGCAGATTTTTATGCTGATCCATCCCTCATTGAACAAAGTTAGGCCACTGCAAAACTGTTCAATATAGCTGTGGGTGTAAACCAGGAAACCCTTACATTTCTTAAGCTGCTTCTATGGAAAAGATTTGATTTAACTGGAGTGGTGAAAGACATATCCTGTTCTAATGCAGAGAAGCTTCCAGTCATTCAAAGAAAAGCAAAAAACAGAGCCATGGGAAGCATCAGTGAAAAAAGATATTACTTACACAGGCCAGGAAAGACTTGTAAACAGTCTTAGAGATGGTTTTGGTTTTTTCTCCCTTAGGAATAAAATGTAAATAGCGGGAGTTAAACTAAATACTTAATTTTCTCCAATGTAAGTAATATATATAATAACACATGAAGAAAAAAATGATGCAAAACCCAAAAAAAACACAAGTCCATAATTAATATTTCTGGCACCCTTCCAGTTCATGTGCAAAAATCTCCATTCAAGAAGGAATAGGTCAAAATAATTTGTCCAACAATTGCTGTTTCAAGACGAAGGAAAGGCAGTATATTAATGTCTTCAGTGGTGTATCTGTAAGCAAAATTTTAAAAAGCTTTGAAGGAGACAATATTTATTTTCTGCTTTAGAAACATTCTTAGAGCTGACAAGCTTGTCTAAAGTGGTTTATAATGACTGATTTATCCTTGTTGTATATAGAAAACATAAAATTTATATATGTAAATTTCATTAGTGTTACTTACCAGCTTGTTAGCAGTTAATCATGTTAATACAGACATGAAAAAAACCCAAAATATCTATGCAGTATTTGACATAGGTTGTGGGATTTTTACACAAAAAAATATGACATAAAATAGTCTCTGGAAATTTGGCTTCCCAAAATATTTTCAAATTTTCTAGACTGCTAAAACTATGAATCTTGCACCAGTTTTGGAACATAGTTGAAATCCATCTGTACATGATCAATATCAGCCTTGACTCCTTAAAACCAGCATTTCAGCTGACTCTACCCATCTCAGAGAAGGTCGTCTTTGCTACATTGTAGGTTAAATTTAGAATTGACACAAATCAAATGCACTCCAGAAAGTAGCTGGTCCCCCTTTCATTGTGATGTGTTCATCTTTCTGTACCATTTATAAAAGGAGCTTATAGTGCATACCTTAACATGTTAATCTCATTTTTCAAATGCAGAGAAGTTCACAGAGACTAACAAAGAAATTATATCTAATGGAAGACTCACAAAGCTTGATTCTATGTGCTTCATAACTAAGATGTAATTTCTCTAGTTTACATTAATTTTTTTTTCCATCTTCCAATGGAGGTTCTATTCTGAACCACATCAGTCCCCTCTGTCTTCACAATCTGTCCCTTCTTCTGTCTCATTGTGTCACCTGTATCAGATTATACATCAGAATGATTTCTGTAATACAGGAACAAGGTATGAAATAGACACAGAATGATCTCTTTGTTTGGTTTTCAGTATTAATGGGTTCTTCAAGTTAAAATTCAGAATATTTTCTATGACATTTGAAAATAAGTGTTTGCATATGTCATTACATCTGTTAAATAGTAAGTGGTGATGGAAGCCATTTGATCAGCCATTTTAAGTTATACTGAATATAGTTCTGCAGTTCCCATTAAAAAGGATAATCCTTTCTAGAATGGGAAAAAGGATAAAATAACATGGAAAGTCTTTTCTTTCACTTAATCTATGACAGCCTTGAAAGGCAGCATGAGGAACCACAATACCTGCTATTGTAAAGCAAGACATGCAGTTTTCTCAAAAAGTAAGTGAAAGCCTGAAGCCAGAACAACCATAATGATTGTATGACTAAATAGAGCTAAAATTAAATTCTGGAAAATTTTTTAATTATTTTTTCATTCTATGTTAATAGAGAATTAAACGTTGACTCTGGCATTTGTCCTACAAATTACAAAGTTTTCTCCATGAACAAGTGCTAGATTTTTCTTTACTGCACTTGCTCAACATTTATGAGAGGAGAGAATGGCATTAACTCACTGGCAACTTCAGAGAACTTCAGAGAGCTATCACAGAGGGATATGACATCATTGCTCAAGGTGGGTGACATGGTTTAAATTAAACCTCAGCATGCAGGGAAGAAACCAAAACTTGAAATTTCCAAATGACAACTTAGATACACAGATTCCTGCTTTCATTCTGTGCCTAACAGAGCCAAGAAAAACTAAGATACAACAAAGACGCTTTTCATGCTATCTTTAGCAATTTTGCTGAAGCAAGATTCAGGGTAAAAGACATTTAGAAATACTGTAGATAGCATGCTAAAAGTATACAATAAATGTAGTATAAGTGGAAATAAACTATTACTACATTCACACATGAGGCAACCAAATTTGTTCTGAATACTTATTTGTGCCTTTGTTATGTTTTAATATTTTGGGATAATTAGTTACATCCATTAACTTAATAAAATTCAAAGTGTATTTATTTTGAGGTATAAAACATACATTAAAAACATCCAAAATATATTGGAAAGTATAGTAGAGGGCCAGATGTGACAGCTGTGATGGATCTCTGCTGATTACCTCTGGTGTGGGACCCAGTACAGCCCCACTAATTGTGAAGAACCCCATTGTGCCTTTGTGTGAGAAAACAAACCTCAGTTCTCTGATGCTCTGATGTTACATGACCTGTCAGGTTTGGCAGGGAGAAAGAAGGATGCAGAAATTGGAAAAAAACCATAATGTATCAGACTCCCTTTTATTATCATTTCCCTAAATAACATTCCAGATAAAAATGAACTCTGTTCAAATACAGCAGCATTCCCCTGACTGAAATGTAAACGCTTTGAGTAATAGTTGTTTGAGGTTTCAGTGTACTGTGTAACCAACTGCTGATTCCTCCTCACCTCCTTCTTTCATTTGATATTCCTTCTGCATGCACTGTGGTGAGCTGCTGTGCTGTTCTCTGATGTAGAGTTGCTGGCAAAGAAATAACATATTTTTGCCCTTTAAAATTTTTAATGTTCCCGCTGACTTAAAGATCTATTTTAAGTACAATCAACTGTTACAATAAGTGTTTTAAACATACTTGAATATATTGGCTTTTATTAAGTGTTACTTTAATCTTTTGGAGCACTAAACGAGTCACATTTTCATAATAGATCAATTAAGTGTGTAGCCAGTATCTAAATAAAAAATGGTTGTGCTTTTCAAACCCATTCTTTTTATAACTTATATATATATGTTCTCTCCAGAGGTAGCTTAGCAGCATGAAGAAGGAATGTTACACTAATGTATAAACAGGGAAGGAAATGTTAAAAAAACCTTTGCCTTTCAAAAGGGACTAAAACAACTTGATTTCAGGACATCAAATTACCTTGAAAAATGTTTTTTATATCAGAACTCTGTTTTCCATATAGCCTTTTTATATTTCTTTTTACATAAGTTAAATCTTCAATTCTAGGTATATTTCTCTGATACTCAGTTAAATAGTTACTACAGTATTTATATTCCAATATTATCAATTCAATATTAGTAACTGCTCCATTCATAAAATATTATGGCCTATTTTAAGAATAATAAAACTGATCCATGTAGCAGGAATGTATTTTTATATAAGTATGTATGAGCAAACCTAAGAAACCATCAGTTCGCTTTCCTCCTTGGGTTTTGTTCCTCTTCTACTTTATCTTGCTACAATGTTCCTTAACAAAATAGGCTTATTTTCCTTATGAAAATGGTACTGCTGAAAAATAACACTGCCTTCTATCTGAAGGGGGACCTAATTTACCCTCTAGATAGATCATAACAAGGCACAAATAAAAATAATGCAAATGCAATTTTATGAAAACAAATAATCTGACGTCAAATAAATATGTTCAAGAGATAATCTATTAGTTGACATTTTCTAAATTAAGGTTTTCTTAACATAACAGTTTGATTCTTTCAAGCATTTTTGGACAAATAAAAGGTACTATTACCACTGGAATTTCCCACCAGCTGGACAATTACTCTCATTTTCAGGACACATTACATCTAGACAAGCTACATTTCCATAAGCTTTATGAGAAGCAAGGTATCAATGACTCTCTAAATATTTGTCTTTTAAAAAATTTCCTAACAGGCATATATTAATATTATCATAGCAAATTGAGGATAACTGCTGCTAATGAGCAAGATCTTAAGGTGGAAAAAGTCAACAGAGTTCTGTTAGAACAAATGACACTATGCCAACTTATACTAATTATGAACACATTAAAGTTGGTAATGTATAAAATGACATATCTTAAAAACATTCAAACTTTCAGTAAATCAGTTAAAATTGATTTACATATCCTGGTAATAATAAGAAAGATACAGTGTAATCTTTTAGAGAAAGTCTTTCCATGCAAGCTGGTTAAGCCTTTGCCTCCACTACTAATGACCCATCATTGAATAAATCAATGTCTCTTTAAATCTTATTAACAGATGAGAACAAACAATTATTTACTTTCATGGGACTGTCCTCCAAGAGCACCCTATTCTTGAATGTTTTCTTTTTTGTTGCAAAGGTTTCAAAATGTATTAGAGTAGTTGTTTTCTTGTCTCCCAATTAAAGACACTTTTTAAGTTTTTCTTCTTAAAACTGAATTAGCAGTCTTGATAAGACATAAAGCACACCACACTAAGAACCCATTTCACTGTCAGTTGCCAAATAATGTAAGATATTTTCTACCTGAGAATGAAAGCACTGATAATCCAATTGCCTCCCTCTGACAGACCACATTTGTTTTCAGGACTGCAATATAGGTGTGAATATTAGTTTATGTACAGGTCATGAGTCCATTACCTGAAGTCTTGACAGATTTGAAAGGAAAAGGGATGTGGTCTAATGAAATCACAAAAACTTGAAGACAAGTGTTGGTCACTCAGTTTTGATCTCTGGAGGAAGATGATTATGACTGACTATTGGGAGCTGCACCATTTTAATGGTAATGTTATCAAAGATAGGCTGATGGGAAAACTAATTACTTGAAAACACTTACATGAAAAACAGCTCAAAAAACCCCAAGCCAGATTTAGCGAGCATATAAATAAGACAAGGGAAAGGAAAACCAGTATTTAAAGAAACTGGTTTTTTTTATTTTTTCTCTGATAAAAATAGAACATGATTAATGCAAAAACAACAAATCACAAGATAAATATACTTTTGTCTCTGTAATGCATAAATGGCAGACTTCACTATGTCATCATATTGTCTGAGCTTCAAATTTAGAAAAAATTAAAGAATCTTTGTCTATTTTCTATGTAAAATAATAGTCTGAACTATTGGAAAGAGATAAAGATCAAATTTTAAATGTTTGTGAGAGAGGTGAGAGAGAATGATGAAGATGATACGAGGAGTTTGACATCAGTGGTATTCCAGTGACAAAATTGTTTCTAGACATTGACCCAAATTGTCTCAAACTAGGCTGTTTATCCAGCCAGAGAGAGATATTACTGAAGTTCATCTCAGGATTTTTATGAAACAGTCCAGATGATTTTTCTTTTAATGCAAGAAGAACCTGCCAGTGAAATGAAGAAGCAAAGCAATAAAATTTAGTTTTGGCATAGTACATAAATCACCAAAGGAACCTGATTTTTTTGTACTACAGCACTTAGCAATGGCAATATTCACTAGGAGAGGTGCAGAAAACATTTGCAAAAAGGTTGAGTGAAGTGGTGTGTTAAGTAACACAATTTTTTGGTGGTTGTTGTTGAGAACATATATGTGCCTGACATTTAAAACAAGGCTTTCTACTTCTTGTTTGCACATTGTTTCTCACCAGGACCCTTGTCTCTTAATCCAGCAGAAATAATAGCAGGAAGTAGTCTGTCAGATTTTGTCAGATGTGATCCAGCTTTTGGAAAAGGTGAGTAAAATTACACACCATACTGTGGTATGTAATGTAATCATTAAAAGAAAAGTTCAGGAAGGAGCTTCTGATAAAATAGTTCATGATTCTTCTTGAGGGAAGGAGCTCCCAAACAAGGGAATACAGGCAAGGGACATACTAGGCTAGTAAGCTTTGCAGAATACAAGTACCTCCTAGGAAATTAAAATAAGGCAGTATCTGCTCTGGACTCCCAAAGTGCAGACATTTCTAATGTGCACTTTAAATGCTCCAATCATTTAATAAATGGAGATTTTAATTTTGTTCTGTCATATATAATGTCCATGGCTGCAGACAGGGTTTTGAACTAGGTAGGTAGTTATGCATGAAGGAAGGAATTTCTGAAGTGCATCTGTCCCTGGGGGAGTGCAAGTATATTCTAAACACAAATCAACTGTGAAAAACAAGAGGTAGGAAATAATATATAAGAAATATGTATAGTGGCACTGAAATCACAAATGCTGTTTGACTAGTTATTCTTCTCTACTTGACATGTTAGAGGTTGAAACAATTGTCTACACTAAAACTAAATTGAGACAATGGTATGAATATTGTTGCATAGTAAACATCATATTTTATATTTCCTATGCCAAATCTATTAATGCTATTGCCCAGTCCCTCTTAATCTATGTCCTCATTTTCTCAGCAGTACATTTTTCACTCGCTGATGTGTTCTACATTTCACAGTGAGAAAGACATGCTCGTGTTTCCTAAATGAAATACAGATCTGATAGGACGAGCTGCTATCTACATATAGATAACTTGTTTCCCACAAAGCCATGTGTCTGACCAGTCAGAAACATTCATAAAAATTAATGTAAATTTAACAGGTCAGCATAAAGTTAATGTGAACCTTCTCTAGTTACAACTTCATTTTTGGACTGAGACCTGACTCCTTTCAGGCTCACATTTCTGTAGATGAGCACAAACACTTGATTTTTCTTTTGTGTCTGTCATCTGAGAAATATGTTCTTGTGATCCACTTTGGAATTTGATTCTTTGCACTTCTCTTCCGAGCATTACCTAATCCTCACCTGAATACTATTTGCAGGAGTAAAAAACCCACTTGTCCAGAGCTGACCTTTAATAAAAAATAAATATCATCCTTCCCTACTCATTCTTTCCAAACAATCTTTCTTTAGTTAACTTACTTTATAAATTAACTTCAGAAATTGAATGTAATCCCAAATGTCACCTTTTAGCAATTTCTAAAAGACATACATTACTCAAACTATTTTTTGCTTATCTGTTTGAAATATCCACATATGGGTCAGACTCTCAGTTTACTAAAGTTACTCTATTAAACAAAGCTGCACTTATTTGCACTCAAGTTCTAGCCCAGTGAAACTCTGAAGAGTCAATTTTCCAACTTTCTATTATTATACGGTTCACATTTAGTTGAAAAGTGGCAGGATTTTTTTCTGGGCATAATTAAGAACATAATTAAGAACTGTACTCAGAGAAGGCTAACAATAATTACCCTATTTTATCCTACTATTTACTGGGCAAGCTGTCATATTTTCATAGGCACCTTGACATTTGCATGAAACATTTTAATCTTCTGCCAGACCTTGTAGCAATGGATCAAGGACAGTGAATGTTCTGTATTAGGCTGCATGGCATTAATGACTAAGGGAGATTCTTTTATTAAATCCAGTAAAGGACATATATGCAGTAAATCAGTAAGCAAGGTTTTTACATGATTTTCTGTAATGCACTGGAATACTGAATGTTGGTAAGAGGTATTTTTGTCCCCTCCTGATGACATGTTCTGAAGGTTTATATTCCTTTTCTTTATATTTCTGTTAAACTGTAGCTTTCATTATTTGTTCCATTTCAGCTTTCATAAAGAGTAAGAAAATAATTAGAAGCAACTAAGAGTAGAGCATAAAGAATGAGTGAGAAGATGAGAAAGAAGGCTGATGACAAAAAAAACCCAAAACTGAAAAAGAATTGAAGTTGGGCTTGTGCAATCTAAACAAATAATGGTGGGTATATTGGATAAATAATAACCATGGATCTGTGATTACCTTGTGTAAGCATTTGAACAGTACAAACACAAAAAGCAAAGAACAATTGCTTATCCCATTGAGCCTGATTGCAATGAAAGATATTCAATTTTATCTGAAAAAGTCACAAAAGATCTTGGAATTTATATTTTAAATACCATGAGATTTCTATTTAATTTAAAATATACTGAATTTAGACTATTCATAATGTCTGATAATAATGGATGAACTTTTATAAGACATTTCTTTTGATAAAATATTGACTATCATGATAAATGGCAAATGATATATTCTTTTTATAGATTCCCTGTCACCTGTAATTTATATTTATATAAAGAAAAATAAAATTGCAAAGAAAACCACTTCAGCAAAAGGATGTAAAAAGAATAATAATGTTCTGTAAAACGTGTCTGATTCATAAATTCAAATATTAATTTGAAGCCATATGGGTAAAGAAATCTCATGTTTTGGAATAAAAATGCAGATTTTGGAATGTTAAGGGGTTTTTTTTGCAGCACAGAATATAAATATGTATTTGGTTAACCTCAGTAAATTCAAAAGTATAATAGAAATACTTATTTAACAGTGAGTGCAGTAGTTTTGACTAGTAATAATCATCTAAAAGACATTTTTTTAAGAACAGCCCACATTCTTATATAAAGAGCAACCATAAAATATTTCAAACCTTTAAGAGATACCTATAAACAATCTTCTGAATTCATATTAGAGTCTGTTTGAGCATGGTGTGACAGTTGTCCAAGCAACACAGAAGTTCTGCAAAAAACAGAGACTACTGTGGAAAACACAGTAACCTAGGAAACACCTAGAAAAAGTAGCTAAATACACACTCACAAAAATGAATATGAAGAAAAGGATGGCCAGTCTTAATGTATTAGATTATTATGGGAATTAGCAAATTAGAATTGCAGATATTTTAGGTCCAAAGCCATCAAGTTGTACTGGTGTCTTATAAACAAAACTAATAACCCACTGTACTTGCAGCTGTTCAGAATACCATCAGTGCTGAAACAGTCTGTGCTGTGATGTGGGTCCACTTGTGAAATTTGTACACTGGGAGTCCTTACAAAGAGAATTTATAATCTGAAATCTAAATCTGTTTCACACTTTTACTCTATCAAGTCCAATTGACTTTTCAGAAGGTAGAAGTCCTTACAGTCAGCAAAAATAGGATTGGATCCCAAAAGCTTGAGGTATCTTCTCTGTCAAGTCTTCTTTTCTGTCTTCTAGGGAGGCAGGGAAGGAAAAAAAAAAGCACTCATATTCTACCTCTTTTTCATAGCTTGATTTATTATCATTAGATAATTTTCACTGTCAGGAGAAATATAATAATACATAGTCATCACCAAACAGTGGCCAATAGAAATAAAGTATGCTACAAGAACTCTTTTTGTTGGGAATACTTACTATAATGCTAGTGTTATTTTGCATGCATTATTGTTGAGGGAGCTGATTCAGGAACATGGTTTGTTTCACAGCTGATGACAAAAAAAAATCAATATAATCAATAAATAAATAGAACTACAACACCATTAGATAAATTGTTCTCTGTTTTTCAATCTCAAACACTTTCAAATCTATTTTCTTTATGTGCTTACATGAATAAAACCTTTGGATATGAGACCGTGTGAGACCTCAACCTTATTTCTCTGCTCACAAGACCTTTTTTAATAAATCATTCTCTTTTTAGATCATCTCAGAGTCAAAATCTAATTGAAAATTTTTGAGATGCAAAAAGGTCACATAGTATAGCAACCTCTTGAAAGAGTTGTCCTCCTGTGAAAACAAGAAATCAGTTTTAAGACTTCTTATATTAGTTTACTATATTCATGTTTCTAGGAAGAAAACATAGTTATGTTTGTAAGTAATCAAATTAATCTAATCTTTTTCATATATTCAAAATAGAGACGAGAGTCACTATTTTAAACAAGAAAATGATCCAAAGGAGCATGTCAGTTTTATTCTATTCTAGCCAGAGCTCAGTTCTGCAACAAAATCTGACATGTTAAGATGAACTATTTAATTTTTCATTAAATTAAGTATTGATAAGAAAGAACAGCTACCAAAAGAATCCAATCTGCAGCAGTTTCTGGATACAGTAAAACTGTATAAGTATTATAGTAAATTCTTTTCATTCCTTTTCACCTGTGGACCTTGACCCTGGATAAAACATATCCAAAATCAATGGCATGACTTAAGCTGTGGTGGTCCAAAGCTGAATATACCTGCTGAATTAAACTTAAATGGATACGTATTACAAAAACATTGTCAAAAAAGAAGGAAAATTATTTCACCTGTTTTTTATAGAAGTTGTCAATTAGAAAAGGTTTAAACCATCTCTTCAAGCATTTGTCTTCTAGGTTTTCAGGCATATAGTTGGTTTTTTTTGACCTGTGCTCTATTTTATTTTGGTGATTTTTAAAAGGGCTGTCTTTAAAAACTTTCGGAGAGTTGTGTATGTTTGCTACAAATAAGTCATGAAAATACACAGAAAGCACAAATTGATCTTTCTGATGAAGCAATGAGGGTACACGCTTAACTGAAGGGTGATTATTTCGCAATGTGGTTAAAATAGGAAGCCCTAAATAGTTAGTCTTTTTTATATTACATAAGAGCCTACTAATAAACACAGTAGTGAGGGGTAGTCCAAGAGGCATTTTAAAAAAAGCCACCCCATTTGTGAGTTGAAGCAAATATTTTTCTAGAACTGTATTTCTACATCTGTCCTCATCAAGATGTCCTTTTTTGGAATAAAACACTCAAAAGATGTTTGTACTACCTTTAAGTATTGTTAGGAGTTCACATATAAGTCTACAAGTAGGATAATAAGAAAGCATGTTGCAATTCTCTTCAAGATTAAACCTATTAAACCTATTTTCTTGCTAATAATTTCTTATTAATCCTGCCCTGTATACTATATCCTGTATAATCATATCCTGTATATTCTTGTTACTTCTGACAAGCTTGAGATTCTCAGCTTCCTCTGTTAAAAATATTTCCTTATCTTCATCTAGAGCATTAAGAAGATAGTTTCTCCCACCCTAATTAACACCACTGGGCTTGTCTACCCTGGTGTGCTGACATGATCGCATTCTGCTCTCCATTTCCAAATACTCTTGTACTGCAAGTCATGCAATTACTGCAGTTACCCTTGCACTGAAGTATTGTAATGGTGTTGGGGACAAGCTAACAAATATTTTGCCTGATGTTAAAAATGGGGTATCCCTCTTTATATGACATCCAGCTAACAGAAAAATATCATTTAGATATGCTGTAAAGGCTGTCTCACCACACAGGAAATCTGCCACAGATATCATCAAAGATTACTTAGAAATACACAAAATGTGACTTGTGAGTAAAAGAGTACTTCATTTGAGATTAGCATAGCAAAATTGAAATTTAAAGAAGGATTTTACAAGTGCTATTGCACCTTAGTGAGTATACAATCCAGTGATTCTAGTGTACTGCCAGGCTCTGTAGTTAATTTCCAGTCTTTCTGCAATGTCTTTTAGAAGACATTTTGATGCAATAAAATTGGTAGTAAGACCACAGAAGGCTCCTGACTAACAGATTTCTGTGTGTCTTTCATAAGAAAGATGGCAACATCTGTAACTAACTCTGTATACTACTCTTCCTTCATACTTGATTTTTCTCCACAGGTCACATTTATCTGACAAGCCTTACGTATGCTAATGGTTGGTCTGTCAGTGATAGGGTACACGCTGTATGAAAGCTCATTATTATCTATACAACATAGATAATGCCAGAGGAATCTTTTTAAACCCTCTTCTGTGGGCTTTCCCATAATTAAGCTCATTAAGCTCACAGAAGTGCAATAAGTAAATCCTACACAGAAACTGTTGATAAAGTATTTATGAGAAGAAGGAATGTATTCCTCCTGTATGAAAGCCAGGGAAAAAGGCCTGATTATGCATCAAAGTGAGTTGTGGCAAAGCATTTGAGAGTAAGCTTGGAAAAGAGCTGCAAATGTCAGAGCAGGATCAAGTCACTTAGAATCCTTATGAAGAAACACACAGAAGTTTGGCAGATATTATTGCAGCCTATAAGGTTAAATGAAAGCCACAACACCCTGAATTTTGGCCACAGTACATCATGGCCTTGTACTGAGACTGGATTTCATCTTTCCCAATCCCCTTGTAAGTGCAGCTGCATAAGGTGTGAATAACCAGTCTTTATGTGTTGCTCATTAATTTCACCCCCAAGGAACATATTTTATAAAGTTGAACACAGTATTAGAAATGATTGCAGTGCAAAATTTGCTTTTGTTGCTATGCTAGCTGGTTCTAAGAAATAATTTCAATCAGTGAGAGCCAGGAAATCATGAGTTCGTCTCAGTTCTGACAATGACTCCTTGTGTGAATTCTAGTATGCCATTCAAATGCCTTTTTTCCAAAGGGACCTCTTAGTTTGGGCACTTTTCATCTTGGGTGCCTACTTTCTGAGATTTTCCATGAATCCTGGTTTCACTGAAGTTCCTTGAACTTTTATGTTTATAGGAGTCAAAATTTCACCCCTATGATTTTTGTTTAAGAAAGCTGGATTCCCAGTCTCTACTGGCTTCCTCCGGTCATCAGTTAAGAATGTCTACAATTGGGCCCTTTCTGCAGGCCAGAATTTTATTAACATTTCCATCATGGGGTAGCAGTTAGAAATAACATCAGCTCTTGTTTTCAGTTACAGTGATGAAGATAAATATTAAACCTGGTAGCTGGGAAAGCATTATAAAGCTGCAAGCCAAAATTATGTTCTAGACAGGGATTTGACTCTTTCCTCATGAGGATTCATCCTTCTCTCTAAATATTTGTAGAAGCCTCATAGACATTTATTGCAATTAGCAACAATAGCTGAGCTACCATCATGGATCACAATAGAACTATGGAATATTCTTTTTATTTTATACCCCTAACTAAGACCTAAATTCACAAACCCAGATTATTTTTTATACATCCCTCTGTGTGTTTAACTGTGATTAACTACCTATGATTATATCAGGCTACAAGTTTTAATGCAATGGCACAGGAAAAGGAATATGTAATAAGATTTCTTTTTCTTATGCTTGTATACAGAACTGCAGCTTCAGATCTCTTTGTATTTCTGACTTCATAGCCCACACAGAAAATTTCTTGAAACCCCACTAGAAGTGACAATTTAGAATTTATGTCCCAGGTGATTTGCTGAATAATTATAATCTCTGCACACCAAAACCACTCAGTTCAACCTTTTAGATGTTTGGGGATTTTTTCAAACCAGATGCTGAATGTTAAGTTTTGAACTTAAAACTTTGTTTCTGGTATGTGTTTATAAACTATTCACTTGAGAGCTAAAGAAAGGGCATCAAATATGCACCGCTCTAGTGTACTGAGTTTTAGTTTCTCAGTGTAATATGTACTTTCACAGAAGTGAAAATTCATTTGGTGCCTCCAGCTAGCAATGATCATGCCTCTCTGCCAACTGCAAATCATTCTGACATAATTCAGAGGTTTTGTTTTGCAGCCTTGAATGAACACAACCTTGGAGTTAGGGCTAGGTAGATTAAGACGTTTTGTGTAGTGCTGTGTGGTCTTGTATAATATTCTCCTGAGCCATGTCTGGTTTTCATTGCTGACAGCAGACCATCCACAGGCAAGGAAGTGTTAGATTCTAGAAATTATTCAGGCTTCTAAATTCCATGGCTGAGGTTCTTGGACCCTCTACTCTAAGCACCTTGAAATGGTATTTACACCCTTCCTCAGACTCAGGTAGGTGCTTTTGTATAAGAATCACTCAAGATAAATATAAGAGTTTAAGTATTTCACTCAATAAAATTTCCAAAATTGCCTAAAAATTCAAGCTATAAAGATGAAACACAAATAAATAAAGTGAGGCAACTAAGAAGTTACTTACATGGTGTCTTTGAATTGAGCATAAATACCAGGGGAATTATTTATTCGGGTTCTACCGACTGATCTTCAGACGTCTTGATATGGCCAAAACATGCCAGCAATCACCAAATCGATTTAAAGATTGAAATGGCTTTATTTAAATTCACTAGTTCTGTTTTTATCTACTCTCTTTATGCTTATTTTCTTCATATTTTCTCATATATTATTTTCTTCTTTCTCTATTTTCTTCATATTTCAGTATGCACACATAAATCAACTTTGAATTTCTTTATAAAATTGTGTTTTCTATCCAAATTAAGTAATCAAGCAAAGAAAAGAACAAGTCGGCCTCACAGAATATTGCTTTGATTTATGCTGGTCATAAAATATCAATCATAATTTTAAAGCAATTTCATAAAAATGTTGTTATAATCACCTTTTAGGAAAGCTGAATCACAATGATGGAAAAACACATGAAAAGACGATAAAAATATTGTCTATTTTCTTGAAAATTGATAAAAATCTTTGACAGTCTCTCTATAATTTTTTTGATTCTTTTTTTGTGTAAAGAACAGCAGAATGAAAACTGCATGAATACAAAGGCAGTTATGGGAACTTAAAACCCAAGGTACTAGTAGGAGATCATTCCTTTCTCTCCCAACACTACTTTCTACACAAATGAAACAGCCTAAAAGACTCTTGTAGGTTACCAGCAGAAATAGGTTTATTCTCCAAAAATCCCATATTTCTTCAGCCTTGTCTCATTAAAATGTGTGGTAAATCCTTCTTCTGAATACTTTTTGTCAAGTTTTGAAGAATGAGTAAACAGTCTAGAATGTTTTGCTTTTAATCTCTGTAAAAGATACAAATCCCATGAAAAAGGCGTACAGTGAGTTTCACCCGCATCATCTTACCTAAAATAAGATTTAAAATTTGTCTTTAAAAAACTGCTTTATTGCTGCACTGTCAGTGATTGTGTGCTGTTTGGATGCAGTTTTAAGAAAAAAAGAAATGATTCAGAGATGATGATCTCATTTCCAAACTATAGTCCAGTTAAAGGATAAAACATTTAAATGTCTGCTTCTTGTGTCCTTATACATCTTTTCAATATCTATGTTTTTCATGTTACTTTAAGAAATTTGTGACATTTGTTAGAATAATATCATCACTACCTGTAGCAAGAAAAAAAATAATGGATTAGAAATCTTTCTGAAATCTATTAGGCATTGTATTTCCTCATTGTTTAGCCTAGTCTCCTGTGTGACAATAACGAGGTACTAAAAAGTAACCAGAGTATTGCTGAGGTATTTTTACACCATTAAACACCCAACTATGTATTAAATCTATACAGTATTTTCAATACGTTTCAGAACCCAATATATTTTCACACTTCAATTTTTTCGATTCATAATAACTCAATCCTATGGAGCAGTATCACAAACTCAAATCTGCTGATAGAATCACCCAGGGCAGATTTAAAATTCATAGGACATAAATGATCCCATAATGATGAGTTGAGTGTACAAGGAAATCTGTCAAAATGTATGTGCTTAGGAGACATTATTTTTTAATAAGTGTAATAACTAATGCATGAATACCTGTTGCCTTTGGCTCTGGTGGAAATAGCAATAATAAGTACAGTGTGAAAGAAAAATAAGAAAAAAAAAACATACTAAAATAAAGAGAAGTTATAAAAAAACCCTAAAACATATTTATTCATCCAATCAATCCACTAAGTGAAACAGTAAATGTGTTTCAAGCTAGATTTTCTCAGTAAGGTATTTTTATCAGAAAATATAAAAGTACATGACTGAAGTTACTGTATTCTTATCCAGCTCAATTAAGCCAAGCTATTTTCTTTTTGTTTTTAAGTGTCATAGTATCAGACTTGGACTAAAATATTGATAGATTTGGTCTGTGACTTTTGCCACAGTCAAACTGAAATGTTTCACAACTGACATTTACTCATAATTTTGATTTCAAATAAATTAGAATAAATACTGCTTTATTTAAAAAAAAAATACGCATTTTGAGATAAGGAGAAGATTAGAACGTGGCAGATATTTCTATGTACTGTGGCTGCCAGAATAAAAGCAAAAAAGCTTTTTTGAGTTAGCATATTGAGCATGAATTATGTATGATGGCAACAAAACTGTGATGGCAACTTTTTGGCTTGAACACATGTTGCTAAGAATATAAAAACAAGAAAACAGTCAACATCCATGGAATAGTGTTTTTCTAGCAATTATCTGCAGATACCATTGAAATATTAACTTTGTGTCAATGGTAGTATTCATTTTACTGCTAAGGACTGACTTCTAGAGATGCCTTAGTAAGCAAGAAAAATGATGGAATCAATAAAGTTTTCTAGTTTTACCTAAAGTCTTATAAATTAAAATTGTTTTGCTTGTGGGAAGATATTCTGATTTAATCTAAGTAATAATGTTGGAACTTCCTTTTAATAAGTAGGAAATACTTTTTAGCTTACAAGATACAAGAAATATGCAGATCTCTTACACATAATAATCTCCTTTATGATACTACGAATTACTTGGGTTTTACCCACCTCCTTGTATGCCTGACAAAAAGATAAAAAATTCAAGATTAAGTGGCAAGCATTTGATTTTTGTTTGAGACCCACTGGGGCCCCTAATTGGCTGTGAGCAAAGGGTTTAAATTCAGTCTCATCATTCTCTTGATTTCAAAGACAATGTGTTTTTTGTTTCTTTTAAAGTGGAAAAGAAGTTTATTAATATCTACATTGAAAACAATCAGCATAACCATTAAGGTTTGAGTATTCAGTGATATACTGCTGATATGCTCCCTGAGAGTTATGTACCAACATCTCTTTAGCAAGGTCACTCTCAGCCAGCACAGAGAATTCAATGATCTGGCTACCATTTAAAAGTGCTGCTCAGTATATTTCATGTGTGAAAGAAAGCATGTGTTCTTCCATGAACTTAAGCTATTTGCCTGTAGTTACCCAATAATTGTTGTTATCACCGTGGATGAAATTTGGATGATGAAATCTCAGAAAAATCTATGATCTATGATCTATGATCCAGCCATATTTTTGCTTCCTCCATACAGCATAGTAGAAGGAGTCACTAATGAACACTGATACTGTATGAAGATTTTTATGAAGATTTCCAAGATCTAAAACTTGTTAGATTGGTTTGAAAAACTTATTCTAAAAGATTTCTTTTATAAATGCCACTAGTCTCAGGCAAGATAAAAATTTGACAAGTCTCCTTCCCAGATGTGTTAACATTTATCCCATGATAGAGAGCAATTGATGGGTTTCATTTTGTTGCCTGTAGGAGCAGGAAGCTAGATTCAGTAATACAAGAGATCTTTTCCAATACAATGTTTCTTCCAATTGGAACCTGGAGGTAGAGAATTTTCTTTAAAAAAATCTATCAAATGGTAGTGAAGGTTAAAGAGATGTAATAGATCACCTGCTCAATTTATCTATTAGGATAGTATTGTCCTTTTGAATATTCTCCTTTGTATGTTCAGTGCAGTTTTAAATATTTCAAGTGTCAAGGTTACATCACCTCTCTTAAAAGATCAACTTGGAGGAAAATAAGTTTTATGATAGGGTGTCTCTCTGGCTACCTCCATTCCTTTTGTCAGTACATTAGCAACAGGTGTCCCTTCTAGGCTGAGGAATTAATCAAAATGAAAATCCTGAAAATTACTGGCTGAGAGACACAAAAAAACTATTCATACAACAGCAAGGGTCTCAAGAGAGGTGTCTGATCTTCAGAAGACTCAAAAATTTTTTAGGCTTACCTGAACTAAAAATTTTTACAGATTGTGGGGGACTGAGTGCAATTTCCTACCTGATTCTTCTACTCTTAACCCATTTGTGCAATGTCAGAATGCTTGACTCCAGCATTTATAATGGTTTGTGTTCTTGATTGATGCCAGTACCTAATGTCTCTGTCTGCACAATCTTTCATTTCTGAGCAGCCCTGGATTGTCACCTCTCCTGCTGGTTGATCCATCTCAGTCAGATCCTAGTCTGAAACCATGTGCTTATTCACTCACGGGTGTCACTTCTTCATGGGCTTTGTTCCCTTCACTCCTATATGGTTTTCCAATCTGCTTTGACTATTTTCACAGTGAATATTAACAAGTCCCCAAAGACATCACTTAAAAGTTGTAGGTGAGTCTTTTCACTTTCCATGAGAAAGCTATCCTGAAGTGTTATGTTAGTGGTGTTCTTTCCATTCTCTTTCAAAACACTAAAACACTCTTCCCATGAGTTTTCCATGTAAAGATGCTGAATTATGATACAGTGTGATTATTACAAATGTCCAAACTACTGTGGAAATAGAGATAGTAAATATAAAGAGATGGAAACATCCAAATGGAGTTGAATATTGCCTTGAACTTTTTAACTGCCTGAAAACATTTTTAATTAAAGTAGAAGTGGCCTTGACTATCAAATCATGAATGCTTTCAAATTATCTTTTAAAATAATTTGTCTAATAATATCAAAGCAACTTTTATATGCCTACCTTTACCTCACTATAAGACCTTATAGTAGAAAATCCATTTTCCTTGGAATTACCATAAAATTATATGGCAATCTTATCTACAGTTTTTAAAGAGTTTTGCACAGCAGTGATCTAGGTCTCTCAACAACATTTGAGTCATATATAAATATCATGATCACAATTTGAACAGATGGAGAAGCTGAGATGCTGAAAAATCACTTAAACCTGTTCTCCAGACTCAGTTCAAAATAATATTCATAATATGCCTAAATCATATAGAGGTGCCCTTGGATAGCTGCATCTCTCAGGTAAGTGAGGTCCACAAATGGAAATAGTATATTTATTATGCTTCTGGGGCTTGAGCTATTATTTCCAGGCTTTGCACTGTGTTATGGCCACATCCTTGTTAGGTGTCTGTAATATTGCTCTGCACTATAGCAGCCAAGTTTGGCCCTCAGATGGGCCCTTAGAGTATTTCTTGTTTTAAGCTCTACACAAGGGACAGAATGCCACTGTGAAAAGAGGTACTGATCTGAGTGCTTCTCTTTCACAATAAGCCAATGAAATTAAGTTTTTTAAGTTGTTTATACTCCAATGGGTTTGAATATATAGATTTTTTCTACTGACATCTTTGCAATATCAATTTTTTATCACTTTTTCTTATTATTATTTCTTATGTCATTTTTTTAAAGAAAATGACATTTTTAAAGTCTTTGCTACAGCATTTAGTTATTAAGAACAAATTGAGGACATGTTAAAGACACCTCACTGTCAACAAAATTCCTTTTCAGCAAATAGTCAAATAGTCTATCAGTACAAGGGTAAAGATGGTTTATACTGCACATTTTCCAGAGCAGTCTTCTTCATAATATCACACAATTATATATGGGCATGGAGGCATTACAGTGGTTATATTCAAGTCAGTGCAGAATTTTTAAGTGCTGCTGATGTTGTTTTATAATATTATGTTCATTTCATGACAAATTTCAGAAATGTTTTTATGTGGACTTGAAAAATCAATGTAATAAAGATGAAAGCATACACATGCACAAAGTAATAAAGTTACTCAATAGGCTCAAATAATATTTAAAATAATTAGAAGGGTGAAGGTTAAGCAAAGGAAGAGATTCAGCTCCTGCTTAAAACATGTATACAATCTGGAATGCCTCTTTGTAACTCTGCATAAGTTTCTAAACTTATGCTACAGTCAAGTAGGTTTATAAAAACTTATATCTGCTTTCTGAAATTTCAGAATCCCCTGTTTCTGCATTTCCAGAAAATTGGATGACTGAAAGCTTAGTAGAGAAAATCAGTGCAATCTACAATATGCATGTTTGCCTGCAACCATCATATTTTCCTGTGCTACAGTAGAGTCTTAAATAAGTGATCCGGCTTTTACAATAAGAAAAATTATTTATAGCTTTGGAGGTCTCATTCCTTTCTGGAATTGTGAATTGTGTGCAAAAGAAAAAGAAATCTCCCACAGTCAAGCTGGATACCTCTCCATATGCATATCCATTAAAAAAAAACCTATACATTTTAATCAGAAAGCAAAAATCAAGGTGCTCTCTATCAACAACAAAGAAATAAGCATTTATAACATGTAACTAAAGTGCAGTAAGAAAAGAAGACTATTTATGCCCTTAGCTGATGTTTCCTTTACTGAAGGTGACTTCACACTGAGGTACCTTAAACCAGATTAGAAATCACTTTAACAAGTTTATACTCTGATTAAATTTTTTATGAAATGCAAATGAAAATAAATTGTGTAATGATATTGTCCTCCTTATCACTTGGGAAGTAACAGATAACATTTTTGTTTAAATTAGAGAGTGTCACCTGGGATCCTGTCTTTTTCACATTTACTTCCTCTATATAAGCCTCTTTATTTTTCTTTTAATAAGACTTGTTCTCTCAGTCAAAACTATTATTCCTGCAGCATGCAGACAGGCATTTTCACAGCTGAGAACACTAGATGCTTCATAGGAATGTTAAAAAGATATTGCAAAGGGCAGAGGATCATCCTTAGTGAAATCTTTGCCAAATCTCATGTCATGCTCATGAGATTGTTATTTCCCATACAAATCTTGCTCTTCAGTGCTTTCTAATTATAACTCTTCTTATCTCTCTCTATATGCATATTGACTTACTGGATATAGCACAGATCTTAGCTTCAGCATTAAATAGTAATGTATGTCATTGGCTAGTTCTGTAGCATGTGAAAAATAGACTTTATTTCAGGAGTTCAAGAGAAACCTCTTTTACATACCGTGTGAGGTATAATATTCCTTAATTTAAGATAGGAACACTAGAAACTGTTAATCTACCATATACAATTCTGTGTTTTTCTCATATCCAAGATGCAAGTGGATGTTTCTCTGCAGCCTTACTGTATACAGAGTTGCTGGCTGGAAAATTTACACCCTATATCTTTAATAACTATGTCGAGATAACTACCTTAGACTTCAGGAGCTATCAGCCCATAAAAAATTACTTGAAACAAAATTGCTTCCATTAGTATTAAGTGACAAGAGACACAGGATTTCCCAAGTCCTGAACTTCATTAACCAATATCAACTTTTCCCCTGCTTATTCACACTGTTCAATCTTCCCTTAGCAAGTTATATTATCAAGGCATGTCATCAGAGGCAGGGCTGTGTGATCATTCTCACAGAAATCATTCCTTGGTCATTATAAGCATAAATGTGTACCTATTCAAAGGGATTAATAAAGAACTAAACCCAAACAAGACAAAACTAATAAGCAAAGCCCCAACAAATCAACAAATATCCCCCCCACACCCCCCTCTCAAAAAAAAAAAAAAAAAAATCCAGGAATGTCATGTAACTCCAACTGTTAAAGCTTAGAAGTTTGGTGATAATGCCTTTTTCTACAAAACCAAAATTGTCTCAATATGGATTGTCCTAAAAAAGCTCCAGTGCTCATAGAAGAAAATAAATAGCTTGAGAATACCAAGCTTATAAAAAGATATACAAAGAAAAGAGTAGATGATAAAGGTGTGGGTTACTTCAGTTTAAATGTCAATCCCTGTAAAGATTAATAAGCAGATGCCATTAGCCATCCAAAGAGAGAAAAAGAGTGGGGAGAGAAGGAGAGAGAGAGAATAAATGGTATGTAGCTGTGGGATGAGATCTCATACTGCTAGGGGACTCAGCCAAGCAGTGATCAGTTGCAGTGACATAAACCACAAAATGGGCATTTGAGCCAAATCTCCCTTAAACTGAAACCAGAAGATCTCATGTTTTAGTGTAAATAACCATTGAGTGGGATACTGTTTTCTTAAGGTTTACCTTGATTGTACATCCAAGCAATCTGCACATCTATCACACTCTCTGCTCATCTAAAATGTGAAAGCTGATGGTACATCTGGCTTTCAAAGTCATTGGGTCACAAATGGCTGAAGAGTAGAATATTTTGAGGCAGCAAGACTATGCACTTGGTTTGTTCCTGTGCACCTCTAAGATTTGGTATGAGCAAATGACAAATCTACATAAGCTTCTAAGGTATAGACCTGGATGAAAATGAAGGAAAAATCTGGTTTGATAAGATTTTTAGTTGAGATTCTTCTGCAGAAAGACAAGTGGTTTGAGAATGTTGGGGCATCAGATTCCAGCATCTGCAGCAGGCTCGGATGTGCTACGAGCGGGCAGGTGTTTGTCCCGCACAGCTGTGGCCTCTGCTCAGTAGCCTCGAGCAGCATCTGCTGGTTCTCCCTGCCTTAATTCCGTGCAAGCACCCCCACTCCCAAAGGAGGTTTACCCCTGGTGCCCTACAAATTGATGAGCAACTCATTTTATTTCATCCCTAGATGACAAAATAACAGGCACATTAGCTTCTATCTGGCTAAAATAGTAGACATGGTATTGGAGTCACAAAATTATCTCTGGAAATCTTCTATGTGTGACATGATTCTGCTTCACCTTACTGAGCACTGTAGCTTAAAGTCCAACACACTGAACTGGGAAGCCCAAGGAATTTACAACATTATCTCAAGGGCTTTGTCTAGTACCCTCATAGATGTCACAACCATTATCATAGGAGCCAAAAAAACCCCCCTCGCAAATATATATATATAAAAAAGACAATTTCCACAAAAACATATGAATACTTCTGAGGAACAGAATTTTAAGGTAAAAACTCTTGGAGATCAGGATTTTAACTAGCGTGAAAGTCATAGTCAGAGATCTCATAGCGACTTCCACAGAAAACAGAGCAAAAAAGCATAATTACACCTCGATCGGGATCGAGTACGTGGTAAGCTCTTGGTTCGAAATCATATGTTATAGAAAGCCAAAAGTATCAGGCAATTGGAAGTTATAAATGATTTTAAATATTTACAAAAAACTAAAGCAGTGATAAATATAAAAATATACATACAATGAGGTATTCTTCCTTTGTCTGGATATTTTGAGGTTTTTGCTTGTTTTTGTTTAGCTGCTTGGTTTTAAGTTCCAGTTATATTAAAAAAAAAGAAAAAAAAGAAAAAAAAAAGTGTTTCTGGAAACTTTTAGGACTATTGAACTCTCAGTGCTCACAGAGCATTGAATTGTGCTATTTAGAACAGAACTTCCTAATGGCTGTACATTAAGAAAATAATGCAAGGTTTAATGGTGTACTAACAATTGAATTTATTGCAAAGTACTAGTGGATTTCTCTCAGTTTACTGGGAGTTTAAGTAAGATGCAGTAGCCAGCAGGGAAAATGAAGCCTTTTGGACTGCAGTTCTTGTTGCAGCCCATATTAAGACAAACTACATTGACAATGAGTTTCCCCCTATGGTCTTGTCTTTATTATGAATGGATCATACCTTTTATCAGGAAAGGAATATGGAGGGCATAAGACACTGTGTGGGCTTTGTAGTACCAATAAATCAAGGACATGATTTATGTATCTTTTTTTGCTAGCAATACCATCCCAAAGAAGCTGTACTGTATGGGAGAAACATGACACATAAAAGCAGATGGCTGAGTTTCCACGTAGTTAAAGCTGTTTACAAGAAAAAAAAAGTCACACTGGGCAAGCTGATCTCATTCTTCCCTAACAGCTCTTTCTTTTATTTGTCAAGGTGGTGCACAGTTTTACGTCCATTGGGCTTTTCTCTGGTGGATACATAAATAAATGTAATTAAAACTGATTTTATGTTTGTATTAATTAGTGTGTATGTTTCCTTTCTTTTCTGTTGTCACTTTATCAGGTTATAATAATCTCTAGAGACCATGGCAGTTGTTTTAAAATTTCAATAACTTTATCAAATGAACAGTCTTATTAGGTGGACAAATACTCATCATTGAATCAGTAGAATTGAGTCCATGTAAATACATTATTAAATGTGGCTGCAATTCAATATATATCACCAATCTCCTTAGTTAATCAAGGCAAATGGAGGCATTTCAGACTGCACTTTATAAAGATTTCAGACTTTCAGTCTCTCTCAAAAGAAGATTGCTAATATGATTTTCTAGTCAGTTTTCTAATTCAAAGAATGTAAATTGCACTTTATGCTGCCTGAACAGAGAACATCAGGAGAAGTTACTTAGAGAGAACTAAAACATAAAAAACAAAGAAAACAAAACCCCGCCCTGTATCTTAAAAGTTTGATTAATTAGAGTGACCTGCTTTGTATTTAATATGTCAAAAAAGAAAAATGAATGTGTACACAGAAAGCCATTTACTGTGCTCTGTTCACCAATCAAAGTGTCTTAAATAAAAATAAATTCCATACATTAAGGTATTCAGGCAAGGAATTTGAAATGTAACAGATGACAAATTGTTGGGGTAGTGCTCTGTGTTCCAAAACTTTGTGAGAAACTTTTTAATTTTTTTTCCTAAGGATCTTTCCAATAATTTTAAAATTTTAAAATTTTAAAACTCATCCAACACAAACTTGTTGATAATATCTAATGCATAGGCCAGAAATTGCTTAAATGAAAACATAGTTGAATTTAATTCTGAATATAACATACTGAAAATTAAGTTCAAAGGTTAATGAGTTGGAATGATCCCCCTGTGTTTCTTAAGGTGCACTAATCCACCTAAGTTTTAGATTTATACAGAAACTGTGTGAGCAGGAGACCTCTACCATTCAGGTAATAAAACATCTTTAGAGAAGGAAATTAATATAAGTAAAACACTTCAAAGTTGGTAAAGGAAGCTCTTAGATTATGACTTAGATTTTTCATCAATATTAATATTTCCATATTTTATGTGATACTATTAATATGATATTTCAGCAACAATAACTAAAATTAGCCTTTTTCTTCAGATACCCTACTAGGATATTGTTAGCAAATAAAAACAGTTAACTTTGATCTCTTTTGCTCACTAAGAACTAGATTTCAACCCAAAACTTCATTTTTGCTTTCAAACCTCTGAGATGGGTGAATATTGACAGCGTGTTTGGAAATTCAAGCATTTAAAGTACACTAAAGTGAATCTCTTGAGAAAATTTCTTGACTTGTTTAACTTAAAACAAAATTAGTCAAAGACAATTTCCAAATTTACCATGTCTGGCTGTATGACTGATATTCCTCATATTCTAATAGCAATTGCAATTCAAAGAACAAAATGAACTGGACGTTTCCAAACAGTACAAAGTATTTGTTACGGGTTCTAAACTCAAAGGCCATAATTATTTTTAGACATTAGGTAGGACCAATAGAGTCTTTCTATGCAATGCACAGAAGGTATTAGAATTAGAAAGTATAAAGTAGCAAAACACATCATAAAGCTGACTGTTCTGCTGGCTAAATACTCGAAAAATAAGAAGCCCCAAATTTTGATTTGGAAATATTAAGTATAGAAAAATTTTGAGGTTGTCCATTCAAAGAGTATGAGTTAACCAGAAGGAGTAGAGATGCCTTGTACTCTGCCACACTGAATGTAATGCCTGTATATTTTGTATATTTTACATGGAGGAATGTTTTGATTGGTTTTCTCTGCCCTAGAGGAATTTGTCAGGTGTATCTGTAACAACAGAGTGAAGAAGAAGAAGCAGATTTTTTGTGTGTGTGGAGTTACATTTAAAAAAAAGATAACGTGAGATGTTATTCAAATGTATTTTATGTAATAAAAATTACACATTGTTCTAGTTCTTTTGCTTCTAATTCTCTGAACCTAGTTTCATACAGGCTACAACAGACTGGAAGCGATCATGTGTTATTTTTAAGTCTAAATCAGATCTAAATTGAAGATCAAGCACCTTATGTTAATTAGAGGAGTGTCACTCCAGTACATGATAGCAGGTAAGCAATTTCCAACATCTTTCCAGGAATCAGATTATTAGGCTTCTGGGAATTTACAGATGTCCCAGTTCTGGAATGGGTGTGAGCAGCTGCTCTGTAATCTCCAAATGCCCTTAATCCTCAACGAAGTTTTGCTTCTGTTGCCTTAATTTGATTATGTATTTTTGCTCTAAATATCAAATCTTAAACAAAGGAGAAAACCTATTTTTGATTAAACAGTACTAAAAAGAACAAGAAAGTATTCTATGGCTCATTCATTAGCAGAATAAATCTACGGAGGAATCCCCAATTATATTTTAAAAAGCTAAACTAGAAGATGATCTCTTAAAAGGGTGTGATTATGTTACAGAGGAGGGCACCTAAAATAATCTTGAACATATAAAACAAGAAATCATACTTAACAGCTATGAAACCTATTGCAATTTACTAAATCTGAGAATTAATTAAACAGAAATGCAACAGAAGATAATGCATCACAACTCCATTCACTCTGACAAGTAAAGACTATTTTTAATAATTCCTTAAACCTTGCAATGAGCTACTAACTAAGGTGAAATACATTAGAACAGCAAGAATAAAGTAGCAAGGTTTTAAACTTTTTTTCATTTGTTATTCTGCAGCTGAGTTGTGTCTTTCACTCTGGGGCAGTTTGCTTAGTGACATGAAGGAGTCCATAAACAATATTTGTATTGAATATTCCAATATTTTTTCCAAAGTTAGTAAATAACTCTTCAAATGGGATAGAAGGTAGGACATATCTGTGCTGTTCATTGATGAAAATATTTTTATCATCTCAAATAATTAAGGGACCCATAATAAGAGCTAGGGCTGATCAAAAATAAATTTCATATTTGTTTCCTGTGGATCCAAATTTTTACTGGTCTCATAGTAGAAACTCCTAAACATTTTAAAGATACCATTTTTAATGATGTATGAAACTATGGGTGTTTTACTGTAAGGTAAAGGCACCACTCAGATGAAGCTGCATAAGAGCTGGTAGAATAGGCAACTAAATTATGATTTTATTTCTCCTTGAAGCCTGGAATTTGTTTAATAAGATTTTCCATAAAAGCATTTACTGTGTACATAAAGATAAAAACCTTAAAATCCTTACAGCATTGCTTTTCTTTGTGTATAAAAATAGCACATGAAGAGATACAGCTTTATTCCAAATAATATTGTTAGATGCTTTCTCATTCAGCTCATCTGTGCTATTATGTCAATGAGCATTACTAGTGCTCTGCCCTAGAATAACCATAATTGGCGAGATTAAACTGGAAACAAATTCTTGTTATCAGCAATTTTTGAACTTGCGAAATGTCAGGAGAAAAGTTGGGAGAATTTTACTCTCCACCAGTGTGCAAAAGAGGCTGGACAGTCTAGGGAGAAAAAATTAAAACATTTATCAAAAGAAATAGATTTGCATGTTTAAACTGTTAAAAGGTTGTAGTTAGATGTCATTGAGGAACGTGGGCTTTTATTAAATTGTCTATTCAAGAATACTCTAGTACCAGTTGCTGCTTACAGCACTTAAAAATGACAAAGTAAGGTTTCTTTTAATTATCTACTGCTTTCCTATGCTTTCCTGTATTTTAGAACTAATTAGTTACAAGTGTGCAGTTTCCAATACTGATATGTTCCCTAGTACTCTGTGTTAGAACTTTTGTAGGCACTGATCTAAAAAAAAAAATAAGATGCTTATAGTCTTCAATTTACAGATTACAAAACTGACATAAAAAGATTCATCTGAGCACACAGAGCAGACTTACACTTTTACCTGTAATTTTTGGTGGCTAGCATCCCTAAGCATAAAATTCAAAGAAGAATTTTGATCACAGTTCAATAAGCATTCAAGTGTCATGAAACAGCCCCTTTATATTTTAAAGAAGCCAGTCATCTAAGTTCACATCTTTGATGAAGATGTGATACTGTTCACAATACTTCAGGTTAAAAAAAATATATATATCCTCCAAGTGTCACTTACCTGGACCAAAATACATTTTTCTAGAACGGAATGTGACACATAAAAAAGAGTAGGAATTAAATCTAAAATAAATGTCTGTTTTCACTCAGCCTCCTGATACACTGGTATCCAGACCACCAAAGCCTCCATGCTTTCACATGGAGCACAGATCCATCATCTGCAGATGAATCCGTATGGTGATAAAACCACATTTGTAGTCCAAATCTCAATGATAACATGCAGTAAGTAGGCATTAAAAGTGGGAATTTATCTCAAGAATCTTCCCTATGAAAGATCCTGTTTAAGATGCTGTTTAAAATGCTCAGTTACATTATCTCAGAATAGGACTGAAGAAAAAAAACTCTGGTTGATACAAGTAATTCCCCTACCAAACTTCTGACTATTACACAAAGTGAAAAAAAAAAAAAATAAAATTAAAAGCCCACATAAATCAACTCTGATTCTTTAATGCTGTCATAAAACAAGCTGTTGTATCACACAAACATTCCCTTAGAAAGCTATCAAAAAAGTCCCTCTGATCAGTTAGCTACATGAATTGAAAAGGGAAAAAAGAAGCAGAAACCTTTAAAAATTTGACCCATTTTACAGCTGAGTTCACAGCAAAAGTCAGATAGAGAGGAAATGAGTTTTTATATGGTTCCAGTTTTATGTGAAAAGACAGATAAGTTGCTGATTGCATCAGTAGTGTTTGTCATTTAATCAAATGAGAAATTAGAAGCTAAACTTAGGAATTCAGCTGCTACTGAATATATTATCTCTTCTTGATATAATCACAGAGAATTTCACTTCAAATTAACTCTTGCAATCCAATTAATGCCTTTTAGAAACCTGAACAAACATTTTCTTCTCCAAGATAGGCATATTTCTGCCCCGTTTTTCATTTGAACAATCTTTGCATGAAAAGTGACATCTTATGTTTTAGAGGTCACCTGCTCCTGCTGTTTGTTCTGCCCCTGAAGTCATAATCTCCTGCTTGTGACATCACGATTGGTTTCCACAGGGCTGATTATAGCCACAAAACAAGGATTATGACTTCAGGTGAGGGAGAAGCAGCAGGAACAGATGAGCTCCTAAGGAAAATGTTCCCTGTTCATGACTGTATCCTTAGAAACAAAGTGCACAAAGTAGAAGCTGTGCTCAATTTAAAGCAAAACACTTTATGTGAGATGGCAATATCTGTTAGGAATTGCCTATAGGTCATATGCATGTAATTATTTTCCAGATAAGTGCTGAAAAGCAAGACATGGAAAATATTCAACAGATAATACCAAGGTTCCCAGAACAACATTTAGTTTAAACTTACAAGCCCCAGATTGTCTCATTATGTATTACCCATAGCAAACAGTAGAGTAACAGTGCACTTCACAATACCACTAAAGATATTGCACCAAAGCTTTTATAATCTGGGTTGAATGAGAACAAGCAGAACTCTAAACAGGACTAGAGTGCAAGATGCCAGGGCAGAAAAACCAAATTAAATAATAATATAACTCTGTGGGAGTCTAATGTATATGTCTTGAAACTACCAAATGTAGGTTTTAGCATGAGTTATTATATGCTCTGTGTTTAAGAAAAGGGTTATTTTTTATTGCCTGTCAACTTTAACCCATTGAGAGAAGCAGTGTTTTCTGTCTAATAGTGACAGCAAGGAGCTTGGGACTCTACCATTTGCTTGCTGAATTACTTTAAATAAGTCGGTCAATGCATCCAGATCTCATTAACTGTTCAGTGAACTGCAGTGCTGCACCCATTACAGTAATAAGGACTTTTTAGACTTTCAGATGTCTGTGTGTTCTGAATGTCAGAAATATCCATGTCTATCTACCTAATAATTCTCTCACTACAAATATATGCATGACGGCTTTGGGCCAGATTCTCACCTACTGTTAAGTTACAGCCAGTAAGCTGTAACCAGTGTGCCTACTGAAGTCAAGGATGGAAACTTCACAGATAAAGAAGTAACAATTACATCGTAATGGAAGTACAAAATAATAATAAAAAAATAATAAAAAAAATCCCTTCTGCTTTTGGATCAAGAAATACATTTCGAAGACATCAGAAATTATACTTTTTGGCAATAAATTAATTCTTTTCAGGAAAAACACTGTTGCTCAGGGAAAGAGAGAAAAAAATCCCTTTTAGTTACATTTAAAATAATAAGCTTTTTAAAGCTGTAAAAGTTTGCCATGTTGACACTGTACTTTGAAACCTGAAAAAGCCTTCACTTTGACTCTGCTGAAATACAGTATCTGTGCTCAAAACTTTCCAGGTAGTAATATTTCATAAATTATAATTAATCTTTTTAAGCCTTACCTTGATGAAAGAAGTCAAGCAGCTAAGATTAGGTCCTTAGTCTTTAAAATTTCCACTTGCCCAGAGGATATTCCACTGGGCTCCGCACTCAGCCCCCTATTGATTTTAATTTATATAAATGATCTGTTGCTTCTCTCACACTACTGTAGGGGTGCCATGCACACTGGCAAATTAGAGACAGGCTGGTGGTAATGAATTACTAGGCAGACACTTTCCACATGGGCTGCTGCTAACACTGATTTAATTATTTCTTCAAGAAGTTAAAATTCAGGCTTAACTTCAAGTCTTGTCCAGGATGTGAATGGAGGGAAATAATACCTATCAGGGCTTATCTGACTATGAATTATATTTAAAGTCAAAAGGGAGAAGAAAATAAGTAGACTAGTAACTAGTATGAGTAATATAATGAAGTACCCAATCTAAGTGGAACTAGTTCAGAAAATGTGAAAAAGGCCTGAGGTCGGTGCTAAGTTGCACTAGGTTGAAGCAAGAAGAATCTAATTGAACCTTTTTGGCTGCTTCTGACATTCAGAAATATGACATTTTCATTTCTCCCTAACTCACTTCTGGGCAGAAGGCCTGTACATTTAAATCTTCCCTGTCTCTAAAAACATAGGTGGTATGCAATGTTTAAAGAAGTTCTCACCAAACTAATGAAATTTAACTTGGTCAAGCCATTTTCCTTTTCAGTGGATCGGATAGCTAGATCTGCAGGAGCTCTGTGTGAGGTCCACTGGGAATCGATTACAAATGGAGCCAACCACTCTTCTGAAGGGCTTAAAAGTAAGCTTCTAAATGCTCATTCTCTGCTATTGCACATAGTAATTGTATTTTCATCTTTAGCTGCTCTGAGTTTGCTGTGGAGAGTTTTGAAGTCCATAACTTCTGGTGGCACACAAAAAATGGTGACTTCTGAATTAATGCATCTTGGCCTGTGATTCCCTCAGCCATGTGACCCCAGAGTCCATCAAAAGAAGATAATATTTAATTGTGAAAATATCTACTGTACCTTTTGAGCTACCACTTGGGTCTCAGCTGGAGGCCAGCACACCTGGGACTATGAACACTGTTCAAGCAGGTGGCTCAGCTGAAAATCAATCAAGTGTTTGGAAGTCTATGAGGAGCTACAGAGAAGGAGCTGGTAAGAAATCCTGCTTAAGATGTACAGGAAAAGTTTCTTTGCAAACTCCACTGACCATCCTCGTAGGTTTAAGGAGACCGTTGAGAAAGCTGAAAGGTAGTTAGTGATTGCTAAATTAAAACCTTCACAAAGACAAGAAAATGGAATGTTCTAAAGTGCTTATAAATTAGGAAGCACTGGATAGGATACTTTCTAAATGCATCCAGAAGTCAGGTCAGGAAAGGCTGTTTTCAACTTTTACAGTTGAAAGATGCTGGATGGTAGGTTTTCTTGAAGGCAAGGTCTTGGGGTGTCTGTCTGTTTTATTAGTGTTACCTGCATATTAATCCCTACGGATAGAAAAAAAAAAAAAAAAAAAGGCAGATATCAAAAGGAAAAACTGCTCAACCTGAAAAAGAACAGGGATGTTTCTCTATGTCTCTTGTTGAACATGCAGATACTCCAACTTTGTACGTAACCATGACAATCCCTAAAGTCTCATAATGCCCACAGTGGAGAAAAGGCTCCTCCTGCAAAGGTCACCTGTGCAAACGTCTGTTGTGGATCTCCCTCCTGCTGCAACCCACATTGTCGCTGCATGTGCTGGATACTCTCTGCTCATCTCTTTCTAGCCAAGGCAGAGTTATGAGGCTGTGGAGAAAGTTCTGGCAGCGTCAAAACAGGTTTAACTACTGTAGTTTCCATATTTCCATTCTGAAGTCACTTCCCACTCTTACAAATGTTTGTTCTTTTATATTTAATTTCATTTCATACTTCAGCTGATTCCTTGCTTTTGACAGCAATTTTGTTACTGTTTAATAAGGTTAATAGTCATCTTTTGTAATCATCACCATTGCTGATTTCCTCACAGCATTATCAATTTTGGCTAAACTCCTCTTACTCAGAGATAGATAATTAGGTAGTTTGTCCACGTCAACAGTTTATACTCATACTCTTCCCTCATTAGCTGTTGTTATCCAGGCTGTGTCACCACAGGGATGCCATACAGACTGCCCCAAAGTACTAAACTCCCTGAGTATTGCCAGGCATTCTCATCTGATCTCGCAGTACAGATCCCACTGGCACCGGTATTTGCCCTCTACACCATAAACCCTTGTGTTCTGTGCTACAGCTTTATTTGATAAGCCAGAAAATTCATCCTTCATAGGAAGTATTGGATTTTCCTCTTGATTTCCTCATCTGTATTGGCCTATCCTGGGCAAAATATAACCCAAAATAAATATTATTGCATTCTAATAGATATATTTTTGCACTACAAGCTTTTCCTTTTTGTTTTGTCCTTGCTCATTTTTGGGTGTTGTGTGGGGGAGTTTTTGTAATTGTGTTGTGTTGGTTTATTTTCTCTCTCTCTCCTTGTTATCTCTCTGCACACATAGTCAGGAGAGGGGAAGGGCTGCCACCATGTTTGCCTTCCCACACACAGTTGTCTATGGAGTATGCCAGATTTTTTTTGGCATTTTTAGTTTCTTTTCACTCCTAGGGAGCCCATGAACTTTCAGCAACTTTGTAACTAGTGAATAGTCTCCTTAAACCTATTAATTCTCTTGCCTGTTGATATTTTGGTTTTTTGAGTAAATATGGGGTTTATATCTACTCATATTCCTCTCTCCCTATTGGTGGAAAGGCATTGGCTAAAACTAAAGGGGTGGTAAATAATTTTGGTATGCTTGTCTCTTAAATTGTCTTTAAACCAAGACATGGACCCATGCTATTATTTTTATCTGGAGAAAACTGAAAGTTTCATACTTCAGAATAATCAGCAAAACTGTGGAGTGCCTTTCCTGAGTCAGAAATTAATAAAATGAGAAATGATATTCTCTGCTCTGCCAATGTCAAGGGATTTATATTCCAAAGATTTCATTTCACTAATGTCATGTAGGTCTTGAGCAGACGTTTCACACCACTCATCACTTTCAGAGACAGAGAAGCTGCAGTACATCAATGTCTTTAATGACAGCACTGACACAACTTGAATGAAGAGTCCCCCATGTTTAATCTTAAGAATGTCAGTTTTATTTCTCCATTTCTAAGTATTGAGGCTTGTTTGTGGGTTACAGGAGCAATATGTTTGATTGCATGAAGATGCCTTTAAAGGCAGGGACCCTGCATTATAAGAGGGATCCTGGATCATTAAGTCCAGTCACCCCAGTTTTGATGATACATACACAATTATCTGATTTCAAACATCATTCAGGTTCCACTATAGAGATAGGTTTTCTTCTCACCACATCAACTAAGAGGTTGGGTATTTTTGCTTTCCAGATGCTTTTCCTCTAGTTTTGATTATTTTCGTTTACATTCTGAATGTTTGTACCTATCACCACTTTATATCCATTTCTTCCTATACCAACATTATTTTTCAGATAGAGATTTTTTCTATCATATATCAAACTGATGTTTTCTTAAAGTGCAAAGATTTTTCCACATAAACTTTAATTTTCTGCACTTCAATTTTCCATAATAAGACAAATTTTCCAGCTTTTTAGTTACCAACATAAGCCTTGTAAATCTGTCTATTAAACAAAAAGAGTAACTGTTTTTATTTAGTACTTCAGCATAGCAGACACATTAAAAATGAGCTTCTGTGGGAAGTCTCACTGGTGACAGTGTCTCCTGGAAATACGTCCTCTGGTACACTGGTCACACTGGATCTTCCTATAGTCACACTGGGTCACACTGGATCACACTGGATCTTCCTACAGTCACAGAACTTCAGTGTCTGTACTTGTATTGTGAATAAATAAATAGTCTTTTAAGCAGATGTAATTCCTGGTTGACAAATTTCCGGCTTTGATAGAAATTTATTTTTGAAACAAATCTTTTCTCTTTCTTTGTGGCAGATGTATTCTGTAAGACACATACTTCCAAAGCATGATACTTTATGATACCATGCCTAGTAAGTCGGATCATTTGGTTGTTTGGTTTTTTGCTTGTTTAAATTTTCTGGTTTATAACAGCAGTCTGCTGAATGTTTTTGACAAAAAGATCCTGCACATCTGCAGAGTTTCTTTAAGTTCTTCTGCTTCTCATCTTTGAGCTCTTCTGTTTCTCTGTGTTTCTTGCACCTTCTCAGACTTATCAGTTCTTCCAAATACTGCTGGGGTGCCCCCACTGACACATCATGATTCTTGTCTTGTACTTTTCAGGGAAAGAGCTTTAGGAGTATACAAGCCAAAAATGCAGGCAAGGGTGCAACAAGCAAGACAGGAATTTCAAGGAAATATTCCGTCTTCTAATTGATTTCAGCAATATAGCTCAGAATTTTTTTTTAATTTCCATGGATTAAAACCCACGATTTTTTAAAAACTAATCTGTCAAAACTAAAATTGCTAACGAGACTCTTAAAATATTTAGTTTTAGATTACATATACTGTTCAAAGTGAAGGAAATACTAGCTAAACTACATTTACAACACATTGCAATTTTGGTATCCTAAATGTCTTTTTCCAATATGTATTTAAAAATACTACAAATTCTGAGATGACTGGTTGCTACAAGAAAAAATTGTATATGCAGTCAAGTAGAGGAAGAGAGAATGCATACATCAGAAAACATGAGACAAAAAGGATATTCCAATATTCTGAAAAGTCAAATATTTTTAAAGAAATTATCCAATAACATGCAAAAATAATTACAATATTGGAAAATTTGAAAATATTTTTTCATGTGTTTGAAGAACTCTTAAATTTCTGTTACTAGATATTCCTAAAAATATATTATCATTAGTACATTTCAGCATCATAGAGGAATTTAGCCATCACAGCTGGAACAAAGTTTCTCTCATCATCATTTGTCCCTCTGAAGGATAAAAATACACAAATACACCAATGAATCTCTCATATTTCATGCAGTATTTTATCTTTCTTAGCAACATTCAGTAAAGATATATGTCATGACTGTCATATAACATATAATTAAGCCTTAAAATCTGCCTGATTTGATGGGTTACTCTGGTTATTCCTGCTGCTTCATGTATTACGCTGCATCCACAAAGAAATCTGATGTATTCAGTTAGAACTGAGTTGACATTGGGGTAACAAAATGTAAATGAAATAAAAACTTGAGGCAAGAAAATTGAGACGTGGCAAAACCAGGAAATTAAAAAATGTACAAAATGCTCACTGTAATAAAATTCTGTTCAGCTTCAGAACTACACTGTACTTGCACTGTAAATAAAAGATACAAGATTAAGTATTTGGACTATTCCAGAGGAGACAGTCTGTGCTTGATTTGGTTTACAGATGTTTAAAGTAATTCAAAACTTTGATAAGAATCATCATGTTGCACCACTGTTTGACTTACAATGAAAAGGCATAATTTCAGTTCATGAATCATAGAATCATACAATATCCTGAGCTAGAAGGGATTGAGATAGAAGGTCCACATTTAAACACAGGATCTAAAATACTACTAATTGCAACCTATCACTTCATAATTACTTACAGATTACTACAATTGAAAATCCCAGTAGAGCAGGTAAAATTAATTCTATTTTTTCCCCTCAAACTTTAGGATAAAGTGATCTGTATATATAGGCTGTTTTCTCAAGTTTATCTTCATTTTTTTCAAAATTTAATGCCCAGGAAAGTAACCTGTCAAATCAAGAAGAGAATAAAAATTACTTTCAGTATTTTGACAATTTCATCCTTAGTGGCACAAAGACAAATAAATAGGCACTTAAAAGCAGATTTCCAGTTTTACTGGAGTAGCAGAGAGAAGTGTCCATAGTAGACACTTGCAGATGCTAGACGCTATATTACATTTTTGCTTCAGTAGACTACAATCTAAATAAAAATGTTCATGCAATTGGAAATTTCAATTTAAATTTAAGACCTTTTTTTTAGTTTCATTTTGTATTGATGAATGTGTTTCTCCTTTTGTTTACAATGGTTCAACAAGTGCAATCAAAAATTATATGTCTTAGTAATTCATACTCAGGCAAAATGAATTCATCTCAGTTCTTTGTTGATTTAAAGATTTCTTTTCAGAGAAGTAGCAGAACTATTGCAGACATTTCTCTTGTAGTAGCAGTCACATTAAACTACCAGTACCCCAGCAAATGCCAGGATTTTCCTATCATATTATACACAGAAGCTGTACTGAATATAAACAATTCAAACTGCCTGACAAAAAAAAAAATACTGAGGAGAAATGTTAAGCAAAAAGTCTGCTATCTTAATTGCCTACTCTTAAATATTAAGCTTCCTTAGTTTGAGTTATACTGAGAGTATTTAGAATAAGTCAGGTCTAATTATGTTCCATTTTCTTAACAGCCATTTTATCCTGACAGAATTTAGATGCAAGGGGATCAGAAGGACAAATGGTTTCACTTATTTATACAACTTGATGGAACATTCCACGTCTCACACCACGTTTCATAGCATTTCTTAAGCAATGGGAAGATAAAACCTTGAAATATGTTTTTCATAATTTCACCAAAGTTTTCACAAACTTGAGGCTTTGCAGATTAAAATGCAAGTACATCTGCACACCAAATGGAGCAACTGTGATCAGATGAAGATGTTTAAGTACTTTATAAATATTCCCATATATACAATACTTTAAAACATTGTTATAATGTACTAAAAGCTCTCAATTTGATCAGAGATATTCCATGAAAGATAGCATGTTCCTCTTTGGAAATGTATGAATTTATACAACATTAAACGCACAAACATATATAATTTATTACTTAGAGGAGGTAGAACAACGATCTACACCACCAATAGCATATAGGTGAAACTGAACTGATGCCAGGGCAAAATGATGAAGACATATATTTTATTCACAATGCTCTGGAAACTTTTTTTTTTATTATTTTATGTTCAGTGTTTCTGTCCATGGCAGTAATATTATCTCTGGTATTTCAGTATAGATAATGATCCTACCATGCCCTGCCCAGCTAAACTTTATAAGGTAGAAACTCATGTGAATGTTTCAACAGCATTTAGGGAGAAAAACAAAAAATGAAAACGTTATTGTTCTGCAGCATTTATCATTTTCAAGATCCTATCCTAGGAATACAGATAGAATAAGCTCCATCAGGAAATTTTGTCATACAGGTTTTGAGAAACTCAGCAAAAGTGTGATTCATCTCATCTCGATTTAGTTATGAAAAGACAGGTTTAATTAAGTTATATCTGTAATGGAGTCAGTGAAGAACAAATGACTTCCAGTCAGTGTGCCTTTATTAAGGATAATGAATTACTCTCTCATGAAAAGTACTATGGCAAAGTCTGTACAGGCTTAAGATCAAGACCAAATGAAAGTTCATGGTCCCTGAAAATGGCAAACCTAAATTCTCATCTTCCAGGAGATCCCCTTTGGATTTATTATTATGACACACTGGAAACAACATTATTTTTCAAGATTTTCAAAAATCATAGCATATTTTAAGAATGTGAACAATGTTTTATTTTCTTCTCTAATGACCTGGTTTGCCATTAACATTATAATGGCTCATCTACATAATCTTTTGCAAGCAGAGGTAAGTCCATTTCATGTTTGATTGAAGCCAGATGGACATACATCAGTAGTAAGTAAGTCTCATGCGTGAAGCAATGCTACAGCTTAGAAACTTTCAGAGTTCCTGAACACCAGGGTGAATATAAAAGAGAAATCCCTTTATAGGAAATGCTAGTCAATGCAATATTGGTCATGGGGGAAAGCACAGGGGGTACTAACACCATCAGGACGAAAGTGAGAATGAAAGACAGTTAAGAAAAAATTGGACTAAAGGATTATCCTTTTTTCTTAAACTGTGACTTTTGCTACATCCTATTAGCAGTCAGAATATTTAATAAGAATAGCTGGCTTCACACATTTCAATTTCATAGAATTATACAGTGTTTTGTGTTGTAAGGGACCTTTAAAGGCCATCTAGTCCAACTGCTCTGCAATGAGCATGGACACCTTCCACTAGACCAGGCTGCTCAGAGCCTCATCCAGCTTGGTTTGGAACACTTCCAGGGATGGGTCAGCCACTGGGAACTTGTGCCAGTGGTTCATCATCCTCATCATAAACATTTTCTTCCTTTTGTCTAGTCTGAATCTACCCTATTTTAGTTTGAAATCATTACTGCCTTTCCGACTGTAATAGGCCTTGCTAAAATGTCTGTCCCAATCTTTCCTGTAAGACTTATTTAAGTACACAAAGGCCACAATTAAGTATTCCTGGGGTCTTCTCTTTAGGCTGAACAACCCCAGCTTGCTCAGCTTTCCTCATAGGAGATGTGCTCCATCCCTCTAATCATCTTCATGATCTTTTTCTGGACTCACTCCAACATGTCAACATCCTTCCTGTGCCAAGGATGCCACAGCTGAATGTCTGTTTATGAGCTGTTTATGTCTCAGATTGTCAGGCCATTGAAAACAGAAACTTCTGCATACAGAGACCAAATTGATAGAAGACCTGAAACAAAATTTTCTTTCCTCTAAAGGATGGTACCTTTTGCCCACAATGCATACTCTCTCTAGCATTGCAGCAGAGTACCAGATTGGTTGCTGCTTTGTTTAGGAACACATTCAACCTAAAATTTGTATCTTTTAGTTGATTCTAATGAAGTCAGTTGGCAAAGCAGAGGTACCCAATATTACAGCAATACTGAGCTTTAAATCAGTTTTCCCAAATTAAAATGTTACTAAATCCTAACAGTAGGAAGAAGATGTAACTTAAGATAAATTTAGTCATCTACACTCAGTAAAGCTTTGTTACTTTATATCTCAAGCACATGTGAACAGAGATGTTTGCTTTTCTTTGTTTTACACATTACAAAATATTTTTGCTGTGGTGTAAGAAAATCTTATATTTTTAATCTATTCTTTTCAAATGCTGTTCTCTCAATTTCCAGCTGTAGATGTATAATCTACCTAATTAAAATAGCTCAAAACATGTTAAGTAAACACAGAAATGATAACAAAATACTTGCCTGAAGTCATGCCTTCCTGCCTGTTTGTTAAACAATCTGCTATTAAACAGTACTTATAAAAATTCCAACAATCTGTTCAGATACTGTATTAATAAAATATAGAGAATTGCTTTGCATTGCTCATGGAGTTTCCAGGTGGTGCAAGTAGATTTGTTGAATTAGAATTTCATATGAATCTCTACAAATCAAAACCACTACTTTTCAAAATGGTCTCTGTACATTTAGCACACCATCCCAAAATGTCATACAACTTTGGTAACAACTCTTCATAGACCCAACACTGGGTTCCAATAGTTTTCAGTTCCATGGCACAATTTTTCCCCACTTGGCATTTCTGAACTTTATCACAGTTTCCACAGATGATAAATTACTTAAAACTCAATAAAGTTATTATTATTCTAAAAAACCTCCTAGAATTTAGCAAATGGTTCCTGTCTCAGTTTTCCAGTCTTCATATCTAACCAATCACCATGGCTATCATTCCGCTTATTTATTTCATTGCATCACAAGGCAGTATAAAGTTCATTTAAATTATCTTAGATACTGTGCAGTGTATGAAAAAGTGACACATACATTAGGTAAAAAAGGCACACTTAAAGAATTTCATTCCATTTTAGCTTTTAATTGGTTAACAAGGTTTCATTGGATGTTAACAAAGTATCACCATCTTGATGTAGAATTTTCAGAAAAGAGCATAATTCCACAGAAATGCTAAAGAAAATCATTTGCACTTGTTATGTAAAAATAAAGGCCATGAGTGAGTGACTTTTCTAATAAAAATGAAGATTTGTTCCAGCTCTTAAGTAGATGCACATGGTAGATAAATGCTTTTCTCTTTGGCCATTTTCCAGGGAATATCACGGCTGATAAAATACACAGTGGATTTATTATTAGCTGCTAGAATAAAATGCTCAAACACTGCCTACAAGCATCACTGTATCTGCACTGTTGCCAACATTTAAAGGGTTCTCCAGACTAGGTGATTCACTATGAGGTCCAAAGCACCTTTATTGCCACTCTGGTCATACTACTATCCACTTAGGTTTTCAATGAATTTGACATTTGGTTTACAAATGCAAAATTTCTCGACATAATTTCATCCAAAATCAAAGCTGGACTCCTTCTTGCACTTGTTGTTAAAATGATGTCATACTTGGGCCTGCAAGTGTCAATAACACTTATTCCTTTAGGAGAAATATCTTTGTGTATATGTATAATTAACTGAATAAGGAGTGTGCTTCTGTCTTTCTTCTGCCAAATGGCACACAGATATAGCAAAGTAATACAAGTTATACAAGCCAGAGTAACTGGCAATAAGGAGAGTACATTTCAGAGCTGGAAGTCTGCATTTTGCCTTCATTTTCAGAAATATGTATTCTATCATGTTTAATGGTTATTATAGCAGTCTATGAGAGACTCAACTCTATTATTTAACATGCCAATTAAAATTTGTAATTCTTTAAGACCCATTTAACAAATTAATCTATAAACACTTCTGAATAAATGTTTACAGGAACCAAAAAAATCTGGCATGTAAAATGTAAGCACTGAAATGCTTTGGAAGGTTTATCCCAAAAAATGTTACCCGTTCTCTGAATAATAGAAATAAAGGAGTAGCAGGAATGTGTGCCTGTGGTTGCCCTACAGCCAAATTATAGAATGAGAATATTATTCCCAGTGAAATCCACATCTCACTTTTTAAAAATACTATTAAAAAAACCCAACAAAACAAAACAAAACAAAACAAAACAAACCAAAAACAAACAAACAAACAACCAAACCAACAAAAAAAAACCACACAGAAACATGAAAATACAGATTTTTAAGGTGGGAATTGTATTATTTTGCTCCAAAAGATGGGGCAGGCCTTATATAAAAGTTCAGAATAAATTATGATAATAATCCCCTTCTGATTTTAAAATAAATTCATTTACAGGTAGTAAGGGGACTTTTTAACATATAAAAAATGTGAGTAGAAGAATAATTCAGAAATAAAGCTTAGGTCCTGAAATTTTAGTAGCACATAAGAACTCTACTCAGGGTTAATTTAATGAACATATCTCACTTGTACTGAAGTCTTATCAGTTGTCAATGTATCTTCCTAATTGTCCTTTTTTCCTTTTCCTGTTTTATCTCTAATTTATGCTGAGAGTAGCCCTTTTGTCCTCATTCAAACGAAAATCACACTCATACCAAAAGTCTTGAAGGAAAGCCTATATTTATGAACTACCTTACTCAATTTCAAGATGAAAGATTTTTGCATTATCTTTAGATAAACATTCCAGTACAGTTTCTGATTTGGAGCAAGTCTGTATAGCTCCATTAATTTCAGTGAAGTAATGTCTCTTTAAGTCTACCAAGGATCTGGACTGCAGGTTTCTGTAAATTTGAATGATGTTCATCCTTGTGTCTTTGAACTTTATCTCAGACTACATAATTGTATAAACTTTACAAGTAACTCTTCTAAAAAAAAAAGAGAAGAATATTTTACTGAGGTTTACAAAAATGATGACATATCTTCAAGAACATGTAATTTAAGATAACTGATATAACATATGTTTTAAATTACAGCAATGCTTTGTACAATGCTAAAACCCACGGTGCTCAGTTCTTG
The DNA here is from genome assembly GCA_017589585.1 of Phylloscopus whistleri. Lineage (NCBI taxonomy): Eukaryota > Metazoa > Chordata > Aves > Passeriformes > Phylloscopidae > Phylloscopus > Phylloscopus whistleri. The sequence goes on along the minus strand of JADMLD010001397.1, from coordinate 1,565,636 downwards.
CTCTGAACAAACTTCAAACAGACTCTTGGCTTTTAGAAAATAAAGATGGAAACTACCTAATTCACAGGGGATTGCCACATGTAAGACTAGTAAGTTTTGACTCTAAAGACATGGGGAGTAACTTCCAGTGTTACAAATATGCATCATAAGGTTGTCATTGTCATTGCAAAGCATCATCAGTCATCACCAGCATTTGCTCGAATAACATCTTCAAGTATTAGAGCACATATTTCCACAAATAAGGGATTAATTTTTATTTTTTTAATCACAGATGTGAATCTGCACATTTCTGGATGTCCTGTGATTTTGCAGTACAAAAAGTAGGAGGTTTTTTCCTCCTAAGTTCCCTGTGGTTGTAAGCATGTTATTGTACATCCTATCACTTACTAATGAAGTACCTCACAAATATTTTTTCCGTTGTCAGTTTGTCATTTCCTACCTTGATCCAGTGTAAAAGCACCAAAATGCTCATAAAACCCCAAACACCAGCCTCCAGCAAATTCCTGCCTACCAAACACTGGGTGAATAGCTTAAAATGTTAAGGAAAAAAAAGTTTGTAAGTTTTAAACAGAACATTTGGTTAGGGATTTTGCCTAGGTCTGCTAATTAGAAACATTATAATTTTTTTCACGAGAGGGAATATTGGAAGCAGTGGTGTCACATTTTTTACAATCCAAGGTGCTAGGTGTCTGCAGGGGGTGCATGATGAGCAGAAGCTTAAAGCTATGTTCTGCCCTCGATCCGCATGAGGAACCAGCATTCACATCAAGAGCATACACAGACCTCAGGCAGTTTATGGCCTGTAGTTAGGAATGACATGCTAAACCTTTCCTGAATGTTATGTCAAACACACCGCAGTGCTATTGATTAACCTAATTTTTCTGTGCTTTTCCCTCTTGCTGTGGTGATAAACTGCACTATTATAAGCTGACACAAAGCCTGAAACTGCATTTAGAGTAATGAATGGCTTTTCATGACACAAAAGGGGCAAACCAAAGAAGTATTTAGCCTGAATTAGTGACGAGTACAGGAAATAGTCAGGTAATGTGTTTCTCCTAACTGCTGCTCCTCTCATGAAGAATGATCCCTTTTCCACTCTTTTCCCAGTTCTTTTTACTTGTCTTTCAGGAACAGAAATTCACCTGAATCACCAAAACAGGTCACAGTGTTTTAACAGTGGCTCACATGGTTCAGGATTAATTACCAGATCATGACTGCTGTCAGATGCTGCCAAGAAATGTCCAACACAAGTTATTCCCCTTGCTTCTTTCTCTCTGTCATCAGGTAAGATTAAAAAAATAAATAATGTTTCAATGCATGCTTAACATAAGAAATGCAAACACTTTGTAAAATACAATCAGCATGTGAAGAGAAATTCAAGAGTTCCAGAGGGAAATAGTACTAGTCTCCCTCAGGATAAGGTTATCCTGCTCTGAGAACTGCAACCTGTAAAGGAGCTCTTTCTCCTTGTATTTGCTTCCCTTATTTCAGTGACAAAGCACATTTCCAGGTTCCTAATCCACAAGAGTTAATGAGAATTCTCAGATATGATAGACTGTGTGACCTGAGTATGATGAGGTGAATACTACTCACTGATTTATTTAAATGCTGGTACACTACTCAGTCGAAGAGACACTAGAGAAAAACAGGATCAGAAAAGACAGCAGAAGCCATTCATAAATAATTGATTACTTAGACAATGCCTAGATTGGGCATTGTAAAAAAAATTAATAAATAAAACAGGATTTCTAAGCATAATATTTTATAAATTTAAAAATTATTATATTTTTCCATTAATTTGTGAATTTGTCAATTTCAGGGGAGTTTTAACAGGGACTGAAATTAAGAACAGGGATCAAAATAATGAAAATAAATACTGAAAATAACTGCTGAAACTCTAGTCCTGGAGTCCAAAGTGGCACCTCTGCTGGCATGACTCCTTACTTCTCCAAGAAGTCAAAGTCTTGTCTTACTCTCCAAGAGTCAAAACCTTTAATTTAAGATTGCTGTGCCTAAGACAGCCTCTAGATATCATTTCCATCCTAGCAGCTGGAACAGAGCTGTGTTTTGGGTTCAGTATGAGAATAATGTTGATAACACGCTGCTGGTTTAGTTGTTGCTGTGCTGTTGTGTTAGTTGTCCTTACCCTAAGACAAGGACTTTTCAGTTACCCATGCTCTGCCAGCAAGCATAAGAAGTTCAAGAACCCATTTCAGATATTAAACTGTTCTTATCTGCACCCGTGGAGTTTACCTTTTCCAGTTCTCCTCCCCGTCCTGCTGTGGGCAGCAGGGCAGGGCATCAGGGTGAGTGAGCAGCAGGGTGAGAGGTATTTAGCTGCCAGCTGGAGTTAAACCACAAATCCTATTTGGCACCCAGTGTGGGATTCTTAAAGGGTGAGCAGGTTCTACTGATCACTCTTGGCTCTCTTGGCTCTCAAATGAGTGTATGGATGGGAATCAGGGAGTGTCAAATGGTGCTCCTTGTGGGAGAGATACACACCTTTTGTTCTTCAACCCTCAGAAACCCCACAACAGAAAGGCCCTCCAAGATAGCAGGCAAGGTAGACAGCTGCTCAGTTACCTCCGTCTCCAAGGCAGCTGTACTGAAAGTCTACCAGCACCTTTTCTGGGTCTTTGAAATACCCTCTCCTGAGACAGCCTATGCCAAGGATGCACAGAGCCTCTGGGCAAGTCACAATGGGTGCCTCTGACAGTCATTCCCGGTGAGGCTGGCTTCAGTCTCCAATGCAGTCAGCTGTGGGGAACCCACTGACACGTCAGACCCACAGGAGTATAAGGCTGTCACAGGTGCATGATATACCCTGGTGCATGATGTACCCTAATGCCATCAAGCTATAAAGGGGCAGAACACATTTGTATTTCTGGAGTGACTTCATTTCTTCATTTAATGTTTTTTAATAAAGTATGGCGTATATTAAAGAATAATATCTGTTGAATGTATTTAATCTCCAATTGTTACTTAAATTTATTAAGTCCTTATAAGTTTCTTTTATAATCTGTCATCTAAATTATAATTTATGTCTTTCCTTCATGCCTCTTGAGTTTTAAATAATGGACATTCAATGAGCAGTCTGTTATAGAGAAAGACAGCAGAATTTTCTGGTTAACCTTGTCACATGAGCAGCTTAAAATTATGTTGATGTTATAGGACCACATGCAAACTTTTTTTAACCTCTCTAAATGTCTTTCACCAAATCCAAAGCATTAAAAGACTCAAAAACTATTTTTTGTCATTCAGTTCCCAAAGTCCTCACAAAGTGAGCCTGTTACCTTCAGGAAATTTCCTTTGTGTTTTTAACTAGTGAGTTTCATTTAAAGCCCTTATAATTTCATAAGAGACTTGACACTACGAAAAGGTGCTGCACCTCAAATAAAAGAAGTAATCAAAATACATTTCAAGTTTCCTGTAAATTGGTAGGCATGTTAGCAAGCTTACATTTATCTTTTTTTAGTGAAACTCACTTTTGATAGAATGTCCCCTAAATCGACAGTTAAGGAACAGAAATAAATAAATAAATGGAACTCAGTTTAAGACTAATTTTGGAATATTTTTTTCACACGCTTACTCTGAACCAAACCACACCAACATGGATTCTTAGCATTCCTTTCCTTAGCATTCCTTACGTATTATTACAATTTATTTGCTTGTCATTTCTAAAACCAAACAGTATCATGTTTCAGATTTTTAGTACTTAAAGAATATCTCTGAATTCACTCACATTTCAAAAAAAAGGCCTTCTGTTCATTGGCATTTATATTTCCAATATAAATTGACAATTAAATTTAAAAAATAGTTTAAATCATTACAATAATTTTGAATAAGATATTTTTAATCTAAGGTCTTCTATGCTGAAGGGGATTGCTTAAGCCTCAAAGCTGAGCATTCCTGCTCAGTGGAGCTGGAGTTTACAGTCTCCAGGCTTCTTTCAAATAATATTTGTATTTCCAAATCAAATAAAACAAAACTATGAGAGGATATCTCTTTCTCAGCATTTCCAAATATAAGGAACTTATCCAAGCTTTCTGTTTGTCTGTGTGTATGCCAATGTGTAGGAGTGAAGTTTCAAAATCAAGTCTAAGCCAATGGTCTGTCTTCTGTACAGAGATTTAAACCTGGATGAAAAAGTGTGTCTTTCAATAGTATTCAGATAGAAAGCTCCAAGCTCTTGTCAGACGTGTAAATATTGAAAGTATTGCTTTTATAAAAGTACTTATTTCTAAAATAAATTTTAATTGGAGTAGAGAGTGAAGTATCATTTCCATAGGCTGCCATCACCATACAGTGAAATGATATGATTTTATTTACTATCCAGACTTTTGGGAAATGTTTTAAGTTATCTTATAACCCCTGACTTCAGAATTCTCCCTATATAGTGATTTACTGGTGAGACCTGTACCCTGATTTTAAGGACTGTGACCATGTTTATAAAGAGCATAATATCTGTAATACCTGGATAGATCAAACAACTTCTGCACTGTTAACCAGATACAGATACAGAAGAAAGCTTCTCTAGAATATAAGAAAGATTAAACATGTTCTTAGTGTCACTGAATTATGCAAACAGGCCTTTCTTCTATGAGATCTCTCAGCAGTTAGTCATACAGAGCACAACCTTAAGCATGAGGGTTTTTTCCTCATTCCAAATTACAATAGTGTAATTAGTCTAATCTATTAAAAAAGGAAAGAATTGTTCTCATGAGGTTTATCATCAGAATGTTTCCATTTTTGAAATGAATTATAAATAGAAAATGTATGGATTATGCTGGCAAATAAAAACAGGAGGTACAGTTTTGAATACTCCTGTCACTGGGGGTTTGGTCAATTTCTTCAAGGAAGAGAAAACAAATTTTTAAAATTCAACCCTTTTGTACTGGTCGTATGTCTTAAACTACTATGTTTACAAGACTAAAAATAAGAAATGCAACATTTCCATTTCTTAGCTATTGCATTCTTATTGCAGATCTACATTATTATCAATAATTTAAAAATTAACATAATTTATACATTTTGATGGCACTTCTTTTCTAGTAGAGCACTGACGTGTCCTGTGAACTGAGTAAGTGAAAAAGGAAAAAAAAGGTATGAGTCATAAAGCAAAATGGGCTACTGTCAGTACAAAAGCAAGAGGGAAAAACATTCAGTAAGAACAACAGGTGAAGATGGGGAAATCAGTTTAAATAGGTTAAAAAATGGCTTGCAATTACCCTGAAAATCACAGCTAACAAAATCTGAACATTTTTACATTTTAAAGGCTTCTGTACTGACTTCATTCCTTTCAGCCACTGTTTTCAATTTTCACCTACCATGAATTCTGTATTCTGTACAGGATCTGAAATTAAATTATAAAAGACTAGATTCTTATACTGCACTTTAAATTCAATGGCCTAAAAGGCATTTCAACAAGGCACCCACTGTCATTATTCCTTCCTTAGGAAAGAAAGACTTTCAGCTCTAGAAAACATCCACATTTCCTGAGGATTCCCTCTGACCATTATTTGGTAAAGGGATATACAGGATGAAAAAAAAAATAATTTGCAGTTTTCAGTGCCTGTGGAAACAACCTTTTGCTAGCTCTGAGTTTTACCTATAACAGATTAGAAATCCTATTGAAGAAAATCTTGAAAATGCACTTCTAAAAGATCATCTCACCAAATAAATTGCTTAGGCAATTCTGTTAATTTATTGTGAGTTCAGAGATTCAGAAAAGAAGCTGTTTTAATTTTCTCTCAAATAAATCAACATATTCAAGTGCTCTTTGCAGATGCACTTATGTCAGCTAATAACAGATAACCTTTCTGGCATACAACATGGTAAAATGAAAGTAAATTTACATGTATAAGTTCATCTCAGTAGGGATTTATGTGCTTTGTTTCCTTTGAATTTTTCTGTCACAGCATTACAGTTACCATAATTCTGTTTGGAGTACAAGAGAGGAAGTTACTGGTAAGGAATTTTCCTCTTCTTTTCATTCTTATAACTAAAATTCAGAGTAAATAACACAGTTTCGTGTAACTTGCCAGATCACAAAAATTTCATTACTACTTTCAGTAGTTTAAAAGCCTTCATTTATTTTGAATGAAAATATAGCAGTGGGGCTAAATTATTTTGCAAATATGCAAAAATAGCAGATATGTCCATGGCTACTAAGATGTATATAAGACAAACATTGTCACATAATGTCTTTATTAGAAAAAAATTACCAAAATGATTTTGTGTGTGCTTTCAATATCATGAAGTACCATTTGCTGTCTTTTTAAGGTATATAACATGCTGTGAATACTTTATCTTTCTGCTATAAGAATAAAAACCTTAACACATGCACACACACACTCTGATATGATGAGAAAAAGGACTAGAATGCCTTGTAAAATTATATGGTGCAGGTGTGCAGTGTAGTTGGCAACTTTAAACCTAAAAACAGCTTCTAACTTCAGCAGCATTAAATTACCTTTCAAAGTGTGACACTTTGCAAAGGAAAAAAATTAATAACATAGCATCTTGGTTGTTTTAAAATTAACTAGCATTTCAAAAGGTGTTAAAGGTTCAGTCCCTGACAGAGCAGTACTTTGAGTCTGTGCTCTTGAAACACTTTGTCTTTGCATTTTCATTGTATTAACACAACTATGGTACCACATGATCATGAGTCCTACATTACAGAAAAATTTGCTTTCAGATCTGAAGAACCTGGACACAATAAAATCTTTAATAAGCTGATCTGATCATTCAGATTTGAATCTGATGTTTTTCTTTACGTGTACTGTGACAGTTTAGGACCATTGTCATTTAAATGAATGCTTTCCAATGATTTATAGACTTTTTCAAACTGTTTCACTTTTGTAGCTGGAAGCAACATTTACCATTAGAATCCATATATGCCTTTAGCTATGGACACTGCAAATAACTGTGCATGTGAGTCTGTGTCAACACCAGCTGTGTAATTCTGCCCCAGCTACTCCTCTCCTCCATCCATCTTGACAACCTTGTTTTCAGGTGTCAGACAAAGATACAGAAATTGACAGCTTCTTTGGAAAAAAGAATACAATAAATTTTTCACCAGTGAAACAAGAGTTGGGCAACAATGATGAAAACTTGGAAGACCAAAATTAGCTTATTTCCATACAATTATTTGTCAAAAATATTTCTTAATTTTTCTGTGTGAAGGCTTAGCAGTATTAATAAAAAAATATTCCAGATCCTTTATCCTCGTACATATATGAACTTCATATTTTTCAGATAATTTCTTTATTAAGGTATTTCTAACCTGTTCAAACCTGTTTCCAAAAACATACACACAAACCCATAATACGTAATGCCCATGAATGAACACTGACTACATAAGTATCCACCTTTGTCTATCTTTGTCTGCTTTAAGTATAGGATGACTTTGTTTTCTTAGTTTATTCCTCTGTAGCATAGTCAAGTTAAATTCCTAAAAGTGCAGTAATTTTTACCTCTGTGAAAATATCTCCTGACTGTCAAAAAGAAGTTTTCATTAGCTAAGAGGTTTGAAATAGATCTTAAAAGTTGAAATCCTGCAGAACTCTTAACACTCCAGTAACCCAAGCAAAGTAGCTGCAGTCTTGGAATTCTTTCTTAGACAGAAGACCACCAGTATCATCATTAACCATATTTAGAAAGAACAGTAAAATGATCAAAAATCAGTTAAATATCATGAACAGCACCCATCTCCTAATTTGACATACAAACAGTAAAAAAAAATTACCCTATCTCCTCTACAGATGTCAAGTTGTTATCATAGAAGTGTGAGAGGCTGATCATTCAGACTAGTTTTGTTTCTGAAAATAAATGTTGTTGGAGTCTGTTTATCGAAATAAGGCCATGTACATGGAATTTCCTCAACAACCTTTTTGCAGCTGTATTTTTCAGCACCATAAAACCCAGCAGAATAGGTCCTTTGCACTTCTTCATGAGCAGAAGTCCCTCCTTTCTTCCATAAAAAATTAAATTAACTTTCACTTTGTTGAAATTTTGCAATAATTAAGATGGAAAGAAGAAGAATGCAACTTCTGCAACCCAGTCAGTGACTTGTGATTACTGTCATCGGCATCTTATCTACTAGGTGGCTATCACATCACATGTTCACTGGAAGTTAAAAAAAATCTCTATTTTCAGCAGGCCAGAGCTGAACAATTATAATGCCATTGACTTGAGAAGTAGGGAGAGAGGGCAAGACACAACTTAAAAAAAATTCTGTTGGAAAAATCATCTCAGAAATAAACCTTAGATGTCTGAGATTTATTTCAAGTATGCACATCAAAAATTCTCCTGTGCAACAAATTCAATTCTCCTACATTAAGAAACAACAGGAAATTCTACCATGCACAGCACCTAAACAACAAAAATGCTCTTCATGGATGAAAAGCAGAAGATGCTGCACAGATCCCTTGCTGTAAATTACTGATGTTCCTGCTGGGTTTGGAACATAGAGAATTTCCCTGCTGATATGGTCAAGGAGACTCAACCTCTGTGACACTCATAAAATTGTGTGGTGAATGCAATGTCTTTCTTCTGCCTCTTAATGCTGTTTTTAAGATTGCAAAGGCTGCAGTTGGAAAACCTGTTTTTTCATATTGATTTAAACACTTTATTGGAGTTTATGGCTTCCTGCTGGTTTACAGCCATGTTGCACTCAAAGTATTAGAGGAAGAGAAATAAAAAGTCTCCTCTTGTGTTATAGCTGTAGTTTCAGTACCCAGGGTTTTGTTTGTTTGTTTGTTTGTTTGTTTGTTTTGTTTTTGTTTTTGTTTTTGTTTTTTTATTGGGAAAGATAATTTACTTATTCATTTACTCACTCATGTCTCAGCTCATTTTTAAGAAACATTTTTTTGGGGAGTGTTATATTTGGGAAAGCAGTTCTTTTCAGATAAGCTTGAACTAAAATTGGCTTTTAAAATGTAAGTTCCAACCTGTCTGCATTCCTTTAGCATTGAAAAAGAGGCTGAGGTTTTCTATAGTATTCCTTACACTGCTTCTTGCGGTCACTCCAAACAGGAACCAGGAAAGCAAGAAAGTTTCAGAACCTTCCAGAGAGGAGTGCTTTGTACCTGAAAGAGGTAAGTCCTTGGAAAAAGTGAAAACCTTAGGATTTTTCCCATTTCAGGGTTACTACTGAAATATAGGTTGCTGATGTCCAAGCAAAGACCACACGACCACAGGTGATGAGCTCACATATCTTTTCCTATCTCTGGACTGGAAAAACAATCTCACTTCCATACCCTTTAAGACCAAGAGTGTATCACTAGCCAGGGATTTTGTTCTATTTCTCCTTTTACTTTGTTAAATGGAGCTGTGGAATGGAATTAATTTGGGCATATTAGAATGCTTCCAGATATACTGATGGAAAACACTTCTGTGTCCATGAAAATCTTATTATGTTCTCATTTAATCAGATAAAAAATCAGTAAGTGACTTTTGTAAACTGTATATATATGCCTACAGTTTATTTTGAAAAGCACTTCTTCATGGAATCCAGTGATCCACATCCAATGATCGCTCTGTGTGAAACAACTTTTTCAACCTCTTCAGTCAGAAATTGTAAGAAGTTTCAGAAGAAAAATAATATCTTTGGCTTCATATTCTTCCAGAAGTCAAATCTGTTGTCACCTGAAAGCACTCTCTGTGCTGCAAGTAACACAGACATTGCTGTGCTTATAGAAGTGATTTGAAATGATTCTATGTTTTCCTTAAAAATGTAAATTATATTGATTGTTGTCATGAAATATATTTAATGAATTATTTGAAATTTCAAATTCCCCTTTCTTGAGATTTGTTTTAGGCATAAACAGGGTAGTGCAGTCTAGATGTTCATCCAAGAACCAGAATAGGATGCCTTATGCTCCTTCTAAATAAAATCAAAAAAAATGAGAAAACCACAAAAAAAAAAAACCTCCCCAAAACTGTTCTCAAGGAAATCTGAAATTAAAATATTGTTGACTCAAAAACTTTGCTGAATCAGGTTGGAAGTGGCACATGAAATCTGAACCTTTTCAGCTCTACCCATTATTAATTTAAAATGGAAAATCCAGTCAGCTGGTGATGACAAAATATTATAGCTATGGATGAAAGGTAAACTACTCATCACCACTGGACTAATTTTGGGTTGTTTAGATAGACTCCTGGGCATGCACTGATGAGAAAATGCTTTGCCCTGGAGCATGAATTAAATGGTTTCCAGAAACTGAAGGCAATGCATTCAAATTTCTGAAGCATGATTGCAACTTCACTCAGATGAGGTGAAGTTTCTTCTCAGCTTCCCCCCTAATTGTACAGAATGACAGACACCCATCACGATCTGATGTAGACAATGTGTACAGTGATAACAGAGTGGGCAGTCCGTGCGATTTCCAACATGACAAATCTAAGCTAGCAGAAAATGTTTCACCTTGTTGGTAGGACAAGTTGACCAAAGTGGCAGTGAATTCCTTGTCCCTAGAAATACTTAAAGCTAGATATCCTGGATAATATCACCTGCTTGGTAATGGTCTGACTAAGGTGATCCAACTAGATCACCTTTAGACGTCCTTTTCCAAATTAAACTGTTCTGGAATTTTAAAACTGTTACAGTCTATTCCTCAAAACGATGGCATTAAAACAGATATAAATTTTCTTTCTGCCCTTATCTCCATCCTCTTTCTGCCCTTTGGGTCAGAAGGACATTTTTACCCCTAAAATGGGTGTACCAGTCTTTGCGAAGAAGAATCAGCATGGCATTAAGGTAGTACATCAAGTCTTTTTGTGGGAAAAAAATTGAAGCTGATGATTCCTTCTCACTCTGGGTCTACCTAGAGAACTTTGATATGTTCCCTAACACTGTGCTTGTCTGCTCTTTTCTCACTGGTTAGCACTTAGGTGTATTCAAATTTATTTTGTAATGTAAGATTCATGTATGTGTAATACTTGATTTTTGTTCTCTTTTATCCCCGAAACAAGTTCCACTTGGCTCTCAACGTGGAATTTCATTAATAACCATAAAATGACCACTTGTGATCTCAATTAACAGACCTGGCACCTCTGGTATTGTTCCTTCCTTGCACTTTCCAGGCCTTTGCAATTATCCTATACTTGAACTTTCAGGGAGTCTCTGGTTTTCCTCAACAGCCTTCGAGCTGTGGTTTCCTGATAGCATAACTAATGTTTTATTAGCACACCTCATCACATATACATTTCTGTCCCAGGGTCACTGAATCATTCACTTTACAGAAAGAATGAACCCTTCAAAGACACGTATCCACAGACACAGGTAGATACAATGTTCCAGTAACTTCTTGCAATATTTACTAGTTACAAATGTATGCACATTATCAAAATTGTTTACACAATTAATAAGGTCATGGTAAATCACAGCACCTTTTTTACCCCAGGAATGAACAAAGACTCAATTTCTCTCTTTGAAGGAAATGCAGCTTTCTCCACTCTTACATGTGCTATCCACCTGGACTCACACAAAATGACAACACGCAGCATTAGCTTGGCCATCTATATTTTATGTCATAGCAGTCTTTCCCTATCACACCTCTTCTCAGGTTGTTACCTCTTTAGCATCCATTCTGCTGCTGCAAAATCACAAATTTATGAAGTTTTATAATTATAGAATCTTTGCATGTTTACAGAAGGATCCTATCTGAGAATGCTTGTTTAAATTTTTAATGAATTTTCATTAAAAAATGAAATTAATGTGCTGACTTCTTTTTGGGTTCATTGTCTCTAGATTGTTGTCAGGAAGACTTACTTCTAAATCCAAGAATCTTAAGCAGAAAACTACAGACATATCTAGTTATTCCAAATATTTACTTAACCATAATTATGGCTGAGAAGAACATCAAACACTGTCTCAAATTTCAGTTCTCATGAAATTCAAGCAAATGGGACATCTTGAAACTATTCAAGAGATTTATATCCAAAATTTACCTCAGAATAATTTTAAGATAAAAAAGTTAGGTGGTACTTGTAGCAACTAAAAACATTCAATCTTTGTGAAATTATTTAGCCTCAGTTAGTTGCTCAGCTATGAATTCTCCATACTTTTTCAGATTCAGGATATATATGGGTAGTAGGCTTTTTGGGAAGCCATCTAGAAGGCAGAGCTAGACAAACCTCAGCCTGCCATGGCCAGTTCAACATGTGTATGCTAATGATTCCTACTCCTCTACCTGCATATTTGGTAGTCTAATATGTTGGAGTGAATAAAAAGAAGAAGTCTAGAAGATATTATTAGCACAAGAAGAATGAAGGACTTTAAACCATGTTTGGAACAAACCACCAGCAGTACTGAGAGTGACTAATGACATTACATTTGAGAGGCAGCCTGTAACATGACATGATGTGATTGCAGAGGCTGTCTGGTGGCTATTTATAGATTGATTAGGCAGGAACATATAATTAGATATGAATTAATGCAGTGGGCTGGGATATATACACCAAATCATCAGAACAGTACAACAATGGCACTTTGCACAGAGTGGAAAAAAATATTTAATGTATTTCAGGACTCCTGAATCTTCATGGCACTACTAGTAAATGTTTATGCTTCTGATTTTTACTATAGGGTCTAACTGAATTATTTAGAGTAATTCTTATGATAGAGACATATATAAGCTTTGATTTCTAGTCAAAGCATAAACTTCTGTCATTGAAAAATGTGCATCTTATTTAGCATTTGAGACAGCATAATCCACCGTGCACCTTTTTTTTCTTCTAAGTAGAGTCCATGAATATACATGCCCTGACATTCAGACTCATTTTCTGACATTATGTATTGTAAGTCATTCTTAAAGCTTCTCTCTAATTCAAACACTTCAAAAAGTTATTAATATCTGGGGTTTTTTTAACTCTAATACCATGTTTTATGGATGTCCAAGGTCAACACAGAAAAAGAAAAACGAAAGTATACCATAGAGTGCAACTAGTTGTATTTTAGCCAGGGAATCCAGACCCTTCATCATCTGCCCTATCTCTCTCTTTGCACTTTTAGAAGTCTCAGAGAATTTACAGAATTCTCTTTTACTTTTCATAGATAATATGGAGGAAATTGTTTTGATAATGAAGGAAACAGTTTTAATGACCCTCAAAAATACTGATCTCCACTATTCAATATTCTGAAAGTTTAATATAAAACAACTGGAGAACTTTTCTTGTGAACCCAGCTTCTGATTACTGATCTTGCAGAGATCCCACTTAGGTTAGAATAACTTAAGTGTCATGTTTATGCCAGAGATGATAATAATCTTGCCATTGAGAATATTACTTATGTTATATGACTTGAAAAAATAGACACAGATGTATGCACTCAGTAGATCAGTGACCCCAATAACTTCCTGAAACTCATTGCAATAAGTCTCATTGCAATAGAATGTGCAAATCAAAAGGTGGTTCTCAGACATTCCCCTAATAAAGTCAGATAAACTTACAGAATCTCTCGGGCCAGAGAGAAAAGATTTTATTACTTTTGGTAATGTTATTATTTTAATTATTTTACACACACAAAGAAAAGGAAAACTATGTGCTTAATTATGAACATATCCTAGAATCTTTACATGTTTATCTGTTCAAATAGGCAGGCAAAGTTCCTTGATGTAAACACTGTCAGAAGGTTTCTGAAGCAGCTGATAGCTGAGCCTAACTTGTAGCAGACAGCAAGAATACTTCACAGAATCATAGAATCATTAGATTTGTAAAAGACTTGTAAGATTGTCAGGTGCAAACTTTGTACTGCCAAGTCCACCATGCCCCTAAGCCCCACATCTATGCCCCTTTTAAATGCTTCCAGGGATTAGGACTCAGCCAACTCCTCAGACAGTGTGTTCCAATGCCTGAAAACTATGTTAGTGAAGTATTTCTTTCTAATATCCAAACTGAACCTTCCTTTGGGCAATCTGATACTGTTTTCCCTTACCCTATCACTGGTCACCTGGAAGAACAGACTGAACTCCACCTGTCCACAACCTTTCAGGTAAATGTAGAGAGTGACAACGTCCCCCCAAGCCTCCTTTTCTCCAGGCTAAACAGCCCCTGCTCCCTCAGGCCTCGTAAGATGTGTGCTCCAGCCCCTCCACCAGCTTCATTGTCCTTTTCTGGACTCACTCCAGCCCTACCTGAATGTCCCTCCTGAACTGAAGGGGCTAGAAGTGTTTGATGTGTGACCACACCAGTGCCAAGTACAGGGGGACAATCCCTGCCCTGCTCCTGCTGGCAACACTATCTCTGGTACAGGCCAGGATGCTGTTGGCCTTCTTGGCCACCTGGGCACACTCTGGCTCATGTGCAGCTGTTGTTGTTCAGCCTGGAGAAGGGCAGACTCCAGAAAGGCCTTAAGGCAGCCTTCTAGTACTTAAACAGAGATGGGTGACTTTTTCTAAGGGCAGGACAAGGTTTCAAACTGAAAGACAGTGCATTTAGATTAGATCTTAGGAGGAAATTCTTTACTGTGGAGTGATGAGATACTGGAACACATTGCCCAGAGGAGTTGTAGATGTCCCATCTTTGGAAGTGTTCAAGGCCAAGTTAGATAAGGATTTGAGCAACCTGGTCTAGTGGAAGGTGTCCCTGCCATTGACAAGGGGATTGGTACTGGATGATCCTTAAGATCCCTTCCAACTGAAGCCATTCTATGATTCTATTCACACATAGATGTAAAATATAAACCTCAAAGTATCTGTGGCTCAAAAAGTTTTACTGGAAGTTCTGGGAATGCTGTGGTCTATATAGAGCCTAGAAACCTTAAATAAAACAGGCTGAAGATTCACCTTCTTTGAACATAAAAGAGACGTTATCACAAGGCAGACTAAAACGCTTTATCTCTCCAAGCAAAACACAGAGATGGACAGATACTTAATGCAGAGGTTACCAAGATTAAATGCCAATTAGAGGCTCCTACTAGCTGCTAACAGAATGTACCTAAAAGAGATTCATGGCTTGCATCCTTGTAAATGTGTAAATCTTATCTGGCAGATAGCTCCAGCTTTGTTTAAGATTGAAAATGCTGTATAATCTGCAGGAGATAAGTAACCAATTGTTTAATTCAAGAACAAAAATGAAGAATACAAACATTTGTTTGTCAGGGAGGAAGGGAGGAAGGGAGGAAGGGAGGAAGGGAGGAGGGAGGGAGGGAGGGAGGGAGGGAGGGAGGAGGAAGGAAGGAAGGAAGGAAGGAAGGAAGGAAGGAAGGAAGGAAGGAAGGAAGGAAGGAAGGAAGGAAGGAAGGAAGGAAGGAAGGAAGGAAGGAAGGAAGGAAGGAAGGAAGGAAGGAAGGAAGGAAGGAAGGAAGGAAGGAAGGAAGGAAGGAAGGAAGGAAGGAAGGAAGGAAGGAAGGAAGGAAGGAAGGAAGGAAGGAAGGAAGGAAGGAAGGAGAAGCCAGGCCCACGCTCCATCCCTCACTGCCCTGTGCGGCCACTTGGCGAGGAGCTGTTTGGTGACAGTCCTGGGGGGCCCGGCTGCAGCCCTGCCTGTGTGTCTGTCTGTTGGCCTGTGTCTGCCCAGTGAGGACAGCCATCAGTGTGGCAGCTCACACCCAGAGCTGCAGGTGCCTGTGCTCACTCTGGAGCTGCCTCAGACAATGGCAGCCGTGGCGCAGCCGCTCCTGGCCTTCCAAACCTCCTGAGGAGAGGTGCCCAGAGGAGAGAAAGGAACCTGCAACTTCTTTTTGTTGGACAGGAAAGGGCCCAGACATCACTCATTGCCATGGCCACTCAGCATTGCACATTCACCAATGTAAATTTCTCCTAATGCAGCTGGCACTAGACTGAGGCTCGTTGAACATGGCCCAGCTGGGCTTGCTCACACGATGCAGTGTAACCCGTTGCTGGCTGAGAGAGAACTGTTCCTGGGGAATGACAACATTCTGGGTTGGCCCCAAATAATCTGAATAGCGCTGAACTTTCCTGTATAAGCTGCATGAAGAATTTTAAACATCTTTCTTCGTTTTATCTGCATCACTCGCTGCAGAAACACATTATCTGATTCCCTCCAAGAGGAGACAGTTTGTGCCAGCCACTAAATGGAAGGAAAATGTATTGTGAATGAGTGTTTGCTCTCAGAGGTTTAAAGCATTTCCTATTGCTAGGGAAACCATCACACTTTGCCTCACATCAGTAAAGCGCCTACCTTAGCCAAAGCTTCATCCTGCTGGAAAACACACTGTGCTAGGAAAGGAAGAAAGCTAATAATAAAAATGAGGAAGTTAATAATAAAAACACTGTAATAAGATAAGAAGCAAATTAATGAGAAAGACAAGACTGGGTTGGAAAAAATGATAAAGTACCATAAAACTAATTTCAAATTGCACCTATTTTTCTAGGAATTGCCTGTTTTGTATCTGTACGTTCTTTATTCTTCTAAATAGAGTCTAAATTCTCAACAGTAGTTTAGCATAGCTTCAAATATTGTAATGAGTGTTAGATGCTAGGAATTGTGTGATACCTGAACCACCTAGACATAACTTTTGAGTCACTGTAGCACCAGAGCTACATTTAGAGACCACATCTGGTCTGGGATGGAGTTCTCCTGCAGATGGGACTTTGATTAATACATGTGGTGCATTGACGTTAACATACAGAGATCTGGACCACAGGTACCAGAGTTGCTCTTTTCATCATCAGGAGTTACTAAATAGTCAGGAAATTTAATCAACTTAAATAGTATTTTTAATGAAGTTTCTGCTTTTCTTTTAACATTAGAAGTAAAAAGCCAGGTAAGTTGATTATTAAGATGACAAAATTTCTATGTACCAACTTTTCTGAAGCCAAATTAGATAAATTTTCCTCCAATTATATGAAACTTTGGATTTATCTGATTGCAAAACCTCTGCCTTTGTAAGGAGACACTTTCTTAAGGCAGTCAGATACTATATTCTTCTTTCTAGACTTATCCTTGCTGAACAAAAATTTGCTTGAACTACATGGGAAGGCAGAATCAAGGAATCATAATGCCTTTTCTTCATAACTTTCACTGAAGTGTAATAGGTAAATGTGTATTAGGAATCACTTCTTCTTTGCTGTTTTCACCCGGAAAACTAATATAATACGTTCATATACAGATCCTGCACTGCCTTTAATATTCCTTTAAGAAACCCTGTGTATATATTAAATTCAGTAAGTGTGAATAAAATCAGAATTTTTTCTCTCTTAAAATATAATTTTATTTTCCTTTGTATGTCCTTCCTCATCCTACATCAATTCAGCCACTGGAAACTCTCTGTCATCTTAGCTTGACACCTGAATAGAATTAGAAAGTAGAAAATTCATGGGAGGACCAAAAATAACTATTATATTATCAGCTGCTTCATTAGATAGCTAGTTATCAGTGTAAGCTCTGGTGCACAGGAAACCTCCTGCTGCTTTTTGGGCCTACTGCTGATAGCACTAACTGACTTTGTCCTCTTGATATGCCTCCCTAGAAATTTCCAACCTACAAATGCTGCTACTATCTGCTCACCTCTGCAAGTGTATTTATAAGTACAAAAGAGACACTTCCCTTTCTCATCATCCATAAAGTAAGAAGATGACCTTCACAGTTTTCTAGTAGTGAACAAAAGGATGTGAGGCATCCACAGAAGACAAGGAAAGTGGATTAACTGAAAGCTTCTGAAAGGTCTCCTTACCCTGATTAGCCAGGTTACAGGAAAGCAACTTTTTGGTCTTTATATAAGCCTTAAGAATAAAGTGAGACAACAGCAACGAACCTTTTTCTTGTTCATTTGTGATTAGATCATCTAAAATTAATGTGACAATGTTATCAATTATTATTTGCTTTTCACTTAACTGGCTGTATGGGACCTCTTGTTCTAAAAACAGCATAAGCCAAAACTTTCTAAAGAATATTATCTGTCTAAAGGGCTAAGAGCATGAAGCATGGAGAAGGAAAACAGACATAAAGATATGTGAAATATCTTTCCTATGACTGCAGAGACATTATAGTAGTTTAAAAGTGGGTCTCTACCAGTTCTAAAAATAGGATGAGGAAGTAGGAGAGGGTGGGGAATCTATCTCTGAGTGGGAGAAAGTGTGGGAAGCAGAATAAGAACTCCAACCAGCCTTTTTCTCCCCATTCCCCCCAGGGCAACCTCATGAAGGGCAATCTCCTAACATTTATTATGAGCCACAGAAAAGGAATGTGTGGACAGGAGGTGAATGGGATCAAAGTTTGCCTGCAGTTCACAGTCCACATAATGTGGCTGTCAGCTAAGGTCTCCTCCATCTGACTATTCCTTCTCTGTATATAATAACAATCCAAGTGAATTTATATGGAATAAATTTCTGCGGATGCACTTGAAGATCAAATTTTCTGAACAGAGAGCAGTGTCCTCAGTTAATGGATTTGAAGGTGTTAGAACAGCAATGTAAATGCACATGGACTGTAAAAGGTTTAGGGATCACTGCCTGTGGAGGAGACAATGAGGGCACAGTGTCTATCAGCAGCTACAGATGGAATGTAAGGATCTTGGGGTGTAAGGATTTGAGGCACTAGCATTAAATGGAAGAGAATGGAACAATATTGTTACACTCAAGATAGCTGCAATCTGGATTGCAGAGACTTGGGAATGAGAGTGGGTTTTGATGTGTTTGTGTTTGCAGTGGAGGTAAACATGACAAAGGAGCATTACTCTCTAGGGAGACAAATTAGCACAGTTGTTAAATGTCTTTACAGAGTGTCTTTTAAGACTTGGATCTTTCATTTTCCCTCTTTATCAAAATTAAAAACACCTACACTATCTAGTTTATCATAAATTTAAGGGGCTAATAAATCAGGCCAGATTGACCAAGAATAGACTGTAATCACCTATCTCCTGGGACTATTCTAAGAGATTATGATGACTGTGAGACATTATCATATATGTGTTTGCATCACCTGAATTTAAAAACGTCTGTTTTAATTGTTGCTTGCTGGTATGGCACAACTCATGCCCTGAAAATATGGATACTCTTTACACACTCAATACAAAGCAGCACCCAGAAGCAAATCTTCCAAATTGTATGTGATTGAATGAAGACCACATACACAAGCAGGTCAGCCCCTGTGGAACATTTAGCTAAATGTTAACATACAGGAGGAAATCTTGACTGAGTCTCAAGATATGTTTTGTTAAAATCCCACAGTTTATGACAATCAGAAATGCTGCTTGGCTTGATTTCTCATAGATTCTGTGAGATTTTTCACTTTACCCTAACATGACAATTAGGATAATTGCAATAAGGCAATTGCTAGATGCAGAACTAAATGGTTAATCCATTGGCATATTAGAAGAGACACCAGACAAGCAGCAGCAGGTATTCTCTTTGCATGCATTTATACAGCCTTATAAACTCATTGATGATAGATTTCAATGTCTCATTGGCATATGGATCAATGAATATAAACTCAAAGTAAGTATTACTAATACCCAACTTCTGTTATGACATATTTTGCTGAAGAGAGAGGCATATAACCTGTATTTCGTGCTACTTTGACCTTGCACCATCTCTCCATGCCTTATGTATGTGGTAAGCCAACAGAAATATTTTAGTCCATAGACTATGAAGCCGTCAAGTACACAATATATAAATACTGGGGTTTGGTTCTTGATTCTACTAAATCAGTTAAAAACTACAGTTCATGTTGTCAAGGAAGAGGTCTATGCTTTTCTGTAATAAGATTAAAAAAATCCATACAAGTTTGGATGTCCTTTGAGCACAACATAGTGTAGCTACATTTTTTTTTTTGTTGTACTCCCAAGTATAATCACACAATGATATGCTTGTTCTTCTTTTACATTAGAGCTATTTGCTATGAATTTGTGTCCTTAAAAGTTCCGTGTTCATAAGAAATTATATTCTCTCAGTCTTTTAACACCAAATACTTATTTTAAGGGTGAAATTGCAAATGTTCCCTGATGAATAGAGCATTAATGAAATATGCAGGGTACCATGTGCAAATGACTGTGACTCCAGTGCAATGTGCACACAGACAGCTTGGCCTAGATTCATTCTACTTAGCTGTTTTAATGTACATGGCTAAATTAAGAGCATGATTGCTGTAGGCTGTCTGTGTTGTTAATGGAGAGAAATGAGCTGTTTCAGATGTTTCTTTAAAGGGTATGAAATCTGAATCATGCTCTGAATGTGCCTCTCCCCGCCGAACAGAACCTCAGGCAACCAGATGTCCAATTTAGGACTAAGTATCGAATGTTAAGATGTTATGCCATTTATGGTGGGAAGACCTTGGACCAAGGTTGCTACATATTATTTATATAGCACATAGAATCAGTCTTCTGATAGAAAGACAGAGTCAGACCTCTGGAATTTGACATCAAGACTCTAAGATAAGTGGAAGAGAAAATAAGCCAGGTGGGAACAACTAACCATACCTAGTTTAAAAATATATGACTGATGTCCTCTGGAGGATATATGGAACTGTATTATATCACATCTTCTATGTGTTAGGAAAAAAGCAGAGACACAACAAGTGAGATGATTTGGAATCTCAAGAGTATACATACCTTTGTACATCCTACTATAAGGATAAGTAGATTTTTCTGAACTGTTTCACTGTGGTGCACATTCCACTACATCAGAATCATTCCTTGAACAAACCTTTTATGTTATTGTAAGTATCCTAAATCATGCATTTGAATAATATAGGAATTTGAAGAAATAATTTTGTATCTATGGCACAGTATTTTTTTTCACCAGTTGGTGGGTGTTCTTTACCTGGTTTCCCATCTTCAGTGATTTTATTCAGCACATAGCTGGAAATAAGGAAATTTAAATCAAATTGCCAGGGATGAAGTTACAGTGAAACAAAAAAAAATATGACCCATTTCTAGAAAAAGCCTAGAAAGTTGCTTGGCATGATGGTAAACTTGGACCCAGATCAAATCCCCATTTGACAGAATGGTGCCTATGTGTATATATGTATATGTATATGTATATATATATATATATATACGTATGTAGGTATGTATGTATATCTACAACAAGAAAGTGCTGTTGAGGTAATTTTTTAAAGACATGGACAATTTTAGATTCACCTATGTGATTACATTGTTAGTTGTACAAAGGAATTTCTGCTTCATTCCATATTACGTTAGGAAGCCTCCAATTTACTGGAGATTTTTTATGGTTGTATGACATACGTCTGGATTTTTTTTTTCCAACATATTTTTTAACTTACTTAATTTGAATGTCATTAGTATTTTTTATGAATCTTGAGCTCACCTTCAGATATTACTTAACTAGCTCTATTGGCAGTTATATGAAGAAGAGGAATGTTAGTATTCAGTTGATGTCAACTTTTCTTGATTTCCTGGATGCTTAGCCTGCAATGGGTCTTGTTTCTCTGGGAAAAGTGCCCAAATGGTAAAACTTAAGTTTTATACATGTGGGAGAGGAATGGGAGTAGCCCATACACAAACATTTGCACATAAATATACATATTCTTTGGCAGACTCGACACACAGAGAATTTTTCCACATCAACCCTTTTCATGCTGTTTTACATTTCATTAATTTACAAAAATTTCATTATTGCATATACATTTATCAACAAAAGCTCTGCCTTTAAAACAGCCTGAGATGTGTGAATTATTCATCTCCTCCAAAGGCTTCCTTGCAATTAAAACCTTCTTAAAATATCCTTCCTTTTTCTAAATTTTGAGGAATATCCTGTGGCATTCTTCTAATATCCTTGATTTAATACCTGTCTGAAGGTTTTATGTCACAACATAATGATCCTGTCTCCAAATAGGATTAATCTCTTCGTATCAGTCAAGAATATCTTGTGAAGTGGCCAGAAGGTGGCAACAATATAGTTATTTTAGGAAGATGAAAGTGGTGACTAAACAGTTGTACACCTTCTGGTTCTGCCCAGGTCATAAACTCTTAGATCAGTAATCCTAGTTTGTGATTTATTGTCCCAGGAAATACTCCTGGTTGTGAACTCAATCAGTAAATTAAATGTCTATACTGAATGATACCATATGTATAGAACTCCACTCTTGCAGTATTTGTCAATGTCCCAAGAGATCCAAGTAGTATTGAATTATATTTAAAAAAAAAAAAAAGGAAAAAAAGAGAAAAAAAAAAAAAGTAGTGTTATAGACATTACCCTTCAGAGTTCCTGACATGATTTGCATCCATCTGAATTACATCAAGAATTTGTTCACTACTCTTTCACATGTCACCAGTACATGTTCGCATTGCTGAATTGTCCTGTTTGGTGGTAATTGTTTTGTTTGTTTTTGTTTTTGTTTTTTCTCACCAAAGGTAGGCAAAATGTGTTTGGAAACAGAAAAACAAACTATGGCTCTTGCTTCTTTAAAACTGAGAAGTGCCTTAGGGATGACTGGAAAAGGTTCCAAATCTTACAGCTTATGGGACTGGTCTTTATTGCCCCAGGCTATCAGTTCTATTATGGAATCCAGGTTGGAGCTTAATTAAGATATCTGATAATAGAAATCTTAAATCTATGAAGTACTTAAGCTGCTCACACATCAAGACCAAGAGAATATTCTGAAGACATCATTTTAGCAAATGTAAAAACATACATAAGTCTTTGGAACCCCTAACAATGACCATGAGGTGTTTTGTTTTGTTTTGTTTTTCTTTTTCTCCCTAAAATACTTAGGGTAATTCAACAAGCACAGATTAGTTTTTCAGTTCTGGTTCAAATACGAGTTCAGTGTGCTTTGGGTAAATCCTGAAGTTCTGAATTGATAGACGTTCGAGTTTTCAGTTCCAGTCACAGAAAACACCATTAATGGTCAAAATGTTGATGAAAAAACCCACGTTCTTAAATTAAATGTGTACTTTGGGCATTAATATTATGCAAGTGCCATAGTAAAGAGACGTTAAGTAAAACTTCAGAAATTGTCTTGACAAAATAAACAGCCTACATCAAAAATTTAGTTGAGCCAAGTACTTCTAGGTTTTGGTGCAGACGCTCTTTGTCATGGAACCCAAAATACCATCCTGCCAAATCACAGCAACTTTCTGACCTTTGTCCAGGTTCTGAAGAAAGAGGAAGGAGGAGATGAGGTTATGCCTCTGTCTCATCTTCATGTTTTAAAATGATATTGCCAGAGAACCTATCCAGCCATATAATATTCCCAAATTCTACCAGATATACCGAGTCTTGAAAAGCAGATAGTAAAGATTACAGCGGCATGACAGTAAGGATGGTGACAGGTCTGAAGCTCATGACATAGAAGAGAAGGCCAAGGAAATTGTCTTTCTACAAACTTAAGGTTAGGGGAGGTCTTCCTGCTGTCTACAACTATACAACAGGAGGCTGTAGAGAAGGCAAAGCCGAATTTTTTAAAAGTAAACAGTGATGAGAAGCAACAGACAGAAGTTATAAGAATGAAAATTCTGAGTAGGTATTAGGATTTCCCCCTCTCCCTCTTCGACTTTTGGAAGAAGTCAAATCTCCTTTGGAGATATTTAGAACTCAACTGGACAAGACCATGAGCAACCTCTGTTAACTGACACTAGTTTAGGACAAGGTTGGACTGGATGTCTCTGGGAGTTCCTTCCGTATGACATGATTCTGTAAGTTCTGGAGTGATTTATGAATGCTAAGTGCACAGACTTTACATCAGAGAATAATATATGTATGGGAGGGATAACCATAATAATCTTATAGTTTTCTGACCCCTTACTGAATATTCTTGTACCTTTTATAAGATTTTCTGCAAAAGTCTGCTTTTTAATACAGGTATCCTAGACTCCAAAGTCAGTAGCTACACTTCACACCAAAATCATACTGTCAGATTCATTTATTGACATAATACAGCAAACAGGAAAGTGCTAAGTACACAGTTTGTGAGACATAAGTATAGTGAAGTCTAGTTATCCAGCAGTTTCAATTTAAACAAAACCTTTAGATATAGCTCTTTCCTGTGCATTTTCTTACACATTTGTTAATGCACAACATACCTCCATCTCCTTTTTCTCTGCTGAATATTTCTTTTTCTTAAATGTTGTCTATGCATGCATAGTTACATTTATAGACATATACATGAACTTCCATCTCCAGATGCAAGATATTTTTCAGAATAGGTACAATATCTGGCTAATATCCATGACAAGACTAGTTTTGGTTAAAATTCAAGCATGCTGAATTTTATGATTCATAACCATACCCATTCAAGCATGTTTAGTGGCTTTAATGAAATTTAGCTCATATGTAGGGCTTGTACTGTTATAGGCACAGTTTTCAAGTGATGAGATGTCAATAGCTGACGCATGCTTTTAACTTACATTTAATCTCTTGTCAGTTATACTTCATATATATAATTTTTTCTCCACTCTGACCAGGGGAAAGATTGTCTGATGGTGCCAGAGCTAATTCTGCCAAGGTTTACATCAGAGTAAAATTTCTGTGCCACCAAACTAATTCTGAATGAGTTTTATTGCTGGAATATCATCAGAAGGACAGGAGGTCTAGGCCGGACTGGTAGTTTTAGCTTTGAAATTCAAAGACAGGTTAATATTATTTTTCCCAGTCAGAGTCAAACAATATTTTGCCTTGGTCGTTTAGGGAATCAACAGTACAGTTCACATTTTCCCTTGCATCACTATACAGTGCCTTCTTTCGCTCAAACATAGTTATAGAGCAGGAACATAAGACCAAGTGAGATCTAAACTGGTTTTTTTCATGTTTTTTTTTTAGAGTTCTAATGCCTATCCTTTGCTCTTAAATCACTTAGCTCCTTCTCAAAACTCCAAAGCAGTTAAGAAACCCAAAACCTGCAAAAGACCCAAACCCAAAAACTCAACCCCTGAACTTGCTTTTATAACATAAAAGTAGAAGATTCTGCCAAAAATGACATACTCTCATTAGGGATTTCTCCTTGTTTAGACCATAACAATAATTTCAGACAAACTTTCTTCACGTATGGGAAAAGTTAAAATAGCTTTTGAAACAAGACAGTGTTGAAGCCATAAAAGGAGTGTTCATATTAATCTCCTTGTCTGGCTATTTTTTGTTCCTATTTTGGCTGGACAGATTCTTCCAGATCTGTAAATCATTACAGGACTTTTTTATATCATATTAGCCACATCAAATGCTATGATAACACAAATGGCAAGGCTTTTAAGATACTAATGCAGGAGTAACATGGTCGGAAGGACCATAAATACATTTGGTCAGTGCCAAAAATGAATACAGGTCTGGGGAAAAAAAGTCTTTCCTTTGGAATTTAATGTTTCCTTCCTGCTTAGAACATTATTATTCTTGGCTGTTTATGACTATTCTGCTGTACGTCGATGGATATATTGATGTACATGCAACTGAACTCGTCCTCCGAGGATAACATACAGGCAAACACAGAGACACTTTTCCTTTTGGCTTTACTTTTCCCATGAGATTAATTATCTTTGTTATGCTATGAGGCAATATTACTGCAAATAAGTGGAACAAATGCAGTCATATTTGGAAAACCCTCCCATTTCTGCAAACCAACAAGCCACAAGAAACTCCCTAACACTGCTGTGCATGATTTTAAAAGGGTTGCCACTAAGTCCAATGCCAATTTAATTTTTATTTATTTATATAATGTATATTAATTGGATGTGGAAATATACAATTTTGAAAGGATATTAGAATCCTTACTCCCTGATTGCTTTCTACCTCCATAATCAAGCATTTTAAACTGCAGAAAGGAACAAAGCTCTCTGATTTAAGTTATTTTGGTTCAGCTGTGGGAAAAGACATGACAAACGCAAATGTTCATGGCTAGATAGGTGCCATGACAAATGTTCTAGTTACTGTAATAAGTTTATTTGAAACACATGGCTTGATTTTAATACATACAGTCTCTTAGTACCAGAGAAAACTATTCCAATTTCATAAATCAAATAGCTAGAACAGTTCATTATTCTGAAAAATTCCTGATATAATACATTCATAGATAAGTATATAGTGTATTGACTATGCAAAACAGCTGAGTGACAAGGTCTTTACAAACAAAGTTACATGCATTCTTTTTGGAGATTAACTTGAAAATATTTACTTTAGAATACGGCTCCTTAATATCTAGCTGAATGAAACTCAGAATTTATTTCTGCTATGGAATGTATTTTGAATTACTACCACTTAACACAAGTCTGTAAAAGAAAATAAACAATTGTAATTATCTTCATGCCAAGAAAACTTCATAATTTTCAGAAGTGTTTAGAATATACACCTGCAGGGAGCTAAAACAGTTCCCCACTAACCCACACAGTTCAATCAGCTACAATTGGCTATATACACTGAGAAAACAACTGTCAGTGTAGGCATGGCTTCCTCCCAAGCTATCTCTCCTCTAGATCTGTATGAGAAACCTAGGATAACCATAGGACTATCTGAGACATATTGTGTCACTTAAAGGCTAGTCTGATTTTCACAGTAATATCACCGAATTAAAGTAATATTACCGAATTTAAGTAATATTGAGAAAAAAAAGGAATCCTTCAATACTTTAGGTGAAGTGGGATGCTGCTCTGTCTGGATATAGTGACAATGTGGATTTAGGAACTGCATTGCAGAGCAGATATTTGTTTTTTCCCCATGATCTTCTAGACAGCTGGAAACTAAAATTCTCTTGGCATATCCATGTATTTATCTACCTGAATAGACTATGGCACATCTACTCATATATCTGTGTATGATGCTAGCAAATATGGTATTTCACTCTACATATGTGTTGATATAGCATATTATAAAAGGAAAATAAGTTGACAGGATGGCATTTCCAGGTCACACTGAAAGGGACCATCTATCCAACTCTCCTTTTTACAGTAAGAGAATGCATGATAGTAGATAATGGGAGAAGAATAGACAGGCCGTGACAGTATTCTTCAGTTCTCACACTAGTGAGTTGGAATTCCACAAGATATGTGGAATGTCACAGCCCTCACAGTTAACAACTGTTGTATTCAATAACCTTAGATGAGGTTTTTTCCTCAGAAATATGTCCAGATAATTTTGAAATTTTATGCTCCACAAATTCTCGTATCAGTCAAAGACTGTCTATACACATAACACCTCATTTTGTCTTTTTCACACTATCAACGTTTACTTTCATAATTCCCTATTTTATTCAAAATTACCTCTATTTTATTCAAAATTACCTCTATTTTATTAAAAAAAAAAAAAAGTGCTGGTCTGTATGAATTAGAAATCTATTCCCTACATGACTGTTCCTTTCCACACTGAAGAGTTTTTGGGGATATTTTTTGACTAGGGACAACCAGAAATTCAGGCAGTGTTCAATAGTAGGACACATATGTAGAGGCATAAGCTTGCTAGGAGATAGAAGAATTGACTTTTTTTCTGTTTGTCTAGACACAAATGCAGAGAGGTTTTATCCGTTATTGGTTATCCTCAACACTATTCTAAAATAGAAATAGGAATAATCTTCAGGTATGGCCTTACTATAAAATCCAGTAGACTCAGGGAGAAATTTTGGCAGGAATTTAGGCAGGAGTTGTGAGAAGGTTAGTTAGCTTGCTCGAGCCTATAACTTCAAAAATGCAAAGTTTCCACCATAGGTTGTTGAAAACAAAATCCTGAATCTATCTTACTTTGTTTACAATGTTTCATCTATGAGTATTCAATAAATGTAGACTTGCTGAGAACAGGAAATTGGATTTGCTAGGTTGAAAATTAATCATTAAAATCATGAAACCGACTTCCTGCCTTATCATGAAAATGTCAGCTTTACATATCTGAGAAGCCTAGGATTTCCTTAAAGCTAACAAACAAAATTGCTTATAAGAAGAACCTGTTTTGAAGCAAGGAAAAGATAATTATGTTAGTCCTAAGTAGCACTGAAGATGGGAATATATACTGACATCTACTTTAAACAGATCAGATGAGAAATAGAACAACTGAAACATATTAACATATGATATTATACAGACAATTATACAGAAAATGTATTACTAAACTCCATGCTTTCCTTAAGTTATGGATCAAATGCAAGTACTCATGAGTACATTCCTGGTCTTTCTTTAGAACACTTTTCAGAATTTATCTTAGTTTTAAAAGTAATATGTTATTTTGTATAATGATAGAGTATCTTCAGTTGTAAGAGATAACTTTACCAGGTGCTGAATGAGACTAGCAGACCTGTAGTTTCCAGGGTCCTCCTTTGTGATTTTCTTGAAAATCAGGATAATGATCACCAACTTCCAGTCAGCTGGGATCTCTCTGAATTCTCACAGCTTCCTCCTGAGGGGAAGCAGAGGGGGAGGTATTCATCTCTTCTCTGTGGTGAAGAGTTGCAGGACCCAAGGGAATGGCTTGGAGTTGTGTCAGGGAAGGTTTAAGTTCTCTATTGGAAAAAAGATTTTTTTCACCCAGAAGGTGGTTGTGCACTGGAAAAGACTCCCCAGGGAAGTGGTCACAGCACCAAGACTGACAGAGCTCAAGAAACATTTGGACAATGCTCTCAGGCACATGGTGTGACTCCTGGAGTTCTTCTGTGCAGGAAGTGGAGTGATCCTTGTGGGTCCCTTCCAACTCAGCTTATTCTGTGATTCTGTGATGAGATGTCCCTTAAGTCTCCTCTTCTTTAGGCTGAACAAACCAAGTGGCCTCAGTAGGTCCTCATATGGCTTCCCTCTTAGAATTTCTTACACATGGCATTGCCAAACACTGGGGTTTACTAAGCACAGTGGCCTGCAGTCTAGTAAACTTAGAATCATCTTTTATCAGTCTAGATATTTTGATAAAGAAGATGATTTTATTTCATTTTGGCTGCTATTGTGTGGTTATTCTTCCAAAATATAAAAGCAATTGTGGTTCCCAGTAGTTGTCTAGTAGTAATTCCTCTCTTTCTATACAAGGTAATGAGAAGCAAGCAGCAATCTTTCTCCATCTGCTACATAGGTTCTGTGCAGTCTTTGAATTCTCAGGACCTAGTAGCCTGCTGGAAAAATCTCTGTTTCTGATCTTATGATCTCCCAGTACCCAGACTCATTCTGCTTGTGAAATTTTAGCTGGTGTCTTCATAATCCTTCATAGGATTTATGGCTCTTTTCCCTCAAATAATTGATGAGTATCAAAACAGCAACATACTTTGCCATCATGTCAAGCCAAACAGGATAGCCAAAGTTATTACTGATTTTTTAATGTGCCATGGCTGCAAGCAATGTCATTGGGTCTCATGGGAGAGAGCTTTCAGTATCCGCATTATGGTTCTGCAGATGGAAGCTAAGTGGGAGGCAGCTTTCTTACAGGTCCTCTTTAAGGGTGGTATAAATATAGATTTCAGCAGGACATAAGCATCTGTCTTTGATTAATTGTAGCTAGATAAAAAAGCTCCCTAAGTCATGGCATTTGAGTTCTGGCTCTGATTTCAGACTATAGAACAAACTTATGCCCACATGTCTCTAAACCCCTCTTAGACTTGAGGTATTTGTAAACAGAGTGTTGGCAGACACTTATTTTAAGCAATCCAAACAGTCATACTTGATACCATCAAAGTGAGATTATGTATGTGTTCAGGAGGATATATTCTCCTCAGCAAGCTTCTCAGTACACATAGGCATCACAACTCTGGAGGAGTTTGAAAGCCTTCTTGTCTCCCCTATGCACATGATTTACCAAACTGTCAGTGCTTTCTTTTGTTCAGATGTATAAACTTGGTGTGTTATTGGTTTGAAGGGAAACTTCTTACCAATATGGTCATAATCTGTGTTTTTAACATCTGTTAAAAAATATTTGTACTGTTACTTGTTTTCAGATCAATGACCATACATTCTAGCAGAGAGCTGGGGCTTTAAACACTTGATTTTATTTTGAATACATTTTGTTTTGTTTTGGATAAAAGCATCTTACTGGGACATGAGCTGCGTGATAAAATCATGCGTTTTTCAGCTCATCAGAATATCACCAGATGAACAAAATATCTCCAGCCCTTTTAAAGAAACCTATTAGCTAGAAATATTTCAAAAGTCAAAGATTTATGAGCCAAGTGGGAAAGGTTATTTTTTTAGATTCCTTTAATATTCTTCAAGACTTTAGGAATTTTAAATGGTCCTTAGACCCTTAGCCTCCTTTAGAATAACGTTTCTTGTGGTTATCTCATTGAGGCACGCATGGATACACACACATTGAGCTCATTAATTTTGTGATCTTCCAGAGAAAGCTATGCAACTTTGCAGACCTCTCCAGCTGTTCCATAGTCAGTGGAAAAGAAGATATCATACCACTTATAGACAGATTTGAGTGGTATTTCCTAAAGAAATCAATACCAGCAGTATGGCTTAGCTGTGTTTCCAATCAATGGGACAACAATTGCTCCAGCTTCTCTCTTTATTTAAGAGAGGTACTTGGAGTTCCTGGCTCCCACAGGTTGAAACCTGACCTTCATTTTTTCCTCTTCTTTCTTTTAAAAACAATCTCTGTTTTAAACATTCTGTCATCCTAGGCTGTACCTTGCACAGTCCATTCTTCCACATTTTCCCCAGCTGCTGAAAGAATACACATGGATACAGAATGACCCGTGCAATCCCATATAGGAGAGCATAGAGTTTCTGCATAACTGCATCTCACCTTCAATAAGACATTTCCAGCTATACTCAATGAGCTGAGGAGATTTTTAAGTGTGGGAGATGAAGTGCAGCATCTGGGAGAAAACTAATTGAATATTGCAGGGTCCTTTGTTTTGTTTTAATCTAGCTTTGGCCCTGCTGGTATTACTGAAACCACTGCATTTAGAGATAGGAATTTAAGTACTAATTAGGGGAATGAAGTGAATGACAACAACAATAATTATATTACTGTTTATAGTGGGGAGATGACTTAAACTCATCTGATGAACTGAGTTAGAAGGGAGAAGGGTATTTATACAAATGCATGGGAAATGCACTCAGAAAAGAGGATTGTCCTCTGCAGGACTCATGTCCTTTCACATGCTACCTGACAAGATACTTTAGAACTATGACTTTAGAAATGTTAATCCTGCAAAGAGATATGCTACATTATGAAAACTAACAGTAAAAAATGAGAACTTTGGCACACCTCTGAGCACTCCAAAAAATGGTTTGTCAAACTGATGTCATATCTGAAGTAATCCATTATTTACTATCTCTATAACACTGCCTTTTTAGAGATTGTTTAGATTGCAGAAACTTTTTGTCCTAAGGCAACTCAACTGTCCCCAGAAACCTAATATTACATTTCAAACAGTCTTTCCCTGATATAGATATGTAAGACAGATGACCTTTACTGAACACAAGCCTTTTCATTTGTGATAAGAAAACAATTGAATGGACCAAAGGATTTAAAATTTAAGTATATAAGCAAGAGGGGTTTTTTTCCAAACTTCTACACAGTTAGGATTTGAAATTACTCTGCCATCCCCTGATAATTGTCGCTGAGAGAGTTTAAAATAGTTAAGAGAGGAAAAGGTCCATGATACAGAAAGTGTTTTTATTTAAAAAAATAGCATACCCGCTAACAAAAAAACTACAACTAACCAACCAACCAACCAACCATCTTTCCCAAGCCTTCAAGGCTGAAATGATACATGTCGTTTAGCACATGGTTTGTTACAGAAACTTTGCTGAATACATTAGGATGAATTGCTGAGAGGCTATAGATTAAATAGGAGAAAAAAAGATTTTTTTTTTTATTTCTACCTCTTTGGAAAGCAGAGAGAATGTGGAAACAATCAGAAATATACATCAAAGTCTGTATAAGATTTTACATAAACATCTGTCTAGAAAGAATATAAGAAAATTTACAGCCATTTACTAAAAAATTCTTTTCCATGCTTTGGTAACATAATAGTTTGAAATCTGTGGAAATATGGTATCCCTTTGGTAAAGTTGCTTTCCCCACACCTCTTGGTCGTTATTCTTTAGCCCTGGCTGTGCATATTCAATGCTCTTATACTTTTCTGCTATCCAGACTCCTGATTTGACAGCTTATTGTTTAAATTTTATTCCTTTTGTCTTCCAGTCAAACCCTCTGTTCTAATTCTGGTTTCTTTAGGAGTGTCCTATGTTACTCCTGAACTAAGATTGCTCTGTATAAAACCCCCACTTATTTATATAAATAACCCACCCCTATTTATCCATATAAATAAATATAATATTTTAAATTATATTATGAGGATATCATTAGAGAAAAATGTTACTATAGACAATGTGAAATACTAAGATAAACAAAACTCTGGATTGTATCTCCCAGATACTATTAGAACAGTTTTCCATTGTTGGAAAGGTTGAATTGACAAAACCAGGTGTACTAACGGTACTGATGTTGAAAATCTCATGATTACCCTCACATATTACATCTTAATAAGTTATTTCCATTACAATAACTCATATCAGAAAGGAGTTATGACATAGTCTCTTCATGTATTACTGATTATTACTCAGTAGTGTTTATAAAGGAATTTCTGTTTGCAAAAACTGTAATTTACTGCACAGAATTGCTTTCTCAGTGGTTCCCTTTTTGAAAACATCATACTCAAAAAGAAAATGCATCTTTTACAAAATGTTACTACAAGTATTCATATTACTGCTACTTCTTCGTACTACTGCTCACTCATCACGTTGATCAATCATTGAAAAGAGTGATAACAACAAAAGACATTAGGCTACTTATTAAATACTTACAAATTTCTAAATTTGAATACAAAAGTCTGATTTAGGTGCTGATGAACATCCTTTAGTTAGGTTAATTCCTGGCATCAAATCAGGGAATTATCCTTGCTATATTCAGGATGGCTAAATTTGGACCTGGCCCCCCAGTCCTAAGAAAAATATTGAAAAACATAAAGAAAAACAAAACTTTAAAAAAAAACAACTTAGTATCTGAGAGTTCTTCACGTAAAACGGCTATGTAAATTCAACAGATTTTTCATGAAGCGTGGCATTTTAGACAGAATCTTGTCAGTCTACAAAACATTATATTCTAAATTATTGATTAATTGTATTCTAATCAAATATGCAATCTTATTTCTTAGAAACACACTTAGGTGTCAGGGTGAGTAATGGTTTCTTTTGTAAATTAAGCTGTGATGAACTGTATGACAATTCAAAAACTTTTAGCTAGAAAAGTTTTTCACCATATTTTCAGTATTACCCAGACATTCTTTTCAATAGATGGAGCATTTCAAACACTGGAGGAAAGTTGTTTGTGATTTGAAACTGACATCTTTACCTGGATGAAATTTGATAGTGAGATAACTATAATCATAATTATAAAGAAGCATCATGACTTTGAATAACAAACAGGGTCATTTCTGCAAATTAGAGACAAGTTTTGAGAGAAGATTAACATCAGAATTAAACCTATAATGTAAATGGCCTCGGGAAAAGCAAATTAATCTTAACTAAGCAATATGAAGCCAGTATTGGCAGTAGTTATAATTTTAAACCAAACCACCTGCCAAAGCCTCATTCTCTCAGTCAACTCCTTTTTCTTCAATTAGATATAAACAGATAAAGCCCAAAGGATTTTAGCAAGAAGATAAATGTTAACTAATCAAGTCTGAAATAACATATGAGCTCTTCTTTGTCACTCATCTCCTTGAGCATCTGGTCTCAGCTACTGTTACATTGTTAGTGAACAATAAGAGAAGGAAGTTCAAAGCACTGATTTATGCAATAGCTCATTTGGCATTTCTATTTGTGTCTGACTGCATTTAAAGAACCAGACAGCCTTCATTGCATGAAATAACCTGACTGCAGAAACTGTGCAGGAGTCAGTAGCATTTGTAATGCTTTTGCAGTAACAGAGTTCTCCTGTGAGTTCTTCCAGGAAACACATATCCTTTCTTGGAACATTCCTGGGAATAAAAAAACTAAGAGCAGGAATCTATTTTTGGAAAGGATTACCCTCTCTTCGTTTTGGTGTTAACCCTAAATAAAGATAAGCAGAGAGGAAGAGCTTCCTGGCAAAAGGGCAAAAGACCTTTCAGAATATTTGTAACCAATCCAGAAGCTCCATAAAGGCCATTTGCTCCTAGATTGTATGATGTCTAAGTTCATAAACCTCTTACAAATTAAACACTTGATCAATTAATGGGGGGCTATTAAAATAATTTACATGGCAATGCTTTCTTATTGAGAAAATTGTAACACTCAACTGTAGAGGAAAGAAAACTGAAAGAAACAATTCAGCTTGGAGCCATTTTTTTTTAATTACAATAAAGTTCAAAATCAATGAAGTTTAAACTGAAAAATTATGGCTTCTACCTAGAAGTCCACTTGACTACAGAGCTTTTTTTTTTCCCTAAATGTAAGAAATTATATACAGAAAAGATCTCATACAATATACTTGCATAACTTTACCTCAAGGAAAAGCAAAGGATATCCTTTTTTCCCTCTTCTTAGGCAAGAGATGGCTGTCTGGATTCAATCTCTTCTGTTTAGCACTAGGACATGCAAGTATCTTGATGCAAACTCCCTACCTTCATTTCAACCTGATTAGACATGACAGCAGTTTCAATCTCAAAGCCAAAGAGCAACGTTGATACACAGTGACGTCCAGGCTGATGAGTTCTTCTAAAAGGAGGTGATCTTTTGCCTCCTGCTGGTTAGCATACATTTATTGATCCAAGAAATGAGAAAAAAGTCCTTAACCTCTGGAGCTTATATCCATGATTTCAGTTTTAAAGAAAAGCGTGCTCTGCCTACCCAATTAAAACCAAAAGTATGAAAGAACTCATCATTTCTCTGTTTCAACATGTGTAGTGTGGGAAGGCCAGTGAGAAAATGAAGAATAAGGAATCTCATTACATCCTGCAGCTCAGTGATTCCTCTGTAAAGCAGGGACTCTAACTCTGATCCTTGTCTTCCCACTTCATGCTCCATATCCTCTCCATTTACAAAGTCAGTGTACAAAATACTTTAGGAGCATGACTTGGGAGCACTGTAGGCTCCTTTGGCCTCCAGTCTAACCTGGATCTGGTAAACTCCTACTGTGACAGTTTAGGCACATTATGATTTGTCGCTTCTGAATTCAGTTAAAATAACTGCATTCAGACACACACTCTTTACCTTATCCCTGCTCCAATACCATTAGAAAATTACAATAATCACTCCTTGATACCCCCACAAGTCTTCGGGTCTATTTCGGGTACAGTTTGAGTCTTCCTAACTCCACACATCTGCACAATTCCTTTTACTGAGCCTAGGTGTAATTAGATCCTGGCAGCTGCAGGGCAAGAGCTGTCACTCCACTGTGACAGTATCCAGACCAAGTGTTACCTGCCCTATGAAATACAAAAGTTCTTCCCTTTGATTCTTTTTCACCGAGGGCAAAATCAAGACTTCATGAGATAATCCCAAAGCAGTCAGAACCTCAAAATAACACCTTTGCTCTAATTACATGTTTATTTTAACTGACATTGAGGTTTTGACCTTTAACCAACCACCTTATCAGGAATAGGTTCCTTATGATTAAAAGATGACATGAATGGTTTGAGTTAATTTTAAAGTTAGACTTTTAGGTTAGAACTAGAAGGGAGTGGTCAAAATCGGTGAATTATGAATAGACATTAGAAGACTTTACACCAACAGCTTTTATACATGAAGCAGAATGGATATGCCAGAGAGGCAGTAGAATTGAGCAGTGCACTATTATTTCAGTAAAAATAATATGACCACAGTATATTTAATTAGGTAAGTTAAATGCATACTATTCAAACTTTGGCTTGAGAACTGCTCTGTTGGAACCATGTAGAGATTTTTTTCAAATTACTCCAAAACTGAATACGTTTTTGTGGTCTCTGATATACCTTAAGGATACTTTTTGCTCCATTTGGCATGTGGGAGGGAGGTGAAAAATGTAAAAAATAAACATAAAAGTTGAAATATAGAGGATAGCATCAAAGGAAGAAAGTTATTAGAAAAGCATTGCTTGTGTCTGGTCTAGAATGGCCCAAAACTGAGTCACTTAAACCAGCTTATAAATTGAATTTAATACATTATATTAATATATTATAAAGGACATTTTTTTCTATGCTTTTGTAGTGGCTTGACCTTGGCTGCAGGCCAGGTGCCCACCAACGCTGCTCTATCATTTTCCCATCCTCAGGGTGCCAGAGGAGAGAAATACAGCAGAACAATTGTTTGCTGACATGACAGTCATGGGCTAAAAAGACTTGACCCAGGGTAAAAGAATTTAATTTATTACCATAGCAAAGCAGAGTAGGATAATGAGAAATAAAACCTTAATTCTTAAAATCTTGAAAACAGATCTTAAAAACACCTTTCCTCTACCCTTCCCTTTTATTCCTGGCTCAGTTCGACTCCCAATTTCTCTACCTCCTCCCCTCCGGTGGTACAGGTGATTGGGAAATGAAGAATGAGTGTTCTGGTCCGTTTATCATTCATGTCTGCCACTGCTTCCTCCTCACCCTGCTCCCCTGCTCCAGCATGGAGTAGGGTTCCCCAAGGCTCAGTATTGGCACCAGTCCTGTTTAATATCTTTATCAATGATTTGGACAAGGGGATTGAGTGTTCCCTCAGACAATTCACAGCCAGCATTATTTTTGGCAGGAGTGTTGATCTGCTGGAGAACAGGAGGGCCCTACAGAGGATCTGGACAGGCTGGATCCATGGGTCGAGGTCAATTGTGTGAGTTTCAGTAAGGCAAAGTGTCAAGTCCTGCACTTGGATCACAACAAACCTGTGCAGTGTTACAGGCTTGGGGAAGAGTAATGGAAAGTATCTCAGCAGAAAAGGATTTGAGGATGCTGGTTGACAAACAAAAGCCAGCATGTGCCCAAGGACCAAAAAGGTCAATGGCATTCTGGCCTGTATCAGCAACAGTGTGACCAGCAGGACCAGGGAAGTGATGATTCCCTTGTACTTGGCACTGGTGAGGCTGTGCCTTGAATTCTGTGTTCAGTTCTGGTCTGTCCTGATGTATAATTTTGTGGTTTAATCCCTGATGGTTTGTTCCTTTCCCCTCCCCAGTTTGTTGGTTTAGCCTAAATTGTAAGTTGTCAGTCTTCCCTGATACCTACTCCTTATTCCTAAATGTTCTTTGTCAATTCTCCCTGGTACCAGCCCCTGCCTGGACCACCCCCTTGGGGAATCCCCTATTATTCAAGGCTCCATTGGTTTGTTTATATTAATCTCATCCCATTAGCCTCCCCATTGGTTAGTGCTCTGTAAACTATACTTTGTGTCCCTCCCCAGTCTTCTCCCTATTGGCTCCTTGACCCTCAACTCCACCCTGATTCTGTCCCTTTAAACCCACTGTCCTGTCTTTGTTCCTGGTCCTCACCTGTGCTCTGCATTCGAGTTATGTTAGGTTATAATAAAAGATCCTCA
The DNA here is from genome assembly GCA_017589585.1 of Phylloscopus whistleri. Lineage (NCBI taxonomy): Eukaryota > Metazoa > Chordata > Aves > Passeriformes > Phylloscopidae > Phylloscopus > Phylloscopus whistleri. Next base: position 1,528,336 of record JADMLD010001397.1, on the reverse strand, counting down.
GACTGCATGTGAAGCCCCCTTCACTCCTTTCTACACTGATCCTGCCCCTCCTTCTGTACTGACCTTTTGTCTCAGAGCTATTTCTCACGTATTTTCACTCTCACTTCTCTGGCTGATATTTTCTTCTGTGCACTAAGTTGTTCTCCTTCTTAAATATATTATCCCAGAGGTTCTACCACCATTACTGATGAGCTCATTCTTGGTTAATGGTGAATCCATCAGTCAGCTTGCATCGATTCTCTTGTGAAGCTGCGCCTGATGGCCTCAGCTCTCAGCCTCGGGGCTAGAGCCTCTGCCTGTCCCCGGCTAGCCCTGGTGACAGTTTCAAGCAGCAGGTACAGCTCAGTAGGCTGGCCAACCGAGCCGATCCTGTGGGCTCTTGTCAGCCCAGCCGCCTGATGGAGATCACAACCGCAGCGAGGAAGAAAGAGGACTCTGTCGAGGGGTTCCACAGGAGTTTTATTGAGGATCAGCAGGGAACTGCCTCACTCCAGGGAGAGCTGCCTCGGCAGAGCGCAGTCTACCCTGTGCAGGCTGGTTTTATCCAGGGGAGGAGACAAGGGAGGTAACTGGGAAGGAACCAATAGGGAACGAACAGGGAGTGGTTAACAGGTTGACGGATTCCTCCGAAAACCAATCTCAGTCCGGAGGGGTGGACTTCCTCGGATCCTGTCCTATCACTCGACGCCTCTCCCAGAACTTTCCAGATTCTGGGAGAGGCCCCAAGTAGACAGACAGGTCCTCGGGGGTAGGGAGCAGGAGATTGACAATTAGGGTCAAACCAACAGTAATCAAACAAAGGGGTACATGGAATAAACCAACATCACGAACTTAAAACTTTAACACACCACTATATCTCCCCCTTTTCTTTTTAATAGAATGAGGTAGATTGGGTTGTAGGTGGGAGGTATCCTGTGTCCATGTAATCGTCTTCTGGGCAAGTTTGTGGCATGGACCACATGGCGTAGTCTTCTTCTGGGGCGGTTGGTACAATTACATGGTTTACCTCTGGGGAGGTAGTGATGCTCGCAATCAATCTGTAAATCATACGGCGAATAATTGCAAATGCAATTAAAACGATAATAATGACAAACAAAATTATCAGTCCTGTTTTGACTAGTGACCCGGCCCATCCAGAGAGTCCCCAGTTCTTGAACAGTCCGCTCAACCAGTCCTCTGTTTCTCTCTTAATTTCTCCGACCATGTCTCTCATCTTTTGGATGGTTTTGTGGACGTCCTCAGCCTTGGATGATAAATTGAAACAACACAGCTCCTCAAACTCCTCGCATTGATGTCCGTGTAGGAGGAGCAGGTAGTCGATTGCCGCCCGATTCTGCAGGGTTGCTTGCCTCGTTATCTCCTCGTCTGATAGGAGGTCAGCTATGGCGTTGGAAGTTAGATTTGCCTGCTTGGCCACCCAGCATTCCAATCGTGCCAATTCACCTAAACTTTTGGCCACTGAGATCCAGGGTAGAAAAACTGTGACGGCAGTCGCCTTCGCCCTGGACCAGTGGATGATTTCCGAATTGCAATCTGGGTCGAGACTGGTAAGGTCTCTTTTTTGGACAGCCAATTCTGTGGAAATATTTTTCCTTTGCCAATCCATAATTTGGGTTTTGTTTGGGGTGAAGAGGCCCAACCGACCTAGCGTGCAAGGGCCTCCGATCAGACGAGAGGGGATGCCTGGCCATGCCCGATCGCCACAAATTAGGAAGATTCCTTTAGGAAGGGACAGGGGTTTATAATTAACTGTGGAGGCCATCTTCACATGAGTAATCCACTCACACCACTTTCTGGCTTGATAGACTTCTTTAATCTGTATTACTGAGGAAAATAATTTGTCTTGGTTTTTTGGGGGAGTAAAAACAAACTGAAGACAATATACGGCTGCAGATGAGCCAAGGAGTTCCAGCTCCTGAGGCTCATCTGTGGACTGGGACAGGTTAGGGATCCAATCCTTCCAGAGGGCAAGGGGGTTTTGGACTGGCGATCTTACTCTTCGTTCAGCTGGGATATTTACCAGGGAGGATGGGAATTCATTATGTTTGAGCGGGATCCCCACGAGGCAAGTCGCCATCGGGTTAGCGGCAGAGGCTGACGACAGGCAGATGTGGTCTTGGCCCATCGATTTCGCCAGGGTGGTCCACACGTTCGCTTTTGGCTGAGGAACTATCCAACACAGGGTCGGAGCCAGGAGGCTGGTCAACAGGAGCCATGGGAGGTAGTTGGCAATCACAAGGGTTTTCATCTGGGCAGGACTCGGAGTCACTGTAACGAACTTAAAACAAGAACATAATTAGTCTAAAACCACTGAGGTAAGGGTAGGAAGGGTTCTTCCCAAGACGCCTCTTCCCTTCTTTTTCTCCTCCATGACACGACAGACACCTGCGACTTTTGACCTTTTTGGCCAGAGACTTTCAGTACATAAGGTTTCACATACTTGGAGGGAAGCCATCTCACACCTGTGGGGGTGGACACACAGGAGTATCCTCGCCCCCAGGCGATAAGTTCATGTGGCCCCTCTGTTCCTCCAGTCTCTGGATCCTTTATTAGAACCGGCGGCTTGGCCTTCAGAGCTAGCTGGTTGCTTCCACCAAAGTGACGGACAATTGGCGGATTCATTGTCTCGAACGAACAATTTAAGAAATTGAGCGTGAACAGAGTCTTGGACAGGCGGATTGCGGCTGGCTCTATCTTCAAAATCTGTTGTTGCTGCTCTAGGACCCTTTTGATTTCTCGGTGGGTCCTTTCCACCACGGCTTGACCTGTTGGGGAGTGGGGGATGCCTGTTTTGTGTTCCACTCCCCATTGCTGCAGGAAGCTGCTGAACTCCTTGGAGCGGTAAGCGGGCCCATTATCGGTCTTCAGGGCCTTCGGGATGCCCAAGAAGGAGAAAGCCTGGACAAGATGCTTTATAGCATCCCAGGATTTCTCCCCCGCGTGGGCGGAGGCGTAGACGGCGCCGGAAAAGGTGTCTACCGAGACGTGCACGTACTTCAGTTTGCCGAACTGAGGCACGTGTGTCACGTCTGTCTGCCACACCTCGCAGCTGTTCAGCCCTCTGGGGTTCACTCCTGCACTCAGAGTGGGGAGTGCGTGCTTCTGGCAGCTGGGACATGTAGCCACGATCGCTTTGGCCTGTTCCCGAGTGATATGAAATCGGCGAACAAGGCCTGGCGCATTTTGATGGAACAGTTGATGGCTGAGCTTTGCCTGTTCGAAAATGTTCGGCAAGGGGGCCATCTCTGCAGGGGCAGCAAGAGCATCAGCTCTTCTGTTACCTTCAGCGATGAACCCCAGTAACTCCGTGTGTGACCTCGTGTGCATCACAAAAAAGGGTTGCTCTCGGTGGGAGACCAATTTTACAAGTTTCGAGAGCAACTCACAGAGGGCAGTGTTGGGAACCTCTTGCAGCGCGGAGTGCTCTGCTCTGGATACTACGCCCGCAACGTACACGGAGTCCGTAACTAAATTGAACGGTTCGGAGAACCTCTCGAAAGCTCGGACGACTGCGGCCAACTCAGCAACTTGAGGTGATCCTTCTACTTCAGCAATGTCTGCCTCCCACTGCTGAGTTTGAGGATCTCTCCAAGTCATGACTGACTTGTGAGATCTTCCGGACGCGTCTGTAAAAACTGTCAGAGCTTTCAAAGGTTTCCTGCTCTGCATACTTTTCAAAGCCAATTTGAATTGGGCATCCTGATTAAAAATTTTGTGGGCAGGCCGATGAATTGAAATTTGTCCTGTGTAGGAATCCAGAGCAAACTGCAATGCTTCGTTTTCTTGAAGCAGCTGTTCCAACATTGCTTTAGTAATTTGGCCCGTTTTCAACCGAATTGGCAAATGAATGCACTCAAAGTCACAACCGGCTAATTCCCTAATTCGGGTCCTAGCCTTCCGGATTAGCTCAGCCACCAGCTCTTGTGGCTTTGTCATTCTTTTGGACCTTTGGTGGCTAAGAAAGACCCACTCTATGATCAAGAGAGGATCTCTCCCGCCTCGGTCCTTCTTAGAGGTGGTAGTGATCTTGGTGTCCCATTGGCAAATGACCCCATGTAGGTGTGGCAGATTTCCTAAGATGATGAAGCTGAAAGGCAGGTCAGGGTCGTACCTGTTTGCCTGCCTGGTAGACATGCTGACCTGGACCTTTTCCAGGGCTTTCTGCGCCTCTGGGGTGAGCGCCCTTGGAGAACTGAGCTCCTCTCCCCCTTTTAACAACTCAAAAAGAGGTGCTAGGTCTTCGGTGGTCAGGCCTAGCCAGGGCCTTACCCAGGTCAACGCCCCACACAGTTGATGGACATCTGCGAGGGTCCTGATTTTTGTTTTGATTGCCAATTTTTGCGGCACAATGGTCCGCTTTCCGATTTCGAGACCCAAATACTTCCAAGGCGGCATCCTTTGAATTTTTTGTTCTTGCAGCTCGAACCCTGCAGCAACCAACACATCGATTGTCAGGCCAAGCGCATGGGTGAGCAGGTCATCGTTGGGAGCGCAGACAAGGACATCATCCATGTAGTGATGAATAATGGCCTTGTCCGCGGCTGCACGGACAGGGGACAGCAAGGAAGAGACGTACCATTGGCATATGACAGGACTGTTTTTCATTCCTTGAGGAAGAACTTTCCAATGGTACCTTTTCCTTGGAGCCTCTCGGTTGATGGTAGGAACCGAGAACGCGAAACGTGGGGCATCGTCCGGATGTAGGGGAATTTGGAAGAAACAATCTTTTATATCGATGACTGCCAATTGCCAATCTCGGGGGAGCATTGTCGGGGACGGCATCCCAGGCTGGAGAGATCCCATATCTTCAATGACATTATTGATTTGTCTGATGTCGTGGAGGAGCCGCCAATGAGTCTTGTCAGCCTTCAGGATGACAAAGACTGGAGAGTTCCACGGCGACGTGGTCTCTTCGATGTGTCCTTTTTTTAGCTGCTCTTCCACGAGCTCATTGAGCGCCTTAATTTTTTGTTTAGATAGCGGCCACTGTTCCACCCAAACTGGTACATCCGTCTTCCAATTCAGTTTCTGGATGGGGCGCTCTTCAGTGACCGCCGCCCAAAAATCCTGCGAGGGGTCTGGAATGTTCATGGTGACCCCCCACTGGGCCATGAGGTCTCTCCCCAGCAAGGGTTCCGCATAGTCCAAAACAAATGGGCGAAGATTAGCCAATTGCCCATTTGGCCCCTCAATTTGTACAACGCTCTGCGATCTCTTTGCCAATTGTAAACCCCCTATACCCTGGACGTGTCCAGCCACGTCTTGCAAGGCCCAATGTGACGGCCAATCTTTTGTGGGAATGATCGTCACATCCGCCCCCGTGTCTAGGAGACCCTTGATGCCTAAGGTCTCCTCACCCACCCGAACCTCGCACTTTACTTTTGGTTTGTTGCTGTTTATTGCAGTGACTGGGCAGGCTGTTGGGTAGTACTCTCTGGGTGTTTTTCCGATGGGAAAAACCTGTGCGAGAATTTGCCCCTTAGGCAGAAAGGTTGGTGGGTGGGTGCAGTGCAGCCAGAGAACGAAGCGTCCAGGATCAGACTTGACGACCCCTGGAGCGACTTCGATCTCGAACGGGGTGTACTTACAATCTCCCACAACGATGTATTGATGTCCAATCTCTGTCCAAGAACCCTGTTCGGAAGGATTAACTGAGACAAGATGCCAATTGCTGTCACTCAGGTGAAGCGGCTCTGTCAGTTTTAGCTTGAAAGGTTCGTGCCGTGAAGTGGTAGTTAAGATTGGCTCTGCGATGTCTCTGTCGCAGGGTGTCGTGTCCGGTGGTGAGTCCTGGGAAGGGACTCCTGTCGCGTCTGGATCAGTAAAATAAATGTCTTTGTTAGTTTCATTATCCGCTCTCCCACTCCCCCCTCTTTTTTGTTTCACCCAATTTCTATCTTCGCGCTGGGTGGAGTGGCGCTCACCCACTAGTTTTTTTGATTTTTGTTTCCCCCCTCCTTCCTGTCCTGATTCCCATCCTTTTCCGTTACAAATTTTTGAAAGTCTTTCTTAAACGGGCACTGCATGTACCAATGTCCAGATTTATTACATAGCCGACAGGTTCTGCTTGCATCAGCTTTATAGGAGCGTCTCCGTGTCACGGGAGTATGTCGGGTTGGCGCCTCCACGGCGTCAGCAGCAGCAGCACGGATGTTGGAACATGGTGTCGACCTCGCACGGTGGTCTGTTGGCGGACCCATTAGCGGCACTTTCTTCTCGCAAATTCGCAGCATGTCTTTGAGAGTAGGTTGAGGTTCTAGGGGCAGACTCAGAATGGCAGCACGACACTGCTCATTTGCATTTAAACATGCTATTTCCCCTAGCAAATCCTCTCGCATGTACTCCTTTTTAACCTGTTGCTCTATCGCTCTTGCGAGCTTTTCAACAAACTGTGTAAAAGGCTCGCTGGGCCCTTGCCTGATCTTTGCATAAGGAGGCATCGGTCCATCCGGCTGTCGGCTGAGAAACGCTCGCTGTGCAGCATTCTTGATAATTTCTAGAATTGGAATGGGAATTTCTGCCGCTTGAGTGGGAGCTAGAAACCACTGGCCCTCGCCACAGAGGTGGTCTAGGGTGATAGGATTACCATTTGCATCAACGGCAGTATTAGGATCTGCTAACAGGCTCGGAAGGGCGTCCTTCAGCAGGTCTTTCCATGCTGCTTCCCAGAGTATGTACTCTGTGGAGTTCATCAAGCATGTAAAGAGCTGCTTGAGATCAAAAGGGACAGCCACAGTTCCGGCAAGATTGGCGCGTAACAAACCACGAAAGAATGGACTGTCTCGTCCAAACTCTTTGTGGGCCTTGCATAGATCCTTAATGATCCCTTGCGAGAAGGGCTGCCAGTTGCTGTGGGTAATGCTTCCACCCCTTGACCTGCGAAAGGTGACAGGCGCAAGGGATGGAATGAGGGCCTGGGCTGATTCATCGGGTTCCAGCTCCTCCTCCTCGGTCTCCGAATCGTGGGAACCGGGAGGTGGAACGTGGGAACCGGAGGGCGGAGCGTGGGAACCGGAAGGTGGGGGTGGCTTCCGCTTAGGAGTGGGTGTGGTTTGGCAAGCAGATGACATCACCTGGGGGGTGTGTCTCTGGGAGGAGCGAGTGGGAGGAGTTCTTGGAGAGGGTGGAGAAATTACATCTTGGGAAGTGGGAGGGGTTAGGGACAGGAAAGGGTTGGTGGGGTGACAGAAGGGATTATGGGGAGAAGAAAGGGTTGAGCATGAGGACGACCGTGCCATGCGGTCGCCGCCATGATAGGGAGAAGGAGAAGGGAAGCCATTTTGTGGCAACCTCTGCTCAGCAAGGCTAAAACGAACTCTGGGTTTGTTAACAGGGTAAAGTGGTGGGGAAGGTTCCCGAGCAGCCTGGCCAGGGCTACCACAGGAATCCCAAGCAGTCCGGCCAAGACTGCTTGGGCAGAGGGACTTAGGCACCTGCGGGGAGCCAGGGCTGGCAGACAAATTTTTTGTCGCCGTTCCCTTTAGAATGCCTGTTTTCAGGGTAGAGGGTTTGGGACTAGGGTGAGGGAAAACTGGGGAAGGTTGAGCATCGTCTATCCCTTTCTCCACTCCTTTTTGTTCTAGAACAGCAGACCGAATCTGCAGTGGCCAATATGCTAATTTCATGGCAGTTTTGTCTCCTGACCGAACCAAATGCACGAATTTAGCATTGACAGCATTCCAAAATGGAACACTGTACACAAGATCAGGAGACACATCAGGGAAGTGGAGGAAGAGGAGACGAACAAACCTCTTTAACTTTCCTTTTGAAAACTTTGTTTTAGAAACAGTTAGAACACTTAAAACCGAGTAAAAAAACTCCTTCTTGTGCTGTGGAAAGTTTTGCACCCATTGTGATTTGATGTTAATTTCCACAGCAGCCACCCGACAACTGAATAAAAGGAAAATCAGAAACAAAAGGTGAAGCCGCAAACACCTAAAACCAAGGGACTCTCTTGGGGTGTGATGGAAACTAAGGAGGACCGATAACAAAGCCGATCTGAATCGGGGGTTGCCGGTCAGTAAAACAAAAGGAGCACGATAAAGAACAGAAAGAACTTAAAAAGCGCACTCGGAAACCTCTCCGAGAGAGGGCAAAAGGCGTCTCTCACGGGGTTGCGCAACCTGGTTTGGCTCAGAGAGGGAGCCTAACGACAGAGTGAGTAAAAGGCTTAAAGCCCGAAGAGGGAAAGGGATATACTTACCCTCCTTCGAGTGCGACGCTGAAAAATCAGTTGCGGGGGGGGTGTCCTCGCCAGAGGAAGACTTCTCGGGTGCCGGGAAGCTGCCTTCCTCTCCTGCTGGGAGCGCACTCTCTGTGAGCTGCTACAACCAGCAGGTGCGTGCTGTGCCAGAAGTCCAAAGCAGGCTATGAAGAAATAAATCCACGGAGCCTGACAACTTGTCCTGCGGCGTCCGGTGCTTCACTCGGGCCGTCCGCAGTGGCCACCACGCTGTCGCTGTCGCGGCTGTGGCTGCGCCCCACGTTGGGCGCCAAGCTGAAGCTGCGCCTGATGGCCTCAGCTCTCAGCCTCGGGGCTAGAGCCTCTGCCTGTCCCCGGCTAGCCCTGGCGACAGTTTCAAGCAGCAGGTACAGCTCAGTAGGCTGGCCAACCGAGCCGATCCTGTGGGCTCTTGTCAGCCCAGCCGCCTGATGGAGATCACAACCGCAGCGAGGAAGAAAGAGGACTCTGTCGAGGGGTTCCACAGGAGCTTTATTGAGGATCAGCAGGGAACTGCCTCACTCCAGGGAGAGCTGCCTCGGCAGAGCGCAGTCTACCCTGTGCAGGCTGGTTTTATCCAGGGGAGGAGACAAGGGAGGTAACTGGGAAGGAACCAATAGGGAACGAACAGGGAGTGGTTAACAGGTTGACGGATTCCTCCGAAAACCAATCTCAGTCCGGAGGGGTGGACTTCCTCGGATCCTGTCCTATCACTCGACGCCTCTCCCAGAACTTTCCAGATTCTGGGAGAGGCCCCAAGTAGACAGACAGGTCCTCGGGGGTAGGGAGCAGGAGATTGACAATTAGGGTCAAACCAACAGTAATCAAACAAAGGGGTACATGGAATAAACCAACATCACGAACTTAAAACTTTAACACACCACTACACTCTTGTACATAGGTGAAGCTTCTGGCAGCTTCTCAAAGAAGACACCTTTGCAGAACCCCTCTACCAAAACCTTGTCACACAAACCCAATGCATTTGTATTCCCTCTTTTCTCACACTGAACACACAAAATGATTTTTTACGAAGGAGATGGAATGGTCTCAGAATTGCAGTTCAAGGATTCCTGTTTTTTCAAATTGCAATGATAAATTTATTGTGGTAAAATTCAAACTAAAAATGTTACATATAAAGAAGTCTGGATACATAAATTTACTCCTCAAGTAGATTTCTGAGTAAAAATTAACATTTTTTTAAAGCAGAAAATAGCCTCTTGTTTCACTGAGAGCCACTCTGGGAAATCAGACCATTAATTTATTTGTGAAATGCTTTCTACTTCAAATTGAATTATCTTATTTTTCATAAAAGTTCCACACTTGTTATTGAATAAACTATTAGAATAATTGAATAGAGTGACTAACGGTAAATTACTTTGGAATATCTATCAATTACCAGGTCAAACATATACCGTGAACAATGTGACCTACTGTCCCATATAATCTGTTTATAGATGTTTTGATTCTTGCTGTATTTATGTTAACTACATAAAGTGCTATGCATAAGTTGGTCACTGTTATCAAAGGCAGTAAAATTTATTTTCCTAGAAATTGTGATCACAGCAAAGATTTAATTCTCTTGTAGTTATACACCACAGCCCATATTATACTGAGATGCCCTCTTTTACAGCTATCACTACTTCAACATCTTCATTTTCCAAAGTTATCAGCATGGTTTCCCATTTCTCTATCCTGCAGCACAGTGATGGCACAGGAGAGACATTTTACTTCAGCACATGAGTGGGCAGAGGGATGTGTACTTGCAAGTACAAGTCATGAAGGTGATAGAAAAATAAACAGGTTAAGCACGAGGAACAGTAAATAGGTTAAAAGCTGAGAAAGCTGATAGGGAAGAAAGAATTTTGAAATATGTTAAAGCCAAAGGAATAGAGTTATGATAAGGGTGTGATGGGATATAAAAGCTGATTTGTAGTCCATCTTGTCCTTTGGAATGTGAGATGTGAGCTATATCAAGCTCCTTGTCAATGTTTCACTGGACAGTGATGAATCATCTAGAAAAAGGTGGACATTTTGAGTATGTTGTTTTGAGATAAGTAGACAAAGTGAGGCTTGCTTATTTTTCTTTAACTTATATATTTTATAAACTTTTGTAACAGTTAATATGAAATCTCTTTGTGTAATTTACTGACTGATTTTGTAAGAATTTTAATGCAACTTGCATAGAGAATGCTTTGGCTAGGAAACATCAAAGCATACCACAAAATGATGATAAGCCTAAAATAAGAGTAAAAAGCACGCTCTGATAGTGCCTAGCACCCCATTAGGTATTATGGGCTGTGAATAAAAAGTTCACTGAACATAAGTAAATATCAAATGGAAATGATTGCACACGTTTCTTTAAGACAGAAAACAGTTAGTGTTTTTACTATTCCCACTGACGAAGAATTACAAAAAAGCATACATAATTTTTACATTAGAAAACCAGAGCAGATACTTTCCATTAAAATCCGAGGCAGTCAATGTTTGGGATAAAGAAAACTTCCTAAAAATACAATTAATTCTGGTGTCATTAAGTATTTGTAAATCATGATTCAACCTCCACTAGCTCTGTAAAAGGGCATAGTAGTAATTTTGTGCTTGTCATATTTCGACTGTGCTCATCTGTTCGTGACCAAGGTAGGCAAGTGCTGGAGGTAGCTGTACTGAAGTAAACATTTAAAACAATAACTGCATAACAGAGAAGCACAAAGGAGGGCAACATTAATTGTAAGTACATCAGACCTGGAAGATAGGATATTTATAAAATTATCACAGAATACGGAAGCAAAAGTTTGGGTTTTATACATGTGTATATATGAATCAGTGTTTTATAAGAAAGGCATCTATGCAAATAAGGTTAAACAATAATTAATCTGTAATGATAAAATTCACATGGATTTTTCTCACCACTGCACTGTAACTCTGCTGTCTTATTGTCTTTGTCACTGAACAATAGCAATTGCTGGAAAATAATTTTTTTTTTCCTGTCTCTCTAGGAAAGATTTCTGGGAAAGACAGACAAAATATATATCAGATCTATCATAGCCATAGAACAATCATAATTATAGCTGGCTAAAACATACAATGTCCAGTTCATGAAAGATAAAGGGGAGCTCACATCAGTTCCCATAAGATGAAAACTCCAATGTTATAGTTCCTCATGCATAGAAGGGCTAATAAAAACTTGCATAAGTTCATCAGAACTGGAAGGTTCCAGGTAGTAATGGGCTCCCCAAGCTTTACTGCTTCTGGAGAAACTGATTTCCTCTTCAGAAATGATTCTTTGACACGCTTTAAAAGTGCCAGGCCAATTTCACTCTGCATCAGCATTCCCTGCTTCCCCGCTCTTTTCTCCTATCACTGTGCATGACATGAAACAGCTGTCACACAAGCCTTTCAAACTCTGATTTTTCAGCCCTTCTGTGGTCCCTCTATACCCATTTGGCTCTCCTCTCCTCTCCTCTCCTCTCCTCTCCTCTCCTCTCCTCTCCTCTCCTCTCCTCTCCTCTCCTCTCCTCTCCTCTCCTCTCCTCTCCTCTCCTCTCCTCTCCTCTCCTCTCCTCTCCTCTCCTCTCCTCTCCTCTCCTCTCCTCTCCTCTCCTCTCCTCTCCTCTCCTCTCCTCTCCTCCCTATATTGTGTTCCATATTCACTAGCACCACTTCCTTTTCATTCTTGCAACAGATGCAAAGAGAACAACTAATTGCAATAAAGATAACTCCTGTTAATTTATGGAGGAACACAATCCTTAAATGTGATTACTTGCTATTTTGAGAAACTTTCCTGTCACATTTTGTGACTTCTTAAACACCTTCAAACATTAATGTGATTATCCTGAAAATCACTAAACTAAGGAGCACCCTTTTATTCAGAAATTATGGCTGAATTTTGATATTTATAGTTTAAAATATTACTTTACTAATGTAAAGATATGTCAAGATAAATATCAGAGCAATTGTAACAGTAAATGCAACACGAAGTTTAGTTTACAAAGAAGCTTACCATATGACTGCATATTTGAATGGCATGTTTAGAAGAGTTATTGTTATTTTGTGGGTTGGATAGCTCAGGCAATATGATAATTTTAAGCTATAGCTATCCAGGATATGTATATGATGATAATACATGTACAGGATGAAAATATGTGTAAAAGCATGTAGAGAGAAAGAAACAAATGGAAAGATACAAGGGGTGTGTATGCTAGCCTAAAACAATCTGGATGGAGAAAAGCATTGGAAAAACAGTGGAGAAAAAAATATATTATCCCCCCAGCACGTTTTCTATTTTTGCTAATGCTTTTAATAATTTTAATGATTTTCATAACACTGAATCTTAAATGAAGTCAGTGAAGTTACCTTGACATGGCATAATCATTAAATGAGATGAGAATAAGATTTTCCCAAAATGTGGTAAGAAAGTCCCTATTTCTTATAAGTATTTGAACATATAACATATTTAATAATTAAGAATGAAACTAAAAGAATTGCCAAAAATCTCTAGTATTGGTTCTAAGCATTTTGTTATATCCAGCAAAGTTCTTACTTAATGAACTATTAAATGATAATAATATGAAAGTATCACTGAAAATCCAAATTTAATTTACTAATCAGTAGCAACTATTCCTTCAGTTAAAAATCTTTAAGTCTTATGTCTGGGAAAAAGGGGAAGCAAGGTTATCATGATAATGAAGGACCCTGAATGGATGAAGCTTAGTGGTCTATCAAAATTGCAGTATACCTGAACTCAAATTTGCTAATGGTGTGGAAAAAAAAAAATAAATGCTCAATTCCCTAGTCAATTTGCTTCTTTATGTGATTTATAACCATTTAAAACAATAAAATGACAGCATTTGCACTGGAGGGGAAAAAAGGTATTTCAAGAAGGTACAAGCTAAGGTACCTTCTGGATTCTCTCTTACAGTTCATTTGACTGTGGACTTGACAGGTCCCTTTATGATCTGCTTCTACCGCCTGAATGAAAGTAGAAGGTTGGCTGGGTCTTGTCTGAGCTTGATGAATCAACTCCTCCCATCCTCACTTCACCCCAAACTGACAGAGTTGAATTCTGATGAGGTGGCCCATTCTCCTTTCATGGTTGCTCAGGGAATACCCAAGTTTAACTCATTGTGACAGGCTGTGTGCCAGGTGTCCTTGTGATGTTTATGTCTTCATAATTGTACTGCACTAATGTTGAGCAGCCAAGGGTGAAAAGCAAATTATTTGGAAAAGTTTCAAGGTTAAGAGTCTCCTGCATTATCAGCTGCTCCCACCAGCACTTTAATTCCAGACCTCCTCTCCCTAACAAAAACAAATCGCAGGACTGTATTGTCATTTGTCTGTTGGAGAATATCATACTAGACCTTGTTCCAATATTACAGCACTCTTATTTCTGTTAATCTTTTTTTAAATTTATCTCATTACCCTGTGTAAGCAAAATGAAATCTATAAAAATATTTTCATCCTTTTTTCTTTAGTACAGGAATTCCAGCTAAGCAATGGTGAGCTGTATCTATACCACTGTGTTATGTGTCCTGATTCTTTCACAAAATGTGTTGTATCTTTTCTTTTCTTCTTGTTGGTTCTTTTAGGAGAACAACTTTGTCCCACTCAAGCTGCTTGGCTTTCTCTAGCAGACTGAATGATCACCAGAAAAAGGATCTGAGCCCGAATGCTGCCAAATCATGCATCAATCTTTTTACAATTGTCTATTGAATACTTAAATAATTTTCACAAAACAGAATTGTTTCACTAGGGAAGAAATAGAAGAAGACATATAGCTCAGGATTCCAGCTGTTTAATTATTAAAGATCTTTCTTGAAAAAACGGAAGAGCCCAGCTGAAATCCTTCCTTCATGCCATATATGGAGAAGCTAGAATGTTGCTCTCAAAAATCAAGGAAAACAAGCTGGGAAAAACCAACTGCTCTTCACACATCATCAGGTGTTCTCTCAGTGTTACTACTGACTTGACTGTAGCAGGGAAATACCTGCTTTGTACATTTTTCCAGGACACGCTTTAATTCAGGTCTTAGGAGTTACACAATTCAGCAGAAATGCAGGTTCTGAGGGAAGTAGCCCTTGCAAGGTTTTGACATGTTATGCATTTTGGCTTTTGAAAAGGCAGTTTGATGCCTAAGTTCCCTTTGAGAATCCAGTTTGTTTATATATATTTTATTTCATATTTTGCTCTATTTCAGCATCACCTTTCCCTATGCGTTCAATGATTACAAGGGAGAATTTCTTGCCTTTTGTGAGTTTTTCTGAAAGGAAAAACTTTTAATGAAAAATAAAGAGGATACATTTCATTCAACCCATTACTTGCAGTCTCCTGCCCCTTCAGTTTCTGCTGAACAATCTGGCACATTTGCAGTTTCTATTAGCTAGTGACACGATCCTCATTGACAGGCCTCGAATGCTAGTGGATTTCTCCCTCCCTTATGCAATGAAATTAAATAGCATCTCTAAGTCCATCAGGAAAGCTGACAAATACCAACTGCATAAGAAAACAGGCCAGAACAACCTCAAGGTGCCAAATGTTGGCAGAGGTTTGTCATATGTTAGTGCTTTCTCTACAGGGTTCCTGGGGGCTGCCAGTAGAATTCTCTGAGCTAGACATAGCTGTCATTTTCACTTGAGCAATGCCCCATGTTGCACAAGGAATAAAGAATCTAATAGCTAAAGTACCCCTAACTTCACATGAGCAGCATAAATAGGCTAAAACACAACAGAGATTACTCTTGCACAGCTTGAGGTATCACAACCCCTACATGAGCCAAGTGAAGTGCAGTGCTTAATGGAACACTTTAGAGCACTACAGATAGCTGTCCCCATTAGGCATTCCTCTCTCTGGGGCCTGGTAATCTTCACAGTCACATCTGCTGAGCTGATTTTTGTACATGCATTGATCTTTGTTCAACAAGGCCAGCAGGCGAAAGTATTGATCTCTCAAATGCATTTTTTCTTAAGGGAATGCTGCTTGGACTTTTTAGAATCATAAGCTCATCAGAGACAGGGTTAGCACACTGCTAGAATGGCAGATTCTGTGCAAAAACATGATGGTTAGTTAACTTTTAACACTCTTAGAGTGTCCTTTCCACCTTGAGTAAAGAAAAAAGAGTACTTATATGCTCACAAGACAAAAAGTATCATGAAATTCTTGAAAGAAAAAAAAATGAACAACTTTATCGTCATTTGACAATTTTTTTTCCTTGGTAAATGGCTATATGAATAATGAACAAACCTGGAATTAAAAAAGCAGCTACTGTCTAAATAAAGAAGGAATTACCCTTGAAAAAAAAATATACACAAGTCTAGAAATTTCTCTCTCATGCTTAAGGGGTGCTTCTTACACTTGTTGGACAGACAAATTTCAATTGTGTCATATCTCCAGAATGAGAACAAACTTACAAAAGTTCACATTATTCTCTAGGTAGCTACCTATTTTATTTGGGGTGGGATTCTGTGTGACAGGCTGACAGGGGAGGACACTTGGTATTTGTGTTTTGTATTTGAATGTCTAAATACAATGTGGTGAAGCAGAATCTGGCATCAGGCCTGATGGATGCCTTCTGGTGGCCATGTCAGAATAGAGGGCTGCATATGAGATTATGTGGGTATTAGCAAGAAATCCACCAGCTACTAAGAGAAAGTGGTGCTACTCCAACCTCCAACCTTTTAAGATTACCTTGCTCCTTTGGAGATCACTAAAAATATTTTTTTTCTTTTTGTTTCTTGCTGTTTTTTGATAAAGAAAACCCACAAGAATTGAGAAGTTTACTGTTGCTCTTATCTAGTGAAGAAATATGCCTCCATAATTTTGTCTTGTCTCTCAGTAAACCACTATATCTCATTTGTTTATTTCCCTTTCTGCTGCCTAAAGCTTTCCCTGTACTCTATCAACATGTCTATAGTTGTTTTACAAAGTTAATATTGGAAGCAGATGAAAAACTCCCTTTGTGTTCCACAGCATGACAGTGAGTACAATCACATACATTCTTCCAACAATTGTTTTATTTAGCGTTTCCACATTTTCCTCTTAAATTTAAAAACACTGATAGACTTCACCCATTTTGCTTTGCTGCTTCTTTATGTTTTCTTTCCTCACTTAAGTTTCATGATGTCTGAAAACCACCATCCTGTGTCTCTGCTTCATTGACTTACCACTCCATTGCAATTCTCAACTGAAAAGAAATTGTTTCCCTGCCACCTAACCAGGGCCTGATTCTAATCTCTGAGCAATTCTGTATCAGTGTAAAGCATATTGATTTTAGTAGTGCTAGTTTCAATTTACACCACTGATAGAGGGATGTGACTGTGGATATAATTTCTCTCTTTCCATTGTAAATATTGTTATCTTACCCTGGAAGAATATTATCTACCTCCGTAAAGCCTTTGGGATGCAATCTGTACAAACCAACCTATACATAATAAAGTTGAATTGTTATGTTTTGACTTGCTTTAAAGATAAAGCACTAGATTTTTATACCAGTCTTAGCTAGATCTTTCCTTTTGTATTGATTTGTTTAGACAGCCAAGTGTGAAGAATGTGTGAGATGTCTGTAATAGTTTATTAATATTATATGGTCTACTTGCTTGCCTGATTATTACAGTTGTGTTTTTCCTGCAGATTACAAGATGGTTAATTCAAGCAGAAAGTCCTTTCAGAGCAGGGGCAATGGTTTATTTACAAACTTAAAGAGGCAGTGCAGGTACGACAAAGCATGAGATTTACCTTTAACTACTCCACATTTAATAACCAGGTTTATACATTGAAGCCCTGTTATAGATGGGAAACAGAAAGTAGGAAATATCAGAAAACAGCAGCTGAAGGATGGAAGATAAGCAGACTCTAAGGAAACAAACTGAACACCAATGGTCATTGGAGAGGTCATGGCTTTGTACATATTCATGTAGATTTTATACTAAGTTAGAAAGGACACCTTGTCCTTTTTAATTTTTTGTGTTTTGATCAGCCACATTATTAAAAAAATTAGTTTGCTACATTTGCTACATTTCCTAGCACTCTTTAGTGCTGCTTTAGTCCTAATTCATCTCAGACACCGTTTCCTGCATCCATTTCTGCCCAAGTTTTTCCCATAGGTGTCTGTCCTCTTCTGTTTCTGACTTGAACCTGTTCCTCCTTTGATACATCATTTGGTTCATTTCTGTTGGCTACTGGAGAGGGCTTTTGGTCATTTTTCATACAAAATTATTCTCTTTGTTCCACTCTATCCACTGTAATGCAATGTAAGACTTATTTGATCATAGCTCCTGGGAAAAAAGAGAGTAAGAGTGGGAATCCCCATGAGGTTTACTAAATTCTCCCACATAGCACTCTATCACTGGGGCTGACTAAAAGAATATTACTCTGATTACTTCAGTCTTACTTCAGACTGGATGAAATAGAGGACTACAGTCAGAGAGCATGGAGGTGACAGACTGAAACCATCTTTGATTTGAAGGTCTGAAGAAGGTAACTAGGAATGTTTAAAGCATTTAATATCAGTATTATCCATTATTAATTTCTCTTATTCCATTATAATTATGTTATTCCATCATTCATGAGCTGATTTGGAGCCTTTTTATTCTATTATCTTTGACATGCAGAGGTACTCACTGAGACATATGAAAGAATAATTTTCACTGGAGTTTATTTGTAAACCGCAGGCTTTGTGTATTCACTGTTTGGTATTTGCTATTCACAGGATGCAACAGATCACCTAAGCCTAATGCCATTGTTTCTCCATCCTCACGAGATGACTACAAATTTATAACCAGAGGACTAACCAAGTCTGTATAATGAGATTTTCATACCAAGCTAAATCAAGCAAAAATTCAAGAAACTTTCAATACAAGAGTGATGTACAGTTACTCATGAAGGAGTGACAAAGAGACCTTGACAGGTCAAAAACATAAATACAACTTTCTCAATCACATCATACTTTATTCTCAAAATGGCTTTTAAGTAACTGAAATTGTGTCAGTTAATTTCAGTCTCTAATTACTGATATTAAAAGAACATGGTTAAATATCTGGTAAAGGCACTGGGAAGTGAACTTGGTAATGTAGTTTGCATAGTGTATGGCATATATACTGGACAATGTTTAATATTTATTTTTATAGAGACTTGTTTTTAAATAACTATAAAAGTCCAAGTTGAGATACTATTAATTTTATTTTTTCAGTGTCTGTCCATCCATCTTTCCATTGCCTTGATACAAGAATATCAGGCTAAAATATAAAGGTTGAAAATATAAAATGTAGAGTCATAAAACAAAACTAAAGTATAAAAGCAGAGAATTAAATCAATATTCTATACAGAAATTTTTTAGAATTGGTGTCCTGGTTCCAGGTTGGATAGAGTTCATTTTCTTTCAAGTAGCTGGCAAAGTGCTGTGTTTTGGATTTAGTGGAAGAAAAACGTTGATAACATGTTGCTGGTTTAGTTGTTGCTGTGCAGTGCTTAGTCTAAGTCAAGGGCTTTTCAGTTTCCCATGCTCTGCCAGCAAGCAGGTGCACAAGAAGCCAGGAGAGAGCACAGCCAGGACAGCTGACTGCAACTGGCTAAAGGGATATTACATATCAAAGAGCATCATGCCCAGTAGATAAACTGGAGGGATTTGTCCAGGAGGGGCTGATTGCTGCTGGGGAATGGGCTGGGCATTGCACAGCCTATTACTTTTCTTTGGGTTTTATTCTCCTCCCTCTTTTTTTCTTTTTCATTATTTTTTTTTCCTGTTATTAAAAGGTTTTTAGCCTAACCTACAAATTTTAATTTTTCTGATTCTCCTCCCCATCCCTCTGGGGATGGAGGTAGTAGAGGAGACACGAGAGTTGTCTAGTACTTTACTTGATGGCTGGGGTTAAAACACAATAACTGGAAATTTTTAAAATTCATTTTCAAGGGCAGTTCTAAAAGTAGGCAGAACTAAAATTTCAATCGTATTTTCCTTTTCACATCTCAAAAATTTCCATGGATCTCCTATAGTTTAACTCCCTTATTCCAGTCATAAGCAAATAAAAAACCTCATAAAGATGAAAATTCTCTTTCCACATAAATTTATTCTACTGTGTGTCAGGGATGATAGTAAACAAGAACTGTGAGACCTGCTTCACTGAGGCTAATGGAAAATTTTCTGTAGAATTCTATGGTCTCTTAAATAAGGCTCTGGAACTTCAGCAACCTCCTTGAAAATTCATGAATTTAAGATTCTATGTTCTAAGACAGTAGATGGAAGAACTTTGTGAATGCTTGCTACTTACAGAGCAGATAGAAACAAATTCTGCTATTAATATTGCAGAGGTAAGAAATGTCTGGAAAAAATCAGGACTTTATATAATCTCTGGCAATTGTATTTTGAGCTATCAAAAGACAACGAGGAAGTAACTAAGCCTGAGCTACTCAGTGTTTTTTTCAATATTTTTTTCATGAAGGTAGAAAACTAACCTATAGCTACCAACATTTTGTGCTAATAACACTAATGTTGGGAATACAATACAGACTAAGCCAACATAACATGACAAATGTTAGTAGATTATTATAGGAATAATTTATAAAATTCATTTAGAGAAAAAAAACAATTTGAATTTAATTTTGTACCACACTTTACAATTCTGAGATATGGCTGCCCCTGGGGTTTTTTAGGTTTTTTAAAAATTCTTTATTCATTACTATTCCAATTTAAATTCTACATAACTATTCAATAAGACTTCGTGGAAGAATGTATGTCATAAAACACACATTTACTCAAAACTATTTTCAATAGAATGAGAGAATTTATCCAGTAACAAATATGGTAGGTACTTCCAAAACAAACAAGCAAGTGCTGCTGCTACTTTTGATCACATTTTTTTGAGCAAGTAGTTTTGCAATTTATCCTATGTCAAAATTACCTGAAGCAGCATGGAACAGCATCAGAGATTTATGCAGTCCTTACTCTTTCTAGGGTGCACACTTGCTGCCTACCTCTACATGGTTTGACATTTTGATGGATACAGGTCAGGCAACCACTGCTGGTCAATAATTTCAGTTATCCATAGGTGGTTTCAATCATAACTAATTTATTATTTTGCACATCTGGACTGATGTTATTGCCCTCTCTTCTCAGTGCCCTCATGTTAACAACTCTGGGTAAAGTAGGTAATGCAAAAGATAATGACAGAAAAAAAAAAAAAAAAACAAACCAAAACAAAACCAAAAAACAACTACAACAAAATCAAAAGGATTTATCTGCTCTGATTGTAATAATCATCTTCATTGCTCAGTTCAGTTGAGATTGTTCCTACGTATGTAATAATTTACAAGGTGCAAGGGGCTAGTATCTTTCTTGCTTATAATACCCTTATAAGTATAATGACTGTTTTAATGTATCAAAACTCCCTGCCTCTGTGAGCTGGAGAATTACTGTTGTCTTCACCTCACAGATATGAGAAATTCCATTTATAGAAGATCACATTTGAAATCTGCTGCTCAACCAGGAGCCATAACTGCATCTCTCATGTCTCAGAACATCGTTCAGGCATCTACATGATTGTCTGCCTCTGTTTAGCTATCTTTTGATGAGATTCATTACTTATTATTCTGTATTTACTTAAAGATCATTTCTCTAGAGGAAAGATGTTGAACCACTTTTTCCATAAAGTCCACAGATCAATAATATTAATATGACAGGTGCAGGAGACACTCTAATCAGTACTAAGCAAAATGATGGAGAGCAACCAAAACTCATAGCTGAAATTCAGAAATTGTAGTGATGGTACAGGTAGGTTTAACATTTTTATTGTGGACAATTTAAGCCAGAATGAGCAATGGTGTGAGAAGTGTTTTCTCCCACACAGTTCTTGGAGCCACTGGGGCAATTCCAACACTGAGCTGTTTTTGAAAACCTATAAAACACTG
Organism: Phylloscopus whistleri; assembly: GCA_017589585.1. NCBI lineage: Eukaryota > Metazoa > Chordata > Aves > Passeriformes > Phylloscopidae > Phylloscopus > Phylloscopus whistleri. The sequence continues at coordinate 1,507,221 of JADMLD010001397.1, read as the reverse complement.
CAAGGTGTTTAAAGTACATGTACAAAAAGTTAAAGAAACAATTTGTATTTCTCAAGCATCACTGATTTTGAAAGTATAAGACATAAATATTTTCCAAACATGTTAAGTTACTCCCAAGTAGTAATAAATCCAAAATGAACAATAAAATTAGCTTTCATGATGACCAAATATGAAGTGCATCTGTACTAGAAGTTATTAAATGGCATAATCCTGCAATAGAATAATGGTACTGACTTGTAAAGATTGAAACTCTTCTGGTTTTCATTCCTCCACGCAAGCTTTCTTCATTCCACTTCTGAGACTTTGCTTTTTCATAATATCTCCCAGAATTACTGAAGTGGTTAAGATTTCTTAAACATGACTGGGTGAAGAACATTGCTGTCTTCTTAATAGCTCATGAACAAGCAGAACTATGCTCTAGAGGATGAAAATCTGATAAGGTGCTTCCTCAAATAAGATGATTTGATGAGATAAAGGATTCTTCACACGAGTGAAATGAGGCAGCTCTAATTTTTCTTTCAACTTCAGGAAAGTATTTGATATAATTCTTTCCTATTGTAGATCAAACACCTTTAGATATTGGGAAACTGGACACCAAAAACATAATAAAAAAAGATCAGACTTAAAAATCATGGTTTTTTCATTAATCATGCTGCTTGTGATATGAGGGAAAACTTTTTTTTTTCACTGACTTGCACCTGCTCCTTTTTAAACTATTGAGCTCCCATTAATTACTTAAGTGAACATCTCCAGACTGATATAACAATAACATCTTCGTTTGTTAAAATGAAGGTACCTACAATGGAGGGTTTGTTTTCTCTAAGTTCTAATGGATTTATTACCTCTTAATTAAATGTCTGCTTTACAGAAAAGAACTGAAGGTAGTGGATATTTTGCTTGACAAACTGATAGCATGTCACTTTCAGAAATACATTTAAACCCATGTAGAAGTCACATGGGAATTCTAATTCTGCTTCAGAATTCATCCTAATTCTTCTTTAGAAGATAGAAATGATAGTCCTGCACTGCAAGGGAAGGTGAGCTGTGAGCTGAGCACAAGAATAGCACAGATGGGAGCAGTAACCTCACTGACAAAACAGCAGCCTGTCTGGGTCAGAGCAGAGCTCAGAGACTGATCAGCAAGTCTGCAGCAGCGAGATGGGTCCAAGGCCAAACTGGGAGTCAGACCAGTGAGCCTGGATCCTATTCACAGAGGTACAAGCTCAGGCACAGACAGAACTTCTGCACAGCTGCAGTGTAACATAGGTTGGGGCAGTGTTAAGTCTCAGTTTACAAGCAACTCTGAAAGGAAAGGGGGGGCAGGACCTTGTTCCCAGCTTTCCTCGCAGGAGTTCCTATCACCAGTGTCAAACTTGGACTCAGACAGATGAACTCTGCAGCTTTTCCAGCTGAATTCCTAAAAGTGGGATGAGATCTGGGCCCCAACAGCTGGAACACAGAAAGGCTTGGAAACAATCACAAAGTATGAGCCTTATCTGCTTCTGGGGAACAAGTAATTTCATATTAAATTCCAGAGGACGTAGCACTTCCTCCACACAGCATCCAGAATTTCCAACTATAATCTGTGCTGATACTGTAACTAGTTAATTAAGGAAGCACAGTTATTCTCTCACAGTGAAAACTTAAAGAAAGAGGACAAGGATGACAGGAGACTGTGAAACATTAGTGGGTAAAGGGTTAAATCCCAAGGAAAGCCTGTCAGTTTGCAATAGAAACATTGCAACATGAAAGAAACATTGTGGGAATGCACAAACTGAACGGGATGCACCTGTGACAATGAAAAGCAGCTTATTAATTTGACAAGTTGGCTTGAATGTGCTGCCTTCTATCTAAACCTGCCTTTGGCTGTGCAAATTGGTCTTTGTACTGGGACCTGCCCAAATCTCCAGCTACAGCTCCTCCTGAGCTCTTGGAGAGGCAAAAGAGCAGGTTGTGAGCGTCTGCGCATGCTGCTGCCTCTTGCTTCCAAACTGCTCTGTTAGAGGAAAGCAGTAAGTGCAGTTCCTCTTCAGCAATTTTTTCTCTCCAGCTGCTATTTCTCCTCCTTAGCCAGACAGAAACAAGATAGAAAATTTTTGCTGCTATAAAGTAGCAAAAGTAGTCGTGAAAAAGAAAACTCAAATAGAAGCTTTCATGCCCTCCTTCCATCTCTTCCAATTTTTGTTTGCATGGTCTTCATTATGGTTTTTGAAAAATGGGTGAAAAAAGCAATTCACTCATATCTAGTGTGAAAAGAATCTTTCAAAGGTCTAATGAAACAGAAACTGCTTTAGACCTGTCTGTTCATGCAAAGTTAGGATCACCTGTAATGGTGCAAATGTCAGTGAAACTATAGACCTGCTGCTGAACTTATGTCTGCTGCTGAAAAAATCTTCCTGGTCTGCTTTACTAGCTTTCTAGGAGAGAACATTAGAGGGGCTGTTCACAGCATGTGTTTGGAATCACAAGAACAGCCACATTAAAATGCCACAGACCAGGCAGATCTTCAGGACTCTGCAGAAGAATTGAAGTGGCCTTGAAGTACTTTTGTGGTTGTCCAGAAATCTGTCTGCATCAACCTCTCATCCAGATAGCAAATCCGTAGCATGGACTCCTTGTTGTGGTTTAGAAAATGTGTGAAAAAAAAGTTTTCTTCAAAATTGGTGTGCTTAGAGCCTAAGGACTGAAACAATTTCCTTCACATAAACACATTTTTTCTCTAACCTTAGGAAGATACAGCTCTGTTCATCACACTGTCAAAGAGTATATGCAGATAAGTACCAGATCAGAGATGGAGCAACATAAAAGCTGAATCCTGAAATTGAAAGTACCTGCACAGCCCCACTCCAGAACCTTAGACAACACCTGAGACGCTCTGTGGGCCTCCATAGGGAACTCCATGAGGCAGCCCAGCCCTGTCCCAGCCCTGTCCATCCATGAGCAGAACAACTGGGAACACCAAGAGCAGCCCCCATCCTCAGGATTGGGCACCTCCCTGGGAGTGGTGATGGGGTGAGGCCAGGATGGGCTGACAGCCCAGTTCAGCAAATCCCACGGGTGAGCAGGGCAGGGCTGTGGCAAGCTGGAGACAATCCCTGCTGGGGAAGCCTTGGGGCATCCTTGGGTGATGGCTCTGGCTGGATGACACGGGCTCCTGTGCCTGCAGAGGCTGGCAAGGGGCACCCAGACCCATCCATGCCCTCAGAGTCCTGGCAGAAGGGACATAAATTATTCTCAGTTGTCTGCAGTATCTCATCACTATATCGCTGCACTCTTACTGCTTTATAAAATCTTTTCATCCCATATTCAGTTAATATTTGGGTTTTATGACTGATTATTTTATGAGTGGCAAGATTTTCCAGGAATATTTGTGGGAAACAAGCACAGGTACAGTCAAATAAAACTTCTGTGCAAAATTGAGTATCCGTAGAAAATGTTTTTCAGTGTTCACCCTGTTCTAATGAAAGCAAACCCATTATATTTTTTCCAGAGTTAATTTACTACAGAAACAGAATTGTACAGAGTCTACACAAAAGCACAGAACACAATGCAGAGATGAAGGATGATAAACACAAGATATAAATTGAAGGTTTTAAGGTAAAAAATGGACAGAAGTTCAGACAAATGTAATACTTGCAAACGCAAAATGTTCAAAAGACATACTGAGATATGAAAGATAGGCTTTATATTTGGGATATTCAAATATATCAAACTAAATTTATGAATGTCATACATATTTTTAGGCCTGAGTAGAGACTATATTCCTGCTTCAAACGGTAGATATTTCTTAAAGGAACTAGGGCGAGTAAAAGTAAAAAAAAGAGTAAAAAAAGAGTAAAAAAAGAGTAAAAAAACCTAAGATTTATGCAAGCTACTAATTAATATCTCTGGAAATTACATAAATAGGAATATAGACATGGTTAAGCATATGTAATTTTTTTTGTCAAAAAAAGTAACATATTTGAGTTTGACCTGTTTCAAGGAGACTGGTATGAAGAGGATTGCAGTAACATAATCCAAATAAAGGGATTTATGAATAAAAGTTGCAATAAAATAGTGCAAAGAGCAAAAGAGAGCCATATACGAAGAATTTTAGCTGCATCAGACAAAGACAATATTTTTGACATTATTAGATAGCTGATAGGAAAGAGAATAATAGGGGAACTTATCAAATATATTAGACATCTATACACTACTGCAAAGTGTATCAAGAACAAACAATAACAACTAGAAATCTTAATGCACAAACAAAGCTTAATTGGCCTCTCAGAGACCTGATGGCCTAAATCAGAGATACCAAAAGACAGGTAGGGAGGAAATAAAGCTTTTTACTGTATGATGAAAATATTTATGCTTTCTCTGTAGCTCAGGAGGAAGAGAGAAGCCTACCTGTTAAAAGCCTTCAAAAAAGATAAAAAGGGGAATAGAACAAAGTAGCATCATAGTAAGAGAGAATAAGACTGATGCACCTTATCTCAAATACCTAATACCTGAAGGATGTGGCCTTCTGGTGAAAGGAGAATGCCTGCTGCATAAGCATTATAAATAGACCCAGTCTACCAATAAATTATTGAGGACAATGTTGAAGCACATATTTTTTACAAAAGTTGAGAGAACATAGGCTGTGCTATGTGAAAGATGCATCTGACTAAAGAGAAAGAAACATTTGGAAACATGGCATATACGTGAAACTGTCAAAAAGCATCAAGTTAATAATTCTGCACAAATTAATGTAAAAGTGGAGCAAAAGCATAGCAATAGAATAAAAATGCAAACTTTAGCCTGGAAGATGGACTTCCAAAGATAAGATTTCTAAAGAGAGGAAGCAAATAATATTAAGTATGACATTATTAATATTGGTAATATTAGTACAGAATGAGACTATAAATCAGAAGGACTCTAAGAGGGGGATATGGTTTTGTAACAAGCAGATAAACTGGAAAAAAGCACAAAGGAGAAAACGAGTGATGAATGGCTTACAAGTTAGACTTATGAAGAACTGCAGGAAGAAATTGAAGAAATTTCTTCAAGAAAATAAACTAGTAAAGAGTAGTTAAACCACCAAGATTTTTTTTTTTTTAATTATGTGTATGATTTCCTTTTCATGTCTACAAAGGGTAAACTAAAAAGTGAAGTGTACAGCATGTGATGGGAAGATTCAGATAGATGTTAATTAATCAGTTAGGTATTAGTAAGACCTTATAATACCTTTTTAACATTTAAGTTTGGGAACAAGTTTTCTCACTACTTCCACAATCCTAATAATTTCAGGATTAGATAACAAAATCAATGTTATTCTCTAAACCTGAAGCACTTCATAAAACAATTTTATTGATTTAAATAAGGATTAATCTCTATTTTTTTTTCCTGCATCTAGAAGACAGATTACTATATATTATGCATTGGTTTGTTTTTCTATTAAAGCTGGAGAGTCCGAGATTAAAATTCTGATTTCTCTGCTCAAAGTGTATGTTTTTGTATCATGGTTTAGTTTTAGTATCATGGTTTTAGTATCATGGTTTTGGTATCATGGTTTTGTATCAAAATCAATTCTAGGACAGTCTCTGTGAATTCTTGAATTCTGAAATGCTAGAACAAAGCCATATATGAATAACATGCATGGGAATTGTGAGAGTAAAAGGCTTGAAAAGGACCAGTCATTTTAATGGTGATATGAGAATGATAGTGCAGTACATGATATCATCCAGTGTAAATCAGTGGATTGCCACAGAAGAAAATGCATTCCAATCAAGAACCTGGTTCAGACATATATCCCTGAGTTTTTTCAAGTTAATAAATAATAAAAAATTAGTAAAACAGGTGGGTTTTTTTTAAAAAAAGATATAATATGTTCATAATAAATTTTATATGCTCTTATTAACATATAGTCATGCTTTCTATGATATAAATTAATCCACTATGCCCCACTGCCTTACATTTCACACCTCTCTTTTCTTTCTATATTTTTCTCTCTTCCCCTGTTTCTCACATGCACACACCCCCTTATGTGCTCATTGTCATGTGTACATTTCTGACATCAGTATTACTTTTGAATGGGAGGGAAAACAAGGTGATTGGAAACCCGAGGTCAGTACTCAGAGTTCAGCTACCCAGAGAATAAAATTCCTGAATCATGGCACTGGTACATTCTTCTAGAAGCAAATGCACTTGAAAGTATAGAAAGAGAAATGTGTTTGGAAGTCTTAAATCAGGAGACTTACACTAGTGTTAGCATTTTACACAAAATACTGAATTTTAATCAGAAACATCAGACAATGGATGAAGACTTGAATGTTGCCACATCTGTCTTTAGGTTTCTAAAAGTACTCAAAGGGATTCCAAAGTCTGCAAGAGTTACAGTATTTCTACTTTGTTTTTACATATACCTAGTTCTCAGAGTTTTTAAGGGTTAGGGTTTATTTCAGCTTTTAAAATCTTTGATTGCTTTTTGATTTCCATAAAAGATTGTATTTTTTATTCCTTATGGTTCACAGATCAAAAAGTGGTTCATAGACCAGAAAATTATTTGTGATGAACTTTTTCCTTGATTCATAGTGAATTAAAATGAAGAATATTTTTGATCCCAGAAGGCTCGTCTGAAAATGAAATAGTTTATATTAGATTCATCTCAAGCTTCAGTCTGTATTTTAAATTGACATCTTTTGCATACTCATGTGAAAAGCATATTTGAATACAATAGGGATTTGCTAACAAGTCTCATGATTTTCTTTCCTATCTAAAACTCTCTTCCTTTTTAATTTTCTCGTTCTAGAGAAAAATCTAACACCATCGGCCTTATTTAAGCTTCAAAATACTTTGGCTTGGATTATGCTTTAAAAATTAATGAAACTTCGAAGCAGAAAACACTGCTAGGTTTCTGGCCTAAACGCTGATGTACATCTCAATTCAGTCCCAACTGCAGATCTACAAGCAGTATATTCATCATTATTTTGCTAGAACTTTTGTTTGTGTTAGTTTGTTTCATTTCTGACAATAACATAAATCATGGGGGGCAGGGGGAGGAAGGCTGATCTCTAAGGTTCTCACTTTGTTTTCAAAGATGTTCTGAAGAGTATGTGACAGAGTGGCAGACATATCTATTGACTCTACACTCATCTAATATAAATATCTCAGGCAGAAACTACATTCCAATATCTTCCACCATATATAAACTCAATGAGGTATAGTTGCCTTTCTTTGTCTTGGCTCTTATATAATTTTCCTAATAGCAGGCAAGCTTAGAGGTAGAAGATTTCTAAAAGCATTCAACATGAACATAACTTTTTACTTCTCAAAGTTTTAGCCAGCTCATTTAAAATAGGAGGAAATTAGTGTTTTGCCAATGGTTACTCATTAATCATGTTTACTCAAATGGAAATATTTTGATAAAGTTGTTCATTTTCTTCTACAGTATTTATCCAATCCTCTTTTTTACCACCCATCTTAAATTTTCTTCAAGCCCTGTTCAAATCTCCCTAACTATGATTAAATATGTATTTTGAAAATATATCAAAGATTTGATCATATGCTAAAGTACTTTAGCCAAGGGAAAGAACTTGTCTCTTGCTTTGTGGTAAAAAACTAACCCTTTCTTAAAATCCCATTTTATGCCATTGAAGAATTATGTGCATATACAGATCTAGCAAGCCACAGATATTCTGAGAAGGCAACTCACAGTATTTCTGATTTTCAGCTAAATTAATTTATTTTAAAAACCTCTGTCTTTGAAAGACTTGTTCTTCTTTAGATTCAAACACGTTTAAATTTGCAAAAATATCTAGTTTTCTAGACACAAAGTTGGATCTAAGGGCAGAACACAAACTGCAGTGGTGACGAGCTTATTTCAGACTGCAATCTCGAATTCTCACAGCTACTCACATAATGGAGATGGCTGAAGAAAGGCTAAATGCAAAGTCACAATTCTTACTACTTATGGCACTTGTATAAATTTTCTTTCCAAATTGTTCTGTAGGATTTTATACTTTCAGGCAAACTTCCCCTTCTCAGTAATCTGATTTGAGCTAGATTAATGCCCTTCTTTTTCTCTTACTGATGTTCTATATTATCTATCCTGTATTCAGAGTCAGGTCCCCAATTTAGTTGTCTATACCCTCTGAGAACACTCTAGATAAAGGGAAAGAAGACAAAAGTAACATTTTAAAGCAGCTTTCCTGAAATTCTCCTTCCCCAATGGGCAGAAGAGGAAAAAAAATACGATGGAAAATAACTCACAGGTTGAGTTGAGGCAGTTTACTAAAGCAAAAGTGAAAGCTTGCACATGCAGAAGCAAAGAGGGAAATAAAAGGGCTATAATTTACTTCCCAAAGGCAAGTAATGTTCAGCCACATCCTGGGAAACACAGCCTCAGCACACACAGCACCTGCCCTAGAAGGCAAACATCACAAAAAAAACACCACCACACCCCCATGCCGTTCCTTAGCTTTTATATCTGAGCTGACATCACATGGTATGGAATATCCCTGTTGTTAATTGGGGTCAGCTGGGCTGCTTGTGTCCCCTCCCAGGATCTTGCATACTCCCAGCAGCTTGATGAGAGAGAGACAGCCCTGCTGCGGTGCCAGCACTGCTCATCTGTAGCCAAAACACATTTTGTCAACACCTTTCCAGCTACCAATGCAAAGCAGAGCACTGTGAAGGCTCTATGTGAAAATGAACTCCAGCTCAACCAGACCCAATATGTGTTTGAGGATAAACTGGGCATAGGCTGAGACTTTTCTAGAACACCTGGAGGCAGTAAAGGAGTAAAAAGAATATGAGTGGTGTGTATTGGAAAGAACTTGTCATTTTATTAGGTTTATGTGATGAAGGATAAGATTTTGAAGAAAGGGTCTGTGAGCAGGTGATTACTTTTTACTTTATCTTGATTTCATGTTGGTGCCAATTCTCAAGACAAATTTCATTCTGATGTTTTTTGCTAATTCCTGTGAGGATGTTTCTCATATGATGTCTGTCTTATAAAAGGTGTTCTTTGAGACAGGGATGTCGATCTAATACTGAAGAAAGAGAATTAATATTATTTCCTGATTTTCTTAATTAGTGTTTCACTTCTGCCAGGTTGACAAGTAAATAAATGTTGAACATTTTCCTTCTTTCTTGGCTATATGCTACCAATTATTCCTGGAAAGGATATGAGCTTTTCCTGCAGAGAGTGACAAAAGGATCATATAATCCATGTATTAAGCAAATAGTTGTAAAGTAACTTGATTTTTATATGCAATATATGAAAACTATGTTGTTTCCTGTTTTGGTCTCAACAGCAGGTCTCTAGCAACTGGTACTTGAAACAATGATTTAAGTGTCTGATATCCCATGCAAAAATATAGTGTGTATATTTCTGAAGTACCTAAGCTGACTTCTGTGAACTAGTTTTTAAGCTCTAAGGAGACTTGTATACATGCTTCTGTCATTCTTCTTCTGCTCCATTAATTGTAGTAAATTTTCTTTGATAAAGTCTAGGAAAGGCAGATTTTTCAAATAAGGAAATTGTGGCCAAGCTATATATTTTTTTTTAATTTATAATGTCATCTTTATAACATCACTTGAGAAATTTAAAAAATAAAACTGATCCCAAAATCTACCAAAGGAGGAAGTAGTCTTAATGGATTTTAAACTTACCTTGAGATTTATTGTTGGACTCACACTGTCAAATCAATTAAATAAATTAAAAACTTAGTGGTAGATGAATCTACCACTGAGGTCTGAGTCTAATCTATTTATAGTGTCAAAAGCTGTTAATCCTTTTCTTTCTAACCCATCAATTGTGCCAAACACTCTACCAACTCTTGTAGGCTTCAGCATTTAAAAAGTGTAGAACTCTTCCTCCTGGTGTGGAAAAATGGATAAAATGTATTTTGTGTCTTGTTTAGCTCATTGGTGACACCAAAAAAAAAAAAAAAAAAACCCAAAAAACAAAACCACCACCAAAAAAAACCACAAACAAACAAACAAAAAAAACCAAAACTTCTTTCCTTTTTGCTGTGTTGTTGACTCCTTTAGCAAAACTGGATCTTTCAGCTCAGCCAGCATGTTTGAAAGGTCAGAGTTCATTCTGGCAAGGCTACAGACATACACTTCTGTAACTGAACAGCAGAGCACCATGTCAAGCATATGACATCAAAGTGATGTTTTTTCAAAAGAGGGAAGAGTTTTCTCCCGTAAATCCCTGATTTATCACAGTGGTACATCTGTACTCTCTCCCTTGGGATTCTAGACAGAATTCCTATTATCCACTCAGCTTGTACAGTCTTGTTAATCTGCTTCTGTTGTTTTTAGCTGTCACAGAATTGGTGATGTGTAAGTTGCAGGGATTTCACAATAAATTCTAGATGTGAATGTTTGGATAAACACATTTTTCTCCCCTTTAACATAAACACAGATTCTCCCCATTGAGTAACCACCACAGTCTCTGTTCAGATTGAAGATTTTAACAACTGTGAAGGATTCCCCCCCGGACAATCTCTCAAGAAATTTCTGCCCCTCCCTCTTGTTTGCTTATGGATAGAAAATATATTTTGTGACTCTTTTTAGAGCTTGATACAGCATGTTGTTTTGTGATCACCTAGCTGTTCTCATGCCATCATCTATACAGTAATATATATACAGTATACAGTAAGGCAAAATTGTGAGGACAAGAAACAAACTATCTGCAACTCAGTGTTAAACCATATTCTTTTGGGTTGTCTTTCTTATTATACCTATGATAGGTGGGACATCATTAAAGATATTCTGCTGAATACGTTAAAATGAGGACGACTACTTGAGAATTACAGTTGCAGGTGTGTGTTCTGCACCTATTCCCACTTCTGCATGCTTGAGAAGAAGAAACTGGAAGATAACAATAACTGTCATTTTGGTATTATGTGCATCCCAAGAATCCACTGAAGAGGAGCAATATTTAATTAGTTTTACTCACTCCCTCTATTTTGTTTCTATTTTGTTATGCCTCTCTAATTATTCAGAACTTTGTTTCTTCAGGCTTACTCTCTAGAAAGAAAGTTAAATTAATTTAATGAGAGGTATATTTAGTCTTCTATAGATTAATAGAGCAGAATGGATTTTAAACTGAACAGGCATCCCACATTTTCACTTGGTCAATCACTGAGAATTTGTCTAGCAAGCTGTTTAAAAAAAAAAAAAAAAGGACAAGATTTTCATTCTGTGCTGATGGCTCTTGTCTAACACCTTCCTTCTGACTACAAAGAAATGTCTTTGTGACCATTTCTGGTGATTCTTGTCATATCTCTTGTTCCCATCCTCAGATTTCAGAAGGTGACTGTAAAGGTTTGCCCCAGGTCTCTGCAAACTCTCTCTGACAAGAAAGTGATATTAGCTGTGGGAGAAATGCAGCTGCCTGAAGTACCTGTAGGTGCTCCCTTAAAAATTCCTACGCTCCTCTCTCCAAATAAATACATATATAAAAATCATATATGAGGTAAAGCTGCTTTAGGTATTGGAACATTGTAAATCTAAGAAATATTGTGTCTACATTCCCCAGTACAAATAGTGCCATTTATTTCATTCCGTATTTTTCTTGTGGCCCTTTGCAAGTCATCACTTACTGAATAATCATTCATTATTCTCCACCACTCATCAAGAGTAAGTCCATAAATTTAAGCCTTCAAGATTATTTCCCAGTCATTTTCAGACAGACAACACACGTCACACTTGGAAAACAGAACGGTTTGGTAATCTGTGTAAAGAAGTCTCAGCCATATATTATATGTTTTATAATGACTTGTCCTTGATAAAACAACCCATTCAGTTTTGGATGGGAACATTTCATCAGAAGTAGGAGAGTCCTCTGGTGGCAGCAATTCAGAAAATTACTTTGATCTTCAGAGCTGTTGGTTTGACGAACATGAAACTGAATTTTTAAAGCTTTTCTGAAATGATTCATCATTTTTGTAACCTTTGAGTACCTATTTCACATTTTTGTACACATACACTGTAATTCTTTCTCTGTTATTCGAAACAGGTTGTGGCTACTGACCTTCAAAGAACCTTTTCACTGCTAGTATCTTCAGCTCTGGTGGCCTATAGTTTTTATATGGAACTACAACTTCTACAAAAGAAAGGAAGAACTGAGGATGAGAAGGGGAGACTACCACTGATGTTGAGCATTTTTTTTCCTACCTGACCACCCACGACAACTCAGCTGCAGATTTTCCAAAGGTGATAAAAAAAGATTTGGAAACAGATTTAACTGGATGAAAAGACTCCCTATACATGGGCCAGGGGATCCATTCTGTGTAATTAATGTGTGAGAGAAACACTGGTTTAAGAGACAGAAACACCTGAATGACACAAAAGCTGTTACCTTCCCTCATAAAAGGCAATTTATTGAAATTTTGTGTCAGCTTCTTTGTGCTTTAAGTTCAGGCTTAGTCTTCATCTGGAGAATGAATTATTTGGGGAGGATTTATAATGGGGTTTTGTTTTTTATTTCTTCCCACTGTACATAATATATTTAAGTACTTTTTGGCTGAGGATCAATCCTGCTGTCTTGTTCTGCAGAGTGTAGAAATGCAAAGAAAAAGTAATTTATAATAACTGACTATTTGTAAAGATGACCCTCATCATTTTGCTGAAGGAAATCTGAACAGATTTTGGTGCCACCATTTACGATATATCTCTACCCTTTGCTTGTGCTTCCAGGAGTTGTCAGTGCCCTGAGGATTGATTTGCAAAACTTGTCTTACAAACTGATAAAGGTTTAGTAAAAGAATCGAAAGGGCTTCTGCAGTAGTAGAGAAGTAGTCAATACTAATGCAGGATTGTAGAAGTGTGGAGGGAAGACTTCAGCCTGTTTAGGGGCCTGGTTGGCAGAGTTCCTTGGGAGTATATACTGAAAGGAGGCGAAGGAGTCCAGGAAAGCTGGACATTCTGCAAGAAAAAATCTTAAAAATGTGGAAGCAGGCTGTCCCAATGTAGCAAAATGGATGGCCTGTTGGGGATCTGTCAGCCTGGAAAAAAAGATTTTATCAGCCATGAAAGAAGGGGCAGGCTCAGGAGGACTATGAGAATATTGTGGTTATCAAATGAGTTAATTAGAAGAGCCAAAGCCCCACTATAATTTAGCCTTCCTTCCTTCCTTCCTTTCTTAAGAGCACCAGAAAAATCCGTTCATTTTTCTTTACAAGTGTGGTGTCATTCTTGCTTTGCTTTGCTACTTACTTGCATTAAACCCTTGAAAACAAGAAAAAAGTACTACTTTAGTAGTACAGACATTACTAATTTCTTTACATTATTGTGTATGTTAGTCTTTAACTAAACAGGATCCAGTTATCTGTTTTGTAAAATATGTTTTTATGTGTTTATATCTAGTTGTAAAAACCATTAAAATGTCAGTTGTTAAGTGCATCTTAGTTCCTATATCTCTCAGCCTTTTTTTCCCTTTAGTTTTTATTGCTCAAATAGGGACTATTTTTTTTACTTACCTATTATTTAATTGCTTGCAATTGTTATGACTTTATAAAATATTATATTTTCTTTATACTTGATGTGGAGAAGTAGAATCATTTTTAGCTGCAGACACAAACAACAATATCTATAAAAGTAGAGCAAGTAAAATGATACAAGAAATTGTCTTGAGTTTCTCATTGATAAAGTAGGGGACAATGGGAAGATTTGAATTAAATTACATTAGTATTGACAAAGAAAGCTTACTTTATCTTCAGGTTACACAGGGAATACCCACAAATGCAAGTAAATATGACACTGCCTGATTAATAACTTGCAAAGCTAGCTACAGAATTCTGTTTCTGTGGAACCATACTGCCAGCTTCATAGATCTTCTGACAAGACAGGTAGGATGCAGTCAGGATATATTTACTCAGATATTGCTTTTTAAGTGACCTGGCATTAGACAGAAGAGCCAGAAAGGTTCTTCACTTTTAAAGTTGTATCTGGAAAACTCTGTGCCAACTAGGGTTGCCAGATAGTTTAGATATTATAAATTGTCTTTTTCTGGTGCTATCTTCACACTTCTTAAGTATCTTCTTCAGAGGAGAGTATGGAATATTATCTTTTCTCTGTGACCTCAAGCATGGTCTTAGGCTCACTATTTGAGTTTCATGGCTCTTAGAGTTGTTCTGAAGGCCTCTGAACGATAGAGGAAATCAAACTTGATATGACATTTATGCAGGCTCTTGGAGAAAACTCTAAAGTTCGTCACCCTCTGGACTATAGTTAGACATCACCATGGAGGGAGCAAAGAGAGAAGTTATTTGTCACTTATGACATATGTGTTATTTGAACGTATCATAACATATATGTTATTTGAACCGTTTATGGCAACGGTTGTTGCCATAAACCTATATGAATGTCTAATAGAATGTGGCTGTGCCTCCGTAACCATGACAACTTTCTGTTTTAAAAATCCTCAGTAGCTAGCAGGAAAAATGGTAACTGTGCATGAAGAGGTAAATAGGGTCTTGCATAGCTGACCTGCATATCTAGGGAACAAGTTCTTTTAGGACATTGAGTAAGCTCAGTGCCTTGGATTTCCTGGGTATACCAAAGGCTGAGCACACATAATTGATTTGGCTATGACTACCATAGTTATCAACACTTAGAATGAATGCTGGTTATTTATTGCCTATGTATGTAGTAGTTCATAATCACTGACCATGCTCAAATAAGCGTGAAGGAATGTGAAGTAATTTTTATAGAATTCATTATGCTATGAACATGACACGTGACATAATCACTATGAAGGCAGATTTTATAAAAGAATAAATGCTAATTTCTTCAGGGACAGAGGAAATAATTCATTTTATTAAATGACTTGTTAAACTTATTTTGCCAACTCTTTTATCTGTTTGATTGGCTTGGCAGTAGAGCATGCTAAAAGCAGATCGAGACAGTATTTTAAATAAGGACTGAGTTTTGGTACCTTAATACATTCAAAGGAATGGCATCTACTTAAAACAGTTGTGTTGTTTACATTGACCCTTTTCACAGTTGCTACACTGCCCTCACAAGTAGTTTACCACATGGCCAAATATTAATGAACAGTTTGAACTCTGATAGGAGTGGGTGAAACAAATGTTTCCACTTGGTACCAAGATCTTGTAGTGAGAAGTCAAATTTAATTGTTTGACTATATTGTCTGATTTAAATACTAAAAAAAAAAAGATTTCTGTTTTCTTCTAATATCAATATAAGTAATATGTTTGTCTTTAATTTGCATGAGAACAGACATGTACAATATCACTTTTTTGGGAAAAATCCACACTTGAGGACATTACTATCCCACAAATAATTACCATGCATGCACAGGGCAATGCAAATACTGAAATGCTATGTTTCAGTATATGTGCATAGATATACCTGATTCATTATTTTTCAATAATGCATACATACTGTAGTGCATATGATCCACCCTGAAATCAAGCTAGTGAAGTGCAAAAAAACTGTTAATGATCCCTAAGTATTTGTGAAAATTACATTTTGATGGCATCGTAGACCAATAATCTTATTTTGCATTTGAACTCTCATTTAAAAACATTTAAAAATTCAGCTTATTTTTGAACCTGGACTTCATAAACAAAATAACTTTAAGGATCTTTGGGTAAAAAGTTCTTAATTCTTCTTGGTAGTTTCTTTATTTGTTGTGGTTTTGTGGGCAGGTGTTTTGTTTGTTTTGGGTTTTTTACTTTTGGAGTAGGAATCGTAAGGATACACTAAGCGAGGTAACAAATTCAGTAATGGATAAAAGGTCTGTTGAACTTGATTGATCAAGTTGAAACCTACTAATAGAGCACAGAGGTTTGCCCACCATGACTGTACTAGGATTCAAATTTGCTCCTTTTGAAATCCTGTGATGCACACTTATATAATTCTCTTTAACCTCAGTAACATCTCACACTATATTCCTACTGCATGTGCATCTTGAATACAGAATTCATCACAAAACTGTACCTTTCCAGAGCAATATAAGCAGATTACAGACAATAGCATCCCAGGAAACATCGCAATAATAAATCTACAAGTTGCCAGTAAAATTGGCAAGTTAGAGTCATCTATTTATAAGTTTAGGGTTTTCTGTGACATGTGATAGCTTTCCATTGCAAGACCTGGTCTTAAGATTCTTATTTCTCGTGTTGAAAAGAGCAGAATGCCTAAAAAACCTCAGACAGTTTTAATGCAGAGTGAATGTCAGTTCTTGATAGAAAATTGTCCTTAGACAAGTTAATCTGTCTTCTAATAGGGCACCAGTGACTACAAGGTACTTCCTTGCACTTATTAATAATTATATTCAACTTTCTAATACTTATTTTTATGTATTTTTTTACAAAAAATGGCAAGGCCATTAATCCCTTTTGCAGGTAAAAACATGCCAGCCAATGCACAAGAAAAGTGATTTGATATAGCCACACAGAAACAGCAAAGACAGGACTAGAACTTGGCCCCACTGCAGAAAGCATTGAACTCTGCTCATTTCTTGTTTTTTCGCTGACCTTTCAACTAGGAGACGTGTGTTTATTGAACCACAGATACTTCTAGAAGTAGAAATTAGTCCAGAAGGAGAAAACATTATCCCAAAATGGAGTCAAGATGATTGCTGGAATGCATTCTTCCCATGCACATTTCCGTGTGATAATCAGTTTAACATGTGACATTCTGTTTTTTAAAGAACTGTTCATGGAGCTACTTCTCTATGCAGGTCTTTCAAGACTAGCACTGCACTTCTGTTACTTCCAGAAATGCTGAGCCTGAACCATTAGGTTTGAAAATGGCTTATCTGGAAAATATTATTGTGGGGTGAATCAAACTAAATTAATACCATCCCTGGTGCTTGGAAAGAATGTGAGTGTGCTTAATAACTGCAGTAGTTCTTTCCAAATTTTCTCACAAATTGTTCCAACCAGTAGCTGTTACTATTAGTATAATTGAAAAATAGGTTCACTGTTCCATTAGTGGTATTTCAGTGTCACTTTGGAATGCCATGAAATGGCATAGGATGAAATGAGTAACATTATATTATTGATTTTAGTACAGCCTTATTTTTCTTACAGTAGCATAAAAAAGAATTAGGGTGCATTCAGTAAGATGCTCTGAATTATATTTAACAGGAAAAGGGTAACAGATTACAAATATTCTTTAAATACATCATCATAGATACTGAATTTCATGCATATTTACTGACACTCTCAGAATGAGTTGAGTGCAAGTTTGACTTACATCTATAGTATCCAACACTGAAATAAAAAACCCATGGTAGAAGGAGCACTGGAGTAATGAGAAGGGACAGGTAAATGTAACAGCCACTGTCACGGCTCTAGGTCAGTTCAGAAACCTCTTCCTGGAGCAGTCAGCAACTTGGAAAGTTTTGGGTAAGTAGAAACAGATGCATAACTCAAGCCTCGTTACTACACTAAGTAAAAATTTCAGATTTGCTTTTAAGCAGTGTTGTTCACACACATCTCCCCATGGGCAATAGTGTGGGAGAATGAGTTTCTCACAAAGGAGTGGATGGCAAGCTGAAGGTTGTTATTGTCTTCAACCAGCTTATCTTCCTATAGCCTCCTTTCCCTAAATTTTACAGTAGTAAAAAAACCAGTTACATTATTTTTAGTGCAACTTCAGGCAACAGCAGGAAAAGGAAAGTCAAGCTTCTTTTAGAATCAGGAGCATGCCATTTTTGCTTCAGCTAGAGAAAACTTTTGGAAAAGACATTGAAATCTTGCATTTACTTTTTTTAGCTGTGATGTTCACCCTTTTCATGATCTGTCTGATTTTTAGTTAGTTTTCATTCTAATTTATTTATAGATGAAGACTGATACTAGCTGTAAAATTAGTTTTTATTTATTATGCTCACTTTTTTTTTTTTTTTTTAGTTTACATAGTACATTCTAACTTGAAACTCTCCCAGAATAATAGAGTACTTTTAGAGGGAAATTATTCTTGTTGTGTGTTTTCCAACCACACACACATCATAGTCTTGATGGAACTAGAATATACCCTGGACGTTGAAAATTTTTTACAGGAAGTGGAATCTAGGTGGAAATGATAAATTTTTCCTAAGAAAATTATCTTTCAACAAAGTAACTAGTTTCTCACAGAAAAATAGTGTAAGTAAGTATCCATGCTTAGAGGGAAACACTATTTCAGTATTTAATCAGCCAAACAGGCCTTTGTTATTTCCAAGACTATTAAAATTAAAATAAATGAATGTTTGACTATGTTAAGCTTTCATGCTCATTTTGTGAGTCAGTGTTACTGCTACATTTCACTGTCCAAAAGTTGCTGAGAAATACGTAGGTCCAAAACCAGATGGGACTCTGTATGATGCCAAATATTACCAGTTGACTTTTTATTTTCATTTTTTCCCTTTCATTTTTTGGGAGGAGGAGAATGGAGATCATTATTTCCTTTCCATTTAAGCAAATCCTTCATCTCAAAGGAGACCCAGTTCCTTTCACTCAGATCAATGAATGTATGTATCATTTCACTGCCATTATGGGTTCTGACATTACTAGTAGCTGTAAAAAAAAATTCCACTAGCTGCATTCTGTCCTACAAAATAACAGTGGTTTGCTTGATTATCAAAAGCATTTTAGGACAAGATTATTTAAAAATTGCTATGGATTTTTCTGTTGTTGCTGTTTGTTTGGGGGGTTGGGGGTTTGAGGTTTTTTTGTTTCTTTGTTTGTTTGAGTTTTTTAATTATTAATTTATACACCTTTAACTTGTAAAAATACAAAAAAAAAAAAAAAAAACAGGGGCTAATTTTTAATTTTAAACAACCTGCTTTTAGACTTTATTTTTCCTTGATTCAAGTATTTTGCATGAACGAGGTTATATTTGCACACTCTTCTTTGAATGAGTCTCTGATACTCCTGATTAAGAAATCTGCAGATATTCAAAGTGCTGTTGTTATGAGCTCATGCTGGTGTACATTGCTCCTTGGAGCTGGCTAGAACTGTTTTTTCCATTTTCTATCTATGCCTTTTGTTAATATTAATGTTAAGGATCAGTTTCTGCACTACTCTTTTTCTTCAGTCTTGGCAAACGAGTGAAGGTTTATGGGACACATATGAGATCATTTATTGAGTGTTACAAGAAGCACATTGTGCATGTAATTTGATACAGGAGCTACTATGGTAGATACATTTTGTTTTTAGGTGGTAAATAAGTTTGGTGAAACCCGCATAACTTGTCAGTGTAAGTTAAGTTGCTGGGGAACTAAACAAGGATACACACTGGGCTATTCAGTTACTCTTCTTATTGAACTGGTAAATTAGCATGTGAAAATCCACATAACCTGTCATTCTGCAGGTTAAAATTATTGAGAATGGGACTATGATACACACCGGGCTATTTAAGCAATTTTTTAAAATTGTGTTGGTAACAGATGACTCTGTTTTGACCACTGGAGTTGTTAAATCCATATCCTGTTGACTTTGGCTTCTTTCCTCTAGCACCACCAAGCCCAGTCTGTATAACGAAGGAGCGAGTAGACTCTCAAGGCAAATGAATCATAAAAGAGATACTCCCATATTTTTTCAGGTAAAATATGTAATTCAAAACCCCACCCGTTTTAGGCAACTAAAAGAAGGAACCACACCCAACTTCTTTCTGTGTAAGAAAACTTGAGGCCTCCATGTATCTTTTTGCTTTCCATAATTTTATTTAACAGTTGTTTTATGCATTTAATAAATTCACAAATTGATATCTTCATGGTTTCATCCTCCATTTCATCAAAATATAGTTTCTATCTCTACAGTTATAGGATTGGATAATGAATACAAGTCAACTGCACTTTAATTAGAGTTTTAACTACCTGTAACTCAGCTTTGAATTTTTAACTCTACTGAATTTCTTCCTCTTATTAAGACATTATTGCCCTTTCTTTTCTTTTTTTTCTCTTTTCTGCTTTATAACAGATTTATGATTCAGCAAAAATCCAAGATTGATAAAGCTTTGGGGAAGAATGAGAGCATTTACAGCATAGAAAAAGTAATGTAAGCCTCTCCACCAGCTTTCTTACCAGAACATCTCACATGGGATGTGCTCAAGATCACCTTAGTACTGAGTTCTCTCTTCTGAGACAACCAAACTCTGCCTGTTTGACAGGCTCCTTTTTTCAATGTGATGGAGATAGAGCTTCACATCTGTGAGCTAAGCCACTGTATTATTCAACACAGTCCACTGCACAGTGAGGTTGATAGAAATGTTGTTTAATCATTAACAATCCATGCTAAAATTGATTAATTAATGGCAATAAAACATTTTGTCCCAATCAGCTCTCTAGTACCTCACTCCATATTTTTATTGAACTTTAAATTTAATTGAACACCTGTCTTTTTATTTTGTTGTTTTTCTTTCATAAATTTTCATTTTCTTTTTCCTAGCAAAAGATTTCCTGTTCTTTGGGAAAGAGTATGGTGTGGATCTGCACAGGTGGCAGGGGTATTCTGGATAGGCTGCAGTGTCTGAAAAGGCTCTGAACTCTACATCACACATGTGGTGAGGTCGGCATGTCCAAGATACCCACAGAGAAAGGTCATTTCCCCAGGACTTTCAGACATCTGCTGTTTTCATTGGAGCTACTGAAATGGTTTCTGCAGCAATGCTAGATACCCAAGAACCTAGCCAAATTCACTTTTTAGCAGGCACAGAAAATTGTCAGGCCAAAATAAAGAAACAACCAGGATGCACGGAGGTGCAGTTTGATATTTTAGAAATGGATACAGGTCTAGCTAATATTTTGAAAGGCTCATTCAGAACTACGAGAAAGCAACATGCTGTATCACCAGGTATCTTCTGACTACTCTGTTTTTACTTCATCTGACTAAAACAATTTCTGCTTCACTCTTCACATAGGGTTTCCTTATCCTAGCTTTGACACCACTTTGATGATGAAGTGTCTTTGACTTCTTGCCCTCCTACCCCAACATCTTTCAGCTTTTAAAGTCAGAGTACATTTTCTCACCAACTATTTTCTCCTGATGTTTAGAGAAGGGTAGAAATAGCTTAAAAGCTACCACTCTTTGTCTATTTACAAAACTCACACAAAATACACTTCACTTGGTGTTGATGAGTTATGTCTATGAACCCTTATGTCAATTCACCTCCTGACCTCTTGTTACCTACTGGAGTTTCATGGCTTTTGAAGGAGACATGCTAAGGCCATGGAGGAGCACACAGGCATACAGCAACCAATTCTGTGCTTCACAAGAAAAAACTTCCTCATCTTTACTTATTTTGGTGTGCTTCCAGTGTAATTGAAACAGCTGACTCATCTGCTGAATTTACTTACACTTTGGCAAAACTTATCACTCTGTTACTTTTGCACAAGAAAAATAACTCTCACCTAAAGTATAATGAACCCCTTTACTCTGTCAAATGTGGCAAGAGTATTTTTTCATTCATTTGTTCATTCATCCAGTGATTTGTATGTATATACTGCAGTGTCTTAGTCCGAAGTATTTACTATTCAAGTAAAAATAAAGTAACTGATGCTCAGTTACTACTCTCACAGATTTTGCATAAGTGAATCAGAGGATCACAGAATATTTTGAGTTGGAAGGGACCCACAAGGATCATTGAAGTCCAGCTCCTTGCACCGTACAGACACCCCAAGGGTCACACCATCTGCCTTGGAATGAGAATATTGTCCAAACGCTTCTTGAACACTGTCAGGCTTGGTCCTATGAGTCCTTCCCTGCTTCCTACCAGCAGGAACACAAAGGCTTCTCTTAACTTCATAGATAGCAGCATTTCTTTTCCAATTTCCAAAAATGATACAAGTGAAATCTTGGTCATTTGAAATGCGAAGCTGACCGAAGTTGATGAACAATTTTGAGCTCTTTACACTGCCATGGAAAGTTCTACCATTTTTTTGGAGTGTTTTTTGATTATTTATAAAATAGAATATAATTTTTAATATGAAACAGAATAACATTCAATCAATAGCCCATACAGAATCTTCCCTGAAAAATATTCTGGGATAACTCATCTGCTCTTTCCTGCACACTGCCTGATAGATGAGAAATATAAGGGTACAGACTGTTATTAGCATGTAGGCTAACCATGATCCTTTGTTTCAGTTTCTTACCTGTTAAGTATGGAATATGTTACCTATCACCTCTGCAAGTTTCAGAAAATTCCATATAAAATGTTTTATGTTATTAGCGTGCACATAAAAGGAAAAGGTTTCCATTTATTCAGCTAATGTCAATGCCAGTGTTTAAAACTGGTCAGCTGTATCCTTAAAAAAAATTAAGCTCTTTTTTTTTCCAGTTTAGTAGAAGGGGAGGAGAAAACTCAGAAAAGAAGGAGGGTCACAAGAACATGTTCTGCAGAACAAAAACTCCCTTTTGTGGATGTTTGCAGTAAAGCTCTCCTTTATTCTCCAAGAAAAACTTCAAACTCCCTTGTAGCAGCAGCCAGGTCCATTTTCCCTCTTCTCCCCTTGAGTGCTGTTCTACCAATTTTACTCATAAAAATATTATTTTAGGAAAGAATAAAATCAGTTCCAATTTCAAGGTCTGTAATTCTAAGGCTGAAAGAAAGCTATTTGAATATTACCTGTTTTGGTTTAATCCAAAAAGTAAAGCTTGCAAATCCACATGGGTTTTCTGTTCCTTCTCTCTGGCTGAGATTGATGAAAGCATAAAATGAGAGAAAGAAAAATCAAGGAGAAAATAATAAACCCGGAGTAATCTTATTATTAAATTATCATATGGAATGCCATTACAGGGAATTATACAGACCTGTATCACTTAGACACCAGTCATGCTTTTTAAAACAGCTTTTGGTATATATTTCAATATTATCTATGTTAAATTTGGGCTGACAAATAAAATGAACTACTGTGAGAGCTTCACACTCTAATTTCAATAGAAGGGGACTGATGTCTTAGACTTTGAGCACAAAACTAGAGATGAAATTCTAACCTCAAAACTAACCTAGCAGTTTATATGCGTGTGTGTGTGTGTGTGTGTGTGTGTGTGCATGAGCTTGTGTGTGGGACTTTGTAGACGTGTACAAAAGCATACACACATATAAAAACATAGTAATCCACTGTCACTCCCTCCAATCTAAAACACAGCATTAAGAAAACAGTCCTGTAGCTACTTGTACTACTAATCACAGCCAGGACATTTCAATGTCATAAAGAGAAATTCAAAGAAAATAGTGATAAATGGCCTTTTTTGGAAATCATAAAGCTAAAAATAACCCACAAAATATCACATTCAAGAAAAAATTAGAATTAATTTTAGGGACTTCAGACTGATCTATTTCAGGAATGCTACCCCACCTATATATATAAGAACTATGGACTTTTCAATCGAGAAATATATTCTTTCTTAAAAAAAGGAGATTTTTTTTTTCAAAGGTCTTTTCAAAATAATGAATGGCATAAATGGCAGAGAATGTTCAATAAAATTTTGTCCTGACAGACAAAATGGCAGAAAAACTCCAATCTGAAGAGTGAACAAGAATTATTATATAAAAGAATATGTCTAGACAGGGCCATAGTGTTTTTAATTTTCTAGATTAATCTTGAGCCAAAAGTTGACTGCCTTCATCCAGAAGGGCAAAGCACTGTAAATCTCCCTCTTACAGAGTCCTGACCTAGCCCTGACACTATTATCACCACCTGAAAATTGAGTTCTTTAAGTGGTAGCTGAAGTTTATAGTTTTGTTTTTACTGTAACGTTTGATAAAGAAAGCACAAGTGTGTGCATTTTTCTTTATAAGTAAAAATGAAATCAAATATTAAATTGTCACACTGAAATAAGAAATAAGTCAATGAACCTTGTCTAATGGCATCTGAGAGAAAATAATGCCAGCACCAGGCAGCTATTTGACTGCAAGGTCAGGTCTTGAAGAAAACAATGTAGTTGTCTGGAACTAAATGTGACAGCTTAAAAACACAAAGTAAGTAATATTTTAATGTTTGATTGTATTTTTCTGATCATATCAACTGCTTGCTCTACATGACAAGGATATAACAGAGTTTGCAGCACTGGAAATTTCTCCTCTAAGTTGCATACACAACATGCAAAATGTAAACCTTTTTATTATTATTACTATTATTTGATTCATAGAATTTGTAGGGTTTTAAAAATACTAAAACTAAGCATGGTCACCATTATTTCAATGCATTTATCATATGAACAATAGTAAAAATCAAGCAGACAGATCCATGCTATTTGCAGTAAAATTGCCAAAGTTTAATTCTTTTTGACTTTTCACACTCATGTTTTAGAAATCATTGTTTGTTGTGTGAACTGGGAAAACTAGAGTGCTGTCTGTGAAATAGTAGCACAGTGGAAATGAAGCAATACTGCTTTTTGTTCTCTATGGCCATCAGTCCTGAGATCAATAAAGTTTGGTAAGAGATTTTGAATTTAAAATTTGGCTATAGCCTGACCAGGAGCCACAATCACATTTCATCTGAGGATCAAACCAAGCTTTAAGGGGAATGGATCTCAAATAGTGGTTTTAAAGAGCAATACTCTTTTGAAATAAACTGCAGCTCAGTGATTGCTGGTTATCTTACTCTGACTGCAACATTTTTGTTAATTTCTCTCTCTCCTTTGTTTTGAAAAAGTGAGCTAATAAACAACCTCATTTATTAATCTGATGGTTAATCTATTTTACTTTAAATATAACAACAATCTGGATTCTAAAGTTTCCTCTGGATTGGGTAAGGTGCCTCATTTGTGGACATAAATTCATAACAGGATTTGGGCACCTAAGTGATGTTTGACCACTAACTCCAAAAAAGGATAATCACCATTATCACCATTACCATCATGATAGCAATTCATCTGTTAATAAAGCCCAAGTAGAGCATGTCTTTTTCTGAACCACAAAACCTCTGTAGCCATCAAAGTGCAAACAAGAAAAAGCCTCCTTCTTATGCCTGACTCCACATTAAAACACTTTGCTCATGTTTTTCTGCCACTCAGCTATTCAGTCAAGAAACAACCAGCAAAAAGAAATTTTGCATATGAAACAAATGGCAAATGTTTGTACCTGCTGAAATGTTGTTTTTCTGGAGGGAATATTGCTCTTTGTACATTGAATAGTCTCATGAAACAAATGCACAACCACAAGTATTCATACCATATCTACAACATTTGTGACACTAATTTATTTATTAAAGGTCTTTTTAGTAAATGCTGTCAAATAAAACCCGACTGTTGTTTACATCTCTGAGGAGTAATAAACAGGATACAATTAACTGCTAATTATTTCCACCTGGCGAACTCTATTTTGAGAGGTTTTGATTAATTAGCAGTGGGGGTCTATCATCATCATTTGCTGGTGAGAAGGGAAAAAATAACAGTTTACTTCAAATCAACATTAATCTGAAGTAAGGTCTTTGTCCATTTTCTGGGTCATTGCTACTAAACTCATTATAGAAATAATTGGAAAATGCAACCACTGTTAATCAATATAACAATATGATTTCCTTTATGAAGCTGATGGCAATTATGAGGAAGTCTGAAAAGAAATTTTAAAGAAATAAAAATGTATGTTCTTTAAACATGGCCTTACTCTCAGAGAGGAAAAAAAAAAGCCACCTAGTTTTTGTTTGCTTTCAAGATAGAAAAGAACAATTCGGAAATAGTGGAGTGGTTGTTTCAGTGCTCCTTATTTCATCTTAAATTGATCCTACTTATTTCACTGAAAAAATTATGTAGAAAGATTTTAGGCTACGATAGGCATCCAAGTTGTCTCAGTTTCCCTGGACCAATGGCTGAAAAATTGTCACTTGTGTCAGGGTTTTATTTGGCAGTGTGCCATAATCCAATCAGTTTGCCCTCAGTATCACATCCTACCCACTCCACATTTTCCTCAGAACCCATTTTACTCTTTCTCTTGAGAAGCTGGACTCAGTGATCCATGTGGGTCCCTTTCAATCTAGGTTATTCTAAGATTCTAGGATTCTGTGAGCATAAAGAGATACATGTCATCCAGGCCCACATAGTTCATAGTTTAGGATCCTCCAGGGGAATTTTTCAGGAGATTAATGAACTTGTTTGTTGTATTTACACTGATGAGGAGTGAGTTTGAACACAAGGATAATTGACAGAAATGTTATTTAGTATATATATAATTATACTGAGGGCACTGGATGAACATGTTTTTACAGTGAGCAGTAAAAATAAATATAAAGATATAGCATGATAAGTACAATGTATAAAAAAGAAAAAAACAAAAACAGGAGAGGAGAGCTAAATACCTGTTTCTCCCTATTTTTCTAAATATTCTTTTTTTCTTAAGCTTCTCAGTTGATTTTCATCTCTCAGCTTTTTGACTTTCATCTGTGCACATGTGAATCTGACTCATGTATTTACAGACTTGTTTACCCATTGCTACTATTTTATAGCATGCATTTACACTTGAGCATATCTGATTGCCAGACAGCACCATTTTCTTGTTATACCAATCAAAATTTGAAGCAAAAGTTTTCTTTTTCTTTTTTTATTTAGTCAATAATTACAGCAGAGAGTTAATGGATATATATGAAATACAGAGTGTTCTTAGGGCACTCTTTGATGTGTTAAAAACAAAAATAATGAACATACATTATCTGTAGAATTTTGCAAGCAATGTTTCATCATTTCCATTTGAGATTAAGAGACTCCTATATTCCTGTTTTCTTCTACTGTGCAAAAATTCTTTGTGCTTCATCAAAACAGCACACAAAAGATACTATATGCGATGACCCTTGCAGAAAAGCAAATTCTGCTGTCTCTTGTCCTGCAGAACAGAAGGAGAAATGGAATGGGAATTTTTAATACTAATTTTTTACCACTTTCCCTTTTTTTAAAACCCTCATTTTCCATACATAGTTTTCTTATAATCTTCACAAATTTTCTACCTAAAAAGGCAAATATTGCTGGTTAAGTTGATTATCTTGTAGAATGAGATTAAGAAGCCAAGAAAGAGTAGAGCAGGGTGTTCATTAACAGGATAAACAACAGCAAGTGTACTATAGGTTTAATTTCCATTCAGAACTCATGCTAGGACAGCTAATTGTCTCTGGTGCTCTGTAATATCTGTGACCCATGCTCAGTTATTGAGCTAGGAGATAAATTTCAAGTTCCAAACAAAATATGATAGACTGGTTGCATTAAACACACTGCTCCCATTCATTTCAAATGTTTTCCTTTAGTATATAAAATGTAAATTCTAGTTCCTGATAAGACTCAGATAAAGCAGATTATTGCAAAGTTTAATTGGTTTTGCCTGGAATATATGGACCTATGTGCTCAGAAATGTTTCCATTTACTGTAAGTTTCAACATTGTAGTGTATGTGCCTGATCCTTTTCTCACTCTCAGTGGTCTTGAAATGAAACAATCCAAATGTGACTATTCAACTTCAGCTGTACTCATGATTAACATGGTGTGGTACTAGGGAAAATGTCAGATGTGGTTGTGGTCTGTAACTCCAAAAAACCACATTGTGTTGATTGCTTCAAGTGAAAAAAAAAAAAAAAAGGAAAAAAAATAGTAGAAATATTAATCTTTGCCCATATAAGTTTGTAACTATGCCCCAGCATTTTAAATTCAAAGAAAAACATCTGACCTGGTATCTGAACTACTGTATTTGAACCTCCCAAAATATCTTAAGTCTTGTGTTTGGAAGTTTGGCAAGATACAATGGTCAGTACATTGCAGAAATAATCAAATCATATTATTCTCTGTCACCATGTACAAGTTGGTATGCCAATATTTTGAGTATTTACTAATATAATCTGGAAATTTCAGCTGTCAAAAAATCCAACATTTTTACTAATCTATCATATATTCTGATATATCTCAGACTATGTTTTCTATCATATTTTTAAATTAAAAAAAAAAAAGTCAAAGTCTACCTGCATTTTTAGCATGATTATTATTGAAATAGTTATTTACAGATTTAAAAAATCCAGTAGAAAATATAATTCTTTAAATTCAGGATAGAGTGGATTGAAAAAGAAGATCTGATTTTTTTGGGTTTTTTTAATACTGTAAAGATTTTAAAATACATGAAACATAATTTTCAAAGGAACTTTTTCACTTTAGCACTCAGGATCAACTGCTTTTTGCACCCCCGAATTAACATTGATAGAAAATTCAATAAATTTTTGTGTGAATGATAATGTGCAATCCTATTTTATTTCCACTTGTCCTAAACCTTGGTCCCAGTGATATCATATTACCCACAAAAGATGTTTGTAGAGAAAGAAGAGTCCTGGCATAGAGTGTGTGTTGCCACAACACACACAGGACAAAGTTAAGACAGAAGAGTTGAAAGAGGGTTTAGCAGCTCTTTTTAGGGAGTGGATAAATATACACTCTGGGTTAAAATCAAGTTCTTGCCAGACATTGATATAGGAGAAAAAATTTAGAGGACTGTAAGGCCTATGTCAAATTATATGACTGAGAGCAGAAGAAGTAAAGAGAGAAATACGACTGCACTTTCTGTAGCCACAATCAAGATTAATTCCTTTTTAGGAGCAAAAGACAGAGAAAATGCATATCAACAAAAGATAAAATTGAAGAAAGTGCATGTCAAAATTTGTGACTTAGCTTGTGTTGTTCCTTCATTGTCACCACAAACACACATTGAAAGTTTTTCTCCTAAACTCAGTTAATCCAGGAAAAAGGGTTCAGGGCAGGATTCCTGTTTTCACTTAAGCTGCTTTACACGACACCCAAAACGTAAAGCACCAAGGGAATCTGCCCCTTACTCTTGCTGAAACAGAAGGTTTTCCAGTGTAACAAGGCAAAATTCACACTGTGAAAGTGCTGCAGAAAAAAGGATTAGATCAGCCACATATTGGGTGGAATGTAGCAGCTATTTACTAAAACACAGCAACTCTCTCAACATGCTAGGAAAGGAAATTAAGAAAACTGTCTCCATCTGAAGCTGCAGGGGAAATCTAGGGAGGCAGAATGTAATTAACCTAATTGAAATTTTTCAGAACACAGGATTTTTCCAGAATGACTTTATCATGAAACAAATGAGCCAGTGGCACAGGCATTCATTTTTAGCAAAGCAGCAGCTTTGATCTGTTCCATGTTAAGCTCCAAAGACTGTTCATGCATCAAGCATTCAGGCCTCCGTACTGTTTGTTCTTGGCAAACAAACAATAAAATCCAGTTGGTGTAACAGGACATCTCAAACAAACAGTCTAAAATTGTCAATATTTTCCCTGGTGACATAAATGAAAGAAACTGATTATTTTTTAAGGTCTTGTGAAACTTAAGGAAATCTTGGTATTGCGGCCGTAAAGCATTGACATCCTCCAGAATAAAAAAAAAAATAAAATAAAAATGGAGCAATACATAACCTATAGTTTTTTCAGAGGTTCACCCATCAACATTTTTGGAAGCTGCAATTCTTTTTTGTGTGAAAAACTATTGGACAGAGAAGCTCACTGTACTCAAAATCTGCATCACAATTTAGATGTGTGGTGTTTGTTCTTCACCTCATCCATCTTCAGAAGGAAAGGAAGAGATGGGACTATATTAATACACTAACTATTAGATATATAAACTGAGATGGGTGATGGATTTAGTGACTTCTAAATTTTATACAGCATTTCAGTAGCAGAACTGAGAATGCTGAAGCCTGCTTTAAATATTTTTCACGAATTCTCTAGATGCTCTGTCCTGAAATATGAAGTTTGTGTAAAAGAACACAAGCCAACAATTTAGTATTAATTACAGTTCTGACTTCTCCAACCACACATGCAGCTCAGAGATTAATCCACAAAAACTTCTGAGTTCATTTATACAGCAATACTGTGGTTCAATTTAACACATTCTCAGTTTCAATTCCTTGCTCCCAGGCTAATGGTTTTACCATTCCCTAACTCCTACTGCCTTTTCTGCCTTCTAGTATAGCCACCTTACCAAAAATCTTAAACCTTACTTACTTTAGTTACACTGTTCCATTTTTCTTAATACGTCTGGTCTTGGTATTGTTGGAGAATATAATATTTTAGTGTTGGAGGAAAAGCCTCCATTGTTACTGTATACATATTTTCCCATGAGATACTCACCTGTTTTCTGTAACTCTGCTGTCCAATACACTGTGGTCTCTAACCCATTCAACAGAATCCTTCATGTCACACAGTGAACAAGAATAGGGAGGAGTTAGCTGTTAAGTGTTGTTTTACAAAGGGTTTGGAAGAGAAATGCTTTTCTATGAGAAATTTTGGAAGGTCATCATATTTTAAAAGAGCTCAATTAAGCATGTTATAATGTATGAAGTAGGGATGTTAACAAAATCTATCTCTTTTAAAAATATAAGTTAATTGCTCCTGAGAAGGTAAGCTAAATGAGAATAGAGAGGAGCAGCTGGTATGGCTCTCTGGAAGGCAGAACTGAGGAAAAGGCTTCCTGCTGATCCCATGGTGACTGAAAGGGCATGTCAAGAGCTTGTTACTGCATGAAGAACTTTAGAATAATTTCATTCCCAGAATAACTAATACAGTTGTTATCTAATGTCAAATTCCATAATTACAGAATACATATATTTTCTAAAAATTCTGTGCTTTTTATCTCCTGAACAGGGATTTTCAGCAGTAAATTCTGAAAAAATTGGAAGTTACTTAATATCTATTCTGCTTACATTAATGATAATCGGTTCTTTAAAATTGCTTCTCAGTTTTCATCTACACATCAGTTATCTTCCCCAAAATCTGCTTTTTATAATCTCATGAAATTTTTTTAAGTTCCCTTGGTTTTCTGTGGAATGTGTTCAGTAAATCCTTCCATGTATTTGTCCCTCTCCTTATGTCTGAGAAGGCAAATTAAATGTCATTGGACTGACATTTTCTTTTTCTTATTTTCTTATTCAAGTTTCCCAATAAGTACTGAAGACCCAATGGCTTTCTGCCTTTTTGTTTGCTGTTGGGTTTTTTGGTCAAAGTTCAAGATTCTATAAAAAAAGAGAGAGAGGCTTTAGGAACACTTACTTTGTATCCTAAGCTTTGACTGTTCTTTATTCCATTCTATTCTGATCTCACAAGCTCAAATAGGTTAATACTTTTGCAAATGATCTCTCAACCAGGATCGATTCATGCTCAAATGTGTAGAAGATTAAATGTGCTGAAAATGGACTGTCTGTCCTGTAAACACTAACACATTTTGTATAAGTAAACTAGAATGGCAATAGAAATAGTTAGTTCTCTATATCATTTAGTGATTTTTTAAAAATGTATTTCTCCTATAAAACCTAAAGTGGTAAATATGAAGCTGTATATTCCCATTTCTTGAAAAGTGAAAATCAATGATTTTAATGGCAACTACTGAATTTCAGAAACAATCACCAAGTACTTATGACAGCATTTTTTAAATACAGAACTATAAAATTACTGTCATGTAATCTGCAAAACAAAAGTTAATGGTATCCTGCTACATGACCCCTCCATAAGACTTATGATTATATCTCTTGACTTCCTGATGAAAATCTAGTTGCCAATATCAGTTAAAAAAGTGGTGGGAGAATTAATGCTTATGAATGTATTTGATGAATATGTAGAAGGAATACAAATATATGTAGAAGAAATATGAATATATATAGAAAAGTACGATATCAAACCAAACTGGTAGTGTGGTTTATCAAACCAATTCAGTAGAGGTTTACAGGTTGCAAAACTATTGAAATTAAAGAAACAGCCGGCTCAAGATTACTCCCTCAACAATAATTTTGTTTTCATGTGTTTGTTTGACAGTCATTAAGTCTTCATACACGCAAGCACCTTGTCTGTTATATCCGGTATAATGCCCTCATCAATAAACTATGAAGCTTTGGACCATTGATCTTCAGTGCACAAAAGTTTCACAGATTTCTAATACTTTCTTTAAAGAACTAATTACTAGAGCTTGCTACAAACTAGCCCCCAATATACCAGCTGCTATTCATAATGCATAGAAATAGAGGATTGTGTGTCCATACATAGCACAGGTCAGGCTAGCAACTGTTTTAAATTTCAGAGACATTGTCTCAGAGGCAGTGCAGTTAACAGAAGGTAACCTATGTCCATCATGTCAGACATCTGGATTCTAATAATAAATTATGCAGGGGTTTTGTTAAGGTGTAAATCTCTGATGTACAAAAATGTCACAAAAAACATTATTAATATTTGAACAATATTGAATACATGGTCTTCCTGTTTACTTTATTTTCCCCAGTCCAAAATGAGTTAGGAAATAGATGACAGGTGCTAAATAGAAAGTCTGTTTGTCTGTGTATTTTCTAGAAATTCAGTTACATGCCATAGAGAAGAGAATTTTCAAAAGCATGCCCAGTTTTTATTGAGAAAGGAGTGATTTTAGTATAATTTCTGTTTAATCACTTGAACCAAAGACTTTAAATGGCAGCTTTGATGTCTGTAAAAATCCAGATGGATTTTAATATGATAAAGAATACATCATTTCTTTCCTGACCTTCTTGACAAATCTGAAGATATTTTGTTGAAAACATCAGGAAATTTCAAAAGTGATCATGCAGAATGACCAATCACATCATAAGGAATGAGAAGCAGAGAACAGGCATAGTTTTAAATCCAATACCATGATTCATGTACTGCTGCTATACATATATATATATATCAGACGTCTGCTTCTGGTTTGGAATTTAAAAAAATAGATTTTTTATAAGACTTAAGTGATGCTAGTACCTTAATAACCAGTTAATCTGTGAAAATAAAACACCTGCTAGAGATATAAATGGGAAATTAATCAGGTTTCTTTTTAAATCCTCTTATCACTTAAACTTTCTATTGTGTGTTTAGTGCATGGACAAGATCCACCCTGCTGCTTGCAGGCATTCTTTTGGTGGTTGGTTTCTATTAAGAACATAGTTCTTGCAGGACATCTTTATGGAAAGGAAAAGGAAAGACTACTGAAATTTTATACAACAAAACAGAAGTATTCTTGGAAGAATAAAACCAAACAGGGGATGACTGAGCAGGAAGTTTTCCTCTTGTTCTGCTTTAGAGGACTAGGGAAAAGTAGATAGAGTTTCATACATTTTCACTGGTACATCCAAATGTACTAAGTACCAATATTTGTGTGAGACACTTTGAATCTCCTGCTTTGTGAGGGGAAGAGTGCTAATCTTTCATTTTTATTTTATTTTTAGGTGGGTGACTGATGTTGTAGTCATTTCTAAACTGAAAAAGACATGCCTATGTGCATTACTTGCTTGATGTCTGACATTCTCAACGAGCAGAACTGGATTGGATGGCAATGTATTGCCAGGGAGCAGAAACACAAATTTGTAAATGCAGTGCTAAATCAGTGATGATAAGGAAAGATATCTACTCCTGCAGCTTTACAGATTATGAGATATCATCTCCTCTGTTGTTTCTTGTTGAACCTCATAAAGAACAGAGAAACTGGGAAGCAGAGAATTCAGCTTAATTTCAAATGCTTGTCTGAAAGTGAGATGCTGCTAATTTGGTTTATGGAGGTGGAAGAAAATCTTCGTCCATGTAGATTTTAGTTGAAGCTGTTACACTGTAAAATCCTGAATAGTTATTTTTAAAGATATCATTTTCATTGTAATTGGAACTTAATTCTACTTCAAATGCAAGAAAAAAATGGGGAATGGTAATTTAAATTTTAGTTTTGCTTTTAAGAGTGTCTTAAAATGTCCCTTTTCCTCCCTCTTCTGCTATTTTAATAAAATTAGAAAAGCTTCTGGGAGAGCAGAAAAAATGGAGCAAAGCTGGTGCCTTCTGCATGCATATACAATGTTGATAAACAAATCAGAATAACAGACACCCCCTCTTCCTCCCCTTTAAGCACATTTTTTTATAAAACAAGTTCAGTTCAGATGTGTAATCCCTTGGAATTTGTTGTTCAAATATACTTCTGATCACAGATAACAACATTTGAATCAAGTGTGATTTTTTCTTAGTCTGAAGTTTTCTACAATTTCTTCTTTGCTTAAACATTAAAGTCAAAAAAGACTGCTAAAAATTCACTTGTTATTTTTTATTAATATTGTTATTATTACAACAGCCATTATGCTTGAAGTTTTTAATTTAGCTAAATAGTTGGCATTGAAAAAAAAACACTCCCACACTCAGTGGTTATTCTTTTTGATGTATCTGGAATCTGATATCCAACTGATGATAGAAAGTGAATCCATTGGCTGCATGGGGAGACATGTTTTAGGGAAGGACAGAAGATTTCTGTCTATCTCATGGGTTTTTTAACGTATTTCTGTAGTCTGAACTACGAGGGTTCACTGGTTTGATTCAGGCCAAGAGATTGGAGCAAGTTTGAGTAGGATCATCTGTTACTTTGACAGGCCCTTGTCAGAGTTAATTATCTGTTCAGAAAAAATAAAGTACCGAATATATACCTGTTATTGGCATACACACATCCTGATATTTGTATTTACAAATGCGTTACAGACCAGTAGACTAATATGGCCACAAAAGAGAAAAAAAAAATTGAAAACTTGGCAAAGAGTGACACTGTATATAAATGTCTAGAAGACCTGAGGTTTATCTGGGATTGTGGTGTGGGGTGGCTCTTCCCCTTTCCTGACGAGCACTGTTAATCATCTGAGAGGGAAGAAGCTGCCTGCTGTCAGGGCAGCTGTGTCCAGCCTTGGCAAGGTGCTCAGATGAAAGTATATTTATTGTTATGTGAATGAAAACTGCAAACACCATTGTTTGTGCCTGGAGTTTAAAACTGATACGCCATCCTGAGAAACAACTACTCCTTTATACCTCCACCATTGTGACTCAAGCTGGGACAAAAATCACCTATAACTACTGAATAAAAAATTTTGCCCCTCATTTTCTTGGTGCTTGATTTTCAGCTTCAAAAGATATTACTTCATTTAGCTAAGGATTATATAGTTTAAGAGAAACACCAAAAAAAAGAATTAACTCAAACTAATAAAGCAGGCAATAGAAATCAAATCAGTTTAAAGATCACAATTGCTTTGAAAACAATTAGCATTAACTCAGATCCCATTAAATATTATTCATTACTTGGCTAGAGGGTCCAAATTAAGAAAGAGAAAAGGAAAACAAAGAAAACTCCAATGAAAATTAAGTAAACCAATTAGTTTCGCAAAGACTGGTGTATATTTTTCATTACTTTTATTTTAGCATTTTTTCAGTTCACATAAACACTGTTAGGATGTTCATACATCATAGGCTGATTTTATTTCTCTTTCATTATGTGACTTTTGTTATAGGCCAGCACACTCTAAAAGAGGATATGACCCATTTGTTTGCTTTGCCTTCTGGGGTTCTTCCTGTCCCTGACATAATTTTGTGTTACTTTCTGTATTAAAAATAATTCTGAAGAGTCTGATATTTTCACCTCTAAGCCAGACAGCTGTTTAAGAGTGGTGATGGCAAGTAATATTTTATACTGGTTTGAGTTTTTCTTCTTTGTTCATTGCTAATTAAATAAAGGATGTTCTTCATTGAAGATTTCCTTTAGACACAATATCATCATCTGCAATATTTTAAATTCTGAAAATTATCATGTTAGATTTCTACTTCTTCCAACCTTCAGACATAGCCAGACTGACTAGCTCTTCAGTCTTTCTGTCACCTTCATACTAAGCTTTAAAAACTCACTTGAGTGCATTTGCTGCCTTTTTGCCTTCATTTGACAATGAAGGTTATCACACTCTCACTGGATTTATATTTTTAAAGTGTCATCTTGCAATGATCAGTATGACAGCACGTTTCATACAGTGGTCCATAAAACCTTTGGAGAAAACCCAAGAGAGGATTAGTGCTCTTGAAAGACAAAGCTGGGGGAGGGAAGGAACCAAAAGATTCTTTTTTAAATTTTGTATTTCATACAGGGAGAAAAAGGACAAATCCTCCTCTTCCCCCTTGGAGTTTATTTGATGATTGGTGCCACTTGCAGTGCTTCTGTAATCCCCTAGATAGCACAACTTTTCAATCACAGTGAAACAATATCGTTTTATTGCACAGAAGATTAAAATCTTTAGACAGGCAGACCCTGTTTCTTTGTATAGAGAAATCTGAAATGAATATGAATTGATTAGTGGGACAGAAGATATTGGTAAATAATTCTGTTGGAGATTAAACAGTACCAAACACCTCTAGCTGGTAATGCATGGTATAGGAGGATATGGCAAATGTCACGCAGGCTGACGATTTGACACTGAGATGTGTCATGTCATATTTGGTGTAGTGGGTTCACCCTGGTTGGGTGCCAGACACTCACCAAAGCCTCTTTGTCACTTTCCTACTCAGTTGCATAGTGGAGAAAAAATACAATGAAAGGCTCATAGGTTGAGATAAGAACAAGGAGAGGTCACTCACAGATTACCATCATGAGCAAAACACACTTGGAGAAAATAAATTAATTTATTACTAATTAAATCAGAGCAGGATAACCAGGAAAAAAAAACCCTTAAAACACCTCCCCCCCCCACCCCTCACTCTTCCCAAGGCTAATCTTATTCCCAGTGCTCTACCTCCTCCCTACAGCTGCTCAGTGAGATGGGGAATGGGGGCTGTGGTCACCTCATCACACATTGTCTCTGCCAGTCCTCACATCATCCCCCACTCCAACATGAGTCCTTCTCACAGACTTTGGTTCTCCACAAACTGCTCCAATGTGGATCCCTTCCATGGGGTGCAGCTCTTCAGGACCAGGCTGCTCCAAAGTGGGTCCCCTGCAGGGTCATGAGTCCCAACAGCAGCTCTGTTCCAGCATGGGATCCTCTCTCCCTGGGGCAACAGGTCCTGCCAGGAGCTTCTCGAGTTTGTAGAATGATGGAATCACAGCCTCCTTTGGCCGTTCCCCTGCTCCAGTGTAGGGTCTGTAGTGTAGGCTTCAGGTGGATCTCTGCTGCACCATGGACCTCCATGGGCTGCAGGGACACAACTGCCTCTGGTCTGCTCCAGTGCTCCTCTGCTTCTTCACTGACCCTTGTGACTGCAAAGCTATTTCTGTCACATATTCTCCCTTCTTTGGCTGCAGTTGCTCATGGTTTTTTCCCTTTCTGAAATATGTTATCCCAGAAGGCACCACCATCATCATGGATGGGCTTAGTCCTGGCCAGCCCATCTGGCATTGACTCTGTCAGTCACAGGGGAAGCTTTTAACAGCTTCTCACAGAACTCACACCTGTAGCCCCTCTGCTACCAAAAACTCCCCACACAAACCCAATACATTCGGTTTACAAGGATGAGTTCAAAATTAGTTGTGTACTGTCTATAGACAGAACACTCTATATTATAAGTGTAGATATATATAAATAATTCCTTTAATTATGGGGAACAGCAAAAAACATTTTGAGACAAGTTACATCAGTAATTGCTTTCTGACATATGGACTTTATTGCATTTGATCTCTGTGGACATTTTTTTTTGCAACAGTCACCAAGGCTATTGCTGGGATTAAGTAGAAGAATCAGGCATTCAGAAATTCAATATGTATTTCCTAATACCTGAGTCTCAGTTGCAGATTTTCAATCATTCCTGATGTCTGGCATGTCAGTGTCTGCAGACCAAATTCTATGCCAAAGCCAATCCAGAGCTGACCAGAGTCGGTGGGAGCTGAGGCAGAGCAGGTTAGTGAGGGAAGGGAAGGGAAGGGAAGGGAAGGGAAGGGAAGGGAAGGGAAGGGAAGGGAAGGGAAGGGAAGGGAAGGGAAGGGAAGGGAAGGGAAGGGAAGGGAAGGGAAGGGAAGGGAAGGGAAGGGAAGGGAAGGGAAGGGAAGGGAAGGGAAGGGAAGGGAAGGGAATCCTCCCTGCTACCATTAGTGAAAAGGCTCATTGTACTTATTTTTTGAGCTGGATGGAAATGTTTGTTATGTTTTTTTGTTTTGGTTTTTTGTTTTGTTTTTTGTTTGTTTGTTTGTTTGTTTGTTTGTTTTTCTAGAAGGAAGTTGTAGTCCTGTATGTTGGAATGATAGCTGAGTCAAAAGGGGAAAGAGTGTTTAAAGAGTGGCAGATGATGCTATGAGGGACTGTTACTCACTTTGCCAACCTGGCTGAGTAAGAGCTGCTGTGGGATGAGCTGAGTTGGAGGGTATGTTTTACAGACAGAATTCCAATGCAAAGATATCAGAAAGAGGGGAAAATGCTCCTAATTATGGGCAGTTTAGCAAGTCTCTCAGGAATTTCTGTTAGAAACTGAAGCTGACTTCTAAATATCTCACATCCTGACTAACCCAAGAGTTAGATCTCAAATATTGCAAGGCTCTTTTGCTTCTTTTGTGTTCTCCGGTACCAGAAACCCATCATTTTAAATCAATGAGCTTAGTGGTAGGATAAAGTCTACTCACTCTAAATTTAAAGGGCAAGTTCTGAAGCAAGGGCTAATTTTCCAGGAATCTGAAGGAGGCAGCTTGCTGGGTCATCAGGTCTCACTGCTGAGAATAGCAATAGGTGTAAAGAGAATAATGATCGATGAAGATCTTTCTCAGAAAAGAACAGCCCAAGTCGCTCCACCACTAAACTGTCAGAGTCATTCTGTTTTCTGTAGGTTCCTCAGCAAACTGTTGCTAGTGTTGATATGGCAGATATAGTCAGTGTTTCATAAGCAGGCATTTTATGTATTGTTTTTGTGACATAATTAGTAAAATAAAGTTTTCTTCCTCTAACAGTTTTACTGTACAGAGCCTGCTTGGGCTTTGTCAATCTTGTGTCATCACAGTTCACAAAGGAATTTTTCTTTTAGTTGTGTTTTATTTTTAGTGGGAAGGAAATGAGAGATAGAGTAATTACAGAAGAAAACTGGTTAAATAAAATTCTGATCATTTAGTCTCCATGCAAAGGTGCTCATATTGTACCTGGTTTTTCTGTTTAGTCTCTTATGAAGGGAACATGTCTTTATAAATTAATTTCTAGGTCTGCAGCAGCTAATGAACAGGATAATAATTTATTTGTTCTTATAGAATGATAATACAGTGGAAAAGTCAGGATACAGAAGAAAGGCCTGGAGTGTGACTATTGGTCTTGAGGAAGGTTGGCCTTCTTAAATGTAATACATTCCTTGGATGTCATCATGGATTTGTCTTTCAAAATTAAAAACTCCCAGGCATTTTGAGAAATGCTTAACGTAAACATCTAGAAGCATTGCTCTGCAAGATGTTGAAACAGCAATATCTTCACAAAGCCTGGAAAGCTTTTTAATTTTGTATATGTTCTTCCAATTTTTTGATAAATTATTCAAAATGTTACACAGAAATAGTGTGAAACAAGAATTATGAAATAATGAATTACTTTTCAAAGATACTTCTTCTCCTATGGTATTTGAATAGTTGAGGGTCAGCTGGTGAGGACAATTTAATTGATCCATTCTTCTTGGAAACAATCAGCACAGGAGCAATAAAGGAAATATTCTTGCAAATGCAGTTTGCATGGCATATTGTTTACTGTATATCTTTATGATTATTCCCTTTGTATAAAAAGGACCATCTACTGGGCATAGTAGATGGCTTGTATTATCAGCTAAAAAAATTAATACAATAGTCCAAAATTCTAATTCGACTTTGAACCCATGAAGAGTGCATAAAACTGTGATACAATAACAAAATCTCCTAGATTCAAAGTTTAGATTTTTAATTCCCAGCAAGAGGTTTGAGTATTATATTATCACGTCATGGCACCTTCCTTTGGGATTCTAAAACGTACATTTATCTATTTCAGCCTTTTAAGGGGTTTCCCATTTACTCACAACACAAAATGCAACCATCTTCTATTGAAATGTTCATAAACATATTTCAGTTTTATGTAGTGTAATTTGAACTAGAAAGGACTGAGGAATGATCAGTGAGCTCCAGTGGCTATTTGTGGCTGTAATAAAGCCACTCTAATATTGCACACTTGTACAATGCATCATGTAATATAAATGTGATCACCTAACTATGAAGGAACACACCAGGAAGATTAACACTTCAGGGAAGGGCACAGCAAATTATTAGGGATTCAAGGGACACTACTCATGTGGGGAGTTTTCTTGTGCAAAGAGATTAAAGCCAAGGCATTCTCAAAGGGAAATAACTTTGTACAAGGGGAAACATTGTGTAGTGCTTGAAATTAAAAGAGCTACTGCTGTAGAACAGAGCTCTGAGTTCCTCTTCATATGAAAGGACTAAAATGATGGCCTCTCCTGCTTCAAATGAAGGTACTTAGTTCCTTCACTGTTTTTATTCGCAGGAAATTGTGAGTGACATGAGTGCAAAGGATTTATCTTCTCTGGCTACACTGAGGTGATACAACAAAATTGTCTGGTTTTGTCCTTGATGAATGAAGTTGAAAGTGATTTACTTTCTCTTTTTACTGTGAGTGTTGTCCAATCAATATTCTCCAAGACTGGAGGCCTTCTAGTAGGTGGAAATCTTTCTTTAGAGAAAGCACTGCTTTGACAGTGTTTTATGTCACTGTGTAATGTAAAGCTTAGCTGGCACATTAAACAATAGTGTTGGGAATTAGATTCTTCAGCAGGAAATCTACCACCATCTTCCTCTTAAAAAGGCTTGTCTAAGTGAAAGACAAGTGATGGCCATGCAGAGGAAAGACTATCCAAACACCAAAATAATACAAAAGAATTTTACCTTTTTCTAAAATAAATCTCATCTAAAGCCAACCACTTTTTATGTTTTAATCTATTCTTTTGCTCTATTTTAATTGAGAAATTCACATTATTATGATATGTTCCTTGACTCTGATGTCATTTCCTTTTTGAGAAACTTGTGAAAATTTTCCACAGGATTTAATTTTTTATAAAATCACCTTCCATGGAATGGCTTGGATCATGGATTTGACTAATGTGAAGTTAAAAATTAATTCATAGGTTATACACAACCTGAGACAGAATTTTGATAAAAGCTTTCCTGTGAGGCTTTCAATGATTGCTTGATGTGGAATTAAACACTGTTTATTTTCTGATATTATTTTCCTATATTATAAACATTAGCCACATAATTCTATCTGTGAAATAAAAAATAAATTTATTCATGTATACAAAAATTTGCATTTAAAATTAATCCTGTGTATCACCCCTGCAGAGATTCTTATCCCAGCATATGAACCTTATCATCTCAACAGCCTTATTATAGTATCAAAACTTTTATGTACTTAATACACTGCAATGATTCTGTGAGATACTGTGTTAATGTAGTTTTATGAAAAAGTTTCTGTTGGATGTGTTCCTCCATTATAATTCAGGTTTTTCCAGCGAATGTAACTATTTCCACAGTGTTTTGCTTGGGAAAAGATCACTAAGTAGAAATTCTTGTCAAAGCAGAAACTATGAAGGTGTTCCTTTGTGCTCTTCTCTTCAAAGAACACAGAGGCATTCAGAAAGGTATGTGTAAAGGCTCTCCTGTAAAATGCCATCTACTAACTATGGGATCAGCCTTTTCTTACAGGCAATTATTTAAATCTCAAAATTATTCCCCAGTAGAACATATGTTATATGAATATTCTGAGTTGTCTAATATTTCACAAAACTTCTTCATTTTTTCTTCCTCCTCTTTGCCTCCACCATCCTAAAAATCCCATACTAAGGAAAGAAACATTCACTGAAGAACTTCTTTGAAAATTGTGCTTTATTTGGATGTATAGATGAGAAATAGTTGGGAAGCTTTATTATTATTGAAGAATAAAAGACTTTTCAGGTTGCTGTGGTTGTTCTGCTTTCTCCTGAGCTTGATGATGCCAGATGACAAGCATATATTTCTAGGAGTTACCAAGGAGTAGCAGAGCAGAGTCAGTTCAAACAATTTCAGAGGAAGGGTGTGCTTAAAACGTTGCTAAGGGAAGGCAATCAATTTCAAATGGGGTGAAAGTCTCCAGGCTCCGTTCCACCT
Source organism: Phylloscopus whistleri (assembly GCA_017589585.1). NCBI lineage: Eukaryota > Metazoa > Chordata > Aves > Passeriformes > Phylloscopidae > Phylloscopus > Phylloscopus whistleri. Next base: position 1,465,394 of record JADMLD010001397.1, on the reverse strand, counting down.
TACCCAGCATTATGAACAAACAAGATAAAACAATTTTTAGAACCAAAGAACAAAAATAATTTCACTGTTACAAAGGAGGCCTATATTTTGTGAAACTGGAAGAACTGGATATTAGGATTAATTATTCTGACACAAATCACATTATTCCTTGCAATTTCTTCATTCTCTACATTTTCTGTAGACATTGTGAAGCTGCTTTGTTTGGTTTTTTCTGTTGTGTTGCTGCAGAGGTGAAAAGTCTTTGTGTTTTGTACTGAAAAGTGAGTTAATTTTTTTCTCTCCTGGATCAGTTGTCTAATTGCACAATTCTTCCAAAAGAAGAATCAAATGCTTAAAAATAAAAATTAATAAGGACTACAACAGTAAATCTCCTAAGCCATGCTGCTGCTGCTCTAGCTCCACCTTTTTGTCTCTTTTGCAGTTGCATTTGTGTGCATGCATCTGATCACATGAATGAGACTCAGTAAATCATATGTGATTTACTGTAATGTGAAGTGTAAATCTTAAATATCCATTCTTATTTCCTGTTGAGCCCTTATGAGTTCACACCTGCTAAGTTGAGACTATTTTTAGATCCTGTTCTGGGGAATGTCCCCTGCAGCTAGATAGAATGTCCCCTGCATCTGAAGAATAAGAGAAAATTAATTAATAAAATAAGATTAATAACTACAAAATTATTTTGTAGCCCGTTCTTCTTCCAAGTCCCACTGAAAGTTAGCATATTCTGTCTATAGCTTTCATACATCATCATTTCTACTCACAGCACTGTGATCATTTCACTCATTTCACTCAGTTTGATTTCATTCTCTTTAAGATAAACTATCCATGTTCCTTTGAAGTTTTCCCTGGAGAAAGCTCAAAATTAGTGGTCCATCTGACAGCTGATGGAATACATCTATGCCACCAAGACATCCAGATGCAATGTAGTCACATTATGAAAGGAAAAGTGAGATTTATAGGTATACAGGTATCCTATGTTGGAGGAGGTCCCCTCCTTTGTCTCTACACCCTGCAGTTTTTTTTATTGTTTTAGTCCAAGCCAGCAAAGAAATTGTGGTAAAAAATCAAAAAACCCATCTGTACCTCCACATCCTGGTACTTCCCATCTGGTTTTGGGAGGTAGCAGTATCAATCCAAAGTGGATAAAGTATGGTGGTTGTTAAAGTTGTGTCCTCCAAGTTGTGGGAACCCTCATTAAGGTGGTTAGAAAAGGACTGCAACTTCACCTCCCCACAGCCAGGAGGAGTGCCCTGACCGCTGCTACCAGGTTACTTCGTGTCAGCTCCATCTAGTCAGAAAATGTGGTTGTTGTGAAATAAAATTTCTGGTTTCTGAGAAGCACTACACATGCAATCCTCTTTCCCAGGTTACATAACTAAAGAGAGGTTTTATTAGTTCAAATACGCACTAACTGGATGTTTTACACTCTCCCCCATACCCCTGTTCCTGGAAGGGGAAAAATCAGTCATCTGCTTTGTGTGGGTGGACTTCATAGAAACTGAGAAATAAAGAGCTTCTGACAAACTTGAATGGAGATAATGATGTTTTATTAGTCTCTGAACCTAGGGGAAATTAATGTAGTTTGGAAGGGCAGAGAGCATTGATTTCCAAATTTTTCTAAGTTGATCTATTTTCCAAGTCTTATCCACTACCCTTAGAACAGATATTGAGTTGTCTCTGATATTTTATAAAATGAAAGCTATTTTACATTTAGATTCTGAAATTACATTTTAATCCACTTTATTTCAAGAAACATAAAAGAGCTGTTCAGTTTTGCATCATGTATTAACTTTTTTTAACCCGGAAAAATATCCTCATTAAAATAAATCCCTCTCTTATTATTCATTCTCTATATTATCTGTCTGTGACTGACCCTCTGGGGTAGTGTCTAATGGAGTGAAGGTTGCTGTTTTCTTCTTTTTTATAGAATTAATTGGTTTCTCAAAGCTCCAAAGATTTGACCTATTGTTTGGCCCTTTTCAAGTGAATTTAACACATTGTAGTCATTCCAACAATGGACAAATAAAGTTCACTTAGATTCTTTCAAATAAGTGATTAACTAGCTACTTCATCGTCATATTTAAGAAAGTACAAAAGAATATTTTAAAGATTTTTACTATTATTTTATTCTACTTGTTGAATTTCTTTCAAGGATTGTAAGGAGCTATTTTATCAAAATCTTGTAGGAGAGATTTTGATTGGTTGTTTGCAATTAAGAAAAGTAAGAATCTGAATAGGCAAATAAATGTAACCAAGACGGAAATTTGAAGACTAAAGTGACTGAGACAAAACTATATTTGTGGTAACATGATCAATGCCATTGACATTTCTAGGGGAAAAAATAGCAAAATCATTCTTATGATTCATAATATTTATTAGCATATATATATAAATTATTTACCATATACATAAATATTTTTACTAATTTTATTTTTTCAATATTATTTTTAAAATGTCCCTTTTTTAACACTTTTTGGTTTAACACATCATCATACCAAAAAAGATGGTTTTGCATTTCCATACAAACTAAATTCAATGTGTTAACTATTCAAAACAGTACTAAAAGATGAGATGACAGCTTTCCATTTTGACATAGAGCTTTCCATTGATCTGTGCCTGAAAAGAGCTGCAAAAGTCATGGAATCACAGAAGAGTTTGGGTTGAATGGGACCTTAAAGAACATCTAGTCCCAAATGTCCCTCTTCTCCAGTACATTTTCTTCCTTTTGTTTAGGTGAAGAATACATATACATATACATATACATATACATATACATATACATATACATATACATATACATATACATATACATATACATATACATATACATGGATTTGTCTAGTTCTTTGTACATTACTTGACCTCACCCAGATTCTTACTTACATTGCTAGATTTTTTTTTTCCCTCTCTCTTGTCTTGGTGACTGAAAGTAAATCTTTTGATATACAATGATAGTAAGTCATTATGAATTTTTTAATAATAATACACTGAAAATAGAATCAGGAATATATTTTGCTAAACTTAATTCTTATAAATTCTTATATTCTAAAACAAGGAAAGGATGTTCAAGAACTGGCTACATTTGTTTCTCTGAAATACATCTACATTTTGTTATATAATTTTTTTGTTATATAATTTTTCAGGTTTGTCCAATGACTTTCTGATGCTAAAAAATAATGACTTTTTGAAATCTTTCATTAAACCTCCTGAAGATGCTGTCTACCTTCTCTGATGGGTCAAGAAACCCCAAAAGAATGATTTTATATCCTCTCACCCTTAATTTTTATTGTGTTTTGGTATTATTTTAAAAAATAATAATTTCATTTTTGTATCCAAGTTATTCATGATAGTCCATAAAAAATAACCAGTTTTTCAAAGCTTCCACTGCAACACTGACCTGCAGAGAAGTACTTTTCTTCCTGCTCCTTTACTGGAAGAGACATGATATGATGACATAATAAGGACAGGAAAGACATGATCCTGCTCAAAGGCTACCCCCACTACATATTAGAACTTGTTTCATCTACAGGCCTTTCAAAAGCTATATGAGGTGTCATAAGGAAAAATTGCATTTTATGCATCCTGTTTTACCTATTTCTCTTTAGCTCTGTCATCTGAATAAACTAAAGCTAGTGCATCTCTTTAATCTCAATCAGGTTGCAAATGTCAAATGATTTTCTTAAAAAAAGAAAAGAAATTATAATTGAAAAATCTACTGATACTAAGAATAGGGTGAGATTTTACTTTTAAAATTACATTTTATTGTAATCCGTATCTGACCTTTTTCATTATTTTGGGGTTTTCTTCTAAAAACATCTAGGCAGATACAGCAATATTTTTAAATTCAGCTTTTCTAGTTTTAAGACTTATATTAAAAAAGCTAGTGTAATTTCATAATTTTTATTTTATAGCTAATCAAGAGAGCTTTAACAATTTCCCACTGCATCTCTTACTTCAGTCTTTAATGGAGAGTAAATTTAGTCCTGATTTCTGACTTTTCTTTATTTGCACACTTCACTCCTGATTATTTAATGTCACTGTGTTGTTTATTTTTTAAAAGAGCCCTTTAGCTTCTTAGGCTTGTTTAAACTAATGTCTGATCTAGAGATTGCAACTAAGAACAGATATCAGCTTGCAGAGGCACAGTGGCCCATGTTGTGTATTACCCTTTCTACAGAAATTTTATTCCTGAGGACTAATGCTAGGAATTCTGTGCTGTATGAAAACTTCTATGAAAATAGAAAATATTCATAGCATATAAAACAAGAATTGAGAAAGAAATTGTGTTTGTTTTAAGCATAATCTGTTGTTTTAAAAAAAATATTTTGTTTAGAGGATAAAAGAAGAAAAATTAGTGTTGCAATCGGTAACATACTATAACATTTTTAATCCTTATTGTGCAACTTAATTTTTTTGCATGGGTGTGAATTTCTGTGGGGTTATTTTCCAGTTACAGGTAACTATGTTTAACATATTTTTCCCAGTTATGTAAATCCTCTCTAATCATCTAACATATTTTTTAGTTGATCACAGTATTCTTTTGCAGCATTTCATTGCAAGTAATTTTCCCTAGAATTTTTAATTTCTTCCTGCATCATCTGAAAGTTTTCATCATCCTTTAAAAACCTGAGAGTAAAAAGAAGATATTTCACAATTAAACATTTTTACCTTTCACAAAATTCTATACACAGAATTAAATCAGTCTCACTCAGAACCTCTCTGGTTTACACAAGGTTTGTATTAGCACATTTTAGTCACTGTTTTGCCTGGGATTTGCAACTTTCTTGACAAACAGAGCACAAAATCTATTCAAGGTGACTTCTTCCTAGGATATAGATTGCCATAATAAATTAATTTACTGGATTTTACCTTTTAGTTATGTGATCATGCTTCTGTTATGTAATAATACAGTTCATCTGACTTGGATAACTGTATCATATTGACTGTTTAGTATGACTTTCTGTCTTTATTTTTCACCTCACACAACCTGTATTGAATATGTGTTCTAGTCCTAGTGTACCATAAGTTTAGAAAAAAACTAAATTGAGTTCCAAATTTATAGTTAAACTATTTTCACAATTTAAGCTTGTAACCCAGCACAACATGAAATCAGAACTGTTGAATGTGCTATCAATTCCTTAGAAAGCACGTGTTGATTATCGTTAATTATGATACTATGCTTTATTATACTGCATTATTATTTTTTTTTTTTTTATCTTCAATTCTATTTCTGGCCAGCCCTGTGGGTGCTCAGATTCTTCAGACTCTGCAAACAGTAGGATACATTCATTCTCAGGTTTTGAGTATGATAGGTTGTCTTCTTCATGGTGCTCCCAAGATCAGATTGAGAAAATCACTTTGCATGTTCTGGAAGGCTTGCACAAAACAAACAGTAAATAGAGCTGGCTTGGAGGGACTCTGTTGTATCAATAATCAATTCAAGTTAGGCACTACCACTGGTAGGTATTTGAAGTTGCCTCAGTTAATTAGAACAGTAATATTATTAATCATATTTATATTAATAAAAGTAAAAAAAAAAACCAAACAAACAAAAAAAAAAACACCACAAAAAAAACACACCAAAAAAACAAACCCCACAACACCAAACATGTGGAATGCTATTTCGATCCTGAAATATTAATATGTAGCAATATAAGTACTTTAGTTTTCGTCTGTAATAAAAATCTATTCTAAATCTATTCTAAATGTCCTCTTGTTCTTTTCTTCTTTGCTGTCCTCTGAATGGCCATGCAGAGGGTTTTTTTCTATTGGACACTACTACCTTCACTTATTTTGTTCTTTCCATATAAGCTTGATCAACTTTTTTCATTATCCCATGTAACTCTGACATTTTTCACCCTTAATATTTTTTTTTTAATTATGGTATGAAAGTATAGAAACATTTGCAGACATCTCTGGGATTTTTATTTTAATATAAAATTGGTTCTGTATTTGTCATTGATTCCTGCTCCCAATCTTTAGACAGATTGATTTTGTTAATAATAAGATCCAAGATAAAATATAAATAGTCAAAAAAGTAGAAGATCAAGTAGTACTTAATTACTAGTTACATAGAATTTTTTTCAAATTTTAAATAACATCTTCCATTTATTCTTTCTCCTGCTTCTTAATGACCAAAATTCAACTGTTAAAATTCATATGACTGATTATGTTTCTGCATATGTCAGTACAACTACAGTAGTAAAATTAGCACAATAAAATGTGAAAGAATTTGAATGAGGTTTTTTTTACTAACTAAGAAATAAAGGAGGTAAGAGCTGTGCATAAATATGAATATGCTGTATTGCATATCTGTTGTTTCATATAACTTACATTTTAGCCTCTTCTGGGCAAAGACTTTGTTTATTCTTTAATTATTATGCATATTTTTACTCTGTTCAGATTTCTACTTTACAGATTTACAGAATTTCCTATAGGAATTTTTTCTTATAGACAGTTGCAGGTGCCATATAATAAACAGGAAAATGAATTATTTCCGTGGAAGTGCAGTGGCTTAATAATTTAAAGCATCTTAAACTAAGCACTTAAAACCACTCTAAGTGGTGTATTCCAGCCCCCACAGTGGTGCATGAGCTACATCTACTTAAGAAAATAATTGAAGTTTGGAGTAACAATTCCTACTAAGAGAAATGTAAATGTGTTTTTGCATTAATATACTGTGAAACCAGTAAATAGAAGAATAAGCAGGTCATTTATGGTCAGAAATTTTAGATATTTGAAAGAAAGGAAAAGTTAGATTCAGAAACAGACCACACACTAAAGAAGGGACTTTATCCAAGTAAGATCATATATTTGTTTATTGTATAGATCCAGGAGAATGGAATCCTCCTGTCTCTGCAGTGAGATAAAGGCCAGAGATTTGCACAGCTGAAGCATATGCATACATTATTAAAAAGTAAAAGACTGCTGAAGAGCTGACATGTGCTTGTTATCTTTATCTAAGAGCATCAGTCTTTAAAGGGTCTATTTTGGTCTACAGCAGTTTGCCCCAAGGGCCTCTGCTGGACCACCATCACAGAACTGCTGCCCATGTTTAGTTGAAGCAGCCAGTGTAATAGATGCTGAATGCAGCTCAGTAAAGATAGGAGGAAAAGAAATTACCTGGATCAACTAATAAAATGGGTTGCTGCTAAATAGAGACGTGCTGAAGAATAATGGCCCCCAAAGATTTAAAAAATATTGCCCTCAAAATGTCTCTGAAGAATTCTGTCATAATTGAAGTTACTTTGAAGAAAGCAAATAAGATAGAAGAAGGACATGTTTCTGGAGCAGTGATCAGCAATATAGATGCAAGCCAAGGTGCTAAAATACACAGGATGATTTGTTTTCAATCTAAAATAAACAGTATTGCAAAACAGATGATGACATGTCAGGCATCATGCAAAAATTACCAATGGCTAAGAAAATAAATCACCAGCTTCAAAGACAAAGTCTCAGGTGGGAAAGGAAAACCTCATTACTTTTTTTTTTTTTTTATAGCATTTAATGGTTCAGCAGCTGACAATCAGCAAGGACACACATGGAGGAAAATATGTGCCTATGTTAAGCAGTGGCCAGGAACAGCTACAGAGTGCCAAGAGCAGGGACTAGAGCTTGGCGTCAAGGGGATGGAACACCAAGTAGCACTCGGGCAGACATGGGGCTGTCAGACCTGGTCTGTGCAGTAGCTTGATATACACCTGCCCTCTTCTTCTGCACCCTGGAGGATATCTGCCTAGCAATGTTCCTACCAGTTCCTGGGGAGTTTATAGAAGATGTCTACAGAGGCTGCCAATAAGAGGCTGTTTGCACCATCATGGCTCATTGTGTGCAGTTTCTCAGCTTTTAACCAAGGCAAGGGTGTGGTGCTCCCAGCAGCACAACCCAAACTCACTTTCTCCCAAAGTGGTAGATTGCAGTGACATCCCCATTTTTCAGTTTTGGGTTTCCTTTCCTCTCTGAACCCCCTTTATTCAGACACGTAGATACAGATTATGGCTTCAACAATATTTTCTGAGGTACACGATCTATCAAAGAAGAGTAGATATGGTGAGTTCTACACAACGCATCCTGCCTGGTTCATTCCAAAATTCTGGTAAGGCTTTGTAGGACACGTATTTCACACTTACAAATGTAATTCAGTGCAGGTATGCTCTGCTGCAGTGGGTTGATTGGAGCAGTGTCTGTCCTGGGGTAGTCCCTGGACTCTTCTCACGGAGGTCACTGTGTAACACACTGACATCCATGTTTTCGTATCATAAACTTACATTTTCCTTCTCTCTGTTTTAAACCTTTTATTATTTATCCTGTGTGACTGGGCTTGGGTATCAGAGCCTCGGATTTTCCCACTGCTTTCTCAAACTGCTGAGTATTGTTACCGTTCTCTTCCTCATCCTTCAATTTATCAGGAACAAATCAAATTTCTTTTAGCAATTCTTATTTGGTATTAGTCTCTTTTTATATTGCCCTAAACCATAGTATACCAAATTGGACATAGTACTCTAGGTGTCATATTAGGAATTCTAAGGTGTAGGTATAATTTAAATATTATTTTCTGTATGTGCCTTTCAAATCCATTCCAAAAGGCTGCATAAAAAAGACATTTCAAGAAATGCAGATGCTACGATAAAAAACATGGCTTTATGGACCTGTTTCAAAGAGTTATTCCTATTGCCTACATACTTATAGTATATATATCCTTTAATAAAACTGTTTATAATCCACTACAGTAATGCTAGCTTAATGAATTCTCACTTAGCAGCAAAGTTTAAGGTTTGTGATCCATACAAAATGCATAATTTTAACAATTCTGTATTCATGATGAAAAACATCATTTAACTCTCTTCTTTGACATGCTGCTCTCATTTATTTCATAGATAAATAATAATCAGGTTATTTCAGTACTGCCACATAGCAACATTTTATGTTGTCTTTCTGGCACTATAACAATTTCATTTTATCATGCATTTGTCACTGCAAGTTAACCAAAAATTTTTTAGAACCATCATTGTAATTAAATTGTCAGTGATGTTGTTTTTATAAATGAGGTAATTAAGCCCTTCCATTCTATTACATAGCTAATGAGCATGCAAATTAAAGCAAATAGTTTAAAGAGGGCAATTCCCTAATCCCTTTTCTAGTATCTTGTTTGAGCTAATGTTTTGTTTTCCACAAATTCATACAATACAGCATAAAATTTCTGCAGATATAAGTGACTTGTATGTGTTTATTACTTCATATAAAAGTCCCCTCCAAACGTATCCAAGCTCAATAGAAAGAAGAAACATTCTTAGAAACTAATTTCCCACCTCCCCTTTGGCTCTGGAACCTGAGCATTTGATCAATGTAGCTTCATACTGATACGAAACAGTAACATTACTTATTTAACAGTGCTTTTCATTGTGGTTTTGCCCCACACTGCCACAAAAAAAGAAAAAAAAATCTCATTTGGATTGCTGCTGTCTTCATTCTTGTTGTTGTTTAACCTCAGCCAGCAGGCAAGCCTGTTCAGCCATTCACTCATTCCTCCACCAGCAGAGAAATTGGAGAGACAATCAGAAAAGTAAAAGCTGGAAAATCCCTGCATTGAGATAAAGACCATCTAAAAGTTTAAAGGGAATGCAGAAGCCACAGACACAAGCAACACAAACCAAGGAATTAATTCACCGCTTCCCATGGAATGCAGGTTATTATCCATATCTGGGAGATGAGGACCCCATCACATACAATGGTGACTTGGGAAGATAAACACCATCACTCCAAGTGTTCCCTCCTTCCTCCTTCTCCCTCCCACTTGATACACTGTATATGACATCACATGGTCTGGAATATCCCTTTGGTCAGTTGGGGTCACCTGTCCTGGCTCTGTCTCCTCCCAGCCTCCCAAGCACCCTGACTTCCTTGTACCCTGACAATACGAGAAGCAGGAAAAGCTTTGATGCTGTGCAAGCCCTGCTCAGCAATAATAAAAACACCTCTATATTATCAACCCTGTGTTCAGCAAAAATCCAAAACATAGCCCCATACCAGCCACTGTGAAGAAAATCAACTCTAGCCCAGCAGAAACCAGCACAATTCTTTGAGCTGGGTGTTTATAATCAAAAAAGTTAATTTTGCATTTAATATAAGGGAACAGTCTTTTAATCTTCTTGGGAGAAATGAAACATTTACAGCAGGACTATTTAAACACAGGGGCTTATAATGGCCCCTGAACCATATGGCAGCCACATTAAAATGAAGCAGAGAAGGGAGGGGCACTTGAAAGGGATCTTTCAGGGTCACTTTCTCTTTGCATGTTATGCTTAGCTGAGTTTGTTGTGATCCCAGGCAGGTGACCAGTGTGGTGCAAAGCAATAAGTGGCAGGCTTTAAGCAGTGCAAATATTCACATAGGCAGTCGCTACGACTGGGCTTGGGGAGGGTCAGAGCTGTGGCATGTAAGGGATGGTTAAGACTTTCACATCTAGCAAACTCTACTTGTTGAAACCTCTCACCTGGTGTGGAATTGCCTCACAGTTTTTAACTCTTGAATCTGTAGGACACACAGATTTAAAGGAGTTAGCCGCGTTTACTAAAATTTATCTAAATTATTCTACATAAAGAAGTGACTGTGGAAAAACCACCACACTCAAATATGACAGAAGTCCAGAAACTGTATTTCTGCTGAATAAATATAATCATAGAAATAGTTTGAGTTGCAAGTGGCCTCTTGAAGGTCATCTAGCCAATGCCCATTACAATAAGCAGGGACATCTTCAACTGGATCAGGTTGTTCAGAGCCCTGTCCAGCCTGATCTTTAATATTTCCATGGATGGGGTACCCACCACCTGTCTGTGACATAATGTTACTGCTCTCACCACTGAAATGAGAGAGGTGAGAACTTATGAAAGAAGGAAGAAACCCTTGGGTGCAGGATATTTGAAATCAATTGATTAACCCTTTCTATGTTATAACTTAATCAGGATATTAAGATAAGGTAGACTTGGTACATCTTCCTTTTCTTCTCCTTTTCCACCTTCCATAGGCATTATCTCTGCATGCAGTTCACAAGATACAGTGCTAAAGTAAGTAATTTTGGGACAGGACAAAGCTCATGTTGCTACAGATACAGGTTTGCCTATTGATCTGCTGAGGAAAATAAGAGAGGTTGTAGGAGAAGGTTGAATACACTATTAGTATCAACCAGCATTTATACTAAATTATGACTTACAGTTCAAAATGTACACTGTCACTTTTTTCTAAATACCTGGGCTAGAGAATGGAGAGTTTTCTTTTATATAAAGAGTGGCTTATTGACTTTGTATGTCAGTTGAAAGTCTTACAACGATCCATCTGCAGACAAGGACAGCAGAAAAGTAAAAAAAAACCAAAACAAAAACAAACCAAAACAAAACAAAACAAAAAAACAAAAAACAAACAAAAAAACCAGAACAAGAAAAGGAAATGTAATTGCAAGTTGAACTGAAAAAAAGACTTTTTTTAAAATCATCAAATAAGACCGTCTTTTCCTAGCTGTTCTAAAAGAATTTATATCTATTTTATATAACTTATTTTATATTTAGCTTCATCAAAATCACATTACTTGAAAAGAGTAAGATTTATTTAAACTCATACTTTTCAAAGCTTCACAAAAACAATTAAAATAAGGAAGCAAAATTGCCTGTATTAGTGGGGATCTATTTAATAAAACATTCTTACAAACATATCTATTGTCCATTTTAATACTCCTGTCAGTCAGTTTAATTGGTTGTCTCGTGCATATGCATTTCCAAAGCTTCAAATATGTAAAGTTTATTGAAACTGCTGGATGAAATGTGTCAACAAATAAAAAGCAGTGAAGAAGTGTAAGTATTTACCTTTTTTTTAATGAAATTTAAGAAAGAATTTAAAATTTGTTAAAAAAATTATCAACTAATCTTTTCCTATTGTTGAAAATTGACACTCCTATATACATATATTATTGCAACTCATTCATTGTAGAAAGTACCTCTAAAGAGAATCCTGCTGACTTCTCAGTTGCATGTCTTCATCAAATTTAAGTTCTGGAGATTTTTCTCTTCAGAATATAGATTATAACTTGGAACCTACTTTGAAATTCTGTCCAGAAATAGCACAGTTTGAAAAGTCACTATACATTTTCTTATTTCATGACATAATGAAGACATAAATACAATTATTTATGTAATAGAGTGTCTGTCATGACAGTCTATTACACCAGTCTGCATACTGGTCTGCCCTCTTAGTTCAGTCTGGTGTTGCCAAACGTGATATAACTGTGTCTTAAAGCTACTGCCAAATGTGATATAACTGTTAAAGTTACTTGGATCCTCCTCTTCCATCCAATACAGACACCACACTGCCTGAGCTAGCTTCAATTCATTTTCCCTATATCTTTCCTTCACCACTTTCTGTCAGCTACAAATCAACACAGAGACATTTCACTTACCTTCACCTCTGTACATAAAACTTCATATGAGAAAATGCCAAACATTTTTAGCACTGTGCTTGCCACCCTGGCAGGAACTCAGAGGGGATTAATAAGGTACTGTTGAAAATTTGGGGCTTTATACATTTCCAAAAGTTTATAGCAGTAGTCTATAAGTGCCAACTCAAACTTGGACTAAAAGCTTCCTATGTCTATGTTGTCGAGAAAAGACGTGGTTCAAAGGTTGCTTTTTGTACATATCACAATTAAAAATAGTATCATGGATGCAACATATAGATGGCAAGCAATCACTCAGCTTTGGTGTTTTACCAGCTTTTATGGTCAGTGCCAATATTTCAGATTTATCAGTCAGGGTGAGCTTTCAGTGTCTTGGCTACTGAGACAAGAAAAGATAAACTGGAGCACATCAGTCTCCAAGGGACTGTAAAAAGCTGAGTGCCAGGTGTTTTATGCATACTTGTGCCACATATGCTGTCTTTGGCAGTAGATGACATCACCAGATGTAGACTTTGGAACAAGAAACAAATTTTGAAAGCAGAACAGCCTGTGATCTGATCTCTGAGCTGCACACAGGGTAGCTCCCACACTGTTGGGCAGTAGCAACAGGCAGCAGGAAAAGCTGACTTTATTCTGTACTTGATACAGATCTGTAGATTCTGTGTGACCATCAAAAGCAGAAAAAGCAATCTGAGTATTTGTATTTGCCTCACCTGAAGTGAAGACCTTTCCTAAACCATACCAAACCTTTCCCACCCATACCCAGCCACAAGCTTAGCTGCTACTTAATTAGACCAACTGCTGTAGCAGAAATTTCAACCCTGCTACACATACTGTGAATGCAGCACAATGGATCTTTTGTGAAAAAAGAAAAAAATTTACTGTGTTGGAATTGTTGTTTAGACTTCAACAGTAACCATTCCAGCAGAAGACTTGCTTACAAAGTATAAGCAAACCAATGCCTATGATTGTTTTACTGTCTTGCTCTTTCCCATTTTTCATCTACCTTGTCCCTTCTATCCAAACCCTTGAAAATCTATTCAAAATTTCAACTGCATTCTAAGCTCATTCCTTGTTTGATATAATGCTCTCTTTAGAAAAGATTTGGCATAGCAGAAAATAGTTTTAATGAGTAAGTTGATCATCCAGAAAAGGAAAAGAAATAAAGGAAACAAAATTAAACAGGACATGACTGCTAGATGCTTCCCTGTGGGACAATATTACATAGTAATAATACATTTCACAACTTTCCTGTCTTTGAAGGCATGTATGCAGCAGTAAATCTGCTCAGGACAGATGACCAATCTCATTCGGTCCAGGCAGGAGGATTCAGTGTTGAGAGGCACTCTGATTATAGTATCTCCATTGGTCCTTTTTTCCTTCCCTTTTTTTCTTTTTTTCTTTTTTTTTCTTTTTTTCTTATTTTTTCTTTTTTTCTTTTTTTTTTCCCTTTTTTTTTCTTTCTTTTTTTAATTTTTTTTTCTTTTTGTCAAACTACCTAGCTTCTAATAGAAAGGTGACACCCAAGACCACAATTTACAGTGGAATTTCCACCTCAGGACAATCTCTGAAAGACAGACAGCTGGGGAAGATAGGCAAGTGCCAGGAAAAAGAAGCAATGGGCCCAGCAAATGTGTTGTATGTATTTCTTTCACTACTAACGATGATTCTGGGACCTTTGGCGACATGAGGTTGATAGGTACTGTTTTACTAGAAATATCCTGCTGCCTTGAGAAGGAACAGGACATCGCTCTTTTTAGAAGAGGAGGACAAGCTACCCAATTGAAAAGGACAGATTTGGTACTTGGGTAGCTAGTGACTGTCAAATGATAAGGAGTCATGTATTCTCCTTTCCCCTGGTAGTGGGTGGCCTGCTGGAAAGAGGATCTGATGAGGGCATAATTCTTATTCTTATAATTCTATCTCAATACAGCTCAAACAATCAGCATCAGGGCATGAAGTGCCCTTTCTCCTTCCTTTACAAGCATAACTGGCTGCACAAGAAGGGCTTGTGGGAAGAGCCCCATCAGAAAATTGATGTGGATCAGAAAAATGATAACACTCTCTTGTCCCTTGCTTTTAAGCTTCATTTAGACTGGGACCCTCTCTAAATCCTCTCCTGAGGCACACAACAGTTACATTAATGTCTTATCTGTGCCTTGGCTTCTATTTCTTTGATCCAGATACTGACCCAGAGCCCTGTATTTATGAAACAAGGATAGAGACACTGAGCTCTGGATGAACAATGCTGCACCAGCTATGATGGGTGTACAAGATAGGTGCTGTGCATGACTGATGACCTGATGGTGGCAAGACAAAAAAAAAAATGTTCTTCTCCTAGAGTGCAATATGTCTGTGATGTAAAATGCTCCCTGGGTTAAAGCTACAGTCTTTGGTCCAGAGCTAGGTTCTTTCAACACACTTTAGTTCAAATATCAATTGTTTTATAAATGCAACCACAAAAAAAAAAAGAAATCACAATAACGTTCTGATAGACTACCTATTTTCAGGATCACTTTTTCTTTATTCAGAGAAATAATGTTTCACCAAATTATGCAGAAAATGCATATTTCTTAGTAATCTTACTCTGAAGATTCCAAAGTGGAGGAAGGAGTGACACAGATTAACAATCTTAATTTCTTGTTTCTTGATTTATTCTTTTCCTCACCTGATTCTCAGTGATGAAAGACCCTAATTATAGACTTCCATCTCCCATTTTTGCCCTGCTCCATCATTTCACTTTCCCTTCTGAATACTAAAGGGAAAAAAAAAAAAGAAAAAAAAAAAAAGAGATATCAGTCTTTCAAGACTGCAAAACCACTTAAACAGATCCAAAACCTGAAATCAGCACATGTGTCTTTGGGTGTTATGCCAGAACTCTGAACTGTGCAAGCTTTCTCCTTCTTCAGTAATATTTACTTTTGAATCAAAAAATGTAAGAGCTGTGCTATAAAGAATCAAGGTGAGATGAAGACTAGTAACGGGGAGGACATTTTTTATAGGAGTGCAAAAAGGTGAATTGCATAATCTGCATTGAGATGACATTAATCTGTAAATTCTGATTTGGCACCTCATTTTATAGTATATCCCCTGAGCCCAAACAACTGCTCTTTTTATGCAAGGAAGTTTCAGAGCTGTCTAGTTTGAGGACTTGCTGTGAGTCCTGATTTTAATAGCTTTGAAAGAACAGTGCCATTCAGATTGGCTTTTAACATGTTCTTAAATTGCTATTTTATTACTCTTGCTGACATTCCAGAGACATGAAATTACCAAATCACATTAAGAAGACAGTAGGTGGAGGGAGGAATCTAGTTAAATAACACCAGACAGGCCAAAAAAATTGAGTCCTTATCTTTAACTTTCAAAGCTGTGCTTGTTTAAAAAGAGAAAATTCATGTTAACATTTTGTAAATGCAAACAACTGAAGAATCTTTATGAAATAAGGACATTTGTCTCTAGTGACTGACAGTCATTTTTAAGCTTTTGTTTCAACCTTTGTTGGTATGTTTACATACACAAATTTCTCTCTATGTGTCATGGTTTAGAAATGGTGCTTCCCAATCTAGTATTCCCACTGAAACTCCCCAGATCATGTGTTTCTTCCTCACTCTCCTCCACCTGTGGTGGAATGGAGAGGAGAAATGGAGGCACAAAAGGTAAAGATCACAGGCTGAGATAAGAAAATTTTACCAGAAACAGCAATGAAATAAGAAAACTGAAGGTAACAGCAACAGTAGTAATAGCAGGGTGTATGGGTGAACGATTCACACATGACTGCTCCCCTCTGGGAGCACGTGGAACACGGTGCTATCTGACCACACAGTCCACCAATGCCCACAGCAGAGGGCCCCATCCCAGCCCCTCCCCTCTGCATGTCCTCAGGTCATGTAGGAAAACTGAGGGTGCTGGCCATGCCCCTCCTGGCTGCTGCAAAAATTTACCCTTTTCCTGGCTGCAACCAAGACATTATAGATATATGAAAGTTATGTAAGAAAGACTGTAGTCATACAGTGATTTTACTAATGACAGAAATACCAATGATAATGACTGGTTCATTTGAACATGCTCATCATTGGTATAAATCTTCACCATCTGAATTTCATGCACATAAGCTCAATAAATTAAATAATACCTTTTTCTTATAACTTACAGAAACTTCAGCTGCATAACAAAAGCAAAGACAGATATTGCAATATATTATGTGAAAATAAATCATCAAGCCATGGTGGCTCAATTCTGTAAAATGATTCTCAAGTTCCTTGCTTTTAAGTAATTTCTAAGAAAATTCATTACTAAGTCAAACCAGATAATGAGATAGGAAAAAAATAATTTATAAGGCAAATTGCAGAAAAGAATTACAAAATCACAGGATTGTTTTGGTTAAGTGACATCTTAAGCTCCTCTGATACAATCCACCTGCTATGACAGGGACATCTTCCTGTAGATCAGGTTCCACAAACCTGACCAACATGACCACTTCCAATGATGAGACATTCAAAACATCTCTGGATAGCCTGTTTTAGATGGAATAATATTAAAATTTGTCCCAAAATACCAATTTATTTTACAAGATATCAAATGTAGTTGGTATGTTTGACAACATTTTTGTGCTTAAAGTGCAGCAAGTCACCAAGTTTTTTGCTAAATCCATATATTTTAAAGACTCAGCAAGTAGTATCAGGCAAGTTCAAGGTGAGTTTTCAGTAGTGGATTCTTGACAATGTGCTCTGATCAGCTCCTGGATTTATGGGGCTTTCCTCAACTTCTAATTGTTCAGTCAAATATATGAATCTCTGTCTTTTTAACCTCCAGCAATACAAATTGCAATCTTTATCATTGTAACTTGCTGTAAAGGAAAAAGTTGGTTTTGGAAAAGAAGTGGTTTTCACACAGAAGAGCACATACCCTAGGACAACTTCCAGCTCATCTGCTGTTACTACTCTAGAAGAATTACACTGCTCACCACTTTTTAGCAGGCTTGTGTACCACCCTCCCCAGATAAAATCAGTATTTCCTTTTAAAGGCACTTTCAGTATGCTTCAAGTTTCCACAATATCCCTGAGTTAATCAATAGAAACTGCCAGTATGTTACTAAATCTGTAGTTACAATATAATGAATTTTGAATGAGAAATGATTTCTTTTAAGTGTTGCTGAGTGTTACATCCACACTGTGCAAAGGTATGTATAGTAAACACTCTTCTCCAAGTTCTGGACCTTGACTTGTCTCCTCAGACTTACTGGGTTTTGTTAATGTGAATTTATTGCATTTTTATTGCACATTCTATTCAAGAGAGACTTACAGGCTACAATTTTATTGAGCAAAAAGCAAGAAGGAGGGACTCATAAGATGCTGAAGAAGTGATATAAAATGGATTAAATATATAAACTGATAACATAAGGAATAAAATTCTTTTTTTTTTCCCTTGTATTTCTTTCCACCTTTTTATGGTGGATTATGCAAACTTTATATAGAACAATAAAGATCATGCTGAATATTAAATAGCCTTGTTTCCAAAGAAGTGTCTTTATTTTCTTGGGGAGGGTGAGTGTGTGTGAAGATAGTTTTTGTTTAGTAATAGCATAAGCTATCAAAAAAGAAAAAAAAAAAGATGGAAAAGTCAATTCTGTGGGTCCTCTCTGAAGTGAATGGGAGTACAGAATACTTCTTTACAGATTACATTTATATTGTTAAAAAGGACAATTTCTGACTGTTTTCTACTTTATTTAACTGGATATTGAGTTTAAAGATCTGTTTCTAGTACTCAACTAAAAACAGAAACTTATTCACCAGTGTTTTCTTTGTTTTTTATGACCATAAGAATGTGATATCATGTAGTTGGTTTCCATCAGACCTTTGCATTTCTCACGGTTTCCATATCCCAAACAACTAGCATTTATTCAGCCCAGACCACAACTTCCAACTTTCAAGCTAAGTTATATCTGGATATAAAACACAACTACTGTTTAAGTAAACCTTTATAAATGTAGAATGAATTATTTGTGAGGAACAGGTGTTTGCAGGCAAAGCTCCATTTTTCAGTCCCACTTCAGATTAATTAATACTGGAACACAGTAATATGTCCTCAAAATAAACCATTCAGACTCAAAATCTCAATTTTCTACTAACAGCTTTTCCAGCTATATATCTGTTCAAGAAAATATTTTAATGATAGAATAATATTTCTACAAAAAAAAATTAATCCTCATCAGGTGCAAAAATGGCTGGGCCATTTGCATTTGATCTTTCCAAATTAATTCAGATTTGGTCAAGAACCCTGGAGGCAAAAGATACAACCAAGTTAAATAGACACTGTCTACAATCAAAGCTACTATGTTTTTTTAATGAAATGCAGGTGCTGCCTTTTCTTTCACCAATAATGAAATTGTGCAGACCTTCCTTTAGAGACTTACCCTGATGGGAAACATAATCAAAGACTCATCAGCTAAATGTTAAAGTAAACTGGCTGGTGATCATCCCCAGATTCTGTTACTTATTCTTCACTGTACTTTTAGATGATGATGATGATGATGATGATGTCATGTCTCAGTGTTAAAGAGGTGGCAATTAGCTGCATTCATAAACACTTGCTTGAAGCAGTCACACGTTTAAGTTCAGCTCTAAGAAAGAAGTGCCAGAGGGCTAGAATCTGTGCAGAGACATAAAATCACCATAAGCCTGAATGTGTAGAAGGAAAATACTCGCTCCCTCTTTATGTTAGGAAATGAAGAGGCAGAGCTAAGCCTACGTCTTTGCTCTTAGTTTAATGGTGCATTTATAGTAGAACAATGTCCTGCATGTGGTGCATCTTCATATACTTGAGGGAATAAAAAAGCAAAAGCTACTTAAGGGCTGAAAAGACATCAGTGGGAGGAGAGCTTAGTTGAGAGGTGACTATTCAGCAGCAATTTGATTTCATAGCTCTTCCTGAAGCTTTGGCTGGTGGCAATGACAGCCTCATCAGTGATAGGTGTGTGATCTGCTTAAATCACTGAGTTACCAGGTGAGAGATAGAGTGAGGATGCTGCATAGCAAAGGAGGCAGATGAAATGGGTTTTTTGCAAAGACTCCAAAATGGGTGAGGGAGAAGAGGAATCCAAGGTCTACCTCCCAGAGGAGTAGGGACTCACAAAAGCTGCAGTCAACATAAGTGGATTTCCTCAGTGATGGAAGCTGAAAGATGGTATGTTCTGACCACTAGATGATCCTTTCTATGTCTGCAAATGTGGAAAAAATGCAGGCCTTTGTCAACAGCAGTGAAAGGGCAGGCCTCTGGAAGAGCTATGCCTATCTAATAAACCCATTCCAGTGCCACAGGAGAAGTCACAAGTAATAATAGTCAAGAAAAATCTTCTGTTAAAGGACCTAGATACAGTCATCTGCCAATAAAAACTTCCGTCCTAATAGGCTTGCTGTTTGCCTTCCATACTGGCAATTCTACTTAGTTTTCTGCTAAATTCTCCATGAATTCTAGAGACAATCGAGTGGAGGCTGATAAAATATTTAGGAGCTGGAGTTACTGGGTTTGTATAAGCAGGAGAAGAAGACAGCACTACAGAAAGTGTCTACTTGCAGAGAAGGTGCAAAGGAAGGAAAAATCTTTTCCTGGGAAGTGAGAGGATAAGAGGCACACAGTGAAAGGACAGGACAAAACCAATTACAATAATAGAAAATTACACAGAGCTAAATTTGGTGAAAATCTGGAGACAGATTTCTCCTTCCCAGATAGCTTAAGCCATCTCTGTTGGACTTTAAGATTCAGGGGTTATTTTCAACATATCTCCATTCCTCTGACCCACACTGAGTACTTCTGTTTAATCTGATTAGCCTTGAGTCAGATAACCTTCCTTTGAACAAAAGAATAAAATCTTCACAACTAGAGTGGTTAAGCACTAGAAAGGACAGTTCAGAGAAATCATGAAATCTTCCCTCTTGGAGCCTCTAAAACTTTGGCTGGAAAAGAATCTGAGTATGTTGGGTCTGCATTTGAAGTCATCACTACTTTGAGCAGGAGGTCAGACTTCCTGACCTCCAAAAGCGTTTTCCATTTTTCTATCTCTGCAAAAAGAGGCTGTCTGTAGCAGTGACTGTGAGCTGAAAGGGAAGCACTTGAATTACACTGTATCTTTTCAACACTATTGAGTCACTCCTGGAATATAATAAACTGTAGTGCCTGAACTCTTTATTACCTGATTTCATTTTACTACAGTCACTCCTCAAAAAAGTGGACTCATCAGTCAAACAGTGTTTACCAGTGCATAGCATGCTGCTGGGCTCTAATGGTCTTTAACTATCAGAAAAGCCATAAGGGATAGTATTCCTATCATCATTGAGGCCCAGCTTTGGGAGAGGATGCATTGTTGAGAGGTGAATGTAGGTTTCCTCTTTATTGCTTCTCTGAATTTAAACTGATGCAATCTATCATGGTTTAAATGAATAATATCAAAATGTAGTGGCCTTTAAAATGATTTAAAGTCAATGAGCAGTAGTGGAGTCTACTTGGCTCTCGTGTTTGGGTGCAATGCTTGTGGTCTGCTTGCTGCACACACAGAGGTGTGCGTGCTGCTCCTCAGCCACTGCTAAAACTTGGAATGCTGAGCCAGAAACTCTCAGCAATACAAGCCTGAACAGGAAATACTAAGCTCCCGATTGTGTTTGTTTGTCTGCTGAACAGTTAGAAATACTAACAAAAATTGAGATCTCTTTATTTGTTACTATTTTTATTTTATTTTTTTCATATAGATGAATTGCAGGACAAAAAATGCCCTTTTACCCACTCCTCAGCTGCACTGCACTGAAACAACACCACTCTGACATTTACTTCTACCAAAGAGTAAGAAAATATGAAACTTATTTTGCAGCAGAAAAATACAGTTCATATGGACAAAGCAAAAGGCTGCACAAGCAATCTTGGTTTGGTTTGTATTTTTTGTATTTCCTTGGTTCAGTTTCTATTTTTATTAATTGTTTGGGGGGGTGGGAATTGAGTGTTGGTTGTAAGGTTTTTAGGTGTTTTTGGTTTTGGTTTGTTTTGTTTTTGTTTTTTTTAATCCTAACATTTCTTTCCCTCCTCCATTGGAAATAGCCAAAAATAAGACATTGCTTTCTTTCTTTTCCCCTCAAATCTTTTGTGCACATGTAGGCATGTGTTTGGACATGCACAAATTTATTCTTAAATACAAAATCTCTAGCTTTTGTCTTACTTGTTTTTTTTTTCATTCTGTCCACCCACCCCCTGCCCATCTCTCAGATGCTGGCTTTTTTTATTTCTGTTACTGCTTCTCTGTTATGTCTCTTAGGAATTAGAAAGGACTTGATAAATTATTTAGGTCCTACTAAGTGCTTTTGTTTTCCTGAATTCTTGTTTCTTAGATGCTAGGAAAATCAAGGACAAATTG
Organism: Phylloscopus whistleri; assembly: GCA_017589585.1. Classification (NCBI taxonomy): domain Eukaryota; kingdom Metazoa; phylum Chordata; class Aves; order Passeriformes; family Phylloscopidae; genus Phylloscopus; species Phylloscopus whistleri. Next base: position 1,443,555 of record JADMLD010001397.1, on the reverse strand, counting down.
ATTGTAGATTTTGAATGATGTAGAACTGCATAATTTTCTTGAAAAATAAAAGTTGAATGAGTTCAGTCAGTAATTGTAATCAAATTCAAACAAAAACAGAAACAGTGAATAAAATTATTTCAAAACAACAACAACTTATAGATGAGCAGGGCAAGTAAATATTTAGTGTTGAAATGCAGACAGAAAAGGAGCATATGGAGCATGAATCAGGGTTATTTGAAAACAAACAAAGGAAATTGTAATCTTCCTCCTGTTGTGGGAACACTTACATTTCTTTGTTTCTGTTTAGATTTTTTTCTAAGGTAGTTATAAACCTATCACTGCATTTCAGACAGACACAGACATTTATCCTCTGTCATTCCTCTTTGACGCACATTATTGGCAATACAGAACTGATTGTTTTTTTGTTCTGTCAAGGTCTCTATTGTGAACTCTCTGATGCAGGCAAAGTGCAGAAGCTTTGGTCAATTTCTGCAAATTCCACAGCATTGCTACTGAACTGACACAGCTCTTCTGCCAGATAGTAAATCTGCAGACCTCTCTTACAGAAAGACCATGATGAACAATAACTAAATGGAAAGGTTAGATGGCTGCACTTTCATTACCTCCAGCACTGTATTTTTCTAGTACCTTAATTAATATTGAACATTTCTGGTAAAAATATCTTCTAGAAGTTAATGCATTTTTCCACACACAGTTGTCCTGAATTATATGTACAATGTGTACAGACATCTGGACTTCCCTGAACTCTGATATATTTAGATAAAAATACTTTTCCCTGATATTGAAAAAACACTCACACATTTTGCTACAATAACAGATGGAAGTATTGACTGTGCCGACTTAATTCAGTATTAGCTCTGAATGCTTTACCATTAGGCAACAGTTTTAAAATACTTGTTTAATACATCTCCATTTAAATTTTAAAATTTGAAGTGTTGCATTGTTGGTTCTCAATCAATAATATCATAATTACTATAAATTTAAAATTCAGAAGACCACTAGAGGCATAATATTTGAAATTAAATAAATTATGGGCAATAAACAGTCCTTACATTTTTAACATTCTCTGCTGTATTGGTAAACATTAAAACTAGAATTAAGTATCAGCACTGGGAAGTGGAAAGGCAGGTTTCACCGATTTGAAATTACCATTTTTATGTACTATTTTCTGTCCATCAATAGAAAAAAAGCAATTCAAGTTTGTCCTCAGCATTGCTTAGCTATCCCTGAATTGTTTTGTGCTGCTTCCAGAGAGAAAAACATATCTTTACTCACCACTGCTACTAAAAGACAAAAGTAGAGGTTGTAAACTCTTCCCTCTCACACTGTTTCCTAAGGATATTTAATGCTTCTCTGGTTGTCATTGTCTGCGAGAAATACTCAAACATTAATTTTAATTAAAAGAGAGAACGTAAGAAACAGGAAGACTGTTTGCATATTAGAGATTTATGCATTACAGGTTTGCTACAGAAAGAGCCTTTCTACTGGCTATAGAAAATACCTGACAATTCTCAGCAAAACCCAGCTTCCCTCAACCACAGAGAAAGGACGTGCTTAAAAAGAATTTACAAAATTCATGAAGATAATTTTTCTGCCCAACTACTTCAGAAGTTCTTGCAGAGGCCTAAACTGCGCCATACTAAAATAATTAAGTAAGAAAACCCTCTTCACTTTAGTAAAGAAGTTAGATGTATAGATGACAGATCATAAGGGCTGCTTCAATATTTACTAAGCAAATGACAGGAAAACAGAAAAGGGAATGGTTAAAATATAATTTAATCTATGAAGTTTCATGAAGAACCTTGTACTTTGAAAAGAACTTTCTTTGGACTCTCACCAAACAACTAAAGGACTAAGAACTACATGATTAATATGTTTTAGACCACATAAAGTAACTATAACTCCTTTAAAACATAGGACTTTCTTCAAAGCTATTTCAATTCCCATTCCAGCCTGCTTCCCGTACTGACCTGAACTCTAGAATTTCATTCGTAGCAAAACACTTTCAGGTTCTCTTTTTCCCTATGAACCTACTGAAATTTTCAAGATCTCCCTTTTTCTTTCTCTCTAAGAGCTGATAAAAGAAATATTTTCCCTCACCAGTACAGAAGGAAACAAAGACCATGATACAGATCTTAAGAAACTTGACATTTTGGAATCAGAAAATACAGTACAACAAATTAAAACTCTTTTATAAAGAGTTTTCTCACTACCAATGTGCTCTTGAGTCCCTAGTTTGTAAATATTTCATTTACTTGCTTGCATAAATGCATCAAGGAGGCTCCTTATGAAAACTTTATTTTATCTGTTTCTCTCCCCCTTTTCCATTATGCTGTTTTCTGATGCAGCACAAGCCTTGACCCAAAAGAACTTGAGAAAATAAGAAAGAAATGTATTTCATGCCATGAAGATAGACAAAAGGAGCAGGAAGAGGATATTTAAACCTATGTCTTAAAAAGATCTGTGATTATTTGCATCTCTTATAAATTGGTCCTTTAAATCTGAGTATAAAATTGGTAGGTTCAACTGATGTTAACTAAATGTTTCGAATTTATACCAGAATAAAACATGGGCTATTTGGAATATTCCAGTACATACAGTTACCTTTGGAAGTCTGGGTGTAAAAAGGAATTTGTTCCTCATGTATGTATAGATGCTGATACCTGTGCTTAGGACCACTCAAAGGATCCAATGTATACCAGTTGACTACAGAAACAATATAATTTGTCTATCAAAAGTTTGTCTAAAATTACTCACAGATTTCAACCACATTGCCCGGAAAATAAGATGTCAGAAAATATATTTTAATTGCTAAGAAATTGGATCATTAACAAAGACAGCTCTTCAGGTCAGAAATTGCTTTGATGCCTAACCCCTGTTCTCTGATGCTGTTCACTTTTTTAACTATTGACAGCAAGGCTTAATTCATTACATATTCTTTCTACTTTTTATTTGAATAATTGCTCATTGACCCCAAAGGAGTTTTAGCAAGAGTAGACCATTTGTATGCAGTCAGTGATTTTTATTCTGCATAGTTTCTTAATGTTAAGTATGAATTGCACCACCAGCCTCTCAATGACATGTAGCAGGAACCATGAAATTTTATTCTAATTTATTTGGCCAGTTCCTTCAGCAGCTTGAAGACTTTCTAGACTTACTTCATTAACACAGAAGTTTCACTTTCTTGGATTTTTTAAAAAATCAAATCCATTTCTGTAGTTTTTTATGGTTTTAAAAGGAACAGACTATCTTGGTACAAATACTTTTTTTTTAAGGCAATTCTTGCATTATATTTATATTTTTTATCTTAGAACAGGCCTAGTGTGAGATGTCTCTCTTTTTTCCTGTATGATTTATAAGAACCAGACTGGCATGACTTTTTAAAGGCTATTCTTGTTTCATACCTTTACTCTTGATCTTTGATCAGGCTCAGTATGAAATGTATTTCTTCTCTGATTCTTGTATTAATATCCATCTCTGCAATAGCCTATTTCCCATCTGTACTAGTAAGATCTTGTCAAACAAGCCAACAGGAGTCTGCAATAGCTTCAGGCACCTTCATCTCATCCTGTCTTTCTCCATTTTTCTTTAAGCAGTAGGAGAAAATTCTCTGAAAATGAACAAATTGAACAAATGCCTTTTAAATTTGAAACCTTCAAGCAAAGGTTAATTGAAAGAACAGAATCTCAACAAAAAGGGATTATGTATTCTCCCTTTAGATAGGAGAACAAAATTATAAAACTTTCAAGGCTACAAAGTAAGAAATACATTAGAATGCAATCAGATGTCAGAATTAAAGATGATTCCAAATTTTTTCCTCTCTTATATAACCTTAAATGTTTTGAGCCATCTAGGATAATAACTGTGTCTAATCAAATTACAGCTGTTTTACAAAGAAATGTTTAAATAACTCCAAGGAGTAACTTATTAAAATAATATAGTTGCCATTATCCATATAATATCTTAGACAAAGTTTTATTTAGGTGATGAACCACAGAAAGCTGCTTTTTTATCTTTGAAACACTACTTTCAATAGAGTCCATACCACTTTGGTTGGTAATGAGTACAGGTCACTTCTGTCATTTGCCAGGTTCCTTTTTCAACGAGGCCTGGTTTGAAGAAACTTTGGCCACTAGTTTGTATTGCAATGTACAGGGAGCTATAGATAAATTACTTTTCCTAGCTGAACACTTATTATTGGAATAGTCCTCTGTGCTATACCAACATCAATAATTCACTTGATTCCTGTATCTGACTTTTCCTAGAGTCACCTTGAATGCTCCATGAAATTAGTGGCAGATGCATTGATATTCCTGAGAGTAGTACTGTTAAGAAATAACGTTAAAATCAAGACAGTTTCTCACCCCACCACTCATCTATATTTAAATATGAATGGTCATTATCAGATGATTCACATGGCTGATACCTGTGGAATAATTTCCTCTCTTTGTTTTTATCATTGATTCATTTCTTCCTTCACTTCATAAGTTTAAGAAGCCAAAGTAGGAAGTAGGAACTTTGAATACATATATTCTAAAGAGCTTGAATTCTCTTCCCCCTGCATACTGTGCAGTGTGCCAAATATATGTGTGGTCTCTGTAGAAAAGGTATGAAAAACTATACACAGTAGCCATAATTGCTCACAGACCTTCTAGAAAAGCATTTGACTGCTTATCTTGTGCTTCTGAAGCTACTGATATTCCTGTCTGATCCCTAAAACTAACCAAGCTAAGTGCCACACTAAAGCTCTTTATCTCTAACAGCACACTCTATACAGAGTAAATTGCATGAAGGAGAAATGCATTACAATACACTGGTGTGCGCAGCCCGTTGAGGCATCAAGTTATTGTTAAGCCCAGCACTCTTCTCTGTACTGAAAAATAAAAGGGAAAAAGCATTGGTGGGTGTCTGATCTGCATCAGAAAGCAGTGTCATGCATTTAGAGGATAATATTAGGATGAGTTAAAGATCCACGGATTTAACAGGAGTAAAGTTGGATGAAGTTCCTGGGAAGAATTCTGTCGTTGTCATCTTTGATGATTACCAATTTCATATTTATTGAGAAGCAATCCATTTTGAATTATTTTGGAATTTTTAATTAACACTAAAAAAAAAAAAAGCTCACACATACAAATCCAACCAAAAGTCCAGTAACAACTGATAATATCAACTTTTTGTAAACTTTTTAAGAATTTTATATTTCAGTATCCTGAACTGTAAAAAATCGCCTTCTATTTTATCCTATAAATGTTTTAGAAAAAATAGCAAACAAACATTTTCTTTGGTATATTTCTTATTTCATAAAACAAAAGTTGAAGACTTGATTTACCAACACATATGGATATAAATTCTTCATTTCTTTGTTCTACGACTTTAGGTTCTTGAAAAAGTCTGATTCTGTTAATTCATTATAATTTTTTTCCTAAATGTTAGGATGCATTAAGGATGATCAAATGATTTTGTATAGTGAACTGAGAAAGAGTGAAATTAGAGGAGGAATGTAAAGATCTGTTGTTAGAGCTCTACTCCTCACCAAATTGGAGGGGAGAGGATATTTTCTTTTTAAAACTGTATGTGGGATGGGAATGAATTTATTCAAAAGTGTTTGAGTTTAAAAAATTGATAAACTTTTATTCCTTCTTCCTCATTTCTTTTTGGTGGAAAGTAAGGGTTCGAGAAATAAGATTTATTTGAAAGAAACTTAAAAACTGAGTTAGTGAGAGAAAAGACCTTATGGAAGGAATAAGTCAGAAGAGAAAAGCTAAAGAAAAAAAAATTGTCTTCCTGAAACTATGAAATATTGAGAAAGCCACTAGAGGGAAATACTGACATTTTCATATTTCAGGGCTTTCATTTAGCTTTGATGAAAATTGAATAACATACCATTTTCCCAATATAGTAAAGCATTTAACACAACTTTGCCATTTTCAAGGGACAAGTAATTTCAAAAGCCAACAAGCTTAAAGATGATATTTGACAGAAAGGGTAGTTCTCTAAAAGCTGAAGAGTGGTCCAATGACTACACTGGTACCCTGGGATTTAGAGTTCATGGTTTTGTCAAAGACTGTCTGTCTAATCTTGGACAAGTGATTTGATTTTATGCTGTATTTCCTCATCTGTAAAATAGGAAAGTGTAGCATTTATCTCTCCCAGATGAAACTGCAAGGATAAATATTGTCAAGAAGAAAGTTTAGGAAAGTTTTCAATCTGGCAGACAAAATTGCTAATTTGAAATGTCATTGAGATTCAACTATGGAAACAATAGTCTAAGCTGTATCTTATGTAGCTTCAGATCATTGTAACTGCAAATAGCTATAAATAGCTACAAAAAATCTTCAGATGTCATAAAGCACTAATACAGACATTTGCAGTATCAGATTTCCACTAGAAACTATACTGAGATTAAAAAAATAATCACAGAATACTGATTATGTATGTTGAAAATATCCAAGTGGGATTGACTAATGTGTCAACATACTAGCACGTTTCTGAATAGAGAAATTACATAAAACGAGGACAATCTCAGATAAAGCAAAAAAACTCTGCTTTAAGAACAGCTTCTGGTTGCTTTCTGTGCACTTGTCAGACATGAACATTTTCTACAAGTAATTAATCCTAAAACTTTTGATAATTTTTAAAATGGCTCTCAAAATGTTCACCATGAATTCCAGTCACCTGTTAGGTCATGGATTAAAGAGTCCTGGTAGGGTTTTATGGAAGGAAGATGAGGAAACATCTTTCCATACCTACAGTAAATACTCCAAACAGTAATGCTTTGGAAGATTACAAAGAACTGTATTTTGTAAAAGTAATGCACTAGTCAGAGATGTAACTATCAGGAAAAAAATGCAGAAACAGCTACCTAGCTTGAAAGTGTTCAGCAGCCCCACCTCTTTTGTGTATTTGTCTGTTGTATGGCCCACTCAGTTCCTATTAGAGCTAGGAGCAGGTTTATTTTTTATATCCATATCTATGCCTGGGCTCTCTTTTTGAAAGTGATAGTTGAACACAGCTGTGTGAACTGTACTGCACAGAAATTAATCTTGGCAGATTCTAGCACATAGTAGTTTAAGATAAGCACCTAAATTTCATGTCATTCTTAAATGTAGGTGAGCTCTACTGGGGAGGGATAATTTAGCCTCACATAATGCTGAAATATATGGTCATAGAAATATTCCAGAGCAGTTTCTTCTTATTTCTTATCTACTGCATCCATTTTTTACCTTTTTAGTTCCGCTCCTACTTGAAAGTGCTCTACTGCCAGCATTCAGGTATGAATATCACCTGCAGAAAAGCAAGCTGGATTCAGTTCTAGCCTGCGCCTCACTGGCAGCTTTGCCAGGAAAATGTTCTAATTGACTCTACTCTTTGTGATTCTGGATGAGGAAAACCTACCCAGTGTTTTTTCTCTTTGGTTGAATGTGACAAGCGTGGTAAGCAATAGACTTTAATCTAAAAAGTCAAGGCAGTCTTTAAACAGCACTTAAAAGAAAAAGATGATATGTGTAAAATATTAGACCATACTTTTAGCTTAATGCTGTAAAAATAAATACTAAAGTATCGAAAATTATACTTTAACATCCCTGCTCCCATGGTATCAATAATTAAAGTTTTTTATATCTAGTATGAAAATAGCTGTCCAGTGATTTTAAATTACAAAAATTCATGACCTAAAAAATAGGTTTCAAGACAAAAGAGAGGATTTGCAACTGGTTGTGAAAACTCGAGCAGGAAATATGTAAAGCACTAACTATTTTGTAAAAGACCAAGAATATATGGAACATACTGCAATGAAATTTGCTTCAGCCTGATTAGGATACCTAACATGATGTAGGTCTCCAGCAAGTGCTGACAAGAAGTAATACTGTGATCTTCTCTGGAAGAAGATCTCCATTCCCTCTGGAAGATTTTACTGTCACTCACCTGGTATTATCTGCAAATGTGCCTTCAGCTCTGGCTGGAACGTAAGGCCCAGGAACAGCTTAGTTGCAGTGCTAAGCACTGAAATAAAAGTATATGTTATTAAACTAATTTTAAGATCAATTAATTACAGATCTCTCTGTAAACTAGAAAAAGCCTATTGCCTGTCAACTACTATGTGTGTACCAACTTCCTATAGGTAGAATAGACATAATAATAAATATGTGTTGGAGTCCAGTGCACAGATAGGTTAAAATTTGGATGATTACTGCTGTTGTCCTAGTTCATTGCCAGGGTTGAGCTTGTACAGGGACTCTGATGATGCACATGAGTCCTGTTGCCTGTGTTTGGTCCTCATTAACACACTAATACACCATTACTACCTTGACAAGCAGCGCAGGTATTATAGAGCAGTGACACTGTGAACTTTTCTAGTGGTGTATGCACTAGTCCATTTTCATCTGTTTCCCTTTTGCCTCTGAAAAAGACAGTTTGCTTTGTGGTCCATTGACTTCTTGGCTGCAGTAAACCTGTTAATGAGCTGAGTCAAAGCTCCCAGAAAACTTCAGGAGTGTTACCAAGAACAGATGCTAAGTATCTGTGGCAGAGATAAAGCAATTATACAAATGGGAGTGGTATTTTTTCTTCTAAGACATTCTTGTCCTTTGAACATGCAGATTCAAGCACTCATTTACATAATGTACATATTACCTCTAAAACATATCCAGAGCATATTCAAAAGCAGAAGATGTAATAAAGATTTTTAAAGAGACATTATCATCTTGATAGTCCTTGTTGCTCTCTCCAGTCTCTGAAAATGTAAGCTTTTCATTTTATTGTCATGTTGGAGAAGAAAAGCAAACCAGACCTGAAATATTTTTATTGTTTCTGACATGGTTCATTTCAAGATGTCTATCTGAATTCCCAGTATGCTCCTTTGCCTGTTTTAGCATCTCCTGCTCTCTGTCCTCTGAACTGTGAATGCCATCTACATGCATAAAATAGACTATCTCATTTTTTGGGGTCTGTAACTTCATGATCTGTCTTCAAAATAACTGGGAATAACTGGTTGTTATTTGTTCTGTATCTGAGTTATCATATCTGTGCTTAATCTGTATTCAGTCTTATACTTTTCCATTCCTATTCTACCATGGCACTTTCCATTACTTTCATTTAGCTCAGATGTTTAAAAGCCTTTTATTCTTTAAATTTGTCTTTTATAGAACAGGGGATTTTTCAGAATTAATTATGGATGGCATTTGGAATCACTGAGAAAAACTCTGGTGAGTTCCACAGTTTTTGTAATTTGCAGCTTCAGGTTTTTGCTTATTTGCTCCAGGTCATTTCTTCTATGTTTGTTTGCAATTATTAAAGTTGTTTATTTTAGTTCCTATTCATTGAATATCACCTCCATTCATACTTTGGTCACTTACTTATTTCAATTGATACTTCAGCTGCCCTGTTTACTGGATGGAAATAGATGAAAGCATGCTCTTTGCAAAAAGCCATGTCATCTAATTTCAAAAAGAAGCCCTCTGCTTCATCTATTATCCCTGTAATTGGCAATAAATGAAACAGATACTAAAAATATCTATTTTTTTTCCCTGTCCATAATTCTGTTATTGCTGGCTTTTGGCTTTGTATATATCTACATTCAAGCTGTGTGCCTTTCAATATTTTCCTCTTTTGTGCTGATAAAGTATGTTCAATGATAGTGATATGTGCTGTTCTATTCTATTGCAATCTAACACCATGGGATGACACTAACCAACCAAAAGCAGAACTTTGGACCTGTAATTTCTATATTCATCCTTGTCCTTCAGTTCCACTCTGTCCTTTTCTTTTTTACCCCAAAGCCAAATTTTCACATCTATCCAAGCTCTTACTTAGCGGTGTTTCTTTAACTTACATTTGTTCCATCTATTTATCATGTGGCACTGATTTTAGGCTTCTATGTCACATGATTCGAGCTCTTTATTTACCCTTCATTGTGTGTTTTATGTTCTAGCTTTGAATTTTCTTTCAAAAATTCCCCACACTCCTTTTTATTTATAGTTTGTTTGTTTGGGGTTTTTTTTTCACCTTATATCACTTAATATTGTCTTTAATCTTCTTACACCAGACAAATATTCAGGCTGGCTAACTTCATCATGCTAGTTGAATAATTTTTATTCAAACTGCACTCCCATCTTCTTTTACTTTAGAGACTGTATATGACATTATAAAACTAGATTTTTTCCTAGGTTCATAGATTTACAAGACAGAAAAGAAAATTAATTTGTTTGTCATTCCCACAACCACTGAGTTGGCATTGGAGAATTATCTAAAGAGCAAATAAGGTATTTTAGGTTTTTCTGACATTAAAAGGAGAAGAGTAACTATAATTTAAAGACAAGAAATAAACCCTATTTCTGGCTTACTCCCAGTCAGACTGGTGTAATTTAGCATCTTCTCAAGAATAAATGTGCACTTCCCAAAGCTACCTAAGTAAGGATAGATATCCAACTGCCAGAACATAGCACAGCTTGATTGATGGGGGGAGAGGCCACCTTTTCTGTCCAGATTACATGTTACTAAGATTAGATCAGAAGACTTTGGTTTCTATTCAGGTGCATCCTCAACCTCAAATTTACTTTTGAACTTGAGAAGACACAATAATGTGTGGTTTCCAGCCATTGAAAAGGATTTAGCACTGCTCTTAAGAAAAAATACATTTTAATGTCAGGCTCTGTTTCTATTTGAGGGGCTGAGATACTACACAGACTGAACATCCTCAGTTTAGAAAGAAAATAAGAAAAAAAGAAATCAGTATTTGATCTCATTAGTTACTTGAACTTATGTCGGTATTTGATTTTATTCCTTGGAGTTTTATTTTTTCTTCCTAATCATTTCATTGTAGGCTCAATTCACATTAACATAAATGAGAGTTGGATCTGACTTGTTATTTTCCATCTGCTTTTTAAAGACACAGAGGCTATCTTAGTGTCTTCCAGACACTGAAAATCCTTAAAAGTGCAAAAGATTTCTGTAAGGTAAAAAAAATGGCATAATATCAGTTCACAATAATAATTTTAAAAACATCTATAAAATTAGATAATTCATCATTTTTAAATATATTTTTCTTTTATGTGTTGGACACATTGCACTCTAAATTAACACTTAGGAAACCAAAACACCACTGTGAAAAGAAAGATTATCAATTGAGGCAATGAAGCATCAATTTTATAGTATTGTTTTGACATATAAAGGAAAGGCATAGCACTCAAAATAGATGACATAAAACAGAGTTGTATGCATTGCAGTTCCATAGTCCTAATTTTCTGCTTCTACTTCCTCTGTAGTCTGACAGCTTCATGAGTCTCTGTACTAATTAAAATTCCATAAATGATGTCATAAAAACCTCAGACTCTATTGTTTATATCAACTATAAGTTGATCCAGATTTTGTTTTGTTTTCATGCCAAAGACCACACAAAAGCTTTCTTTTCTTTTCCTGAAGCTTCTGTTGATATAATTTCCCACTGAATAATATCTTATCTTACCATGATAATAGTTGTTTTCTTCCTCTCATGAGTACGATAATTAATCACAGCATCACACTTTGGATGTGCACAGTCCTCTTTTTCCAGTCGTTGTTCCAGCTACTTTTAAAAGGGAGTATTTCAGCACTTCTTCACCATTTCTCATTTGTATAATCATAATAATCACAGCTCAACAAATATGAGTTTTCACTGCTACTTGATGTCCTGTATGTTTTGGTGTTTATGTAGAGAACATAATGCAAAATTGCAATCAAAACCAGCTGTAGTATCTCTCCTATCTAATAAAAATTGTTCAGGCCAGAGGGCGAGGGATGCAAAAAGCAGCAGAAGTGATCTTTTCAGTCAAATTTTCCTTCAAGTTGAGCTCATTCCCTCTTGTCCTGTCCCTAGATGCTTTTATAGATAGTCTCACCCCATCTTTCTGCAAGTTCCCTTCAGGCACTGGAAGGCCACAATTAGATCACTAAGTGCAAAGTCTTCTGTGTTCCAGGCTGAACAATCCCAATTCTCTCTGCTTGTCCTCATAGGAGAGGTGCTCCACCCCTCTGATAATTTTGGTGGCCTCCTCTGGACTCACTCCAACAGGTCGATGTCCTTCCTGTTCTGGGACTCCAGAGCTGGATGCAGCACCCCAAGGGGGGGTCTCACCAGAGCAGAGTATGGGGCAGAACCACAGACCACGAATAATGTTGGTACCTACAACTAGAAGAGGATTAACTGCAGCATGGGCAAATGCACTAAAAAGACAAATTAATTCAGATCTTATCCAAGCTAGTTCACCAAACCTTATATCTGACTGCCACCTGAAGATCATGATTTAGGATAATCTAAAAATTAAGTTCTAATCAGGAAAAGAACACTACTGCATCTACTGTTGCATCTTCCAGTAGCTTTCTGCTAGCCCAGCTAACTGCTTGCCTTTATCTATACCTTCCAGATAAATCTAATTTAAGATATGAGATCAGAAAGCTTTGAGTTTTAAATGTGCAGCAAACTTTGAATTTCACTAGAGATCCGGTGTATTGAAGACAATGTTCCACGGACACCCTAATTCCATGTATGGGACAGGAGTTTCACATAGCAGATTTATTCCTTAAATTGTAGCTAGATTACAAATAATAATAAAATTCAGCAACACAAAAGACTGCTGAAGCCAAAGGCTCCTGCAGAACTTAGTCACCAGTTCCTTAAACAGTGGGGAAATTCTGTCCCAGGATCTGGATCAGGTCTACTGCACTTAAGGGCAAACTATTTGTCATGGGCAGGGAAAATTTGCTGCTAAGTCTTTAGAGGGCAGAGAAGCAAGTCGGTCTCACAAACACCATCCTCTGTCTCTGGAAAATGCATCTAAATGCCATTTCCAAACTATGTGGAAGCTTTTACTCCGTTACTCTCTTCTGAAAATATTGTGCTGCTGGTCTGAGAATTTTCACTTTTTGGTGGCCTAAAAGATGAAAGACCTATTTGTCATATCAAATGATCCCCTTCAAATCATTAACATTGTAAGATATAAAAACAAGTGTAAGCTTGTTTTTCTCCTCTTCCCTCATGCTGTGTCTTCTCTCTTTTTTTTTTCTTCTTTTTTTTTTTTCCTTCTTTTTTTTTTCTTTCTCCCTCTCTCTTTTCATTCTGAGAGATACATGGTAGCTAAGCATATTATAATCCCTTCTGGCAACAGAACAGAAACACAGTTTCCATTAGAGTTTATTGCTTTTTTTCCTTTTTAATCTTTTTATCAATCCATATGAATCCCAAAGGACTTCAGCCTTTGATAGAAACTGTAGTTAAGATATATTGTGGGTCTAGTTCTCCCATATTTCTATTCGACTTGGACTGTGTATTTAGTTCCCCTGTGCATAGTTAAATTAAAATATAAGTACAATATGTGTCCATGTAGTATTCTGAAAATGAATTTATTTTGTTCTGTAAAAAACTACTCTCTTTAGTTTTATGCACACAGCGTGTTTGGAAGTGCTGTAAGATGACAAGAAAAAAGAAAATCCTTTTCCACTTATTAAGAAATATATATTTTAACTTGAAAAAATTTAATGCCTTAAATTTAGTCTTTTCAGCTACTCTACACTTGTATCTTTAGGGTGTTTTCTCCTGCCCTGCAGCCCAGGTCAGCCAGAGAGGTCCCATCTGTAATAAACAGAGACAGCAACCTTTTGCCTCTAATGCTGTAACTTCACAATCAATTCGCAGCAGTAGCATCTGGCACTGATGCCAAGTGTTTCTATAGTTCCCCTTTCACCTCCCTGCCATCTTTTCCCTCCTGGGAAAGCTTTGTATAGCTGTACAATGAACCAGGTTGGTGAATTGATCATACTTAAAACCAACATAGCAAAAAATCAACTGTTTAGTTTTAACCGGAAGGTAAATGCTTGTGCTGACACAAGGGAAAATTGGAATCTTGACAGCTTAATCTGGTTTAAACTGATTGTAAAACTACAGCATTGCATACCTGGCTTTGAAAATGGGTAACTGCCTTTGAACATGGTCATTTTTATCCCCTATTTAAGGTGTTTGAATGACTACTTTAGCCTTTTAAGAGCTAGGCAGTTTGTCTGAAGTTCAAGGAAATTAATTTCCTCAAAGTGATTTACACAATGACAGAAAGGGTTGGCACTCCCTAATTCTCTATATGGTGCAAGTGACTGTGTTGTGAGACTGAAGGAGAATGCACTTATTTTAATCAGCTCAATTGTATAACCTGAATTACTGTATTTACCTTTATTTCTGTATTTGCTGTAAGACAAAAAGAGAGTATGGTTCAGTCGTACATACTTAGCTGCATTTTAAATCTGTTGTTTACTGCCTCCAACTGTAGATTTCACCATAGTATTATCTAATTCTAATCTTTGAAAAATCTTCCCAAAACATAATTTCCACAGACCTTAAATGTAAAAATGTTATGACCAATTAATATCTGCTCTATGTAAGGTTTAAGTCTCAAATGCTTTTCAATTTACTAGGTCAGAAAAGGAGTAGTTAAAAATTTCAGAGGTTTAAAGAGTCAAAAGCAGTTGCTTCTCTTGAAGGTCTTAACAGAGTTAGACTAGTCTTAAACAAGAACAGACATTGTGAAAGTCCTCAGCTTAGCATGCCCCTATCAGTTCTTACCTTAACAAATATAAGAGAGGATAAATAACTAAGTGACTGCATATGTCCACAGAATAGCATTTGAAAACCATTTTAAGAACTCGGTATGACAGACCATGTATTTGGGTAAACATATTCTACATTTTTTTACTCAAAACCAAGAAAGGAACTGAGGGCTGGCTTAAATAATTTGACCTGAAGCAGAGAACAAAGTTCAGCAAATCTCAACTTTGAATTCTTTATTGAACAATGAAATTAGGCAATGTGCTATGAAAATAAGTGCTTAATAGGAGATTTTAGGCCCATATTCAATGCAGGGAATCTATGAGGCTAAACAAAGTGCCTACTAGTCTGTCAGAAAGGACTGTGAGTAATGCACCTCAGTTAACAAACCTTCATCAGCCAACAGTGGAGGTACAATGGATTTACAGTCTGGCATAAAGTGATGCCAAAGGTCATTTCAAACTCTAGAGGTGCCATTTTTTTCTGATTGCTTACAATAATCTAATAATTTGCTTAAGTTAAACAGTATAGTTAAACAGTGAATATTAGTCAGGATTATTCTGGATCTTGGGGTCATGAAACTGTGCTCTCAGAAACATTTCTACTATTTAAGCCATTTTTTTTAATTAGATGTCTTAAAAACTCTACTTATACCATTATTGAAATTTTTCTTTAATTTTTTTTTTTATTCCCAGAGTATATGTGGAGGACACTCCTAGTTTATATCCCATGTTCTTCACCTTTCACTGTTTGTAACTATCTGCCAGATGAAATATATAAAACAGGATCTAAATTTTGTAAAGGTTTGATTGGGGTTGAAAAAAGAAAAAAGAAAAACAGATAGCAGGCACTGAATTTATAGTAAATATATGAAAATGTAATTTACACCAGTACTGATTTTTTATTTGCATGTCTGAAAAGGTGAAGTAATTAAAAAATCTGTCATATAGACATTCTCTTTATGCCCTCTTTCACCCAAATATAGCAGTCATATCTTGGAACAAACAGCAAAACTTCCATGAAGTTTTGAGGCGAGCAAATACGGTCATATCACATTCATTTCTGTCAGTTTAGAACTGTAGCAAACATCCTCTACTTTGGGATTAATTCTCAACAAATGCACAATAATAGTAAAATAAATCATGTTCCTGAGTAAAGTACATCCAGCCTTTGCCTCTGTGCAGTGCTGCATTCTCAAATACAAACTGTCTCATATTACAATAATTAGAGAAAGAGTGGTTTTGTGGGAGAATGGTGACAAGCACTTGAGTATTTAATAGACAAGCTCCTACAAAGTTGCACTTTGCTTTAAAATGTGTAAACTATGTTATGTTAAAATGTGCAAACTGTTTTCCAGGGAGCATCACAGAAGAAGTTGATTGATTTTGTTGCATATTTGGAAGGACATTTGATAAGAGTAACTGTGAAATACCAGAAATACATGTTTTCTTTCTTTTAGTCTTCTTTTCCATAGTGAGCCTATGGCTCTTCGTGTATGTGTCTGGTAGACAAATTCCACGACAAAGCAATGATCTGTGGTGCTCTTTGGTCCCCACCTTAAATACAGCCAAGTACTACAACCTGGAGTCCACGAGTCCAAGTACTACAGCCATGAGGGACTACAGAATAGCATATTGACAACTATGTCAAAAATGTATTCAGAAAACTACATGTGCTGATGAATCCTAAACATCAAGAGGCATGCCATTTATTTTATTAAGCTAATACTCTGACCCAGAAGTGAGACCTCAGACTTGAGGTTTGAGGTTTCTCACTGTTGTCTTGAAAGTCATTGAGCGCTAATGACAATTGTATGACTATCACATACTCAATAGTATTTACTCTCCACAGTGCCCTAAGAAATAGTCCAAGAGAAGCAGTCCCTGAGGGTCCTCAGGCCAATGTTACACTGATAAATGAAATAGACTGAAGCTCCTTCACTGTGCCTCAAGGCAAAGCGCACAGTTCAAGGTCTGGCAGGTTGGGCCATTCCCCTTCCTTGTATTTCCCAGCTGATGTAGGGAAACGCTCACCCAAAACTCTCACCCAAACTCAGTGCCAGGATCCAGCCGAGGCCCAGCTCTCCCTTGAGACATTCCCAAAGATCATCTGCTGGATCTGAAATGGAGCCCTGGGGAAGGGGCGAGGGAGTGGGGGGTCACTGGCCACCTGGGTACCCCCAGGGCCTGGCAGCAGTAAGGACAAAGAGGAGGCTCTCTTGCCTGTCTTCCAGCCTACATTGCCTAGGAATATGTACTGTAAGGTTTTGATCATTCTTTTCTTAAATGTGTTTGGAGTGGTAAGAGTTTTCTGTGGTGATTTGATCTTTGATAAGAAGGGGAAATTTGGCCCTGAAATTTCTAGTGCATTGCAAAGGAGGCCTCTCCTTATGGGCCACAAGTTGGTATTGACCTTTGGGCTGGAAGCCAGATCAAGTGAGCTGTAAAATAAATAACAGGGTGAACACCTCTTACTTTCTTGCTTTGAGGAACATATCTTTTTTCTTCATTAAGGTGTTCAGTTTTCTGCAGATGAAACCCAGTTCATAAGATCTGTTGCTTTTTCAGCCACAAAGTCAAGGGGGTTGTTTAGTTTTTCTTTGTTATTTTTTTTCAGAAAGAGACACTTCCTGTCAACATGTTTATTTATTAGGTGACATTAGAATAAAACCTGATAGTACAGGGTTTGGCTGTAAGTTTGTTACACTATTAAGTTTGTTAATAACTTTTTTTTTTTCCTATAAAAGCCTTTATTTTTCATTTCTTTACTTGCATAAGTTGAAGCCAAAATTTTGTTATTTAAAAACTTAGAAAAAAGGTTCTTGGAGAAATAATTATTGACTCTTTCATCAAAAAAATGGGGAAAAAATCCAATATCTGAAGTTTCTATGTCAACATTGTAAATTCTCAATGATTCATTTCAGAAATATTTACTAGTTTAAAAGAGATTTCCATTTTAATTTAAATTTAGTACTGTATTTAAACTTTAAAAGTAGACATATTGGTATATCAGAACACTGCAATATCATGTCAGTGAAAAAATCACTGAAGAAAAGAAAGGAGTTAAAGAAAGATCAAAGAAATCTAGAGACATTGTCTAAGGAGGTGAAATACAAAGAAGAAATGTTTATGAATAACAAAGTACTGTTACATATTAGCAATAAGTTTTCCTCACATTTCATACACATTTTATCTTTCCAGTGTCACTTAAAAAATAAAGAAGTTTTCAAGTCTAACTTCCTCTTCTTTTACGTCTTTTCATAGGACACAGGTCATTTGTCAGGAGCAGAATGTTAATTCAATGAACCACAGGTAGCCTCAGCAATTTGTAACTTTTAAAAAAATTATTTCTGTGCTGGAATAGATAAAGAACAGAATGTCACACACGCTGATTTTGTGCTTTCAAAATGTATCTTCAATCTAGCCTGGGAACAAGGTGAGAAGACCACTGAATGATAACTGATTAGGATGATATCACACACGCCATTCGCAGAAGAAGCACATGTAACTGTGCTGACTTCATTTTCTCTTGGCCCATGGTAATAGCTGTCAACCTGCAGAACCCCTGATAGCACAGTGATAGGGGAAACAATAGCTGAGCATGCTGGAGCTGAATACAAAACAGCAGCCTTCGAAGGGAAAATGCAGATGTAGGCAATGAGAAAAGAAATTTGGGTCTCAAGTGACAGAAATATATAGGTTGTAAAAGTGGCATTAAGACGGTTTTTGTTTGGAGATTTATAAATATACTTGTTTATTTTAGCAAAATATGAGATGAGAAATTTGCAGAAGATACAAATATTTTAATTTCTGTGGTTTAGAAAAGAAATCTTGTTAATACTGAAATACTACAGGAAAAGAAGGTTGAGTATCTCCTGGGAAATTGTGTGATGCTTTCTGGTTGTTTTAGAAAAAAAACTATATTATTACAGAGCAATGAATTGTTTGTGTTTGGATAGCTTTGTGGTTATTCACACAACTCAGACCCCTGCAAACAAAAAATGTTGAAAGCGTTGAGCCTTATGCAACTGGAAAAAAAGAACTTGTGTGTTTCCTGATGTTCAGCCAGAAATCTTACTTTATGGTTCTCTCTGAGACTTTGGAACAACCAAGAAAAGAGAGTAATTTAACTCATTTTCACAAGCGTGCTTCTTAAGCAAACTCTACTGAGAACCTGTGCATTAAAATGCAAATGATGCAGTCTCTGATGGAGTCAAGGGCAGTGGCAGAAGGATGCTGATGTGTTTGCATAGATCTGAACATTCAAAGCAAGCACATATCCCCAAGATTGTGCAGACCACTCATTATTGTAGCACTGCACATGCACATGCACTCCTCCCAGGCAGCACGTTTTTTGTCAGATTTCTGCAGAGCACCAGAAATGGATTCTACTTTTCTTCAGCAGTGAAAGAGACCAGTTGGGACCCAAACCCAGTTTGTGCTAGTTTGGCTAGGGCATTCAATGCTTATTATGGTGGAAGCACTATGGAATCTGTCATTTCAGTACTCATCCTTCAAATATTTACACTAAAATTTAAGTTTCCCATGTTGCAGATACAGCTGTCTTTATGGGTATTAAAATCTGCCAGCAGCCACACATCACAATGTGCTAACAATCTAACTTACAGCTCATCAGTCTGGAAAATAAGAGATATTATTATAGATGAGCCTGTTTATCTATTCATGCCTCATTCCTTTGACCTTTAGGAGAAAGTCTGAAACAGACTGATGTTCATGGCACCAGTCTGATGTCATGCCAGGCTGCTGTTGTTGAATCACCTGGCAAAGTTGGGAAACTTTTATTTTAATCAGCATAAATTATAAAGATCATCACTGATTGAGGAGGTTCTTTGTGCTTTCTAGCCTTTTACAGTTTACACTGTAGAGAGAATAGGCTCAGTCACCCAGAGTGGGAAGCAGAGTCATGTTGTCTGCTGGAGGAGAGATTTATTGTTCTCCCTGCTAGATCCAGGAGTATCTGTTCTGTTTCAGTTAGGTGACCATTGCAGATCATGCAGAGGGAATTGACTTAACAGGCTGTAGGGGAGCTGCAGATGTTCAGGTCCCAGCCTCTCCCAGAACTATAATCACTCAGAGGATGCAGAGCATAAAAGGCCCTCAGTGTACACAGAAAGTGCCAGAGGTGGCTGTGATTATTGTTAATGAGTGGTAGACGAATAATTCTCTCTGCTCTATGCGTGTGTGTGCGTGTGTGCTTTCATTCACAGTGATAACTTTCAATTCAATAAACACCCTTTATAAAACCTCCGCAGTTACTAATTATAAGAGAAATAGGAGCATTTACTATTAGCAGAAATAGGATTGTTATTCAATAACCTTGTGAGGCTGCACATCCAATGATGTTCTGAATCTGTGCTTATTAGATGGGGGGTCTAGTGAAGGTTGTTTCAGATTGCTGCTGGCGTCTTGCTGCTGAGCTCTGTATATTCAATGCCACAGTGTCAGCAGCTTGAAATTCCCTGTCTGGATTTTACACAGCTGATAATCTTCAATTTAAAACTGTTTACAAAGAAAGAGAATGAGAATGAAGTGTTTTCAAAGTGGGGCATTCTCTGCAACTCTCTGTCTAGGGGCAGTCCTGTCAGTACATTCTCAGGCACCGCTCACCTACAGCAATGAGTCACGTACAGAAATAAACAATTTGCTGAAACTGTTGTGATGTGTACTGATGCTGATTAACAAACTGCAGACATTTAGAATTGCCTTTGTATTCAGTACATGGCTTTGTTTGAACAAAAGGCAGCACCAAGTAAACTGGTATGCCAAAGGTTTCTACAGACCCTGATCTTTGCCTCCTCCTGCTCTCTGAAAGCAAGGACACCAGTGGATTTCAGCATTATAGAAGCAGGGAAGATGTCTTTCATTTTCACACTTGTGTGGATATTGAAGAGGGAAGAACAAATCAGCAAAATAGAAAACAGAGAGCAGTCTTCAGGGCACTGGTTTAATTCCATTCCAGAAGGTGACAAACAAAGCCAGTAAATTAATTTTCAGCCCCAACATCTGTGCTTTTGTAATAAGAGGCTTACCAGTCCCAGATGATTCTTGGACAAATGACTTTGAATGGTGGTTTGCATTGGAAAGAGAAGCCAGCCCTGCCTTCCCTACATAACAGTTCTGCTCCATGAGCCATTAGGTTTTTTTCTCAGAAGTTTCTTTAAAATTTGTTTATTGGAAAAAGATCAGAAAGATTTAGAATATTTACTAGGAGCCAGTGCAACAAATGCAACATATGTCAATCTCATGAAGAATCTGTACTTAATATAGAAAAGCAAGATGAGGGCAAAAACAAGATAGAGACCCATTTTCTCAGAGTGTAGGGACCCTTTTTCACATAATAGCAATGTGTTTATCACACATTGGGCTTTGGTTTGGCACTGTTCTGAGCTGACTGATAGGTGTGAATACGTAGAATGTGCCTTGTCCCATCCATCCAGAAAGGCTTCAGTATGATTTCAGAGAGGTTTCTTCAGTGTGTATGCTCTGAGAGTTTTTCACAATCTGCCCCAAAGTTGCTCTGCAGACAGGCAACCTTGTTTCGTTGGAAACTTGTCTCCTCAGTTTGCAAGCAGAGGTTAAGACATTCTTCAGGATTTACATCTTTCACAGCCCATTTTCACTATCTTCCCTTTCTTTAGATAGAACCAGTAATTCAGAACAATTATTCAGAGATCTTTATAATCTGATTGCACTTTTTTTAATTGAGCAGTCATACCATCATTGTGCATCTAGAAACAGAATCTGGATTTTTATAAAATTTTAAGCCTGTTTTAGAATTGCCAAGCTCTTCCATGTTCCTGCTGTAAAATTATCTTTCATTAATCCTTCTTACATAGACAAAGAACTCTTGTCTGTAAACAGAGTTGAAAAACTTCCCTCTTCATTCAAATCTGTTAACACTGACAACTAAAATCATACTGTGATCTTGAAGCAGAAATAGTGTAGTGCCTAACACATGGCTCATGGCAGGGTAATGTTTATAACCTGACAGAACAAATAAAAATATATAAAAATTAGAAATTATATAATACTAATTCACTTACCTGAGGAACCAAAGCAGCCCACTTCTGATTGCCCACAAGGCTTTCGAGCACAACTCTAAACCCATTCTCAAGTCTGAATTTGTTCAGTACCCACAGTGCTTGGAGAAAAAACTACATTTTGGCATGGAGAATGCTCAAGATCAGGAGCATGCTGATACTCAATCCTCTATTAATATAGACCAAAATAGCCCATCCTGCACTGTGAACAGATGGAAAACAGGGAGATATACAAAACTGAGATATACAAAATGAGGGTTTGATTTCCTGCGTTCGCTATATTTACTGCCATAGATGCAATCTATTCTACAGCATGATGCAGAATGGAAAGCTAACTCCTTTTGCAAAACTAAAATAATGTCCCAGGTCCTATTCCCGATTTACAAGCTGAATCGGAGTTAGTGAATGTGTCTCTTTGTGAACAAGTACAATACAAGCTTGAATTCAGTGAGATTAATCTGCCTTTGCAAACTGTGCTTGCTGCAGAAATTCAAAGCTATTAGTTCAGTTCTGATCAAATTAGCCTGTTTTGAAAGCAGTGTGTTACTAGCCTGTTTCTTTCCAGCTGTGCCATGATGTTTGATAATCTTCTGTTTCTATGCTTCTATTGTTCTGTAAAATGTTCCAGTCAAGAATTAACCAGTATATTTTAACTTCAACATGACAGCTTCAAAGAATGTACTTCAAATGGTTTGGTTTTACTTTATTTTTTGTTTTATTTGGATCTGTAGCAGACTTTTGCTGCTGATTGAAATAAGACCACAATGATAAGATATATTTGCAATTCTAATTAAACAGTTAATTGGTACTGGTGACTTTTCATATCTTTCATTTAGCATTAGTGAATAACAACATAGCAAGCAGAAGCAATAAAACCAGCATTATTTTTCCCTTGCAAAACTCTGAACCCAATTCTACTTCAATTTTTTCAAGCTCATTTGATAACAGTGTTAAATCATAACTTGTTCAAAAGTCTCCAGCTCTTGGTTGGAGGAGAACTGTGTTTGTAATTAGGTACTGCTGAAGGTAGCAAGTGTACATCATATACTACCACACAGTTTTCAAATAGGATATGTGGAGTAAAGAACAATATTGTACTTGATTGTTTAGCCATAAAGCTAAATGCCAACCCTGTGACTGAATTCAGAAAACGTGGAAAAAAAGTGCAGCAAAAATGCGAAAAAGCAGATAAAGAATAGCGGATTTAAAAATCAAGAAAACCTGTCCTTACCAAACAAGAAAAAATACCATTTGCTAACATCTCCCTCTCCCTGCTAAATTAAAGCATGGTGCAAAAAATGGTTGTGCTGAATATGCAAAAAATGCCAGTATTAAATCATTCTTAAGTCAGCTATAGGGCACATTAAAGGTAGTCCTACAGAAGAGCATAATGTGGTTTGTTTACAGTTCCTGATATCAGTGAAGAGAATTTGTTCCTCTAGGATGTGAAAGGAGATAATTCCTTCAGAAACATAATTTCTATCTATCATTGTCATTTTGACTTTAAAAGTAAAATGAAAATGAATGTCTGCTAGTATTGTTTATAATAAAATAGAGAATTCCAAAAAGTATTTTTCTCTCAATTCAATTTTTAGGCAAAACATTATGATTTGTTTCAAGATGGTAACTACAGAAAATGGAAGAATAATCCAAACAAGGAAAATAGTATGGTTATATCTGTCTTAATAGCAAAATACATATTATTACATCTTATCATTTATGATCTGATGAACCAACCTCAACATGGAAAAATTGAGATCCAACCAACTCCTTCACTTTGAAAGCTATTTGTGTATTTTTATTAAATGCATGTAGTGGCACATCTTCATGCAATGCCAAAAATTATGAACTGTTTTGTTCTATCAAACCCATCATCTTCAAAGGAAGAGTTTCTAGAATCACACTTGTTTTCTTTTCTCATTTAAACAGTCCTACTGGAGACCCTGGGTTTGGTTAAGTAGTCAAGGACTGAATGGAAGAAATAGTGTTTTCAAATTATTTATTTTTAAAATACGTTTGCCTCATTCAATGCAGCTACTTTTACTTTTACTTTTACTTTTACTTTTACTTTTACTTTTACTTTTACTTTTACTTTTACTTTTACTTTTTGCAATGCATTTCCATGACTTAAAAAACCAATTTGGTTATATTTTCTAGTCAGATAGTTCTCTTCATAAAGCTCAGTGAAAGCTCATATAGCATTTAAAGTTCATTTCCACCCTGATTTTGGCAAGCAGTCTTTTAATACAGAAGAATCATATTTAAATTATCCATGCTAAATGACAGATTTTAATTGCACTTCATACTCTTCTTTCCTCTTTTACACTATAGTGATTTGGAATATTGAGCAAGCATGTTAAATCCCTGGCACGCAGTAAGTTTTCATTTAAAAGGTAAATGGTACTGGAATGGAATATGCTTGCTGTTTCCATAAAAGTGTGCTGTTCTATTCTGTCAGGGCTCAATCCTGGATGGTACTTCATGGCTATAAATATGACTGACTGCGTTGGCAACATTTTCAAACTCTGTGTTTCAAGGACATTGCTATAATGCTTATTTACACATTGATTTCAACTTACTCACTTGAGTGACTAAGGGCTGTTTACACAGGTATCACATAACCAGATTGAATTTGTCTCATTTAACATATCAAAAATCAAAGAAACATTGAACAGAACTGCTTTTCACCTCCAGTCTGTATCTCCTTACTAATTCTGTAAACAATTTCCCAGACACTTTCACCCCCTTCTTTATCCTAAGTATAGAGAAAAAAACTTTTCATCTATTTTATTCTGAAACAGTAAAAAGACATGAAGGTAAATGAAGAAACTAGTTTTGTAGAAGAAATAACATATGCAATAGTCTGAAATACTATAATCTCTTGGGAAGAGAAAAGGAAAGACAAGGAAATGGAAGGGGTAGCTACCATTTTACTGACATCACAGAAATCTGCTTTATTAAAAATCAAGTGACCTTAAATGCCACAGGGCCATTAAAGGTAATGGGATGTGATCTCAAGCCAGTGAATGATGTGAAGCCAATTCCTTCTCAGGGGTTTAAGCTGTAAGATCCACGTTAATGTATTAGCATCAGTAGATGAAACATAACGAATACTACATCTCATTTACATAATGGATGAGACTGGGGAAGCTGTTCCAGATGGCAGATGAGCACCTTGAGCCAAAAGAGGATTTTTTTTTCTTTTTGCATATCAGTATCCACAAGTCTAATTTGCTGATATTAGATCAGTCTGATGAGAATATGGGCTTTGAGTAATTTGTTGCCCTTAAATATGAAGAAAGTTAAATACCCATCAAGAGCAACAGCATTCTGTCCAGCTGTGGGGCCTTCTTTTCTTACTCATATGTCTGGTAGTTCAATGGTAACTAGAGGTGTAAACATCATAGAAAACTTTATTCTCTGACCAGTCTTGCTTAACACGTCACCAAAGAGTCAACTCAACTGTTCACTCATATTTATGCATTGTTGTGGCTCAATACCTTAACACACACAATGCACATTGTGAGGAAATGCCTGGCTATTCATGAGCTCAGTACAACACCCAAATGTTCAAACAGCTTAAAGACAAATGAGAATGTGGTGTCCTTTCTTATAACCATTGCTTTATAAATTATCTGTTCAAGTTTGGCACAGGTAAAAAATCAAATACATTGGATCAGCTTTATCAAGTATTGAATTATGTGTTACTGGAAGAAGGACTCTGTTTTGCCACTGAAAGAAAAAACTGATGTCCTTAATGACTTATTACTGTTGGAGAAGGTTTTTGCAAATGAGCTAAATGCAAGAAATGTTTACCCTGAGTCCTAAACACTGTGCTGTAGGTATTTCAAATATCCCCATCAGTCCATAGGTAAGGGACTTCTGTGAATCTACCAGTAATGAAAAAATGTAGCTGGACTGATTTGTGTGCTTTGCTTGTTATGTTACATTATATTGTGGTTAAGTCTACTTTTCTTAAGCCAATAATATGTCAGAGTTAGACCCATTTCCAGATTTGCAGTTTAGAAAAAGCCCCATCTTACCATTTTCCCTTTCCTTGGTTGGACTGCCATTGTAGATTTTTTCCCTGTAGCAGACAGTGAAATCCACTTCCTAGTATAACTGTGGCATTTTCTGTCAGTGTCTGCTGTTCCAGGAGGCTATTCCATTGCCAACATTATTTTCTGGGGCCTGTTAAGTTATTAAATTTCTTTCTCTCATGTATTAAATGTATTTAGTATATAAGATTCTTTTGAAAGAGTGATTTAGCTATTGTAGAGATGTGGAAGTGAAACAGAGGAGATGATGCTTTTGCTTGGTGGCCTGATTCTAATTCAGTGTCTGGAGGGGCCTGACTAGACTACTGTTTCATAGCTTTTTCTAGCAGGAGCACAACATCTAAAAGAGACAGCATTTGCTACTTTGCAGGTTTATGCTCTACAGTGAAGAGAAGGTAAAGAGGGCTCTTGGATTTCTGAGGCTTGGAAAATAGATTGTCTGTTTTCAATGTTCTCTTTTGTTAGTTGACTTTGTTTCTGCTGTGTTTCTAAGACTTTCTGAAAAAGAAACATCTGTGTTTAATTTTTTTTTTCTTTTAACATTGTTACCAACAAATGCTGGGTTACACCTTGATAAGAGATCAAAATATACAAGGACGCATTAAGTTATTAATCTACTTCCCAAACAGTCCTAATATAACAGAGGGTAGAGGGAAGTAAGGAGGAAAGGGGTCAAATGAAATACCAATCTAAAAGCATTAAATTTAAATTATTTCAAAATACAACTGTAGAAAGTTATTTTTTACTACACCATACAGCAAATTATTTCCTGACAAAACAAATTTTAAAAAATATTAAATTCAAAAAAATACTAACAAAAGTATTTTAAGAAGGTTTTCTTTTTACTTTTGCCCTCATTTCTTTCATTTCTTATAAATCAGTAACAAAATTGCTGTTAACTTGATGTATTTTCCTTTCCTTCTGGCCCATGAGAACAATTATGGGCTGTATATCACTGGAAACAGGATAAGATGTCACCAAAATAATAACAGTGTTGGAAGGTGAGGTGAAATGAGAAAGGTATGATGCAAATGCATCCCTTTGTGCTATGTGAAGCAGAAAATGAAAGCATCTTTCATTGCAGGGAAGTGAATCTGAAGCACATTTAGGAATAGCTAATGTTGAGTTAATATTAAGTTAATATTGATTGAGATGAAACAGCAAAACATGAAGAGATACACTCATTCATATTATTATATACTTTTGGCAGCTCCATTTTTCTGTAAGCTTAATGAAAGATATAGTCTATCTAATTCATCCCTAAAGGTTTGCCTTATTTTGAGATCTCATAGTGTCTGCTTTGTCTATCTTCTTTTAATTTGTTCAAACAAACACTTTTTCGATCCTTAAATTAAGCTGGCTTTTCGTTTTTCCCTCCAGACAATTGCACATCATTAGAGAGGTGGTGGAACAAGTACAATTGCAAACATCTGCTGCTACAGCACAGTGATGCTGTAAACTGATCTGCACTCATTGTGACTGTCAGGACTTCAAGTTTATGTAAAGGTCACATTGTTTAATTGTAGACAAATGACTGTGGGATCTCATGTCATCATTCAGGGCTTATAAACCCATTTTTATTATTTAATAAAGTTGTTCTGTGAAGGGAGAAACTACATGAAGTCAAGTAAGGGTCCAGAATTGTTCTTATATGCTTTTTTTATTACTTAAGAAATAGAGTTGATCATTGATAGTACAGTGTATTTCCAGTGCTGATGCCTAGAACTTTGCAGTTGGGAACTATGCAGAACTTTACAGAGTAATGTCATAATATGATATTATTAATTATTAAATTGTATTTGTCCTAGGCATGGCTATTTAAGTTGATATATAATGTGAATACTGTACATGAATAGACATTTTATTGAGCTTAAAACTAAGGATTTTTTTGTGGTGGTTTTGAGTTGTTTTTATGTTGTTGGGTTTGGTTTTTTGTTGTGGGTTTTGTTTTGTTTTTTTTTTGGTGGGGTTCTTTTTGTGGTTTTTTTGGCTGGTCATTTTTTGGTTTTGCTTTCTTTTCCTTTTTACTGTCAGGACACAAAAGTGGCTTATTTATAATTACTTGTATCCCATCTTTTACAGCCTGACAACCTGTGTATGATCCAACAGGAATTGCTTCCTCTAACAAAGAAATAAAATTTCCCAATTACAGAAATTAGTTGTACAAATAAGTCATCTTTGCCTAAATCCTAAAATGTTCTCACAGTCCCAACTATAGCTGTAGTCAGAGAAACTGTGTACATACTTCCCTTTTGAGATCAGGATCTTCATTTTATTTGAACAGATCTTCGGTTAGTGTAAATTTGAATTGCTTCATTGCCTTCAGAAAAGTGATAGCAATTAATGCCAGCTCAGAATGTGGTGCTTAATCTTGATACTGAGAGAGGAAGGTGAAAAAAAAAGAACAGTTCATATCAACTTAAAAAAATAGCCTCCAGTCTTAAGACAAGATGATAGAAAATTTAATGCAAGTTATAAATAGGACCATTAATTTGATATACAATGCTCTAGCAGTATACTCCATTAAGCATCCATATTTACTTAGCTGCTACCGCGCTACCAACATGACATAGCAAAGTTATTATGTGAAATCCTTCTGTCATATTGTATTACTTTTGTATCTCAAACTTGGTTAAATGCACAGTTGTGCAACAAAATTTCTAGATTTGCCAAGTGCCCACCAATTATCATAATATCCTGTGTTAAAAACAGGGATGAATAAATATCATATGTCTGATTCTGAATCTCCTTGTTCTATGAGTTTAGACTTGACTCAGATGAAATTAAATTTTACTTTGATGTGAAAAACATGAAAAGCTTGTGCAAAAAACATGGAATCATTGTAAAACATTTTTTTAATTCACAAATTTTAAAAAAGAGGAAGAAAAAAGAGAAAAAAAAACCAAAAAAAATCAAATTATAGGGTTAAATGATTGTGTAATGAAGATAAACTGAATTTTGGTCTCAGACAAGGGCTGAAGACCCTAATCCTTCCCCCAGTTGTGATCAAAAGACAGACATGAAATCTAGACTCACGAGACTCACAAGGACCTCCAAGGTTAGTGAATTCAATTCTCATAAAAGCAGGTAATTATTTCATTGTGTCTTATACATGTAATTCATAATGTCACATCCTACAGATGGCCCACTATTCTTTCCTATTCTTTTGTGACTACAAACAACTCCTAATTAGTATCTTAAATATATTAATTTCAGTCCCTCCTAAAATTTCCAGGTCCTCAGAGTAATGCTATTTTAATGCTGCTTTCCTCTCAGTTCAGTAAACAGTGCACAGGGGTCTGTGTCAAGGAATATCAATGTAGAACTGCATACCGAGTGGAGAGAGGATCTGATTAGGTTCTGCAGTGGTCTCTTCTGGCCTGCTTTCACTTTTCCCATGGATCAGTTCAGTAGCAGCAATTGTACAGAAAGTAGACTTGAAATAGCACAAGGAGCTGTGATAACAACTTCACAGTTAGCTTGCTCAATACCTTTCCCCCATCACAGTGATTTCTATAAACTGACGTGTGGTTTCTTGGTTTGTTGTAGGGTGAAACTTTGTTGGTGCTTTTGTTTAGCTGGGGATGTTTGTAGGTTTTTTGGCTTGGGTTTTTAAAGTGTTTTTATTTCTCTTGTTCAGCTTTCATCCATTAAGTTTCCTTAAAAAAAAACAACAACAACAAAAAACCCAGCCATTCTCCAGCTGAAGATGCATCTTATGTCCCTAGGAAAGAAAGAATGTGTTGTCCGACAGGGGATATAAAAAATTTGCTTTGATTCTTCTTGAGCCTGAACTTTTATGCACATAAGTAAACTAGAGGGCTTCAGTCAATAATATACATAAAGAATTTCATTCACATTAACATGTTTTTAATAGTTAAATAAATATGGATTAATTCTGAACACTTCCAACAGATCTGTAGGAAAGACTAGACTAGACTATTTCAGTTGAAAGAGACTTGTAACCATCATCTAATCAAACTGCCTGACTAATTCAGGGCTGACCAAAAGTCAAAAGTGCTGTTAAGGGCATCATCCACGTCTTAAACTCTGACAGGCTTGTCACATCTCTAGGAATCCTGTTGCAGGGTTTGACCATCCCCTTGGTAAAGGAATGCTTCCTTATGTCCAGTTTGAATTTCAACTGGTGACACTTTGAACCATTCCTGTACATCTCACCACTGGATCCCAGAGAGATAATCAGCACCTCCCTCTCCACTCACCCTCTGCAGGAAACTGTAGGGAACAGCAAGATCTGAAACATAGCTGAGAGCATGAGCATTTTCATATGTAGGATTTAGATGCATATAATTATCTTTCTGTAGATGCAACTTTAATTCATCCAAAGACTGGAAAAGAGCTCTGACTTGTAGCCTGTGGAATTAAAATGCTATTGATAAAAGATTGGCCTGTTCTGACTAACAGTAGCTTTGTTTACAGTACTCTGGGTATGATACTTATGCCTCAGAAGAATAAATTGATTTGGTCAAAAGGAGAAATATTGAGGGAGTATTTTACATTCAGTGCATCTTTTGTGATACAAAAGCACAAAATTGTAGAATTTATCCCAAACATTTCTGTACCAAAAGCAACTCTTCTAGTCATTACAGGGATTTGTGCCCATACCCACATGCAATACTTTATGTACTGATATTTGTTGACAATAAGATCATGCTATTGCAGATATCTGAAAATAACTGATGGAAAAATGACAAAGACAAATGGTTCATAGCTTGTCTCTTGAGGTGTCTGTTAGAAACTGCAGTTCCTTTGCTATACCTTTTCTTCTTTTTCCTTTCTTCTTGCAAGTTCTCCCAAATCACTAATCAATGTCTCAGTCCTTACATGTTTCATCCAAGACAAATAGAAAGGGAGGAAAATAGCATTTCTTACACCAAATGGCCACTGAAAGATTTTTCAGTGAACCATCAAACATCACCATCCACTATTTCAGGAGACCATGATTTATGCAATGTTTCAAAACCTGTCTCCAGAAGTGTTGTTCTTCACACTCAGAATCCCTTTAGGATATAGTGAAGTCATTAAATTCATTGCCAGACTTCAACCATAAGAAAAATGACATTTTTTTTCTTTTAATTGCCGCACTAATTTAGATATTCCAAATGTTTAAAATCTCTTTATTTCTATGGAGAAGAAACCATACAGACATGCAAAGAAAAGCATGTATATCTGTATTCTTCCAACTGTTCCACTGACAAGAAGAAAAGAGAATCAAAGTTACTAACTATAAGGAGAAAAAGAATAATTTTTAAGTGATGCACCAAGCTTTGAGGTTTTCTTGAAAGCATATTGTAAGTCCTGGAAGCTGTTCTTAAGAGAATCTCAATGATCTAGAAATCACTCTGAACAAGCTACTATTCTTTGAATGCTATCTCACTCTTTAGTGTGTAGTAATTGAACTAATAGAAAGTTTTATTCAATCTTAGAGAAACTTAACCCAGCTTGAAATTAGTTTTTGATCATAATTCCTGCTTGAAGAAATCAATACAAACCTAGCAAGCATTGTGTCACTTCCACAAGGTTTTAAAATGCTGTATTACCACTGTATAATAGCCTATTTCATATCAATATAATCTGAGCTACAAAAAGTCAGCTAATTCCAGTTTGGATAATGAAGGTATGCTCTGAACATTTCAGAGCTATCAGTCAGACACAGTATGGTTGATACAGTTATGTTACCAAGATCATCTGAATGCTTGAGGGTCTAGAAAATAGATGAAAGTTACAGAGCAAACAAATAATAAAATCAAAGCTAAAAGTGGGGACTGAAGTGGTAAATCAGCTAGATGCCCTTTATCTCTGGAGATTAGTGTTCCAATTCTGCATCAGAACCCCTAGTGAAAATAATTTTAATGGCTTCAATCTGATCCCCTGGGTGCAGTTTATCCACATTACAGATTTCACTGTACCATTAAGAATGACATATATTTTTTCTCCTAAAGAAAGGTGTGGAACAGGAATAACAGGGGATATACTTCATAGGCCAGGATTGATGTATGTTGGCAAAGCAATGTGTGAAAACTGTGGGCCCATAATAGCCAGGGGATTAAGCAGGGATTAAGGTGCAGTGAAAGGGGCTATTGAGAACTTTGAATGACCTCTCTCTGCACAATAGTGCCAATATTCAGGCCTTAGCTTCATGAACACCATTTTTATCAGTATTAACTGTAATATATTAATATATATCTGAAGATTGGGAGTCTGTAATAGCCTATCTCTTACAAGGCTGGGTGCTGGAAATAAAAGAAAAAACTCTTTTCACTTTTTCTGATCTAGACGTGTAATAAAAACAAGAGTAGGTTGCAATTTAGAAACATTGCAATAATAATAGCAAACTAATATGCTTGTACAGTTTATTCAGTATTTTTTATGGAAGCTGTACAAAGTTGAGGCTCATAAACATGAAGACTTTCTTGATTTATCAGAGGTAATAATCCAAACCATTTCTAGTATTATATTCTTGGTCAGTGTTTTATGCATCACAGAGTGGGTTTGGGGTATATTTCTTCCTTTTTTTTTTTTTTTTTTTTTTTTGTCTAGGCATTTAGCTCAAGTCTAATATCCTTGTACCAACTTTTTCTCCCGTGAGTTGTTTCTGTTCTTCTTCACATAATAATACATGTAGCTGTCCTTTACAATCACATTAACTCTCACTTCATCTGGAAATTTCTAAATTATAGACTTGATCCATTTAAGAATATAATTTCAGGAATTTCCAGAGTTTGAGTTTTTTAAAGCAATTGCCTCCAAACTACTATCTTGTGTTGCCTGAGAGACCTTCCAGCACTGCACGCAGCTAAAACGAATAAAAAGAATTATGAACTGACACTGTCAACATGAGCAACTTTGTAATATTATCTGTGGTTTGTCAGTCACTCACTCACTTTTCTGGCCCTTCTGTGACTAAAGGATTTTTTAGAAGCTCCAGAAAAGGTCTTCTGGTCAAAACTGCAGCAGTGAAGAGCTGAATGTCCCTCTCAAGTCCAGCAATGTGCCTTACATCAGCTAGAAAGTTAATAATGGTGGACTACAAATGGAAACAGGGAGAATTATAGCATGTTCCCACTACTGTTATGACTGACCTCAAGTTTATATGCAATTTGGCTTGCAGAGAACCCTTAACTAGGTAAAAACAGCCTGCAAATACTTGCAGAAGCTGTAATTTTTTCACATTTCTTGAAACAACATACCCTATATGAAGGAGTTAATAGAAAAACACTGTTTTGATTTTTTTTTCTACCAAAAAGCTTGAGAAATCCTCTGCATGTGTAGGGGAAAACAGTTTGGATATATTTCCTATTTGGCCATAAGCTCAAGATTAAATACTGACCCTATAGAAAATAATAGAGTTCTAACCCTGGTCTCCATGGGGCCAAGAGTTGGTGCTCTAAAAGCTGGAGCTGCTACGTTGGAGCACTGGCTGAACGTTAATTTGGGTGAAAGCTTTCTAAAATCTCACCCCATCCACTGTTCTGAAGCATCACTTAGCTTCAACTTGGGAAAGATTCAATGAAAAATTTGTGTTTATTTTTGATGGGAAAATAGAAAGTAAGAGTTACAGGACTGTAGAGTACTTGGAAAGGAGAGCATAAGGGAAAGAGAGGGAAGAAAGGATGGAAGAAGAAGAAGGGGGGGCTATTGATTTTCAAGTCCAGGATGTGCTGAATTTTGATCAGTCTGGGCATGAGCAACAGAAGTTGATTTTCCATGTCTTTCAGCTTCTACACCCAATGTGCCTCTACACCCAATGTGCTTTCAGAAAATAAAATCATTTTACTTGAAGAAAGAAAAAGATTAACTGAGCAAGTCTGTTAAAGAAATCAGTTTCTTTTTTATACGCTTTAAACCAAAATATTCTCCATAAGCCCTTCAATACTCTGAAACAAACAACCAATAAAGAAAAAAAAGCTTTCAAAATAAAATATTTTCCTTGGCAACAAGTTTTTGCACAAAGCGTGCTTCTGCTGAAATACCAGCTGTGAAATGTGTTCCATGAAGTCAAGAGAAAAACCTTAATCTTCCAGTCCTTGGCATTTTACTTATGCATTCATCATGTGTTATTATCATTCCTCTTGTTATTATAGAACATGGTTTAAAAACTAGCTTTGTCTTTGTTCAGTGACAATGGTTATGGAAAAATTAGAGTCTGAAAATGCTTTTTTGTCTCGTATTTGAAATTCCAAGACAAAATTTTTCATGCAGTGAGAAATTTCAAATGGTACTTGGAAAAAAGCATAGAAAAAATACATACACTAATAAAAATGTTGTGCTTTGCTTTTATATACATATATACTTTAGTTTTTTTCAGTAGATTGCTGCAAAATTCTTGTAAAGTAATCTTAGCATAACATGAATTTTGCTCTAAGAATAAAATGCAGCAGAAAGTATAAAAGGGCAAAAACGCAGATGCATTTTTTGCTAATCCCAAGCTAATGTGAGTGCTCTCATGAAAACCACAGATTGTTTAAAGACTTGACATGAAACCAAGGGAAATTTGTAGATATTGACCGGTCTTGGTTTCATTCCATCTAGAAACTTAAGGTAAATTTATTACAATTCTAATCCTAAACCCTAAATCATCCTTATTGCAGGTCTATGGATGCTAGAGATCTTTTCTTGAAGAAATTAGATAACTAGGGCCTTATTCATTTAATTCCACAGGGAATGACTATGAAGCTGCTTCCATCATTCTCCCATTAAGAAGTAAGAATTCAAAAAGGGTTTTTCCCACAATCAGTAAAATATCTTACACTTGTCTGAAGCATCAGAATCAGAAACTGTAAAGGAATGTTAGTTCCTGTAAGATAAAATAAAAATTTGTCAGAACGGCTTATCTGTGGGAGAGCTCTTCTCTAATGATTGCAGTAGAATGTAAAGTCAGTTTACTGTCCTGTGCATGGATATGGATTGGAACAGTGTGCAACTTTGAGAAAGGATGTTTCCCAGTGTAGCTCAAATTATAGCATATTTAGGTGATGGCAGAAAACTCATAAGAAAATCTATCGTAAGATTTCAAGCAACTTTTGCAGTCTTATAGAATCTACTTATATACAAATGTACTGCAGTCAGATACTGACATACTTCAATGCTCATGCACACTCCTGCTCCCAACCAATTACAGTTTGCCCTTGAGATACTGCCTGAGAAGGATAACTGTATATATTGGAGGTGATGAGCTATAAGGCTGTATTTCTCTGTACCACACACAGAGGGTTCTTAAAAAGTCATTAAAATCTGTGAAGTAAAATTTGAAAAATTGGGATCCAGGAAAAAGAAATATATAGTCAATGCTAAATAAATAGTATTTTTTCTTTTTCTTCTGCATGCTTCTATAAGTTTCCTGAAAAAATAAAAACAAACAAAAAAATCCCCACCCAAACTCAAATAGTACTACACTGAATTAATAAGAAAAAACAAAACTACATAGTTTAGAATCTAGAGGTTTATTTTTTAAAAATAATTTCTGACCAGTACTATGGCCAGTTGTCTACAATAATGGAAATTTACGTAACCAGAGTAATCTCTGCTGCAAAGGTTACTTGTCTTCACTGCTGCAATATTTCATCAGAAATAATTTTATGACAGGAAAGTCTGAGGATGAATCCTAGTTTTTATACCCTCTTTTCATTGATTTTGTGAGAAAAAATAATCCACTGAAATTTACAGTTGTTTTGCATTCTCGAAGTTTGTTGTATCTACATAGACCTTTGACTCCACACCTAAGCTTTAATGTATGTTGTAATATGCCTTGCATCTACCTGTAAGGATGTGTTTGTGCCTGTGCAGACATGACAATTAAATAACAGTACTCAAGGTGACATCCACTACTGCAGTTTGCATCCCAGTCACGTACTTCATTGTACAGTGTTTGGAGGAGTAGTTGTTATTTTAGTTCTAATTAGCTGATTCTCTTTCCCTCCTTATTGTCACAACAAATGGTTACAGACCTTCTAAATAGTCTTTCTATACCAAGAATAGCCAAATATGAGTGAATGTCTGCAAAACACTTAAATACAACTTTTTAAGGGGAAAGATGTCAAAATTATGGTATAAAATTGGTTTTGTTTTTGTGAAGTTGTCCCACGTCCAATTTCACTCATTGCCTGTACTTACTGACTCTGAGGTGGAAAGGACAGGCAGATTAAGGAGGAGAGATGAGTGCAGTTGTAGTGGGTTGACCTTGGCTAGACAGCAGGTGCCCACTAAGCCACTGTATCACTGTCCACTGGGACAGAGAAAAGAAAATAAGATGGAAAACACCTCGTAGGTTGAGATAAAGCAATTTACTAAAGTGAAAAAAATAAGAAAACCAAAAGTTTGCCTGCACAGGAGCAAAGGGGAAAACATTAATCTTACTTCCCATCAGTGAGCGACGTGCGGACAGTTCCCAGGAAGCAGAGCTTCAGCACACCAGCAGTGGCTTCAGAAGGCAAACACTGCAAAATAAAAAATAACCCACTTTCCCCATTCCTCCTCTCTCCCTTACCTTTTATATTTGAGCTGACATCACATGGTATGCAATACCCTTGTGGTTAATTTGGGTCAGCTGGGCTGATTGTGGCCCCTTCCAGGGTCTTGCACACTCCCAGCACCTTGATGGGAGTGGGACTGTGAGAGAGACAGCCCTGATGCTGTGCCAGAACTGCTCATCTGTAGCCAAAACACATTTTGTCAATGCCTTTCCAGCTACCAATGCAAAGCACAGCACTGTGAGACCTCTATGTGAAAATGAACTCCAGTTCAGCCAGACCCAATACAATCTATACCTTTATTGCATACCATTTTGCATCTTACTCATATTCCACATAATTTATATATCTTCAAACAGTTCCATTGCATTAGTTCTGATTACTGAAATCCCTTCTTACACACACCTACAATTTAAACTAAATTCTTAAACCATCTCTACACCAAACATATATTTTCATTAACTACATCCCCTACCCTTTCACAGATAGATGTTGTTTTTCCATTTCATGTGCTCTTGCCTTGGCATGTTCATGGGAGTGGTCCAATGTAGTCAATTTGCCAAGCCTCACCATGTCAGATGTCCTGATGTTTCATGGACCCATCAGGCTATAAATAGCTTACCCTTTCACTCCCTGTGATAATCTACCTTACTTATTCCAGTCTTGGCAATCTTATCTACCTGTTCATTGTTCAGATATTCTTCAGTGCCATGACTTCTGGGCATGTGAGCATCTGTGTGATGTACTTTCAGAGTCATGTTTTCTACCTGTGTGGCGATGTTCTGCCTCACTGCAGCAGCCCAGATGACTTTGCCTCTGCATTGCCAATTGGTTTTCTTTCATTGTTGCCACCCCCACAGGGCATGAGCCACCATCCAGGAGTCAGTGTAGAGATAAAGTACAAGCCACTTCTCTTGTTCAGCAGTCTCTAGTGCTATCTGGAGAGCTTTCACTTCTACAAATCACCTTCCCCTTCAACAGCCTCCCTGTGTGGGATTCCACACATCAACTTTCCACCTCCAATGGTTTCCCACCACACGGCAGGATCCATCAGTAAATAGAGCATGGCCTCTTTTGAGGTGTTTCTTGGGCACGTGTCACCTTTTCAGGCAATGCTCCAAAATATCTGCCTTCTGGCCACATATTAGTCCTTAGTCTCCTCCAGGATTCCTGGGGAATTGGGGGTTCCCATTCAGGCTCACCTAATCAGTGCTACCCATCTACTCTATGTTGCACTGGTTGCGTGATGTGTTGAGGGGATGTCTCCTTTGGAAGTCCAGTGCAGAATGGACAATTGTGGTGCCAAGAGGAGACACTCTTCTGTCCCAACAACTTCTGAGGTGGCTTGAACCCCCTCATAGCCTGCTAGCATCTCTTTTTCTGTTGGAGTAAAGTGGCCTTCTGATCCTCAATAACCCCAGCTCCAAAATTCTAGTGGTCGACCCTGGTTTTCTCCAGTAGTCTTCTGCCAGAGGCTACAGGTGAGGCCCTGCTCTCCAGCTGCAGTGTAGAGTACAGGTCCAAGAGCTGTTTCCTGCTGGATCTGTTCAAGGGCCTGTTGTTGCTCAAGGCCCTCCTCAAATTGTTTTTCTTCCAGGTCATCCAGCCAGCATCAGCCCAATGCAACTCTTCACAAGTCATTTAATTAACTCCCTCTAAGAACAGAAATGGCAATGACTGCTGCCTAAGTGATTTTCAACCATTTAAAGAAGGCTCCTGCCTAGGATGCAACTGTTGGCTATGAACTTTCATATGAGGTAAAGAGGTTCCTGCTCAGGATATGTCTTGATTATTTTGTATGTCCATCTGGCATGATGTACAATCTTCCTGGAGACCACCTTAGCACAGAGAAAACTGTATGATGCAAAGACAAATTTAAATCACTTAAAAAACTGTAACTGAGGTCAGGAGTAATACGGTTGTGCAGTCATGTCATGGTCAGTACCTTTTCAAAGAAAGATATTTTCATAGTTTCATTTCAGACAGGTAAATGCAGGCACTTCTTTCAAGAGATTTATCTCGCTAGATGTTCTTTAATCAATGGACATAAATAGATCAGATGCAGAAAGATTAACTTAGTTGCTAACATAGCACAGCTAGATTTCACAGTATTATTCAAGGTGGAGTTTGCTCCAGTCTCCTCTAGGTAAAATTCCTTGGTTTTATATTGATATCTCACAGTTTCTGTATTTTTTTGTCGTTCTGTCTGTGTTATCCCTTATTCAAAGAGTATTTACTAGTCTACTGTAGCAGAAAGGCTGTGTGCATCACTACTTGTATAATTTGTAAGAGTAGTCATCTTCCTTTTGAATGCTTTAAAAATTTAAAATGTGATAGACTAAATGTAATATTCATAGGGGAAATGGAAATTTCAAAAGAATTTCTGGTTAGATGCCTATGTATTGCCAACAGAAAAAAAAAGATTATACCACTAAAGAGAAAAAGAGAAATCACATCTGTGCAAGGACAATATGCTATCAAAGAAGAATAATTTACTTTGTCCTACCTTGGGGTTAAATGCTCACTGCTGCCTGGGAAAGCTTGTGTTTCTTTTCTGCTGTGTATGTCTGTGAATGTTTTATGAACCTAACTGCACTTAGGAATCAAGTTTCTTAGACAGACACAGTTTATTCAGAAGAATAAAGATACAGCAGAAAGTTATTGATTTTTGAGGACTCTACGCCTTGTGAAAAATTAACCAGACATTCCTACCAAATCAATTGTATTACCCTTGCTGTTTCAGGACTTCCTCAGGACACCTATAGCATGCTTTCTGTGCAAAATTGTCTGTGCCATCATTTCTTTCATAAAATCTGATTTCTGCTATGTTTTTCCTTTGTCTATGATCATATGTTCCAGTCTTTCTGCGTATGCATACAAGCATGTCTCTGTATAGGAGTCCTGGTGTTCATGAGGAACAAAGAGGCTGAACTCTCAAGTTTAACAAATTTAGAGGAGTGAAAATTCAAGAATCTTTGTCATAAAGATGAAGTCTTCTTTTGCTGATGGAATTGAAAATGCAAATTTTATACTTTTTCATAATGTTTTAAAAGAAATAATTCTCGATGAACATCCTTTCGGTCTCCACTATCGAGGGTTTCTCTCTTGAAACCATCATTAAGGCTCACAGGTGCAAGTACTAAATCTTGGTAAGATTTCCTGTATCCAAAGCAGAAACTTGCTGCAGTTGCCCATACATTAGAGAAATTTTATTTAGCAACTGACAGCTATACAGCTTTCAGTCAGGAAATTTGCTTTTTAGACCATGAGCAATTATTTCCTTGTTCCTCATGAACATTGTTTCGTAGCTTGTCTCCTGTTTCAAACTTTTTTTTTTTAATTGCCTTTATTTTATTTTCCATCATAATAATTCACTTCTAGCTTTCCTGAATTTGAGAAAGCCTGGGTGGTTTTGGTTTTGAGATAACTTCATCAAGTTAACAAGAGTAAATAGTCCATGAAAAGAATCTGCTAACTTTCCTACGTGTTTCATACCTTCTGTAACTGTGCAACAAGTGTTTTATACATCCTTATTTCTCACTTTTCTAAGACTAGTGATGCTTCCTGTTTGATAATATATATTGAATAGATTAATGAAAAATTAATAGAAACACTAGCAACTATCGGTGGTGTAACACTGACCAGGAAAAAAACTACTTATTTTGCAGTTAGATTTTACGGTTACATTTGTTAATCACGAATGCATTTGCTTCTGTATATTAGCCATTACTGTAGTGCATATATCTGAGCACATGCTGAGGACTGGTATAACTGTAGTGCATATATGTACTGTAGTGCATATATCTGAGCACATGCTGAGGACAAGTCTGGTATAACACAATGAAAAGGATCAGAATCTACCTTCTGCAGGAGTCCATGGGACTTAGCCTGGGTAGAAATGAGCATTTGTGACAGCTCTGTGGTACATGACACAAGCAGGAACACACGGAACCAGTAAAGAGACTTAAACTCTTGTCAAAACAGTCTTTCCTACACTTTTTAGGAAGGCTCACGAGTGCATAAAAATTACAGCTTCTTATACTATGAACAACAAACCTCTAAACATGATCATTTTGATAGATGACAGAAGTTCCTAGGGGAAGATTCCAATTTATGGTAAAAAAAGTCCAGGCTGACACTTTTTTATCCCAGGTGACTTCTTGGGTGTTTGAAATTTTTGCATATATTTCTGTAAGGTGTCAGTGTATAAGTTCGGATGTTTGAACTAAACTTTTCATGGTTTTAAACACCTATTTTCACAAAAGTTATCATTTTCCATCTCTGTGATTTACTATGTAGTTTAAATGGTTATGAAAAGCTGAATTATTCTGTTCACAAATATCTAAGTATTCCTTTTTCGACATAATTTTTAAAGTGCTTTGGAATCAATCTGGATGAAGGTGGCTCTGTATATGGAATTTTTTTGTAATTATAAACAATGAGATTTTAAATCTAAACAATGCTTTTGTAGTGTTTAATGAGTCCCTAAACTGCAAAAAAATAAATTCCTTTGTGAAATAGGACTTTTGGTGAGAAAAGGCCAGAATTATCTGGGGGAGAGAAGCTGAACTCTAAGGTCAGATTTCCCTAGACTGGTAGGTTGTATGCCAGGACTTGAGAAATTGTCTTAATATGTCTGGAATACTTCTACTGAATATACATAATGTATGCATATGTGTACATTTGTATTCTGTTTGTATTTACATGGACTACTAACAGAGACATATATATACATATATATATATATAATGAACAGATGAGATATTCTCATTGATGGTTTGTACCAGAAATTTATAATTGATAATGTCATAGTTCAGAAGCAATTTTATAACCTTCACAAAAAAAACAAAACAAAACAAACAAACAAAAAAAAACAACAACAACAACAAAAAAAAAACATGAATAAATAGACAAGAAGGTTTAAATTGGAGCATGTCTTCTCTTCAAATGAAATCAGAGATTTTAGGTAAGGAAAACAAAGGTTTTAATAGGAACTGCTTTGAAATGTAACTACTGAGAGTTTTTAATGACCTGTGTTGTTTTGGTTTTGGGGTTTTTTTTTACATTTGTTTCACTTTAAAACAGCAATTCCATTTTTAAGTTTGAATCCAGCTGGTGTTTCATTTTAAATTGAGTTTAACTGTTTCTTGAAATTACTCCAGGGCGTACAGAACTTGAGTTGCTCAGAGCAGATAAGGAAGTCAATTCAATATCAGCTTTTCCGGGTTCCCTACAATAATATTTACACATAATGTGTTGAAAATGTGGATCTTTCTTTGGCGATGATTCTACAGCCATTCAAACATAAAGAATTAAACAATAATGGTAATATTAATAGTAGCAGTAATAAAAGTAGTAACAATAGTAATAACAACAGTAGAAATAATAATAATAATAGTAATAGTAATAGTAATAGTAATAGTAATAGTAATAGTAATAGTAATAGTAATAATAGTAATAGTAATAGTAATAATAGTAATAATAGTAATAATAATCAGTAGTCATTTATTCATAAAAATTTGAAGTATCAAAGATCCTCAGGTTCCACACCATAGGGAAATATATATTACAAAACCAAGTTTGAACTAAGTTCTCACAGTATTCTATCAAGAAGAACAACTGTTTCTAGTTTTTACACATCATCTTTTAAATAGGAAAGGTTATGACACGACCAGCTTAGACTGACAAAAGATACTTATTTTAATTAGCTGATGGGTTAAAAAAACCTGAGTGATATCATGTTTTCCACAAAGTCAGTCTTGACACATCTTCATCCTGTTCTCTGCTATTTGCTAAATGATACTTCCCAAGCAGCAGTCCCTGTGGAGCCACACTGAATAGAGCCAGAAATACAGAAGCACAATGACGAAAAGGGCCATTTTCTTGTACATTTTAACTTAATTTGATGATGCTAAGGAATTTATAAGCAATTAAAAAGTGCAATTTATAGAAAGGAGCAACTGGGAAGTAGAAGGAAAAAAACTTTAAAAGTCATGAAATGTAGAAAGCTGATTAAAAGTTCAAAACATTAAACACATTGCTGATAATTAACTACAAATAAAAGTTCTTTAAAGAGGAATGGATAAATAATAATCCTGCATTGCTGTAGGTGTACTAAATGGAAAGAGTAAATTTGTTAAAAATTGGTGCAGATCTGGCAGGTGTAATTGATAAATACATCTGCACAACATGGAAAAAAATAGTATGTTTTATTTAACCTTAAGGGGATGATTAACTATATTCCAGCCTACTAGAAATTGAAGAGGTTTTGACAGCTGCTAAGCATAAACATGAGACTCAACTTTAAAATATCTGAGTCATGTTAATTTTTAATACTCTTCAGGTATTTGGAATATTCCAGAATTAAAAAAAAAAAAAAATGCTATGGGTGTAACAGATTGCAGTAAGGGCAGGCAGGATAACCAAGGTATTAAAAGGCTGCTTAGTCTGAGGCCCATCTGGATGAAATAATAGAAGAGGTAATATAATGACCAGTTAATAAAGAATGAGAGAATATAAGTAAAATTAATACTATTTAAAATGGCTTTATGAAAATAAAGCTTGTCAGACAAATCTAATTTTTTATGGGCTTACATATTTAGCAGATAAAGATATCGCTGCAAACTGAATATATTTAGATTTCTGTAAAACTTTTTACTTTAACCATCTGACATTCAGATTTTTAAAAATTACCTTTAGACTCAATCAAAATGAAGCACATGCCAAACAGAATAAAAACTGATGGGTCTCCAAAAGCAGCTGTCAGTGAAGACTCGTCAGTGAATGAGAATGTTGTCAGAGGAGCTGATATTCAATCTGACACTACTTAGTAATTTTTTCTTTATCTAGGATCTAGGAATAAATATGAAATTTCTGCTGAAAAAAAAAATAGTACATAAGAGGCAAGAAGAATTGCAAATAACAGTGAGGGACAGGCTTACACTAGAGAGGCTTACACTGAAGAGCCTGGGGTTACTAGAATGGCAAAGCTGTGCGTCTCTAACAAGGGATTCATGCCTCTGCCCCATTCTCTCGTGCTACATAAAGGTGCACTGAGAAGCCCTGATGCCAAAAGACTAAGCAGGCAGTAATGGAAAATCAGCTCAAAGTGAAATGGTGCTATGGCCAAAAAAGCATCTGAAATTCTAAGACAGAAAAGGCAGGGGGTGGTGAATTAATCACAGCTAACATGATCAGACGAATATTCTATTAGTGTTTTTTATCAGGTGTTTAAAAGTAGAAGAACAAGAGCAGGAGTGTCTTGGGTTATGGAACCAAAAATGTGTATTCTGTTTCATCTGTTAAAAGCAGCTGGGGAGATGTTTTTCTTTATCTCTTGTAACTCTGGGGGAGGGGGGTGGATGCCTTCTGATGTCTTTCCAAACCAAGACAAGGAGTTACAAAATTATTCTGTGGATTAAGAGTGTAACAAATAAACGTGTGTAAATTCTCAAAAATACAAGAGAGAATTTCTTGGCAATGAAAATGTACTTTCAGCAAGAGAGGAAAGAAGCAGTGATTATAAAATCAGAAAAATTCAAACAATCTAAGATAGATTTAACCATTTGTTCTGAAAAAACAGAGTTGTCGTTCCATCTCATAATGATTTGCTTCAAAACTGCCAGGATTTGTAAGAAGTCACAGATTTTATTATTAGACACCCAAATGTATTAGAAGAAAAGGATTTTTATATTTTAGGCAAATAATAACTTATCAAACCCAAACGTGATTAAAAAAAATAAAAAAAAGCATTTTGCAGGAACTACTGTGGCTTTTTCAGTTGTTATTTCCTAAGTATTAAAGAAAGATGGCTGTATTCTCACATTTTTCTAGGGAAACTGATCTAATCCTTCATGTAAAATGCATTTATTAACTTCTTGGAGTTTGTCTTTCATCTCACTCTGTACCTCTGCAGTTACCTCTTTTTATAATGAGATTTTTTAAAATTTTTCCTGATACTTCTTAGTACTATGTCTATTCTTTTTGCCAAGACAGAACGTATTGTTAGAGTCATGTTACACGTTAACACGTTGTTCAATTGCCATCTAACTTTAGATAAGCAAACTTAAATGCTTCTATATTACTCAGATATGCACCACTATTATTAGACTCTAATGTTTAACACGGAAATATCTTTTGTATTAGCCTTTGAATAAACAGTTTGATAAATTAAGGTAAAAGTATTTTCCTTGAGGAAAAAGAAAATTACAGTAAACTATGCCTTGAAGATTTGCACTAAGAGAAACTACTTATACCTACAAAGAAGGCTTTAAAAACAATGCTTTTAAAAATAAATATTGTTTTGTCTTTTTGCTCTAGTTTGAATTTTCCTTGCAATGCAGTTTTAGATAACAGTCTGCCATAGTCCAAATTTCATCACCCAAAGTACATAAGAAAATAATAAGCATGTCAAAGAATGGAAAATACAATCCAGATTTTATTTCTTCCACAAATATGAATGTAAAGGTGAATGAGTTACTGTGCTTGAAGAATAAGCCCCTCACCACAGGTTCATCAAGAGGAAAATATTGACTCATAGAATTTTAACATTTTGTTTTAAGTAGTTCTATTTTATAAATTTTCATCACTTCTAAAACTAAGTAGTGTCCCTATAGGTTCCGAAGAGGCTTATGGATTTGGAGGCAAATAACAGTGGGGACACAGCCTCTAGATATCTTTGCTTGAAAGATTTTGTAATTCAGATATTTGATCAAGTCCAGGAGCAAATGTGTAATCACCACATAAGAGAGGTGCAGGACATGCTTGTGTGTGCCGGACTGCTACAAATTCTTTAGGTGTGTTTTGTGGCCAGCAGTG
The DNA here is from genome assembly GCA_017589585.1 of Phylloscopus whistleri. Classification (NCBI taxonomy): domain Eukaryota; kingdom Metazoa; phylum Chordata; class Aves; order Passeriformes; family Phylloscopidae; genus Phylloscopus; species Phylloscopus whistleri. Next base: position 1,398,561 of record JADMLD010001397.1, on the reverse strand, counting down.
AAGAAGGGAATCTGGCATGTCTGTGTGTAAATACAGATCCATTTTTCTTTTCCGTCACCTTTTCCATCTGCAGCTCTTTCATTCTAACCCTGCAGTTGTTCGTCATCCTGTCCTGAGACAGTTGGGCTGCTGTGCTTATCTGCAATGGTTTCTGGGCATGCGCTCCACAGAGCATTTATGCCAGCAGTTTCTAGCTCTGTTTTCTTTGGAAAATGATGTTTCTGACATTTACCTTCAACTACAATGTGTCTTTGTGGCCTAAGTTTGGTGTGCAGGTGATTTCTGACACCTTGATAGCTTACATGGCATGGAAAGTGCTTTGGTGCCTAAGGTTCCTGTGAAAGAAGCCTGAAAGCCTACACTGATGGTCTAGATATGAACCTGCAAGCCACAAACCAAAATCAGTCCAGGAGGAATGGCAGCATCTCTTTCAACAGCTGGAGAACCTGGAAGGGAAGACTGGAGGTTATTTATCTAACAGCACTGCAGTTACAGATGGGGACCAAGCCAAGGCCAAACATTAGCTCCAAATGTGGGAAGATCAGCAAGTAAAAGAGTGTAGTCAGGAGATTACAATAATATGATTCCTTGGTTTCCAGAACAGTTAGAGTCTGCTTTGGTAGACAAAAGAACTATCCCAGAGCGTGCTGAGTGGTGTCTGTATGGCACCACCCTTTACTCCAAGAAGCTGAGGCATAGACTCCATTTTCCCTAACATTAGACATTTAGGCTCCTTTTATAATCAATGAAAAGAAATGGACCTGTCTGGAATGTGAATCATCTGATCTATTTTAAACACCAGCCTTACAACAGAAAAACGTGATCTAGAAGTATCTGTTTATTTTAATAGACTCAGTAGCAAGCATAGACAAAATGCAGACAAAAATACCTACAATTTGGTGAGATAGATTTGAAGACACTTCAAATGAAGACACTAGGTTAAGACTGAATTGGAGTGAAGAATAATTAGAATCTAGGCTTAAGAGCCCAAATTTCAGCTACCTCCCATTAAAAATGACCAATTCCTTTATTGCTTCTACATGCCAGATGATTTTCCCACTCTCTAAGGTTAGAGAATGAGCTGAATGTTCTGGAATGAAAGGTGCTCATTGGTGTTGGGAGTGGGCAATTGCATCAAACCCCATTGTTTATTTATGATTTTTTTTTCCCTTACCCATATCCTTCAAAAGACTTAGATATCTAGTTCATATGGTCTTAGCAAACATGCAGGTCTCTCAAATACACAGACAGGCCCATATGCATCTCAAGTACTGTGGTCAGTTCTGGATCCCTCAATTCAGGAAGACATTGAGGTGCTGGAGTATATCCAGAGAAGGGCAACAAAGCTGGTGAAAGATCTGGAGCACAAGTCCTGACAAGAGCAGCTGAGGGAGCTGGGGGTGCTTAGTCTGGAGAAAAGGAAGGCTCAGGGAGGACCTTATCACTTTCTTCTCCCAGGTAACTGGGAGGAACCTGGGAGGGTTCCTGCAGGGCAGGAGAACATGGTCTTACGCTGTGCCAGGAGAGGTTTAGGTTGCACATTAGAAGGAATTTCTTCACGGAAGGGGTGGCTGGACACCAGAATGGGCTGCCCAGGGAGCTGGTGGAATCAATGGAGATGTTTAAGGAAAGACTGGACATGGCACTCAGTACCATGGTCTACTTGATACAGTGGTGTTCAGTCATAGGTTGGGCTTGATGATCTCAGAGGTCTTTTCCAACCTAGTTGATTCTGTGATATTGTGATATCATCTCAGGATTTTATTGGATCTGTAAATTAGTACCTCAAATCTCAATCTGAACTTATTTTCAGAGCACATATTTTTAGGGGGGAATTTTTTGTTGGTTGGTTGGTTGGTTGGTTGTTTTTCTCCTGTTCATCAAAGTAACTAACTTAAAAGGAAATTAAATATTTTTTTAGGAAAAAACTCATGACTCAATCATAATTTTCATAGCATACATTTAAGACCATCATAATGCAATTATACAAAGTATTCCTGTAGGACAATCTCAGTGAATAAACATAAAAGGACACAACCATAAACATATGGACTAAGTTTTGGAATAAAAAAAAATTGTTAATTTCTAGCATTCCCAGACTACTATCTCTTCTCCCCAAATTTTCCAAGTTACTGTACTGTCTTCACATTATGATATTTTCTTTCTCATTATGTATTAATCCTATTTAGTCAGTAAATCTTTTTCAAGAAAATGAATATTTCAACAGGAAGACTTTTAGATTTTAAATTGTTGCAGCTGGAAGAAGAAAAGGTTTTTAATGATAGAAAACATAGAAGTTTTAGTCCAGCATCTATGTATCTGAGTAATAATGAAAAGCGGGAAAAAAAATACACAAAGTCTATACAATAGAAGTAACTAAAAAGAACCCCAAAACTATTTAAATACATGATGTTTTTGATACGAGTCTCTACTGCTTCCCAACTATCGTCCTTAAGTGCACAGCTCAGAGAGAGCTGCAATTCACCACTAATCTTTTAAGTATGTACCTTGTGATATGCTTTCACAAATCTCATATAAATGTAAAGCATTATTGCCATTCTTATCTCACAATAAACCTTTGTTCCAGAGTTGCTTACAAGTATGCTTTAACAGCATTTAAAGAAAATAAAATGTCTGTATTGCACAGAGACCAAAAGTTATTTTCTACAGCCAGTGAAAAAACAACCTGAAAAAAATTCTTCATGTTGTTATATGTATACACATGCACTCACAAACACAGGCTCACACACAAGAGTAAAAATGGCCATGAATGACTGAAAATTAAGACATAGAACCTGAAATGCAAAATGAAGCTCTGTGTAGCTAAGGAGAAACAATGAGAACCTAAGCAGCTAAGGAGAACAATGAGAAATTTTTTTACCACTGCTGATAGCAGTGGTAAAAAAAAATGTTGTTGCATGCATTATGTATTATCAGTGGATTGTAAATAACAAAGGTATAATAGTTCCTGGATATATTTAGAGGAGAAATCAAAGTTATCCATTAACAAATTGCTTTTTATAATTACGTATTTTAAAGTTTGGGTGTAGACTTTAAGAGTGTTAATTAATACATAAAGCAGTACTTTCCAGTTTGCCATCTATTTCCACAAACATTTCTATCACATAAATAAGATAATTGAGGGAAACTGCATTAAAAATTATAAACATAAATATGTCAATAAATGGAGCAGAATCTACTTGTTCAATGGCAGTAGATATAATCCTTTCCATTTCTGTAGCACTTCCATCTCGAGTGCTCTATGTACTGATTCTGGAATCACTTCAGAATTTAGACATCTCCTTGACTTGAAGCATTAGGTTGATAGTACTACACATCTCTAGTTTTTTAGCTGGAGGAGAGGTAGAGTAATTGTCATCTTGGAGTAACAATCTGAGACATCTGATATGGATGATGTTGTTCAGTTTTGATTCATGATAATAATTATTGTTGCAGTGGAGATTTGGTTAAGTCATTCTTGACTAGAATTGGATTAGAAACAGAATTATTATAACACAGGTGAAACATGGGTACCTCTGAGGTGCCCCAGTAAAAAACAGAAAACATGCAGCGCTGTCCAATACACTAACTAGACCAAGAAAACATGTAACTGACATGAGGAAACTGTTTTTAATCCCATTTCTCTTTGGGGTTAGGCATCTGACTCAAAGGTTCTCAAAGGTGTCACACTCTTCAAAAGACTCACAACACAAAATGCTATCCTGGCCTTCAACATTTCAATTTCTATTTCACAACAGCTTGCCTAGAGGAACAGTGCTCAGTCTAGAAATAAGTGATTCAGATTAACTGTTCTCTCAGAATGCAAGATGCCCCTATTTGAAATTCATATCCATTCAGTCTTCCCACTTTGTACTTAACTTCCCTATGACCACCCCACAGGCAGTGTTGAGTAGTAGGTATCTGCAGCCTGCCTTCTTAATAGCATCCCTTAAAATCAGTGCAAATATTGAATTGTACCAGTCTAAAATATAGGCAGAGGAAACAGTAATGTCTGCTTTGGGGTAAGATGTTTCTGTGAAAGTGAAAATTATTAACAGTCACTGGATTAAATACAAACATATTGCAAATTATTAGCATAGTCTTTCTGACACTGTCCTGATTCCTGATTTTGGTTTTTTTCCTTGCAAAACATTACTTCTTTTTTTTTTTTTTTTTTTTTTTTTTTTTTTTTTTTTTTTTTTTTTTTTTTATGAAATGCCTTAGCTTTTTCTTGCATTCAGGTCTTGTTTGGTTTTTCAATCCCCTGTCAGAAGGAAGCCAGATAATATTCCGTGGCATATCTCACAAAGTTGGTGTTTAGTTGCCTGAAGCTCCTTATGAGGACAAAAAGTTATTTTCATCAGTTGATTCACCAAACAAATAGGGAATAATCTATGAAATTAAGCTCCAACTGAACCTATGACACTATAGTGGGAGATTTGGAGAGCAATCTGCACCTTCAGGTCCTGATGCTTCTTTAGAACAACTCCTATCCCACTTGCCAGTTCAGAAAAAATATGTTCACAATATGTACAATATGTCCATCATGAATTGACCCATACTATAAGAAAATACACAGTACTCCAAAACATCATCTGTCATTTTCTGCTGCTGTAGAGAAGCTACAGCAGCAAGTTTTGTATTCCCTGCAGTACCTGGAAGCTTAGCAGTTATAAAAAGGTCAGCAGCAAACTCCTGAAAGGATTTTGTTTACTGCTGCCTAGATACCCAATGGCAATTTTATTTTGATAGGTCTGTAAGTAAATTAAATGGTCTATTTGCATATTGTTACAAAAGTGTAAACCTTTTATAGTGTTTAATAAAGATTTACGCAATACCATAAACTTGATATATACCCTGTGCTTGTATAATTGAGACATGGTAGACAAACTGCACTCATGGTATCAATTTCTTTCATTATTTATGATTTTGAGTAACACCATTAGTAACGAACATATGTTGTTGTAAAACTTTTGGTAATATTCTCCCTTCCCTCACACTTCTAGAGCTAAATCTCATTGAAATTCTCTTTTTCTATCACTCATGACATTTGTCGAGGCAAAGACAGAGAGAGGGGTATATTCACCTGAGAAACCTGTAATCTGAGGAAATGCCCTGGACTTTTATCACCTTTGTTAGGGTTTTTTTTATTTATCATGGCAGCAACATTGATTTCTGAAGAAGCAATTACAATGACAAAATTACAGCAAGAGTTTACACTTGCAGCTGCAAATTGATGATGTAAGTAGAAATATCAAAACTGGGAAGAAGCGTAGACTGTTGTTCACTTTATGTTCAATTAATTTAGGACGTATATCTCAATCCAGAACAATTGGATCACAAACATCTGGAAGCAGAAATGTCAAAACCAGATGATTATATGCCCATACAGAGATTTATTATTTGTATCAGTGATAGTTCTCCTCCGGGAGAAGAGAGGAAAAAATCACTGTAAATACAGATAATGTCAGAAGAAAAAGTGTCCCCAAAACCAAACCAAAATAAACAAATGAACAAACAAAAAAATCAGAACAGGAGGAAAAAAGCTTTTGGTAGTGCATTAATGGCAGTGACTAGAAAAAAAAAAAAAAAAAAAAAAAGCTAAATAACATTCAACAACAACAACAACAACAAAAAACCTATTTGAAATTATTGGTAAGACCACTATCTCCAACTATTAAGTTAACTTTTACCAGCTATACCACTGATAGCTTAAGTGGGGTTAAAGTATGAATGCTGCATGGATGTAGACTTACAACAATGTTTAATGTCTAGAGCAAAGCAGGCAGAGATTACAAAATTTTGAGCAGCCTTTCAACTGGACATAAGGTTTTTTACTCTTTCTGAACAGAGGGTCTCTTGACTTCTTTAAGCTTGGTCTTTGAATCTCTCCTGTGCTGGTTATGACATATTTCTTATGACTTGCTGAATGACACTGAATTTATGGAGAAGTATTCAGAGTGATTTGTGCTATAAGATGTCAAATAAACCAAGACTATGATTCAGACTCAAAATTACAGATTTAACTTTCCAAAATAATACAAGATTTTGGGTGTTAAATAAATTTTTCACAAATGCCTGCTAAGCCTTTATTTTTACAGAATTGAAGAAAATCTGTACTCCTACCTTCTGGTGATATATTTCTGTTATGTCTCAAAAAGTGCTTCATGTACCTAAGTGTCGCTGTGTGTGCTGTAAAATGAGTTAAAATGAGCTGCTGATGTTTGCTGAGATATATAATGTTTGAGATTGAATCCTCCTACATTTCTGAGTCAAAAGAAAACCTCATTTGGGTTGTTTGTTGCTTTTTTTAATAAGATCTTTCTGAATACATAAGCTGTTTGTTTTTCACAAATCCAAAACTGTGGATCTAAGCTACCTAAACGAAGTGTCTCTGATTAGAAACATAAAGAAAATTTAATCTCTTTGTATTTCTAAAGCATTCATTACTCTCATATCAAAACTGCATCTGGGTGATAAGAGAATTAATTTTATATTTCACCAAGTATATAAAGGCTTTTTTACATTCTCTTTGAAGTTTTCTGAAACAAATTAAAATAAAATCCCACGTTAAAAAAAGAAAAAGTGAAGAGGTCAGTTTTGTTCATTTCCAAATTACTGCTGTTACCACCTGCTGAACTACTGCTGTTTAGAGAGCTACCCTAACTACCCCGACTGTGGTTTCAATTACTTTGTATGCTATAAATGTCAAGGGAAAGCAAAAGGGACATGCCTTTTTTAACAAATGACTCTCTCTCTCCTTACTAATGCCATTTTTAAAATTCAGCTTTTGAGAACATTCATTGAACTTATGAAGTTCTCCAAAAGGGCTGTTTATGAGCTTTCAGGCTTCATCTGACTTCCTACTTTTACAATCCTCTATAAATGGTGTGTGATCTATACTTGTAGAAGTGAGAAGTGACTTGAATTAATTAAGTGTTAATATTTAGGTGGTCAGTGACACCTGATGAAGGTAATATGGCCATATTTTATGGGAGTAAAAGTTTCTTAAATGCCTGACTGCTTTTCAAAAACTGAATTGATGAAGCTACTGGTTGGCACCACACTTCTCATTCCTTGTGGAGAATGAAATAGGAAATTTTGAAGGACAAACTGCTTTCAGAACTAGGAGCCATCAAACCTAAAACAAAGTAGTATTGATGGTGAATGATTAATAAGTGTTTCTAGGACACCATGCCTTCTTATTCTTTTATTTCTCTTTTTCTTTTAACGTTTTATTACAATCTTGCCTTTTCTTCCAGGGGGTTGGTTTGCACCCTTTCTTGCCCTTGCTGTGAATGAACAAAAGAGATATGTTGAGATTCCTATGGCTAGTCTAGGACTAATAGTGAACTTAAAGAAAAAGAAAACATAAAATTGGGGTGTTTCCTTTTTTTGATTCATAATAGAATTATGATTAAAAACTCAATTATTGACTTGTCATATCATTATTTTAAAAATTCATTAAATTCTAACTCAATTCTGCCTTTATCTAGATTGCTTTAGTCAGACAGGAAACTACCATGAACAAGGGTAAGGGAGGAATATGTTTGAACCTTAAAATCCACAAATAATTCCTTTTTGGTGGAAATGGATTTGATGAGGAGGTTAAATTTGAAATAATGTAACCTTTTAAAAAGCTATGTTCTCTTATTATTGAAAGTTACAGCTGGCTAGAGTCCTGAAATTGCTGAAAAATCCAAGTTTCAGGTTCAGTTAAAAATATGTCCTGTTTATAGTTATTACTAGTTTTAGCCTACCAATTACACACAAAAAAAAATACAATGAAAGATCAAATGAAAAATAAATTATCAAAAATGACTGGTTCAGCATGTTATTATTTACTCAACAAATACCTGTCTGGTTTTGTTTGGTTTTTTGGTTTTTTTTGTTTTTTTTTTTTTTTCCTTTATTCAACATTTCCAGAGCAATTGGCAGATTAGAATTATTTTTTTCCTTATCTGAGTAAATCTATAAACTCCTGAAACAATTCTCCAGATGGCAAACTTTTTCCATGTTCACAATACTTAAGTCAGCAAAATTATGTACTGCCTGGTACAAAAGGTCATGAAGATGTACTAGTGAATAAGGTGGCAGAAGATCTTGATCTAGTAAGGATCTGCACAGCTATAAATGCCCAAGAATTGATGTTTTGATTTGAAAAGAGCTTTTAAAGATTAGGGAATTGGTTTTGAAACATCCTCCAATGAGTGATGTGAGGGCACTTAAAGCAGATGCTCTTCATGGTGAAACTGTCAGGCTTTGACATACAACTTCTGTATAATTATAAGGGGATTAGGGAGATAGCTGTTCTTAAAGAAAAATATGAAAAAAGGGAAAAAAAGGTTGTATCAATTTTAGAGTCTCAATCTCTCATTAAAAGAATATATTAACCTAGAAAATTCACCTCAAATGATAGGAAGCCTACAGTAAAACAGCTCTAAGACTATTACATACTTTTTTTTTCCTCCAAGGAATGTTTGTCTCATGATAACTCAAATAGGAAAGATCTGTGCCACTTCCTGGTTTTTTTAAGACCATAACCATAACAATTTGATGAAATCTGTATATTTTACAATTATTTCTGAGAAGATAAAGGGAATCCCATTTGTTCCAATGTTTTCCCCTTTTCTCCTCTCATCTTTTACCCCTGCAGACCTTGCTAGCTATCCATTGCTTTCCAACATACCAGCCTCAATGCCCAAGCCTAGTTCTGTCCATCTCAACACATTCTTGTTTCCCCATCCTCATGTTTCTATTTCTTCGTGCCAAAAAGCAGTTTCCTCTCTTAAGCATCTGCTGCCAGCAGTAGGTTACTCAGAGTGTAGAAGAAGCTTCTTGCTTCCTGACAATTCTGGCAGAATAAGACAGTGAAGGAGATCCAAGGGATAAAGAATAAAGTCCTGCTGACAGGTTGTCACACAGGAGCTGTGCAGGACTAAAGGGCCCTTGGTGAGGGTGTCTCTGTACAGAATAAGAATCTTCAAGACTGATGTGGTCTCAATGAATGTTTGCAGACTTCACATTTAAAAGTTTTTTTTCATATAATATATACGGAGAAAATCTACCAGCATTACATGTCTATCAAATTATACTTTAGACACTACTATCCATGGTAAACAAAAAGAGTTTCCCAAAGATCTTAAAAGTATTTTCTCCCACCCAAATATAATCTACCTGTTCTTCCAGAGACATTTTCACTCCTAAGGTCAGCAGTTCAAAATAAAAAGGGGTGTTATGATGAAATATGTAATATCTTACTAACCTGGTTCTTTATAGCCCAACCTATTAAATTTTTTTTTCTAATTTGAGGGCTGACCCCTTGCTTATGTTTATAAAATCCAATATAGTCACACAGTTCAGCAATATTGAACATATGTTTGTGGCCCCGTATTCAAAACAAATAACTAAAAAGATGAAAGTAAGCCTGCCTGTTTTAAAATATCTATTTTTATGTAAATATATATTTTTATTATTTTTACATATAAAATATATATCTTTTATAAGCCTGATTTAGCTTCTGAATCACCCCAGCTGAATTTCATGTGAAATTTTCAGAAGAACAAAGCCTCCACTGAGACTCTATTACTTCACGAGTTCAGCTTCATAGACAACACTTGGGAAGAAACACTGCCCTGGAAGTTCAGCTCTCATTAAACAAGCAAGAACTGAACATGCTTTTCTGAAGACAGAATTTGACCTTTGTTCTCCCAAAGATTTGACTCAAGTGTCAAATGAATTATAGAGCAGAAGTAATTTAAATAAACACGCTTATAAACATACAGCATATCAATAATGATATACTGACACCCTCAAAACAACTCTTTCTGTAAATTTCAGCTTCACTTATTTAGCTTGCCTGAGTTATTTTCTATTACTTTAGCTTTATTTTTATGCACAGGTTTGCCAATTTTGCATGGATATTAGCTAATGAGTTACTCACACAGCTCATTTTTAACTTGCTTTATTTACTTCAAAAGGTATCATTGGTCAAAAGAAAGCAGCATTAAACAACTGCACAATGAAATACTAACTCAATGGAATGAGTGTGCCTTTGGGTAAAGAAGAAGAAATTTATGTGAAGATCCCTACAAAGAAATCCTCTAATGTCCCTCACTGACTTCAGAAATAGCTCATTCTTCAAAGATGTCACTTTCTGCTTCTACACAGCCCTTTTTATTGCAAATGGAGCACAAGCTTAAATCTCTCACAAAGGGCAGAAGCCACAATAGGTCCTTGGCAAATAAGCTTTATTCCATGCAATAGGAGAAGGAGTGGAACAAGAAGAACTTCACCTTAGAACAAAAGATTTAGACAAAATATCACTGAAATTCTTTAAAGGAAATCAGATTAAAATTTTTCTTGAAAGAATATTTTCTGCCTAACACAATACAATAAGTGTTTTAACCCAGAGGGAGAGTGTTATCAGCTCCTATCTTTTGCCATTTAGTATGGGGAAGACATCTGAAGGACAGAGGATGTCTGAGACTGAGGGGGGAAGGTAGAGAGCAGTAATCCTGGCAAAGCAGGGAATCAGGTATCTGACAATGAAGTCCAGACACAAAAATATCAAGTAACAGTGAACTTTGGCTTCCAGTCTGGTTTGTCTGTTCCTGGTGTAATTCCCCTGCTCTGGCACAAGACCTTCTTGCACTTCAAAAGTCTCATCCATAATAACATTTTTCTCTTCTATACAAGGATGTTCAGAGCTCCTAGGACTTCCTAGGACTCATTATATGTATTCATTAAGCCTTACTGAGCCTTTGATGAACTAAATAATAATCCTTTTTGACAGGCAGATAAACCAGGCTGTAGGGCACTGTGGTTTCCAAACAAGTCACTTCCAGATATTACACACAATTTCAGATGCATTCATTCCATGCATCAACCATCAGGTACCAGTTGTTTCGTATTTTCCCAAAGTTTAGTATGGGAATTAAAAGATCCTGTTGTGCTGGGTGATCTGTGCCAATTCACTTGTCTTTGACCTGAAAATTCTACAGCAGAAGTCCCTTTAAAAATGAAAGCTTAACACAGGCATGGCCAACAGATTTTGCTCTTACAACAGTTTTTTTACTTGATATCACAGACTCTGATACACATATTAAAAGGAGATTTAAAAATTACTGCAGTGTTTTCATTGTGGACAACATATTAACTACATTAAAAAAGATTTTTCAAATCCCCAAAGGGCTTTTAATGAAAGAAAAAAGTAACATATTTGGCAACATTACTTTTTCACTTGCTATTCCTCTACAGATTATTCTGTAAATAAACTCCCATTCAAAGTTCAAAGCTAAAATATTCAAAGAAATACTAGAAAATCTGGGGGGATTTTGTCTTTTTTTTTTTTTTTTAATTTGACTTCCATTTTTCTCCAGTTACCTTATTCTTTTTGATCCCACTTTACGAGTAACTTGGGCTTGTCTACAAAAGGGAGGAACTGGGAGGAAAGTTTTTTGATGAGCACTGCTTGTTAAATTTATGATCAAGAGAATTTACCATATTTTTTTCTCTGTACAAAGAAAAATACTTGCAAAAATACTCTAAATAGGAAATCTTTACCCTATTCATATGGGGTAAGTTCAAGTTAGATGAAACAAAAGTTTGAGAGACAGATAATAACAATTAATAAATATGCATACTTAGTAAAAATAAGAAAGAAACAAAAAAAAAACCAAACCCATTGTTTATATTCAAGTAGAAAGATGCAACAAAATGTATTAAAAGTTGTTATGAAGTAGAGTAGTAGACTAGGTAGTTGCTTGGCTTTAGGGTCATTTTTTTCATAATTCATTGAAAAGAGTTTCTAAGTTATCAGAAAGCCACTACAGAAAACAAAAGAATGTCACTGCTATAAAGTAACAGGTAAAAGAATAATGACATAATGTCAAATTTAAAAATTGAAAATTGAAAGGTAAGCACAGCAACGGCTTAAAATTTTTCTCACATACTTACTCTGATTAAAAAACCTAATGTAATGCAGCAGTAGGAAATTGCACTTCCTGCAAACTTCTTTATAGATTTTTATCTCTGCTTTAAAATGTTCCTTCTAATGGTCATTTGATCACAATTCTGACGTTTGTTCAACTTGGAAACTATGTCAAAATCATTTTATTAATAGCTTCATATACTCATCTGTAATTAAGTTTTAAAGATTTTAGGCAGATGCTCAAAGTTAACACAGAAACTGAACAGGAGCCAGTAATGTGCCCCTGTTAGAGAAGTCTACAGCTAATCATATTAGGAGGCTGTCTTAGAAGTGCTGCCCACAAGCTGAGGGAGGTCATCCTTTTCCTGTCTCAGAACTGGGGATGTCACACCTGCAGCACCAGGTCCAGTTCCAGGCACCCCAGACCAGGACATGAACATGTTCAAGAGAGTCCAGCACAGGGCCATGATGATGGTTAAGTACCAAGAGTATATGAGGAAAAGTTAAGAGAGCTGAGACTTCTTCCCGAAGAAGGACAGGCCCAGGAGGATCTCTTCCTTCTATATAAATGCCTGAAAAGATGCTGCAGAAAATGAGCCAGGCTCTTTCCATTAATGCCCAGTGACAGGATGAGAGCCAATGGGCACAAAATGAAATACCGGATTGTCCATATGAACATCAGGAAACAGCCTTTTAGCTCTAAGGATGGTCAAACACTAAAATGGTTTTCCCCAGAGAGGTAATTACATTTTTCATAAGCCATCCGTATGTGCTCCTGGGCAGCCTATTCTAAGTGCCCTGCTTGAGCACGAGGGCTAGAAAAGATGACCTTCAGACCTGCACTCCCAACTCTTCCAGTCTGTGACTCTGTGAATTTATACTTCTACTGTGTAAAAGGATTTTGAATTATTTTTTTAATTGTATGATGACTGCTGAATATAATTCAAAAGAAAAAGCTTAAAAGTTGCACTAAGGTGTATTATTTGATTAGTGTGAAAGTTAAATTTAGAATAGGGCTTTTAAAGCAAAGAGTTTTTAATACGAAACTCAATATGTTCCTACGGCTCTGTTTAGTTTCTGAAGATATTATCTTCAAGTCTAAGTGGAATGAAGATGTCCATGTCTAATTAAAGCATTTTCAGTGACCTTCTAAGTATTTTGCCTTTGCAGATCACTGAGACCTTTAACAAGATTTCATGACTCTTGTTAAAACATAATCATAACAGAAAGCAGTTCAGTGTTAAGCAATGATCAGTATTCAAAACATTCATCATTTTAGTACTGTTAGTAAATTTTACTCTGTACTGACAAGATCATTTGGGAAAAAACACCATTTTGTGACAGGAATTTATGAAATGAATTAAGAAGACATGATTACTTGATAAGACTTTAAATAGTTTGCTAAATTTAGAAACTCAATTTCTGTTGTACAACCTCCTGCATTTTTAACATTATGTGAGGTCCTCATCAACTGATGCTATTTCCTTAATAAAAGATATGTATTTAGTAATAGCCTAATTTCCACATATTTTTACAAAAAGCAAAGAAATAAAGTAGAATTATTCAGATTTTTTCTGAATGATTTTGAGTGAAATGATCACTCATTTCTCCTGATGTCTATTGTAGTTCTAGATATAACTAGCTTTTATATTTCAAGAATCGTTTTTAATCCTGTTATCAAGAGCAAACAAATTTTGGCACACTACTTTTAATGAAGGTGAAGATTTAACTCCCACTACATACTGCTTTTCTTTTATTCCTGAAGTTTTTTGTTAGCACATCTCCCTCTAGGACTTAATGTTATTTTTTGATTCCTGACTTTTTCAGTTTCTAAACATACTTCATGAATAGTCCCTTAATTTCAGTGATTATAGTTGAAAACTGATTTCTGTAGCAGGAGTTTGAACACTCTCTGTTGTAGGAGAACTCAAATTAGTATCTCTAACTATGTATCTACAGCTATTTGGAGAACTCATGCCAAGTATTTCTTTTTCTTTAACTTAGTGAACTACATTTCTTGTCTTAGGAAAGACACACAAAATGGCAAGTATGTTTAGATCTTCAAAAGGACTTTGACCTGAGAGATTTGCTAAGCTGACTTGATACATCAGTTTGGTAATAGATCAGAATTTGTATAGAAACCTATTTTGGTCCTCTGGGAATATTATCTGGGGAAGAACTACGAGTTTAGGTAGTCCAGCTCCTGGCAGTTTAGTCAGACTGCATGACAAACTCTACCAAGAGCTTGTGAGTTAAAGTAAATATATTTTATTTTGTAACTGTTTATCTGCCGTCTTTGGTCATATCAGAGTGACAGTACACTTCTTATCACAGCACAACACACCCAAACACCATCAGAGGTGACTTAACAACGCCTTCATTAGTCTTAGAAACACAGATGACTAATTCTTACGAGGACTTAGGACCCTTTCCCCCATTTACATCTACTGAATATGTGCTAACAGGTCAGGCAACCTAAAACATGTAGTAGGCCACCATTATCAGGAAGTAGTAGAATTTTTGGAATGCTTTTCCAGAAATGTAAAGAAAGTTTTAAGTCTCAGTTCTTCGTAGAAACATAATTTTTTATCTTTCCTCTTTCAAAATGTGACTATTTAATTATAAGCTGCTGTGGGTAAATTCAGAGACAAGGCAGCCTGCTTTGTGAAGAGTCCAAGAAATGTTAAAACAGTAAAAGGGAAAGATTTTTTTAATAAAAGCAGACCAGCTAATTCTAAACATCAGCATTATTCTATCCCTGCACAGGCTTGTGAATATAGTATAAAATCTGTGTACGGACAAGTTATGTTCACTTCTCTCTGTTTTTCATTAGCATATTCATCATTTGGGACCTGCAAATGAATGGATATTTGGATTGAGAGCTCCTCCTAGACAATTAGGAGTTGAAGTTTGTTCCAAATAGCATTCAGAAAGCAATTTCTCTGAGAATAACATTAAGGTCTTAGATGTGATCTATGAGATTAATACTACAGGCTGCTAATAACACCAAGCATGCTACAAAGGAAAACAAACCCTATTTGAACACAAAATCTTCTCTTCTGTAATATTTATTTAAGGCTTTCAAGATTTGATTGCTAATGTATAATTCCTAAGCATGATCCTTTGACACACAGAAACTGCAATGCCAGATTGAAAAAAAAAGAAAAGAAACTATGCCTGGAATTGTCTTGGTTGATTACTTCTTTCCCTTCCCCTTTTCCCTCACAGATCAATGATAATCAGGTAGTGAAAACTATAGTGCATTTTGCAAACCAATACAAGAAATAATTAAATTTATTGATTTCTATTTACTCATTTATTAACTCTTTTGGTCTCTATAGGAATGATAGAAAGACCTTGAATCTTTCTTCCTTTTTTCTCACAGACTACCTTTGGGAAAATCTAGGGAAAAATTAATCAGCAGTAGCTGTCTGATTTGTAGTTTTGCCACTATCTGTGTGGTATCTTTTTGCTATTGCTGATTGTTTGTCATTTGAGAAATAGATTAACTTGGCAAACAATGACATTAGTTGTCAGACTGTAAGATAACAAAAGAAAAGCAATTCATGAGGGAATATTGTCTTTTTGTGGAAGCAAGCATGAATGTACATGTTTTCTACTTTTTAATATTCCTCTAACTTTTAATGCTTAATATATGAAAAGGAACCATTGTGTTTGTTTTGCTTTCCTTTGGTTTTTAGAGCCTTTCAAGAAAAAAAGGGTATTCTTAAATTTATTTGCTTTTGGGATGGTTATGGGACAGAGATAGAACACCAGGGTGAAAAGATTTTCAAGAAAATCCTTAACATAATAGCACCTTTGCTATTAAAGATTTTTACCATATTGCATATGGTCCCTTATGAGCTAATCAGAGTCTTCCATGTAAATTCTTGCCATAAATGATATCCCAAATGGAACTAAAACTGACCTAAAAAAACCCAGTAATAATCAGAAGTACTTCATGACAGGTATCGTCATCTGACACTTTCTATTCCAGTCCTCAACAGCACTCAGCCCCCTCTCAGCCAACTCCATCAGTTTACTGGGCATGACATTCTGTGTTATGGAATATCCCTTTGGCCAACTCAGTTTTTCCTGGCTATGCTCCCTCACTGCCTCTTGGGCACCTCTCCTCGCTGGAAAGGCATAGGACTTGCTTTACCCTTACTAGTATCTCACTATTACCATTACCACTTAGCAGTGATTGAAAACATCAGTGTATTACCAATATTTTTCTCCCACTAAATCCAAAACACACCTCTGTGCCAGATGATAGGAAGAAAATTAGCTCCATCCCAGCCCAAACCAGGACAGTATCCACCCTTTTTCCATAACATTTATGCTGTGCCTGGGTGCCATACTTTCCGATACACTGCCATCTTTTCTGTCTTTTGATATACACACACAGACATCATTCCCTTTGTCTATGAGCCACCCTATAAAATGCCTGTTGAGTTTATCTAGTCCATGGCTTTAGCCTTTATCTGTCATAACAGTGTCTCAGAGGAGGAAAGATGGTGTGCTGTGTTGGATTCTTGCTGAAGCCAGTTGTGATTTCATCGCCAATGCACTTTTCTGGTTTCATCACAGTTAATTCTTTATTAATCTGGGTGATTTTTACGGTAATAACTTTGATATGGCAATCAAAACGGAGTCAGTTCAGATCTCCAAATTCAGAGTGGCAGAGATAAGTGCTCCATGATGCACCCAATGTGCTGATCTAGCCACCTAGAAGTGATAATATACAGTGTTATACAGCAATTGATATCATACAATCTAATTCATTGACTATTCTGACCCAAAATCCCCTTCAGGTACACTTTGTACTTGCCCATCCTCCTGCATTACCCGTCAAGTGCACCCAGGTCCTTGAGTAAAAGCAATTGCACAGTTGGGTTTGCCATTGCCTGAAGCAGAGTAACCCAGATTGTTTATCCCAGCATAGTTTTTTATGTGTACTACATTATCCCCTCTAGAGTACATAAGTTTTGATTGGGTGGGACCAGGTTCTCTAGTGTATTACATCAGGGTTGCAGTTTTGGAGACAGGCACACAACTGAACACACTGAAGGTCACGCAATAGCAGCCAAAATTTATTGATGGTTGCCCTCTTTTATAGGGGGTTCAAATTCCCCTGCTTACACACCTGATTGTTTGGGGTTTCAACACCACCCTGCTCACTGGCCAATGAAACATCTGCATTCAGGATTGGATGGGATTGGCCGGGGTCCTCTGTTTGAGTTCAAATCCAACCTATCATTATCATACCCGGGGACTTGTTTACTTCTACTCAAGTTGGATTTGGTTATGGCCAAATTTATCTGTGCAGCTTCAGACCAGCACCAACTGTCACACTAGAATTGACTAACCAGTGCTTTTTTAAAATGCATCTCCCAATGTTTGAAGGTCCCACTATGTAGGAGAAGGTGTATTCACATGTAACCTTGTCCCTGATAAGTAACAGCTATATCCAACAAAAATAAGTGTGAAAAAGGGAGTGGGTTATCTGGTGAGAGGAACTCATGAAGGAGGAGGAATCTTAAGGAAGAGGGAAGGAGAGGGTCATGAAGAAGAAGAAGAAGAAGAAGAAGAAGAAGAAGAAGAAGAAGAAGAAGAAGAAGAAGAAGAAGAAGAAGAAGAAGAAGAAGAAGAAGAAGAAGAAGAAGCAGCAGCAGAAGAAGAAGAAGATGGAGGAGGAGGAGGATCCTGGGGAGAGAGAATCACTGCTGTGAGGCCAGTCTGAGTCTGCATTTAGAGCCTGCTGTTGGAACCTGCAGTCATGGTCTAGCTAGGTAAAAGCCTGCATTCAGAGTCTGCAAACTAATCCATGCAGTCAGAGTTTAGCAGGAAATAACCAGCAGTGAGAGGCTGCAAGGGAAACCTACAATAGGACCTTGCTGCAGCCAGAGTCAGTGAATGGTTGGAGTCAGGAAGGCTTGACTTATTCCTCTGTAAAGAGGAATTAACCAAGACCCTCTTCATGCTGTGATAAACAAGAAATCTGTGTCTCAGCTCATTTCTACCCTCTAACAAGAGGGCTACTGCAATACCACTACACACTGCTATCAGTGTAGTCTTTAATAGTCCATTATATAATTTGCTTTTCTCAGAGGATAGTGCGTGATAGGGGTTGTGCTATACCTACGCAATTCCATGTTCTTTGGTTCAAATGTCCGTGAGGTTTTAGAAAGAACACCTATATGTTGCATCACTTCTTTGATGGTGCTATGGGCCCACCAAGCCAGAAATCATTTACCCTTATGGTGCCTCTCCAAATCAACCTGAGCCACTTCAGACTTAACAGCCAGATCCACCTGTTCATTGTTTTAATGTTCTTCAGTGGTCCAACCCATGGGCAAGTGAGCATCCATCTGGAGTAGCTTCACAACCAAGTTCCCCACCCAAGAATATCTTGCCACAATGCAGCAGCACAGATGGGTTAACATCTGCACTACCAGTTACTCTGCTTCCATCATGGCAGCCACCATTGATCAGTCAGTTTAGAGGTATAGTCTTGACCATTTTTTCTCATTCAGCAGTGTCTAAAGCTGGCGGTACAGTTTTCACCTCTGTAAACGGCCTCAAGTCACCTTTTCCTTCAGCAGTTTCTGGGGCTTGTCGTAGGGGACTCCATATAGTGTTCTTCCATCTCCAATGCTTTCCTAAAGTACATCAGGACTCATCAATAAACAAGGCATATTTCTTCTCACTTTCTGCTAACTGATTATTAGTGAGACCTCTTCAGCATGTTTCCTCTCCTCCTCAAAATGTGTCCTTTGGCCAGTCCACAATCATGTTCAAGATTCTTGGACAGTGTGGTTTCCAGTTAGAGCTCCTTATGTGATGAGTGCAACCCATTTACTACTCCATGTAGCATCAGTTACATGATGTATCCAGGACACTCTCTGAGCATTCTGCCTTACACAGGCACATGGTGAAAACCTGGGTCAATCATTCTTGTTGTTTTTTTCTTTCACTGAGACTCCCATGCTAGCCCCTGATGAGTAGATGATGAATGTGGGTACACACTTTTGTGAGAATCCATCTCAGATAAATTGCTCACAAATGCTTGAATCAATCTCAGTAGTGCTATGTTTCTCTTGTGACCCTGCCACATTGGGTCAAATATGTGTTACAAATGCTGTCTCCTGAAAAAGGAGTCTTGCCATTTGCCTTTGCTTCTTAATAGAGTGCAGGGCCTGATATTTCAGGACTCACATCTGATTACTGGATTACAGGAAGATATGTAAGCATTGCTTTTATGGGGACAGAGGTAGCCTCTTAAACCCTCTATGTGCCAGCCAACCTGACTTTTAATATTATTTTATTACTATTTAAGTAGTTATTTTATTATTATTATTATTATTTCTTGGACTCAATGTGGAGTCACAGAAATTACATTTTCATCAAATTGTATATGAATGATAGTTTCTATGGAAAGAGCAACCCCTTTAAGAACATGACAAGACACATACTAGGTTACTGATTTCCCGACATGAATTTCCTAAGTTTGCTAGATGAAACTAGGCTTTTATAAAGGTGTGTGAATATACATAAATTAATTTTTTCATAGAGAAAAACATGAATTGCCTTTGACAACAATGTTACAACACTGTAATGAAAGCTGCATTTAAATCCTCAGAGTACTTGCCCATGAGATGCCACATGCAGCTATCAGTGTGTCATAAACACACAAGCAGTCGCATCAAGACCTATTAAACAGGCACTCGTGCATGTACTTTGTCTTCTCAAAAAAACCAATGTAAAAATAATTTTAGAAAAAAAGTGTGTAGGAATATTTGCTAATTTCTCACAATCAGGAAAAAATAGCACTTTTGTAACGTGCGTGGACTAGAGAAAAAAGTTCACTATTTTTAGACTGAGAACCAAAAAGGATTATTTTCTGCACTAATATAAGGACAAAAAGATATTTCCAGAATACAAAATTAAGCTCTTTATGATAAAGATGCTTATGCATTGCATGTACATGGAGATATGTCTCTAAAGCTCATTTCTCTTGCATCAGAAGAAATTAAATTAGGTCATAGATTTTTGAAGAAAAAATGTACATCTTCACAACAGGCTTCTTTGCCAAAGAGGGAAGGATAGATCCATGACAAGGTATTAAGACCTTGGTTTTGGATAAGGAGTTTGAGAAATCAAGGACAATGGGCATTGACATAAAGAAGAATTCTTCAGTTTCAAGCCTGGAGTTGTATTCTAACCATTGAAAAACCCATGAGTGCTTAATGGCTTAATTTATATACTTGTCAGGCTATTCTTTGCATACTTGCCTCATCAGCATTTAAGTGCATAAATGACCAGGAAGTTATGTTGGTCTTCATTCCAGTTACTTATTTTATATGAAGTTGGACAAGGAAAAAAAATATTCCTTAATGGCTTCAACAATGCCTAAGACAAATTGTTATCTTGCAGCACAACATCCCTGAAAAGTACACACGTGAGACATCTGCACAAGAAAGAATCGGTGTGTGGGAAGAAAGATCCTACAATGAATCATCATATCTGAGTTTCTTCTCACGGTCTTCAAGTGGATTGGAAGGGAATAGGAGAATGCCTGTGTTCTGACAGTGTTGATTAGGCTCAGTGTACTGGGATGTAGAGGAAGGTGCTGTTCTTGGCAATGCAAATGAATTCTGAGGTCTCGCACATAGCCTGAGTAAAAGAAGACTCTTCCCAAGAAGCTTTGATGCAGATGTAGTATCTCTATTTGATATCACTCAGTCACATTGGCTTTTCTTTCTTTCCTGTGCTGGTCAACAAGTGCAAGGACTATCCTTTGCAATGTAATACATTTGTCCCATGATTAATTTGTTGCAACCCTAGCAATAAGTGCTTTTCTCTCCTCTGGGATGTACAGGAATTGATTATCTGAAATTTCACTAAGAAAGCAAGTTCCCTCAGTAGACAGAAACACATGTTCTTTGTCAGCTTATAGGTCATTTGTTGACATTCCACAAGACTTTTGATGTAAGTGGAAAAGCTACAGACCTGTAAATCTCTGGGGTCTGTGCAGTTTGTCTGAAATTGAGCCAATAAGTTTGAAAAATTCGAATTCCCTACTATCCCTGATAAAGTCATTGCTGTGAGGTTTCAGCTACAGCGGAGCAAAGCATTTGTTGGCACTTTATATGTGGAAATGGTTTCACAGCAACTTACATGCCCCAGTTAAGGCCTCAGCATGCCTTAACATTGCTAAGGACTTACTATTTACAGTACTGTAACCCTCCCAGGTTGGTCACTGAGGCAGTGTTTTCCACTTTGGCTGTAATTTTTCTTTACATGTTCTCATGTTCTCTATTTTTTCATATGGTTGCTTTCATGGGCTTACACCTGCAAACCTCAACAGAGTTATAGGGAGTTCTCGTGGGCAGCATTACCACTTGTAGGAGACTCAGCCTTCTCTCCCCTTCCTCTGCCCCTTTAGCATAACATACAGCAACATGCATGGCAGGAGTTAGTTAAGATGAAACATAAAATTTAGTGCATGCTTGTTAATATGTATCCACACATGTCTGCATGAACTGGACAGCATGGGTGAAATCACGAGACTGAAAATTATTAGAATGATTTTGGAGTGAGAAATCCTTTTATCCATGAATGACCCTCTTATGATTTGCTTATAACTGTGAGCTCAAACAGGATGCTCTAGGCATTTCTAGATATGTGTTCTAAGCTGCTATTCTATACTGATGAAATCCAAGTCAGGCATTATAGAATGAAGTAAAAGAAAAGTTGTACATAATTGTAAGGATGAGCCCTTCTCTGCTCCTATTTTTTCAGAGTTGAATATACTCAGGAAGTCTTCTATGAGTAATTCCTTTCTTCTTATAGAAATTCCAAGGACGAATATGGTCTTGGGCACTGACAAAGCCAACGAGAACAGGCAGAGTAGGTAAAGAGAGAGATTTTCAGGACAGGTAGCTGAGCAGGTGATACAGTGACTGACTTCTTAGCCTCCTAGAGGCTAATACAAAACTGAGTGTATTTGAATACTCTTGACCAGGCTATTTAAAAAAACATGCACTGTCCAATTAAGGTTTAAAGTTGCTAATTCTTTGGATTAGTAAATTAAAAAAGAAATACTATTGCTTTCTAGTAGTTTTTCTGACATATTGCAGAATGAATAAGAAAAAAATCCTTTACTTTGATTAGGAGGAAATTGAGATATGGGAATTGATCAGAAACTTTATGGTGGGTTAGGTGTTTTTTTAGCTATTTTTGTAGGCTTTAGACTGAAGCTCATGTGTTGATGCATGTCTGTAATGCATGTTTGCTAAAAGATACTAGTCTGGAAACATATTTCACTGAGGTCAGAAAAAGTTACCCTTGGGCATATCAGATTTCTGTTTAAGCAAAAACATACTGAAATAATGGGATATAAGACACTGTAATTTTTCTCTTTTTTTAAATCATAGTGTTTTCTGTAATACCTAATGTAAGGTGACTGTCATTATTTTAAATTTAGAAAGCATAGTTGATGGCCTTTTTGCATGGAGTTTTGAAAGACAAGGAAGCTGCAGAAGAAATATGCTGTGCTAGGTAATTTCCAAAACCAGAAATCCCAAATAACAAACTATAATTTCACTGAAGCACTTAGAATAGGCAACATGGTCCATTTACTCTCATATTTTCTGACCACAGTTGAGTAAAGATGCTTTAGAGGATTCTGAAGGAATCTTTTGCTGACAGTTAAAGAAGAATTTGCTGCTTTTATTTTTTAACCTATAAAGTGCTGAATATTATACATCATTTAAATATGTCCAATTTCTTTAAAGTTTTAGTGAGTTCTTGGCTTCATTATATTTCAAAAGTAAGTTTCAGTCTTCAGCTATCCAACCAATGGTATGTTTATCCTTGTTGCATGCTTTCCATGAATTTTATTTTCCTGGTTCTTGCATTGAGAGATAACTATTGTATAGGATTTTTTACACCATTCTTCTTGTCCTTCAAGGTGCTCTCTCATCTTCCACCATTCATTTATCACACAATTATTATTGTTTGGAAATACAGGGCTTAATTCTCAGAGAATTTAGATAACAGTGTGTATGAAAAGGGAGACATTCACATTACTATACTCTTCAGTTCTGGATTCCAAAATCACATTGCATATGTAGCCCATCACCATATGCAAAAGCAATAGAACAACAACAGCAACAACAACAAAAGAATTTAGTGACGCACAGCTGTGGGGCAAATTTAAAGGTACAAGGAATCTTGCTGGAAAGACAGCAGGACAGTATGAACATAGAATAATTCCCATGCCCACTTTTTTCCTAGGTGATTAAACCCCAGCCAGCAACCAAGCCCCACAGCTTCTCACTCACTAGCCCCTGGGTGGGATGGGGGAAAGAATCAGAAGATAAAAGTTGGAAAAATCATGGGTTGAGATAAAGACAGCTTAATAACCAAAGCAAAACAAAGGAATTCATTATATACTTCCCATGGGCAGGCAAATGTTTGACTATGCCCAGGGAAGCAGGATTCCATCACTCATAACGATATGGAATATCTCTTCGGTCACTTGGGGTCAGCCGTCTTGTCTGTGTTCCCTCCCAACACATTGTGCACCCCCAGCCCATGTACTGGTGAAGGGTGTAGAGAAAATCCTTAACTCTGCAACTACTCTTCAGTGACAGCTAAAACAGTCCTGAATTTTCAGCAGTTTCATGCACAAGTCCAAAATATAGAATTATACTAGCTACCATGAAGAAAATGAACTCTATCTCAGCAAAAATCAGCACATTAGGGAGAATTTTTAAAGAAGGGAATAAATATATTTGCATAAAAGTAGTCTTGAATTATTTCTATTGCACTCTGTTTAATTAAAAGGAAAATATGACCCAGTACAAACATACTACCATCCAATGCCACATTTACTGGTACTGCCCTTTTTCTTGGATTCACTCTGTGTACCATTCTGCTATCATACAGTTTCAGTTGTAGATTAGTATATTATTTTTTTCGATAGCTTTACCTGCTCCTTTCTTTATTAAGCAAAAATTCACAGGTTTGTTTTCTGACCAGGTGATGCCAGTTTTTGATGACACGACTTACTGTGTAATTTCCAATATCTTGGTGGAGTAACCAGGAAATTAGGACATGACATTGCTGGATTATGGTGGAATCAATATTTACATTCTTTACTAGACTGTGACTTCATTCCTGATACAGAATTACTTTAGCCTAATTAGGCGGGAGGTCAAAAGCCATATCCCTTTTTTAGAGTAAGATTCTGCAGATTTTGGCTCCTGTGGGTATTCTGCTATAATTAGTGCCATTGCTTACTACAGGTGGAAATACACCCATAGCTCAAACTGTGGTCATGGAACAGCAGAACTATTGTCTTTTCAGTGTACACTCACACATAAACACACATATATATATTCAAAGAAGCTAGAGCAATTTTTATGTGTGTGTTAAATGAACCAGAACAATCCCCTGAAGCAACCAACTTTTAATAACACAAACCATTAAGATTACATAACGTATTCTGAGGAATTCTCATTATATTTGTTAATAATTTTAATTTAACTTGTCTGGCACAGATTCTTGGTTCATGATATTATTTATCTTAGCTAATGCTCTCAAATACTATCTGTGTCAGTGATAATTTCTAACTCAGCAATGATTCTAAGATGTAGTGTATAAGAATTTTTACTTTTTAAAAGTGCATTATTCCTAGTGATTATTTATGAGCAAATACATTTAAAAAATAATAAATTAAGCTTAGATACTGCAAAGTGACCCGTCACAGTGCAATTCTATTTTGATAACTTTGACAATCTGTGAAAAGTTCGGTCCCCACAATTTGAATTTAAAAATATAGCTAAAAAAGTTTTAACTTCTAGTCTCCACAACTTTAATAAATGTATATAGAGTCCAACTGGGTTTATTTAGTAGAATTACTTTCACATAAGGAGTATTCATAGATACAATATGTTTTGTACAGGAATACTTACAAGCATTCCTGTCAGGATTGTATTTCCAAAGGACCTGTTATTTGCAAGACAGAAAACTTTCTCTGTTGCAAAAAACTTTTTGTGTATTTGCCATATCTGACACACTTTCACTCAGCTGTCAAGCCAAAGTATAAACACTGATTTTATCATTATATAAGGAAGGGTTGAAATAACTAAATTTCAAGGTAAGCTCCCTTTATCCATTCAGAGCATTACCAGCTTTACTTTTCCAGTCACTTTTTAGGTGGGACTGTTTGAGCTCCCTTTCTTTATTCTGCTAAGACTCTTTCCTCCACATAAGCCTACAGATGGCTGCATTGAACTGTGACAAGGCTGGATGAGAACTGCAAGGTAAAGTTATCAGTTGGCAGAGTGAAAAATCATAAGTAAATCATCACATATCTAATGTCTGTGTATTGGTAACTAACTTCAGTAGCTGGTGGAAACAGCAGGGCTTAATACAACAGGAACTTTTGGTACTGGACAGAAAACTGATGAAATGTTCAAAATACTTTCATTTTTTTAAAACACTCCCCCTAATGCTTCCTCATATTCAGTTTAATGTCCACCAGTAGCCTAGGCCTTTTCTGCCTAGGAAGAGATGTTTTCCAGCCAGGTGGCTCCCAACATGTGCTGGTGCATGGGATTCTCATCTTCTGATGTAGAATTTGGCAATTTCTTTTGCTGCACTTCATGAAGTTTTTGGCAGGCCCCTTTATTTAGCCTGAGGTTTTTTTTAGAAGACACATACAATATGCTGGATTTTCAGTCACTTCACTCTGTTTTGTATCAACAGCAAAGCATCTGTTTTCATCACATTTTCTCTGTGGAGAACTTCTGGAAGGTAATTCCAGAGAGAATTATCTCACAAATAGAAATATGTGGAACAAGCTGTTATTTTCATACTCATGCTTGTTACCTCTATTGACTGTGTTGAAAGCCAAATGACCAACTACTTGGTACCTACCAAATATTAAACTTCTATACACCTAAATATAAGAAAAATTTTGGTCTAATGAGTCAGCCTTTATTTTGATCCAGAATTAATATTTTGAGTGTTCTCTATGATTCACTTTTTCTCCAAGAAAAAGTTTCTTTCCACAAGCCTTAGATAGTTAACCAAGCTTTCAGTAGCATGCATGCACTGAAGACAAAGGTAAAAGTTACAAAGTGTGGATCAGAATCTCATTTTTCAACTGTCTCCAATTTCACCTCAGGACCTTCAAACTTTCTACTTAGTCACATTCCCTTTCCACTGAAAACCATTCACTTCCCTACTCTATTCTTACCACTATGATTAAAGATTTAACCTCTTCCACTCTGTTTGGCAGACTCTGCTAACTCATGAAATGTTATCCAGATAGAAATTCACTGCAGTATCCTTTGCAAAAGCAGGATACCATGTGAGTTTATATCACTCAACTGATCAAATGAAGACACATTGATACACACACTAGAGAGGATTAATGGAATAAAATAATAGATTTGTTAAAATGTTCAGTACAGGTTTGCCTGAAAAGGTGTCAGTATTTAGGTACTTATGTCTCAACTCAAATCCAGGATGCACAAAACCCAGAGGAATGAATACCAGCAGGAGAGGTCCATAAGCTTTTTACTTCTTTACATTCTTTTAATTTTAAAAGAATGCAATAGAAAAAAGCTCACAAATTTTCTAAGTGTTCTTACCCTCATAACTATTTTAACATAATGAAAATATTTAAATATAAAATATCTGAACCAGTGAACCAAATCACTATGATATTAAATAAGGCATTGATAAAAAAAAAAAAAATAGTCTATTTCCGCTGCATAAAATTCCAGAACTTTTGATGCAACCATTTTGATTTAGAATTAAATTTGCTGTCAAACCAAAAAGCCCAGATTGTTTTAGAAGAAAACTACGAAAGTACAAGAAATATGATAAATTGAATAAGTCAAAACAAAAGAAAATAATTTCACAATGTTCTTTCATAGAAAATATTGGGGTTTTTTCCTCTCTTTTGATACCATTTTGGAACAAAAAATAGATAAATTGACTATTCTGACCCTCTTCACACCCAGAGAAATAAAACTCACATATTTTTGTTATGTTTACTCAATACATTTACTCAGTGGTATTATAACTACCTGTCCAGAAGATTTTAATTTTTCAGCTGTTGATTTAAAAAATTAATATCAAATCTATGTAGTTTTATAATCTATCTCCTTTCCACACATTTTGTTACATTCTTTCTTTTTTTTCTTTCACAATCCTCAAATACAGATCTAAAATACTATGCATTCACTACTTCATTTAGGAGGAATATGAAGTTCTGAAGAAGAGTTATACAAGATCAGTAGCTGCTGATCTCAGAGAGAAGTGTCAAACTCTGAAATGTTACGCAAGATGTTTGAGTTTATGCTATTTATATTATTAGGAATTTATTTCTGTCCTTAGAACTTTGCTGTCATCTTTCTTCTGAAACCATGTCACACATGCACAGGCCTGAATGCTAGAAGGAATGAGTATGACCATGAGGTTTCACTGACTGCATACCCTACTACACTGAACTTCAGAAATTTACACCACAAATTACAAAAATGACTTGTCATTAATTCGTGTGCTCAAAAGTCAAAGCAGACAAAATCTATAAAGCCTCTTTTTTTGTTGTTGTTTGCTTGATAGTTACTTTTAAGACAAACATTTACAGGGTCTTAAAGTATGGTAAATTATCCTCACAAGAAGAGATGGAAGTTAATGACTGTATTAAAAAAAAAAAAAAATGGCATATTACTGACCTGGGAAAAGTGAAATGCTAAATAGACTTTAGAGGCTAAGGAATTAGAAACAATAAACTGTACTGTCTTCAGCTTTCTAATAGTTTAATAATAGTCTGCTTCCCACTGATGTTGTTCAATTTACCTTTTTTCACTTAGATTATATCAAGCACTTTCAGGTTATGTATGTTCCAATAGCACTTTAAACTGGTGCCATGTCATTTTGTACCCAAAGATTATGTGAAAACTGTTAGATATAGAATGAAAACAGTAGTTAAAAGCTGTTGTGTTCTAAAAACTCTCTACTCAACACACTTCTAAAGCTTATATCAGGTTCAGATTTTGCTTACAAGCTATCCCAGATTTCATTAATCATTGGGTGGAAAATATGTGTAAATGGAATTAAATTAAATAGTCTCACAAACTCTAATTATTATGGGTGATTAATTTTCTATTCTAGACTCCATTAAGTGCCTTTACAGATATTCTTTCTGCACATCCAGGTTTCTAATTTATTTCCCCCTTCGCCTTCATGTCCTAACAGTGCAGGGTCGTGCCAGGATACTCATTAGTTTTATGCTAGCAATTCTGCCAGGCAGCCTCAGAGGCATCAGCATCACCTCAGAAATCATTAATGGAACTTGTGCTGCAATCTAAAACTGACAAGCATGGAATAATCATTTAGGGGCTGAAACATGTTCTTCCATAAATGAGCATTTTGGAGGAAAAAATAAAAATGCATGTGTTCCAGTTATTCTCAGAAGACAAAAAGGTGATTGTAATAAATCAGATCTGGAGACATTTTTGTACATATCTGCTTGCCATGCCTGAAAAATAGCATCAAGTTTTTCAGATCCATGATTTATTTTTTGCTGACAAAGTCCAGAAACATTGAATCACCATGTGGCAGCAAAGATGCTGGATCTGGTTCATAATCTGACACTATATTGGCTGGGCCTGATGACATTATTTGCATACTTGTTGTGATATGTTTCACTTAAGTTGTCTGCTGCCTCGCTTACCAGAACTATTTATGAGGCAATTTTTCACAAGAACAACATGAAGAGTTTGCATGGTCATATATATGAAGATTCATCTGAAATAACTAGCATAGTTGAGGGACTTTCAGATACTGATCCCAATTGGATTAGTGAGTCATTTCGGGGAAGCTCACAAAGGACAGATAAAAATATTTGGGGACCAAATGAGATGTCTCACTTGGCTCAGTGACTTGGCCCTTCAGACTCCCCATTCTCTTTCTGACAAACAGAAATAGCTAAGGTTTTCCCTTGATCATTTACTGTGGACACATGCATCCTTTAAAACACCTTTCTCACTTTTTCTGCCTATAACTCCAACTCCATAGTTCTGCTTTAGAATCGTGTTTCCCTTTCTCAGTTTGGCAGAGGGATGAGCAGGCAGCTACCCACTGGTGCATAGCACATCTCGACTATAGCACAGTCTTTATCAGTGATAATATACACTGAAAAAAGAGTTTTTGAGACAATGGGGGGAAACTTGCCTTCACTAACCAACACACTGAGCACTGAATTCACTGATAATCTGTCTATCTGTAATGGTCAGGCTTAGATTTATCTCATTAAAAAGAGGATGAGTAAATCAAGAGCTTTTGTGTTCAAAATGCTAATGGAAACAATATTAAATTCCACTGATTACAGCAGACTATACACATTTTTATGAAGCATACTGCAAAAATAAAAAGGAATAAATTACTAAGTACAAACCAGCCGAGATACAAAGATAAGCAATCAGGGTCTTCATATTAGCATTCACCTCATCTGTGTCTCCACTATGACCCAAGTTTTCATCTTAGACAGGGAAAGCACAGTCAGTGAATTCAATGTGGTTCACACTGTCATATACCTCATCTTAAAGCAGATTTGTAGGCTGAACATTTGGGAAGACAAACTGCAATCTTGATGCTGATTAGCTATCAATTAATCCTGACAGGTCTGATGCTGTGATCAGACTTAAACTTCTAAGTTTGATTTGCCTGTGTACAGCTTGGTGTCCAGTGCCACTTGACATCACCTGAAGTATCTAGGCCATATTCTTGGGGTTTCTATGAAAGAACATTTACAGAACCTATGGAAGAGCTCCCTTCTAGGGAGTGACAAAAAGAGGTTAAGTAGAGTACCCAAGGACAACTCAAATGTCAATGGATACCAATGTGAGGAAAAAAATATTACATCAAGCAACATAATGTTAGGCAACATTACTTACAGGCCATGGCTGTGCCGGCTATGGTTCCCCTAGGTCATAACTTTCTCTCTGCCTCAGCTCTCCATCTGAGACCTAACTTTAAACCAACTGGGTTTAAAGCCATATCTTAATAAGCAATAGAAACACTAAAAATCATCAGGCAGACACATCTGTGTGGGATCAAGGAATATATAAAGATAGCTGGAGGAAGTATATGATCTAAATAAAATTGTATGTCCTGAGCTAAATAATACATGACACAAAGATTGATGGCAGATTTTGAGCTCTCTGGGGTTTTTTTTGTCTGAACTCTCTGCTTTGTTTCCTAAAAACTCCAATATATTTTCCCTTCTCTTTTCAAGATTCAGATTGTCTCTAACATTGGTTTTAATGGCACTACTTGCAGAGTAAAACAATTCAAAGAAATAAATGAAGCAGAACACTGGCATGTAAGAAAAGAGACTCATTATGAGAGTTTTCTTTTGCTCAGGGTGGATCTCAGAGCTTTCTGTAAAATGTAAGATTACTATTCAAAATCCAAAGTTTCTAATAAAAAAGTCTCCTACTGTTCAGCTCCTCAGTTCCTGTCAGAGATACACATATGTCACTACTGAAACATAAGCTGATAGTAGTGAGGCTAAGGTAAACTTTAAAAGCACAGCATCATACATTTTGTGAGGATCTTTTGTAACTCTATAAAAATGCCATCAGAAAATTGTTCTGTTTGGTGGCAGTTTGAAGATATGGTCATTTTATCTAGGATACACAAGAAAACAGCTGGGTAAGCTGTCTTTATCAGAAAAGACAGATAAAGGGAGAACTTCACTTAAGGAAAGAGTGAAAAAGGGGACTTTGTGACAAATTGATTTTCATCTCCAATTATGGCTCTTTAGAAAATATATCTCTCACAAAGGATTCAAACAAGCTTCCTAATGCAGGTAGCTATTGCCTTCTGGTAACTCTTTACTTTTATTTGTGCTTTTATTAGATGACTTTAATACTAAAGTGGCACAAAAGTTTACAAATGTGCTGCTGTCAATGACATTTTAAGACCTGTATTGCAGCCCTCTCAAAATGCAAGTATGATAACTATGCTACAGTGTTCTCTGAGAGGCCTTTTGAAGAAGCAAATCTATATGGTTGCTGGAAAAATATGACATCTTATTAGACTAAATTGTTAAAATTCTAACAAAGAAAGTCTTCCAGGTAGTAAATTTCTGCAGTACACTAAAAAAAAAAAAAAAAAAAAAAAAAGAGAGAGAGAGATGAAGTTTCAGGTAACATGGGCTTTACCTTCCTGCCTCTGAATCTTTTTGTTGAGTGAATTATGCCAAACCATCTGCACAGCCTTCAGCTCACACAGAAAAGAGGTGGAGAGGAATTTTGGTAATGGTGCCAAAGAGGATTCTCATTTTCTTTTATATGCCACAGTGGATTTCAGAGTTATCCACAAGCACGCTCACATCTTTATTTTGTCTTTTAAACTCCTGTATCAGCATTATTAATTAAAAGAAGATTTAGTACATTAAAATGCAAATTAAATGAACTTTGGCAGAGAATTCCTGCAGTACTTCTATCATTACAAGTAATAATTAGCTTATGAGCTGAAGTAGTGGTTTACTTAAAATAAATAATGCTTTGATGGAGGGATTTAATCTGACATGTCATATTCCACATCAGGTATAAGTGTAAATGACTTCAGTTTCACTGGAATGATTTAGAAGCAGCATCCAGGCACAGATCTTGAAAATAATAGCTCTGCTCTTTATGAAGCAGCCGTAGAATTTTAAGTAAAAAAAAAAACTATCTAAAGCAGTATATAACAGATAACAAACCTGTGACAATTAGCAGTAACTATGCTGAGTGCTAAGGTGCAATTTTCTCTTCCTAAGTAGGACACACAGCATGTTTCACTGGAATTAAGAAGGAGCCTAAAATTGTTTCGACTCTTTGAATAAGATTTTCAATGGTTGTAATATGGTTTCCATTTGATTAAGGTAAAGGAGGCAAATGAAGGTTTCTGAATCTACAAAGGTGGGTTGGAAAAAATCATTAACCTTTTTCCACAGTTCTAAATGAGTCAGAGTGGAGATACTGAAAACAGGATATCTGGGATATTTTGACAATTTAATTGAGGTTTGCTTCAGCTTTTCAGTGGAGCAAGTGTTATTTGATTAAAATTGCTCTGTCTGGCAGTACTTTTTTTTTGAAAAAATGAGGTAAAACTTCCCTCCGGATTAAAAGGATAATTGTATCATTCTCCTTCATCTGGTCCTTATCCAAACATACTTTAACCTGTCCAGGGGAACAATTACATGATTTTCTCACTTTTGGAATAGGCTTTTGTTCACAGTACTCTGTATGTTTTTATAGTTTACCAACAAAAACAATGTTAACTGGCAGTTCTTCCCTTAAGTAGTCTGTGACCAGAAGTGAATTAATTGTCAACACAAGTTTTTAAAAATATTGTTTCACTTTAAAGGATAAAACACACATACTCTACTCTTCTATAAGAGGTATAGATATAGACCAAGCAAGTCTGGAAGCTTCTTATATGAGAAAAATTTGGTTTATCTAATGATTAGATTTTTTTGAAGTATCCTTTTTGTAAGTGCTGTAGTTTTTTAGTTCTGCTGATTCCCTGATGCTTGATTTTAAATGGGGAAAGAAGTTTCTGAGGTGTCAGAAGGCAAAGAGCACAGCCTGCATCATAGTAACTCAACCATCATCTCATTCCAGCCCAAAAGCATTCACAAAGTCAAGACAAAGCTTGTCTTCACACTTTGCTTACCTTCCATGAAACTTAATCATCTTCATATGACAAATATCTCAATAACTAGATACTGTATTCATCAATTATTATGGAACAGACATACTCATATTGAGAATGATTAATGAAGCTGAATTGTTTTCATAGAAGATAATACAGTGAACACGAAGTTTTTCTCATACTATATAAGACAGCTTTTCTGTCTGTCTTACAACTCATTCTATGACCACCACATTCTTTAAGTAATTTGTAATTACTACTGAATTTTGGAACATTGAGGAATTTAAAGTCAAAGTTTCATTTTTTCTGTCAGAAAGTGATGATGCATCAAAAATTCATTGTTCTGTCTTCTCAGATATATCAGTTTCTGAAAAGCATTGGTCTGGCATGCAATTTCAGATTGAAAGTAGAGAAACAATCACTTCTTACCCTTGCCTGACATCTGAATAGGCACCTATCCCAGGGATCGGAATAAGGACATTAAACATAAGAACAAGATGTTCGGGCCCTGGCAGAAGATGTTGTTTGTGTCACCCTGGATAAGTGCCCTAACCAACATGTTAAAGCACTTTTTGGTCTTCCTCCAGAAGAAAATGAATCAAAAACGTGCAAAAAAAAGGCAGCAAAAAAAAGATGATTTTCAGATCAGTCACAAAACCAGGCAGAAAACAAAAACCCAAATCTTTCATTTTGCCACATGTTGGTCTTTTTTTCAAAGAAATCAAGTACTAATTTTGGAACTCAGGAGAATCCAATTTTTGAGCCTCCCTGTGATGTAAAAAAAAAAAAAATCACAGCAAGATTTAGTTCCTTTCTAATATCTCATGGATACATTCACATTAAGTTTTGTTTAGCACTTCCCTTCAATATTACTGAAGAAATGTGTGAACTTTACTATGAGTTTACATTAGAAGACATTGCTATATTTTGAGTATCTCACTAAGGATAAGTGAGCACAGATTTGAGGATTTTGATGCAATCAGTCTGATGTGGGCTCCCAGCATCCAGATAGACTGAGTGGAGGATTTAATAGCAAAACCAAAATGAAGAAAAATCCCCTAATGGAAAAGTCACCTGGCAGAAAAACTTTGCCAAGAAATGTTCATAGTATGAGGCTTGATGATGCTGTTGTCCACAAGTTATAAGTATGAACAACATTTATGAGCCAGAGATAGGAAAACCAGAAATCAAACAGAATCAGCACTTGGACAAAGAAATGTAAACCCACTTAAATCTATGAAGAAAAAAGCTATTTTAAAAAAAAGACTGCTATCCCTTTGAGACATGGAGACAAGCTTTCCCTTAGCACCACAAGCAAGTTTTCAGGCAGAGCCAGCTGGCTTGACAAAGACTCACTTCATCACTGTGTAGGCTGCTGCATGGAAAAGCCTGCCCTGACAGCAGAAGAATGAGGCTCAGACTTTATTTTCAAAGTCTACCAGATTGTAGCCTTCTTTAGCTAAATCTGGACCTATCATAAAGCAAAAGGGAACCCTACCAGAGACTCATAGCTGGGATTCTATTCCTCATCAGTAACAGGAAAATATTGTTATATGTATTATTGTTATGTTTTTTATATCATGCTGTACAAGGAGAGACACACTGCAAATATTTTAAAAGTCACCACTGACTAAGCCAGTGAAAGAAGGTGCTACTAACTCTTTTAGAGTATATGGTTTCTCATTTGACATGGTCCAGTCCTTTAAATTATAGTACTGATTACAGCTGTAAAAGAGATACGTGTATTTGAAAGAGCAAGGCACTCATGCTCTGTGAAAGCATGAACTTGCTTTGGGCAATCAGCACAAGAAGCATCTGTGTAAAATCTGTATCTACAAAGAGTACCAAGATTTGGAAAAGATGTGCTATGATAGATGCTCATGTATAAATAAAGATCATATATGTGTCAGAGAGATACACATGATGAATTGCATTATGCCTTTCTGAGCATTTCATGCAGATTCTGATAATTAACTTCTCCCTCCATCACTTCCTTTCACGTTCCAGAAGCAGATCTTCACGAAAAATGCCACGGCAAAAATATCCTTCATTTTTGCCAAGAATCTGTAGAAGAATCCAGCTTCTTCTGGGCAAGAGGCTGGGGTTTCCCTGCAATGAGAACATTCAGCTCCCTAAGGGATTCAAAAAGTTTTTGAATATTTTTTCTTTTTCTAAGTAATGTCTTTCACCTAGACTATTTCAGGACTCTTACAAAGCTTTTTACTGTAGTGGTTACTGCTTTCTTGATAAATAAAAAATAATCCCATTAACTAAAGCAGGTGCCTCATGTATGGAGATTACATCCATTTCATTTCCCACTTAAAACCCTAACAATCTCCAAAAACTTAAGCGCATGAATCCCTTCTGAGCTTGCCATGCACCATTCAAAGACTCAGAAGGAACTCAATTCTTTTGCATATTCTGTGTTTACTATTATTATCAATTAATTAATTAGGGCTCGCCTTGGTGTTATCAATGAAAATCTTTCCCTTGTCCCAGTGTGTGAGAATGGTAGGTGGCTTTAACTATTTTTGTGAAGAAACTTCAAGTACCGTTGTATGTGAGAAACCAGTAAATGTATGAAAAGGCTTGTTCTCCACAGGACATTTGTTCTCCACAGCTTCATTTATTGAGCTTTGGGAGCCCAGTGCACAGCACTGCAGGGCTTGTCCTTCAAACAGGAGAGGGAGTGAGGAGGAACAGTAGTGAAGGGGACAAAAAGGCTCATCCTGGCCATAGTGTGGGACAGTAATTCAGAAGTAATACCAGATGGGAAGGGGATTTGGATGAGAAGAAAAAAAACTCCACTTGTTCCTTCAGGTGGGATGATATACACTGTGCACAACTAAAGTAGCAGAAAGGTATTTAACTTGAGCTGAGGATCTGATCATCAGGACCTGAGAAATAAATAGCATATTCAAACAAAAGAAAAAAAGTCCCTTCGCTGTTTGCCTCACTGTTTTTTCATCTTCTTTCCCAAAAAGAGCTCACCTGTTTTTACTTAAATAACTGGGACCACTGTTGAAAACCAGAAGGAATAATATGCAGCATGAAAATAAATATCCTAGCCTTCTGATGTACCTGGAAAGAATAACATCATAAAGACATGATCAATAAGTCAATGAGGAGTAGAAAGTGAAGAGGGGAATAAGAAGGCTGAATTTAAGCAAAATTTTGATAACCAGCATCAGATATGTCTGATGCAGATGTGGGCTAATTATTTAATGACAAGTTAATGAGATTTACAATATATACTGTAAATCTCTATAACATTCAAAAGGAAAAGTGCCACAGACAAACAGAGGGCAAAGCATTTACATGCCTCTATCATTTCACAGGAAAAAAAACAAAGCAGAAAGAAAAAGAAAATAAAAACAAAACCTCCGTCCCCAATGTGGAGTTTTCTAACAATGGTAAAGTCAGTATAAACATACTTGCTGTACAATAAAAAGTACAAATAGAGCTCATATTTTTAACTCTTGATTTTACCATTAGTTTCAAATTCTTTTATTGCATTTTGCTTTCATCTGTTTTTTAACTTGAAAATCTCATCTGGGCAGATCCGGAAAGAATTGTTAAACACGTTAAATGTTGCAATCATTTAAATAGCATGAATATAATTGTCTGGGTTTATTTTGCTAAAATTATGTTTAAAGAAGATCTTTACTTAGTGTGCTATGAGGTTTCTCTATTATAACTGCTAAAGTTAATAACACTGTTGAGGCTAGATAAAAAACAGAACACTAACCAAAATTGTCAAGAAATAAGAAGGAACAATTGAATCACTACAGTTTTCTATACTTCAGTACTAATATCTTCTAAAGTGTACATATTTAAAATAGTTAGTCAAAACATTAAAAGTTTCAGCTATTCAAAGAACTGACCAAGCCTTATTTTGCAAATGTACAAAATATTCCTAGATAAACTCTTTTATCTGTTTAAAGAGGAGGACTGTAAATGACATTTATTTGTTTAGTGTCAATCACTAAATAGACTGGCAAAATATACATAAAAGTGTATGAACATATATCCAAGTGAATCACTTGTAATTAGCTGCAACTGAGTCATTCAGAGTCAATACTACTACTTCATGGGGAAGTAGTATTTATAGAAGCTGCAGGACATGGGGTTATGAGTGACTTGATTGCTACACCTATAAAAAAGTCCTGGTAATTGTGGTTCCAGAGTGCCCACTAAAATAATATATCCATTAAGCAAATGCAGTTTAAGAAATTATTTTCAATAGTAACCATAGCTTGAAAAAAAACCCCACATCCAGAATATTTTAGTGGAAGAGACAGATAGCAAAAGAAACTATGGACACAGAATGAGCTGCTGGACAACTAATCAACTACAATAGTAGGAATTTGGGCCATGATCTAGTAACACCATGGTGGTGGGAATTTTATTCAATTGCTTGAATGTTAAAGCTGCTTGAAAAGTCCCAATCAATTAATAAATAAGGTTTCATAAAGGGTTGATAGGTTGCTAATGAAACACTTTTGTAATTTGCTATTTGTATTCAATACAAATACAAATTTTGGGATGGGGTTTTTTGGGAATTTATATGGGGACCAAAGCTGTAATGAATGTTTAAAGGACAAATGAGGCCTTTGATTTTTTGGGGGGAGAGGATTCAGTAGATGATAAATGAGCCTATAAAATTTAAAGCATTTAAAATCTTTTCCTATCATCTTTGAATCAGCTGGAGAATTATGTTCATCTGGCTCAACACATGGACCTTAGATTTAAAAATAACCATATTCCTTCCTGAGTGAGGCAGTGAGCAGGATAAAAGCCAGATGTACTGGTTGTCTGAGATACTTAAAATTCATTTTTTTCTTGACACATTCACATAAAGCAAGTAAATGTGTGGTTCACGTTGTGAAAGCTGTGGTTAGAGCCTGATTCTGGCCAGGAGGTTGAGAGAATTTCTGTTTCCAATATCCCCCATGCAGCAGAGCAACATGCTTTTCCACATACCTGGAATGAGTGCTCTTAGCAGCTACTTGTCACAGAACCACTTGTACAAGAAAAGTGCCATGGACAAAGGAAGTAAATGGGTTTGAGGGTCACTAGACTCTGCTTATTCATCAAATTAGGGGATTTTCATAGAGATAAGTCACTTTTGATTAAACTCTCAACATTTCTCTGATTACTTGCCAATTCACCTTTGTTGAGACTGCTTTCTGGCAGCTGGTCTACCAGATTTTCACCCCTTCAAAAGCCACAGTTCCTTGAGAGCTCAGCAGTAATTTATTCACCCACAGAGGGAATCCAAAATCTTCAGTTTTCCAGCCAGATGAGGCTGAAAGGGAAAGTAAAAATAAAACAAAATGTTGCTGATAAAGAAATTAATTTTTAAAGTTCTGCTTTATTCTTAATCCCATGCCTACTAATTTTTTATCTGTGAAGATTATTAGTGCAGTGCATTAGTTCCTTTTTCCTTTTACTGA
Organism: Phylloscopus whistleri; assembly: GCA_017589585.1. Classification (NCBI taxonomy): domain Eukaryota; kingdom Metazoa; phylum Chordata; class Aves; order Passeriformes; family Phylloscopidae; genus Phylloscopus; species Phylloscopus whistleri. The sequence goes on along the minus strand of JADMLD010001397.1, from coordinate 1,360,440 downwards.
ATTTTGGCAACAAAGGGGGATGAAAACATGTTATTGCATTGCACAGTTTTAATATTTTTCATGGAAATGAGATTTTTAAGTGCAAGTCTCCAAATTAGGAATATTATTTAGTTCTTAGAGAAACCTATAATTCAGTGACGCAATTCTTATCTGGGGTTTAAAGCCTTTTCAAGTGATCTGGAAGCCAGAGATTCAAATACTTGTATCCAATTAGAAAGGCCATAGGAGTAAAGAGCAACAGTATGTGAGTGCTTTCATCATTGGCTCAGTGAACATAGTCAAGTTATCCTCCATTTCAGTCAAAGGTGTATCACAGTTAAGAAATTAAATCAAGATTTTAGGTCTGAAAACACAAAACAGTATGATCAGTTGGGATAATGTTTCTCTGTGCCACTGGATGTACTTGGAAGCAGATATTTGTGCCCTTCTCCCAGCTTAGGACATTCACATATTTTGCCAAATGTATGTATTATTTGAAAATGTATAAAAACAATCCTTAACACAGAAAACACAGAATTCAGATTCTCCCTCTCCTCGGTGTGTGCCCTAAAAATAACCAAGAACATTTTATTCTCTCTCATGTCCAGTTTTCGGTGTTGGAGCAGAGGTAAGGCTGTATGCTGGGGGTAGCTTCAAAAGAACAATTCTTGGTTCTTTTATGCCAAAGAACAATAACTAATCCATTTCTTGTTGTTGCTTTACAACATCATTGTGGAAGCTGAAGAAATGCAACTTTTAGTCTCCTAAATCTTGATGGGAAAACTGAACTCTGCTACTCTGGAGCCTGTGCAAATTTCTAGAATCCCTTCTCAGAAAGATGTATCAGTATTAACACCATTTTAAAGAAAAAGTTGCTAACAAGTTTTAGGTTTCTCCTTACAGAGTTTTGTTTGTAAATTCAGAAATTGATCAGAAACTTGTTCATAAAGTACCTATGATATCAAGTTGCTATAAAGGCTTTGTCTATTTCACTTTGAAGCACAAACTACACTTATTTCTGTGCTGCCACAGTTAATGTGTTTCTGTATGTGAAAGAAAAGGAAATGAAAATAGGTCTCTCTTTTACTTCCTGATTAAAAAGTAGTGGATATAGGAAACTTAGGATCCTTCAGCAATAGACAGCAAGTATGCAGAAGGCTCTGACCCTTAAATGCCATTTCAACCCTGTTATATGCAACTGTCCAGTTTTTGGTTGATGTTAGCTATGGATATTTGTGAAATTGAATCTTATCTAATTGTGTTCAGATATTGTCCTGCTGTATTCAAGCACTGTCTAATTTAATACTTCAATGAGTTCTTATTGGAATGCACATCTTCTGCTGGAGTGAAAGTAAATATTTTCAATATGATGCTTATTTTTGTTATTAACATTATTGCTATTGTTACTATTGCTATTTTTTTTACCAGATTCTTTCTTGCTTTGAAAATCACAGCAAATGAAACTTTATTTTGAAACTGCTTAGAGCTGATGTATTTGTTAATCTCAAACAGGTTTATCCTAAGGAAGTGGCTTTCTTCCTGACATTGGAGAGAGAGATGTAAATTAATGAAAAACAAGTCAGCAGAATGTTTGGAGGCAGTGACAGTTTCACAATTGAAATGATCAAATCTTTTTCATCCTATATTATATTTGATTTTACAGTCCAAAATTACCACAGATATCTTGTATAAATGCACATATTTTAGTATGAACTTTCATATACACATTCTCTCTCTTCAAAGATAGACATATTATACTCCAAATTATTGACAAAACACACAGATTATATGAGAAGGTAATAAAGCACACAGAAATAAATGCAGTGACTAATGTACTGCACAATGCTGGTATATTTGCTATACTGAATAAACCAAACCTATAAATTATACTAGCAGTCTGAATTACAATTTTTGCAAAATGCTAAAATGAACTGTAATATGTCAGGCAAAATCATTTTCCATTGGGGTTTTATGTCAATGGTCTCTAGGAGTGAAATCTTGACTCTGAATTTAAGAGAGAAGCCCCTCGCAGGGCTATGATACTTCATAACAGAAGAGGATCTGGGTCCCAGAGCTGTGAGAGACTTTTAAATGATCCATCACCTCAGTGCTGTTCACATTGTTCTTTGGAAAGGAACTGAAAGGGCCTTTGGACATCTTTCTTCTTTGAGAAGAAATATGTAAGTCAACAGGGCTGAGAAAAGAAATTCTTATTTAGATATACAGAAGCAATCCCACTACTGATGAAAGAAAGCTACTGAGATGAGAAATCATACAACAGATGTAATTTTATGAAGTACTATATAGTAGCTACCATTGCAAGCAAACAAATAAGCCTATAAAGGGATTCTGTGGCACCAAGAAGAATATTTTTTCATGAAGTTTTCCAATTTTGGGTTAGCAATCTGTGTCCTCCTGTGCAGTTTAGAGTAGAATTCACATATCTGATTCCTTTCCCAGGTCTCCAAAAATAAAAATTGTTCCTCATTACCAAGAAAAACACTAAATGTAGTTGAAATGCTTTGATCTGCTCTTAAAACAGGATCTGGTTTTAACAGGGAGAAACTATACAGAGAATAGGGGGTAATATCACTTAATTTAACACTGATTCTGTTTTTTTATGCAGAGATCATGAGTGTAATAAACCTCGTCTTGAATTTTAAGACTTTCTATTTTCTATGCAGACCACCAAGGTGATAAATTATATAGATTTCTGCAAAGACAATAAGGAAAGAACCCTGGATGTTGTTAACGTATAAGGAGGAGCTTGAAATTCTTTTTGCCCCCTCCTTTTGCCCCCTCTAGCCTTCACTCACTAAATTTAACCACATACTGTCTTACCTTCATTGCACTTGCAGTCACTTTGAATATGCATCTTATTTTGTTTCAGTTGCCACTTGTGTAGTAGGTTTCAACTTAGCACTATTATTTCTTTGAAAAGTACACTGAAACCCATACAGTGGCCAAATGTATTTGTTTCTGGTTTAGTCGTAGTTGTTTCTGTGGTAGTCAAAAGATTTAATTCTCCAGTAAGAAAACAATTCTTAATTATATTCTATTTTTAACTGTTCTGGGTTTGCATCCCTATTCTGAGTCAAATACATACAGATACATATTTTGTGAGTTTTAAACACAAACCCTCACAGACATTGATATCAAATTGTCCAAGCAAAGACTGGCATGATTCTCTTTTTCCAATAATTTCCATTTTAAAATTTTATCATGAACTTTACTAAATTGGTCTTTTAATCTCCTCATTAAAAACATAATGAAGAAGGCAGAGAGGTTTAAGAAACAAAATCCTTAATAAGATCTCCAACTATAGGAACTTTAAGCACACTTTTATATGGTGCAATGTTTACCAGGAATAGAGAAAGATCTTTTATTTTTTTTTTCCTTAAGACCCTGCATTTATTTTTAAGTGCTGTCTCTGTTGCTTTTAAGATAGGGTAGCTGCCTATGAGTCTGTGATTTCCTCCTGTGGAGCTTTACAAGCTGTTGACATTCTCCTGTAGTGAATTGTGGTTGGTTATTTGACACCTCTTTGGTAAACCTTAAGTTGCAAAAAAAACCCCATAGTGTTCATGTGGTTTTGGATAGAAGTTGTCCTGGACATGCAATTACTTCAAATAACTGTTGTCTGCTACTAGGAAGCATTCCTTATCTCTTTCAGCATGGCTGGATAAATTGCACTAGAGTAGTCAAGGGCTGGTTTTGTCCTTGCAAAGATACGTGCTCTTGCTGTTACACCAACTCCTCATCTGCCTCTCAATCCCTTTATTAAATCTGGGCTAGCAGCAATAGGCTCTTACTAGAGCTGTCATTTGACATTTTCTAAAGTATTTTCTGGGGAGATCTTCTAATGATTCACCTTAGTAACACAGAAGAATTTCTCACTCTGAATTCCCACAGCAAGCATCCTTGCTCACTCAAGAGCAGACACTTGATCATGGGTCTGCAACAGCAGCTGTTCTATAATTAATTCTAGGTTCAGCTGATTCCTAATTAATAATTAATGTTGTGTTCAGCAGTTTACTTATAGCAAGGCTTCAATCATTTAGTTTTGTACAAGGAATGCAATCAGTCTTTCTTACATTTTGAGTGCTTAATCCATGAATAAATAAAAAAAATCATGTATTTTCAAGTAACTGTGTTGTTTATGTTAGGAGTTAGGAACACTCAAACCAATCATTTTTACAAGAACAATTTTGTACAATATCACTTCTTTTCATATCCCTTTAAAAAATGGTCAGTTTTTAAAAGTTAACAGTTAAACTTCCAAAACAGATACCCTTCATTAAAGTTCATATAAAAATGGCACTTATTATTTTTAACTCTACTTATTCTGTTAATGAATTTTGGTCTTGCACTCCTTATGTCTTTCCTTAATTCACACTGGTGACAATTTACAGTGAGTTTCAATATCCTTGTTTCTGTCAAATGGATTGATAGTCTTCATAAACATGTCTCTCCACCAAAGCCCAGCTGGACAAGAGGAAGAGTTTCTGGTAAAGGTGGCCACTAGAAAATTGGAGTGTTTGATTAATGTATGAGAGGGTTTTCATTCTTAATTCAGAGGTTCTAGATTATTGATTTTTTTTCCATAGAGAAAGAAAGATAACAGTATTTTAAATAGTGAATAGGAAACAAATTAAAGCAACACACCTAATCACTATACCTGTTTCTAAGGAAAGGCAAAATCCCTGTATTTCAAGGTCACATTATTTTGATCTGTTAGTGTAGTCCATTATCAATCACCCAAGGACTTCCCTGTATATATTTGTCTAACCAACATCTGCTTGAATAAATGAATCTGTGAATCTTATCCTGCCTTTAAGCAGATGAGAGGGAAGGAGATCTGATCTCCTTTATGTAAATTAAATGTGACCTCTGGGCTCTTGGTAAGGTGTCAAACTCATCCTTCAGCTGAGCAAATATTGGAGACCTGATCTATTACCTATGTTTTTTGAGGCTGTTGCATGTTAATAACGTAGTTATTTGTGACATTCAATTCACTCAGCTTTCTGAAATCAATAAAATAATCCTTGTTAGAGATCTCTGGATAGAGAATATAGTTCCTTCTGGCTCATAAAGGGAAATGTTGTCAATTAGCAGGGTTTGTGGATTCTGTGTCTTTCTTCATTCGGTCAGAGGCACAACCAGTTCCCTAGAGAAACTTAATTTTCACTTACAGAAATAGGAGTGTTCCCTTAAGAATTTCTACAGAGGACTTGTATGGGGAAAGGCTGATGTCTCTCCCAATATTGCCACGAAGAATCGTCTTAAGAGATGTATATCACATGAACTTGCTTTTATTTAAAGTGGAGCACATGGACATAGCAATGAAAAATTGGATACATTTTAAGGAAAATTACTAGATATTTATGACTTTTTGTTATTTTGTGTTTATATATTTTAAAGCTTTTAAAAAATATATCAAAACATTTTTCAAATAAAGATTTGCTAATGTGTCAAAAAATAAAGACATCATTTTCAGCCTGCACATTTTCTAAATTTTGTACTAAATCATTCTGAGCTTGTTGTTTGAAAGCATTACTAGCCATGGATCCCATGTGCTAACTAATTATAGTGTGGACGTGGGCTGAGAAGTGTCCTGGCATGATGCAGATAGAAAGGCTTTCTCACTATTCTTTCTGAAGTATTTGCTTCATCTCTCACTCTGGTTACATTACACCATCTGCTTTCAGTTCTTTCCAATCTTGCTCGATAGAGGATAAGGGTATAGCCACTTTTGGAAGAAGGAAAATGTCAACCCCCAAATCTTTCCTGTGTTAAAAAAACCCCACACCAAAACCCCAGACCCAGTGAGGGCAAACAGTCCCCTAATGTATAACAGTTAGCTTGTGCATGACTGCATCCATGCACACGAGGCTTGGGGTTTTTTGACAACAGTACTTACCAACATTCTTTTTTGAATCCATAAACACTTCCAAAACTTTTGGAAAATCTCCATTGAGACCATATAATTTTTTTATCATTCTTCTATATCCTTAGTGGAAGCTACATATTAGTATGAATCATATATACACTACACATATTTTTTGTGAAGTGTACACCATATAAAGTCATAAGCAACCATGCTTTGACTTCTCCAGAAGTTTTTTTGTCAATGTGGTTAAGTGGCTTTAAGTGTAATCATTCAGAACCCTGAAAAAAATCTGGTCTTAATACTGTATCTTGCAGACAAGAATGGATGTTATTTTCAAGCACTTACAAGAAATTCAGCATGCTGGGGTTTCTCTCTCAGCTTCAGTAAAATTATTGCATTTATCCTACATAATATGAATTGTATAGTTCACATTGCGGTAATCTGCCAGTGGTTAGAATTAAAATGAATATATGGAGTTACTTCCCAACAGTAGACAGACTGGAGGAAAAACCAAAACAAACCATAGCGTGTATCTACAGTAATATTTAATTTTTTTTCTGTACTATATATGAATACTTTATCTGTTCTCTCCCTGTAGCTTTCTGAGATGAGTTTTAACAGTTTTTAGATAGAACTTTGAATTCTGATTTTGAAGTATAATATGTCTGCAGTGTTCAAACATGCTTCCCATCCCAGACAGGAGAGGGGATAAGGATAATTCTGTAAATCTGAAATGAAGAAGCATCTCTTCATCAACCTTTGTCAGTTCTGTGATGCCAGTTAAAGCTGGGAATTCAGAAGAAGTCTGGTTCAGAGAGATAACAATCTCATGTGAGAAAATGAGGACAAAAAAGGTCAAAGGTTGGTGAAACCAAATTTTGCTAATAAGTTAATATTACCAAATAACAAGATCACCACCACAGGCAGCTAAACAGGTACATACATTGTATTTAATCAAACCTGTGAGGACTTTGTCCCTCACAATTCTTTAGGCATTTGAATCCAAGGGTCATGTTGTATTCACATATTGCAATTGAATTATCTCAGACTTACCATAGGGTAGAAGTTGAATATAGCTATCAGGGAAGCACTTAGCCACATATCAGCTATTCTGTTAGCTCACTTAGCAAGTGAACGTAATGTAATTCAAGCTAGCTTAACCTAAAATTGTTATTCTCAATAGAAGCAAAATGTATTTAATTGTCATTAATAAAAGAAATTTAAAATATGTTTGGGGCTTCATAAATTTAGAATGTATGGGTTGCCTTAAACTCAGATTTGTCTTTTACCCAGGCAAATATGACTACATTTGTGCATTATAAAATATATTAATATTTATTTCTAAGACTACTTAAAGAGTATGGTTTCCAAAATAATACTGGTGCTTAATGCTGAATTCTGTGAGATGTTTTAGTCGCTTCTAAGGAAGGGAAAGGTCACAAAAATTTACTGCATTATATAAATGCAATGATCTCTCCACATGCAGCTTCTCTGCAGTGAAACAAAGAATAGTGCTAGCTGAATTTTCTCCATTGTAATTTTACTTTCCTTACTCTGAAAATCATTGCCAATGGCAAGGGAAGCTATTAAGGTGCTTGGAGAGTGTCTTTTATTTATAAAAAAGCATAGCAGATCATTATTTTGTTTATAGAATCATAGAATACTTTGGGTTGGAGGGTGAGTTATTGACATAAACACATAATGTTTAATGTTGATTTTTCATGTTGATGCTTGAATATCAACATCCTTGCAAATTTTTGCCATTTACATAAAATCGATGGATCTCTCTTTTTAAAACAGCTTGCACTGGTTTTTAAAGCAGTTAAATAGTAGAAACATTATCTATGTGCCATTGAAACACACTAAAACTATCTGGTAAATGTCTGTAAAATGCATTTCCTTTAGAAGTACAGTTAGGACAATTTTTCTAGGAATTTACTAGTAGCGTTTTTCATTATGAAGTATGAATTAAATATTTTTCGGGTAGAAGATCTACTTTAGGGGGAAAACACTTTTTGATTATTGCATCATGGCATGCCACTTCTGTGTGTCCTGTCACAGAGTACAGTCAGCCCAAACTTCTTATATTGTTTTCATATGGGTTTGGATTTGGTTAAAGCACACAGATAGCCATCTCAGCTGGTACAGATGCAACTGCTTTGTTCTGTTAGAAAGTGAATTTATCCCTGCTCATTTTCAAACTCTAGAGAGATTTGCACTATTCTCAGGTTTTTAATTTAGATCGTTTAATTCACATTTAGATACAACCCACATTTATACTTGGTGCAGAGCCCCACATATAAATTTTCAAAATCCCCTTTTCCTGCAGTAATTTTTGCACATATTTAAAGGAGTTTAAGCTGTGGAGGAATACACCAAGGGGAGCCTGCTGACCTGTGCCAGAGCACTCAAGCATGCTTAAAATCTCCTTTGACTTTGAAAGCCCACCCAGGTCCTGTGCTCAAGAATGAGGGTTGTGGAGAGAGGAAATCCTACTACTTCCTCTAAATTGCCTCTAAAAAATTATTAAATTCCTTGATTTATAAAAGCCGATTCTTTTTTTTTTTCTTTTTTTTTTTTTTACTGTGCATTTCCTTCCTGCTTTTTCTTTTTTTTTTTTTTTTTTTTCCCTTTCTCAGTCAGTTTTATTTTGAAGTAAAACTGAAACAACCTTTTCTGAGTGTTTGGTAGTTAATTGCAGTGCAAGCATATGTTCAGCATGCTCAGTTTGAATCCCATCTACCAGGGGACAACACCACTGGGCTCGGGCATCTGTAGCAGCCTCCACACCTTCGTGTTCATCACTCTGCCACGAGCAGCACATGGCATTGCTCAGTAATTCTGCCCTCTCCCATAAGCTGGGTGTCATGCTGCTGCTGATTTATTTGGAGCCATTGCCTGTACAGGACAACAGCACTCCTGTTGCTCCCTCAGAAATCTTCAAGGTCGATGTGAGCCGAGGACAGACGGGCCATTTTGAAACGGTGTGGCATAACAAATGGAAGTGTCCCATTTCAGCAAGTCGGCATGAAGTTTATTCCTGTCATTGGTGTCACCAAATCAAATTTACTCGCAAAAGTCAAAGCTATCAAACCTCCCGATTCCTTGCTTATAATTCAGGAACTACAGAGCCATCTACTGGTGCGTTTTGTACCTTTAGGTACAACTTTAAGGCATTTGGGAACAAGATAAACGAGTCCTAAATCTATTAGGATGTTCATTCAAATTAAACCGGTGAATTTTGCCTTTGCGATTGCAACTTTAGGGTGAAAAATTAGGTCAATGGTGTAACCATGCTTCACCTGTTTATTCATAACCTGTTTATTCACTTGCTTATTCGTAACAATAATAAGCAAATTGATAAAATGAGGACAAGTTAGAGAGAGTCATAATAGTGAAATAGTAAAGCCTTGGTGGAGGCTTAAAGGCTTCAAAATCCATTGTGTGTGTTTGTGAGTGGTGACTGCTAATGACAGATATTCTTACTAGGCTAAATAGCTGCTATTTTATAATGTGGCAAATATAGACTCCCTGACAACCAGTTCTACTAGTTCAGGTAGTCCTTACTGAAACAAAAATAATAAAACTTTAGTGTCTTCAGTGAAAGATAGGCTCTTTTTTAGGCACAAAAATAAGGCAATCTACACATTAATTAAGTTTTCACCAATAACCAGCTTCACACCCTTAAATAAGCACCACTGCAATTTCACTGTTGCTTTTCTGTGCCTTTTGCAGAGCTGTGCTCTGGTAGGTGTGATTGAAATCCCACATTCAGGTGGCAGAGCCTGTTCAGTGAAAGATCTACCTACATTTGTAAAGTTTAGCATTAGGGTGACTAGTTATGACCACTGTGAGGGACTTCTTGTTCAAGGCACCAGTGAGGCAGCTTTCAGGCCACTTTCTCCTCTGGAAAGCCTTTGCAAATCCCTCCTGCTAAAGATGCCAGAATAAGGAATGCAGCTAAGGAAACTAGAGGTATTTCCAAAGCCAGTCCTTGTCTGTCCTTTGGATAAATCTACAGCAGTATATAAAACAAGTTGAGGATGATTTCTCATTTGAGACCGAGTGGCACAGACAAGCTCACAGCAACAATGCACTTTCTAAAGCAGAGTATTCAAATACACATTACAAACAGCTTGTCACTGGACCCTCTCTCAGACCCATGTACTGCCAAAATCCTACGGTATTGTGAAATAAATATCTATATTTTGCTCAGTTCTGACCTGAAATCATGTATGATCTGTACAGTAACCAATGAGAATTCCCTGGTTTCTGTCGTGAGGGTGTGTGGAGGTGTTTTAGGGGTCAAAGTCATAGTCCTGAATGACTGTAGGACATGAGAATCAAACTGGCCTGACCTTGGTTTTTCTGCATGTGGAGAGTATCCTTGACATTTGCTCTGGCTTGAACCATGCCTGAATATTGCCCTTAGCAGAATGTGCAGAGATGAGCAAAAAGTCTGCTTTTGGGAGCTTGGTGGCTGTTAAGCAGTTCTGAGGATCATGGATCAGTGTTTAGACACATGATACATGGGGGGCTTTTGTTTTGTTGTTATGGGCAGGCAGAATTGCTGGAGCAAAAGTAGGTCAGACATTGGTTGTAAATGACAAGGAAAGAAATGAAATATAGAAGTGAGAATGTAAGTAATTTGGCACAGAGTCAGAGAAAAATTGCAATGAAAGATGAGGGAAAGAAATTAAGAAAAAAAAGTAGCTACCAATTGTAAGACTGGAAAGGACATAATAAGGGGACCTAGATATAAATGAGGAAATAAAAGGAAAAGAACATAGGGTAAGACAAGAACTGACAGAGGAAACAGAAGGGGCCTAACTGAACTCAGCATACAGAGATCTCTAGTCAAGCATGTGCTCTCTAGGCATTTTCTTAATGCCTATGGTCTTTCATAATGATAAACTCTAATACTTACTAGAATAGAGATATTTGTTTCATTTGTCAGTAGACCTAAAAAGGCTTTCCTACCTTCAGGACAAATATTCTCAAAAGCAGATAATGGCACATTAGCTATGTGGGAAATAATAGCTTTGTCTTTTCTTTCTACAAGTGCTTTTGCAGCAAAGCCTGCAAAATAATCCATCTATTTGCATCTCCCAATGCAAATAATCCATCTATTGGCAAAATATTTTAGCATTTGTTTATTTTAGACACAGATGTAAGAAGTTTCATGTTGAGGAGTTTCATCCCAAATGTATGTTTTATTTAAAGCTGTGCCCATGCATTTTCTTTGAATGGGACCCTTAGGTGTGCACTTGGCTATCTGTAACTTAGTCCCTGCATCTCTGAATCCAAAATCTACTATGTTATATAACCAGAGAGTGGTTCAAGAATCAGTCACATCAGAAATTTGGCTAATTCTGGAAGGTCCAATTAACATCATGCAGCTTCCACTCAGACCAGAGCGGGCTGGACGGCTGCCTTCTCAGAGACCATCTGTGCTCAGCTAATGCTCCTTCAACAGCACTCTGCTGCCAGCACTTGCAGGCAAGGGCTAAGGAGGAGGTGGGATTGCACTGGAGAGTCACCAGCCCCTTTTTCATACCTCCTTTCACCCACTCAGTGTTCTCTAATGTCAGAAGACACATCTACAGAGATGCCAGGCTCTTCCCCACACAGTCTCCATCAACACCTTACCTGCTGACTGTTCTTTCCCTTGGGAAACATGTAGATGAAGCTCTCTCCTACTTGAACACAAAGGGTTTCAAAGGGTTTAGCACTGATTTCACCTTCTGTACAGATTCCAAAATATACATAAAATTACAATTTAAAAAAATTAAAAATTGTCTTGGGTTTTCTCTCTTTTATACTTCACTTATTAAAATCTGTACTTTTCTGGATTTTATTAGACAAATTGATCTGAAAACTACAAGGACCACGCATGCTTCCTGAGACTGCTAAAGAACTACTACTATGTGGCACTAGAGTCAAGAAGCTTACTAAGGGGGTTTATCTTCACACTATGTTACACTTTCAAATGTTCTGAGAATGAGTGGTGAAGTGTTATTGGATTTGCTAAATATACCCATATGCTGATATCTGCAGCACAGTTAAAACACATCCATGTTGTTTATTGCTGTTGACAGACCATAGTATATAATTAAAAGAGAAAGAAAAAAAAAAAGCCAGAAGAGGAATAAAGCCCCATCTTAAAGATTTTTTTTAATGAACCATTTAGATCTTTGTAGATGACTTTAACAGAAACTATTTATTTGTTCTTAAAATAAAATTCAAATCGACAAAATCATTTTCTTGGGTTAGATTACAGAATTTTCTTTATGCAATAATAAATTACTTTTATTTAATTGCACTACAGTAGCACTGAAAATCATGAGCAAATGAATGGACATTAAGAAACAATTCTTCTACTACAGAGTAAACAGACAAGACAGAGAGACTACCTGTGCCACAAACTAAATATATTTGTAGATTGCATTTTTGTAAAAATCATTCTGATAGAAATGCTTAAAAAACTGATAAATCTGTTTCAATCCAACAGTTTACTGGACTGGCATTCATTGACAGTACACATGGTCAATATAATCATTAGCAGTACATATGCAAACAGTTAATCCTTAACACTTTTATACTAAATCAGCTGCAGGTGAACAATCCTACACACCTCCAGTTAAGGAAAGTCAGGGCTGATGACCAAGGTATCCAGTCACTAAGATGAATGTGTCCAGGATTCAGAGCAGTTTGATGAAGGAAACTGTGGCCCAAGTATGGATGTTTTTATTTCTTCATTTTCCTCACTCATTTTTTTTTGTTCTGCTCAAATGTTTTCTACAAAATAAAGGGGCTGATCTCACCTGCTTTTAACGTAGTTTTTCTATTTGGGGATGGACAGGCCTTTTTCTCTTTTCACCAAATATCTTCTCTGCTTGCTTGGCAGAGTTACTCTGTCAGACATCTCTCACTGTACTTTCTTTTGTTCTTACCTTGTAGATTTTGCTACTTCCACAAAACACCACGTTGGAGGAAATATACCACAAATCTCCATTGGCCTGTTTGCAGTTCTATACCACTTCCATATTTAGCTGTGTTTAAAAAGGTTTATTGCTCCTTCTGATATTAGCAGTGTTACCATGTTAAAAAGGTCTACATACTGTCATATATTTTAACGTCCTAAAATCTGCATTTAAGTGCAGCAAATATTAGTCATATCCTTCTTAGCCAGCTAACAGACATTTCACCTATTCCTTTATTTGTACACTTGACTGAAATCCCTTAAATAAACTTCATGCAGTCAATGACTTAAACAGAAGATATGTAGACAAAAATGTGATCAACAGCACAGAGAAAATCAGATTTGGTTTCCAGTGAATGAGCACAGTTCATACCCAGTGTGCTCATCAACGTGATTTTGCTAAATGCCCAAGGCCGGAAGTATGCACAAGCAGGTACAGAAGGTCCCATGTGCAGCAGTTTTTCCTTTCATTTGCAAAAATAGGAATTAATCTGCAGTTGCCTTCTGTGTTTTCTCTCACATGGGAGAACCAGGAAGTTTGAGACTGCAGCTTTGGTAGCTACCCACCAGATTTGTAAACACTCAGAGGAAGCTTCAATCAGGTAGAACATCTCCAACCAACAATTACTCCAATCTTCTTTTCTGCTTCTCCTGTTAATACAGTGAAGGGAAATTACAGCTTTTTTGTTTGTGTGTGATCTATTCATGTCCTTTTTTAGTTTGTTTATTTTTAACAAAAAAAAAATTAAGTGTTTTTCAATTTCCTCTTAATCAATCAGAAAACATTTTTTATTTATATTCCACTATTTCTTTTGACTAGTGAAGATGTATTTGTGCATTTGGTTTCTATGCAATTTTTCTGAAGTGGGGAGAAGTCTTGAAAAAATATGGAAGATACATTTTTCATTCTGATATTCTGTAAGTTTTTATGAAGTTAAGAAATAGGATGCCTTTTTTTTTTCTAATATATAAAGCATTTTTGTTTTATCTGTATAAACTATCAAGAAGAGACAGCATCATATTTAGGAGACAGATTAAGGCCATGATCAGATTTAAATTCATCATGTATCTCATGGTTCTACAGGGATTCCTAGAGTAGAAGCTGATGGAGCTAGTCTTCACTGCCATCCTGATAAAATGAATATTCATGATCATGAAAAATTTCATACTGACAACAGGGTTAAATTCTGTTAATATTCGGAACAGTTGGGCACGAGGTGCACTTGTTAAAGGTTTCTCTTATATGCCCGTGTCTTTTTAATGCCATGACTAACTAATTTGGAAAATGAGTATTTGAAATAAACAAAAAGAAAAATCCTCATTTGGTATAATTTGGCATTATTTTGTCACTTTCTTGGTATATAACCCAGGTTTCATGCTCCTGGATCAATTTCCAGCACATAACTTAAAAGTGGAAAGAAGTAGCAGGAAAGGTCACTAAGCAGCCTAACAATGGAGAGAAAATATGGTCCTGCAGGAACTTTTCAGTTTGCATATGTGACACTTTCTCTTTATACCATAATTCTTAGAAGCAAGCCTAAACTTAGTGAAGCAGAGATGTAAAGACAGATTGAGAGTAGAACCAAATTTAATTCTTCGCAAGATGAGCTGTTCCAATGACTCACAAGATATATATATTTAAAGATATATGTATCTCTAATATATAGTTAAAAGCCTAGTTCACCTCTACTAAAAATAACAGTATTTTTTTAAAACTTATTGGCAACTCTATTTTTTTGTTTCAGTCCTTTAAAAAAAAACAAAGCATGTTGCTTGGGATTGGAGATTGGAATTGGTTAGATGTGTATTCACCCTACCTAGACACTACATCTTGGAAACAGCATAATTGCTGCTGCTTGAGTACATCCTACCAAAACAAAAAATTATGTCAAGCTACAAAGATTTGTATTATGAACAAGACTGAAAAAGCTGAATGTATATTCACTGGATGCAAGGGAACATCAAAGCTATCCATGCAAGGATTATAAAGTTGTAACAGAGATTAAATCAGATCCAAGCCCACGTCTAAAATTTAAAGATGAATAAACAGACACTAAAGAGATTGTTCTCTCAAAAATTAAGGAATTAGAGAACAAAAAATATTTAGAAATGCCATTTATCAAAGGCTAATAAACCTGAACTATTTAAAACAAGGAACTATCACAACCATGAGCTCTAACAATCCGAAAATGGAAGCTGGAACAAAAGCTATTAGACAAAGAGGAGTCAAAGGGAAAAGCTAGAGATTTGGTTTCAAGGTGAAGGAAAATCACAAGCAGGGGCAGTACAATCAGTAGAGGTGGCATCTACATTAAACTAGAGCAAAACAAAACTGTCAGCTTCTTTCTATTCTCTCTTCCTCGTTTGTTAATTCTAGTGTCTTGACAGCCAACACCTCAATCTGTAAACAAGTTTCATTACAAACCAGCAAAGAGTTTAAAGGTGTGTTTCTCTCTAACCTTGCAAGCTCTTCTATGTTTTTAATGATTCTTTGTTTTTTGATTGTAACCTTAATTATTTACACTGTAAATACTTAATCATTGATCAGATTATTTAAATGAATTGTAGCCTTCCACATCTCAGAACAATCAGTTAGTTTGGAGCATTCCTTCATCATATTTAATCTTTTACTTCAGTCTTATAATGTTGGAGCCAAATGGATATGTGAATCTTTTTATGCAGGCGTGTAACAAGTGACTGAAGAGAAAGCCATAGAACATATTACTGGTATGGGCTTTTGGATGAACAATACTGGTTTGCCTTTGTGGGATTTGCACTCATTTTCATGAATAAAGTGTCAGTTGTCAGAATACTGTAAAATAGTATACAATAAGGTATACAGAGTAACAGCGTAGCAACCCTATTTATTCATTAAAATATTCATGAAGGATTTTTTTTTTTTGTTATCTGAAAAGCTCTGACAAGGAATGAAAAGCAATAATTAGGATGAAAGTTATAAAGGTAGCCAGTTAATGCACACCAAAAATAACCATTAATATCTTTAAAAAGTACTTTACAATGCGTACTACCTAAGACAAAATATAGCATTCACTGGTTTCATTGTAGCACTATATTTACACTATTAGTGTATTCTTGTTCTAAATTTATTTGCAGGATTTTTTTTTCACTGTAAATAGAAAGTTTTGTGTAACTATGGAAAAGGGCTTTAACTTATGCTTATATGAATATTTATACTGAAATTTTGAACCGTTTTCTCCAGGTTTACTTCAATACAATATAGGACAGGAAAGGATATCTTCAGTCAAGTCCTGCTCTTTTCTCTCACTACAGTATGTTCTGCAATTCCTTTTACAATTGTGTTTGTGTGTGTATATATACATACATATATATATATATATATATATATATATATAAGTTCCAGTTTAAAAAATGGTTAGGGTTTACATCTCTTCTGATTATTAACTCCCATTTGGACAAGAGTTTTCAATTAGATCTGTAGCATATTCCCCAGTCTCTACTTTTGCCCTCTAGACAGTGTTTAAACGGTGTAAGTTTTTCTGATCTAAAGGGATTAATCCTATTTATCTATAATGCCATATCAATCCATAGTTACACTGCTACAGAGGATCCCATTAGAGTCAAGAAGATCCACTTAATACAGTCAGAGGAGTTTAAGGAATTACTCCTTTGTCCAAAGCAGGTATACACTGAAGGATGAACCAAATTGTAAATGTGATTACTCAAACCTGTACTCGCTCATTTCAGCAGATAAACCCCATCATCTTTGTCTAACCTGCTTCTAAGCAAAGCACTTTCTTGGCGTAATTGCTTCCCTTTTCAGACCCAGAGTAAGTTGAGATGAATTCTAAATACTTTTAATTGATCTCTACCTACATACTCTCACACTTTTTCTATTTTTATTCCTAGAAACCTGATCATTTGAAAATTGAACACAAGCATACTAGGAAACATTTCTGCTGTACAGGCAGGTGGCAGCAACACAAGGTTGGGAGCAAAAGCTTTTTTTTTCATTTTTCCCACATTATTTGGATATTCACAAATTCAAGCTCTTTAGTATATTGAAATATTCAATTCAGCTGACACCAGCACAACTGTTACTTTAAATTGCCATTTCTTCTGGAGCAGGTACATCAAATATATTGTAATGGAAATCTTCTGTCCACTCTCAGTTAGCAAGCCTGTAGGGATAATTTTCAGGACAGGAAAAGGTAAAAAATATCCATTTATAAGAATAACTGCAGCATGAGGCCAAAAATACAGTAATTTAAGTATTCTAGAATAGTAGGTTCCTACCCATAATTATCCACTGAACATCAAGGAGCATGAGCTGATGGCTTGTAAGTATATAGTTTCAGATTCTGATATGGCAACGTAAAAGTCTGTGAGAGGTTTCTTGAGAATCATCAGCAGCTCTGTATTTTCCACAATATTCTGATATTACCCTGAAGCTCATTGTGGAATTTTGACTCACGAGAGACTTGCTTGTGAAAGAACCAATAAAAATTTTGTGGTACTTTGTGGTTACCTTCATTCCTCAGTGAGGG
The DNA here is from genome assembly GCA_017589585.1 of Phylloscopus whistleri. Taxonomy (NCBI): domain Eukaryota; kingdom Metazoa; phylum Chordata; class Aves; order Passeriformes; family Phylloscopidae; genus Phylloscopus; species Phylloscopus whistleri. The sequence continues at coordinate 1,343,063 of JADMLD010001397.1, read as the reverse complement.
CACAGAAACCTTTTACGTTTCTCCAAGGCTTCTGCAGCATAAAGGTTTTAGAATTTCTTTGAATCCCATCAGTGTTCTAAAAGCCCCATACACATTTTTGCAAATATCAAGTTTACATCCAAACTTATCTAAATAAATCTAGCTTTGTCTTTAATATTTGTTTTAATATTTATTGTATTTGTATTTTTGCCTGTAATGCCAAGAGACTCTTCTTTACTTTTCAGTTAGCTTATAAAAATATATTTTTCCTTCTATATAATAGCCCAACCAACATAGGTTACACCAAAGCCTAAAGCAAATGTTGGTGGCTAATGGGAACACTGTTCTTGAAAGTTATCCTTTAAGTTCATCAAGCTAGATACTGTTATTACCTATTTAAGGGATATTTTGAAAACATTGACTGACATTGAAAAGTATTTTATTAAGAATGCATTGAAATTTTAGTAAGTAATGATAGTTTGTTTAATGCATGTTTTTAACATTTTAACGTCAGTTGGAAATACTTATTCACTTGCAGATTAATAGTGGGGTACATTTAATATTTTATACTTCCCTCATATTCTTAGAGGCTAAGAACACAGAGATTTGCTTTAGGCTAGTTTGTTTAACCAGTGACAAATCTGCTATAATAAAATACGGATGTCCTTTCAAATTGTTAGAAAGAGATGGTTTTTCCTAGATGTACACTAGGTAATTACAAGGGAAGATGAAAAACCAAGTGGTTTCCTCAAAGATGCAACTTTGAGTTCATATATTTTAAACTCTCCTTTCCTTGTCCCCTGACTTCTGCTATCATGAGGAAGCCAATATTATCTGGATTTCTGTTTGTCACTCATGAATCAACGATTTTTTGGCCAAGATTTCATTTATGTTCTGGCAAATAACAAATGTTGAACTCTTATCTAACATTGGTATGTCTGTATTTTTAATGGTTGGTAATGGTCCAACACTAATGCAAATGAGTTGACATTTCTCGAGGCATTTGTCACCTCAGAAAACTCCAATATAGAAAAGTGCATAGGGGTATAAGTAACTGAAAGGTTTGATTTTTTCTGTCTTCCCTTTAAAAGCTTACTTTAAATGAAATCTACCATGCTTTAAAAAATCCCCAAACCAACACTATCAAATTCTTCAAGGATGCAGGCCTGAAGGGATGCAGGATGACTAACTGAAGAAGTCTATTTTAATAGTAACTAATTGAAGATTTTTTTTTTTTATCTGTGGGTTCCAAATTACAATATCAGAGATGAAAAATGTTTTTATCCTTATCACAATCCACATTTTGTCCCACATGAAATTCAAATTCTTTCTGAGTTTCAATAATACAGTCTGAAAATAGTCCATTTTATTGATATTAAAAATTTTCCTTTTATAAGAATGGGTTAATTTTACAATGTATTTACCAATAAAAAAATTAAAAGGTCTAAAAGTACCACTAGACTCAGAAATAATCAATTTTTGCTGCTACTGAGATGTGAAGGTTTGGATTTGGGTTGGGTTCAAATCAAATTTTTGTAAATGATAGATTTTCCTGAGAGATAGAAATTGTATTTCTCAGTGACCTCAAGCAAGGATATAAAACTCTCTCTCCAGTTTTCTAGTTGTTTGGCTTGCAAGTCAGCAGTAATATATTATGTAGTCATGATGAAATTCACAGCATCCACTACTTTCATTCTTTGTAACTGCAGAGGGGTAAAGATACTGTAGAAATGTATCCTTTACATTTCATATCTAGAACTGCCATTATTAATTGTCTGGTGTGTTAAGACCAATTCTGTAAACAATGTAAGTTAGAAATATTATATTTAAATGCTGTCCTTACTGAAACTCATAGGGGCATCAAAAGTAGGAATGTCACTGCGGTTCCTAACTAAAGTAAATTTTGGTGGGAATTAGGATCAGTCATTTGAATATCTTTGATGATCTGGTTCTAAATTCATACAAGTGCTGGTTTTGAAGAACTTCTCAGACCCTAGCAATGTGGCTACATAAAGGAACATTCTAGAACATACAGGAAAACTGCTGTGTTATAGATGGCCACACAGCACTCTGAAACAAAACCACACCCCCTTCCATGTATACATACAGGACTTAATAGCACCCTCTTTTCTTGGACTGAAATCAAACTGTTTGCACCACTCTTTCCCCATGTAATTTCCAAGATTAGCAGGAAGATACTGTGTGATCTTGTACCTCGGTATACAGCCCAGCTGTCAAGTCTGAGATAAGCTTAACATCAGAGCAGGCAACACACATCACCCAGGAGGCAGGATCTTGTTCCTTGCCCAAGCTTGGCTGCCTCCTGCTCTGGCTGAGGTGCTGTGCCAGCTGCAGAGGCTGCAGGGCACGCTCCAGAGCAGCGGCCAGTGCACTGCTCCCACCACACAGGGACACACGTCTGCAGAGCCACACTCTGCAAACGCCCTGCACAGGGGAATTGCAACAATTGCCCTTTGCATCCAAAAGTAAACTGCAGCTAAGGTCTCCTGGCTGATTTTGAAGGAACCAAAAACCAAACCACGTATCTAGATTTTCTTCACTAACCTGATTGCCATTTAATGATCTTTTGAAAGAAAAGGAAGCACTCTTCAGTTTACTTTACATTTTGTCTGCATTACAATGATGTAGTAAAGTTCTCTGAGATCAGCTGAAGGAACTTACTGCATAAAAGTATTTTAAATTATATAAATTTCCAGATGGTATCCAACTTTGTGCTGGCAACCCACACCAGAGAAGGGTTACTTCAAGACACCATTTTCAGTAGTTTCCTTTCATTCAAAGTTGTTGTACTGTGGTAACTGCTCTTCTACTTCTCTTTCACCATATTCTCTGGCAGCATCTCTATCTTCAATACTATTCTCTTACGCAAAAAGAAGAAAAAAACAAAAACAAAACAACCAAACCCTATGCTGACTGCAGTTTTGTTAATGCACATAAAATAACTTTCTGTCAAAGCATGAGAAGTCTTTTTCCTTCCTCTTTTCTATTCTCCAAGTAGCTTGTCCAAAAAATATTATTTTTAGACAGACAGATTTTTAGATGAGTGCACTTTGCATTCATTTAACAGATAAAATAATGGAGGGATTTGCTACAAGCTGAGAGAATATTAAAAGCTTTTAGCATATCCTTGCAAGAAGCTTCAAACCCATTGGGTATACTATGATGATCACTGTTCACTCAGCAGTCACTGTCTTTAGCTCATGAATAAAGTAATGCCCTGAAACATTCTCAAGAGCCTCATTGCATTTCTGGCCATGAAGTCTACAGTACTTATCCCAATGCACCCCATGTCTCATCTTTTAAGGATCTTAATAAATGTCTCAGAAAACCAGGATGAACTGCACCACTTTTCCAAAGAAACAAACAGAAAAAAGAAAGGGACAAAATATAATAGTGTAATGTGATAATCATGCATTTCTTGGTATGTTAGATGTTTTAGCATTAACAGAACCAGGTGTTGGAGATATGATGTATGAAAGCCAAGTGTGCTTGGCTTGAGGTATGAGACTAGGGAAGAAACACAGTGGATTGCCATTCATCCAACATTGAATTGACTGCCACAGTGAAATATTTGGCTCAGACCTTATCATAGATGTTTACTAAAAGAACAAACTCACTCAATTTTCCAGAGTACATTAGGAGCAATTTTCATATAGCTGACCTGAGATCAAATACAATACCATTTTTAAGTGCTTAAAAGTTAACTTGCATCAGAAGTAAATTTCTTCAATCCTGTGATGACATCCGCAGCATAAAAAATAAGGCTAATTTGCTGTAAAACACAGGATGAATAAATTCAGAACTTACTTACCTTCATTTTTATCTTTACTACTGAAATCAGACAGGTACCTACAAAGGGAAATTTAGTCCCCCTAGGATCTGAATCACATTGCAGAAGCAGATATTTCCCTTTATTCACTACAGACAATGCCTTGGGATTAGTATAGGGAATTTCAGGTAAATTATATATAAAGCATGTGGAAAGATATACATGTGCTTAAAGGATTTCAAGTCTACTGGCTGCCATTCTGCGTTGGGACTTATCTATAAACCCCAAAACAAAACAGAAGACACCACAGTAGAAATTAACTTAAATTAAATTAACTTAAATTAAATTAATTTAAATTAAATTAAATCCTGCCATCCTTAAGGATGAAAAAAACCTACTCTGTGTATGAGGAAAAATATTATGACAGCACTTAGCAGCAGCTGATAGATGCAGCATTAAGTGTTTGTGGATAAGACAGCAAGAAGATACTCAGATCTTGTCCCATGGAAATAGGTGGATTAACAGAAGACATTTAATGATGAAAATGATGGTGACATTTAATGATGAAAAATATTTTTAAACTAGTTTTTGTCTTTCTCTCTAGAGAAGTTTTAAAACCATATTGATTTTTTAAAATATATGTATGGAAAAAAAATCAGCCTGCATGTCAATGTTTTAATGAAAACCTACGTTTTTCCTCAAAAGGTAAAAAAAGGAAAATCAAATTCTAGTAGCTCCACTCATCCATCTATCATTTGTAAGCAGGCTTGGCAGAGTCATTAATCCATCATTAATGGTATGTTCAGAGGTCACATTATTAAAAAGAGTGCCAACTAAATAGAATGAGAACAGTAAATGCCTAATTTTACTGTGCCAAGTTTTCAAGTTTTACAGCATTCTACTGGGAAAAGGTTTGTCTCAGACTTCCACCAGTCTTTAATGCTTTAATATTCTTTAATGAAGTAAGGATAATTTTAAACTGTTTTTAAGGTGACAATGCTTTAAAATATGTTGGAAAATACTGCAGCATTTAACAAAGTGAATGAAAATTCTTCATGCAATCCAATGCTGTTTTCAGGACAAGCTGAACTTTTATTATTACTTATTGACAGGATGATCTATTTCCTTCAATGAAAATGTTTCATGTGTGCTAACATTTTATTAACACTGTTATACTGCTATAGTATTTAATTTTATTTAACTTCCTCTGTTTTTGTGTTTCCCCAGTCTTGTTAAGAATGGCAGATAAATGAAAATATATTTAATAGCAAATTTTTCTTTCTCATTTTATTGAGCATCATCAGAGTATAGGAGGTCATACACGTTTACACTGAATAAGAAGGACAAATGTGATTTTTATCCTATGCAGTAGCAAAAAACTTTCATCAAAATGATGAATTCAAACAGATACTTCAGTCTGAGATCAAGTTATATTAATAAGTGACTTTTAGATTAAATTCTCTGCCCCAGTTATCTTAATAGCCAGTCCATATTTATAGTCATTGCAGCAAAATTGTTCAATTTATACTTCTGCACATTCATGAACATTTACACTTCAGAAAGTTTTTGGAAAATCAAATCACACTAATAAGTAAGGCACAGTTCCTTGGTTTAGCGAGTTATGGCCTAGTTTCTCCATAAAATGATCATAATGACCCAATTCTCTTTAAAAGAAAAAATCACAATCACTTCTTCCGTCATATAGATTTTTCTCTAAGGATTACTGTATTTTTCTTTCATATAAAACACATGTTTCCTGTAATCAAATAATATGATGACAATTACTAAAAATATATCTCCTGTTTATAATTTTACAAGAACTTATCAGACTGTATGCTGTAAAGATTATAAAGCATTCCATAACCATCACTAAATGTAAACATCCACCTTGCTGATGAGTGTTTTATAATTAAAAGCTCCTATAATATATTTTGTCATTATTTTTGACACTTTAGGAATAGCTCTACAATCACCATAAAATTACATATTGCAGTGGGAAGTTTACTTTCAAAGCTCATTTCAATTTTTGTTTGGAAAATACATGCTAGTTACTATATTTCAGTTTCATTTTAAAGACACTACCCATTTGAAAGCATAACTCAGGCTTTTATCTATATTTGTCTAGAACTTAGTAATGTTATAAAGAGCTCTGAAGAGAACTGTGATTGAATGAGTTTGGAGGAGGATCAATTCACTTCAGCTGCATAAATCCGTGAAATATCATCAGTTGGCTCATTTTGTCGTGTTGAGTGCGTTTACTCTACAGACTTAATAGCACTTTATGCTATTGTTTACAGCCTCGTGTTACTCTGCTTTTAGGCCATATGACACTGTGGGATGACACCACTTTCAGACATTTCTATTCATCAGGCCTACAAGAGGATATATGTCAAAACCAGCAGCAGCAAAGATGCCAATGGTAAGACACTAGGCAAATGTTTTCCCATATAGAGAAAAAGCAGAAGAAAGAACAGGCATACTTATCTTTATTCAATTCATCTTTCAGGAATATTTTCAGTGGGAAGGAAAACATCCAGTGAATCTTTAGATAATGAGGCATACACACTGATACTATTGAAAAGGGCACTCTGTTTATTTTTGACATAGTTTAAAGTCATAACCATTTTCTTGGCCATTACTACTGAAATCACTGCAGTTTAAAATGCTTTGGCTCTGTTTACATGTTTTCTGTGTAGCTGAGCACACCTAAGTAACATCTCAGCAGGCCATCTGAGCCTTTGCAGGTGGAAGCAGCATGAGGAGATGGCCAGTGGGAGGGAGGTACAGCTTGTTACACGTGTGACTACTCCAGAAATCATACCTTCACAGATGGCATGCAAAGGAAGCTATTTTGTATGACCTCTGAGGCAGAGAAAACAGTTTCAGTTCTGTTAATGAATAAAATAATACTTAAAAAAAAATGTTCATAGGCTTGGTTTAGCTATTTGACAGACAGAGAAACTAATCCAAGTGCTTTGGCTCCCAGGAAACCAAAGAGGTACACCCACACATGAGAAAGGCATAAAGATACAGTGCTAAGATAATAAAAACTGTTTCTAATAACTTCTGACATATCTTTTCCTTGAACAGTGTTTGCTTGTGCCTTTACTTCACTAATGCATATACTCATAGCATTTTAAATACTTTCTGTTACTACTCCATCTCAGAAGACAGTAGAACTGAAGATAGTTGAAGCAGAACAGAGGTGACAGTCAAAAAAAAAAAAGTTCTTTATAAAAAAGGATTCAGTTTCTAAAATTAAATAACTGAAAAATAAATTGTGTAGGTCTTCAAAATCATGAATGACACAATAGATGGTGATCAACTGTTTGTACTCTTGCAAATTTGGAGCAATGGAGCATCATATGAAGCTGATGGAAAGTGATTTCCAACAGACATGATTCTTCGTCATTGAGCTATCACGCTCCTTTCCAAGAAAAATATTTGTTGGGAACTAAAGGTCTATTTTGGTAACCCATGGCAAGAATATCTCCTTTCTTAAAGGATTTTGAGCACAACAGTCGTGCTAGAGCTCAGAGAGCCCCAGAACTGAAAACACCTGGGGTGTGGAAAATATTAAATGTAAACACATCTCTGGGTGCTGGATTTTTACTCTTCTCTAGCCATCTACTTTAGTCAATTATCAGGGTAAATTTTAGATACATTGAATATCAGATTTCTGTGAAATCTGTAAATAAATGGAACCATTTTTTGTGGTGGTTTTGGGATTGTTTGTCTGTTTGTTTCATCTGATACAGGCTACATGGACTATTCTTCCAATTTTTGTTTTCATTTTGGTTTTCAATAAAGAGGAAGAGGATAAAACCCTTTATTGCTTGAGTCTTTTTGTGTTCCTCTAACAAGTATGCTATTTAGAGCTAGTCCAATTCCCAGATACCTATGACTCATTTTAGAGAGCTCTCAAAGTTTTCAAAGGAAAAATAAAATGCTACATCTTCAAACAAGTCTCTCAAAAAAAAAAACACCTTTCTGGTCATTTTCCAGGAGCTGGATTTTCTCAGTGTTTATTAAAGAGGAATACAATTGGTTTAAGCAACATTCTGGATTTTTGGTATAAGGGTAATTCACAATTTAGAGTATAAGTGAGGTAGAGAATTTCTATCCACTGCTATAAAATTAGTTTTCCAAAATAGAAAGGCATATCCAAAAATAAAGGTTTGTTTTCCTAATGAAATAAAATTAAGGGATATTTTTTTACCACACTGTGGCTCAGGACTTAGAAAGATCAAGGATCCTGTGCAATATAGATGAACTAGAAGCACAACAAACTAGAGAACAAACTTGAAAGCTAAAAAAGGTTTTATAAGGAGAAGGAGATACATCAGAGTGTAGAGAACAGCAGTTTGTGGATAGAGTTCAAACTCTAAAAGGTGAAAATCCTTTGTAGAATGTCTGCCTTTCAAAGTTATTCTGGAAATTATTACAGTCTTTGACATGATGAAATTAAGACAGAAAGGAAAGGCAATGGGCCTGGCTCAAATTCCAGTAGTCTGTGTGTCTCATTTCAAGTGTGAAAATATTTAGAGCATTTCAAAAATTGTTTGGTTTAGGATTCCAATAACAACTGGAATAAATGCTCAGTAAGATTTCATGATTATTGAGTGATTATGGCTGGTTCAGAATATATTGCCAGTTTGGTTCTATGAATTGCTTATCTTAACAATTTTTTACTTTAACATTCTTTCTAAAAATTCAGAAAAGCTTTCTAGCATGCACACTATCAAAGCTAATGAATTTTGATAGTGACTGTTTAACACCAAAATACATGATTTAATAAATAAGACAAGATTTCCTTGTTTGATGAAATCTAGATGTAATCTTACCAATGAGGTTTAGATTCCATAAAGGTTTCAGAAATATTTCTGATTTTAAGAAACTCCACGTATTATAAGAAATATATTATTTTGCTATTATCAGCCTAATCCAGAAGCTCTGAGGGAAGGCTTAGCTGCACTAATTTCTCTGGGATTGTTCACTATTTCTTTACAGCCTGGACCCCAAATTTCTGCATTGCTTCTGATAAAAAACCCCCATGATTATGAAATTCTGTGCATGTTACAGAAGCACAGAGTTGGCCATAGGACAGGCTTTGCTAATCAGAATGTTCCTTTTCTCACTTTTATGCTCTCTACATCAGAGTTATTGCAATTACTCTGACATGCACTCTTTAAGAAAAATGAGTACTTATGATTCCACAGCTCCCTGCCTTTTTTTGTTTCATCAGTGTGCTGCAGCAGACAAAAAGAGCACTTTGTTAAGTTGTGGTGATAAACTCAATCCAGTATGCTGGCAGCTGGTGGGACAACCTCACCAGACAAGAGAGGCTGTGATGGTTAGAGTGGGGTCTGAAATCTCTGAATCCCCTACAATAGCTGAGCTGCATGATCTGCATATGAAATGTAGCTTCTCTGTTTCACCGGAATCTCTTTCCATCCTGTACTTGGAGAAGGAACTGATTATCTGAGGTAACATTAAAAATTATGGTCTGATTTCATACGTTTACCTTATTTCACCCTATTTTTTCCTGATGTTCCATATCCTTTACACTTCACCCTGGTAACAGCACTGTAAAGCTTGTTTGAATATTTAAAGAAAGAAATATCTTTTGAATAATGAAATCAACTCTTCTAATTCTTCTTCTCCCAAGACTACAGATTATCTTACTATAGATTTTCTGCTCTCCCAAATGGTATGGAATTTGAAGCCTGACAGAAGAAATGAGGACTTAATCTTTCTTTTTAATCTCCCTGTAAGTACAAAAAAAATCCTTATCTCTGTCTCTGGAAACACTTTCTTCTGTTTTTCTTTGGAGATGAGGAGTTACCAAAAAGTCAACTTTACTCATGAAATATAAAAATATTATTAAAGGATTTTTATGAAGATGAAAAGTATCAACAAAAACACTGTGTCTTTTTTAAGATTTTTGCCTTACATGCTACTAGCTATTCTGAAGCAACAAAGTCAGCCATGCAAGAAACATATCCTGTGGATTTCACACAGAGAGATGACTGAGAAACATTTTGTCATCTCATGTGCTAAATCATTTCTGCCTGTAAAGTACTCTTTATTTTATTATTTTGACACTGATAGAATCCCTAAAAGAAATGCTGTTTTATAATATGTGAATATCACTAATTTCTAATAATTATTTGCCAAAGCAGTCACCTGATAAACCTCAATTTACAAATAGTTACACCGGTGTGCATTGTCTTTCATTTTATCCACTCTATTCCCATGTTAGGTTTTCTTCCCTCTGCTGAGCAATTTTTTTCACCTTTTTCTTCTTAGACACCACCATCTAGTTCTGGTATGAGAGTTTAGATCAATCAACTAGAACTATCAGATTTTGCAAGGAGAAGCTGATTGCCTTGAGGATGGCAGGTGATATTTGTCAGTCTAATTGGAACACAGCAGTGCAAGAAAGCTGAATCTGCCTACGAATCTACTGAAGTCCTCTCTGTGTTCGGAGAGGAAGAATAAGGCTTAAACTACAGTAAACAGCTGTGCAACTTTATGACATTACAGTCAGCCACTACTAATTTGTTGTATTTCCTGTCTTCCAAATGTTATCCCCCGCAGAGCTTGTTGCAAGCAAATTTTCATGAGCGTCTTCAATTAAAACAAGCTGTGGTAGATTGTTCATTCGAATTTGTGTTTTGAATGAACTTGCTGAGCTGACATCCAGCTGGAAAGAAGCAAGGAAATTCTGGAGGAATTGTCAGCATTTCAACAGGGATGCAGAAGATGTCATCTCTATCTGCTGGCTTTAAGTAGAAGCTTATTCCCAGGACTGCCAGGGCTTTGTGCATGACTTGTGCAGAAGACAACTGAAAACCTAGTATGGTAGTTAAAACCCTCCTTTAGAAGTGACAGTTGTAACTCAAAATTTTTCAGCTTGAGCAAAGAACTGAACTTGATTTTTCTTTCTCTAATAGTCTTCTGGGACTCTTAGACAGCAAGGAAGCTGGATCTTAGCACCTTTATATAGTAAAAAAAACACATACACTAGGCTCATGATTGTACCAGCACCTTGAGTTCAAAACACCTACAGATAAGGTACCCCAGCAGCTAAATTCTAGGAGCTCATTATCTTTATTATATCTATATATTGTTTTAATCCCTAATTTTTCATTCCTCTGAAGTTTCTGGATATTCCCTATGAGGAATGAAATAGAGAGAGAAAGATATCAGAAGAGAAAGGGCACAATCTTGCAAGCATATGTTATGTCTGCAAGACATATGCTATGTGGTAAACACATAACTTCATCTAAAGAGGCTACATCCTACTGGCTACAGACAGCATTTCCCAGTGTTAATGACTATTCAGAACTCCCCTTGAACCACCTCAGGCATTTATGACTATGTTGTAAAGGTGGAGGTTTTCTAAATATTAAATACTAAATTTCTATTACCATCTCAATGACCAAGATTTATTCACTGGTTTTCTGCAGGGGTTTCAGCCATTGAACCAAGATATTTCTCAGGATAAAGTAGAAGTTGTCAATGGACTCATGCTCTCAGATAAAGCTTAATACATTTTTTCTTACATGACAGACATAAAATGAAATTAAGTGCATTACTCTAAGAAGTTTAATCTCTGTAGACCATGACTCTTAGATTTATCAAAAGGAATTTTTTTTCCAGTGCAGAAAGTGAAAAGTGTATCTGTCCTATCACTGTACTTTAAATTGGATGAATGTCATACCAAACATGAAAAAAATGACATTGGAAGTAGATCATCCTTTTTTTTTTTTTTTTTTTGGTCAAGTTCAGAGGTAGCACACAGAACAACACAGAAATACAGTAGAGGTTAAAAAGTTGAAACAGCAGTCCATGAAGACTTGTGGATGTTGTTAGCTGATCTGACCTTCAATTCTTTGTATTGACCTACAAGTTACCTTACTTCTGCTCTGGTTAGGACATTCAGGAGGAAAACTTACTCAAAAAAGGAGCAAAAATACCTTTGTACTTTTACACACATACATCTAATGGCAGAGTCATAGCCTACAAAGTCTCCTATTGTTAAAGCACAATATATTTGATAGGGTATATAATTTTTTATACCTGCTCCACATAAATACCTAAGATGTTCAAACAAAAACTTTCAATCTGGTAAAAAAATTCTTTGCTTAGATCAAACAGAAGAACTCAATCCTAGCAAATCTAATTTCAGTTATGTGATCTAGGATCACAAACACAAATAGGTTTAGGCACTAAATTGGGAAATTTGTTAATTAGACCTAGAGTTGTGACCCTCAGCTCTCACCTTTTGGTTGTGAACTTCAAGGCTCTCAGCACCTTCAGATTTCACTTCTGTGTGCCCGTGAGGTGTCTCAGTTATTAGAGAAGTTGTAATTCCCACAAGCTCTTACCCTGTTGCTCCCTGTCCCTCTGTGCTGCACAGACCTGACCTGTTTGTAATGGCAGGAGAACAGACCAAGAGCAAGTCAGGAGCATCGAGCTGTGGGTGTGCTGGTATCAGCACACTGGGCTTCTCCACATGAACCATCAGAAAAAAGAGATGGAAATTGTCAGCAGCAGTGAGTACTAAGATGACTGAGATTTTGAATGGCAAGTCTTACTTTGCCAGAGTAAAATGAGCGTAAACCCTTTCAAAAATGTAAATTAGGCTGATTATGCCTCTGACCTTTTCCTTATGTGTGCACACATGGCTAGAAAACCAAGGCTTTCCAATTCTTTGGTGTCAATTCTCTGTCAATAAATCACCTGAGAAATAAAAGGTGAATATTTTATTCTTATGCAGTTCCTGTTTCAGATAATTTTATAGTATGTTGTTTATTTTCACCCTGCCAGACACCTAGTATCAGTTTTGATTGAATTACAGGAAGCCTAAAAATTTCAAGGTGCACTTTTCTTCTTTCATATAGGTTTTTAAAACAGTGACAAATGCATAGCAAAACTCTTTGGCTCATGTAAGTTCACTAATAAACCAAATGTGCTATGAATTAGTCCTTAGGGCCTAATATGCAAATATTGATGGTGCCAATAATCACTGGGCCCTACTTTTTATAATTGTTTTTACTTTCATTATCTTCTATTATCTCCCATAAGAAATCCATTTTCCACTATGATATCTGGTACATGCAACGCAGCACATATCAAGGGTTTAATGGTCTGCCTTTTGAACAATTGAATTTAATCTCCTTTATGATTCTTAGGAAGGACCAGAAGATAATAAGACCATGAGAATAGAAAGTCACTGATCATTTTCAGGCACTGAAACCTAATACAGAGGCTAACTGGTCCCTTGAAGCATGTCCACCTATCTATGATATACACACAAGATATTCCACAATAAATATTCTCATGTGGTTTCCTAGTTGTAAGGTTGCAGAAAGCTTTGCCATAATTTTGTTACAATGAAAAAACAATACAGATTCAACAGCAGAATTTTGTTCAAACTCTGTTGAGTCCTGCTGCAAAGAAATGGTATTCAAGTATGTAGGTTAGTTCCCAAATTATAGCTTTGTACAAAGGAGACAGTAAATTATTATCATCTGCAAAGTAAACTTTATTATTGAATGAACATTCTTCCTCCTTTCAAATATTTTATTCTTTCTCTATTTTTTTTTCTCAGCTGCTAAAATTATGGCCTAATCCACCCATGTATTCGCTTCTACAGGACTTTTGTTCTGTACACCCTCTTTACAGAGATTAAGTGATTATGCACAAATAATTGAAAGTAATTGACAGGTCTTGCTCCAGCCCTACAGTGTAAGGCTGCTGCCACCTATAGATAAATCACCATTTTTGCAAGCAGACATGATGTATCATTTGAAAAAGGTTGCCAGGGGAGCAGTACTGCTGCTGTAGGGACCTTCTGTGGCAGAAAAATTAGTGGCTGACTGCACTACTGGGAACACTGTGCAAAGTGTTATCAGTTATCGGGATGATAAATGAATCTGCCTACCATGCCAATGGTAGGTACCACTAGGGAATAGTAGTGATAATGTGCAATAGGCATAGAGCAAATAAAAACAGAAAAAAAAAAAAAAAAAAAAAAAAGAGAGGAGGTCATGTTTTAGGGATGTGATTTCTGTTTTCTCTCTCAGAAACAACAAGTTTACATTAAAGGTTATCCAGCATACATACATTATTAACTGAGGACAGCAAAAGAGGACAGGACAGAACAGGGAATGTGATAACAAAGGCTATGTGCCAAATTCTTCTTCATCTTTCTTTAGCCAGCATTTTCCCTTATATCATCCCAAGACATCAAGTGCACCAGAGGAGAGGACTTTGAAAAATAAGGATTCTTAGTCTTTATTTATTATATATTGTAGTTATTTTCTGATTAGAAAGTTTCTGACAGGACAAGTTTGACACCATCTTAAAAATAATCACAGTACTCAGAGTTATCAATATTTATAAACATGAGATAATCAAGTCTTACTTTTAATACATTAAAGAATTCCATTAGCAAGAATTACAGCGAAAGAAATGAAGCTCCTGACTAATTACTTCAAAATCTTCTATTTCAAGCAACCAGGAGAGCATTTCATCCCAGCTTCTGGTAACCTAAATAAAAGCATCCTTTATGGTTATTTTATGATTGGTAAAACATCAAACTGGCGAGTAAAAGGCCTTTCCTCTAGGGTTAGAGAAAAAAAAACAAACATAGAGACTTGGGGGGGGGGGGGGGGGTTTTTTTTTTTTTTTTTTTTCCTTTTGGTTAACAATTCCTAAAGTTCCCTCTTATTATTTTGAAGAAAAAAAAAAAAAAAAGCAGAGTAAGAGCCATAATCCAAAACATAAATCCCATGCCAATCTGAATAGATGTGGATTCAGTAAGGGAACCTGTAACAAAACTGGTAACTGTAGATGTGGGATTTGGTGTTTGAACATATTGGGTACTAGAAAACAGAAAAGCAAAGGAAGGCAAACACTTTCTAGAGAAGAACTCATATAGTACATTCCTGAGATAATACATGACAAATTTCAGCAAATAATAGCTAAAATGGTTTTTAAAAAATGCTTTTCAGTCTTGGATTTCTGATATTTTAAAAGTAAAAATATATGTGTAGATTCCTTGGAAACAGATGCTATTGCATCAACAAACTTCCTTTGTGCAAATTCTTTTTAAATGTCCATTGAGCAATCCCCTTTAGTTTGCTCAGTCCAGTTAAGTGGGGTACAATCACAATTACAAACTGGAATAATAGTGGCTGTTACAAAAAAAATCATCAGATTATTAATAATATGGTCTCTTCCTGTGCATTTTGCCACCAGATATGTACTAGAACAAGCTGTAATGGTAGGATGAAAGTCTTAAAGAGCATGATAAAGATCTAAGTCAGAACACAGTAGCTGTAGGGTACTTTATTTCATTCCAGATCTGCTGTTCCTAGTTCTTTTTTGACATCCTATAACATTGAGAACTGAGAAAAATAGAGCAATAACCCAAATGCAAATCATTTTAGGGCTGAAGAAGATTCATCCTCTTTAATTCATTTTTATTGCATGCAAATGACTCAACTTTAGCACACTGGCTTCTCTTTTTTGTGACAACCAATCTTCCTTTTTCGAGTCAGTTATTTCCCTTGAATAATAAATATGGACTAGAGGTTAATAGCTGTATTGGAACAGAGCACCTGAGACAATTGGTTCCCATGACAACCAAACTCATTTATTAATACTTTTTACTTATTTTCCCTTATATTACAAATGAATATATTAGGCATTAGTGGACCTTAAAATATCTTACAGAAAATTCTTGCAGCCATGTCTCTCAGATAGGACATCATGGACTTTATACATAACCAATGATTTTTATCACCTGAAAATTAATTTTAAAAATTGCCAAACACGTGCTACCTAGAGGCTGTTTGGGGACCTCCCTTTGACACCATTCTTACTTTGAATTCAGAGGTTACTGATAAGGCAGATAGGCCTTGTAAGTCTTCAGAGATTTTGGGAAACTACTTTATTTGTAAGTCAAATGACAATGTCTTGGTTATTTTTGCTGCAGAGATACACTGAGTAAGCAAACAGAAAATGCATCTGAGGAAAAGCATCATCTCCTACTGTCATGGGCTAGGAGGGGCCTGATTTTGTTCCAATCGGGGTCAGCTTTTTTGATTGACAAGCAGTTTGTCCAATGGAGGACAAGCTGCGACTTTTGGCAAAATGCTTAAAAAGGCTGGGTGGGGGGGAGGAGCAACCTCTTCGTTTTTAGGGTGGCAGACTAAGGACAGGGGGCCGCTGGGCCGGGCCGGCCGGCCTCGGTGCCCCCCCCCACCCCGGGGCGGCTGCGGCGGGCCGAGCGGGCCGGGCCGGGCCCCAATGCTGCCGGAGCCGGGGCAGGCCGGGTTGGAGCTTTAGGAGCCGCTGTCTCGCGGAGAGGCGGACAGCATGGAGAGAGAGAGAGAGAGCTCGGACGGAGTGCCCCTTCGCCCTTGCTATTCTTTTCAAGCCGAAGAAACCAGCGCACGGCTTCTAAACGACTCAGTTTCCCGCCGCAGAGCCACGTGGGCAGCCCGACAGCCCGAAAAGTTTAACCTTTTGTTGTGAGCAGATAGATTTTCCTAAACATCATCTTTCTCCGGAAGAAGAACAGTTATAGCGAAGGAACTATGGAAAGACACGGCATGAAGCTACAGTCGGTAAGGGAAGAGTGAAAAGGACTTTAAGGCAAAAGGACAAGGAGTAGCCTAATTTTGGCTGGACATTTCTGGTAAAACTATAGAGACTGAACTAGTTTTTTTTTTTCCTGTAACATATAAATGCTTTTGGGGGGATGTAAGGTTCTAGTTAAAAGTGATATGAAGCTTTTTTTGCTCCTAAAGAAAGAGGAGATTTGTTTTTTTGGGTCTTGAGATGATTTTGGAAATAGAAAAAGAGAATCTTTGTGTCATACTAGAGGAGGCATCCTTAAACAGTACCCCAGTAAGCAAATATGGCCTATGTGCAGTGTTGAGAGAACTGCTAATGGGTATGGTATGTCTATATAGAACCCAGAGAGACTCCTTTCCTAAAAGAACTGATAAAAGGTTATTTTTAAAATGGTAAAACTGGCTGAAGTTGCAAGTCATGTCTTTTTATGTTGAGTGAAGAAAGGTAAAAAACTTAGAAAGAGAAAGAAAGATATTTTAGAAGTTTCATTTGTTGTTGTTGTTGTCTTTTTCCCTTTTCTTGTTGTTTTTGTGTGTATTAATAAACTATCTTTGTAATTTAAAGATGGGCCTGGTTTGCTTTATATTCTTCCAGTCAAATGAAATATAGAACGTGATTAAACCATCACACCTACTTGGACCAAAATCCTGGGAGGCACAATAGTAGGCTACTGGTTGAACTTTGGACTGTTCCTGACTGCCATTGACATCCTATGGACTTTGAAATTGATTTAATTTCTGTTCTGTGATAAAAATTGTAACTTGTCATTCCACTAGTAATAAGGATCTTGAAATTTACTTCACTGAGTTACATAACCTGTTCCAGAACATGTGACTCCAGTGAAGTGATAAATGTTTCTAGAAAAAATACTAGACAATGTTTTATGTGGAACCATCCCTTTTACCATGGTTTTCTGCTTGTACATTTTTTTCTTCTCTTTCATTTAAAATAAATAAGTCTTGGGAGTTTCAGCAAATATTACCACCTTCCAGCTGTACACCCTCTAACCACAAATGTTACTCTTGCCCTGATGCTGTATAAAATGCAGCATTTTATGGTGCACTGTATAAAATAATCACATAAATGGTCAGTGTGGCTATAGCTCAGCAGGGTTCCCATTCAGTTGAGCTTCATGGCAGAGGTGCTGCCTGTAAGCAGAAGAGAGGAGCATTAGAAAAGCAGAAATGTACCTTTTTTGGAAACTATACCTGACGGTGGTCATCTGGCTACCTAAAATATAGCCTATGTCAAAGGAGGGCTATAAATTCAATACCATAGAGGCATGACTGCAGTGGTTTATTTTGCTGAAAGAAAAGCAAAAGCAAAGCTTGTCCTGAGCTCTGGATAGATGAGTAGCAGACAGCATAGCCATCCTTCACTGAGGAGTGCTATGGGCTTGCCAAAGCCACAACTTTCTACTGTGACAAAAACCAGACAGCAGTAACACAGAAGATTCCCAACTGCAGTTCTTGTAATGTGCTCTGCATCTGGCAGAATTTAGTAAAAAGAAAAAGAAAAACAAAAACAAAACAACAAAAAAACAAACAGAACAGTCTGCATACATTTAGCCTCAAGAGCATTCTTCCCTGCAGCACATAATATTCTTCCCCACTTCCACATCTGACTCATGCTCACAAATTCTCCAGTGCTGCCACTGTCATAACTCAAAGATTTTTTCTTCTATTTAAATAACAAGTCTGAATGAAACTGCAAAAATGCTGTTGCTGACACATTGATAGTATTAATTGCAATCAAAAGATTTGCCTGCACTTTTTGTATGATAAATTGGCATAACTGATTCTCCTATTTTCCATATCCTGCATGCTGGTTTTTATACCACCTGTTCTTACCAGAAGCTCATTCTGGCCCTGATCCTGATAGGAAAGTTCCCCTGGCTATTCCACTCACTTTGGCAGATGTTTCCATAAATGCAGAAGTTTACTTATGCTGAGCTTCGTATGGGATTGGAACCATCTTTTTTTTTGCTACAAAAACAATATTAGCATACATGCTCCATCTCTCCGCTTCTTTATTTCTGTATGAACCCTCTGAACAGCAAAACACACAGCTAATGGACACAAACTGGATGTGTTGTTTGACTCTGGCCTGCTTTTGTTCGGATACTAACAGCAAATCGGTGTAATGTTGCTTCTCCTAAATACCTATCATCACCAATTGAAAGCTGCCCTTGGACTGTTAGGTCTAAATTCCTACCTTATGTCTATCTCAAATATAAATCCACAGGAACAGTTTTGATGCAAACTCCTTGAGCCACCTTTATAATGTAAATCACCAAGTGGAGTAAGTGAAGGACAGTTCACAGCTGAGTGTCAATTATACTGTAACTCTTTGAAAGGAGGGCATAGGAAAGACTTTCTTATGCCTTCCCTTCAAGGAGTTTTTAAACCAAAAGACTGGTGTATTTTTAGTTCTACAGATCGCTCTACAGGTATCACATTGCAGGGTGTTCGTTCACTCAGGTTCACTATGATACTGTGTCTGAACACAGACAGCTACACAGAAGGCTGATTTTCAGATCTTTAAAACGTCTGAATTTTTGTGTCCCTTTTGTCTGTTCTCTCTCTCTTAACCCTTATGTTTTCAGCTGGAGACAGTATTAGCCATTGCTATCTCCAACACATCTGGTTTAAATCAAAGTCCTGAGTAAAACAATATTTTTGTATTTTTTCCCTTTAGAAAAAGTAACTTTTTTAAGGCAAAATAATCAGTTTCATAATTTTTTTTTTTTTTAACTGTTCATGTCTTCCATAGCTGAGGGGAAAGATCCTAGCCATTTATTCAGGACCCAAGTAAAATTTTCACTGCAAAGCTAGACCGGATTCAGTCATTTGCTGAGACTGTCATTGCAAGAAAACCAGTATTGGAGTATTTTATCTACCTGTGATGTTCATCAGTGCTACCCACTCAGATTCCAGTCAAGCTATTTTTTCCACTTACTACTGGAATGATCACAGGAAAGCACGGATACCAGTCAAGTAAAACAATCTTTCTATAGTTTGGAAAATAAAATTTGAAAATTTTGTACATCTACATCAATGCATTTTACTTCCACTTAGATAAGGGAGAAGCATGTAAGCAGACAGAGTTCTTCATGACACAAAGTTGTTCAGGGAAACCAGTAAGGAATCTCCATGGAAAACCAAACATGCACGGATTACCCAACATCTAGGAATACAAAACACTTACAAGAATGCTGCATGAGCAAAGGAGTGGAATCCTATTAAATATCTGTACTTATGCTACGAGATTTGTAAAAGAGAAAATGTACTAATGATAATTGTGCTTTAAGATAAACTGGTAAAAGTCAAGTCTGACTTTAAAATGCCAGATTATTGCCTTCTGACATGTTACAGAGCAACCTGGAGAATGACTCGTGTGGTGCCTGTCATCTTCTGGTCAATCTCAAATTATTATTCTCATATTGTTTTATATGCAGAACTGAAAAAAAAAAAAAAAAAAAAAACAAAAAACACACCAAACTTACCTAAAATACTGTCTCTGGTAGAAAATATGGTCTTAAGAGAGTAAGAGTTGGCTAGTGATAAGATAAGCCAGCATGCTTATTTTCCAATTTTAAACCAAGTAATTTATATAGAAATAGGAAGAAAAGGAAATTTTATTATTTCAGAATAAATTCATTCTCCTGTCTCCACTGGTAAATAAAATGAAAATTGGGGAGTGCTATTTTTTCAAACTATCCCTAGTCCCTGAGACAATAATCCATTAACCATGCAGCTCACCATAAATGGATTGCAAAACTGACAATTTCATGAATTATAACAGTCTTTCAAGTAGCAAGAAGTAAAGTTGCAGCAATTTTCCATGTCTTTAATTTTACTGTCAAAAGGTATATAAGGGCTATGTCCTGGAACTGATGGATTTCCAGGAGAAAAATTAAATTTCATGTATTAATAGGTAAAAAGAGGGGCTTTGCTGGTATAATTTTAATCTAATTATTGACTCAGGGAAAGCTTTTGTGAATCTGAATTTAACATTAGAATATACTGCACAATGATATTAATGGTCTACATGCTGTCCAGATTGTAGTATTGATAGAATTGTATTTCTTTCAGAAAGTAAATTTAGGTTCTTACAATAAGAAAGAATGGGAGAGATGAGGAGAAGAGTTATTTTTAAGCATAGCAACACTTTAGTTTCTCTGCCAGGGGACAATTTATTTCAGCTTTTTCATCTTTCTTTGCTGCTATTGTTACAATGAATGAGTGAACTTAATTAGCACTGCAAGGAAAGGGCTATGTTCCCAAAGCTCTCTAAATGGGAAAAATATTTAAAGAACATAGAGCAGAAAAAGAATACAAAATTTTTGGAAAGAACAAAAGAACTACGTAAGATTTTGTTTCTTTACTGAAAACACAGTTGCATATAATATCTCCAAAGTACAGTACTAGAAATGTCTTTGAGATTTTCCTAAAAAATAACAGTTGACAACCTTCTGCATATATGACACTTTTCAAAAAGTGTCTAGATAAATGAATAATCACTCCATTCTAAATTAATATATATATATATATACATGATGACACAAATGGACATATACTGGATCTCTTTATCCTATTCATTAAAGCTCATGTCTAAGTGGGAATACACTATGGACACCTGATTATTATGAATTAAAATAGACTCAAGCTAAAGCAGCTTCTGAAGAAACCAGGAAATTCAATGTTTTTCCTTAGATGTGTTTTGAATATGACCGTGCAACAGGTTCTGAAGAAACTAGGGTTTTTTCCATTTATTTTAGAATTACACTTGGCCATTCAGGTTGTAGATCCCCATCCATAGAAGAGATGTGGCACCTTTTCTCTGAAGCATGCTTGTTCTTTTGTTTTACTATTTTAAACACTGTGGTACAGGAAGCAATGTTGTGTCTCTTGAGGAACCACATTTCTCAGCTGGTGCCCCAGAGTCTACCCCTACCAATAGAAAGGATCCCTCTATACCATACTACACTATATCTAACTGTGGGGCCTCAGCCCTCTTGACGCCACAAAAAGAAATATGAAGACGAATTTTGGAGCGTCAGGACTGATAATGTTTCTAAGTGAAATAAAAAACATGACAAAGCTATAAAGCCTTCATCTACGTTAAATACCAAAGATTTAGATGATATATATGTATAGATATCTATAGATCTGTATAGATATATATATTTGATGATTTTCTACCTAAAACTCCGTAAGAGTTTTATATAAATAAGTTTAAATAAAATAAAGTTTAAATAAAATATTTACCTGACAGCAGCAACTACAACAAAATTCCCTCCATGAATTGGGTTGGAAGGCTTCCAGAACCACACAGCAGATATTTTGTTGTGGTTTTGTTTTATATACTCCTTAAGTCATGTCAGTGTCATATAGTGGAGAGAAATGTTCAGAGTTATCTTTAAATAAGTGACTTTCTTTTCAAATACTTGTGGCACACAGTAGGGAGCTCATCTTAAGCACCTGATCATGGATCTTTCTTGGACAGATGATTTGACAGCAAGAAACGATGGTGGCGCTGGTGATGAAAATAGGGCTGGTATAAGTGCCTTCTGTTATACAAACAGTAAATTATAATTGTGACATTATGCTTAAAATCAGAAAAAAAATATGTTATAAGCAAAGTAATATATATAGAAACATATGTCAACATTTGGGGTGGAAGAAAAATGCCACAAAAGGCCACAGTCATAACTCCTGGTCATGTCCCTACTAAGAGAAGCTGACCATGACTAAATGATGTGATATTAGTATAATCATCCTGATGGCTGCAATGAGGAAAACCATTACCTGCAAAGTGAAGTTGAGGAAACCTAATAAAATCTAACTTCCTTGTACATTCTGTAATCTTCCCTAAATAGTATTACAGTGCCATGTCCAATTTGCATCTCTCTCCTCACATATTTAAACAGAACAGGTAGTGACACACTGTTCTCTTTTCAAATGAAACAGCTCAATGACCTGTCTTATTTTGCATTCAAAAGTAAATGTCCAGTTCTTTATGAAAAGGTTATTCTTGGCTAATACATTTTCTTCTTTGGGAAAGGAACTCAACCAGTCTCTTTCTGTATGGCACCTGTTTATATTCTGACACTACCATAATTTCTGTTATAAGGCAGGTAACATGAAAACAATATTCGACTCATCAGTGTTACCATTACCTTCAGGCCTCATCGTTGCTCAGATACCATTTTAAATTCTCCAAACCATCCCATCATGCCTTCTCCAAAACCACCCTCCTCTCTCAGGCTAATCAGCTGCTGCCCTTCTGCTCTGAGCACCAGGAAGTTCCCTCTTCCAACAGGCCCCAAACATCTCAGCACACCAAAGGCAATCACTTTCATCTATGTTTAACTGCTGCTTTGTCTCCTCCACATGAACCTTGCTAAGCTGGTCTGTCCCTCCTTAACTTCCAGTGAAGGCATTTATAATATTTTAATGACCTCTTCAGCTCGAGCAGTGAATATGCTGATCTGTTAGACATCTAGTAAATCCAACACAATATCTTCTATCTGAACTTTTGGAGGATTTCTATTTCTAAAAGTCAGCCATCAAACATTTCTAGTGCTGTTCAGCATTTTTTTTTCAGGGAAATTTCTCTATTTTGGTTAGTTTCAAATAGTTGTCAGCAACAACACACACTGTTTTGAGAGATGAAATAGATCCAAGTGAATAACTAATTAAAAATGTATAGACTGTTACTGTTTTCTCCTATTATGAAGTGCTGACGTATTAATTTCCTCACTGTCTTGTAATTTGATTTCTCATAATCTCCCATTAACAGCTGCACAAAGAAATGACAGGCGGTCAGCAGAGCTTGTGCAGGAATGTTTTAAAGGTCATGAATTACTCCCTGAAAGCTGTGAGATTAACACTTCTACTTCAGACAGAGGAATGGTTGGCCTCTAATGGATTGTCTGTTTACTTTGCCACTGCTCTCTAAATCCTATAAAAGGTAGCCTTTTACAACTAAAATAAATATTCACTTTTTGAAACCCATTAAAAAGCCTGACTGCCACTCTTCCCCCATCAGCATTTAGGGCTGTTTGCCTCATCTGTTTTAGGTGGGAAGGCACAGAGACAGTTTTCCTCTTTTGCAATGCTGGTGCTGGGCTGGGGAGAGCACGGCCCTGTGAGGGTTCCATGGATGGTGATGATTTCTTTGGCACCTGGGTGTGTGCAAAGGCCCATCCCAGCAGGGGCACAAACCCAGATGTCCCACTGTGGGCAGTGGTGATGGCACACCTGTGTCAGGGCTGCCAGGATGGGTGATGGGCTCAGCTGTGGGAAAGGACTGTTCCATTTACCACTCTGTATCGTATCAGCTGTACTTAGGAGTAAATATGATTTTAAATCCAGATGTTATATATTGTTATGGAAAGCTTTCAGTGGAAAAAGAAACTTCATCAATGTAAAAAGACATGCTGACTTAAGAAAATGTCCATTCTGTGATTAGTGGTTTGCAAGACTTGCTTATATGCCTTAGGTGAACAAAGAGGAATGGTCGTACTTTGGAATATTTAAAATGTTCAACAACTGAAAATGGTTTTGAAGTCAAGGTGCATTTTAAACTCATCTTCAAAACTGAAGACATCACCATCCGTGTTTTTTGCATTTCTATCACACCAAAAAAGTCAGATTCTCAGCATGTCCAATAACAGTTCAGTAGAGTTTCTTAAAGCACAAAAGCAGTGAGTGTCATGCTTGAAGGAGTGAATTTCACATTTTAAGGACCAAATTTTCTATGTCAAACCCATGCAAATTGTATGTTAGCTGCAATGAAATGAGTTTGAAGCTATCACACCTGAAAAGTATTGGAAAAAGAGAGTTTAAAGTACTGGCAAACTAAGTTTTACACTATTAACTCAGACTACAAAAAAACCAGCTTTTTTAAGACAATACAAGGAAAAATGGCTTATTCTGCATATAAGGTGGGCAAAAATAAGTCTCTGATTACTGTCACTCAGGACTGTATCTGGTTCAAATATCTGCATTCCAACTAAAAACACATGACCTTTAATTAAAGTATGTTAAAAATTGAAGAGCATGAGAAAGGTTTCTGAAGCTAGCCTTAAAACCTCTTTGCTCCATTTGTTAAAACAATTTAGTAATAACAAATCAGCCTCATGGTTAGAGAACAAAATTTTGACAAAATGTGAAAAATGGTACAGTAAAAAGTGCAGAGATGATGTCTCTTGAAGCCCAAGCTTGTGTTCGTGTAAAAATATGCATTTGTGCCTCTGTGTGTCTGGGTATGTACCTTATTTATAGAGACAGCTATTTACCAGCAATTACATTTTCCACAGAGACCTCAGTGTTGTTCTTGTATTTATAAACTATTCAAAATGCATGAGAAAATGGAATGAGGAGGGGGGAAGGGTCAGCAAGGCAATAACTTAAAAATTAAAAGAGTGACTGCAGCACTTTGTATCAATTTTTAGCAGGCAGGAACATGTCAGTATCTACACCATCTCCTGGAAATATTTTGATAATTCTTATAATCACGTTATCTCCCAGGTAGCATTTCCTCCAATAAATAAAAGAACTTTGTGTTTAAAGATAAAAGTCAGAGGAATTATTAACTTGTTCAAAGGATCCATTTATGGACACTTACTTCCAGGGTTCCTCACTGCATGTTTATTCTTCCCTTTTGCTACATTCAGCTGCAATTTCCTTGCTGAAATTCTTTGTTTGTTTTAGGGTAATTAAGGACCCTTACACTCACAATGGCTTCTGACCCAATGATTTCCTACTCATCTGGGCAATAACAAATGGATTTAGATTTCTCTTTGTTTTTTCTCAGTAAAGATGACATACAGTGTTTCACTGCATTCAATCTAGTGAGTTTCTAAAACCTACATTTGCCTTGTGCTCTATAAACAGATGAAGGGAATCAGAAGGGAAGATGAAAGCAGCTTTCATCTTTGGCCTCTGTTCAAGAAGGATGGACACTCTTTCTAGTCCTGCACATAGCATGAGAGGAATGGAGCAGTTAAGCTAGCAGTAGTGCTGGAAAAAATTTAAATGTGCCTTCACTTGAGATGATCACGTTAAGGCACATTTAAGCTGCAGAGCATTTTTACTGGCAACATTTTTGAGCCCCCTTCAAGGATAGCATTTAATATATCTGCTTTATATATAAGAGATAGGGGTAGTAAGTAACCAGGCTGGGTCATTTGGTACTATATATTTTCAATGATGATGCAGAAATCAAAAATGAAAACCATAACAAATGTTAGAGATAAATAATAAAATTCAGCATGACTTCACAGAAGATTATAATTGTATAAGGAAGGATCAGGGGTTTTTTTAAGTAGATAGTCTTTGCATGACTCTGGAATTTCATAATTATTTTTATTCTCATTCTTACTATTATTCTTATGATGTCTGACCCATTACAAAAAAAAAAAAAATTCTCTTCCACCCCACCAAAGACATGTAAGATTATATTTGTGACAGTAGTGTAATCATTGTGATATAGTAGTGTCATGATTTCTAACTACTACAAGATGAAAAATATGCCAAACTACCTGTGAAGTACATGTTGACTACAGAACACACTATATCTTGGGAGGAATTTTGTATTTTATAAAATTGGATCTGGTCACTGAGAGAGCTATGATGAATAAAATCATGTCACAAAAAATATTGTTCACCAGAGGATACTGTTCATAATTTTTTATTACAGCATTTTTGAAAAATGAAATTGCCTGTAACTAGAAAATCTAGCTCTTGATCAGCTCTCTGCATCCAGTAATGTCATTCTTTCAAGAGGTACTCCATGTACCCATCAATTCTAAACTTCCCCTCTTAATCAGTTCTAATCATTGTAAGTTTTGTGGTGCTTTCCTTTAAAACTTGCTGTTAACAGAGTATTTTTGCCAAAGCCCACCTTATTTAATTATTGTCTGTATAGAATTTCTTTTTCTTTCTTTCTTTCTTTCTTTCTTTCTTTCTTTCTTTCTTTCTTTCTTTCTTTCTTTCTTTCTTTCTTTCTTTCTTTCTTTCTTTCTTTCTTTCTTTCTTTCTTTCTTTCTTTCTTTCTTTCTATTTGGGAGAAGTAGTCTCAACCTTTTATTACTGAAGTAATTTATAGTAAATATCCTCAAACCATTTCTGCTTTCTTCTCAAGACATAATTCTTCAGCAGCCATTTTGATTTGGTCTGATACATTCTCCATGTACTTCAGCAAAAGATGGGGAAAGTAAATCAATTCCAATGAACTTTTTAGGTGCTGGAAACATTTCTACTTATATATGTATCTTGTTGATTGTATCAGTTTTGGAAAAGACTAATTAAGTGGTTTATTAAAATGGCTAAGGTTATCCTGGCTACTGTGGTATAAAAATGATTAAATTGTTATATATATGCATGTTCACTGATGAAGATAAAATGAATGAAACAACTCACCACTGTTTTTTTCATTTTGCCTTTTAATTTGAAAATCTTGTCCAAAAAATACATCTTAGACATGTTAATACCTACAATCCTTGCAGAAAACTAGTTATTGCCTGTTTTCTTATAAATGCATAACACAAATAAAATGTGTTTTCTGATTCCTTCAGGAGGTGGGGATGATGGGGAGTTGGGATTTATCCCCCTTCTATACCTGGTACATTATCTCTTTAAAATAACATACATAAACACACACTTACATAAAGTCACATCTGGGTTTCACATTTCTGAGTCACCCTTTTTTATATGCTAACCCATGCAGAGCTGCCCTTGGCAGTGTCCTTTTTTTTAGTGCTGTGTCTGTTGTGTGGGATTCCTGTATTATATGTTACTTGTGTTCTGCCTGCCCAGAGGGAACTCATCAGCTACAATCCATCTGCTTATGCACAGCTCACTCATTGATTATTCATGAAGTAGCTGCTTTAGAAAGCAGGTATTGGTCATATTAGTGATGATAACCTGCATGCATCAAAAACCTAAGTGTTACCATCTCTGCTGTTGCCATATGTGACATTGAGAGCAGCTGGGCTCTGTGGCATGGCCTTGGGTTCCATATGCACTCAGGAGTTGCTTTGCTGTGTTGCATCAGTAACTTCACCCATTAGCACGGGTTTCTGCACATATGGATGATGTTCCACCTGCTTTCATTCAGCAAGGGATGAAATGACACTCATGTTCCCTGGGGAAGAAAACAACAGAATAAAACTAAACAAAAAACCCCAACCAACCAAACAAAAACCCAAACAAACAAAAACACCTTCCCGAAACTTCCATAAAACTCAGATCTATGTAAAGATAATTAAAACCAATATAGAAAAGAAAAACAAAACAACCAAAATTGGAAAACCCCACACAACTGACCCATTAAACAAAGAAACACCTCTAAATACCAACTGTGGAGGTTTGCTAAAAGGTACAATTTCAGTGAATTAACATGTGCTCTTTGGCCTTAGGTATTTGCCTAGACCTTCAGCCCTTCTCCTTCAGATATCTGTAACCTGTGTGTTGTTAGTGTAACATACTTCCTTTTTTGCCTTGAGACCTTCTACTGCTTTTCAATACCAAGATCACTCCGCAGCATCATACAATTACAGAATCACAGAATGTTAAGCAGTTGGAAGAGACTCTAAAACTCATCTAGTTCCAACCCCCTGTAATGGAGAGAGACACCTTCCATCAGACCAGGTTGCTCAAACCTTACCTAGCGTGGTCTTTAACATTTCTAGGGGTTGAGCATCCACAGTTTCTCTGTGCAACTTTTTCTAGTGTCTCACCATAAATCTCTTTCAAATTACCCATATACAAATAAATGGTTTTGATATTCAGATGTTCTAAGGAAAATGTGCCTCATTAATGAAATATAAGAAAAATAAATTTTTGCTTGTATTTCAGTTAGCAACATTTTCTTTCTTTCTTTTTTTCTGGAGAATAAAGAAGCCCATTAACCTGTTCTTCAATGTACTGCCTAGGAATCCATTTTGTCAAAAGATAAAAAGATAAATGTTAGCCAAGAGAGACAATCCTCTTGGTAGAGATGATTCTTTCATATGTCATCATTGATTAATGGAATTTTTTACTACAGCTGCAATATAGCAGCATTTCACTGGTTAATTTTTTGTCCCTCTTATAGTCATAGACTAAATTTTTTCTTCCATATTTTGTCAATTAAGCTTCTAGGCTAAAAGATAATGATACGTCACCAGTAATGTGTGAATTCCTCTATGGAAGAGGGGCAAATACTTCCTTGTTTCATTTACATTCCAAGAAAGTAATTTATCAGTCCCATCATGTTTTGGTTTAGTTTAGACTATATCCTGAACTAGCATCCATTGTGCATCAAGACTGTTCATTAAAATATGGTATTTACATTGGTAGAAATATAAATAGCAAAGTCTCATGATAAATCCAAAATTAAATGGCAGATATTACACTAAACTTAATCTGCATACTAAAAAGCATCAGTAGATTTCTTGGAAAAGCGACCAGCCTGCTTGAATTGGTAGGCAATACTGCCTGAACAGTGGTGATTTTAACCCAAAAGGCAGCTATGATTAAAATGAATATAGCTCACAGTGAAAGTGGACTCCACTAAGCTTAATTAGTCCACACTGATGTTGTTCTCAAGGACTAAGGCTCAGCAGATGTGCTATCATCCAAGGAAGAGAGCAGTGGTGAAGTTTGAGCTGGTGAAAGAAAGATTGTTAGATGAAGTAAAAGTAGATAAAATGTTTATTGTTTATTATCACCAGCACTGCTGAAAAATGCTAAACAAGTGCTATGGTTCTATCTACAAAAAATAAAAATTGGAGCCAAACACATTTTCTCATATTGTCCTCCAAATACAGCTCAGTATTACTCTGGAGGAGCATCACTATAAATACATCGTAGTTTTCATGCCTCTCTCTATCCTGTAATTCTATCTTTTCAGACTACCCTAGGTTCTGAACCATGAGAAGGCTAGAGAATGTTCTTGTGCTTCTGCTGGAGTCTGAACTGAGGTCACTCCACAACTATCAGTTACTAAGAGGTTTGACCTTATCAGTAAGCATAAATTTGAATGCAGGATGGTGAAAGTATGTCTCATTCTCACACCCTGAGCTGAGCCTCTGGATTTCAACCTTTCTTCATGAGATAAATTATATCTTTATTATCTTGTTTCCAGACATTTTAACCAGACTTCTTTCTTAAGATAATATTAGAGAATGTTTATGCTACTTCCTGCATTAACAATTACAGCTTGTCAGTACTGCAGGCTCTGTTTCCCCTGTGGTTCTGGTACCCAGATGTGCCTCTTAGCTGTGTCCCACCCATCTGCATAAGGGGAAAAACAGGAATGTTCCCCATCCCCCCATTTGCCCTGATTTTCCATGAAAAGAAACTCAAGTGTCTGAAAAGGAGGGATCTGTGCTTCAGCAGTGGGGACCCAGAAACATGGGATGCTGCAGGGAGTGCAACTGCACCAGAGCATAGCTGCAGTCTTTGAGGGGCACTGCAGAGGTAACTGGCAGATGTGGGCTCCTTGAGGAAACACTACCAAGGATTCCTTTACAAGCTGGTGACCTTTTGTGCTTAAAAGGGAGGTGTTTCTAATTAGGTATGGCTGATTTCTACAGTGAAATAAAACATTTTCTCAAAACCAGATTCATATCCTTTTCCTTATGCATTTTTTAGTAAATGAGATACATGTAAAGACTTTGCATTGTTTTTCCTTTTTCCTCTGAATTAGCCTCCTAATATATTTTGTCTGCCTGCTCATACTGATTTCTGTTATCACAAATAGAAATACAGCTTCTTCTAACAATGAATATTTAAATGTAATGAATTTTTTATATCTTATAAGATTGGATCTCAACTTGTCATAAACATGTGTAGATTATGATTAAATTTACTGACTAAATACAATCTCTGCTGTATTAAAAGGGTGAATTTAAGAAGGGCGAATCCAAATCCTCCTACAGAAAAGCAGGGTAATAAATAAATCCAAAGACAAGCTGCAACATCTGGTTTGGTTATTTGGAGGTTTCTATTCACTGTTTCATGAGGGGAGGTTTTGGCAAAGTTTAAACTACACTGTTTGGGGCCCTGACCCTGCTACCTTTTATTCAGGTGTGTCATTCCATTTATGACATTAGCCTGAAGGGGAACTGCAGAATTTGGATATCAGACCTGATCCAGAGGAGGACTCCTGTTGTCTAGAAAGGACTTCAAAACAAACCTTTAGACACACAAAGTGGTTTATCTTGCTCAGCTGCTCCAAGAGCCAAGCAGCTGCCCTGAAGGCTGTTCTGAGCTCACCTGCTCAGTACCAGAGTACCAGAGTCATGCAAAGGGATTGTAATCAGCATAGCAAGATCTTTCATCGTGGCACAGTTAGGGCAGTACCACAATGTCAAGGATTTTCTATTAACCCTGACAATCTTAGGATCAGGTTAATAAATTCAGGAATGGAGGAATCCTGTTAAAACAATGTTAGTCCTATTATAAAAATGTCATAGATACATGACATTCATAGTACAATCCTACAGAAAAACCAGTTGTTAGCCCTGGTCAGAGCAGAGTCTCTATCATCTCTCATGTATGTACGGACATCTTTGGGACTTTGAACTCCCCTTAACCTTCCTGCATAACTCCCAGTGGATATGTGAGTCCAGGCAGCTTATAGACAATGGGAATCTGTGTGCAAGCTTCCAGATGGAAGCTTGTCTATTCTTGATGAATCATGTGTCAAGTACTATCACATTCTAGATCTGCTTTATGTCTGTTGCACTGCTAAGAACGCTAAAAAATACTGCACCCAGACATAAGGCTTCAAAACCATAAACAAAGTAAAATAAAACGATTTAGGACAGTGTGTTGTGATTTTGTTGGGGTTGGGTTTTTGTTTCCTTTTTGTTTGACATCCACAAATTTATAAATCTGTCCTCTGCATACAGAAGAGATGATATTTTAGTGCACTCAAATTCAGAGAACAGATATCTAAGATACTTATTCTGTCTATATACAACAGCAAAAATATGTGTGCTCATTCAAATCCAGAAAGAGGTCCTGTATGGCTTGGCTCAGTTAATAACAGAAAAGCACAGTTCAGACAGGAAATTTTGTTAATGAACTTTGTTAATGAACTTTGTCGTCTTCTTGAAATATAAAAATGCCAGCTCTTTGAGACAGGAAATCACAGTCCAGGTGTCGTGGTTTAACCTGGTAGGCAGCTAAACACCACACAGCTGTTTGCTGGCTCTCCAGCAGAGAGATATGGGAGAGAGTTGGGGAAAAAGGTAGAATTTGTGGGTGGAGTTAAAAACAATAGTACAGAAAAGTAAGGAAAAATAATAATTATGATAAAAGAATCTACAAAACAAATGATGCACAGTGCAACTCATCATCCTCTGACCAGTACCCAGCCCCTCATAGCTAACTCCTCACAGTTTCATTGTTCAGCACGATGCTATACTATGAAATATTTCTTAAATCAGTTGAGGTCAACCATCCTGGCTATGTCCCCTCCCGGTCTCTTGAGTCCTGCCACCTTCCTTACTGGCAGGGCAGAATGAAAAGCTGAAAAACCCTTGACTTAGAGTAAGCTTTGCACAGCACAACTGAACTATCAGAATGTTATATCAACATTCAACATTAACAGTATTCCGATCCTAAATTCAAAATAACAGCTCTGTACCAACCACTAGGAAGACATTAAGTCGATCCCAACTGACACCAGGGTACAAAAAGAAGAAAAAAATCAAGGTATTGATGTGAAATACTGCTTGTTATAGGACCATCTGTTATGAAAATTTAAGTCCCCAAAAGGTCTGAAATTCTCCTTCTGTAGCCATGCAGATGACAAGATTGTTAAAAATGTGTGAGGAGAACTTTGTTTTACTGCTTCTGCTTCCTTGGAGTCGTCTTCATTGTACAAAAGAACTATTGTTTTGAGTCAAATTAACTTCAGTAGGTTTATATAAAGGTTTTTCAGGGACAAATGACACTTCATAGAGAATTAAGAGGCTACTTAAGATATTGTTAAACATAATCAATTAAAAAAAAAAAGAAACATTTTCACCTATTCCATTGCGTTTTACACCCCCCCACACACTCTTTGGATTTAGTTAATGTCATGCACTCAGAAATTCTGTATCCTTGGGCCACATAAAATAATGTCTTACTGTCTATAAAATGGAAGTAGGTAAAATTCAGTAAGGATTTAAATTAATATTGTTAATTTACAGTTTTTAATTAATTATCAGATTTTTAAAAGATAAACTTCAAAAGTCTAGATCTGCTTGTTTATTTTTCTTGTTTTTTGAACGCTTAGTCATCTGGTGTATCATATGTATATGTATTAAGATTTGTATCTGGTAAATACAATGTCAAAACAATAAAAGCTAGGATCCTGACATAAGCACAGTACACTGACCACTGTGATTTTAAGAAAAGGCTTAATTGTTATGAAAATGACAATTTTTATGAAAATTACATTTGACAATTTTTATAAAATTCTAAACCATTATGTCTGGATCCTTATCACACTGGTCTCAAAACATTTCTATTTCTAAACATTAATTTTAGATATTCTAACATTTTTATTGTCTTGTTTGTCTTTTGATTTTTTTTTCATTTTATACTTCACTGAAGCTGAATAAGGACAAACAAAAAGTTAATGAATAGCAGGAATCTATGTCCCAAAATCATTCTGTTTCCTTTCCTTACAATCAAAAAAGTCTGAAAGACCAAAGACTAGAAGTAAATTGACAATCTTGCTATTATTTGTTGCCTTTTAATCACTAATTGTGATAGAGTAGGAAGTCTTCCCTTACACAGGTTTTGCCCCTGTGCCCTACAGTTGGGTAAATCAGTGGTAAATCTTTGGCTTAATTTGCAGATAAGTGAAAGTATATCTTTTCCTTTCTGCTTCATAAAAAAATAATGCAATTTTTTCTACATATTTCAATATCATTCATGCTTCAAATTTATACAGTTGTAACTTTTTTCAGTAAATTTGCTTTAGAGCTGAAAATTTCTCATTGAATAATACATTGAATAATCCTTTTTTTCCTGTACTCTGTTGCCAAACAGCCGGAGGCACAACAAATCTTTATTGAATGTGCTGGTTATTTGAATCAATATAAGCATCTTTATATTTGGGGTTTTTTTAATTAACAGAATGAAAACAAGTGTTTGATTATGAATGGTCAGTTAATCACCCGGAATAGCTTATGAGCAAATGAAGAAACAAAACCACTCCTAGAAAAATTAGTAGTGCATTTGCCTATCTATAATGTTATGTAAAGCACTATTTACCATAGTATCTGAAGATGCAGAATGCACCTGTTTGCATCCATTACTGCCATGACCACAGGTTCAGAATTCACAGTACTGATATCCTTACTACTAGCCTAATGTATTCTTCAAACCAGTAGATCTCACTGTATTCACAAAGGCAGGCAGTGTTATTATTTTTTTTTTTAAACTTTGGACACTGAGATGCTTGGTATTGACACAACTTGTTCAAAGCCTCTTCTCCCATTCTTATCACAATTATTCAGTTTCTTCCTTTTGCAGCAATTTTTAAAGATGCTTCCTACAAAATCAAATAATTGTGCTACAGCATTTTTCTTTAAGCTTTCCTACAAACATGATATGATTTTGTGCAGAAATGCAATACTGCATTTCACCTGCAGATTTGTCATTGTCTTGAAGAAACCAGCTACTTGAAGTGACGAAGAGCAGGGAAAATTCCTGCAAAATTTTGCCTTTGATTGCACAATGAGCAGTTACTGGATGTTATACTTCTGGACTATAGTGTTCTCTTCTGACTCAGAGGTATTTAACAAATAATTTAGTCCTTTATTTTGCTAGTCATGACTTCCATCCCTTTTAATCTTTCATTAGGTTCTTTAAGTCTCATTAGAGTGATTCACAACCTGTATAGTCAGCTGAAGAGTAGGAAGAATCTAGTGACTGTGGGGCAAAGGTGAAGAAATTCAGAGTTCAGCCCAGGTCATTGTCCATATAAAGGATCTATATTTAATTTCTGTTATGGCCCTTGCCAACTGTGACATATAAATTAAATATGAGGTCTAACCATATATGAGTTAATCATAACAAATATGTTTGTGCACTGAAACAATACTGTGTTCTGATTGTATTTACTCAGTCATCACTGTCTTTCAGGATTTCTTCACATATTCTCATCCCAGATCAGATGCATTTACTACCTTGAATTTAGCACTTAGGTACAGGATGAAGAACCACACCAGGTATGCATACCAATGGAAACAAAGTCATCCACAATGAAGCTCAGAAGTTATTCTGTTAAGAGATTTTTTCCCGACTTGATTTAACACAAACAGGTTAATAGATCAGCCTGTTCTGTGGGGTTTTCCTTCCACAGCATTACCTGCTCTTTCTTTCACTCTTTGGCTGAATCATTTTTCTGCACACTTCAGCTGTGGAGTTACAGCTTTTGATCTATGGGTTAAAATTACCTCTCATTCAATTCTTCCTACACATATTAACTAGATTTTCTTAATTAACTATCACTTCATTATGTTGTTTCTGTGTCCCCACCCCTAATCAACACAAGTAAATTCCAGCAGTTATCCTGTCTTTTGCAGTGGTCATTTATCATCTAGTTTTCTATCATAATTTATAACCTAAAATAGCAACGTTGTACAGCTGTATTCTGATGGCTCCCCTATGAAGGAACACTTTCCTAACAATAGAACTGACACAAAATGAAGAAAAGGGACTTTTCCCCAGTACATTAATTCCAATATCATCTGTGAAAAAGAGGGTATGATCTAGTGCAGCGTGGTTTGCAAACACAGAGTAGGGCTTGATCCATTTACTGTGGTGGCTCTAACAGATACCAAGTCACAGGAGTAAAATCCCAGTCCACTCTGACAGATGGAGGAGTTATAGCATCTTTATTTCCCCTGTACAATGCTGAATTTCCATGAAAAGGAAAATTAACTTCAAAACATTGGAGGAAGGGGCAAAAGAAGAGTCATGCTACCTACATCTGGGAATGTAACCTCAGCGCAGCTCACTCCTGGTTAACACTGAGTTTGCTCTTCCATTTTTCCTTTGTACAACTCTGTACCAGCTCACCTTAGCTGACATTTGATCTGCTCTGTAAATGTCACTATTAAAGGTGTTCTTTGTGCTCCAGTGGGAAAACTCAACACTTAATATTTATACCAGGAAAAATGGGTGAGCATGGCTATCATTTTTCCTTTTATTTCAGCATACCTGAGTGTTCTGAGTGAAAGACTGCTTCAAAATGATCCAAAATGAAAACTGTGGGACAAGAACAAATATGAGAAGACAATAAAACCTTTTCCCCAAAACCAAGCCATCCTGAACATCAATATTTTATGAAATATATATAAATAAAGACTCACCCTCAGATTCATGGCACAGCTATAAAAGTAGAGCATCCTTTTTTCAAATGTTTTTTAAATCTCAATTTTTTTTCTATTAGTGAAATCTGTATTTATTGCATGTTTGTCAATCAATGATCCCATCAAAGAAAACAGGTTGTTTTATTTTTTTAATGCTGGGCATTTTTCTGATCCTGATAACATTGATGACAGTAAAAAAGAAGAATTCTTTTAACTACAGGACACCATTAAATTTCCTCCACTCTTGGAAAAAAATTTGTCTGCAACACAAGCATTCATTTAGAAACATATCTGTAAAATATGTTCAAATGAATGGATTTCAAAAATCAGTAATACTTTGATAGGAGAGTGACAATTCACTGGCTTAGGTTTTACAGTGCTAGAGGGAAAAGGCCTTTGAAGTATTTCTTGGACATGTACACTTTGTTACTTTCTGCCTTTCATGCACCAATATTTTTTCTTGTTGTTCAATGGTCACATAATCAATTGATCATCACCATAACCTCATAAATGTTGCATAGTCTTACCCAAAGGCAGAAAGCCTGAAATCCATCAAAGTCGCTGTAGTTCTGCTTAATCCACTTCTGGAACTGGACGCATTCTGGCTAGGGAGGACTGAAGATCCTGTTGTGTTAAATGTCCTGTTGTTTCTACACAGACCAGCTTACAACCACATGATGACACAGTACTTCTCCATGAGCATATGAAGTTGTCACTGCAGTCACCTAGGGTGTGGTTGCATGTGACTAAAATGTCTATTTATATGACCTCTGCAAAGTCTTGGATTAGTCCCAGGTATGAAAATACGGAATTTATATTCTCCAACCTCCTATTTATTTTTTTAACATTTTTTATATCTCTTGAAGTGCATTTTCTCTGATATTTAATGGATATTTTCACTAAATTCAATATGATAACCACATATTTTCTAAGCTGCAAGCCTTTTCCCTCTGTAATTTGAACTGCAGGATTCAGATTCAGAATCTCTTCTAGCCCACAGGAGTGAGAAAGTACTCTCAGAAATTATATCTGGAATGCAACTTCTATCATTTAGACATCTATGCTGTCAAGTCTTGCAGTTTTATAGATGCTTTAAATTATTATCAACCATTTATTCATTAGTTTCATTATATAGTTTATGCTCTACTCATCTCACTTGTGTAACTGCCATGATGTTAGTGCCAATAGAAGTTAGTTAGATAGTGAGGGAGAGCTATGAAGCTCTAAGAGTTTCAGCATAAAGCCACTATCTGTGCCCATAAAGGTGCTAAATAAAATCAATGCACTGTGCTAAGAACTCCCAATGTAATAAAAGCAGAGGAAAAGCTCTTAGCCCTTCTTTTGAAGACATCCCTGCTGATTCTGTGGTTTAGAGAAGAAAAATGCTTTACATGCACAGAAAGGCAAAGATCCAGGAAACAAACACAACTCCCCTCGCTTTCTGAAATCTGAGTTCCCCACGGGGAGCAGGGGAAGCCTGCAACTCCCAGGTTCCATGGGAGGATGTGCTACCATTCTATAGCCAGTCTCCACACAGTGATATTGTGATGTGGCTTGCTTTTCACTTTCTCTGTTTTTTCTTCTTGCCCTTCCTTTTTCCCAGATGTTTTGAATCATCTCTTTCCTTCCCAATTTCAAACATTTAAAGAGGAAATGCTGTCAGGTGTCTTTAATTATACTCAGCCTGTCTTTAATAGCCTGTATCAATGTCATCTGAAACACTGATGTTTTCCAGGGAAAGTTTAAAGAGCTTGCAAAGATGTCAAAGATATTTATGTTAGAGCTCCCTAGAAAACACCAGTTTACATATGGATCCACCCACGTTAATTACCAGTATAATTTCAAAGATTCTGCTTTTGTGAACTTAAAGCCATTGTGTGGAAAAGCGTATCATGAAAATTATTACACACAAAAAAAATCCTATTTTTTATTTTTGCTAGAATTTAAAAATGAGACTATATTAAAAAATTTCATACTTAACAATATCTTCATCTCTCTACTGCACAAGAATTATTTTTTATTTATATAGTATTGAAATTATTTTGGAAAATTATTGCAGGTCTTAAGATATATGCAATCCTTGTTATCTTCCACACAAATAACATGAAATGATCAGTATCAGGTCTCAGATCTCTTGTGAAGTAATGGAAAGGACATTTTGCTTTTTTTCTTTAACGTATTAATGGAGATTGTTAGCACTGGTTTCAACAATTTGTACTTACCAGGGTAAGTTTCCTACATTCAAAACCACACAAGTGAGCATCCCTGTCACTAACAAGACCTGCAGCAGCAAACATTTTCATGCTTCAGTGTGGACATGAACTCTGAGCCAGAGTGCCAATACTCTGCTTCCCTCTCCTGATACAGCTCAGTTTACACAACACTCCTAACCCAGGGCTGCACCTACCATCAAACTGCAGCCTCACTGCTGCCAAAGCATTACAGGCCATGGGGACCTGGATACATTTCTTCACTCAAAATATCAAGTCAGAACCACTAACTGAAGAGGTTAAAAAAATATTAACCCACAATGAATGAAACCTCAGAGACAAATTCCCCATTGTTTTCAACAGACAGAGATTTAATGAAATTTTAACTTTCTTTCTAGTTCCCCCAGACTCCAGCTATTTTACACTATGACATTCCATCATGCATTATAATATTGTTCCATCCACTGCAGAACCCTCCTGTAGTTTAGAGTTTCTCTAGAGGCTTTAGATTAAAGGTCTGTCTAAATCATGACTGAACAGTGATGGAAAGGTTTTCAGGGGTTTTTTCTCTTCTTCTTTTTTGAATATTCCGTTTTAGCATTGCTATAATGAGGCAATTCAAAGCTAATACACAATTCTGAGACTGATGATTTATTTTAACCCCACAACAAGAGGAGATGGGAAAAGGAATGCACTGTGATTAGAATGACAGCTTTCATGGATTAGGAGTAGAATTTGAAAAAGAAGAAGCTGTTTTTTCTATAAACTTACTTCAGCTTTGTGGAGCAGAAGTTGGTCTGAAACTCAGAGAAAAAGTTTCTCAGACCTTGACCTACATAAAAAGTAAGGAATAAGTGCACACTCAACAAATGACATACAATAGGCATATTATATTACCAAAAGAGGTACTATCAGCTAGAAAAAGAGCCTGATTTAAAAAAAAAAAAAAAAGCTACATTATCAGTATGTTTGGGAACTAACCAGGAGTCAGGTCAGCTAGAAAAGACAGCAGGGCACATTTAATGAACTGTGCAACACTCAGCTCAGGTTGCGTCTTCTGAGACTATCAGCATTCATAAAACAGTAGCATAGCTCTTGTTCAACCTTATCAATGGTTTTCATTAAATAAACTCAACAAAATAATGTGCTCTTACCTTAGAAATTCAAAAATTATTTTTAGGTACAATATTTACCTGCAGAACTTATGAAAACTGGAAACAGTCCATATATGACTTCCCTTCTTCATAATACTTTAAATAAACATTTTTTTATATATACTTAAGAATCATTATGGGTACATAATGTGCCTAAGTCAAGTCATTTGAATTGAATAATTTTTCTTGGCCCAAAATCTATCTTGATTTTTTTTTTTTTTACCTTACAGACCACTGTGACTAACATTTTTAAGGCGGCAAATAGTTCCATAGCTTTCTACGGGCAAAATCTTGTATGAGAAGGGATCCTGGCAGGTTTCAAAATGGTGGAAGATCAAGATCAAACTAAAATTCATGTTGAAAGGAACCTCAGGATATCTCTAATACAATTTCTTGCTTCTAAAAGGGTTGGCTATAATATCACACCAGGTTGTTCAGGACTTTATCCAGTCCTGTCTTGAAAATCTACAAGAATGGAAGGTACACAAACTCCCTGGACAAGCTGTGCTACTTCTTGGTCATGTTCATATTAATATTTTTTCCTGATACACGATGTGAAGGTCTTCTGTTTCACTGTATACCTTTTTTCTCTAATCCTCCCTCCATCTGCCTTGATGAACAGCATGGCTTCATCCTCACAGTAAGCTCTTCCAAGGTACCGGGTGCAGGGCTGCTGCTAAGTCTCTTCTCCTGCCTGAGTGAACTCCAGTTCCTCCTCCTCATTTGTTAAGTGCTCAAGCTCATGTCCGTTTTTGGAGCTCTCTGCTCAACACAATCTCGTTTTTCATGCACACCTTTTTTCAGGATGGCATAAACTGCACACAATATCTCCATGCAGTCTGATGAGTGCTGAGCAGAGGCAGATAACCACTTCTCTCTACCTACTGTCATGATCTTGTTAATGCAGCCCAGGATCTTTCTTTGCTGCTGTGCACACTGGTGGCTACCAGCTAGCTCACTGTGAACCAGGACACGGTTCATTGTACAGGCATAGGCCAAACTACAAGTTAGCTGTGCTACCCTGGAGAGAGGAAAGCCCTTAGGCTCAAGCATGCTGCACTCCCGTTGAGGGAGTAACGCTCACTGTTAGCTTCCTAAGTTATGGTGAGCAAAAGTGTTATTCCCAGTGTGCTTTGCTGTTTCTATGTTAAACTCTTGTACCCCATTGGCCCTTCCTCCTTGCTCTGCCCCTGAGCCTTCAGATGATTGGCCCTGATGTTCTACCTTGCCCCCTGCCTTTCCCATATAAACCCCTGTTCCCTCTGACTCTCCAGCTATCATCCCATTTGGGGCTGTACCCATGGTGTAGGTGCCATCAATAAGCAGCACTCGGATTCCCAAAGGGGACCCCCTCTCCCCGCCCTTGTCATCAGCTCCTTATCAGCAGAGCGCACTGGGCCCCGAAGGTGCTGATCACTCTCAGGGACATGCAGTAGCATGATGCAACTGTTCATGAGCCATGAATCAAGGACCTTTTCAAGAAAGCTCTTTCCCAGCCTATATGGCTTCAAAGATTTCCTCCTTCTAAATTGCACAATTGACGACTTTGTGCACAGGTCTTTTGCATGTCCTTGATTCCCCTTCATACAACCGACACACATATCTCTGGATGGCAGTCCCATCCTTGGATGAACTGACTGTCCACAGTTTGGTGTCATTTGAAAACTTTATGAACAAACATTCCCTTACTTCTCTCATGATTAAGCTGTTGAATGAAACAGGTCCCAGGACAGTCCCCAGATTATGGTACTCCATCTGTCACACGCAACCAGGTTCAGTATGAGCTATTAAATCTCTAACACAAATCATTTACTTTTTTACACAGAGATTTTTCTACTCAGCCAAACCAAAGCATCTCAGTTTGAACATGAGAATATTGGGGAAAACAACACCAAGTCTTGCAGAAGTCAAGGTAAATTGCTCTCTACCCATCCACCATTTTATCAGAGAAGATAAAGATGTTAAGCATTGTTCATACTTGATAAATATATCCTGACAGTTCCCAAAGACTTCTTCTTCACGTACCCAAAACCATGTTCCAAAAGAATTCAGTATGTGAATTTTGCAAGGACTGGAGTGATTCCTGAATGACTGTATCTGGTGGATAACAGATGACACTTTTACATATCAAAACAATGCTTTTTGCCTTATATCTTTATCACGTGGTGTCACCCTGGTTTAGAAAAAGTGTCTTTTCTAAGTAGTTCAAAGGATATTTGATAGATATTTTAAATATACTTGATAATTCTGGCCGGGTTCTTTCCCTTTTTATTTCTCTCCTTTTCTATAGCATTTAATTAGCAAAGGAGAAAATATTTTATTGAACTTATAGCAAAAATAACAATCCAGATCTGCAGATATTCATATTTAATTATGGCTACATGTAATTAAGTGTGGCAATCTGGTGATAAAACCTTTAAGTAATGACTCATAAAGAGATAAAAATGGAGCATGTGTTTAATCAGTTTGTAGCCTTCCTCAGAAGCTGGCATAGCTCAGGTGCTAATGAGACATCTGCTGCTCAGGACACCAGAGAAAGCAGCAATTCACTAATGAAAAAACAAGCCAGTATGTTATACAAGACAGAAATACTGGCCCAGAATTCTAGCCTAAATCTTAAACTTTGACTAAATTTCAGACTAGCAATATCGAACAAACAAAGCACTTTCTCCTACAACTGTGTTTTTTTCCCTAGAAATAGGTAACCCAAAACAGGTAACCCAACACTAATTTTGCCAAATAACATAAAACCTAGATGTCTTCACAGCCCTCTGAGGTTGTTCTAAGGTCGACCAGTTTCCATAAATAAATAACAGAATAAAACAGAAAATCCTGAGTGAGAAAATTGGAACATGTTCTTATCTGCCATTTGTGATAATGGGCCCTATTATTAGCAAACATATAAAGAAGTTCAGAGAAGCCTTGTTGTAGCCCTCAACCTCTAACTTCTGTATAAAAGGCAAAAGACAAGGAGAAAAAAAAACCCACAAAATCAAAACAAACAAACAAACAAAAACTCAAAGAAAAAAATCCCCAACCAAACAAAACACACCTCCTCACAAAATTTTATTTTTTATGTCTGAAGTTGATGCAGTACACTTGCCTAAATTACAGCCTCAAAAGCCATAAGATTAAATGATGTTAAATGAAGTTTTCATGTACTTTTAAAGACAAAGTTAAATTTATATTCTTCAATAAAAATACAACACAAAGTCCTTTCAAAAGAAAGGGACTGTCCCTTGCTACAAGGCTTCCATTAGTCACTGACAGTGGTTTATACAGTTCCTTTTAGATTTTATGGAACATTAAAATCTTACTAGGACACTAGACCTAAAAGCTGTCCTTCTCTTCTGCCTTTCTGTATCAGTGTGGTCTCATGGAAAGAGTACATGAAAAGGCCAAGGAGTAGAGAGGTTTTTAAAAGTAATTGCAGAAAGTAAAAAGAAAAGATCCTTGGACTCACAGAGAACTACCCACCCTTCTGGTAGTATCCTAATGTAGTAGTAGCATAAGTCTTTTTGGTTCTTTCCACATGCAACAGTTTTTATCTTGGCTTAAAACATGTTCCCTTTTAAAAGCAACTAACTTAAGGCTTTGTAAAGAAACCAAACCTCCACAAATTGAGCCAGAAGCTCTAAACCAAGGGCCACCCATTCCCTTCAGGGACGACAGGCTTAGGTAACACTAAACATTTCTGAATCCCCCATTGTGTTGTGTATTAGGTATTGTTTTGTTTTCATGTGGAGACTGTTTTTTCTTTGTAGCCTCAGGTTGAACATTTTATTTTTTTTTTTTGTTAATGGGTTGCAAAAGAAACCTGTTGTTTTGCAATGTATTTCTGATATGATTAAGTTATCCTTCCAGAATTCTACTTCACAACTCTTAAGTACTTAATTGAGTCTTTTGACTACTTTATGTTGAAACTGTAGGACGGAGATTTGATTTATAATTTAAATTGGCCTCTGAATTGGTATCCATTCTCTGAACTGTGAAAGACAATCACCTTTCTTAATGATCACAGCAGAAAGAAATTTCATGTCATCCTTTCACATGTCCCTCATGAATTTGTTAGATTTATTAGTGCATTCCTTTAATAATACTAATGTGTCACTTATATATTTATACAACAAATTTTAGTTTACATTTTGCTAATTTTAAAGCCTTTTCTTCCATATCTTCCATAATGATTCCTATAAAAATAAGAAATTATTGGTCTCTTCTATTTATAAGTCATAGAGACAGATTGTTCACTACCTCTGCAATCAAGTTTCAGTTTGCTAATGGAAATCTAATTTGACACTTATATAAAGAGACAGTTAATATCACAACTTCATATGGTATTTTTATTGAAGGTGATTAGAGTGTTTTTAAAATCCAATGATGTTTTCCAACAATGTGACACATTTAGGAAGAAATATTTAGCATATATAAAGCTTGTTTTTATTCTCAGTTCTCACTGAAAGAGTTCATAGTAACCACATTGCTGCTCTGGCCATGCACTTTTCAGAAGAGGTAACTTCAGTGCTGAGGGAAGATGTCAGAATGGAAGAGAATGGTAACTGCAACTTGTTTATTGCCAAAGAAAATACAAGAGAAAGTTCTATCATTGGCTTCTCCTTCCCTCAACATGCCTTTATAGTCAATTCAGTCCTGAGAAACAGCATGGCCTACTACTTAAACCAGAGTCTGATGATGGTGTTACTGAACAAATTATATTTATGTAAGAAGTCTATGCAGAAGTGAGGGAAAATGTTGGAAAACTCTTTTAACTTTAGTGCAATAGATCCCTAGATTTGTAGTTAATGCTTAGTTTTGT
The DNA here is from genome assembly GCA_017589585.1 of Phylloscopus whistleri. Lineage (NCBI taxonomy): Eukaryota > Metazoa > Chordata > Aves > Passeriformes > Phylloscopidae > Phylloscopus > Phylloscopus whistleri. The sequence continues at coordinate 1,299,085 of JADMLD010001397.1, read as the reverse complement.
ACCCTACAGAGCTTAGTACAAATCCCAGGGTTTAATGTAGCCTTGTGTTAATGCCCTACATCTGTGATTAATAGGTCTTGTGCCAGCTAATGTTTCCTTATTTATTCATGTTAGTGATTAATACATACTACAGATATCCTAGTTTTGAGAACAAGGATTGTGTGTCAGAACAAAGAATGATAAGAGAACTACCTGATGGCATATTTGAAATATTCTCAAGAAAAAAAAAAAAAAAAAAAAGATTATTTAGATCTAGAACCATATCCAAACAAATTTGTGAAAATAATTAGCCAATATGCCTGTATTCAGGAAATATGATGAATATTTATTAATTTCAGAAATACAATCTGGTCTGTTAGGATACTGGGCATGCATGAATAGAGTTCCCTGTGCATACAGCACTGCTAGTAAAGTAATGTTGGCTTTCTGTTCTAGTGAATTGGCTGGGTGGTTTATTTCCCAGTTTTGGATGACAATGGACACTGAGTAGGCTTCCCTATTCCCACTGTTGGGGGGATGAGGATAGATAGCTAGTCAGGACTATGAGCAAAGTAGCAGCCTTCAGAGCAGGCTGTCATTTATAAATCTGAGCTCTTAATACACATGTATAAGAAATCTTTTTAATCCTTCCCATTGCCCTCTCACATTCCTCATCCTTCTCACAGTACTATCTGGATACAGACATTCAAATATGTCTCTGTATTTTGTAATGATGATTTATCCAAAAAAATCTGTAAGTTGAGGGTCAATATAATACAGTCATGATGAAAAGTAATGGGAGTAATAAGACAATAATGGTAATAACAAGAAGAAGAAGAAGAAGAAGGAGAAGGAGAAGGAGAAGGAGAAGGAGAAGGAGAAGGAGAAGGAGAAGGAGAAGGAGAAGGAGAAGGAGAAGGAGAAGGAGAAGGAGAAGAAGAATTTTACATACCCCCCGAGATTCCTTTATTGCCCCGGATGGAATATTTAAAAAGCAATGTTATTTTCTCAGAATGTTAGACTTCATCACTGTAAAACATATCCCAAATTATGACTATTTTTTTCTCCCTAATTTAGCAAATATATCAAAACAAAACATTGCTTTATCTTGGAGTTAAAGAATTAAAGTATTGGTATTTTGTAAGTTCGCAAGGGGCCTGAAGAAAAAGGCCACTAAGATGATTAAGACACTGGACCATATTTTACATCAGGAGTAGCTGAGAGAGCAGGAACTGTTCAGCCTGGAGATGAGAAGGGCTCAGGGGGACCACCTACCTGAGGGAAAGGTGCAAAGAAGATGGAATCAGGTTCTTTCCAGTTTCCAGTGACAGGACAAGGGGACAAACTGAAACACAGAAAGCTCTGTCTGAACATATGGAGCACTGGCAAAGGTTTTTAAGAGACATTGCAGAGTGTTCCTCTTTGCAGATATTCAAAAACTGTCTAGACATGGTCTGTTCCATGGCCCTACAGTTCTGTTAATTGTGGTATATTTTGTTTTTCCCCCACTGTGTTTCTGTAAGGTGGGGGAGAGGAATAATCTATTTATGAATAAACATAAGCAGATAATTTTAAATATCCCTTTTGTAGAGAAAGAATGGTATGAAAGTTACAAATACACTTATGAATCAAAATATTATTGCTAGGAAGTACTGAGCACCAGCTGGGGCTAGTTCTCATCTCACTTCTGCTCTCTTCTCATTAGCATAAACTGGAAAATTATGGAATTTTAGATCAACCTAACAATTACAAGTGAGATTGGAATCAGTACTACTGGCACAAGCCATTTTCCCCTTTATATTGCAAAAGAGGATATTTTGATCAAATAAAGATTTAGATAGACTTTCAACAAGACCTTCATGTGTACTATTTAAATATGTCTGAATATTTATTAGATCCTAATGCGCCTCTAAGCTTGGCTCAGTCTGTTCTGTTCAGAACAGTCAAATTTTTTAAACAATCGGTCATTCAGTGTGACAGATAAAAACTGATCCACTTGCTACAATTCAGAAGAGAAAGTGTGAAATTTGTGAGTTTAAAGCTACAGGGAATGATATAAAAGACAAGAGGAGGTAATTATTTCTTACTCTGCCTTGGGTGTTAAAAGCTAATTTTCACAGACCCAACAATGACGCTTCCTGGAACTTTCTCAAAAACAAAGTTTTGGCACAATGCTTGTTATTAATACTTGTGTTTCAAGATAAATAAAAACAACAGGATAAAGATATGGGGGTTTACAGGCTCTTTAGGGTCATGCATTGCAAAAGATTGCTTTTGTAGTGAAGAGATTAATACAAAAACTCAACACAGAGATCGTATCCTGACAAAACACCATCCTTTTCCAAGCAAATTTGCTAAAGAGTTGGAAATGGGTCTCTGATGTCATAAATTATACCTTCAGTTCCATAAAAAACTCTCAAATAAACAAACAAAATCCATTCTCCTTCACAGCCTTGCCTCACTGACTGCTAGATATTACAACCTAGGTTTCACTTTTATCTGTCAAATTCAGTAAACTGTGCTTATTACATCACTTTTTCCAGTCTAGACAATTGTTTTCCATTTCTAGTATTTATGTCTGTTAAGTATCTCCAAATGTAGATCAGCCTCTGCTTTGCTTTCTAATCAGCATTCTTAGTCAAAAACACTTACATAACGAACAAAGATGCAGAAAACACATCTCTCTTATTTACTGCACATTTTTTCTTACACAGGTAAAGTCACAGATGGCCATAAAAAACCTTCTCATTTAAAATAATGTCTTCTACTTGTTATGGGCCTATATCAATTTGATTGAATACTGGGGTTTTGTAGTAATTTGTTTCATTTTATCTTCAATCAGTTTTTAACCTGTAAGTCTGTAAAATCTACAGGAAAAAGTGAGAATTTTTTTTTACCTTTATATTTATTTTTTTCATGAAGGTAAGATGTCAGCCTGCTGACAGTTTGACACTAGACCTAGAGCAGAAATGCCATCATTTTCCACTGACTGATAAGACAACCTCACAATCTGCTGGTGTTGAACTGCCTGAAGCTGTTAGAGGTCTGGTAAGCCTTTTCGAGATGTTTCTTCTTTGCAGCTCTCTGCTATGTTTTTGCTTCTAAAATTGAAGTGAATTTTTAAGGTTTGGACTACTCCTTGAAAATCCTTTTTTCCTGTGCTTGACCCCAAAATCAGTATCAATATAGCCAAACTATTCACACATTCCTGTTAGTGAGGCATTTCCAAAAGTAGGTATTTCTGGTGCAAAACAAGAATATATTCTCATGATCTACTAAGGGCTGGATATTTCCAGCTGACAGATGTAGGCTCTTCAAATAATTTCTACAGTAGGCTGGAAAAAATATTTTGGGTTTGTAGAAGTACTATCTGTGTGGAAAAAGCTGACTCT